>OX328100.1:26702831-28075831 GCA_946811185.2 Hippopus hippopus | reverse complement strand
ACACAATACCAAATTCTAACAACCCTTAACATATTATATTTAATTAGACCTAAGAAATCTTTTATTTAGGCATAGAGTATATTGTGTGTCGCCATCTTTTCTTCTGTGTATGTAAAGATTGATTTACTGATGCTTAGCGATCTGACTGTCACCAAACAAAGAGCCTTTTTTTAAGCTTAGTGGATGCCTGTAGAGTACATCTCTGCACGTACATAGCTAACAGCTAGGTCTTCCAAGAAACAAGCAATGGAACGGATTAGTACCGGATTAACCCTTAGGCTGCTAAACCGGACTCAAGGACCTTTTGTGGACAGTCAGGTTAGATAAAAATCAGACTGCACAGAACATGCAGTCTGATCTTGGATCTACACTGTTCGACAAGGAAATATCTTTCTCCTAACATACCTTTTAAATAGCAAAATTTGGGTTTTCACTGTAAGTTTGAAATTTTAGTCCACTAATTCAGCAGGACAATGGGTTAATCCTTTATCAAAAAGTCCCGTGCTTTCACGACCCTAATTAAAAGGCTTTTAAAAACATTTCGGATGCAGCAATTATTCTTTCGGAAAAATGTTTTCTTCCATTTTAGAGACAAACCCCAACATTTGTCATCTGCAAATGCTTTTAATATGGACAAGCTGTAAATGTTGTCGTCTGTCAAACAGTGAATTAATATTTCGCGAGAGGCCAAGAGCGGTGCATTCCCAAACAGCGTACCCAATATTCAAAAGCAAAGGGCGTGCAATGTTGGTATATATAAACTCGGATACTCATGGCAGACATTGGCCATTTTATTCAGTTAACAATTCAAAGATTAAATTGAAGGTGCGTTTCATATTCAATGTTCAAGCTGAATGGCACCAATACACCCAAGAAAGAAAGGTGGTGTAAAATTTCAACAATAAGCGGGTAACTTTAAGCAATAGCGCAAAGTTTTTCCAACTAGCTATGTACGTACGATCGGACATAACAGCACTTATATTCATATCAAGTACTTTATGCTTTTTTTCTTTATCATATTGTTTCCTTTTAATTCAAGTAGTGCAGATTTTTAGTCGGAAGGGACATACACACAATCACATAGTGCATCAGTTACAGAGAATTCTGTGAAGATGCTATACATTTCAAAAAACAAATGGCGACGCAATTAAGAGCTATATGTAAAACTGCAAACATGTTTTTACAATACTTTTTGGTCACTGGGTAACACCAAGACTTGATTCGAGGGCCCTAACTGAGAACTCAAAGGAGGCAGCAAGTTGGCACGCCCATCTGGCAGGGGTATTTCGAAGATATTTGTCTGGGTGACTGTACCTGGGGGCTCTGCAGAATTATCAAACGGTTTTACAACTGTTGATCCTCTACTCCATAAAATTCTTTTCTGGTCGCTAGATGGTGTAGTGGCTCTGTCTGATTTCTTTGTAAAGTAACACACAGCAACAATGACGATCACAATCAAAAGCAGTCCACCGAGGACACAGCCGATGATTATGTACAGGTTGTCATTTCCTCCGTCAGCTGTAATTAAACATTTCAATGTATGATTTATGATTTGTCCTCAAGATCTGGTTTGATTTAAGATTTTCTTCCTTTTTTTTTTTCAATCATTTTGGCGAGAGTTTCTATTGTTGAACAGGGTTGTCTTCTACGCAAAATTTCTTTCTGGCTACGTCCCCACAGAAAACTTAACTTGTTTGGGTCAGAAAGGAAATACCAATGACCATCATTTTTCCTCAAAACGTCGTTCTCACACAATTCTATTTACAAACCATGCTTATTACTGTGTGTTATTCTGGTCGTTTAAGCAAATCAGAAATTATCCTTGGTCACTATTTGATGAAATTAAGTTGTAGCAAATATAATATTGAATACACCCGTGAATTAATACATATCATTTAAAATTTCGATTTAAAACAAGAGGATTAGAAGAAATCAATACGCAAAAATATCGAGTTCAGTATTTTTATAGTTTAGATTTTGTATTTACGTATCTGGATCGAGGATAGAACAATATGATCTAAACCTGTTACTCTTACGCGTCAAAGTCATTTACAAGAGAAAGTAAAAGATCGCAAAGGACACAGTTCAAACTTATTGGAATTGGGTAAAACAAAAATTTAACAAAAGTACCAAAAATTAACTAATTAAGCATGTGTAAACCCTTCCGCATAACAAACACATTTAACACAATGCACCTTTGTGTGCGTTACGGAGCAGTGCACCGAAAAGCAAACATTCTTTACAAGATTAAAAAAAAAAGACGAATTGAGCAGGTCTCAGCATAAATATTCATACTTTACTTAGTAAAAGTGCAGCTGCAGTGCTTATTGGTTGCTCACACCAACAATCAGAGCTTTTTAAAATTTTTCTCAATGCATCACTGTTTCTGCTAATACGACTGATGCGGTCCAATTTTCTTATGTTTGAATAACCAACAATTTTGTAACTCACAATTGTTACTGTTGTTCGTGGCAGCTGCAGCTGTCGGTGTGACGACAGCAGTGGGCGCCTGTGTCGTCGCGGCCGTTGTAATAGGAACAGCTGACGTAGTAGTTGTCGTTAATGTGGTAGTTGCCGGTGTTGGGGTAGTTGTTGTAGACGTTGTTGACGTGGTTGACGTTGTAGACGTCGTTGATGTCGTAGAAGTGGTTGTCGTTGACGTTGTGCTTGTGGTAGTTGTAGGACCAAAGGATACAGCGGTAATGTTAAAGCCCCTGTAGTTGTGTGTCGCATCGGATCTAAATATCATGTAGACCTCATTTGTAGAACTTATCCATGTAGGTGTAGCCGAATTTGCACAGCAAAACTCCGCTAAAACATTAGCTGAACTGTTCGCCCCTAAAAGTAATAATTTTTACGTTCTATTATTCCCATTTTCCATTTATGTAACTCTCTCATATAAAAACTGTGGAATCCATACATGTGCGTTCTAGCAATGAATGCAGTTGTGTGCACCTTTTCTTTTTCTACTTTACAAACTACATTTTCGGCTGTTAGGTATTAAGTAGGTTCATACAAGGTCTTCAAATTATCTAAAGGACCAATGCTCTGTGAAAAGGGGGTTAAATCCATCTGTAAAAATTACAGATCCACATCAGCCTGTGCAGTCCGCGCAGACTGACACGAGTCGAAACTTTTTGCTATTTGTAAATTTTCTGCAGGTCCAAGAAACATTATACCTTATGACTCAATCGCTTGTTAGACTACAACTGTATAGGGATTTTATGGATCCATAATTATATGATGACTTATTTGGTATACTACATCACGGAGATGCATTAAACCCTTTTTCCTGAGCGCTGCTCAAATGGATATACAATTTTATGAAGCCCTCAAAAAGTTTGCAAGTATACAATTCTGAAACGTAAATCACTAGCTCAAACTATATATTTGCCATTCATATCTTCATTGAGATCAATAAGAAACATCCGCCGACCATCCTCACAAATATAAAAAAATAAAAACGAGTTTTTTTCTGTAAGTAAAGGGACACCCATTTACTTATGGAAAATGATATTTCATAGACGAAAACGATTTTTTTCTAATTGTTCCTTGGAAGGAAGCAGTTGCTTGATACATAGGGTTTCTCTCTTTTTAATAAAATGTCAGCAAAATACATTTTGATTTTTTTCTAAAGATCTCTTTGTGTCACCTGTTTCGACTGTATCGAAGTTAGACATTTACCATAATGCAATTTGATGCAATTTTCTGAAAACAGAATAAAATACACACGCGATGGAGAGACGACAATATCAAGAATAGCAATGAAGAGATTGTCCAACATGATTCATTCTATCTTTCTTTTAACATTCAGCGCTTTAGCCGAAGACAATGGTTGTGTCGGATGCCATAGATCAAGATCCGACTGCACAGAATTAGCAGTCCGATCTTAGATCTATACCATGTGCTTGCTTAGACAAGCATATTATCAAAGAAAATCTGTCTGAAATTAGTGAATCTTATTGTCACTCATCGAAAGAGGTCGGATTTATAAATTTGGCGCCGAGAGAGTAAAATGAAACTAAGCACATGTACATGTACCCGTTTGCTTCCAAGAAAGCAGAACAGTTCTTTGTTAACAGTCTTTGGGGACTTCTTTGAAACATAACACACAAACCATTCTCTACATGTAGTGCAAGCAAAATAAACGACACCTATTTGCTGCGAAAGCAAAATTCAATTTTTGTGAAAAGAATTTAATCATGAGAAATAAAGCAATTGTTTCCCAGGAGAAAATGATCTATCTCGGCCAGTTGTTTATAACAAATCGTCATCTGATGTTATGTGAACATCGCACTCGAATATAAATTCAGAGATTCAAAACAAACACAGGC
Source organism: Hippopus hippopus (assembly GCA_946811185.2). Lineage (NCBI taxonomy): Eukaryota > Metazoa > Mollusca > Bivalvia > Cardiida > Cardiidae > Hippopus > Hippopus hippopus. The sequence goes on along the minus strand of OX328100.1, from coordinate 28,071,497 downwards.
TTATTCTATAACTCTCTAAGCTCGAGTTTGATTTTATTTTTGGGAGAGTTTAGACCAAGATCAGTCTGCACTTACCGTCGTATATGGTGAGGTTGTCGTAAAAGCAGGCCCCATTTTTATCACTCTCTATTTCACATGCTACTACCGTGAGAGAGATATTGTGTCCCGGGTAGCTTGTTGAAATGTAGTAATCAAACGTTGTGTTTCTGTAAGGGGAAATAGTGATAAAAATAGTAAGGAATTATCGATAATAGTAATAATCATCATGATTAAGTGATGGTTATGATCATAATGATGATACCAGGGGTGACTGTGATACCGTAATATTACTTCGTTTATGATAATCACACACACACACACAAAAAAAAAAAAAAATTACCTTAGCGTCTTTTATGATAATGACGAAAAAAGGACAATAATCTTTTGCTTCTTTTTTGATAATCACGAAAAAGGACGATAACCATTGCTTCATCTATAATAGTTGACAATTACTGTTCAAGTTTTAATATACATTTTTCTGCCAGCGATTGGAATTTTGACCAATTGTCCTGGAACACATTATCAGACTGTATATCCACACTTTTAACTTATTTTAATTAGATTTCTCTGCTCTTTGACTCGCGAATCGGTTGCGTTTGGCCACAGCTGTGCCTTTAACATTTGTGGTAAAGATAGGGATAAACGAGGGTATTTTTGTCGACATATAGTTCTTCTCCATTATGACAGATTCGCACTTTTGACCTCGGTTTTTGCATGACATTTGTAAAGCATTTTCTCAGGTCGTTTTGAAACAATATATTCCAATGTAACAAGATCAGTGGTAACTTATTAACAACAGTATGACGTAATGGAGTGAAAATTAGCAATAAACATCTATAATATAAGATGAATAATAGACACTGTACTTAATAATAATATGAGTCTATCATCTGACTTGTGAACAAAGTTGTACAAATGATAATATTGACAGTAGTATATTATCATCATAGTTATCATAGTTCTAGCTACTTGACCGCTTAAATCATCATTTTAAACTATATAGTCCAATTCGGACTCTGTTTATATATATAAGTATCATTTGAACGGATATTTTTAAGGGGGAGGTATCTCAAAAAAGAAATGTCAAGAACATGTGAGACATGCTCTGTGAAAAGGAGATTTAAGGCATTTGCAAAATATATCGACCCAGGTCAGCCTGCGCAGTCTGCGCAGGCTGACCTGGGTCGAAACCTTTTGTTATTCATAAATTTTCTGCTTGCACAAAGACCTTTCTATCTTATGGTACAGTAGGGTGTTTCACAAAATGGATTTTATGGATCAACAATAATGTAAGTAGTAAAGGAAGAGAGAATAGGGACACACCTGGGCCTGGGTGTGTCCCTATTCTCTCTTCCCTGAGTGCCGTACATCACCCTCCCTGACAAAAATTTGTCCCTATTTGCTGTCCCCGAAAGATTTTTTTTTTATTTTGTCCCTAGGCTCCCGTCCCTGAGCGGAATTTTTTGCAAAAAAAGGGAAAAGGGGGGGAGGGGAGTTTTTCCTATGCTCACGTTCTGAGAGGGATTTAGCATTCAAAGTGCAGGCCTTATGACTGTCAGGTTGGGTAAAAATGGTCAGATCAGTGAGTTGGACTTAGTTTTTTCACCCTATGGATGATTTTTTCTCTTTCTAATTGCCTGACCATTGAGTTGGACTTAGACTTTTTTCTGCATCTCTATGAATGATTTTCTTTCTAAAAGCCTGACCATTGAGTCGGACTTAGTTTTTTCTGCACCTATGAATGATTTTTCTCTAAAAGCCTAACCATTGAGTTGGACTTAGTTTTTTCACCCTATGAATGATTTTCTCTCTCTAAAAGGAATTTATCCCTATATCAGTGAGTTGGATTTAGTCTTTTTCTGCATCTATGAATGATTCTTACTCTTTACAGTATAACTCTCTGGAGTATAACTCTTTTGGAACGTGTCTCTTCTAAAAGAAAGATAGAACTTTCGTGGTAGATGGTTAGTCCTGAAAAGGACTGTTGGGTTAGCTCTGAAAAGAGCTGTGACAATTTGAAGAAATGACAACTTGAAGATAGAACTTTCGTCTGTCAGCTTGAAGATAGAACTTTCGTCTGACATCTTGAAGATAGAACTTTCGTGGTAGATGGTTAGTCCTGAAAAGGACTGTTGGGTTAGCTCTGAAAAAGAGCTGTGACAATTTGAAGAAATGACAACTTGAAGATAGAACTTTCGTCTGTCAGCTTAAAGATAGAACTTTCGTCTGACATCTTGAAGATAGAACTTTCGTGGTAGATGGTTAGTCCTGAAAAGGACTGTTGGGTTAGCTCTGAAAAGAGCTGTGACAATTTGAAGAAATGACAACTTGAAGATAGAACTTTCGTCTAACAGCTTGAAGGTAGAACTTTCGTCTGACAATTTGAAGAAATGACAATTTGAAGAAAAGATAGAACTTACGTCTGACAATTTGAAGAAAGGTAGAACTTCCGTGGTAGATGGTTAGCCCTGAAAAGGGCTGTTGGGGTGTCCCTAAAAGGGACCTGGTTTTGGAGGTTGTGTTTTTAAGCACAACCTCCAACCTTCCTGCAGGCTGGACAGCTACTCGTTGCACGCCTCTTTAACCTTTTCAGCTCCTGAGCGTCTAGGTTGAACTTTAACGAGAACGCTGCCTCGTTGTCATCATCCCAGCACTCGGTCTGGGGCACGACGAACTCCTTCTTTTTTCCATCCATCTTTTTTTCTTTTGATGATAGTTGGGCAAGCTCCCAGAAATCCATGTCTCGAAGGGCGCATTCCATTTTTGTTGTAAGTCGGAGAGATGAATGATGTGCGGGAAAATAACGTTGGGTTTTATAGCTTTTCAGACGGATTGAACTAGTTGACCCATGACGTCATTTTCTCCTATGTTTTTCCCGCGTCGGCGTTTCATGCTGTTTTGGCTCCAAATTAATGTTATCCAATCAGAACCAGCGTTTTATTTCTAATACTAAATGTTTTATTGTTGACCAATCCGTGGGTTTGTTACATTTTCTTGTTCGGGTTAGAAAAACTAGAGTTTAACTAACCTATGACTTTTTTTGATTATGAGTCTTCTGATAAAATGAAAAGAAAGATGATTATTTAAGATAGCTAGCCCTGAAAAGAGTTGCTTTTTTGTACAGAATGCACTTTTTTATACCCCTCTCTTTCTTTCGATTGATTCCATTTTATTTAGCATTTGCATCAGATGTTCAATTTCATGTCTGATATATCTGAAACGTTCTCTTTCTTCTAACCAGAAGAGCAATAAGAGAAAAAATGTTAATCCAAACATTGTACGATACTGCCTCAGGTTTTACAAAAAAGTTAATGGTGAATGAGAAAAAAATAATCAAGAGTTTAGTGTTTTATATGTGTAATGGATCACTTTTTTAGTTTTTCATCCTATGAATGATTTTTTTCTCTCTAAATGGAATTTGTCCCTATATCGCTGAATTAAACTTAGATTTTTTTTTACACTATAAATGATTTCTAAATGTCTGAGCACTGAGTTGAACTTAGACTTTTTTACCCTATGTATGATTTTTTCTTTCTAAATGTCTGACCATTGAGTTGGACTTAGTCTTTTTTTTACATCTATGAATGATTTTTTCTCTTTCTAAAAGCCTGATCATTGAGTTGGACTTAGTTTTTTCTTCACCTATGGATGATTTTTTTCTCTCTAAAAGACTGAGCACTGGGTTGGACTTAGCTTTTTTTATTCTATGAATGATTTTTCTTTTCTAAATGTCTGGACATTGAATTGGGCTTAGTCTTTTTTCTGCATCTATGAATGATTTTTTACTCTTTGGAGTGTAACTCTCTGGAGTGTGAGTCTTTGGAGTGTGACTCTTCTAAAAGAAAGAAGTTTGACAATTTGAAGAAATGACAATTTGAAGAAAGATAGAACTTTCGTGGTAGATGGTTAGCCCTGAAAAGGGCTGTTTTGAGAAGAGCTGATTTTATGAAAATGTTTATTCAGTATCAGCATCAGTCGATTCGCTGTCTGACTCACTCCTTTCAGTGGCGATTTGCGCACGGAAAAGACGGGTCACCTGCTCAGTTTTTAAAATAACATACTGAAAATACATCTCAAGCATGCCCTCAATAATGAGTTCCTTCATCCGAAGGTTATAACAGAACACCCTGTTATTAGCAAGCTCAGCCCTCTCGTATCGTCTTCTCACTCCAGCTAGGCGTTGTTTAAGTAAGACGATTTGTCTCCTTGCTCTTATTAACTTTCGCTCAGTATCCATCCAAGTGACGACTGGTGATTGTCTTGAAGCCATTGTGAAAAAATGAAATGCATGGAAAATAACGTTGGGTTTTATAGCTTTTCAGACGGATTGAACTAGTTGACCCATGACGTCATTTTCTCCCATGTTTTTCCCGCGTCGGCGTTTCATGCTGTTTTGGCTCCAAATTAATGTTATCCAATCAGAATCAGCGTTTTATTTCTAATACTAAATGTTTTACTGTTGACCAACCCGTGGGTTTGTTACATTTTCTTGTTCGGGGGATTTTATTGTTGACCAATCCGTGGGTTTGTTACATTTTTCTTGTTCGGGGATTTTATTGTTGGTCAATCCGTGGGTTTGTTACATTTTCTTATTCGGGTTAGAAAAAACTAGAGTTTAACTAACCTATGACTTTTTTATTGTGAATCTTTGCAGTGTAACTCTTCTAAAAGAAAGAAGTTTGACAATTTTGAGTTTTTTTGACAATTTGAAGAAAGATAGAACTTTCGTGGTAGATGGATAGCCCTGAAAAGGGCTGTTTTGTTTTTTGGAGGCTGTGTTTTTTCCAGTTCTAATGGCAACACCCGAAATTCGCTTGGCAAATGGGGCATGCTGTAATCTTCCTCCCGAACTCGATATCAACCAAGATGATATCCGGTGTTGTCTTTAATAATAGCTGAACTAATCTTTCGCCGAGATCTTTGTATGGTTGTGTTATACGTCGCAGTTGGTTTTGTTCCTCCTCTCCTACGAGATGTGTGGTTAGTTGCAATAACTGCTGTCCGGCATTTAGATATTCTTGGAGAGCCTCACGTAGTTGATGATTTACCTCTTCCATATTGATATTGCTTCCGAATATTGATACTGCTTCCGAATATTGACACTGCTTTCGAAGTGATCGTTAACTGAGAGTCAAAGAAATGGTGAATGTGTGAAAAATAACGCGGGCTTTATACGTTTACAGAGGATTGAAATTTTTTTAAAGAGCTCGGACCTGGCAGAAACCACATACATTTTTTTCCATGCTACATTTCATACTGTTTTGGCTCCAAATTAATGTTATCCAATCAGAATCAGCGTTTTATTTCTAATACTAAATGTTTTATTTTTGACCAACCCGTGGGTTTGTTACATTTTCTTGTTCTGGGGATTTTATTGTTGACCAATCCGTGGGTTTGTTACATTTTTTCTTGTTCGGGGATTTTATTGTTGCCCAATCCGTGGGTTTGTTACATTTTCTTGTTCGGGTTAGAAAAACTAGAGTTTAACTAACAGTTATGAGACGTTGTATGGGAAAAAATGTAACCAGAACAAAGTCTTTTGGGGAAAAAAACAGAATGAAGAACTCTATTGTTTTTTGAACTTTTATTTATTGAACTTTTATTTACTGAACAGAACTAAACATTGAAACATTTTTTTGCAATGCATCATAAAAAAATTTCTTGACAATGAAAAAAATTTCTTAACAATGAAAAAAATCACAATGAAACATTTTTTTTGCAATGCATCATAAAAAAATTTCTTGACAATGAAAAAATTTCTTGACAATGAAAAAAAATCACAAGCAAACATTTTTTTTGCAATGCATCATAAAAAATTTCTTGACAATGAAAAAAACATTTTCTTACCAATGAAAAAATCGCACTGAAATATTTTTTCACAATGAATTATTCACAACGAATTAATCACGATGAAAAAAACACACTGAATTATTTTTTTCGCAATGAATTATTTACAATGAATTATTCGCAAAACAGTATATAACAAATTTTTTATAATGCAAATTCGCAAACACCACGAGTTTCACATTTGTTTTCATATTCCGTAATGTCTTTATGCAATTGGTCATACCCCAAAAACATTGTATACTCACTGTCCATATCGTTGAAATCTCGTAGTCCTATGAATGGAGCAACATGTCTATAAGCGTCTTTTGTTGAAAGAGCTGAATTCACTACTTCTTCTGTAACATCTCTATCAAATAGAATATATCCTGACATGGTTTCCACTGTTTCTCCGTACGAATCATGAACAGATCCTTTTTTGTAGCGTAAGTAAAAGTTAAATAGAACTGATTTCATTTTCACAACGTTAAGAAAACTTTCTTCTGTTGGTCCTATGATAAAAAATGTCCATCGACTTGTGGATCTAAACAGTTTACTAATAACATTGTCTTTCATACAGCTATCTGCTAAATAAGTCTTGAGAACGAGATCCATCCCCGAATCGTCCACCATCATCGCTATAAAGTTGAATATAGCATACACTTTGTAGGACTTTTCTCCTTTTGCAACCCATTTAAACATTTTTTTGATCCAAATTTTCACACAGAAAAATTTAATGTTAAGCTGTGTTTGTTCATCAAGCGTATGCTGTCGAACAAATTCTCCATAAATTTTTTCACGTAGTTCTATTGGTAACGGCAACATGATTGTTATTTTTTGATCAACTGCTAATATTTTTCCCAGACTTACTTTGAGTGATTGGTACACAACAATGTGATATGAAATTATTTTCTCAAGCTTTTATAACCATAGGGTACAGTATCAGTACCATTTACAATGACTCTCTTGGTGTATACAGAACGAAACGTTTTTGTTTGTGGTTCACTGGTAACCGTTCTATCTCTGTGTCTTTTAATTTTACAATCATACTGAATTTTGACTTCTACTGTACGATTCAAAGCACATTTCGAATATGTATCGAAATTTACCACCTGTTTTGTATTGTAATCCAGAGTAATCCCCTTTACTTTACATTTGCTTATCTCTTTTCCATCTTTTGTTTTCATTTTGTAAGCATAATTCTTAGGTCCAAGTCCTCTGAATTGAGTAATTTTACAAGCAGGCTCTTCATCAGTCCATTTTCCTAACCGACTGTTAATAATAGGGGGATTCCATAATTCAGGGTCGTGAATGTACATACAACTATCTGTATCGAAATACAGAACTCTATCTTTTAACTTTTCAAGAACGCTGTACAATTCCAACCTTGCATAAGCTGTTACGTAAGAACCTACTATCACATTGGCTGTAGCATGGGTGTCAATATGTTCCAACTTTGATTCATAGTTGACCAAGATGAATGAACAGTTCTCATCAAAGATTTCTACATGCTTTACAATGAAATTGGGATTGATGACTAATTCAAAATATTTAGACGGATCACTGATGTATTCCGTCTGGATCATTTTTTCACGCTGAGCTAATTTTCCCCAAAGACAGTTCAACATAATCTTAGCAAATGATCTTCTCCCAGGATTTCTTTGAATACAACTTGGATCAAGACGAACACCTTCTGCCTTCTCATATTCACAAACGAACTGATCTTTTTCTGAGTCTGATTGACAGCTATCTGGATAACCACTGGCTTCTTGCTTAATTTTCAAGAAATTGTCCACATAATGTTTAAAGAACTGATCTGACACAGAATTGAAATGCCAAATTTCATACACTTGCAATAATCGATAACCGCAGTCAAGAGCCTTGAATAATTCAAAAGTAACCCAAGTTCCGACCAAAGCCCTCTCTTCTTTACCATGTCTACAAATGTTTGAGCTTTCTTCTGCACATTTCATACAGAGTGGAAACATCATTTTGTTGTTACAGTGAACTGGAAGAACGGGGTGAAACAAATCAGTTGGAGGCAAAACTTTGCATTTGATTAATCCCTCATATTGGCGAATATTGTTCATATCAATATTCTCAGTAGACAAAATTTCTGGCTGACCTACAGGGTAGGATTTGTGTTTACAAACATAAGGGTATAGAGAACAGATATCGATGTACTTGATTTCCTTTTTGGTTTTTTCATCAACATCATATCCAATTTTTATTGCATTACATCTTCCCCCGGACAAACCATCCCTCGGATCGATAGGGTCCAAATGTGGATATAACTTTTCAATGTGTTTTTTGTACTCTTTATCCTTCATCTTAGCATCAAATTCGTGTTCCCAAATGTACACTACATTATATCCCATGTCTTCGATATCTGCTATACGTTCAAAAGTACGTTCGTACAATTCAGACATGGGTATTCCGTTAATAGGATTGATCTGATTTCGATCTGTATAGCATACAGGACAACCATGATACAAATCCCCAAGAAATTCATAAACAGTGTTTGATTGATGGTGAAAACCATCTACACTATATTTCCCGATTTGAGCTTCACCACCATTTTTTGCATGCTGAATATTAATACCTTTTTCCTGAGCAATGCTTTGAAGCCATCGTATCGCTTTCATAAAAATCAAGTGATTTATCGATACATACATCACACGCTCTGTGTGCGATACAATAATTTGGGATGTGTACACCTGTGTCTTGTTTGCATTCAAAATCAAAGAAAATAAACTGTGGTTTTTTGACTACAGAAGAACTCGTCTCGTCATCGTTGTCATGGTTCAACTTACTTTGGTAAGGTTGAATATAGCATTGATGAGAAAAGTTAACAATTCTCTTACAGATATGACATCTTTTCTTTCCATTGCAAACATGATTTTTCTTTCTGACATGATATTGTGCACCGCATTTCGAACAGAGTTTCACTAATTCACAAATGGATTTCTTTTCTTTACCTTGAACATTTCTGTGATTTTCAAAGCATTCAGCACTAAAAAATCGTCTACTGCAAACACTGCAAACATATTCTTTTGATTCTGATGGACATTTTCCTTTGCGGTAACAACCTTTACAGATATTTGAACAAGTATGACTTTCCCGGTGAGAGTAACCCACATCACAGAACTCACAATAATATCCACAACTAAGAAAACCTTTGATAGATTTAATGTAGTCATAATGGTTTTGATGAAAGTACAAATGTATGATCTTACTATTGGCTTTCACTTCTGGATGTTTAAATATTTTTTCCACTTTTGAATGCTGCTGGTGAACTTTAATGACATAGCCTTTTTCATACAAGAATGCTTGAATTTTTTTGTATTCATCAATTCCTACAGACTATGTTGGTGAAACTCCAGCTTCATGTAACAATTTCTCAGCTTCAGTCTTTTGAAGAGGGCGGTTTGAACGACGAATACGATCCCATTTTCTATTCCATACTTCGGTGTTTTCACGTTCACTGTAGCAAATTCCCACAACAACGGCTCTTGCAAAACATAGTTGGTCATGATTGTCAATTTGAATAATGGATTTTTTCTTCTGGGTAAAAAACTTTGAATCTAATTCTGACGATCTATATTTTGGTTTTCCGCTACCAGTTGGTGGTATTGTATGTGTGATGTCAAATGTCATGAATCCATCGTTCAAGACGAAATCTGTATTCGATTGTAAAACTCGTTCAATTTCATTCAGCATAGTTTCACCTTGTAACTGGTCTGCAGCTAAAAAAGGAATATGGATTCCTATTTCCAACGAAGGATGATTGATGGTAATCCTAATCATGTCCGTAGGGTTAGCATTTAACTTTCGAATGATTTCACGGGTAACATCGTCAAATAATCCAAGGAGTCTCTGAGGTGATAATTCTTCAAATTTCTTAAAACTCAGCATCAGCACATGTGATTCTGTTTTAAATTTTCTTGACTTTTTATTACCTTTTTCTGTTAAATCATATAGACTTTTCATGTCTAAGTTAGAGTTGGTACTTTCATCGTCGCTATCATTTTCTTCTTTCAACGGTTTAGTTTTTTTCTTTTTTATTGGTGGAATCACCTCATCGTCACTTTCTTCTTTCAACGGTTTAGTTTTTTTCTTTTTTATTGGTGGAAACACCTCATCGTCACTTTCTTCTTTCAAAGGTCTAGTTTTTTTCTTTTTTGTTGGTGGAAACACCTCATCGTCACTTTCACTGTCTGAATAGGTTATTATTCTTTTTCTTTTACCCATCGTTTTAGCTCTGAGTGAAAAGACAATAATGCAGAAGTGAGAAAAACTAGCAATTTATATACCCTCTCCGTTGTAACAGTGTATAAATAAGCCGTTAGTTGTGAAAATCTATTCATTCTCCTACTCGATCTCAGTCAGTACAGCTGATAAAAAAATATGAGTGAGTTAAAGCTGCAAAATACATCACCACTTAGAAAGAGGGTGTATCTGTATGTTAATCCATACACCCACGATTATGAGATCAGCAATATACCATCAAAGTATAATGTTAAACATATCGGAAACTATGTGGGATCATTTTTAACCCAGCAACATTTAGAAGAAAAAGATGTTTACCGTACTACCAGCTACAGAGTTTTGGATCAAGCGATGATTGACAAACGATATGGTGCGAATGGTGTGAGAACAAATATTTGTTTCACATGCAACGAAGCAGGACATTGGGCCAAAGAATGTCCAGAAAAAGAAAATCAGCTAGGTACAATTGTTTTTGTCTACGTGAATCCACACAGTCACGACATTGAGATTTCACCATCATTTTACAACGTTGGTGGTTTCAAAGATATGAAATTCGTCGGGACACTAAATTCATTCTGCAGTGAAAATACATGGAAAAAAAGTTCACTACAAGCTACATCCTCATCGATTGAAACTCAGACCGTAGACATGCAGAGCGATACAGCGGCTAACAGCGATTCAGAAATCTGCAAAATAACAGATGATTTAGAGACATCACGAAAAAATCTAAGAAATCAACAAACTTTGGATCTAAAAAACAACGATTTTTCTGCAGAACCGGGTTGCTCGTACGGAAAGGAAAAACAGCAAAACATCGAAAAGAAGAAAAAACAAGTAACAAAGAACTATTTCTTTTACAAATCAACAAAACATGAGGATAAAATCTGTCCAAATGTGGAATTAAAAACCAACGACAGGAAAAGAAAACGTAAAACCAAATGTGAATCTGACATCTCGAAGAAAAAAGTAAAAAAACATACTGAGTGAAAAAAGATTTCAATACAATATTGAATATAAACAAAAAGACTAACTTGATTTTTTTTCATTCATTTTTTGTCTTTTACAGGTCATTCATTTTTTGTCTTTACAGTTCATGATTTTGATTTTTTCATTGTACATAAGTTCTTTTTTGAAATAAAAATATAAAATAATTACTTCTTACTTTTGACTTTTTTCTAGTTATGACTGTAAGTCTTTTTTTACTTTTGACAATTTGAGAAGAAAGATCTTTCGTGCTAAATGGGTAGCCCTGAAAAGGGCTTTTTTGAAGGATCTCACATTGACATCCAGCTCTACGATTCTTCCGCCCGATCTACTGGGATGATTTCACATCCACAGTGTTCGCAGCAAATCGTCGAACCTTCATTGCCATCATAAAATCCTTCATCTGTATCTGGACAGTTATGCTTCTGACCAAGATACTCGAGTATGGAAAAACATTTCCCACACTCTATCAGACATCTGTTTGCACAGTGAGGGCATACAAGAATTCGAACCATTCTGGAACAAATATGATTTTATGTAAAATATCACTGGGCTTTATAGCTTTACAGGAGGATTGAACTAGATGACTCATGACGTCATTTTTCTCCTATGTTTTCCCGCGTTGGCGTTTCATTAACATTGTGCAATCAAATCGACGGTTATATCGGTGTTTTTTGCCACTCCTAATTCGGTGTCACACAGTACAATACCGGTGTTTTCCGCCAGGTCCGCCCTCTTTAAAAATTTCAATCCTCTGTAAACGTATAAAGCTCGGCGTTATTTCATACCAAACACCATTTCTTTGATTCTCAGCTAACGATCACTTCGGAAGCAGTATCAATATTCAGAGTCAGTTTCAATATGAAGCACAACTTAGATGAAATCAACTTGAGCGATTTTCCATCAGTGGAAAACAATGGAGACGTTCTTTCATCAGTTATGAATTCGACAATTATCAATCCACCACCGGAGTTAAATTCGACAACCATCATTCCAGCGACAGTGTTTGACAATATTTATGAAGAGGTAAAGCAGCTAAATTTGAAACAAGATAGCATGATGATCCGAATCATAGATCAGCTGGAGACTTTAAACAGATATTTGGAGGAAATTAAAACTTTAACCGTAAGTACTGATCACCTCAGTAGAAATATCGAGGTACTACGTCAACAAGATCAGCGCATTTCAACAACTCCTGTGAAGATTCCTGTGGAGTTCGAGTTTGATAAATCCAATCTTCACAACTTAGTGGACTCTATCGTAAGTGTTGTGAAGAAAAATCAACCAAAGAAAAAACAACCAGAGGAAAAACAACCAAGAAAAACAACAAAGCGGAAATCTGAGGAAGATGGTAACCATCTCCACAAGAAACAGCGAGTTGATCAAAAGCCAACTATACCAATATTGACAGGGCAGGGCAAATACGGGAAAAACATTGACAATCACGTTGATTTCAAGATCCCGAAAAAACCAAAGACAGAACGAAAACAACCAAGAAAAAACAACAAAACGGTAGGAATATGAAAACAAATATGAAACTTGTGGTGTTTGCGAATTTACATTGCATAAAATTTGTTATATACTGTTTTGCGAATAATTCATTGTAAATAATTCATTGCGAAAAAAATAATTCAGTGTGTTTTTTTCATCGTGATTAATTCGTTGTGAATAATTCATTGTGAAAAAATATTTCAGTGCGATTTTTTCATTGGTAAGAAAATGTTTTTTTCATTGTCAAGAAATTTTTTATGATGCATTGCAAAAAAAATGTTTGCTTGTGATTTTTTTTCATTGTCAAGAAATTTTTTCATTGTCAAGAAATTTTTTTATGATGCATTGCAAAAAAAATGTTTCATTGTGATTTTTTTCATTGTTAAGAAATTTTTTTCATTGTCAAGAAATTTTTTTATAATGCATTGCAAAAAAATGTTTCAATGTTTAGTTCTGTTCAGTAAATAAAAGTTCAATAAATAAAAGTTCAAAAAACAATAGAGTTCTTCATTCTGTTTTTTTCCCCAAAAGACTTTGTTCTGGTTACATTTTTTCCCATACAACGTCTCATAACTGTTAGTTAAACTCTAGTTTTTCTAACCCGAACAAGAAAATGTAACAAACCCACGGATTGGGCAACAATAAAATCCCCGAACAAGAAAAAATGTAACAAACCCACGGATTGGTCAACAATAAAATCCCCAGAACAAGAAAATGTAACAAACCCACGGGTTGATCAAAAATAAAACATTTAGTATTAGAAATAAAACGCTGATTCTGATTGGATAACATTAATTTGGAGCCAAAACAGTATGAAATGTAGCATGGAAAAAAATGTATGTGGTTTCTGCCAGGTCCGAGCTCTTTAAAAAAATTTCAATCCTCTGTAAACGTATAAAGCCCGCGTTATTTTTCACACATTCACCATTTCTTTGACTCTCAGTTAACGATCACTTCGAAAGCAGTGTCAATATTCGGAAGCAGTATCAATATTCGGAAGCAATATCAATATGGAAGAGGTAAATCATCAACTACGTGAGGCTCTCCAAGAATATCTAAATGCCGGACAGCAGTTATTGCAACTAACCACACATCTCGTAGGAGAGGAGGAACAAAACCAACTGCGACGTATAACACAACCATACAAAGATCTCGGCGAAAGATTAGTTCAGCTATTATTAAAGACAACACCGGATATCATCTTGGTTGATATCGAGTTCGGGAGGAAGATTACAGCATGCCCCATTTGCCAAGCGAATTTCGGGTGTTGCCATTAGAACTGGAAAAAACACAGCCTCCAAAAAACAAAACAGCCCTTTTCAGGGCTATCCATCTACCACGAAAGTTCTATCTTTCTTCAAATTGTCAAAAAAACTCAAAATTGTCAAACTTCTTTCTTTTAGAAGAGTTACACTGCAAAGATTCACAATAAAAAAGTCATAGGTTAGTTAAACTCTAGTTTTTTCTAACCCGAATAAGAAAATGTAACAAACCCACGGATTGACCAACAATAAAATCCCCGAACAAGAAAAATGTAACAAACCCACGGATTGGTCGACAATAAAATCCCTCGAACAAGAAAATGTAACAAACCCACGGGTTGGTCAACAGTAAAACAATTAGTATTAGAAAAACAACGCTGATTCTGATTGGATAACATTAATTTGGAGCCAAAACAGCATGAAACGCCGACGCGGGAAAAACATAGGAGAAAATGACGTCATGGGTCAACTAGTTCAATCCGTCTGAAAAGCTATAAAACCCAACGTTATTTTCCCGCACATCATTCATCTCTCCGACTTACAACAAAAATGGAATGCGCCCTTCGAGACATGGATTTCTGGGAGCTTGCCCAACTATCATCAAAAGAAAAAAAGATGGATGGAAAAAAGAAGGAGTTCGTCGTGCCCCAGACCGAGTGCTGGGATGATGACAACGAGGCAGCGTTCTCGTTAAAGTTCTACCTAGACGCTCAGGAGCTGAAAAGGTTAAAGAGGCGTGCAACGAGTAGCTGTCCAGCCTGCAGGAAGGTTGGAGGTTGTGCTTAAAAACACAACCTCCAAAACCAGGTCCCTTTTAGGGACACCCCAACAGCCCTTTTCAGGGCTAACCATCTACCACGGAAGTTCTACCTTTCTTCAAATTGTCAGACGTAAGTTCTATCTTTTCTTCAAATTGTCATTTCTTCAAATTGTCAGACGAAAGTTCTACCTTCAAGCTGTTAGACGAAAGTTCTATCTTCAAGTTGTCATTTCTTCAAATTGTCACAGCTCTTTTCAGAGCTAACCCAACAGTCCTTTTCAGGACTAACCATCTACCACGAAAGTTCTATCTTCAAGATGTCAGACGAAAGTTCTATCTTTAAGCTGACAGACGAAAGTTCTATCTTCAAGTTGTCATTTCTTCAAATTGTCACAGCTCTTTTTCAGAGCTAACCCAACAGTCCTTTTCAGGACTAACCATCTACCACGAAAGTTCTATCTTCAAGATGTCAGACGAAAGTTCTATCTTCAAGCTGACAGACGAAAGTTCTATCTTCAAGTTGTCATTTCTTCAAATTGTCACAGCTCTTTTCAGAGCTAACCCAACAGTCCTTTTCAGGACTAACCATCTACCACGAAAGTTCTATCTTTCTTTTAGAAGAGACACGTTCCAAAAGAGTTATACTCCAGAGAGTTATACTGTAAAGAGTAAGAATCATTCATAGATGCAGAAAAAGACTAAATCCAACTCACTGATATAGGGATAAATTCCTTTTAGAGAGAGAAAATCATTCATAGGGTGAAAAAACTAAGTCCAACTCAATGGTTAGGCTTTTAGAGAAAAATCATTCATAGGTGCAGAAAAAACTAAGTCCGACTCAATGGTCAGGCTTTTAGAAAGAAAATCATTCATAGAGATGCAGAAAAAAGTCTAAGTCCAACTCAATGGTCAGGCAATTAGAAAGAGAAAAAATCATCCATAGGGTGAAAAAACTAAGTCCAACTCACTGATCTGACCATTTTTACCCAACCTGACAGTCATAAGGCCTGCACTTTGAATGCTAAATCCCTCTCAGAACGTGAGCATAGGAAAAACTCCCCTCCCCCCCTTTTCCCTTTTTTTGCAAAAAATTTCGCTCAGGGACGGGAGCCTAGGGACAAAATAAAAAAAAAATCTTTCGGGGACAGCAAATAGGGACAAATTTTTGTCAGGGAGGGTGATGTACGGCACTCAGGGAAGAGAGAATAGGGACACACCCAGGCGTGTCCCTATTCTCTCTTCCTTTACTACTAATTTATTGACTTGCTTGGTATTTATGACGGAGATGCGTCGAACCCCCTCTTGCCAGAGTGCCGGTCATGTGTTTGTTGTATGTGAGCAAATAAAGCAACATGAATACTCAGCGAGTTATGTATTTAGAAATAGCTCGAAGCTCTTTCTAGAGGAAAAAAATGTATATAGTGCGGCAACTCGAATACCGTACTGATCGCTTATGTTTGGGAACCATGCTAGAATTAACATATTTGGCAACAAATTAATTGATGAAGGAACAAATAGACAAACGAATATATAGACGACTTCGTAGCAGCAATCCTTATGTCTAACACATTTTCTCCATTTGATACTATATTTTACGAATACCTTCTATGCATGTAATGACGTCCTCATAAGGTCAAGGATTATAAAGTTTGCATATCTCCAGTAGCTTTGAAGTTAAGCGTATTTAAGCTTTTACTGCCACCCGCGATAAACACGTTCCTTTTTTTTTTTTGGACAACGTAGATCAAGATCAAGCACTATGATCACTTATCTTCATCACTCTCGAAACCATGGCCGAAATTCTCTTTGTTACGCTGCAGTATCCGAAATGAACCATTGTTTCGGGAATCGTAAGACCTTATTTGAAATATATGACGATAAACAAAAGGTTTTAACCCTTAACCTGCTAAATAGGTTAACTGAAACTTTCAAGCCCATAGAAGAAAACCCAAATATTGGTATTTCAAGTTATTTTTGGAGTAAAATATCTCCTTATCGGACAGTGTAGATCAAGATCAGACAGGTTGTTCTGTGCAGTCTGATCTTGATCTACACTTGCCGCAAAAGCGCTTGAGTCGTGCTTGGCAGCCAAAGGGTTAAAGGTTTAAAACGGCCAGTGTGTATTCATTTGACCTTAATCTTGTATTTCAATTCTTTACCAGACAACACAATTTCAACCTCGTCCAAACTGAAGATATCTGAAGACGACAAATTAAATGTTACTAAAGACACGGGATAGAAAACATTAGTGGAAAAGGAGAAAGAGATAATCACCTGCAATGGTTTCGAAAGTTTTTTTTCCTGATGGTCGCTAAAAGTAAAGTCTGGATTGTATGGTCAAGATTTAAAGACACTTACGGGCCATAATCGAGACTGTATTCGTAACCTGGCGAATACACGGACTGTCCTGTCAAGGTCGCTGTAACTGTTCTGTTTACACCTGTAAAATATGATATGACTGAAATGCAAATATGCAGAGTAAACAACTAACAATCAATGCGGAATATTGCCATAAAATATGCAGACCGGTCCTGTCCTTTTTGTCAGAGAAAGAGAAACACGATTCATCCGGGTCTGTCGGATAGTAGTCCCGTCTTCTTCTAGCCTGGGTTCCAGCCTGATCATTTTTTCCTATGATATATTATATGGCCTGCAACACGCGAAAAAGCGTCCGGTTTTATGTAATTTTCTGTTTAGCGCAAGTCTACTGTAGCACAAAATCTAATGTAGCCTTAAAGTGCTGTCTCGGATTAGCCTGCGCGGAGTGCACAGGCTGATCCGAGACGACACTTTACGCAAATGTCCGAATGCCCCTTTTCGCGTGTTGCAAGCCATATCTGGACCTTACTTTGTCAAAAATTAGTTCACTTTTTGCAAAGTAAGGTACACATATAAAGAAGGAAAGAACTGATCGGACTGGAACCCAAGCTAGTCTTCTTCCTGTACACGACATAACTCTCGTGGCAATGATATCAGTAAATGACGTCATCGAATGCGTCTTTCTGAATTCCCAGTTTGTAACATTGTCTATTTATCTACGAGCTCGTTTTCCCATTCCCGTCTCCTTGTCTCCTCAGTCTTTCATCTTAATCAGCCTGTCGGTCTGCAACCAGGTACCTTTTACATAATGTCACCAGTTTACTTTTACATGTATTTCAATTCTTGCATTAAACCACATTTGGTAACGGGGGGGGGGGGGCATTTCTTAGAACTGCTGTTTCATTGGTCGATATAAGCAGTTTTCAGCCCTTAGTTTTTTACAACATGTGTGTTCTAATAAAATGCAGTCATGTACTCTATTGTTTACAGTAACGTTGAAAGTGCTTTGCACTACTTTGGTTTTTTTTTTGCCTTGCGACCACCCCAGATCAAGATCACACGGCAGAAAATGTTTAGTCGAATCTATGATCCACACTCTCCGCTTTGCAGAGACATTCTGGGCCACATTAACGTCGGTAATTTTCTTTAATGCTAATGATAATTTTATCATTCTAGATTGAAAATGTGAGTTGGGTTTATTGGCGCCTCGAGGGTTAACAAAGTCTATGCAGATTCTTCTCCCTTTTTAAAGACCCCACCAAACATTTCAGATGCAAAGAAACAAACGTTTGAAGGATAGAAAAAAAATAGCCATTAAAGTTGGGATCTTTTTAAAATTTGTTGGCACAGTTTTATGGGCTTGGAATAAGAAAGTTTTCCTATGCCCAAAACTTGACATTGTAGCAGCATGAAAAGTCAAGTGTTGCATGTATTTGTAAGGAAAAGGACTTACCAATACATTCTGAGACGAAAACTGAAGAGGAAGACTGAAAGCATATTAGTATATAAGCGGTAATCAACCGTGATAATAATGGGATAAAAACATTGTAGCAGAAGGAGAAATTGCTCGTAACAAGCAATTTCTCCTTCTCCCACAATTGTTTTAAAAGCATTCTGCTGGACTCGTCTGCCTAAGTAATGAGTTGAATATTTTTAGAGCTATTTGTTTCTTCGATTTTGCAATAACTGTTTTGCCATTTGTTTAACCGTTAGATTTTTATTGTTTGGTCGCGGCTTTGTAACCTTGACTGTAGAAGGTGTGGCGTCGTAATGTTAAACCAGTCATTGACATTTCCTGTCAAAGCGACTCGTATTTTGTTCTGAAATTAGAACATTACAGATGAAATCGATCCGGTTTAACTAGGATTCCAAAAGCACAAAACTACTTAACTCTTTGGACAGGATAAATTTATTATATTTCTATATATAGACTGTTTACCGGAGATCAAAATATGTGAGTACTATAACCAGTAGCGGGCGTGAACTTTGGGACTGTTCATTGGCCAACACACTTGGCGCGAGTTCTGGTACAGTTTCAAGGAACCAGAAACAAGACAGATTAGGATAATTTGCCAGAACTTGTTTCTCAATCGATGTAAAATGTATACATATGTTTAAGGTAGTACCATTCAAATGAAAAACAGTTATTTCCACAACAATATTATCCTAAAAAGTTTGCTACGATTAAAAATGAGTATTATTGTAATACTTTGACCGAGCCACTTTTTCCATTTTTTCCTTCTTAGAATTATCATTTATAAATCGAAAGCCACTCTATTCTCATTACAAAGAGAGATAATAATTACCTCCCTTTTCAGAATACTAACAAAAATATCATCAAATAATTTCAAGATAGACAACAAATGAATTTCTGGTCGGTTAGAAATGAGCAAAAATATTATATCAGTATAAATCCTTATTTATCAACTAATAAGAAATTTTATTCCATGTTGCACTAGAAGCGTTAGGATGGTAATACCTTAAACTAAAATATGTTTTGAATCAATGATGTCCACTACTAGATATATTTGAGCTATGCTGTGACAAAAGGGGGCTTAATGTATCTCCCTGATTAATGCTACCAAGTAAGTCGTCACATAATTATGGATCCATAAAATTCATTTTGTATAACAATCAACTGAGTCGTGAGGTGCACTGGTCCTTTGCCATGCGGAAAACATACCAAAAAGCGAAGGTTTCAAACCAGATCAGCCTGCGCGGACTGCTCAGGCTGACCTGGGTCGATACTTTTTATAGATCTATGTTTCGGCCTTTAAATTACAGGATTGTACGATGGAAAACTTCGTTTGAGACGGATGTGACGTCATCGTACGTACGAGGGTCATTCAAAAAGTAATGCAACCTATAAAATAACTTTCGAAAGAAATATATAATGATAATTACCGTACTATATTCCTTCGAAGTAATATCCCTTGTGGTCTATGACGGACTGCCATCGCTTCGGGATGTCATCTATTCCAGTTGCTAGGCAACTGCGTTCCACTACCTTCATCCTTTGGGCCACGGCAGCTTAAAGCTCGTCTAGGTCACTACAACGAATACCTCTCATGCCCTCTTTTATCTTTGGAAATAAGTCAAAGTCACATGGACTTATATCCGGGGAATAATGCGGGTGCTCCAATATTTCCCACTCATAGCGCCCTAGCAAAGACGTTACGTTGACGGCGCCATGGGGTGTAGCGTTATCATGTAAAATTATTGGACCGGCTGCCAAGAGTCCACGTCTTTTCCTACGGATCGCTTGCCTTAGTGTTTTTTTAAGGTACTCTTCATAGTACTTCCCGTTAATAGTCTTACCACTTTCCACCCTGTGACTTGTCAGAATTCCATGTCTATCGTACGCGAAGATCATTAACATCTTAAGTTTAGACTGAGTCCGTCTGTACTTTGCCGGTCTCGGGGAGCTAGGTGTATGCCACTCGGTCGATTGTCTCCTCATTTCTGGTTCGTAGGATCTTACCCAAGTTTCGTCGATGGCAACAATTCTTTCTAAAAAAGTCTTGTCCTTGCGAATCATAACGAGAAAGGAGTTAGGTGGGTATGGTTAAACGACGTTCTGCTTGTTCTGGCGTCAAACGATGCGGAAGCCACCGCGCACTAACCTTACGCATTTTCAAACGATTTCGAAGAATGAATGAACTGACCCTACACTGGTTTCAAACTCCTGTGCCATTTCTTCGCAAGTAATTCTCCTATCATCCTTCAACAGCTTTTTCACTTGTTCAGTATTATAGTCATCAGTAGCTGTCATTGGTCGACCCACACGGCAGGCATCTTCAACGCTCTCCCTGCCCGATTTGAATTCAATGACTCATCTTGTAACCTGGCAATACGATAGAGCAGATGTGCCGCAAACTTCTTGTAGTGCGGCAAATATCTCCTTTGCTGTTTTATTACGCTGACATTCAATTTTTATGTAGCTACGCTGATCTTGAGACGTAACCGCGGCCATGACGCTGTTATTGATGTAAAATGACGTCATCTGGTGCTTCTCTAGATGACGTCATGATGATGTGACGTCACGTAATAATTGCATATAGATTGAAGTATCTACATGTAACGTTTCAAAGTAATTGATATATTGCTTTAGAAGTTATTCAACAGGTTGCATTACTTTTCGAATGACCCTCGTATTTGAATACGACCCAACATGATTTCTCGCGTGTTATTGATAATGTGACATTCACACAGACCTTTTCAAACTATAATCGGGAGGAATGAAATAAGAAGCTATTTAGGCCTATCCTATTAAAACAATATCACCAATCACTCGAGTTCACTCTTATATGTTCGTTTTGCTCATGGATGACTTCCGAAGCAGGCATAGGCCTATCTAGAAATACAGAAATCACAACATAATGGTTTTACTCTGGGCTGAAAATTTTCAATTTATCTATTTAACAGATTCTTGGTTGATGTCCATTGCAAGTTAGTTTATCGAGTTAACCATTTGCCACACAATCCCGAGTTTACACGACCCTTACAAAGGAAGCTTTTGAAAACATTGTGGAAAAAGGAGAAAATGCTGGTAACCAGCATTTTCTCCTTTTCCCACAATATTTTCCATCCTTTCTGGTACAAATCCCATCAATTGCGCAACGCTTGATTTAACGTCTGCAAATGATTTCAATTTGGACTAGTCGAACATTTTATCATTTGGTAAACAGTTAGGGACATAATGACGATAAAGAGTTCTAGAGTTGTCCTACCTTGTATGGAAGTCAAGCAACCATATAAAACCGAAAGAGCTAGATACTGTCGGAGTCTCATTGCTTTCTTCTTTACCCGATCTTCATTTCACGTAATCTGAAAAAAAAGGGAATTTGCATGTAACTTATTCAGCGCCAAATACATGTAAATAAGCCGAGCTCTGGCAAAAGGGGGCTTAATGCATCTCCGTGATGCTCTATACCAGGCGTGTCATCACATGATTATAGATCCATAAAGTTCATTTTGTCTAACAACCAACTGAATAATGCAGTAAACCGGTCCTTTGGCATGTAGAAAATTGACCAATAGTAAAAAGACACAAGTTTGGCTAAGGTCAGCCTGCACGGACAGTACAGGCTGACATAGGTCGATACTATGTTTTTTCACTACTGGCTGGAAATCTTTGGTTTGATTTATGTAGCAGCTTAATGGTTAAATTACTAACATTGGCGCTAGGAATGGTTTAACCAATCAGAAGTTGCATTACTTTCTAAATCTGGAATAAGACTAAAAGTATTCTTCTGAATGGTTAGTGAACACGGTCCATAGTCTCTCATCTCGCTGCAGACTTTGGCATAATTTGAGCCTCTTGAAATGGACTTTTTAAAATCGCCCTATACCTCCTTTGGTCTCTATCTCTTTTCATACCACTATCTTAAAGAACCGCAACAAAAATCGCAAAAATAGTAAATTATAGCATAGGGATCGCCGCTGACTCTACCTACATATTTTACCTCCAACTTTTAGAACAGAGTTCTAAATGCCAGTCATATCTTAAGTTGTTTTGCAGTCAGTGTAGCATAAGATCAAGCGGCAAAGAAGGTGCAGTCTGGATCCGTATTTACCATCCATTCCTAAGTATATTCTTAGTTTTATTGTCAAGAATTTTTCTTAATTTGAAATTTTGATTGGCTTGACCAAATAATTTAGCCATTTAAGAGGTTGTGTTACTTTCTAAATCTAGAATTAGACTAAGAATATTCTTAAGAATGGTTGGGGAATACGGTGGCGAATTCGGACCCTGTTTTTTTTTATATCTAAATTTTCTGATATATCTATGGGATGTGAGAAGTTTTAACAAAACCAGTCCTTTAACTGTAATTCTTTGGTACATGTATCTTTCTTTACAATTTCCATATTTGGTACATGTATCTTTCACCACAATTTTATTCTTTTTGTCACTGCAATGGTTACAGCGAATCAATATCCACCTCAATAGTCGCCTATTGTTTACAATTATTGGCTGGTTTAGCTATAACTGCCGACATGGATTTTTGCTGTGGCAATGAATGAGGTATACATTAAAAGTAAAATCAGATTTCAAATCCATATTGAACATGTTAGATATTTAGATAAAACGTTAATTAATTTTGTTATTAATTAAATATGAGCCATGTTCTGGCAAAAGGGGGCCTAATGCATCCTCAAAAAGCATCGACCCAGGTCAACCTGCGCAGTCCGCTCAGGCTGACCTGGACCGACACCTTTTGCTATTGGTCACAGGTTTCTGCGTGTCAAAGGACCAGTCTACCTCATGACTCAGTAGGTTGTTAGAGAAAACGGAAGTAAAGGATTTTAATATTGGGATGACTTGTTTGGTATCATGCATCACAGAGATAAATTGAGCCCCTTTTTACCAGAGCATGGCTTATATTGTTCGGCCTTCGATTGCCGAGAAACAAGAAAAAGTAAGACGGTCTGACTTGGGCATCAATCAATTCTATTTCAATTATATTGGACCATCCGGTTGGTCGTCAGTTTGAAAAACGCAAAAATGTAGTCCTGTCATTCCGTCCATTAATCTTTCTCTCAAGACCTAGTAGTAGTAAAAGCGTAGTAGGAAATTCGTGAACGCAGCAGTATTGTAACCGCAGGTCGAGTAACGTAGTGCAATTGCAGTGCATCATAACAAAAGCAACACCCAACCCATTAAATCTATTGGTCATAACCAAAAGCTTGAGCACATCTAATACAGCAATTCGATCCATTTTCTTTCGAGGCCGATGGTCAACTGCTGCTATAAAGAAGCGTTCCATAAGAGCAACAGAAGTGCAGCTCCTGCGCAAAGGCCGTAGCTAGGTCGCAGCAGCAACGTAGTAAGCCTGAAATCCCGTGCCATAGTGGAAGCGTAGAAGGAACGTCTTGGAAGCGCCGTAGAAGCGCAACAACGGATTGACAGGATCGTGACCAGCGCAGCGAGATCGTGACTGAAGCATACTACAAGTGTACTGGAAACGCTTAATACCCAAAATGTTGGACATGTCGGCGCTTCTTCAGCGATTCGAAAGATTTTTGGAGACGCGCCATTACCGCAGTGGAATCGCCATACAGTGGAATGGTGGTATTACTTGTTTCTCTAAAGCCCCACTTTCCACTGGACGGCGATTCCAGTACGCTTCGAATTTTTGGTCGAAATGCCGTGAATCGTAGCAGGAACGGCAACAGCGCAGTAGAAACGCCTTGAGCGTAGTAGAAGCGTATCGGGAACTTCATGATCGCCACTTTAAAACCTCCATTCCACTGAACGGCGAGTCGGTTTAGCTTCGAAATTTTGGTAAAAGCGCCGTGAATCGTAACAGGAACGGCAACAGCGCAGTAGAAACGCCTTGATCGTAGTAGAAGCGTACAGGACGCGTCACGATCGCAACCTCACGGCGCTTGTTTTGATCTTGCTCAAAATTTACGTAGCGGGATCGCGGTAGGCTCGAAGCGCCACAAAAGCGTAGTAAAAGCGTAGCAAGAAATTCAAGAAAGCGCAGCAGTATCGTAGCGGCAGCGCGAGTAACGTAGCGAAAATGCAGTGCATCGAAACAAAAGCAACACCCAACCCTTTCATTCTGTTGTTCATAACCGCAGGCTGGAGCACAGCTACTGCACGAAGTGCGCAAGGTGAGCTTTTGTGATTGGGCTATGTCCGTCGTCCGTTGTCCAGGTGTCAAAATTTAAATTGTGTGCACTCTAGGGGCCACATTTTCAGTCAGTTACTCATGAAACTTGGTCAGAATATTTCTCTTGATGATGTCTTGGACAAGTTTGAAATTTGGTCATGTCTGGTCAAAGAGAAGGTCACTTGGCCAAATCTGAAACAAAAAAAAAATGTTTGCAATCTAGAGGCCAGATTTTCAGTCTGATACTTATTAAACTTGGTCAGAAAGGTTACCTTTTTGAAATCTAAGACAAGTCTGAAACAGATCAAAAAGTGGGTCACTGTGCCAAATCTTAGAAAAACCTTGTGTGCAGTCTACAGACACATTTTCAGTCTGATACTCATGAAACAATATCAGAATGTTTGTCTGGGTGATATCTCTGCTAGGTTCAAAAGTAGATCCAGTTGGTCAAAAAGTACGCCACTTACACGCATGCGTTTTACATCATTAAAACCCGGATCTCTTCAGCTTTATCAACCACAGATGACTTTACTGAGGTGAACGCTTTAGGGCCAATGGCCCTCTTGCCTTCGAATGCAGATATCCAACTGCTGCTAGAAAGAAACGTTCCAAAAGCGCAACAGAAGCGCAGCTCCTGCGCGTAGGTCATAGCAAGGTCGCAGCAGCAACGTAGTAAGCTTGAAATCCCATGCCGTAGTGGGGGCGTAGTAGAAGTGTCTTGGAAGCGCCGTAGAAGCGCAACAACGGATTGACAGGATCAAGACCAGAGCAGCGAGATTGTAATTGAAACGTTCTATAAGCGTACTGGAAATGCACGAGTCCCATAATGTTGCACGTGTCGACGCTTCTTCGGCGATTCGGAAGATTTTGGAGAAGCGCCATGATCGCGATAAGCGTAGTGGGATCGCCGCCCAGTGGAATGTGGGTATAAAGGAATAACTCTTTCGCAAACAGTGTTTAATATACCGAAATAGTTATGTCTGGGCTAGGTTTCGGACACGCAGTCCCTAGATTGAAAGTCCTATTCGTTACTAATAATTAACTCGTTTCAGTGCCAATGGCGACCTCAAATAGCCGTTGCAGACGGCATAGATCAAGATCGGACTGCATAGAACGTGCAGTCTGACCTTGAATCTATACTGTCCGCTATCAGATGCTAGAATATTATCAGAATTTACTCCAACGGCAGAGGAAGAGTGCTTTTAGATTTGATTTTTTTTAGTATTGGCACCGAACGTGTTGGACAGGAATTGGCAATGAAAACATATTAAGTTGAGCCATGTTCTGACAAATGGGGGTATAATGAATCTGCGTAATGCATGATATCAAGCAGATCCATAAAATCCACTTTGTCGAAAAAGACTGAATCATGAAGTAGGATGGTCCTTGGACGTGCAGAAAATAAAATTAACAAATAGCGAAAAGCGCGAGGACTGCGCAGACTAACATAGGTCGATACTCTTTTCAAATGCAGATCTCTTTTCACAAACCGTGGCCCTAAATCATTTGAATTTTTATAGTCCTTAAAAATGATGATTAACTTTTAAACTTTTACAATGCTGATTTCTAGCCAACATTTAAACTCTAAATATAATTATTTCATAATTGTTTGATCTGTGTGTAGCAACAGTCTGATCTTGATCTCCCCTTTCTCTGAAATAATGTTAACTCGTTCTTGTCATTTTTAAATTGACGTGTTTTATTTATTTATTCGTTTTTCCCAACAAAGCCGTCAACGATCGTATTCAGAGGTGATCTTTCATAGCAGTAATGTCGATATATATATTTATTAAAAGCGATTGATTTAAAACACTTTGTAGTTTAAAAATCATTGAGAACATGTATTTTTAATGATGAAATACAAAGCAAAATCACGCACAAAAAAAGGCACAGTTCAAAGAGTGTGATATATTCCACAGGGACACGCTGTTCAGATATATCATCTGGAGTACCACCCGTTGGTGTCACGAGTCAACACTTCAACCTGTACCAAACCCGTGTTGTGACAACCGTCAGGAAGAAGGCTATTGAAAACATTCTGGGAAAAGGAGAAAATGCTGGTAACCAGCATTTTCTCCTTTTCCCCAAATGTTTTCTTACTTATCAAGGACATATTCTTTTGTAAAAGAAGCACTTTATTTGTGGTTCGTTAAATATTTTTAATTTTGATAAGCATACAAAATTTCGTCTTCTTGATATTAAGCAAAAAGATTCATTTCAAGTCAGATTTATTGTCTTTACTGTTCATTTCGTTTACTATTTCATGTTTGAAGGAAATGGGGTTGTCTCTTTGCATTGTCACAGGAAAAAAAGTTTAACAAAAGGAGAAGTTGCTCATTAAAAGAAGCAGAGGGTCAACATTCTTTTAGAACAGTTGGCAACTCCACGAGCGAAAATATACGTGATTATTTTTCTACAGACAGATGTCCAAAAGACATGCAAAGTTAAACCTACTACTGCCAAGCGCGTTTCAGCGTATCTTTGCGGACACTGTAGATCAAGATAAGACTGCACAGAACATCGTGTTATCTCGACTGTCTTCACTTTATGAATCATATTCCTATCAAATCATGATATACTACTTTTACATTACAATAAAAACTAAGTGATTAAGATATATGACTAAAAGGGCTTTATCTAATACCCTCTCCCGCTGTGGGTTTATGTTACAAAATAAATTTTTTTAATCCTTTCAGAGTAATATGCGGAAAAGAGAGGCATTTTTCAGATGTAATAGATCAAGATCAGACTGCACAAAATGTGTGGTCTGATCTTAAATCTATACAGATCGCTTGTTGAGTCAAGCCTACAACAGAAAACTCTTTCACAGTTTCAGGATTGCGTTTTCAGTCGTCAAAAAGGTCGAGTTTATATATTTTGCTGTGGAAAGTGTAAATTTATAAACTCTTTCATTAAAGAAAATAAATTGTCTATAAAATGAATTTGGCTGTCAAACCCTTCACTGGGAAAATTAATCGTAATATGCATTCTGCACTCGTCGCCCCGGTGGTGCAGTCGGTAGAGAACAGGACTTGGGAACAGGGGGTCGCTCGCTCTTAGAATCCCCAGCTCGACCAATTTCTTTCAAAGGATTGATGATAGTCATTGGCACAGGATTCATTCCTCTCTCACCACTAATCATTGTTTCGATGATGGTTATATAGAAAAGCAGCCAGAGGCTTGGAAAAAATATTGGGCGAAGTGCTGGTGAAAGAAACACCGAGAGAGCATGGATAGGTGGACTGGCCGCCGCGAATAACTCAAATATAATGTTGATACTGGCTTTTAACAAATCAATCAATCAATCAACCAATCAATCTGCGGTCGTCAACCATTAGTTGTTGCAATCTATTATCTTTATTTTAATCATTATCGTGAAACCAGAATCACAGGTGTTTCCCTTTTTTTACAGTTTGAATTACGAATATAATGGTAAATGGTTGCGTTTCCTTTATTGGAAGAAACTAACTTTACTCTGTCCTAAATCACCAGATTAGACTTCTCCAAATTGAAAGCATTTGCCAAGGATTTAGATAAAATGTGGCTTAACTCATTACCAAACGACAATATTTTAGGCTTGTCCAAATCGAAAGCATTTGCAGACGACAAAATAAAAGTGACTGAAAGTTTGAAATTTGTTTTGTGAAGGGTAGAAAACATTGTGGGAAAAGGAGAAAATGCTGGTTACCAGCATTTTCTCCTTTTCCCACAATGTTTTCTAAAGGCTTCTTTCTCAGGGTCGTCAAAAGTAGGGATTGTGTGGTAATGGGTTAAATGATGAAATTTGTCTTTTAGATGGTTTAAATATTGTGGGAAAAAAAGAAAATGCTTAATACCAGCATGATCTCCTATTCCCACATTGTGTTTAAAAGCCTCATTCCTCCGGGTAGTTATACATGGAATTGTCGAGTTAAGGATTAAAGGCACAATTAGGGACAAAAACCAATCGAGCCATGCTCTTTGAAAAGGAGATTTTAATGCATTTGCAAAAAGTATCGATTCAGGTCAGCCTGCAGAGTCCGCGCAGGCTAACATGGGCCGAAACTTTTTGCTATCTTTAAATTTTGTGCGTGTCAAAGGACAAGTCTACCTCATGATTCAGTCGGTTGTTACACAAACTAGATTTTATGGATCCATAGTTATGTGATGATCTGCTTGGCGTCATGGATCACGGAGAAGCATTAAACCCCCTTTTGCCAGAGCATGGCTCGATTAAAATACGAGGTGCAGAAAGAGCTGAAACACAGCTTTTTCTATATAACTTATAGCCCCCTGAATCAAATATGCATCAGATGACTTTAAAATCTTGTCAAATAAGAACAATAAATTGCTTTACATGTACACCAAGTTCAAAACATGCTTGTTTCTGGAAGCTTTCCCTTTGTCTAAATGCTATCAAAAGTGGTCCGTTGCAAAGGAGCTGAGAAAAGGCGTATGCACGCAAGAGGTATTGGCTATAATTTTACCCTTTCTGTGCAATAGACAAAACCAGGCGCTTTGCGGACGGCATAGGTCGAATTCAGACGGCATAGAACATACATTTGTACCGTCCACCTGTTTGGTCATTCCTATTAGATTTAAAATTAGCTATGCTACGTGAAAACGTAGTTTAATGCATCTGCAAAAAGTATGGACTCATGTCGGCCTGCGCAGTCCGCACAGGCTGACATGAATCGAAACTGTTTGCAAATGGAAAATTTTATGCATGTCAAAGGACTAATCTTCCTCGTGATTCAGATGCTTTTTAGACAAAATGGATCCACATTTTGCGACGACTTGTTTCGTATGATGCATTTTGAAGATGCACGAAAACATCTTTTGCCAGAGGGCCGCTCAAATCTAAGCTTCGGTGAATTGTATTTTCAACCATCAAGAGAGGTCGGTTTAGAATTATATGTATTTGGCGCTTTCAATTTTAGAATTAAAGATAATATACTGTGTTTGTAAGGTTGAATGTGACAGTCCTACCCCTCTCTTGATATAGAAATGAGATCATAGAAAAAAAATCTATATGTGATAAATTGACTTCTATTATCTATCTTTTTAATGAAATGGATATTTGACAAATTTGACGGGTCAGTAAAATCGATCAAAGCAATACTTATTAACTTTCATGTTGCCATAATAAATATCTTCGACGGGACCAAGAATTCTTTTGAATACACTTAACCTTTAGGCTGCTGAGTGCGACTTGCGGACCTTTAGCAGACAGTGAAGATCAAGATCAGACTGCACAGAATGTGCAGTCTGATCTTGAATCTACACTGTCCGATAAGGAGATGTTTTTTCCCGCCAAAAAGTAACTTTAAAATAAAAATATCTGGGTTTTTACTATTGGCTTGAAAGTTTCGTATGATTTATTTAGCAGGTTAAGGGTTAATATTTGTTTTAAGCCACTATATTAATATCAAAAGAAATACTTAGAAATCAACAAAAGTGTACAAAGATCAGCCGACACGAATTTACAGGCTAATCTAAGTCTGTTCTCTTCAATGGGAATATCAGTGGATAATAGATCACCGAAAGGCAGAATGGTTACGTATTGATCGCTTCTTTTATCACTGTACCAAAAGCAATCACTTTTGTCATCTTACTGAAGCTCATTTCTGAAAACGTTACTTCAAAAAGAGCAAATTCTCCGTCTTTCAAAATGCTATAAATTGAACCTTGATTCGTGAACAGCCGTTCTATTTTACGCCGACATGTTTCAACGGAGAAAAATCTTCATATCGGGCTGTGTAGATCCAAGATCAGACTGCACGTTCTGTGCAGTCTGATCTTGATCTACACTGTCCGCAAATGGTGCTTCAGTCGCGCTTAGCAGCCAAAGGATTAAGTCCGCTGCTACAAAGTTGTTTGCATGAGGTAATGCGTTGATTATGAAATGAAATACCCGTCAAAACAAAGCACTTTGCATTCTACGTACACAACAAAAGCCCCCAATTACGTTTATTCATCGAATCACTGGTCTGACAGCGTCCCCCGATCGAACATTTCTTAGTTTACTTCCCTAATGCAGATAGGTTTGGAAAATAGTGTGGGAAAAGTAACATTTGCTTCATACAAGCAATTATTATTATCTTTTTTTTTCCCTACAATGTGTTCCATACGAAGAAAGGAGAACAGATTTCCTTGCCTAAATAAAATTCATGATCTTTCTCCCCAAGGAATCAGTATCCCCTGCTACCACACTATTTTTCCAGGAAATTGTTGCTTGTTTTTGCAAATACTTCGAACCATATGAAATTCGAAATGTCGTACGTGCCAAAATTCGAGACTTTATTCATATATGGCTTGCAACACGCGAAAAGGAGCATTCGGACATTTGCGTAAAGTGTCGTCTCGGATCAGCATGCGCAGTACGGGCAGGCTAATCCGAGTCGGCACTTTACGACTACATTAGATTTTGTGCTACAGTAGACTTGCGCAAAACTGAAAATTAAATAAAAACGGAAAGTGTCGTTTTCAACATCATTTTAGTCTTATCACGACGCCTGTGCACCTGTCTATAACTGTCATAGGGTTTCTTGTATACAAGTACTTCACGTATCATTCTTCTTCTTGTGTGGTAAAGAGTTAAGTGAAACGGTGCATCGATACGCACAGAAAGATACACATGCGTATGAAACGTGCATTTGAATGCATTTTGCTTTATTGTAACGTGTAAATTGCACTTCTAACGATATCAGTCTATGACTGTGCAAATACGACATTTCACCCCTGAGGATAAAAGCTTTGACAAAAAATGTAGGTAAACGTTTGGGAGGAATTACATTTTTAGTTTGTATGGTGTTAAACACCGTTTTCAACATTATTTCAGTTATATCGCAGCGGCCAGTGCACCTATCCATACGTCTCTGAAGTTTCTTTTTACCTGTACTTCACACAATATCTTTCCTAAGCCACTTGCAGCTTTCCCAAATAACCATCGGGGAAGCAATGATCAGCGGTGAGAGAGGAATGAATCCTTTCACAATTATTATCGTTAATCTTCGGAAAAATATTCGCTGAGCTTGGAGTTCGAACCATCGACCCCCTGGTTTTAAGTTCTGAATACTATCAGGCTCGGCATTTTGGAGGAAGTGCTTAGACAAGTAATCATATTTGTCTTTTTACAGTCTGTTTTCTAAATCGCTCGAAAACATAATAATAATAATTATTATTATTATTATTACCATCATTATAAAAAAAAAAGTGTCATTTTTTTCATTGTGTTAAAAATTTTAACTCTTTACTACACCATTCCGAGCTTTAATGACTCTGAGAGAATGCTTTTGAAAACATTGTGGGAAGAGGAGAAATGCAAGTAAGCAGCAGTTCTTCTTTTTCCCACGATGTTTTCTACTCTATCAGGATAAATTTCGTCTTTTAGGCCACCCTTAATTTGTCGTCTGCAAATGATTGAATTAGGACCAGTCTAAAATTTTATCGTTTAGTAAAGAATTAAACAAAATGTTTGAGCTAATCAGAAATCATGTTACTTTCTAAATTTTGAATGAGTGTAACCTTTTATATGTCTTGCAACACGCTAAAATCGGCATTCGGACATTTGCGTAAAGTTTCGTCTCGGATCAGCCTGCGCAGTCCGCGCAGGCTAATCCGGCACGGCACTTTACGACTACAATAGATTTTGTGCTACAGTAGACTTGCGCGAAACAGAAAATTACATAAAAACGGAAAGTGTCTGCACGGGGAATGCACAAACTGATCAGAGACGACACTTTACGCAAATGTCCGAATCCCCTTTTCGCGTGTTGCAGGCCAGATTATTATACCAAACGACCAAAATGTTAGACTCTTCAAAGTGCAAAGTATTCCCAGACGGCAAATTAAATGTAGCTCAAAAGAATAGCCCTCTTTGAAATGGTAGAGAACAATGTAGGAAAGGAGAAATTGCAGGTGACCAGCATTTCCTCCTTTTGCCACAATGTTTTCAAAAGCCTCCTACGTCAGAGTCGATAAAATTCGGGATTGTGTGGCTAACAGTTACAAGAACGTTATCTAAAATGGTTCGGGAATACAGGAGAAGGACATTTACATGTAATTAGGCGTATTGCCACCTAATTGGAGTGAAACATGAACAAAATACAGTACCAATACCAATCAAGAGAATATTCGATAAAAATGCAGCCATGAAGAAAGAATTGACGATGCAAGCTTTAGCTTTAGTCATTTTCAATGTATAGGAACTTTTGCGGGCATTTTGCAGACTGTATAGATCAAGATCAGACGGCACCTTCTATACCGGCCGCTTCTTCAGTTAGGTCTATGAGATAGAGTCTTTCGGAGTTTCAATGAATTGTTTTGACAACCAGGAAACAGTTGTAAACCATATTGGCTGATCAATTCACGAACAGTGTGATAGATGTAGAAATTGCCCAAGGTAAACAAATTTTCATTCGGTTGAATGTTGCAAGCAAATTTCATTTCGATGTATACATATTTTTAGAGTTTTTCTGTCGATTGAAATGAAAAATAAAACTTTTCAACCTTAGTCGCCAAATAAAACAAAAAATGAGATTTTCCGACAGTCAAAAATACTAACTACTGAAACTCAGGAAGACCTTGCTCTCATAAGTTTGACCAAAAAGGCGAGTGGTGTAGATCCAAGATCAGACTGCACCTTCTGTGCAGTCTGATTTTGATCTATGACGTTCGCAATGGCTAATTTTTCCCCTATTGAACTTAATAGGTAAACGTTTTAGGTATGAGGCTGTAGTGGAGTGTGTTATTTAGCCCATTCCTTTAAGGCATGCCAGTTACTCGTTCGATCTGCATGTTTGTCGATTTACCTGCGATATTGTGGTTACATAATCAACCGTTTAGTCTGATAAGAACTGTATCGACGGAATTCTGTTATAAGGGGAGGAAGAGAGACTAGTTAGACGCAGAGAGAGAGAGAGAGAGAGAGAGAGAGAGACAGACAGACAGACAGACAGGGACAGAGAAATAGTGAGATAGAGAGAGAGAGAGAGGAGATAGACAGACAGACAGACAGAGTTATCTTGAAATTGTTGTACATGGCTGTGGGGCAGGGGTAGGGGCATGGAATAGAGAAAGAATAGAAAACCGTTTAACTTTTATCCCGTAGAGTATTTTTGTTCTCTTCCCCTTTTTTGTTGACTTTCAGAAACAAGAATTTTTTGACTGACTGAAACAAACAAAAGAGAAAATAGACAAAATCAGGCAGCTAGTATATTCAGGCTGACACTGATCTTCGCTTTCAGTATACGCTCGTACATCCGTGGTCTCATACGACAATTTAAAAGTTACTTCTCTATCAGACAACGCATTTTTTTTGACTAGTCTGAAAAGAGAACATCATTGGCAAATGACAAGTTATATGTGGGTAAATTGATGGGATTTGTTTCAGAACATTCTCGTTTTGCCACAACACAATGCTTTCAATATACTTTTTTACGGTGGTCTTTAAAATACGTGATTATTTAGTAAAATTCTTATTATGACAGGATATAACTGTGAGGTATGAATCGTTTGCAATGCTAACACCAAATCAGAGAACAAAACGTGCCTTTTCTAAAACTTACTCCATTGGGCTGTTTAATCAGTCGCCACAAGAGCTGCTTTCATGTGAGCCATGCTTAAAAAAAGGGGACTTAATGCATCCACAAAAAGTATCGACCTAGCTCAGTCTGCGCAGTTCGCGCAGGCTGCCCTGGTCCGAAACTTTTTGCTATTGGTCAATTTTCTGCATGTCAGAGAACTAGTCTACTGCATGATTCAGTCGTTTGTTATACTAAATGGGTTTTATGGATCGATAATTATGTGATGACTTGCTTTGCATAGTGTATCACGGAAATGCATTAAACCCCCTTTTGCCAGAGCGTAGCTCATATCTATAATTTTGCCGTGAAACTTCTAAATGAGCCGTGCTCTGTGAAAAGGGGGCTTAATGCATCTGCGAAAAGTATCGACCCAGGTCAGCCTGCGCGGACTGCGCAGGCTGACCTGGGCCGAAACTTTTCGCTATCGGTCAATTTTCTGTATGTATTGGGACCAGTCTACCTCAGGATTAAGTCGGTTGTTAAAAAAGGTGGCTATTATGGATCCATAAGTATGTGATGGGTTGCTTGGTACCATGGATATTGGAGATGCATTATGCCCCCTTTTCACAGAGCCTGGCTCAAATGAATTCAATGAAACTTTACAGCCAATGAAAAAAAAAAAATACAATTTCAAAGTTCTCTTTGAAGGGAAAAAATCTTTCGGTTTCAAACGCTTGTCTTCAGATAGGACTGCAGTTTCTTAATCTACGCTGGCTGCAGCCTGGGTGTCTCGCCGCTTTAACGTTTAGGGCCCGGTTTAACGAAAAAACTTCAGTTTTCTTATTTTGCTCAAGTCCACTAACAGACTCATTTTCTGACTGAAGTTGACTTCGTTTTTTTTTTTTAGACGCATTTCACTTACATCACTTACATTAACAGACTTTAGAGAAGTTCTCGAATCCCAAGTTGACTCAACGTTTCAGACTCATCTCGGCAAAATAATAGGCTTAAGTCATTTTATCAGACTTAAGTCCATTATTTTCCTGAATTGAGAGTGAAATATTGTGTCAACTTAGGATTTGATGATGTTTCTTAAGTCTGTAAGTTATAGTAAAATGGGTCTCAAGTAACAAACTCAACTTTAGTTGGAAATGGGGGTCCATTAGCAGACTTGAGTAAAATGAGAGACTTAAGTATTTTCGTGAAACCTGGTCCAGGGACTTTCAAATTTACTATTAACATTAACATTTATCCTGAACAAGAATTGTTAGTAGACCATGAAAATATTCTTTTTTTTTGAGCGTAAAAAATAATTTGTGAAATAAAAAAGAAGCACCTGCTTGTCAAATATAATCGCTCCAGGGGTGGTATTTAAAGCATGGATTTATGAAGGTACCAGTCACGTGCCTGTGTCGTTTTTATGCACTTATTTCCTTTCTGCGCCTATCCTAATCGAATTTCTCTACTGCAGATAGATCCCGTTGTTTGCATTCCCACACGAAGCTGATATCTCCACCATAAAACTTTAGACCAATTGATTCATGTTTGTTAGTTTGATTCTTCTGTGTATTTAGCTAATTTCACAACATTTTGTTATTTACGGCGACCAGTGTACCTGCCCGTTGTCTGCACATGTCAAATTCTTCGAAGATAACATCTGTCTGCTATGACACATCACTGTCCTGTACAGGATTAATATTAATACGCGGTTCGTAAACAAAAATACTTTGCATCTTAAAAAGTAGCAAGCGGAAAAGACAATTAATAATAAGTACATGGAAAAATGGAAAAATCAAGCCTTTATCCCTCCAAATTTTCTAGAAATATGATAGTTATACTCGGGAAACATTATTTCAAAA
Organism: Hippopus hippopus; assembly: GCA_946811185.2. NCBI lineage: Eukaryota > Metazoa > Mollusca > Bivalvia > Cardiida > Cardiidae > Hippopus > Hippopus hippopus. The sequence continues at coordinate 28,035,566 of OX328100.1, read as the reverse complement.
GAATACCATTGTTTACTGAAAATCTGTGTATACAGTTTCTCAGTATAGACATGAGAAAAACAGGGATTTGTGTAACAGACTTTGACAGCAAAATAAGATCCCCAACATACTGGGCATGTACGGGGGCTGTTTCTCAAGCTTATAGGGACTGTTTATGAGTGACTCGTACCTAGGTTGCATGCTACATGTAGCTAACCATGGCTAGATGAATCGTAACAGGCAGCGTGTTTTGAATAAACGTTTATATTTTTTTTGAAATTCGAAGTAACGGTTGCCGTTTTGAAAAGTAGTTCGTTTCTGTACTCAGAATGCCCAAATCAGATAGGTATGTATTTGAAATATGTCACCTAGCGGAAGATAATGGTACCTGTCAAGATATTGACGGCGTTTGTTTCTTGTACTTAGCACAGCCTTCCTTTTAAACGTGTGCTGCTTTCCCACATAAATGGCAAAAGCTTTGCGTGGAGTGTATTATGCAATCTCATGATGTTCATAAACACTTTTCTTCGGGTCGGGAATCGAACACGTGTGGCCTAGTTGTTAAAATTGAGCACCAGACTTTTGCTATATTTACTGTCTTCCAGTTACAGTCAAATCTGCACTATCCAAGCACACTTTGTTCTTATTTAAGACAGTTGAGCACTTGCATTTAGAATTGATACGTTTCACGATACTTGCTGGCTCTGGAAACCACCAATGTGTGCGTACATAATAATACAGTATGATTGATTCAACCCTTTACCAAACGACAAAATTTTCGACACGTCCAAACTGAAAGCATTTGCGGACAACAGAATACATGTGACTCAAAAATTGAAATTTGATTTGGGAAAGCTAGAAAACATTGTTGGAAAAGGAGAAAATGCTTTTTACCAGCATTTTCTCCTTTTTCCATAATGTTTTTAAAATGCTTCTTTCTCGGGCTAGTGAAAAAGGGTCCGTATTCACCAACCATTCTGAAGAATATTTTTTGTCTAATTCTCAAGAGTTTTCTAGATTTGAAAGTAACACAGCTTCTGATTGGCTAAACCAAATGGTTTAGCCAATCAGAAGTTATGTTACTTTCAAATTTATAAAATTCTGGAGAATAGGACTGAGAACGTTCTTAGAATGGTTGGTGAGTACGGACCCAGTTGGTCTTACTCTACTTTCTTATGTACACAATTAAACAGTTATATACTACAATATCAATTCTAGCCTTGCTCTGTGAAAAGAAGGATTAGTGCAGTTGCAAAGAGTATCGACCCAGGTCAGCCTGCGCAGTCCGCCTAGGCTGACCTGGGCCAAAACATTTCGTTATTTGTCAATTTCCACCATATCAAAGAACAGTGTTATCTCATGATTCAGTCGGTTGTTCAACAAAATGGATTTTATGGATCCATAATCAGTGTCATGATTTGCTTGATATAATGGATCACGGTAATGCATTAAAGATGGGTATTTAGATTTTTCACATCTCACCAAATTAAAAAATATATATATCACTGAAATTTATATGAAAAAACAATACAAATCATCAATAATTAAGAATCATAAAATTACAAAAAAATTTTTTTATGGTGTTCCCTTAAAAGGCTACGTAGCCTCTTAAGGTATTTTTAGATTTCGCGCCAGAAATCAAGAAAACATTGTGGGAATGTCAAGTGACTGGCACGTGACTAATGACGCTTAAATTCCATAACATAACAAACATGTAATTATTTTCCACAATGTCTTCTTCGGACGCTATGTTTGAAGCTTTGTCTGTGTATTTCCGGTATGTAAATGAGCGAGTTGCTCATGTAAAAATAGACTGACGTGTTTCCCGTCGGTGTCGACCTGGGCCGTAGTAAATCTCTAATTTCTCTTGTTGTCGGATGGTTTTCGACTACTGGGGTTTTATGAATGAAAATTAAAAGGCTTTGGGAGTATAAGGATGATTTTTTTGTATTTTTGTAAAATTTTCGACCCAAAATCTGAAGGGCCACCTTTAAATCCCTTGTTGGCAGAGCATGCCTCATATAAAATCATAACCGATTGAGGCAAAGTTTTGTTGTCACTGGAAATGTACAGGGCTTGAAGCCTAGAGGTTACTGGTTTGATTTCAAGCTTGGTCAATGTCTTTCCGGGGATTGATGACAGTCATTGCGACAGGATTCATTCCCCTCTCACCGCTAAACATCGTTTTTATTCTGGTAAGAGGGATATTTAGGCTCTAAGAGACATATCACCTTTGCTACGTACCACATATGTTGGCATCTGTCAGAGTTCCGACGTAAAAGATTCTATGGGTACCCACAATATGGGTTTTTTTCTGATAAAAATATTAGTCGAAGGCCCAGTAGAGGCCAAAATATTACAGCATTAGTAATAATACATTTAAATTCAAATCATACCATTTAAAAGTATGGAAATATTGTGGAGATGACAGTCCATTATCGTGTGGTCGGGTCATGTGTTGGTCACTGGCACAGAAAAGAATTTTAAAATCAGGCAAAATGTAAACAAAAGACACAGCTTCCTGGCAGGTTTTAACCTAGTTTTGAAATTAATTTCTCTGTCAGCGACTAACACTTGGACCGACAGTGCAATGATAGATTGTCATCTTCACATTAATTTTCATACTTCTAAATAGTATGATATATCTAAATGCATTTAAACAATCGCTTTGTTTACTTTTGGCCTTTATTGTCACTTTAAGGATACAGTTTTCCTCACTTATATTGTCCTCCAAACATGGTCGACGACTTATGCCATGTCATGTTCTGTTATCTCAGCATTTTGAGAGCTGATCGAACATTTGGTATCCAACACAAATTTTCTTCGCAGTGATTCTGGAATGCAATCACCGTCTAGCAGCACTTATACACTGGTTGAAAACAGTTCCTCTGCATTTTTAATACGCATGTAACTTTAATGCGGATTGGTAACAATTTTCATTGAATTTACACAAGCATTAAGCCGCTAAATAAGAGAAATGAAACTTTCAAGCCGATAGTGAAAAACCTAATTTTGCTATTTCAAGTATTTTTTTTTTGTGTGTGTGTGTGTGGGGGGGGGGGGCAGATATCTCCTGAACGGACAGTGTAGATCCAAGATGAGATCGCACGTTCTGTGCTGTCTGATCTTGATCTACACTGTCCGTCAATGGCCCTTTAGTCGCCTGAGGTTTAGCGATTGAACAACTTGGTTGTTAAACAGAGTTACCACTGAGGTAAAGCAACCTCTATGATCGCTACAGCACGTCACATAAAGTTACTCTTATACCCCCGTATACACCGAAATCGTTCTCACTATGGTCCAAAAATTGTTGCCAAACGGGCTCAAACTGTGTTCGAACGGAGTGGACGTAGAAGCAAACTTCTGCGATCTGTTGACGAACTTCATGGACGAGCTAGCACGGGAAAGGTGCTCCAGAATTTTGAGCCTGCTCAAATTTTTTGCCGTCCATCCCGTCCTGTAGTTAGACGGAGTGACAATGTAACTAAAACGAGATGGACGTACTACAAATGGAACTGCCGTACTTCGATCCTAATAGGGCATCAATTGGCAGTATGACTTTGTTTTTAAACCGACCGAAATAACACGTTCTACCCCGTCTGCAACCCGTTTTACGGTTTTGTTAAAACCCCCGTCACACCAAACTAGTTCTTAGAACGTCTTACCCCGTCCTGACATACCGTCTAAACAAATCGTTAAACGGGTTACGGTCGGGGTTGAACGTGTAATTTTGGCCTGATAATGACTGAAGCTCCTGTCTGACCAAACCTGTACTTAGAAAATCTTACCCGGTCAACAAAATCGAAAAACAGGTTGCGGTCGGGATAGGGCATGTAATTTCGGTTGCTAGAATACACTGCTTATTGATGTTCGACTGCACCGCGTCTCCAATAGGATCGAAGTACGGCACTTCCGTTTGTAGTACGTCCATCTCGTTTTAAGTACGCGGTTACTCAGTCTGATGACAGGACGGGATGGACGGCAAAAAATTTTGTACAGACAGGGTAAAACGTTACTAAGATCTAGTTTGCTGTTACGGGGGCTTTATTAGGTCAAAAGTATATGCATGCTCTACCCCTACCACAACCCGTTTAACGATTTGTTAAGACGGAGTAAAATGTCCTAAGATCCAGTTTGGTGTGACAGGGGCTTTATCAGGTCAAAATTACACGTTCTACCCCAACCGCAACCCGTTTAACGATTTGTTTAGACGGAGTAAAACGTCCTGAGACCCAGTTTGGTGTGACGGGGGATTAAAACGTTGGGTCAAATTAGTACTTTTTGTGTGCCTGCCGTTTCCTGCGATGCATCCCACTGGCGTTAGAAATCTATATTGTTTTGTTCTTCTGACGTTCATGAAGAGACTCAAAGACTAGAAGTGACCCGAGTGATTAATTCACTCGAGCAGATAACGACAGGAAGTGAAATTTGCACATCCGGGACTGACGTGTGCGAGTCTTCCATACCATAACTATGGTCCAAACGAGGAGACGAAACAATTTTTTTGCATTATTATATTTAGGTCATGTACATGTTTATTTCATGGATAAGGCTGAGCTTAATAACACAGTTATATTCGGTACAATGTTTTGAAATGCAGAGGACCTTTTTACCCACTAGCATATATTAACAAATCCAGTCTATTCCGGGTCCATTATGGAAGAAAATATACCATACAGATAGCGGCTTAGTCATATCACGGCTACGGCTCAGTTATCCATGTATATACCCCCTCCCAGGATATCATCAGCCCTAGGCTTGGATTCTTTAGTGTCTTGCCCGAGAGCAGTTGAACGCAGCCTCTGGTTGTCAAGGTTAATAAAAAATTTATAACCCTCAAGCTGCTAAAAAGTTAAATGGGAGTTATAAGCCGATGGTAAAAATCCCAAATAATGTTATTTTAAAGTTTATGTTTTGGAGGGAAATATCTCCTTATCGGACAGTGTAGATCCAAGATCAGACTGCACGTTCTGTGCAGTCTGATCTTGATCTACACTGTCCGCAAAATACCCTCATGTTGAGCTTATTAGCCTATGGGTTTAGTGCTGTTATCTCGAAATATACCGATTACAGTTCGATTTAATCGTTATATCCGAAATACTGAATCATAGAGATTTAATTGTAGTACAAGTTCTAACAGGTTTCAGCTGTGACAAACAGTGTCTGTTTAAACCACAGGCAGCTAACTCAAAATAAATACATGAAAGATGTATCCTCTGAAATGATGTCATAATATTGCTGGAAACTTAGTCATTATAACATGAGCACCAGCTCTTTTTCTCACAAAGTTTTCAACAGTAGTTACGATAGGGTGTCTAACAGAATTTATGCAAGGTTGCACGTAAAAATGTAATATGACAATGCTTGAAACCCTGAAATATTACACATTAAAAGCCGTTTGTAAACCCTTTAGCAAACAATCCAGAGTTTTAACGACCCTGAGGAAGAACATTTACAAACCATTGTGGGTAAAGAAGAAAATGCTGGTTATCAGGGTTTTCTCATTTCTCGCTGTTTTCTACCTTTTTGAAACACATAGACCTATTTCATGTTTTTAAAGAAACAGTTGATTTGAGCATAATTATGCTTTGGTTTGGACGTGGCTAAATTTTTTAGATCGGGTAGAGAAATAAACAAATAATCTGGTTATGAGTTCGTATCTCGGCTAGCCTAAAACTTTTTTCTTTCGAAGGCTTGATGGAAATTATCACGACAGGATTCATTCCTCTCTTATCTCCTAGCTATGTTTATGTAACCAAATATTCAACTACTCGGGGGTGAAAGTAGTCAATAACTCTGGAGAAAGATTTTGCGCATAACGCTGAATACAGAAGCACTAGGGATGACCTGGTTGGTGCACTGGTCGCTGTTCAAAATTTAAAATGCTGCTGTAAAGGGCGTACAGTTTGATTCTTTATTGTTCTTTGTGAAAGTAATGCTGTTTAACATAACAAACATGTCAGAGAGGAAATACCAGACTTGAAATTATCCCGACCTGGCTTAACCATTAGGATGCTAAGCGCGGCTCAACAACCTTTGCGGACAGTGTAGATCAAGATTAGACTGCACAGATCGTGCAGTCTAATCTTTGATCTACACTGTTAGATACTAAGTAAGAAGATATTTTTCTCAAAGAAATAAGTTTAAAATGGTAAAATGCAGGTTTTTACTATCGGCTTGAAAGGTTCATTTAATTCATATAGCAGGATAAGGGTTAATTTCCAGACAGTCAATACTTCGTACTTCTATTTCATACGAAAATAATTCAATACTAGTTTTTTTCATGAACATTGGCGAGTTCTGACTGGCTGAAAACTTTTTTTCATAGCTCCATGAAAAAAAAAATCAGCAGTGCTGGAACTACTTTTGCAGTCAAACTAATGTAAACAAACATGTATACGAGATTCCATAATGTTTTTCGTGTATATCGAGTCCGAAGTTCAAATTGCTAGCTAAATTTATTTTTTCTGAATACTGAAAAAAAAATCCAACAGTAAATTCAAAGAGAGAGCTGAAAACTCATTGTTACTCTGCCGGGTTTAAACAATCTTATTTTCAATTTAATTCTAGCGTATTGAACTTCTAATAATAAATCCACTCAATCTGCAAATGTTCAATACTATAATGACGTCATGAATTACGTCATTTTTACGTCATGAAGGAGCAGTTTTACCACGCTATGAAATATCAATAAAAAGGACAGTAAATAAATACGCAATGTTGGAATTACAAAAAAAGAGCAATTAGTATTATTTAAGTGAATATTTGTTGTCTGTGATATTGAATTATAAGGAATGAAGAGAATTTTTTGTTTTCATGGAGGTATGAAAAAAAAAACCTAATCACACTTTTGTATGAAACCGCTTCGCTTCGCGGTTTCATACAGTGTGATTAGGTTTTCTTTCCATACCTCCATGAAAACAAAAAAAAAAATCTCTTCATTTCTTAACATAACAGCCTTGTTGGCGGTAAAATAAAAAAGAAGAGCAACAGTTTACTCAGCAGAGGTAAGAGGTTAATTTTGGAGAGCTGAAATCGAGTGCAACCAAGAAAACGTAGATCTACATGACACTTTTTGTATAGATCTGTTGCAAAAAGAAAACAAAGTGCTGGTAACCAGTATTTTTTTCCTTTTTTCACAATATTTTTCTACTCTTCCAGAAACAAATTTCAATATTTCAGTTAATTATAACCCTTAGGCTGCTAAGCGCGACTCACTCATCTTGCGAACAGCGTTGATCCAAGATCTGACTGCACAGAACGTGTAGTCTGATCTTTGATCTGTACAGTAGGCCTATGATTAGAAGATCTTTTCTCCAAAAAATAAGTTTAAAATAGCAACATTTGTATTTTTTACTATCGGCTTGAAAGTTTTATTTCTTTTATTTAGCACGATAGGGGCTAATTTCTTGTCTGAAAATGCTTTGAATTTGGACAAGTCCAAATTTTGTGGTTTGCTTAAAGTTAATTCTTGGTTTGCCAAATAGATCTAGATCTACATTGACCTTGCAAAATTAATTCTTTCATCTAAAATATATATCAGCCTAACCCCTTTAGACGGCTGACAATAAAATCCACTGAAACAAACTGTATCTAACAGACGGAGATATAGATCTAAGATCAGACGGTACCTCCTGTGCAGTCTTATCTTGATCTATGACATCCCTAAGAGCTCATGATTTCACAAATGGGGCTATTACGAACAGTAATCCAAAAGCAATGAAAGAGCTTTATAGGTCATATCTTAGAAAAAAAAGTTTAGTATACAGGTTCTGTGTAGCCTGATCTTGATCTACGAAAAAAACATATATACAAATAAAACAGCCATACTCTGTGAAAAAGGACTTAATGTATTTACGTGATGCATAATACCAAACAAGTCATCACATGATCGTGGACCCATAAAGTCCATTTTGTCTTACAACCAACTGAATCATGAGGTGAACTGGTCCTTGGACATACACAAGATTGACCAATAGCGAAAAGTTTCGGCGCAGGTCAGCCTGCGCTGACTGCGCAGGCTGACCTGAGTCGATACTTTTTGCAGATGCATTACCCCCCTTTTCACAGAGCATGGCTCAAATTCGGGTAATTCTTCTAAATGTGTTGCAACACTTTATCATCAAAAGACACTTCTTGTCATTCATTCTGAAAACATATGAAAACACTGTGGGAAATATATCAATTGCTTTAAGCGAGCAATTGTTCCTTTTTCCACATTATATTCCCCTCCATACCATTTAAATAAAGTTGCTTTCTTTTCCTTAAGATGCTTGTTCTTTTCGAAATTACTTTTTTTTTTAGAAATTTTGTAGGTCTAAATAGTGCAGACAATAAAGTGTAAAATTTAAAGGAAGCAATACATGTACATTCGAATAAGTTTATGATCGAAAATCGGAAGTTCAATTATATACAACCTGAAAGTGTCTCATCTTCTTCTTCTTATAAAAGTACAGCTTCTGGTGATTAGATACGAGATACTTTCGTCAGATTTATGTAGTTAATAACCATAGCGTTCGAATAAAAAAAAAGGAAATTTAATTCATAAAAATCGTATTTCTTTGCATAAAAACTATACATAATAAAAGATTTTCAAATAAAGGTAGAAGATTAAACCAAAACAACCTCACCGATCAATGTTGGATGATTTAAGTTTTCCTTTTTCCAAAATGACGTTCGACTCCCACAGAAGTTTTTAGTCTATATTAACAAAGTCTGTTGAAAGTCGAGATTTTTTTTTTGTCAAGGTACAGCACTGTATCATATAAAGTTAACAAAAGCGAACGAAAGTAGAATCCCTCATAATAAATAAACATACTGTAGACCTACAGGTCTCAACTCTGGGATGAGGCGTATCTTTGTATTTTGGGAGGGGCAGTATTTTTGCACGTTTGCCTGGTTGGTTCACATTGGAGGGAGAGGCGGAGGGGGGGGGGGTGGGGGAGGGGAAAAGAAGACAGACAGACGAGGGACAAACTGGTGGACTAAGGGATGGTCAGACGATGAAAGGATGGTTAGATGGGATAGCATGGGCTTTTCGAAGAAAACGTTGAGGTATTGTCGTGGCCCTGGCGTCGTCGTCTACATCGTAGAGCAAAAGCTGTGACATTTTAAAAAAGCTTTGACATTTTATTATATCTCTGTTGTTACTGAGGATATATACTTCAAACTTGGACAAACTCTTCACTATGAAACGGGGCACACATACTGGTAACCATGAAAGTATTTTTGACACAGTTATGGCCCCTTTTCTTTTTTACTTAGAATTTTCACTGAAAATCAAGCAGCAGCAACCGATCGTTGGCATCCGCATGCGGTGCTATTGTTAAACTTAGCCACAACCATATCTTTTAAACTTATTCACATGAATTATGAACACAACATACATTTTTACATAACCTTGTTCAATTCTAGGTTTAACATTTTTTACAGGACAAAAAAGAATTAGACCAGTCCAAATTTAGAGAGTTTGCAGACGACAAATTTATTGTGGCTTAGATCATGGTAGCTGTCTGTGCATGGGTAGAAAAAAATGCTAATTACCTGTATTTTCTTCTTTTCCCACAATGTTTTTCAAAACCCTTCCTGTTAGGGCTCGTTAAAACTCGGGATAATTTTGTAAAAGGTTAATCACTGTCTTAAAGTCCATGTCAAATGTGTCAAAAGAAAGAGGTGAAGTGCGAAATAATCATTTTACAAAAGTTATTACATAGAGTGTCCTTTAAATGTGTATTGTAAATAATTTCGGGATACTCGACAGAAATTTAACTCTGAGGCTGCTTTGCGCGACTCACTGACATTTTGCGGACAGCATAGATCAAGATCAGACTGTACAGAATGTGCAGTTTGATCTTTGATCTACACTGTCCGCTAATGAGATATTATTCCCCAAAATTTACGTTTGAAGAAGCAATATTTGGCTTTTTACTATCGAATTGAAAATTCCATTTTAGTTATTTAGCGGGATAAGGATTAACACAGGATGCTAACTTCGACCTTCAAGGTTTTTTATGGACATTGGGGAACAAGATAAGACGATACAGAAAGTGCTCGCTGATCTTGGATCTACGCTGTCTGATGGTTTAGACAATTTCCTGGGTAAAATATGTACGTATCGTATCGCAGTAGCTGGACTTGTCATACCTATAGCATACGAGCATCTGTGTAGCAGTATGAAGTTCAAAATTAATCATAGGAATGGCACAGACAAATTCAGTTTCTTTTGCAGATGCTGTAGATCAAATTTAGGTTGCAAAGAAAGAACGGTCTGATTTTGGATCTATATCGTCCAATATTTAGTGAGTTGACAAACAATAGCACCTTGAAATTACACTGTCCAGGATTTCCCTGGAATGGAAATGTCGATTTCGTGAATTCGTCAATTTCAGGATTAACAGTTGGGTTTGCTCAGCGAAACTCGATATACTTTTGTAGCAGTGAATATCAATACCAAGATCAGACTGAACAGCAAACGCAGTCTGATCTTAATTCTACGTTGTCCGATATTGTGAGATTTTTTTTTTTTTCCTTGCGAAATGAAATTCGAGATCGCAATATTTTGGCTTTTATTATCGACTGGAAATGCTCATTTTATTTATTAACTTAGCAATCTAAGGGTCTACAATTGCGAAGCATATTTTGCTGTCATAATAGAGTTATTGATTATTTCGTAAGTAGGAATTATTCAATTTCGACAATACTTAATGGAACATTGTTGTATTTGCTTTTATTTTTTTATCACCCTTGACATTATTCATGTCATGCATATTTTTTTTTTAATGGGAGACCAATTTTACAGTTATCTTGAAATGAGCTTAGCATTACTGACATATCTGAACCCTTTATCAAACAATCCCGGGTTTTAACGACTCTGGGAAAGAAGCCTACTGAAAACAGTGTGGGAAAAAAAGAGATAATGCTGGTTACCAGCATTTTCTCCTTTTCCCGCAATGTTTTCTACCCTTCGAAAGACAATGGCCATGATTTGAGGCACCATTGATTTGTCGTCTGCAAATGCTTTCAATTTGGGGAAGTTGGAAATTTTGTCGTTTGGTAAAGAGTCAACCCTTTTAGTGTCAAAAGCGAGAACATCGGCTTTTGTGGAAGGCATACGCACACCGTGCAGTCTGATCTTGAACCTAAACCGTCTGCACATTCAGTCTGGCATGTGAGTTTAAAGAATACGGGTTTCAGTAAGTTGCATTTCCTGCGTATCCTGCCAAATCTATAAAGATCTCTTCATTTTCGATAAAATTACAGTAGACGAAGCATTATTTACCAACATGACATTGGCCCAGCCCATACCGACCGCTTTACTGTCAATTTTCTGGCAGCCAACTGAATTCTAGTGATACGCTCACCGCCTGTGTCCCCAGACATGTTTCCAATTGAACATGTTTGGGATGAAATGAGTGGAAGCATTTACGCTTGTCGTCAACCGCCATGGAACGTAAATGACCTTAACAATGCTTTGATAGATGAATGTAACAATATTCCTCAGCCAGTGATAACAAACAACATTGTGCTCTCCATGAGGCGAAGATGCACTGCATGTATAGTGGCAAATGGTGGCTAAACTCTATTAATTGCAACTTCAAGGTATATGGGTATTCCGATGAGATAGACTGTTTTTCTAACTTTACACAATATTTTTCCAATGAAATTTAAAACATGCTTTAAATACATATTAATGTGCATTGTTGCTAAATTTCATTGAAATCGATGGACCAAAAGTGAGTTTATTTTATGAATTTCAATATTTGCGTTTTCAAAGTCCTTGAGTGTATGTTTTAAGAAGTTCAATAGAAGAGGACAGTATAGATCAAGACGAAACTGCGCGTATGAGCACACTGGGACCGTGCTTATAAAAGCTAAATTCGTGCTCAGCTGAGTTCGTGCCCAACTTAAAATTTCACTAATGATTCATACAGTGAGAAAATTAAAAAATAGAAAATTATCAAAGCAGAAGAAGGAAAGATTTTTTTCTAATGGTTAAGAATTTACTTCATAAGTTGTATCAAATTATAGTTATATAACTTTGAAATTACATGCTAAACCAAGTTAAGCAAAAAAGAAAACATTACAAGCACTTGGTCTGACTTTGGTCTACACCCTCCTCAAAATACAAGGTCGTGGAATGTAGGATATGGATGAAATACAACATATGATTTTTTTATAGACTTTCTTTGCACTTAAACAAAAGATAAGAGCTAAATGTAGTACATGTATATATTTTACATTTATCATACTCCATTGATTTATGTTCAAACATGAAATAATATAGTCAAACATAACTTTTTAATAATTTTGTTCCTTAAACCATCGATAATGAATACATTTTTCATCAATCTTGTTTTTCGGACTGTGTAGATCAGTGTCACACTGTGGACACATTGCGACCTCTGTTCCTTTGCTAAAACTAGGTCTTTCCGCTGAATGCTTGTAGGATCAATGTCGTTCCCCACCTCGACATATAATTGCTATTTTTACAAAACCTTTTTGCGACTCAATAGAGGCTCACGAAAGTTAGTTCGTGCCATGGACAAATTTAGTTAGTATTTTTGTAGTATGACAGCACTGTAAGTCACGTGATGATTTTTATTGGCTTACATTCTAACGCAAGCGCTCAATAGATGTAGACCGCAATAGGGAAATAAAAACAAAAAGCCAGAATATATACTGAACCAAAAAAAAACTTCCCCTGTGTTTAAGTGCAGATATACACAAATATGAAAATCAGGATTAAACTAGATTTATATGCATTGAAAGAGTATTTTATTGCGACTTTGTGTGAAAAAAATTATTGCTGAGGGTTTATCCAAAAGTAGTGAAATGGTAGTTAAAATGCGGAAGGGGTCGCTCACCAAAATCACAAATTAATACCGGGTATGACCACCTTCAGCATGAAGGACTGCCTAGCATCGTTGGCGCATAGAACGGATAAGTGTATTGATTTCGGCTTGTGGAATGTTGTTCCATTCCTGAATTAAGGCTCGTCTTAGCTGAATGACTTTTGACGGTGGAATAGGGCGACGTCTAACACACTGGTCCAAATTATCCCAAAGGTGTTCAATGGGATTCAGATCAGGGCTTTTGGCAGGCCAGTCATTAATAAATGCAATGTTATTCGCCCTGAGGAAATTCACATTGTCCCTAGCTGTATGGCTTGTGGCATTATCATGCTGAAAAAGAGTGATATTGGCATTATTTTGAAACAGTGGGATAACGTGCCTCGCAAGAATTTCATCTCGGTAGCGTTGGGCATTCAAATTCCCTTCGATAACGACGAGATTAGTGCGAAAGCCATGTGCAATGCACGCCCAGACCAAGACAGAACCACCACCCCCAAAACGATCTCGTTCAAGTACGCAACAGTCGGCATAACTTTCATTTCTCCTACGGTATACTCAAACTCTGCCATCACCTCGATGAATGGAAAATCTGGACTCGTCAGAGAAAAGAACGCTATTCCATTGTTGTCTAAGCCAGCGTTGGTGTGTACGTGCCCAATTAACACGATTTACGCGGTAATGTCGCGTCAAAACACAACCAACGTATGGACGACGTGCACGTAGCCCACCCTCGCGCAAGCGATTGCGCACAGTTTGGGCAGATATACGGTTGTTATGTGTACCAGGGGTGTTAGCAGCAGTGGCTGTGGCAGTTTGGAAGCGATTGCGCAGGTGGGTGTTCCGAATATAGCGGTCTTGGCCGCGCGTCGTGACGCGAGGACGTCCACTACGTGGTCGATCTTCTGTACGCCCTGTTGCTTGAAAACGTTGCCTAAGGTGTCGAATAGCACGAGTAGAACATCCAATATTCATAGCAACAGCATTCATCGTCATACCAGCATTAAGTATGCCAATGGCACGTTCGCGTAAATTTTGCGGAATTCTAGGCATATCAAAAATAAAGAAAACTAAAAAGAATTTAATTTTTTTCTACGTCTTTTTCTTATTGACATGAAAGTCTATAAAATTAGACTGAAAGGTTTCAAAAAATATACACGAATTATACTGGTCCGTGCATGCACGTGAAAATCGCTTTCAGCGGGTTTCTTCTGCAAAATGCTTTCAATCGAGTTAAAATTTGTTTTATCGGACACATAATCGTTCGCCCGAATATATGTAAGTCATCTGATATTTTGATTTTTTTTAATAACATTGCATTTGCACTTAAACACAACGGAAGTTTTTTTTTTGGTTCAGTATATATATCGGTGATTGAAAATATTTTGAGCGGTTGTTGTAACCTGTTGAAATTTTATTAAATTTGTCGGAGAGGACGATCAAATAAATGCCAACTTGAAACAAAGGGTCCTGGTTTCCCGTCCCATTGTTGTATTGAAAGCGTGTTGAATATTGTTTTTGTTCTAAATATTAGTTCTACTAATATATTGAATTGTTTTAAAAGCCAGAATCCGCTTTTCGATTTCTATGTTCCAGGGCTGATAATTGTATACGAGGATAAATCAATAACAATAAACGTTATCATTTCTTTTTTTTTTTTCTTTTCAAATATTTCTCACTTGGTGATATATAAATAAGGTCAATGAAATGAGTGAGTGTATATATGTACAATGTACATGTATCTGGTCATTCTATGGACCATATATTTGTTCATCTAAGATTTTTTTGATGTTGTATAATAAATATAGAATCTGATATAAGTTGGCTTTTGAGAAATGTAGGATCTGATTTGATGAACAGAGGCTAGAAAAATACTATTAAGCGAGCCTTTCGGGAGCTAAATGATATTTTAACTGGACGAGTGTGACGAAATTTTATCAGCCGCCGCATTTCAGATTATCTTCATCACATAACTGTATATAAGAATTACACGTATACTAATTAGATATTTATCTATGTGATCCCTACATATTTAAGAATTAGACCTACTCACTACTTTGACAGGGGTGTAGGTTTGGGATAAAGATAATTACATTGAAGTTTGTGATGACATTGCCACACATCTCAAGAGGGATTCTCCGAATTTCCTGACGGATGTTGGTCTTTAGGGCCTCAATTTTCTGTGGGTTGTTGTAGTACACTCTCTCCTTCAGGTACCCCCACAGGAAGAAGTCTGCAGGGGAATGACCAGGAGAGTGCATGGGACAGGCCATTGGTTGTAGCTGTAAGACAAAGTGGGAAACCTTTGGTATCAAATGTTAATTTGATGGTTCTGTGACAAGTCTGTAAATAAAATTTTCGAAAAAGTTCTTTTTCAAAAACTTATGTACGATCAAAAAGTGGTAATATTTTGTTGACCCAGCCTGTATATGTGCATTTTTCCTACGTAGATACTTGTATAACTTTGGAGTGTTTTTCGATAATTCAACGTATTCTAGCGTTTCCGTTTATCTTACAGTGTACATACAATAGGAAAACAAAAGAATTCTGGACGTTTTAAATTTACTTTTAATCTTCTTTATTTACATTATGTAATAAATATTATTTACATTAAAGTCCTCTCTTTTATTCTAATACCAAAAACACACACACAATAAATCATTTAAATTGCACACTTTCTTAATCGCAAAACACCTACTAGTATTTTACTGCACAATTCGAATCTAGGTTTATACATTTTAACCCTTAGGCTGCTAAGCGCGACTCACTGACCCTTTGTGGACAGTGCCGATCAAGATCAGACTGCACAGAACGTGCAGTCTGATCTTAGATCTACAAAGTCCGATTAGGAGATATCTTTCCCCCAAAAAATGCGTTTGAAATAATAACAAAATTTGCGTTTTTACTATCAGCTTGAAAGTTTTATTTCACTTATTAAATTAGCAGGATAATGGGTAAGGTTTTTTTGCAGTGCTTACTTTGAAACCTTCAAAAATAGGCGAAACATTAATCTGGTGGAAATGTTTGATATCTTGAAAAGTTTTCAATGAAATATTTGAAATAACTGCAATAACATATCACAAAGAGTGTTTTGAATATTCAACAAAAATCTAAGTACGAGGGTCGTTCATTTAATTTTGTCACTAATAGGCCTCCATACCACATGACCATATGTATCACACGGAAATAACGGTATTTTCACAAGCAAGTCGTTTTGAATACTGGTACGAAATTTTGTTTTGATAGGTTCAATCTTTCAAAAGTTATTGAAAGTTAAAGTAGGTGCAGTCCTATACACTGGCTGTATTACTGAATGTACAATGAACACAAAAGCAAACCTTGAAATTAGGGCCTATATTAGAAGTCACGTTAGTCTAAATATTTCAGCTTCACAAATATTTAGTGAATTATGTCAGATACATGGGGCTTCTGCGGTATCCGGTCGGTTTTCAGATGGTATAAAAATTTAAATATGGTAAAACTAACTTAAAAGACCCCGCCCCCCCCCGTCCTGGTTAACCCAAAACTGCAGCTTCCAAAGAAAATGTTGCTGTGGCAGATTTAATTCAGCAGGATGCCAGGCTTATAGTGAAAGAAATAGCTAAGAGAGCTGGCATATCATCGGGGTCAGTTCATAAAATTTTGACCAAGGAGTTAAAACTGGCAAGATTTGCGCTCGATGGGTCCCCCACCTCCTGAAAGATGAACAAAAGGCTACTCGTGAAAAATGGCCATATAATTCTTAAAAGGTACAAAAATTGTTACAAACGCAGAATATCATAACTGTTCACAGGTGATGAAACATGGATTTATTATTTTGAGAGACACGTCAATAATAAACAGTGACTGGGCAAAGACCAAGCTTGACCGATCATAACAAAAAGAATAAAAAGCGCGGGAAATATTTTATATGCCATTTTTTTTTTAATTCAGACGGTCCAAATTCTCAAATTCCTTTACCGAACGGCCGAACAGTTACAGGCAAGTTTTACAAGAGCAGTGTTCTGTCAAAAGTGAAGAAACACTATGGAAAACGGAGACCTAGAACCGGATTAAGGGGCCTGTGCCTTATTCATGACAATGCAGCTGCTCACAAGTCTGCAATTGTTCAGAATTTCCTGGAAACGGTACAGCTTTCCCACCCAACCTATTCTCCCGACCTCAGCCCATGTGATTTTTTTCTCTTTCCTTTATTGAAGAAAACTCTCTTTGGACGTCGATATGGCTCTAAAAGTGCCTTGGAGTGCCATTTTTTAGTGTCTGCTGGGTATTCCCAGAAAAGCCTATTTTGCACCTTCACAGACTGGATTTTCAGACTTGAAAAATGTTTTTCTGTCAAGGGAGAATATTTTGAAGGGATGAAATGAATGAAATATATGCATTTCGTATAAAGCGTCAAAAAGACACCCAGTGACACAATTAAATGAACGACCCTCGTATAATGATAATGAAAAATGATTAGACCATCTCCCTAGCCAATCAGAAGTAGTTTTACTTTCAAAACTGATATATCTTGGAAAACAAAACTAAGAACGTTCTTAGGAATGGTTGAAGACAGACCCTGGTATTGGACCTACAGTGTCAACAAAGAACACTGTTTAGTCAATATCATGATTAAGAATAAGGTTCTCGGCTGTTACTCGCCATACATCTTGATAAGTTGGTCGGTCACACAACTGATTTTCAAATATCATTTTTGATTATCTCAAAGGCAGGTAACAATATATGTGCGACCTACTCTTACAACTACATCATGACTACAGATAGCAGTTGCTTCCCTTGCAGAATAAACTAATACAATTCAAGAAGATATTTTGATATACAATAAAAAGTTTCTCTGTTCTGTCAGTAGTAGAACAGATCTAAAACCAGCTTGAATTCTATATGTCGGCCTATCTTATCCACACGGTTTCTTCTTAAAGTGTAAATAATGTTTGGTCCATCCACGTGAAAGGTAGTCAAATATTTCTGCAAAGCGTATCGACAAAGGTAACCCGCACAAACTGCGCAGGCTGACCTTAAGTCGAAACATTTTGCTATCGTTAAATTTTCTACGTGTCAAACGATCATGATTCAGCTGTTAGACATAATGGATAATATTATATTTCATGTGTCTATTTTTAGAAATGTTATGGGTAAAGAAATGTCGTAATTTAAGCCGGGGGGAATTATTTCCCCGTCACAGTGAATATTTTCCTCCTGCCGAAAATCTGGAACTACTTTTTTAAGTTTTTAAGTTTTAAAAGTGGCATTCGTTGACAAAATAATCAGAGGAAATATAACATATAATTTTTTTCATCAGCTTGTGGTTAATATGGGGAAATATTTGCCTCAAAAGGGAAAGGTCCGCGAAAATAACTCGTGCCTTACGGCACTCGTTATTTTCGCATACCTTTCCCTTTTTCGGCAAATATTTCCCCATATTAACCACAAGCTGATGAAATAAACTCTATTTATGGATCCATAGTGACATTATGACTTCAGTGGTGTAATGCATCACGGAGATGCATTAAACCCCCTTTTGCCTGAGCATGGCTCATTTCTCAGCATTTAAAAAATGATGAACAAGTTCACTGTGCATGAAAATCCAATCAAATCAGTGTAATTAAAGAGACTTCGGAAAACAGCGCAGCAAGTTTTGTGGTTGCTCCTTGGAAAAGTCAGGACCTTCGATGCACCGACTCCCCAGGAAAAAACCATTCATCTCCTTGTCCGTTTTTAAGTTCAACATATTAGTGAATAGAATATCAACTATGAAGCACTAACAGCAGAAGTAAACAGATAGAGATTGGGTAAGCGCTGGCACAATATTTCGTTGCTCGTTTGTAAGAATTATTATCATAAAAACATTACATGTTAATCGTCTTAAACTGTTTACCATGTGTTACAAATCTGTGTTATCCTGTACATCTCCCGTATAATACTGTTCAAAACCTATATATGGCGGTGGTGATGAACTGTAGTTATACTGTAAAGAGAATGCATATAAAAGGATATGGTTAAAAACTCTTCGCCGAAATACTACCCGTCCTACTTCTTCTCCTAGACTCTTCTATACTATTGCTGTTACTACATCTGCTGCTACTATTTCTGCTCTACTCCTATTTCTTCTACTACTAAAACAACTACTGCTACTTCTGCTACTGATAAAATCCATGTAATAAGATAAAAATCATGATACCGGTATATACTATCATTGTCAACTGTTACAATACTATTGGAGAAATTTTAATTAGCAAGAAATGTGAATCGCTAAAAAAAATTCGATGAGCTAACTTACATTTGCAGGAGTTTCATGTTTTTGAGAGGAAAACTGTACTATCCAACTACAACATGGTATATATTTCCTCTCAAAAAAGCATGAAGCTAGTCCCTTTGCGTACGACTATCGTCAACTCTTGTCCTAGATTACTTACCTCCCCTGATACAGCTAAGGTATAATATGTGAATGTACAACGGGGACCAGTATAGATTCTTAGTGTATTTTATTAGTTGTACGGTCAGGTGGCAGGGGTCTTGGAGACTTGTTCACGGCTGTGGCGAATCATGTCGTCCCGAACCGAAGGCGAAGTACGACATGATTCACTACAATTCCCCTGCCACCTGACCGTACAACCAACTTATTATACTGCAAAGTTTTACCATTCCAACGTGTATTCAGCGAGATTTCCCTGTTTTAAGGTCTCAAGAAATGAGTACGTTGTGGAAACAGAATTTCCCTTCAGAGTGCCCCAATTCAATGAAAACTGATGTCACTGAGAATTGACGTCACTGAAACCTTGGTAAAACGTGCAGTTTGGTGCATTAACTTGATGATGTCACTGCATAGACATTCGACATATCTTCATTTAAACAAGGATTTAAACAACTTCAAGGTAAATAACTATGCATTTTAATGATTTGCTTGCAACAGTAAAAGACCATTAGTTGCCTCAAACGACCATTAGATTACTAGTATCCTTTGAACGTTACAATGTGTGAGTTTCGACACTTCACAATTTGCTTACCTGACGAAGGGTTGGCTCGTTTTAACCCCGTGTATAACTAGTAATAATATGGTGCAGGCTACTCAGTATTTTTGTCATGTGGGCGGCTCGTATCGATCGACGCTGCCACTTTGGCTGACATACTGAAAGTGTATACGGGGCTTCCCAAAGGGAAAGTTCTTTTACGTGCATTTTGCCCGTGTACAGGAACTTATGTTCGAGGCGTATTATCCAATCAGATCGCGAGATATTTCTGTGCAGTATAATAAATAATTATGCATTCCAAGCCATGAGAGTCATCTCGTTTCATCATTATTAAAGATAAGGATTATTCTTAGATAGGATAGTAAACACGGTGTGAAAGATAGAAAATGCTGGTTACCAGCTTATTCTCTTTTTCTCACAATGTTTGCAAAAGCCTTCCTCCCGAGGATAGTTAAAAACAGGACAGTTGAGTAAAGAGTCAAGTACATTTTACATCAGACAATCCGGTATTAAACTTACTGTACGCTCTTCTCTCTCCATATGAGTATTTGTATTATTGCTTATATTGTTTACGCTGTTATTGGTATGTTCCGTTCCAAACCCGCCATTTTCTCGATCCGCAGTGGGTGTGGTGAGGAACGTGGTGACTGTATCTGTCGCCTTGATATATGATGTCTGAAATACAGATGCAACGTAAGATTATCATGAGAATGGCGTCATCTTTTAGTTGGCGTTTGTCTTACACTACCTATTACAAACAAATCCATAGTCGTATGAATTCACCAACAAATTTATATTATATATATTCTCAACCATTTTCTGAATTTGAAAGTAAGACAATTTCATGTTGACTAAAGCAAATGTTTTATCCAATCATACATTGCATTATCTTCTTAAATTAGAATTTGACAATGGATTTATTGGTGAATACGGGCCTTGTTTTAAAAGGTTAGATTTCCATTAAGCCTCCTGACGGAAAACGAGGGGCGATACTAGATGGCGATATCCGTACATGATTTTTTTCAAGAAAATATCCTTTTTCATCTTATCTCCCGTAAGAATTATGGCATTAGGTAGAATACCATTTGAAAGTTAAAAAAAAGAAGGTTTTCAGAATTGTCAAACAAATCTCGTGACTTACTCTGTCCATGAACTTGGATTTTGAGCAGATAAATTCGACACTGGCCAGTATAACGGCTACTGCCAGCCCTCCGACGAGGATGTAAAAAATTCCAGCTACGTTACTGAGTGATAACTCTCGCTTCCCTGATGAATCCTGAAAAAAAAACATAAAATCAGTTCAGTCCGTGGTAGCAGTGGTACGTTTTGTTTTTGAAAACAGGAAACACGTCGGAAAGGTGGCAATACACGTACTTGTTTCCAGCATATTACCCTTTTCCCCATTAAAGATTGTCAATGACCTTAAAATGACAAATTAATCGCGAAATACTCGCGATGGGATAAAACAGTTTAAGTACAAAGAAAATGAATTTTAACAGCAATGATTTAGACAAATTTGTAATCGGAAAAAAGAGCCCTATGCAAAAGGTTTACTTATAGTAAATTATCTAAAAATGTCACACTCAACTGAATTTGCACATATTTGGTTTTATACATGTAAGAGCATTTTGACATTTTGTATGGGTATCATTGTAACTTTTCTACAGTAAAGAAAATTCCTTAGAAGAAGATAAAAGTCGCAGATTAACTTAAAGTCTTCCAGTTCACCAGGACTCCTCAGTATAGAGATCCATCGAAAAAGATAAACGAAAATTGAGTAGAAAGACACCAACCTTGCCGTCATTTCCTCCACATACACCTTTGTCTTTCCACCATTTTGTTTTGAGTTTTAAAAGTGTGCCATCTTCCATTAACTGTAAAACGGCTAAATTGACCTCATCTCTGTGAGAAATGAAATAAAGTCTATCAAACCTTCATCGCAACTTGCATTCATTTAAACGCTTGTAAGCTTGTCTACAACTTCAGTAAGTTTCCGTACACTGAACAAGATTGGACCTCATGGTCGATACAGTCCGGTCTTGGTTCAACTTTAAGATTTACTGATCATCAAGTAGCTAATGGTTGCTCCTTACCCTGTTCGTTAACGCCTATTTCTTAAACACATTGATATCCGATACAATAAAATTCCCATACTCTGTAAGTTGCCCCTTTTTTCACGAATGACGCCAATCATGACGTGTTACTTGAAAACACAGTGTTTTTTCTTAAAACATTTGCTCGGTGCACAAGTGTGCATAATAGTTTACTGTAATGGAATTTAACGCCGCAAAAAAGAAAAATAAAGAAGAATCATCTGAAAATGGCCATAGTTTTTTTTCATTATTTAAACAGGATTAAACTGCAACCCATGGATGTTACATGCACATGTAAACTTCGCCTCATTTACAAAATGTTCTTTTAAAATTATATTAATTTGTCAAGGGGCTTTATTCAGTGAGTGCGTTATGAGACAGTGCTTACAAATACTTAAACACAAACACAAAAGTGTTGAAAATTGAAAATGTTATATTCGCTTTTCCTTCCCGGTCCGTTTTCATCACCACAATTACTGTTAGTTATCATCTATTTTCGCACGATATTGAAAATGTTATATTCGCTTTTCCTTCTCGGTCCATTTCATCACCCATTCTAGATAACATTCTTAAGTCTTATTCTACATTTAGAAAATAAATAGAGGATATTTGTTTTTTTCGGTGAAAGATCGAAATTTATTTCATCTCGTGAACACCACGAGTGAAAATATTACCGATGGTGTTCACGAGATGAAGTAAATTTCGATCTTCCACCGAAAAAAAAAATTCTATTTATTTCATGCTTTTAACCCATTCTTGGAGGAGCTTTATCAAAATCCAGTACAGTTCTTTTCAATTATTCCCCGTGGCGTACCCCTCGCGCATAGCAACGCATTACAATATTACGTCAAGCGCGAGAAATGTAAGGTAAATGACGTCATATTTCCATCTGGTTGTGAGTCGCGCGCAATTTACCTAGGTAACTAGAATATAAAAATCGATATTTTCACTGGTCGTACCCGTGTAATATCGAAAAATATTTTCACTGCTATTTCTCGATATCCTACCGGGAAGCATGAAATAACACGTTTTAGAACAGATAAACCATTTGGTTTAGCAAAACAGAATTGCTTTACTTTGAAATCGAAAACAATCTTGAGAACTAGACAAAGTATGATATGGCCTGCAAACACGCCAAAAGGGGCATTCGGACATTTGCGTAAAATGTCGTCTCGGATCAGCCTGGGCTGTCCGCGCAGGCTAATCCGAAATGACACTTTCCGTTTTTATGTAATTTTCTGTTTTGCGCAAGTCTACTGTAGAACCAAATCTAATGTAGTCGTAAAGTGCCGTCTCGGATTAGCCTGCGCGGACTGCGCAGGCTGATCCGAGACGACACTTTACGCAAATGTCTGAATGCCCCTTTTCGCCATATATAAATGGTTGGTAAGCATGGCCCCTGGTGTAAATGTCGGAACATTGTGACTTCAGCATAGAGAAGTGATTGCACCACCTTTCACAGTGTTTTACGGATTATATCGACATTTACTTTTATCTCATTTTCCCTGTCTCGAGATAACTTGCTCTTGAGCATTTAGGGAAAATACAGTTCGACAGTAAGTTCTAAAGAGGTAAAGGAAAATTTCGCATTATTTGTTCACAAAATATGACTCATGTGTCTTCCTTCATTCTCGCGTCAGAAATCAAGAAGAGTTACTGATGTTTGTTATTTGACAAAATAGAATTCTGGAAATTGTGTTTTCTACGACAAAAACATACTCGTCCCACGAGAAATCTAGGCGCTTGTAAATCATACTGCTTTCAAGAGTGCTTGCCTCGACATTCGTTGAGTTAGAGAGCATCGCGGTTTAAGTTATGTTGAACTGGAGAAGTCGCATCACAATGTCTGGTTTGATGATTCATCTAGTATGCTTTTCATTACGGAAGACAAATTTTCTATCATAAATCTTCAATAATGACTTGCCTTAGAATATGAGAGAAGCGGCAAAGGAATTACAATTGAATATAAATGTATCAATCCTTTAATGCTTTACATAACAATCCCGAGTTTTAACGACTCCTAGGAAGAAGCCATTAGGATAACATTGTAAGAAAACGAGAAAATAATGGTATCCATTTTCTCATTTTCCCACAATATTTTCTACCATTTCACAGAGTAAATTCATTATTTGAACCACGTTTAATTCCCGCCCACAAATGCTTTGAATTTTGCTAAGTTTAAAAATTGGTCTCCTGGTAAAGAGTTAAGGGCGAAGCACAACACTAGATACTTTTCAGACACCAGAGATTAAGAGAAGTTTTTATGGTTATTTTTTTTTTCTGTTTTTATCAAGTACAAGTCCTGTTGTCTTTCTTATACAGCGAATATTTCTTTGAGCTGATTTTTTAAAATGACATATAGTCGCCATCTCTACTGATGCCGAAAAAGGAAACCTTTCTTTTCTATGGTCAATCCTCTGCTAAACAATTCAAGTCTATTGTTATCAAAATTCAAAGCATTAGCAGACGACAAGGTGTGTCTGAAAAATTAAAATTTGTCTGACGGAAAGAAAACATGGTAGGAAAAGGTGAAAATGCTGGTTACCAGCATTTTCTCCTTTTCCAATAATGTTTTAACCACAATCTTCTTTAGGTTCGTTTAAACTCGGGTATGTGTCGTAAAGGGTTTAAACAGTTTTAGTGTAGATGAAGAAAATACAAAAGAGCCATGCTCTGTAAATAAAAGTGCTTAACTCCACCTAATATTCCTAAGGGAAATAAAAGTGATTAATAAGTGGTTGTTGTAAATAAAAGTGGTTTAATGTATCTGCAAGAAGTATCGACCCATGCCTGCCTGTGCTGTCTGCGTAGGCTGACCTGGAAATAAACTTTTTGCAGTTGGTAAATTTTCTACATGTCGAAATACCAGTCTGCATCGTGATTCAGCCGGTTTTTAGATGAAATGGATTCAAGCTATGTGAAGATTTGTTTGATATAAAGATTTTATAAGATGCATTAAACCTCCTTTTCTCGGAGCGCCGCTTTAATAGTCGATCTATTATTGTGCACGTCTTGAGCAGTCTAATCATGATCGACGCCGTCCGCAAAGAGTACGCCGTATTCATGTCGGCCATGGAATGTTAACGTTGACATCATACTTAAACGGTAAGTATTTGTACAGAACTCAAATAAGTAAGATTATTTGAGAGAATTGTCAACTGAAAATAACGGATGCTTTGAGATGGAAGATGGTGTCAAAATACCTTTCAAGTATATATGATCCGTTAACAAAAGTATGCAAATTCGATTAAAATTCGGTTTTAATAATAGACATCGAGACGGTAAATCTTGCCGGTAGAGGTAGCCCAAAGCGGTGCATCGACATTTCTGCAGACCGATTGTTTTTAATTAACAGATAGAAATTCAGACTATTTCCCAAAAGAAAGTAAAAGTAACGTACCTTAACAACGACCCTTTCGGTGTTGCTATTCCATGTCCCTTGGAATTCAAATTTGTTCCAACCTTGATAGTATCACAAGGCTCTTTATTGTTTGCATATTCATTGGTTGGAGACTCTAATAGAAATGCATATTTCCCTTTGGATTTCTTCACTCGTTCTATCCCTGCAGTAACGTTATCGACAAAGACGTCTGGGTTTGACGACATAAAATTCCACATTCGGATGTAAACAGGCACTTTTGCTTTCTGTAAGACAAGAGAATCGCCGAGTCAATGACCTTGCAGTCCCGATATCTTATCACAAAACATATTGAAGTTCCTGTTTGATATTTCGAAGACCTGAGTCCGTACTCACCAACCAATTTTACAAAAGCGTTCTTAGTCTACTATTCAAGAATTTTCTAATTTTCATAGTAACAGGTCTTCTGATTGGCTAACCCATTTCGCTTGGACAATCAGAAGTTGTGTTACTTCCAAGTTTAGAAAATCTTGGAGAATAAGACTAAGAATTTTCTTAAGAATGGTTGGTGTACACGGATCGAGGATAGTTTAACTTATTAGTTTAAACGGTCTTTGTACTCACATAATTTTCAAAGTTCACTCGAAGCTCTGATAGGTGTTACAAAAATTTATGCACACTGTACACATTTATCAAATCAAAAGTCTCCATGCATGTCAAATGTATCGATTCAAATTACTTGCAACCTGAATGAGTAATACAATGCAAACTTAGCTAATGAATGTATTCAGTTTCATGCCTCTCGTTAGTTACCATCATTGTGGCTTTGAATGAAAATTGTGCGAAATACTGGTAAATGGAACTCAAGGAGAGCATACATGTACGGTACACTGGCTGCAGTGAAATAAGCGATATAATGTTGAAAACGGCTTTAAACAAACCGGTTGGAAGTGTTCATTTAAACTTTTTGCCAAACAAGTCCGTGTTTTACGACTCTGACGAAAGTCAGTTAGGAAGAGGACAAAATGCAAGGCTATATTTGCATTTTTTTCCAAAGAGAATTCTTTCAAGTACAAATTCGATCATTTGAGCCAAATAGTTTCAATAACTGAAAGTGCATAAATCTAAAATATTTTATCTCGTAAAAAGTTTATTATCCTGCAATGAAAAAGAAACCCCTTTACCAAACAATCCCTACTTTTAACGACCTTGAAAAAGAAGGCTTTTGAAAACATTGTGGGAAAAGAAGAAAATGCTGGTTTACCAGCATTTTCTCATTTTCCCACAATGCTTTCTGTGCTTTCAAAGACAAATTCCATTGTTTTAGCAACATTAGACATGTCGTCTGCAAATGCTTTCAATTTGGACTAGTCTTGAATTTTGTTATTTGGTAAGGACTGGATAAGATCATACCTCAAAAAATTCATTTGTGGTTCCTGACCTCAGCGTTCCATATTTAATTTCTGTCTGCATAGCAAGATCGTCGGCTGATTCTATTGGTGTATTCATTTTCTCAATGGTCAAAAATGCAGCTAAATTCGCAGTGTAGGAAGATATAATGATAAGAACGAAAAACCACCATACTGTTCCAATAACGCGACCAGAAAAGGATCTGTGGAGGAATACAGAAGTTCACTACTTACAACAGATAACACATGCTAAAAATCATCTAGGCAACTATTCTTACATAACAATTTCATTAACTCTTTACCAGCCGATAAAATTCTAATTAATTTGAAAATATATTTGCAGATGACAAATTAAATTTGACTCAAATTATGAGATTCGCCTGTGAAATAGAAGAAAATATTGTGAGAATAGGCGAAATTGCTGGTTTACACAGCATTTCCAAAAGCCTTCCCTGTCAGGGTCGTTAAAACTCCTTAAAAGAAAGAGAGAAAGAAAGAAACAAAGAAAAAACTACGGAAAGAAAGAAAGAAAGAAAGAAAGAAAGAAACGATGTTCGCATTTAATTACATAAAATGTAAAACACCGATTAAAAAATTAAAATGCATACTTCTGTTCCTTTTATCACATTTTTTTCGCTTAGTCTACAAGCAGCGACCTAAAAAGATTGCACTGTTGAGCTTATGGACCATAACGCATATCAGACAATACACTTACCTAGGGCATGTGTCACTACCTTGCAGCATTAGAGCACCCATAGAAAACCACAGAGCGTTTAAAATGTTGAACTTATACTCCTGTTCACAGTTCTCTGTAGAGTTCTTCAACTCGTATGGACTGAACCGACTTACGAGGAATAGCCCAACGCTTACAGCACAATACGCTATCACGATAAATATCCAAATCTTTGGCTCCAGAGGCTCCATAAAGGAGAATACTCCTGGTTTTGTGATTTCAGGCTTTTTAATCATGATAGATATACCAAAGTTCATAAAAGGTTTGGTAAAGTCCACGAAGCTTTCTCTCATATAGGTGATGGTTAATGGTGCAATACAGATGTCAGCCTCCTGAAAGGTATGTAAAATTGGCATTTAGATATTTTTTTCTGCAGACATTTTTTTTCTTCATATTCAGAAGAGAAGCATAAATGTCCGACCATTAATTCTTGAATTTGGTCTGATTTCTGAAAAATAAACATGAAGACTGATTGCCGAAGGTTCCGGCCATTTACTGTCGTCATTATTTTCAGGACGAAAAGTAGTGTAGATTCAAACAATTAAAAAATATCATACACAGCCATTATTCAAATTTGCTCCAGTCCCTGAAAAATGGAATTGTATAATTTCTCTATTGAAGACATATTGCCAAAACGTTATGATTTCCACCTGACAAAAAGGAGACATCTCTACAGTTAAATACCATTCGGAAAGATAAGGGATAAAATGGACATACGTTCGAACGCAAGGGATAAAGATGCAAATGAAATAAAGAAGATGTTAATATCAAATAAGACAGAAACAAGTTACTTGTATAAAGAAATATCAGTCTTCATTATATGAACTAACCTTTTATCAAACACTCCCGACTTTTTAAGATCCTAAACAGAGAAAGCTATGGAAAACTTTGTGGGAAGGGAGAAAATGCAGTTTCTCCTTTTCCGAAATGTTTTCTTCCCTTCAAAAAACAAATTTCTATTTTTGAGTCACGTTTATTGTAACGTCTGCAAATGCATTAATTTTGACAAGTCTACTGTTTGCTATATGGTATAAAGTCACACACGTTATCCTGATAACCAACACGAAAACAGACGTCCACAGCGAAAGATGGCTCATCGAATACATCATTTTCTAATAAATTAGAGTTTAATATCTGTGATATTACCATCTACAACGTCCAAGAGATCTTCGTATCGACAAGCAATATCGTGTAGTAATATGAGCGCATGACAAATTCATTTTTGTCAAAAAAGCATAATTCTATCGTCAATAACAAACTAACAAAACGCATTAATTCTGAAAAGTATCTTCTCCTTATTTTGATGAAAATGAACGATTGATGTATGGTCATAATTTAATAGGATATCAGTAGACCATTTAATTTGTAACGGGGGTATAAATTCGGTGAAAATGTTTCGAACTGTCGGAATATGATTAAGAAAAGCGCAGTAAATATTGGAAGTGATCTAGTTGTTTCCCTTCACCATGTAACAGTGTAGCCATATTCTGCTTTTTCTGTTGCACCATGACGGAAACTTCGGAAAAAACGATTTCAACACATTTTTTTTTTTTTTTATCAAAAGTATTAAAAGATTCATGAAAAATAGGATACGTGTAAATGGTCATGAACTTGTATGAGGGATACTGCTTTTAAAGAGAAATTTAAACAAAAACAGTAAGCTATGTTCAATAAATGTGTGCTGGAATAGTGTATACAAAAGCGTCTTGGGTTATGTTATTTCATTAAGGATGAATATCAAAGTGCATCATAAAACCATGGTCATTCCCTTTTTTTTTCTTAAGGATATATCAATTTGGGTCGCATAATTATCCACAAGGGCTCAAATCTAGAGGTCAACAACAAACGAACTTTTTCGTTTTGCAAAATCCTATTTCAATATTTTTTTTTTTTTGTTGTTGTTCAGAAGAGATATATGTGCATTGCTCTTAACTTGCTACTTTTCTTTTTGTCATAATAATTCCGAGGTAAATCGTAAGGAAAATCTTTACTCGCATTTGTTACCGATGCGCTATAGGGGTGTTCCGTAAGTCATCTGCTGCAAAGGAATGTTTTGAAATAAAGGGTTGAACTTGTTATATCCTTTTACTAAAGCTCGATGAAAGCTCTTTAACTTGAATTCACTAAGTTCAGTTCGAATCGTTGACCATTCATGCTGTTCATGACTAGAAAATGGAAGAACTGTTTTATAGCACGTAATATAGGCCTCACCTTCACAGTGGTCCATACAACTACGTGCAACAATGAATCCAGTCGTAATTGACTTTCTTGGGCGATAAATTGACCAGAGCAAAGCTCTATGAAAAGGCCGTTTAATGCAGATGCAAAAAGTGTCGACTCATGTCAGCTTGCGCAATCAGCTCACGCTGAATTTTCTGCGTATCAATGAAGGATTCTACATCATGGTTCAAACATTGACATTGATATAAGTAGTTAGTATTATGGGTTATCTAACTCAAAAATTAAAACAAATTGGCAAAACCCCAATGCGATTCGAAAAATTCAAATTTTTAAATCCTCCAATCCCCATCGCACACCCGCTAACCCCCAACAGTCGTCTAAAAAGCTAAAGCTGTTTAGACTGGTCAGTCTAGGTGAAAAAAAAAATTTATAAAAAAATTTTTTAAATCATTACTAACCATCCACTAAAATTTTTTGATTTTAAAATTTTTACTCTTTAAACAAAACCACACATTAACTATGATTACAAATCCTAAGAAAGTAAACGAATTAATGTTCAAGTCGAAAGACGCCGTAATCTCTATACTCTCTAAATACGAATTATGGAATATAAGAACCATACACGAAGCTTGTTTAGAGATAAAACTCCACAAATCAGGTTCACATCCAATCGATCTATCTAAAAAACTAAACCTCGAAAGCCTAAGAGACGAACTAACAAAAGACCTAAACGAACACAGACAGAATTATAACTACCTCCTATCTACCTCCGAAATGGACGTAGGAGGCTTTTGGCTAAAGCTATTAACCGCTAGAAAAGACCATAAAACAATCATACAATACTTTGAATCTCGCATTGAACACATAAACGAAATATACACGGAATTCATATCAATACATAACTACGCTATAGAATCTTTACAATTTCCTACTATAGAAGACAGGTACTAAAATATTTTGAAATTTAAAATTTTACTTATTACAAAAACACACAGATATACACAATGAATAAAACCAAAAAAAATTTTTTGAAATTTAAAAAACCTTTAATTTAAATATATCATATAATAAAAATGTCAGTTGTCAGTTGTAGAAGAAGCATTAAAAGCTAAAATAAAATACTCAGGTGTTGCATACAACACAGAATTGACTTGTTTTCCAGGAGCTGTAGGTGAAAATTACAAACAAGCATTAATAAATACACGAGCAGCTCTCTACTATGAATTTAGTAAAGCTAAAACGCGTGATTATCCATTTTATTTTATAGTAGATTTCAATGTGTTTAATGCGTCACCTTTATTAAACCTATACGACAGTGTTAATTTCTTAACTTACTTTGATGAAGTTGTAAAAGCGGTACCTGAAGAAAATATAGTAGACTTATTAAGTTTATATATTTGGTACACCCCCAAAAATTTCTAAAAAACATAACTTTTAAAATAATAAAGTTATATTTTTACAGTGGGGTCAAGTTAAACTAATCCTTTTTTCCAATATTTAACACTTTAAGTCTACAAGTCTAACTCTATCAAAATAGATATGTAAGAGTGTTCCGCAGTAGGGTTGTTTGATCTTGAAATAAAGTTTATGGTATCGCATTGTTTAATTTCGAGTGGTTTAGGAAAAACTACACAGGTACAAGTCTCATCTTTCTTTTTAATAATAGAGTAATCAACCAGCTCTACTCCGTTTACCACAATATTAACTTTTGCCTCTTCTGGTACATTAGGGTTACTTGTAACAACCGATAAACTACCTCTTATAATTCTACCCGGCGCATTCATGTAATAACCACCCATCCTATGGTCAGCACCTGAAGCACCATTACCAAATGAAAACTCATAATTACCGTTTCCAATTGGTCCATTTTCTTCAGCCCACACGGTTATAATAGGGAGGGAGACTTTTTTATCCACGTATGATTTTGTTGCTAAATCTCTCTCTTCTACCGGGGCCGCAGCGTTTTTTAAAGAAAAACCTTGGAGATTTACGTTAGCCACCACCGTGAAACTTCCATCTGGATTTTTTATAATAGCTCCACCGTTATCAACATAATTTTTATTGACAGCGGAGTCAGGGGATACAGGATTTGGTAATCCGGTAATTGGGTGATCATTCATATCTATTTCGCCAGCCATTGAAAAAGATCCATCTTGTTTTTTTGTCAAAGCGTTTCCACCCGCGGTAACCGCCTCAACAATGGTATCTACGTAAAACTTATTTGCAGCTTGTTGGTCTAATACAGGTGTTGCAACGTTGTTAATCCTTCGCCCACCCATAGAAACGTCTGCAACTGCTAGATACCCTCCAAATGTGTAAACAAAAGCTCGCTTAGCACCATCTACGTAAGCCCTAGTCGCAGCATCTTGTGGATATGTGGGATCTATAAGATTGTTCAATGAATACCCTTTCATATCTATATTTGCAACAGCGGAAAAAGTGCCATCCGGTTCCTCTACTATTGCTTTACCACTCCTATCCACATAATTTTTAGTAGCAACTTCATGCGATTCTGTTGGTTCCTTAACGTTTTTTATCGGATTAAAACCCATGTTTAAATAACCATTTTTAACATGGTATCCTCCGTTTTCATCCAACAACCCTGAGTTGGTGTCAACATAATCCTTAGTTGCCACATCATGAGAATTTACCGGAT
Organism: Hippopus hippopus; assembly: GCA_946811185.2. Lineage (NCBI taxonomy): Eukaryota > Metazoa > Mollusca > Bivalvia > Cardiida > Cardiidae > Hippopus > Hippopus hippopus. Next base: position 28,003,338 of record OX328100.1, on the reverse strand, counting down.
TACTAACCCTAGTTAATGTATTACCATTCATGTTTATAGAACCAGTAACAACAGTTGTTCCATCTTTGCGTAAAAAATTATTATTTATGTAAGCGAGTGACACACCATCATCGCTTGTTTCAACATCTTCCATTCTTCCAAATTTGTTAACAGGCATTTTTATATTATTACTAAAAAAGTTTATTTAAAACATTTTGAAATTTATTCTCTGTCTTCGCCAGAGAAGAACCTGTGGATAACTCTTTTAGAATATACAAACATAAATGACCACAAAATACTTGCCCAGCTTGTTGTAATTGATCAGTATTGTACTGTATTGGGCTTTTTAAATACTCTCGAATTTCAACAGGTGGTTGTATACCATAACTGTCAAAATAAATTTTAGTTTTACCGTTTTTATACCAAGCAACCCAATGTGTACCAGGTCCACCACTTTTATCAAAGTTTACTATGCCACATTCTTTTTTACTCGGTTTTCTCGGTAATGTATCTAGTAAAAAAACTCCTCTAAAATAAGGAATCTTTAATCTTTTTGCGGCACCCTCTAATTCGAAATTGTTTAATGGTTTATTTGGTAAAATTACGTTTTTAATCGAAATATTTGACATTTTTTATAGTTAAATATTTCTAATGTCGTTATTGTCAACCCATGAATTAAATTCATCAGGATAACCTTTCCACTTTACGAGAGATTTCTTTTTTCCTTTTTTAATAACCTTTTCTATTCTATACACCTCTTGACTGGTTTTCTGCAGTTCAGGTTCATAAAAGGTACCTTGTATTTCTTCTCCATTAAGATCTTTAATTTTATATGTTACAGGTGATGTAAGTTTTACTTCAGAAACTGTAAAAACCTCCTCAGTCCATCTTGTTGTATAACCTTTCTCAAAAGTCTTTTTCTTTTTACTTATCCTTACTTTGTCTCCAACGGAAAACTTAGGATTTATATCTTTTATTTCGAGATGATCAGGGTAAAGATTTCTCCAAACTCTCGTTTCATTTTCCTTTTTACTAGCGTCTACCGGAGTCATCTTAATAGATGAATGCCTCGTGTTATTATATTTTTTAACGAGATCCGCTAACACATTGATGTAAACGTTTGTAGAGTTAGCGGAAAAATACTTCCACATCTTTTCTTTCATTGTTCTAATCCATCTCTCAACCACACTAGATTTTTCCTCATTTTCAGTAGAATACAATTCAACCAAGTCTTTAACATCTTTGTTATAAAACTCTTTACCCTTATCCACCCACATTTTTTCAGGTTTTCTCTCCTTAAAAATACTCTTCAATGCTATAGCAACAGATTTCCCTGTTTTGTCTTTTAATGGCACCAGATATCCATATTTAGAAAAGATGTCAATGACAGCGAGAAGGTATTTAACACCACGATTAAGCTTAGAAAATGCTTGCATGTCTACTAAATCCGCAGCCCATATCCTATCTATACCGTTTACTCTAACTCTCCTTTTCTTAAAATTTCTTTTTACAGGTTTATGTAATTCTTCCACTAAAATTTTTATCGTGTCGAATTTTTTTTTTTTTAACTCGCCCTGCTTCGTCAGGGATACTCCCATTCCAAATTTCATCTTCGTTCCAATGAGTCTACTTACCAAACCCTTTTCCATTTTTTCTCTAATACTAGGATTGTAAATGCCTTCTAACTCTGTTAACATATCTTTATCGCATATTTCATTCCTAGTTTTTGTATCATCATGCTTAAGATAGCAAACATCATGATTATAAGCAGCTTTATCAACGCGGTTTATAGGTTTACTCCATTCCTTTGGAGTTAGATCAGGATTTAACCTCTCATCTAGCTTGGTACCTGGCCCCGTAAAATTGTGGCCAGGGAGATGCATTTCAAAAGGCATCATGTTTATAAATTTGTTTAAGATGCTACTGCCATTAGTAGTTTTTTTTTCTCCTTTTATAAATTGTGTTTTAGTTATTCCACAAACCACACATTTACCCCTCATCATATTTCTTCCATTTTTAGAAACGGTATACCCGATATTACTCGTATCAGTATGTTTTTTACATTTAACGCAATACATTTTATATATAAAAAATAAAAAAGTTATATAAAATGGATATTATAAACTTATCATGGAATGAAGTAGTATCAAAGAGATTTAATCACTCCCTTTTACCAAAAAGTATTAGAGGTTTAATTATAGGCAAATCAGGATGTGGTAAAACTACTTTATTGTTAAACCTTTTACTCAGACCAGGTTGGCTTGACTACAACGATTTGAGTGTTTTCGGAAAAAGCCTTTTTCAACCGGAATACCGAATACTAAAAAAGGCTTTCGAAGAAAAACTACCAAAAGAATGTATCTTAAGGTTTTTTAACATGCGTGATGACATACAAGAACTAAACATTGCACCAACAGCTTTAGTTGAAGAATGGATTAAAACGATTAAGAACAAATCGGATATAAATTGCAACTTCTTTGAAAATGCTAGTGATGTGCCTGATCCAAGAGAGTTAAACTCAGAAAATAAAAATTTAATGATATTCGATGATTTACTTTTAGAAAGGCAAAATAAATGCGAGTGTTACTACATTCGAGGAAGGCATAGTAATGTTGACTGCTTTTACCTATCACAAAATTATTTTAGACTACCGAGACAAACTATTAGAGAAAACGCTAATTTTATTTGTCTTTTCCAACAAGACCTAAAAAACATTAATCATATTTATAACGATCATGTAGGTGAAGATATGCCTAAGGATGAGTTTAGAAAATTTTGTAAAGAGGTATGGGAAAGACCACATGGTTTTGCTATCATTGACTTAACCAGTAAAAAACATGATGGGAAGTATAGAAACGGTTTTGACAATTTTTACATACCTAAGTCAGTATAAAAAAATATTTTCGCTTTTTTAAAAAATGGAAGATCTTTTAGAACAAATTGTAAAAAATACAAACCATAAAACATCATTTCAAATTATAGTAAGCGACAACAAAACACGTTTTAGAACAAGGTTTAATCCTCCAATTCAACTGGAAAAGGACAAAGTATATGAAATAGCTTTAGTAAACCTTGAAACTTACTACTCTTTTCCAAACATTGATGAAACGAACAACACACTCGTTTATTCTCCGGACAATGGTACCTCATGGATTAAAATAAAAATACCCGTAGGAAGTTATGACCTCGTTGACATTAATGATACAATTCGTCAGGAAATGAGAAAAAATGGTCATTATGATAGAGTTAATGAAGAGTATTATATTAACTTTTCTGCGAACACCAATACCCTAAAGTCTGTTCTTACTATTGACGATGGCTATCAAGTAGATTCTAATCAACCAGGCTCGATTGCTAAAGTACTAGGATTTACTCGCGCTAAATATACGCAAGGATTTTACGAGTCAGAGAATGTAGTCAACATTCTTAGTATAAATAGTTTGCTTGTTAACATAGATATTATTTCAGGAAGTTATGTTAATGGTTCAACAAAAAACACTATTTACTCTTTTTTCCCAGATGTTGCACCCGGATATAAGATAATTGAGTCACCAGTTAATTTAGTATACCTACCAATAACATTAGATGAAATACATAACCTAGAGGTAAATATTACGGATCAAGATGGTAATTTACTAAATCTTAGAGGTGAAAATTTAACAATTAGGTTTCATATTAGAGAAGCGAGATAAATAAAAAAATAGTTGTATATAAAATGACGAGTTACACTAATGTTAAAGTAAATATATCGGAAGGACAAAAGGAAAAGCTTCAACATGCTGTTAAAGCTAGTTGTCCAGTAAGTATTCGTTTAGGTCGTGAAGATTTACGTGGTAATGATGTTTTAGCAATTACCGATTCACAAGCGAGGAAAATAGCTAAAGCCTATGAGGATGGTAAGGGTATCACAATTAAAATGTCTGCAAAACAACTTAAATATAACACGAAAATAGAAGGGGGTTTTCTCGGAATGTTGGCTGGGTTAGCTGCTAGGGCTTTGCCGATGCTAGCAAAAACTGTTTTACCTGCTTTAGGTGTTGGTGCTCTTTCTGGATTAGCTCAAACAGGTGTGCAAAAAGCAATGGGATCAGGTCTTTACCTTAAAAAAGGTGGATGTATGTGTCAGGTGGAAACTGATGGGTCTGGATTATACTTAAAACCATACAAAGGTAAAGGATTATCTCACGTTGGTGATGGGTTGTATCTAAAGCAAGGAGGAAAATTGTATGATGGAAGAGGACTTTTACTCGGACCTAATAGTCCATTCGCTAATATACCTATCCTAGGAGCTATATTATAAATATTATTTTCACCAAAATAAAAATGGATATACATAAACTCGGTATAAAACCTAATATTACTACTCAACATAAAACTATATTTTGGAAACCTCATTTACACGGAGTAAGATTTCCACCCTTAAAGCATGATCCTCTAAAATGGAAAATATACTCGCAAGTAACTATCAAGATTCCTCCTCGTGATGGTATGAGACTTTCGCTAGGATTTGGTTATATAACTACACGAGGAGTTGTAGTGATATCTGTTAGTAATAAATGGAAAGATAGTTTAACCATTCTTAATGGAACACATATTGATAGTGAGGTTGATGATATCTTAGTTTACATTTATAATTTCTCGCAAAAACCTATCGAAATACCTGAGGGAGAGTTATTCTGTTATCTAAAATATTTGGCATAAAAAAATTATTATATTAATAAAATGGTAGATACAGATCAAAAACACCCTAATAAAATATATCCCTCGCTACCCAAAGACGAATTTCGTCCTTCTGCCCCACCTATTGAGATACGTGATATGAGTGATATGGGCGGACATGCTTATAGATTGCAAAAGATATCTGAGATACAACAGTTTCTTGAGAAAGAAATTCAAACTAGAGAAGTTCTAGCCAAAAAATATTTCCGTGCTGCAAAAATAGTTGACAATGTAGATATTGTTTTGGTAACAACATCTATGGCTGCAGGAGCAGGAGGAATTGGTTTGCTATCTATAGTAGTAGCAATTCCAGCTGTTGTTGCCTTAGAAGCTGCTGCTTTAGGATTTGGATTGATCTCCATAGTTGGTAAATATGTTGTTAGAACTACTAGAAACAAAGCTGAAAAACATCAAAAGATTAGAATGTTGGCTGATGCAAAATTAGATACTATCTCAACACATATTTCCAAGGCTTTGGTAGATGGGGTTGTATCAGACGATGAATTTAAACTTATTATGGAAGAAGTGGAGAAGTATAAGGTTATGAAGGAAGAAATACGTACAAAGATTAAGAAGAAGATTAGTACTGAAAACGAAGAAAGCTTGATTGAGAGAGGGAGGCAAGAAGCTCGTGAGTCCTTTCGGAGGCTCGTTGAAAAGAATAATCCGTCATCGTCCACGATGTAATCTTCCTGAGATTCGATGTAAGTGTATTTGTGAAATAGGTGATACCTCTGACATGTAATATATAAGAGAATATATAATGCTCTTATATATTAAAACTGTTACAAAAACTGTTACAAAAACTGTCTCGCCTTTGTCTCGACAAAGGTATATTAAAAAATTATTTTAGTAATTAAAAAAAAATGTCTTTTTTAAAAATCGCTGATCCTACAAAAAGGGACTTAATTGTAAAAGAGTATCTTGAAACGAGAAAGAAGATTCGGGATAATCTACTAGCAGAGAGAACGGGTAAACAAGAATTACAAACCGATCTTTCAAGGTTTTTTAAACCTATTACTGAAACGCAAAAAGCTACAACAAAGGAGATTACTGAGGGACTTAAACCTATTAAAGAAGGTATCGAAAAGTTACCAGCTTTTCCATCAATAAAAGTTGATGATAAACCGTCAGAAGATTCACAACTTATTGGACCAATTGCAAGGGAGTATCTAAATAGACCTAAGTCTGTTATTGATGAAAGATATGGATTGCGTGATGAAGGTGGTAAATTTTATATTGGTAGCGAAATGGTTAAAATTGATGGTGATGATATTTTGGCTGGTGGAGAGATATATAAAGGAACACCTGGTTTATGGGAGTTAATTGTTAATAAAAACCCGAATGAAGATATATATACAGACGATGATCTTGAGATGTATTCTCATTTAATGGTACAAGTCAACTCTCTTCATCGAAATTATGATCCGAATAATTCATATCCTAATCGTTCTAGAAGCGATAAGTGGATAAACATTCTTAGTCCTGTATGGAGGGTACGACAATATTATAGAATTACAACACCCAAAGGTATTGTTCCTATTAAATCATATATAGATCCATCAGAAAAAAGTGGTAAGGGTATCGTTGTTATCCCATCTGACCCTAACGCATTAATAGAAAGACTAGACCTGTTATTGGCAAGCAAAAAAGCAGGTAACACAGGTGTAAGAAACGAGTTAGTGAGCATTTGTGACGAATTAAAAAGACAAGGTGTTTTAAATTCAAACGCTTATAAAAATTTAATGTCTATACTATAAAAAATGATCATTACTAAGAAACACGGATTTAAAAAAAGGTATTCATACGGTGGTTCCGGAATCTTTGATAGCGTTGCTAACTTTTTAGCGAGGCTTTTTACTAGTAGTGCAGCTAAACAAATTGCGTCTTCTGCTCTTGATGTAGGAAAGAGTGTAGCTAAGGAAGGTGCAAAGAAAGCTTTAGAGGTTGGAAAAAGTGCAGCTGTAGATGTAGGAAAAAAATTAGTTACAAAAGCGTTGACACCAAAATCAAAGAAAATTTTACAAAAATATAGTGCAGCACCTAACGAGACAGAGCAAGTCAAAACGCAAAACATTAGTACATTAATAGATGGATCTTCTCTGGCGAAGACGGAGAGTGCCATTGCTATTCAAGACTTAGTTAAAAAATTAAACAGTGGAGCAGGCATTAAAACAGTATGAAGAAAAAAAATAACATTAGTTTAAGAAATTATATTACTTATAAAAAAAGAGAATGTTAAAATTTAATCGTGTAGATTATAAAAAATATAATACTAGTTCTATTACTATAATAGGTGCATCTTTATCCCTAAAAGACTGTGAAATCCTAGAAATTAATAAAACGAAATATGGTTATAAAAAAGCTGTTGTGAAGTTATCTCCTGAAAAAGTAATCAAGATGAAAGAGATTGAGGAAAAGGTGAATGAACGTTTACAAAAGTGGGGGATACCTGAAATAACACTTGTATACGGTAATAGAGTTTATCCTAAAACTAAAATGGAAACCGCAAAAAGCATTAAACTTGAAGGTGTGTTTGTTAATGGTGAAAATAAGTCTTTTCCCCAGCTTTGGTTAGAGCAATTATAATTTTTATTTTATTTAAAATTATAATTGTTATTATAAAATGGACATTTTAAGAATCACCGAACCAATTTTAAAAGATGATAGTATTGTTGAGTATGAACACCATGAGTATGAACCAATCACCGGTACACACCTCAACAACTCAGGAGGAGATATTAGAATTAATATTGAGACCCAAGATATTTTTACTCATCCTAGTGAGAGTTATTTACTTATTGTAGGTGAATTAGTAAGAAGTGATAATGGAGCAGTTTACGATGCTAACGCTAATATTTCTTTAACAAACAATGGTCTCATGTATCTTTTTAAAAATATTAAGTATCAACTTTCAGGTATGGAGATTGAATCCGTATTGAATCCTGGCCATGCTACTACAATGCTTGGTTTGTTAAAATATCCGGATGATTTTTCTAAATCACAAGGGTTAAATCAATGTTGGTATAAGGACACCAACGTCGCTGCAGCTAGTGATCCTGCTGCTCCTGGTACCTATAACTTGGGTTTTACCGTAAGAAGAAATTATATTATTAGTAATCCTCTTCCAAGAGGTACCTTTAGCTTCAGAGTTCCATTAAAACATATATTTGGTTTTTGTGATGATTATGATAAGATATTGTATGGAATGAAGCAAACTCTCACATTAAAAAGAAATGATGATAAGGATGAAATCTTTAGAGCTGCTGCTCCTGCTGATGGTAGAATTAATTTACTTAGAATATCTTGGTTTATGCCACACGTGCTACCCGCAGATATAGAGAAGATGGAACTTTATAAAATTATCGAGAAAAAAGAAAAAATACCGGTTGGATATAGAATGAGGCAGTGCGACTCTATCGCGGTTCCTCAGTCAACATCATTTACCTGGAGACTTTCTGTCAAATCATCACCCGAAGTGCCACGTTTTATCATTGTTGGCTTTCAGACTGGTAAAAGTGGTAATCAACAACAAAATCCAGCCATATTTGATCATGAAAACGTTAAAAATATTTATGTTACGCTAAATTCTACTAGATATCCCGCTGTTGACTATAATCTTTCATTCACTGCGAACCAATTTAGTAGAGTGTATGGTGACGCTTCTCTATTTAGATCTAAGTTTTATAACATGAATGAAATGGTGTCAAACCCTAACATTACTCCCTCAGATTATAAAACCCTTTATCCTTTGTTTTTGTTTGACGTTTCCAAACAGAGTGAGAGATTAAAATACTCAGTCACTGATATTCAAATCAAAGCAAATTTTACTGAAAATGTACCTGCAAACACTGAAGCATATGCCGTCATTATTAGTGATAGGTTAATTAACTTCCAGTCTGATGGAAATAAAATGAGTGTAGTGTATTAAGATATTTTTTTCCTATATAAAAAATGATAAAGATTACAGATTTAAAAAAAATTCTTAAAGAAAATAATATAAATTTTTATGGTTATTGGAATAAAAAACGCTTAGAGGAGTTGGTAGAAGAACATGGTTTGTTACCGGAGGAGTCGTCTAAGCTACCAAAAAAAGAAAGAAGCAAAGACCCTAAGTATGATAGATTAAAGACTATTATGCATAATCCTAAGAAAGTTACTTTAGAGGATGTTGAAACTGGCGAAATAAAAACCTTTCCATCGATTTATAAGGCTGGTAAATTTATAGATCGATCTCCGCAAATTATTAAGATCTATAATGGAGGAATTTGGAATAATAAATATAAGATTAACATTCAGTATCCCTGACAAGGCACACTCTGTTAATTTTATTATGACAATGACGAAGTTGTAATAAAATTGAGATAAAAAAATAGTTTAAGTTTTTTTTATTATATATAAAAAAAGATGAGTTTCCTAAATAGATTTACGAGTGCAGCTAGACGAGCTGCGTCTAATGTTTACTCTGGAGCAAGACGAGCTGCGTCTAATATTTACTCAGCTGTCGTTCCGGAATCTATACAAAGAAGAGTAACTGATTTTAGTAATTGGATAACAAGTAATGTGCCACCAGAACAAATACCGCAAGTGATGGATGAAGTTAATACTCAAGTTAGAGAAGGAACGCCTTCAAGACAGTTTGAGATTAGAGCTTCTCAATCGGCATTTAGAGGGTATGCTACACAACATGTTATAGAGGGTATCGAAAATTATAGCCCGCAAAGATTTTTCGCAGACACGTGGATGCCTCTTATAAACACTCTTAGAAATAATTTACAAACAAAGGTAAAACTTGTACTTAGGTGTAAATTATGGTTAATGACAAATCTTGACCAAGGTCCTGTTGAACGTGCTTTTCATAGTAGTCAACATTTAAATTTAAACGGGGGAGAAATAGAGGATTTGTTGAATAGAATGATAGATGAAGTTTTAGAAAATTTAGCTAAGTTCCAAGGAGAAGGTAGTGGTTGGACTTTTGGAAGTATAGTGCGGTTAGAACTACATACAGCTGTTTATGATCCTTTAAGAGCTAATGGTTGGTTACCTTTGCCAGAGTGGATTGCTAACAAAAAAGCAGTTATCAATATGAAAAATAAAGATGACAAATGCTTTTTATGGTGTGTTTTAAGAGCACTAAACCCTAAAGAGCATAATGCAGAAAGAGTTGACAAGGCTTTACAAAAAAAGGAAAGTGACTTAAACATGGAGGGAATAAAGTATCCTGTTTCGGTTGAAGATATCAATAAGTTTGAAAAACAAAATCCTGAAATTAGTGTAAACGTGTATGGATATAAGGAATATATTTATCCTCTTAGGCTTACAAAAGATGAAAAAAGTAAACATGTTGATCTTCTTTTTACTAAAAATGAGGAAAATATGCACTATGCCGTCATAAAAAACTTTAATAGATTAGTGAAAAAACAAATAACAAATACTCATAATGGAAATATAGAATGTTGTAAACGATGTCTAAATCATTTTGGTACTAAAGAACTTTTGGAAAAACATAAAAAATACTGTAACGAACACGAGCCTATTAGTTTAGAGATGCCAGAATCAGGTACCATGTTAGCTTTTGAAAACCATTCTAGAAAACTTGAGGTTCCCTTTGTTGTATACGCTGATTTTGAAAGTGTTTTAAAACCAATACACACATGCCAACCAAACCCAGAAAAAAGTTATACTATACAACGTCAAAAGCATATACCTTGCAGCTTTTTTTATATTATAAAATGTTTTGACGATGTTGTGTGTGCACCTATAGAAAGAAGTTATGTTGGAGAAAATGCTGAGGAAGTTTTTATAAAATGGTTAAAAGATGATATAAAAGAAATTCATCAACGGTACCACCAAAACCCAAAGCCTATTAAAATTACAATAGAGGAAAAAACGAAACATACACAACAAACACGTTGTTGGATTTGTGGTGGAAAATTTAATCATTCTAATTATAGAGTAAGAGATCATTGTCATTTTACAGGTAAATATAGAGGCGCCGCGCATAATGAATGCAACCTAAAAGCTAAAAATGCTAACTTCACACCTGTATACCTACATAATCTTAGTGGATATGATGCACATCTTTTTATTAAATGCCTTGGTAAATCTGATGGAAAGATTGATTGTATTCCAAACAATGAAGAGAAATATATTAGTTTTAGTAAAGACATTTGGGTAGGAAAAAATATAAACCATAAAATTAGATTCCTTGATAGTTTTAAGTTTATGAGTTCTAGTTTGGATAAACTTTCAAGTAACTTAGAGGAAAGTCAATTAAAAATTTTATCAAAATATTTTACTAGCTCCCTGCTGTCCTTGGTTAGGAGAAAAGGAGTTTTTCCTTATGAGTACCTAGATTCATTCGATAAACTTAAAGAAGAGAAATTACCACCCAAAGAAGCATTTTACTCGAGTTTGAACAAAGAAGGAATTACGGATGAAAATTATGCTCATGCGCAAAAGGTTTGGGAAACTTTTAATATGAAAACTTTAAAGGATTATTTAGAACTTTACAATAAAATAGATGTTTTGCTTTTAGCAGATGTTTTTGAGAACTTTAGAGATGTTTGTCGTGAAAACTATAACTTAGATCCTAGTTGGTATTATACTGCTCCTGGTTTAGCTTGGGATGCAACATTAAAAATAACGAGAGTAAACCTGGAGCTTTTATCTGATCCTGATATGCTTTTAATGGTTGAAAAGGGTATCAGAGGAGGTGTTAGTATGTGTAGTAAAAGATACGCAAAAGCAAATAATGAGGGTATGAGTGGATTATATGATTCTAGTAAACCATCAAAATATTTATTATATATAGATGCAAACAGCCTTTACCCTTGGGCAATGAGTCGCTCTCTTCCTACTCACGGTTTTAAATGGATGATTGGTAAAGAATTAGAAATTTGGCAAAAAATTCCGTGTATATTAGAAGTAGATTTAGAATATCCTAAAGAATTACATGATTTACACAATGACTTTCCTTTAGCACCTGAACGTTTAAAGATAGAAAAAGTAGAAAAACTTATTCCAAACTTAAATAACAAAAAGAATTATGTTATTCATCATGAAGCTTTAAAAACATGTGTTGATTTAGGTTTAAAGATTACTAAAATACATCAAGGAATTAAGTTTGAGGAAAGCTCATGGCTTAAATCATATATTGATACAAACATTGAACTAAGAAAAGCAGCTAAAAATAATTTCGAGAAAGATTTTTTTAAGTTGATGAATAATTCAGTCTTTGGTAAGACTATGGAAAACCTAAGAAATAGAGTAACGATAGAACTGGTTTCTAGTAAGGAGCGTTATAGGAAATTGGTAGCAAAACCAAACTATAACCACACAACAATATTCGATGAAAACCTAATAGCGGTACACATGAAAAACACTAAGTTAAAATATAATAAACCTATTTACTCAGGATTAAGCATTTTAGATATTAGTAAAACACATATGCAAAAAACTTATTATAATTACTTTAAAGCTAAGTATGGTGAAAAGGTTAGAATGTGTTATACTGATACAGATAGTTTTATTCTTGAGATAGAAACTAAAAATTTGTATAAGGATATGGAAAAAGATGTGTTTGAAATTTTTGATACAAACAATTATCCTAAAGATCATTTCTTAAAAAATAATTGTAATGAAGGAGTAGTTGGAAAGTTTAAAGATGAGTTATGTGGTAAGATTATGATTGAGTTTGTTGGTTTAGGAGCAAAAATGTATGCTTATAAAACTTTAGATGGTGAGGAGGATAAAAGAGGTAAAGGTGTTAAAAAAGCGGTTATCAAGAAAGAGATAAACTTTAATAATTACAAAGAGTGTTTGCTTACAGAAAAGGATCAGTATAGAAAGATGACTGTTTTAAGAAGTAGGGGTCATAATATGTATACTGAAGAGTTAAACAAAAAAGCGTTAGGATCAAGTGATGATAAAAGGTTTGTTTTGGATAACAAGATTGACACATTAGCTTGGGGGCATCATAAAATATAACTTGTAATATAAAACAAGTTATATTTTTTAAATCCCAACCTTTTTAATTATTTTTTTAGTCACAGCTAAATTTTCAATATGTAATACTTTGTTTTCTTTCTTTTCTTTAGTACGTGGTAAAAGTCTGTTATTATTATTATACATGTCAGAAAACATTAGCCAGACTTTGTATATCATTTCATTTCTAGTTAATTTTCTATCTAATTTAAATCCCCTATTTTTATTACAAAATAGTACTATTTTTTTCTTAGACGTGTTTTTGTATGAGTAAATTTGTTCCCAAAATGCAATCTTTATATTTTGATCTTGTCTGATTAAGGGATCTATAGAATCTAAAATACTGTTTGTGTAGTTAGCTAGAAGTACAGCGAAATTCGCTGAAATTTCTTTGTCTGAAATTAAGTTTTTAAATTTATCTTTAACTATATCTACGTTTACCAAATTTTCTTTCATATTATCTATAGCCTTTATTAACAAGTCGTCTTTGTCTAAGTTTAATTCTTTTAGAAAATCTTTTAGTGGTTCCATAATTTATACGTTATTTTTAAAAGAGTAAAATTTTAAATTTCAAAATATTTTAGTACCTGTCTTCTATAGTAGGAAATTGTAAAGATTCTATAGGTAGTTATGTATTGATATGAATTCCGTGTATATTTCGTTTATGTGTTCAATGCGAGATTCAAAGTATTGTATGATTGTTTTATAGTCTTTTCTAGCGGTTAATAGCTTTAGCCAAAAGCCTCCTACGTCCATTTCGGAGGTAGATAGGAGGTAGTTATAGTTCTGTCTGTGTTCGTTTAGGTCTTTTGTTAGTTCGTCTCTTAGACTTTCGAGGTTTAGTTTTTTAGATAGATCGATTGGATGTGAACCTGATTTGTGGAGTTTTATCTCTAAACAAGCTTCGTGTATGGTTCTTATATTCCATAATTCGTATTTAGAGAGTATAGAGATTACGGCGTCTTTCGACTTGAACATTAATTCGTTTACTTTCTTAGGATTTGTAATCATAGTTAATGTGTGGTTTTGTTTAAAGAGTAAAAATTTTAAAATCAAAAAATTTTAGTGGATGGTTAGTAATGATTTAAAAAATTTTTTTATAAATTTTTTTTTTTCACCTAGACTGACCAGTCTAAACAGCTTTAGCTTTTTAGACGACTGTTGGGGGTTAGCGGGTGTGGGATGGGGATTGGAGGATTTAAAAATTTGAATTTTTCGAATCGCATTGGGGTTTTGCCAATTTGTTTTAATTTTTGAGTTAGATAACCCATAATACTAACTACTGATATAGTACTTATTTCCGTTATTGACATTGATACAGGACTTACATGAATTAAAGACATTGATGTAGAGCTTTCTTGCGTTATTGACATTGATAAAGTACTTACTTGCGTTTTTGACATTGATATAGTACTTGCTTGCGTTATTGGCATTGACATAGAACTTGCTTGCGTTATTGACAATTATATATTACCTACTTGTGCTATTGATATTGATATGATATGATATATGACTTGAGGTATTGACATTGATATAGTACTTTCTTGTGCTTATGACATTGATACAGTATTACTTGTGATATTGACATTGATGTAGTACGGACGTGCGCTATTCTTATTGATATATTACGGATTTGTGCTATTGACATTGATATGGTACTCACTTGTGTTATTGACAATGATATAGTATTAACTTATGCTATTGACATTGATATAGTACTTACTTGCGTGATTGACATAGATATAGTCCTGACTTGCGCTGTTGACATAGATATTTTGGATTTTTTTTTGTCTAGTCTCTTATTTGACGATTAACATATTAAGTAGCTGAGTACTGGTCATATCTATAAAGTTTACTTACGCGTCTTGTTAGAACACCAACCATTCCATCCCAGGTCTTGTTTTTCTCATTATAACTTCCATATTGGTTGTCAGGGACGAGAAAAAACTCAAAATCGAATTCGTTTTTGGTTGCAATCTTCTCTGCCAGATCTTTTATATATCCTGAAAATTCATAAACCATCTTCGTCAAATTAGTAAAGTGCCTTTATTTAAAGACAAAAGATGTAATAATCGCTTGAAACCTAGCTGCCTTAAAAAAGTATGCGCTTCATCGAATTCGTATGTCAACATTTAAATCTTTAACAGGCAGTCCCAGACCAACATAAAGAAGCCTTTTAAAAACATTGTGGGAAACGGAGAAAATGCTGGAAACCAGCATTTTCTCCTGTCCCACAATGCTTTTTACTATTTCAATGGTAGAACTGATCTCTTGAGCAATACTGGTTTTGCTGTCTGTAAATGCTTTCATTTTGGTATACTTTAAAACTTTGTCGTAAGGTAAAGAGCTAAAGGTGCATGCTACAACATAAATTTGCCTTTGAATATTTTTTTTTTTCAAACTTTAACAGTAACTACCTCATTAACACAACCTAAATCATATTTTAAATAATCAAGAAAGTAGTCACAAAGTCTATTGAAAACAGAATTTCTTTTTTACTTCCAGGTCATTCGATTATAATATCGAAATAATGTTATTATTCTACAAGGAAATGAAAAAAAAATTGCGTTTTTTATGCATCTCAGAATTTTGTGGCGAATTATTGAATTTACTATCATTATTCAAGATTCTTGAAAATTAAAAATTACAATTCTATGAGGAAAAAGAAAAAGAAAATGGACGTACGGTCCAGCTAGAAAATTTATATCAGATGTTTAAACTGCTTGATCTTAGGTTTTTTCCTCATTCGTTACAATGTTTTACAAGGTTTTTACTAAATGTGTGACAGTATGTCATCATCATCATCGCATCATCATTTGTCTTAAGTAGATTAATCGAAAAACATTCATATGAACATTTTTTTTTCAATGCAAGAAGAACAACCGCAAAACAAGAAGGCCATGATGGCCCTGTATCGCTCCACTGGCTGATAAGTAAAACCCTATACGCCAAACATTACATTACTTGGCCAAATGCTTTCGAACTAAGAGACATACAAAATTTTATCTAAAAAATCCCACAAGAAAATTATGACCCGAGGGCAAATCCATTGTTGACCACAAAGCTATAATAACTTGAATCTTGGCAGAGGTCCGCAAGATAAAAACCCATACCAAGTATTACAGGTGTAGAATGTATGGTTATAAACAAGAAGGTTTTCAAATCCGGGTTGGGGCCAATTTTGATCACAGGGCTATAATTTGAAAACTTGGTAGAGGTATATTAGATAAAGCTACATGCAAATTTTGGTAGGCCTTATGGCTAGGTACGAGAAAATTTTTAACATTTCCTTTGTAAGCCCATGTAAAACTTGTAACACCCGGGGCGGGGCAAAATCTGACCCTAGGGCTATAATTTGGACACTCTTGGTAGAGGCCCACTATATAAAGCTATATGCAAAATTTGGCGTCTCTAGGCATTATGGCTAAGTACAGGCAGATTTCTAAAGTTTTCACTATATAAGCCCATGTAAAACTTGCGACCCCAAGGGAGGGGCCAATTTGACCCCTGGGCTATAATTTCAAGAAAGTTAGTAGAGGTCTATTAGATAAGGCTACATACCAAATTTGGCAGCCGCGGACTTTATGGTTTCAGACAAGAAGATTTTCAAAGATTTTCAATATTTTCAGTTTTGTTGCCATGGCAACCAGAGATTTTGAAGGAATCAAATTCTTTCAACAAATTCTGAAGAGGGCTATGACAGGATCATTTCTGTGAAGTTTCCTCAAAAGTGGATTGGTAGTTTCAGAGAAGAAGATGTTTAAAATAAAAGTTAACGAACGGACGGACGGACGCACGACGGACACCGGGCTATGACATTAGCCCGCTGGCCTTCGGAGCTAAAAACCCCTTTTTTGTGTCTTTATTTTTGTTTATTTACACACATTATGTTCCCGAAGTCTTATTAAGTGCTACATTTTATTATATTGCCCATAGATTCAGCTGTTCCCTATTCTGATGGTTTTAAATCTAAAACATAGCATTTCTTTTCAATCGTAAGAAAAAGGATTACCTTTAAATCTGCTATTGCCAATCAGCGGTTTTCCATCTGAATTAGGCTCTGCATACATAAGAAATGGTGGGGACTGAAAAAAAATGATAAATATCAGGTTTCTTTTTTTCAACTCAACTCGTTCACGACCAATGGTAAATGAAATTATTATTGCGGAAGGCGTAGTTAAAGATCAGACTACACAGAACGTGCAATCTGATCTTGAATCTACACCATCCGATACCGTATGCTAAACAACGGACAAAGTCATGTCGAACTTCAGTGGAAATATTCTTTAGTCCTTGAAAACGTCGAATTTATTTAGTTGGCAATGAAAGCGTTACTATATTTTAGCAGAGCTCTGTTAAAAAAAAAAAGCAGCTTTTAATGCATCTCTGTAATGTTTTTTTACCGTAAAAGCCGGCTGGACCATGAGGTAGAATGAGGTAGAATGGTCATTTAACATGCAGAAAATTTTCCTATAGCATAACGTTTCGACCCATGTCAGCCTGTGCAGACTGCGCAGGCTGAAATGGTTTTAAACTTACTGCTGATGCATTAAACAATGAAGAAAAAAAAAGAAAATGCATAAAAATCCGTTTTCACAGAGCCTAACTACAAAATATAACACTGTCGTAATCTATGCAACCTTGCAACCGTCAGGGACAATATTTGGCATGACGATACAAGAATGATTATAGTTTGATAAAATAAAGATGAAATGGAATTAAAACTATCTGAAAACGAGTGTAGATATAGCTTTAGTAAAACTTACAGTCTAAGCAGGACTTCAACTTACCATGAAATACTCAATTGAACCTGCTTTTCAAACGGATGCCATTCTAAAAACAATGTGTTTTATTATGTTATTATTTAAGTATTTTTTTTTCAAATCTAATATGGGTCGTTACTTTTTTTCAGACTTTTAATTCAATTTTCTACATTATTCAATTTGTCGTTAAATTATTCTTACAATGATCGTGACAACTCTTTTAGGTTTCTCTGGATCTGGCGCACGGCGGTCATTTTCTGCTGTGTAGTCGTCCGGACGAAACTTGTAACGATGTGACCAGTATCCTATCTATATAGAAAGCAAAAAAAAAACAAGAGTAAATTTTCCAAAATAGTAAATAACAGCTCAAGTGATAAATGAGCAATGATCCACCTAAAGGAGGCTAAATGAATCTCCGTGACGTATGATACCAAGCAGGACATCACATAATTATGGATCCGCAAAATCCATTTTTTCTAACAATCGAATACTCGTGAGGCAGACAGGTCCCTTGACATGCAGAAAATTGACCAATAACAAAACGTTTCGACCAGGGTCAGTCTGCGCGGACTGCTCAGGCTGACCCGAGTCGATACTTTTTGCAGATGCATTAAGCCCCTTCTTCACACAGCACGGCTCAACTTTAAGTAATAACTGTATTAATATTATCGTAATACAGCTGAAACTTATATCAGTTGCCTTAAGTAAGGATAAATGCACTTGACTTTGTGTCTAGTAATTTTCAGATGAATGATCTTTTCCTTGAATATTTTTGTGAGAGTGTATCTATAGATTTTTCCTGGTCCATTCAATAGTACAATAGCTAGGACAGGGTGCACTGCACATAGGTATTTCAGCGGCCGAGTAGATTTCAAATTTTTAACATGGAAATACGACAGAAAAGCCCATGCCTGGGTTAACGTACCTTTGTTGGGCCTCTATCCAATCCAACAGTATAAACATATAATTTATATTCCTCCCTGTAGGCCTCCATGTCAAACTTTATACGCCCTGTAAGACCTTCAAAATCCAGCTGTAAAATATAAATGAACAGCGCTATGAGACAAGGGAGTTTACTGTATATTTGTAATGTATTATACACAGAAAGCCATCGTATAACATGTATCCGTCTTGCTAAAATTTCGACGAAATCATGAGGTAGAATAGTCCTTTGACAAGCAGAAAATTTACCAATATAAAAAAGTTTCGACCTAGGTTAGTCTGCGCGTACTGCACAGACTATCCCGGTCGAGACTTTTAGCAGATGCAAGTAACCTCCTTTTCACAGAGCAAGATTCAAAGAAGTATGAATTAAGTTACAGGTCGTTAAACTTGTCCTTTTTCCACAACAATTTCGCAGCTATTGATGTATTTCATACTCATGTTAATGTTGCCAATTTCACTCGAGCGATCTCGAAGTCGTCTGCTGCATTTTTCTGCTGAGCGCCTCTTCTACTTATAATTTGAAAAAGAAACAACCCTATTTGAGCCATTCCAAATTAAATACAACTGTGCCATACCCTGTGAAAAGGGGATTTAATGCAACTGCAAAAAGTATCGACCCAGGTCAGCCTTCGCATACCGCCCAGGCTGACCTGGGCCGAAACCTTTTGTCTATTTGTCATTTTTCTGCATGTCAAAGGACAGTTGTACATCATAATCCATTCGGTTGTTAGACGAACTGGATGTTATGGATCCATAATAATGTGATGACTTTCTTGGTATAATGCATCACAGAGATGTTTTAAGCCCCCCTTTTGCCAGAGAGTGGTTCAATGAAAACGGAAAATTAACCCGGTGATTTTCATCTTAAAGCTGGGTTTACACTGCCGATCAGATCAACTCGATCGTCCCGATTGCCAAAAGTTCCCGACCGAACGCGATCAATGGCTTGTACACGACTTTTACTCGAGCGCTACTCGATCATACCCGATAGCCGCACGAGCGCTCAAGACTCCTACACGACTTCAACCCGACTGACAACCCGATCGCTGCTCGAGCATACCGATCTCAACAGGATCCCTTCACGATCTGTTCACGAACAGCTCGATTAATACTCGATTCTTACACGAACAATACTCGACAAACTCGACCATTACTCGATCTCCACTCGACCGCTACTCGATCGCTACACAACTATTTCGACCTTGAGTCCTTGACCTTCATGCGTCAGAGTGTTGTGATTTGTGCGACGAAGAAAGTTATAAAGAACATTTAGATTTGGAAGTAATAACAAGATGGAAATAGAGCAGTTGATGGTATATGCTAGGTATTTAGAGCTCCAAAGAAACAGGGTGGTGGCCATTATGGAGGTAGAAGAAGCTGAGGAGCGTCATAGGCGTATGAGAAGACGCAGACAACGGCGGCGCCGAGAAATCTGGGTGAGGTGTGTAGTGAAGCTATTCCTTCTCTGCTCATCCATTTGTCGCATTAAATGCACCAGAAACTGTCCAGTCTGTGCAGCTGCATCATGAGCACCTGTGATGGCACTACGCACGGACTCTAGCTTGGATGTCAGAGAGGAGACAACCTGCGCTGCTTTTGGAAGGCCACTAGTTGAAGGCGACAGTGATGGTGTTGATGCAACTGATATGTCGTCGTCACATGCCTCCTCCCCGTATGTAAGCTCTTTCCTCTTCTCAGCAAACTGGAGAAACACAAAATAATCCAAACAGTAATTGGGCAGGGGCAATAAACTGCATATTATACTATTTAACATGGGCGATCAGCGAATACTCAGATCAGCTTGTAAATCCATACAGTCTAATAAGAGTCTTCGCTGTTCGCACGAAGAAGTTTTGGTCCATGCCACTTGAGCACAAAGTTTAAACTGATCAGATTTGATTGATCTGCAATTGGATCTGAGTCTTCGATGGACACACACGTAAATTGTAGGAAATATCATGCTCTGGATCATATATGAGTTGCGTCGTAAGACAGCTGGTGAGAGTTGCCTATCTCAAATCGTTACAAAACGTTTCGAGCGCTTCCCATGCAACGGTTCGTTACCAAAAGGCGCTTCGTAACGGTTTGTAACATTCCTAAGAGCCGTTTTACGGCAAGCAACGTGGACAAATCGTTACAGAACGTTACGAGAAAGTGCTTTGCTATGCAACTCTCGCCTGGTATTTGCGAACAACAAAGACGCAAATCAGAATACACATCCCACAGGTACCTGCTGACGTTGAAAACTTTTCGCAATGCGGTTCTTAGAATACTGTACATGTCAAAGAGAACAGTGAGGGTTCTAATGTGACTGTTCTGGTGCACAGGCTCGTCTGAATCTTTGCTACTCATATAATTATGCAATAATGGCTGTTCTCGCTTCACGGCTCAAGTATATATACATGTACATTAGAAATTTGAATTTAAAAGAATCAAAATGAAAGTAATCCGAGGAAAGAGATATTTGCATATGACAGGTGGCGCTTGCAAAGTTTTTGTCTACTTACCTTAGACCCCCTCTGTGTGCGCAGCTGTATAAGGTACGAACGCAGGAACCCGAAGTTGTCCAAAATCCACCTTTGCCTGGCTGTACGTTCTAGTGATCCGGACCCGGACTTGTTTGATGCCTTAATCAGCTTTGAGAATTGGGTCCGCATATTGGGATACCATATGGTCGACAGATCTCCGGGTTTAAGGCCCAATGCCGCCTCCTTATCTGCCCATGTCCTGTTCTTCTTCTCCTTCAACTTGAACTCCGCCGATGATTTATCATAGAGGAAGGTGTTTTCTCTCAACCAAGCAACCAGGTCATCCTGAGTAAGTACTCGACACATAGACTTTCTGGGCTTGAAATCAGCCTGAAAAATAAAATCAAGCATTACATTAAAACAAGCATGTGATTCAATAAAAACTTGCATGTATCAGTGATGACCGAGTGAGTATTTAACTTCCCACCAACAGCTAAGGTCATTCGAAGACGTGGACCTCGGTTCAATGTGTCACCCGATGGACCGGTAAGCCCACTATCGATCTCACGAACCCTGATTTACCAGGCGGGCAGTTGAGCTACTACACCACTGATGCTTCTGCATGCATAAATGGAAAGTAGATAGTTTTTCTACTTGTACTTTTCCTATATTATGTTCCATTGATAGAACCTAAAGAAAGTGGATTATGTAGTAAGGCCTCTTTGCGACAAACGATCCTTAAAATGATTGCCGATATTTAAATTAATAAAATTACCTCTTGCTCAGTGCTGTCAGTCTGTTGTTGCTCCTGGAGTCTTGTATGTTCAGCAGGAGAGTCATCGACATCAACAGGAGTTGAAGCTGACCGCTGGTTCCCCTTTTTAACCTTCTGCGGGCTGGGGTCTGGTGAAGCCGTTGCTGCTAACTCAGCAGCAACGGCAAGACGCGCCTTTTTACCTTTTCGCGGCATCAGTGTGTACTTATGTCTCCGAGTACCAAGCGACTAATGAGAGACGGCTTGATCTTCGCACCTTTTTTGAAGGAACGTATTCAAGGTCAGTGCGCTTGTGTAAGGTCGGGTAGCGATCGGGTACACTCGAGTAGCGATCGAGTATGCTCGAGTAGTGATCGTGTACGATCGGGTAGCGATCGAGTGAAATCGAAAGGGATCGGGTATGGATCTGGGAGCGATCGAGTACGGTCGTACAGAGATCGTCTTGATCTGGACATCGGCTTGAGTATGAATCGTGTTGATCGAGTAAGCATCGGGTAGTGGTCGAACTGAGGTCGAGCTGATCGTGTTCTGATCGGCAAATATTTCAATCCCGATATAGGTAGATCTCTACACGATCGTTTCTCGACTGACCCGACCTCTACTCGACTGATTCTCGATTTATTCTCGATGGCTTCCCGAGCTTTTTGCTACACGATCCCTACTCGAATATTTTTGACATGTCCAAAATTCTTGGGAAGGAAGCCCGAGTGATGCCGACCAAAGTAGACCATCCCGACCGCTCCTGCCGAATAAGCTCGATCAGCCCCCGACCGCATGATCGGGTTTGATCGAGTTGATCTGATCGGCAGTGTAAACAGGGCATAATGTAGAGAGGCTCAGGAAAACATAATGAAAAACGGAGAAGTTTTGTCCCAGCCTTTTATACATTTGTGAAAATGTTTTCAAATATCAGCACTGACACATCTCTCAAAATTCGAGTACACCTTCATAAAGTTAAGAGTTTAACCCTCTACCTAACAATTCCGAGCTCTAACGACCCTGAAGAAGGCCTTTTAAAACATTGTCGGAATAGAAGAAAATACTGGTAACCAGAATTTTGTCCTTTTCCCACAATGTTTTCTTCCCTGCCAAAAACAAATGTCTTTTTTTTAGGCACGTATGATTTTTCGTCTGCAAACGCTTTCAAATTCTGACGAGTATAAAAATTTTGTCGTTTGGTAAAGAGTTAACTTGATTCTCTATTTCTACAGCAGACGACCTCCGATTTCTGTCCAATTATCATTGAACGCGACTGTCACGACGTATTTGTATCAGTTTCACACGAATCTATTTTTCTACCGCTACGATAAGTATCCTTACGAAACGAAACACCGTCTGTCTTCTTTGACAAAAACCTTTCGCTCTTTAACCATTGGGCTGCTAAGTGCGATTCACTGACCTTGTGCGGACAACGTAGATCAAGATCAGACTGCACAGAACGTGCAGTCTGATCTTGGATCTGCACTGTCCGATAAGGAGATATCTGTCCTCCAACTATGTATACCTTTCAATGAGGAATATTTGGGGTTTTGCTGTTGGCTTGAAAGTTTCATTTCTTTTATTTAGCAGGAAAAGGGCTAAGTGTTAACAGCAATTTCGATGATTCATGGCGTATATCAAGATTAGGCTGTATAGTATAATCTTAGATCTACATCGCCAGCTATCTATATAAGACGAATTTTAGAAAAAACTCGTTTTCAACAGCGGTAGAAATTTACTACTAGGCCTTAGAAAAAAAAAATTTGTTTTTATGGCAGAGAAAGAGTCAAAGCTTTCAACAACATTAGCTCTTTGATCCGATCACGATTTGGAAAAAAAAAACTTCACGTTTTTAGTAATTTCTACTTTTGCAACACAATGTTTCTGATATATAGTGAAGGATAGCGAAATAAAAACGCTCCCAGCAGGAGTTATTGTGATAAAACTAAATGTTTGAATGTTGACACGTGTCTGTTTCGTTGATTACATAACTCAACCAGACGACAAAATTTTAGGTTTGTTCAAATTGAAAGCATTTGCGGACGACATATAAAATATAGCCTACATTCACGTGATTTTTGGCTAGGGGCCATCGGCGCCTAGCCTTAGTAACCACGTTTCAGACTTTTTCATGAAAGCTGCAACCACTCTCAACATCATGTATAAATGCGCGCTATTCGCTGTCTCTGATTTGCTGGAACTGCAACTACCGTTTCTAATTGGCTTGAAACGACACACCCCTCAAAACCGCCTTTCACCTTACGAGTTATTCATCCATGATGTAAAACAGAAACTGAAAGAGGGGGTCGGTGTCTACATTTACCGAGAAAATGCCAAAGAAAATATATTCAAAGCAAAAATTTTTAACGGTGTTTGTTGGCGTGATGAATTTAAAATGAGAACGCTTAAAACTGAAAGAAATTCTCCCGTTAATTTCACCAACTACTTATGCAGAGCATGACACAACCAACACATGTGTTTACCTTGGGTCGTCGCTGTGTGCACACTTTTGGATCCAGATGGAACGTGGCGAAATTGACATTTGATTGATAAGTCTTGTATGGTGTGTATCCACCTATGGTGTGTAAACAGACAAAACCCTTTACCTTGTCAGCCGTAATTGGAGAGGTCATCAGACCTCTCCAATAGTGGTGAGTTTAAAAGGCAGACTGCCACAGAATTTGCCGTCTAAATCCATTTTTCTTACTAAATTGTTCTGATACACAGTCTGTTTCGTCATGGTTTTGTAAATAAAGCGAAATCAAAACCGAAACAGGAAATAGACGTGGTTTATTTTTATATGACGAATTTCAGAAAAGATTTGTTATATTAATTTGCCATGATTGCATATGACCTCTCAAATAATTTTTCATTAAGCATATCAATCTAGGCAGAAGAAAAAATAAGAAGAATTTCGTTAAAAAAGAGAAAGAAAACCGCTGGACAAGATCACGCGACTTGAAAACGCGGGAAGAAGGTAAAATGACCGTCATGTAAAGCATAAGAGGTTTCTACGCGGCGGCTTTTTCACTTGTTTGTTTACATGTACCAAACTATATTGAAATTAAAAGCTAATAAACTATTTGAAAACATTGATGCCGACCTCTCCTGGCTTCTTTTGTAAAGAAGCCAACTTGTACATATACAAATTGGGCAGCTGATGAGTCGATGTTTTCCTGGTGCATGGAAATACCGGGATGGACCGGAACAGACTGAATTGGACCGGAATGGACTTCAAGATACGATGTAAACTCTGGTAGCAACACTTTTCTTATTATGACAATGGAATGAAGGAAAACCCGAATATACTCATGTAAGGGAAAATAGAAACTTGCAAGGGATAAGGCTGTAATATCTCTGTCATTACTGAAGATATTTATTTCAAACTGGGACTGGTGTTAGCTATCAAAAGGGAAACCCATACAAAAGGGACAGGTATCCATCAAAGTATTTTTCAAACAGTTATAAATGCCCCTTTTTGACTTTGAATGTTCAAACATTTTGATATTTTACAAAGTCTTTGTCATTACTGTCATTACTGAAGACATTTACTTCATGCTTGATGTAGTTGCTAACCATCATATTTACTTCAAACTTGGGCTAATTGTTAACTATCATAAGGGAACCCATAAATCAGGGGTAGGTAAACATCTAAATATTTTTGACACAGTAATGCCCGGCTTTTCGAATTATAATTTTCACTTAAAGCAACTGCAGCCGAGCATATACATCTATATTTTTTTCTTTTACTTTTTAACTGGCCATTTCATGATGAAATGCAAATTGCTTTACGCATATATGCACTTTCCACTTGCCCCTACCCATCAGTGCTTTAAGAGCTTTGATTTTTTTTTTCAAGTTATAGAAAAACATTCCAACAATGTTTTCAAAAAGCATCTTCCGAAGGTTAGTTAAAACACGGTATTGTTTGGCAAATTCTGTAGAACAAACTGAAATAGTTTACTACGAGAGATAGACGATTATCAAGTTTTATTATAGGGTCGATTTACATCAAAATATATATGAGCCCCGGTACCTCACTAGTGTCAGAAAGTGCTAGTAATTGGCAAGGTACTTGTACTCGAATACAGGCGGGATCGAAACTGTTTCCAATTAAGGTTAGCCAATTTAATAGTATTCAATCTTCTACCTCATTTGAATAATGTATCGGCTTTGCCTTTGTGGAAAAGCACCCTATTGCCTGGATAGATTGGTCTACATACTCCGATACGGAAACGCAGGGAATGTTTAGATAGTTGCACTTTTCGCCGTGACTTAAATGAAATCCTAGACTGATAATGAACCAAAAAATTATGAAAACAAACATAAACAACTCTTATTCAAGTTTTATCGATTTTTACAGTATATAGAAAAGCGCAAAGATTTTCCCGAATTCCTCTCCGTGTAGATATGTCATTGTGCTGTTCCAATTGATCATGTCCGTGAAAATATCACGTCTAGACAGTTAATGACAAAAAACTGACTGATCACGAAATATCAAACGGATTTTTAATGCTACAAAACACCAAGCGTATTAAACCATAGGGTGTTGATTAAATGGAATCGATAGTAGAAAGGCAGCGGAAAAACAGCCTTGCTGATGCAGTTCCGAGGTTGGTTTCTAACAATCAAACTGGTAGATTCAAAGAGACAGAAATAGCCGCAGCAAAATTCAATTTCGTTATTACTTTTCTTCATTTGAGGATAGAACGTCAGTGATGTTGGTCCGCGGACAACGCATTCATTCAAGCATACGACAAAACAAGGAGAGCTGTAGCTTAAA
Source organism: Hippopus hippopus (assembly GCA_946811185.2). Taxonomy (NCBI): domain Eukaryota; kingdom Metazoa; phylum Mollusca; class Bivalvia; order Cardiida; family Cardiidae; genus Hippopus; species Hippopus hippopus. The sequence continues at coordinate 27,976,941 of OX328100.1, read as the reverse complement.
GATACATCCTTACAGAGAGAGAGAGAGAGAGAGAGAGAGAGAGAGAGAGAGAGAGAGAGAGAGAGAGAGAGAGAGAGAGAGAGAGAGAGAGAGAGAGAGAGAGAGAGACTGTAAAAAATCTGACAGACTGTACATAGAATTGTTAAAAATTTAGTAGGCAGTGTAAACATAGACAAACTATCGATATATATGGTGTAAGGGATGAATACATTATTATATCGGATCATCTTCGAATTCAAACCGGAAACGTCCCAACAGTGATTTCCTCGAAGCATTTTCTATCGGTCAAAATCTATGCAACCTTGCAACCGTCAGGGTTAACATTTGGCATGAAGATACAAGAATGATTATAGTTTGATGAAATAAAGATGAAATGGATTAAAAAGAGGCTGATAACAGTACAGATGTATCTTAAATTTGCAAAAAAGGGCATGAGGTCAAGGGAAGAGACGACCAATCTAACCCTTATTGATGTTCCGAATGTTTGAAGTAACAAAGTAAATTTTTGATCATGACGCGTTTCCGTTTCATGGTAAATTATTTCATTTCTTTTCAAATGTATGTGTGTATTATTATTCATTCGGTTTGTAATTCTCGTATTTTGTGATTCAGTAATTGAATCGGAACTTCAAAAGAAGCACGGATAAAAATCCGTGTAATTGCATTAATTCATTTTGATTTTCTAGAAACCCCATGTAATTGGGTAATTATTTTCCGGTAGCTAACAAATCCTTTCCATGACATGTCCTTCGAGTCATCTAAAAACAGCATCCCCTGATGAAAAATCACTTCAGGATGTTATTTAGAAGTACAAAAACTGTTTTAACTTCTGAGACAAAACTTGGTGGATAATCAAAAACAGAAAGTTCGTATTCCCTGACAGTGTTAAATGCGAATTGATTTCTAAATTAACACTTAGGCTGCTAAGTGCGACTCAAGGACCTTTTGCGGACAAGGTAGATCAAGATCAGACTGCACAGAACGTGCAGTCTGATCTTGGATCTACATTGTCCGTTATGGAGATATGTTTTTCACCAAAAAATAAGTTTGAAATAACAACACTAGGGTGTTTATTATCGGCTTGAAAGTTTCATTTAGCTTGTTTAGCTGGTTAAGGGTTCAAACCTTTCCATCACTTTGGAAGAGACCAAATACCTTTCGGGTATATCATTCGGGCTAGATTTTAGTGTAAAAAGTCAATTTAGAATGGTATGTTAAAATGTCCTACATCTTTCTTTTGCAGTTCAGTCTTCGGTTTTGCTGTAAATGTACCAGGAAAGTCCAACAAGAACTTCTTAAATAAGTTAATTGATTAAAGATACATCTTTACAGCCAGAGAGTAAACAAAAGCTGTTAAAACTTTACAGCGTGTGGAAGCTAGTTAGCCGTGTAAATGTAGATAAAAAATCTATATAAGGCGTATGGGATAAAGAAACACCAGAGATTTGTCTTCAACTTAAACCGGAAACTGGTTGTAATGTCTAGGGATAGCCTGCATAAAATGAAGTGTTTTTTCTATCCGTCGTAATCTGTGCAACCTTGCAACCATCAGGGGCAACATTTGGCACGAAGATACAAGAATGATTACAGTTTCATAAAATAAAGATACAATTGGTTAAAAAACTGGATGAAAACGAGTATAGATGTATCTTTAATACTTTTACAAACCCGTTTAATTTCTGCCATGATGTCGTTACCATGCATCCAGGGTGTTGGGTTAGTAGAACAGGGAATACCCTTAGTTTTGTTGAAATTGTAAACTTCTTTACGGCGAAATGTCGATTGGAATATCTTCGGGTTACTCGATACCATTCCCTTCAGTGCCCTCGTTATCACTTCTATAGCGTCCACGGCAAGTGCGGCTTCATACTGTTGTAAATGGAGAAAATAAGGTTATATATATGATTGTAGTCTTCAGTAATGATTTAAAGGGCCAGTAGCGGCCAAAAGTAAACAAAGAGGATGTCAGAATGCATCTGAATTTAAATCATACCTTTTAAAAGTATGAGAATTATTGTGAAGATGACTATTAGTTATTGTATGTTTGGCCAAAGAGTCGCTCGCAGAAAATGAATTTCAAAATCAGGTAAAAAGTAGATAAAAGATAAAGCAAACTGACCATTTTTCTGACCAAGACTAACACTTGGACCGACCACACAATGACAGATTGTCAGGTTACAATCATTTCAGGACTTTTAAGGATAGGGCATCCTAATGGGATTCGTGTAACATCGCCTTTCATCGCCGAAAAAACGTACGGAGTTGGCTAAGACTCGGGTAATCCGTAATCGATCGGCCGAAAGACGCTGCTTCCCTCATCGATTACGGATTACTCGAATCATAGCCGAATCCGTGCGATGAAAGGCGATGTTACACGAATTCCATTAGGGTGTCCTGTCCTTAAATGGTATGATTAGAAATCTAAATGCATTTAAACACCTGCTTTGTGTACTTTTGGCAGTTATTGGGGCTTTAATGCAGAATTTAAAAAAAAAAAAAAAAAAATGCTGATTGCAGAACAACGGCAAGAATACAAGTAAAAGGGGGAAATCAGAATCATAAAGGCATTAATGTTAACCCGTGCACTGCTGAGTTTAAATTGTTCATGATAAAAGAAATGATTTATTAAATTTTGTTACATTATTGGACATTCAATCGGGTTTACATGACCAAGACAAATAAAATTACTGCGGACAGAGTAGACCAAGTTCAGCCTACTGATCTTGCTACACATTCTCCGCAAAATAAACCTATTTTCTAAACGGCCGGATAAGATTTAAGAGGAGTGTGACTCTTTCAGTGATTAATATCAACCCTTATCCTGCTAAATAAGTCAAATAAAACTTTCAAGCAGAGAGTAAACCCCCGAATAATATTAATTTAATTTTTAGAGAAAAAATCTCCATATCGGACAGTGTAGATCAAAGATCAGACTGCACGTCCTGTGCAGTCTGATCTTGATCTACACTGTCCGCAAAAGGTCAGTGAGTCGCGCTTAGCAGCCTAAGAGTTAACCGAAATAAACAACCCCCAACCGTCATAACTCGCCAAATTGGTGATACTTGAATTAAAGCTAAATTTTGTAGAACTACCACCATGAGTATCCGCGGTTTATCACAATGTGTATTTTTACAATAATGTCTGCAAATGTACACTAACCGTCAACCTTTTATCGCTTGCTCCAGGATATGTGGCTAGATCTAGATGTTCCCAAATATCCATAAACTTTTTTACAGCAGGACTATCAAAGTCTAATAGTTGAAATCCAGTTATGTTGACGCCGCCGTGTAAATATCGACCCATTTCTAAATTCACGAAATCCTGAAACCAAAGAAAAAAAAAGTAGAGGCTTCATTTATGGTATCTACGTAACTGATGGAAACCACCGACGATGCTATACGGTTTATTCTTACGCTCGATAATTCGAATATACCGCTTAATTCGAAGTACCAGCTCAAACGGATATATGCCTGAAAGAGAAACGTGTAGCATCAGTACTTGATCAGTTTTTATACAAAATCTTAATGGTCCAATTAGTTCTTGAATTGTTGACATTTCACTGTATAAACCCTTTACCAAACAATCCCGTGTTTAACGCCTCTAGAAATTCACCTTCTGAAATCATTGTAGGAAAAGGAGAAAATGCTGGTATATTATCCCAGCATATTATCCTTTTCCCACGATGTTTTCTACCCTTTCAGAGAAAAATTCTATTATTTGAGCCACATTACACTTGCCATCTGAACAGGCTTTCAATTTGGAAAAGTCTAAAATTTTGTCATTGGTGAAGTGTTCATGGTCTGCGATGTAGTTACCGTGTGATGGAAAAACACATCTTTATCATACCATTTAAGGATGGGGCACCCTAATGGGATTCGTGTAACATCGCCTTTCATCGCCAAAATCGTACAGATTCGGCTAAGACTCGGGTAATCCGTAATCGATGCGGGGAACCAGCCGATCGATTACGGATTACCCGAGTCTTAGCCGAATCTGCACGTTTTTTCGGCGATGAAAGGCGGTGTTAGACTGATCCCATTAGGATGTTCTATCCTTAAACCGTTTTAAATAGAACGAAGGTTTAGTCAGCGTTGGTTAACGGATACTCCTGTTCCTTGCGTGAACGAAACACAGGTCGAGCAACGTGATGCCATAAAAATATCAAAGTATGAGAATTTTATGAGCTTAGAGTAAAGCTTTGCATTCCACAAGGAACACATTTCTTATGACTGACCCACACCTTTTCTATTCAATAATTTTGTTGATATCTATTCATCATTAGAACATAGTTTTCTAGTCTTACTCCTAAGATGCAACGCTCAGCCGAGAAATGTTTTGTACACCAAGTATAACTTACGGCTAACTTTTCCACTCAGTTGTAGTACTGGCATATACAGAAAATTTTTCCAACGAAAGACTATGTTGTAAATACTGAACACTCAATTACCATGTGGAAACCTTACTGAGAAGCCAGAATTTATTGGTTCTTTGCACGAACTACAGTCTGTATATTATATGTTATTCCGTTTATTCTGGCTAACGCCTTGCAGAAGTTAGTTTTTAACCCGACGTAATGGAACTTTAGCAATTACAGCAGATGACCCAAATATTACGTTTGGGTCATGCTATGTGAAAAGGGAGCTTAATGCATCTGCAAAAAGTACCGACAGATGTCAGCCTGCGCAGTCCGCGCAGGCTGACATCGGTCGAAACTTTTTGCTATTGGTCAACTTTCTGCATGTCAAAGGACCAGTGTGCCTCATAATTTAGTCGGTTGCAGGACAAAATGGATTTGTACCACGGAAATGCAGTAAGCCCCCTATTGAGACAGCATAGCTCATTTGTAAGTGTTTTGTGATTAGATAACCGCTAGAATCATCGACTTGTATTTATTAAGATCAAAATTGATGTTTTGCTTGGTCTGATCCTGGGACAAACGCAAGCAAATTGCATATGGATATTGCTACCGACAACTTTTAATAATCCACACTAATAATTATTTATCGTACTCAAGGGTCGCATCCTTTTACTCGTTTGTACAATATACTTTCATATAAATTTTCTCGGAGGGACTGAAAACCTTATAATGTTCGAGGATCCGCTGGTCAAATTTGATGCAACAGTTCTTTTCAAATTCTTATTTTGATGATTGTTATCGTCTAAATTAATTTTTCAATGACTATCTCGTAGTTTTTTATCACTCCCTTACCATTTTGCAACTTAATGCGAGCTAGAAATTAATAGTTCTTCTAACGTATACGTGTAAAATGCATTCCTGTATGCACGCTCGTAATTTATGTGAGCAAACCCATGATCTTCAGAAGGTTCACAATTTGGCAACAAGGAAAGCTTTGTAGTTTGTACACAGAAATTAAATAGTGGGGTAATTTTAACCTTTGTGCATGCTGATCTAATAAAATGAGCATTTTGCAGTCATAACGGAGACCCATTACACAATGTTTATTTTTCAACTTTAAAAACTACTTAAAGTATGCAGGCAGACTACAACATACATATTGAACACGCAGTAAGCACGAGGCACACTAATTGGAACCACAATTTATTGGGTCGTAGTTTGCAGGTTTTGTGTCATCCTGTATGGACTGCTGTTATTTGCGTGACGTAAACACGCAATTATTCTCTCTGCTGTCATCTACGTCAGGTAAACACGCAACTAATCTCACGAAAAGGACTCATGAACACGATACTTAAAAAAAAAAATGACTGACCAAAGTGATAACAGCAAGAACTGTTTGTAGATCAATTCATCAATTCAGATTTCTTAGTATCGTGATAACCTTTTTGTGTATGTCTGGAATAGTTTCGCAACGGGAATGCGAAACTATTCTAGACATACACAAATTCCTCCATTATGAAGACTACTATGTAAATATTGAACATTTCATAGCCATGTACAAGCCTTACTGATATCCATATTTTATCGGTTCCTGGCACGAACTTTACTCTGTATCCTATATTTCATTCTGTATGCACTTCCGCCATCTACGTAACAAACACATTATCTCCAGGAGTATTTGGTAGAAGGATGAGCTTCGTACACGAAACTAGAGGATTATTTCATGACGCTGAGCTGTCGAAAGTCGAATAACCTGGCACCAAACAAGCTAATTTCATGTTTTATCATGTTAACAAATCAACAAACAGTTTGGCATGGTAAAAGGTGATCACAGCACCGATTTTTGTAGTTGTTGTGTTTGTTGCATCAAGTTTAGGCTATAGAAATCATTAATGGCCTGCAACATGCGAAAAGGGACATTCGGGCATTTGCGTAAAATGTCGTCTCGGATCAGCCTGCGCAGTCCGCGCAGGCTTATCCGAAACGACACTATCCGTTTTTATGTAATTTTTAGTATTGCGCAAGTCTACTGTAGCACAAAATCTAACGAAGTCGTAAAGTGCCGTCTCGGATTAGCCTGCGCAGAATGCGCAGGCTGATTCGAGACGACACTTTACGCAAATGTCCGAATGTCCCTTTTCGCGTGTTGCAACCCATTTAGAAATAAGCAATTTTAATTTGAATGATAGGGAGACTTCAATCTGATGCGCTACTCTAGTGTATGGGTGTGTTTTCTTTGAAGTCGTGTGAGACGTGTTTTATTCTTCATCTAGGATCAGTTTCTTGAGACACGTCAGAAATAACCGGTCTCTAAATGGGGAGGAAGTCAAAAACAGAAATGGAAGAAACAATTATTTAACAAGGAAAATTCGTGTTTTGCCATTTTCCAATATTCTCGCGGATCTGCTAGACAAATGTTTCTTGTTACAATGGGGAAAATTAGGTTTCTAATGACAAATTACAGTATCCTGGACCGTCGTTTTTATTTCTTCTCTCCCAATGCCCTAGGAAAAATCCGATAACCTTCGCAGGAAAATTCGACTGCACCAGGAAATTTCCAACTTCTAACCCTTCAAGCCGACCCCTGTAGCTCAGGCGGTAGCGTAAAGGACATGAGAACAGGGGGTCGCTGGTTCGATTCCCGGCTCGGCCATTTTTTTCCGAGAACTGATGATAATCATCGCGACAGGATTCATTTCTTTCAGCGCTGACCATTGTTTCGACGATGGTCATGTGGGAAAGCAACCAGTGGCTTGGAAAGAAAAATGTGCAGGGCACTAGTAAAAAAAAAAAAATCCAGGAAAGCATGGATAGGTACACTGACTGCCGCGATATAACTGAAATATTCTTAAAAACAGCGTTAAATGCAATACAATACAATACAATATATTACAATACAGTCTAACCGTTCATTGATGGAATAAATATCTAGCTCTTGCGGACAGTACAATTCAAGACCTGCTTGTATACTGTCGGATTTTGTACATTGTTTACTTGATTCTATGACTTCATGAGATACAGATATGTGATTTAAAAAAAATCTGACATTCGTTGGCTTTTGAGGTAAAATCTTACCAAACTCGTCAACAAAAAATGTTATTAATGTCGCCAAAGGCTCGCTTAATAACACTTTTTGTAAACTCGTTTAATAAAGTTTTATCTCAAACACCAACTCATGTCAGATCCTATATACTCGAATGAAGCTTGTTAGTGTTATTGTATACCTTTTAAGTAGTTTATTACTCGGTTTTTATATATCGCTGGAAGAAAAAATAAAAAAAATTAGAATCAAAGTTGCACGTTTATTTCTAGTTTTAAGATTCATTTCTCTGCCGGCGACTTGAACTTCGACAGACTGTACTGTAACACATCATTTGCCAGACCCGTGATAATATTGCAGCCATAAGTTAAACGGTATGAATTTAATTTGCCTGCATATATAGACTCTCGTATTATTTACTTTCGGGTGCTATCAGTGTTGTGTTAATATGTACGTGCGTTATAATGTGTCTTTCTTTGCACTGGGAATTAGGTAACGACCGAGGAAAGGCAAATATTATCCCTGTTTAAATCATTTCGTATAGATTTTTTTTAATGAATTGGCACTCTTATCAGGATAAAAAAGTTTGTCGATACAGCACAAATAGATGCTCTGGCAAAATGTAAACTTGTCCAATAATTCCTGCTGGGAAACAAAATGAGTGAATTTATCTATTTTTATCGTAGAAACCAGACTGTTATTTATCAGATTCCAGTAAATTAGTGGGAATGGTTAAAGGAAAATCTTTTCCTGGTTTTGCTTTTCATGGCTACAACCATACAAGTTATCTTCAGTCTAATAACAGGAAACAAGAAAACTTTTAAAGATACATCTATACTCGTTTTCAGGCAGTTTTCGGTCAGTTTTTAACTCATTTTATCCTTATTTTATGAAACTATAATCATTCTTGTGTCTTCATGCAAAATGTTGCCTAGTGGCTGCAAGATTTGACAGATTACGACGGACAGAAAATGCATTTCACGTTTTTGAGGCATTCAAAGCAATCAATGTTGTTGTTTCCGGTTTTGATTGGTGACAGATCCCTTGTGCTTTTCTATCCCTTACACAATTATTGGTAATTTATCTATGTTTACACAGCTGAGCCATTCCACACACTTTCAAGTTTTAACAGCGATGTTTTTCTCTCTTTGTAAGTATTTATCTTTATGGGCATGAAAAGTGAAGTGTTTCGAAAATAATTGGTATAATAATTAAGAACCGTGATTTAGACGCATCAAAAAAAAAAAACCGTTTCAAATTTACAAAGTTCGATGTAGAATTTTACTCAGAAGAAAATGACTTTCAGGTTTCCTTATGAAAAGAAATTACGCTATTCTAGGTAGAAAAGTATGACCCATCAGAAACAGAATGTAAAGCTCCTTGAAACTTTCATTGTCGTGTCCTCGTTCGATGAAAAAAAAAAAGAAACAGGTTGTCTGTATTTAAAAACTAGGACTGAAACTGGATATTGAAGGCACAGGTCAAAACGTCTTTTAAACCACAGTCACATCTTAAGCCGTGGTCACACTTTATGTAGTTGACCGTAGTTCAAGGAGTAATGAACGTAGTTTGAACTTACCATTTGCCCGTAGTAAGTACATAATTTTTGAACATGTTCAAAAATTGGTTACGGTTAACTTCGATGTTGTGACCCTACTGTGACCGTAGTCTGAACGTTGTTGACCTTAGTTCACCATCTTCTAAAAGCACAATGACTGTAGCTTACCCGTACTGAGCAGGCGCAGCCACAACTTTTTACCGTAGCGTAACGCAGTTAACATTAACTAACCGCAGTTGTGCGTACTAAGGACGTAGTTTATACGTAGTGTACCGGGGTTACCCGTAGTTAGACGTAGTGAAACCCTAGTAAACCCTAGGCGCTTTCCTCGCTCTTGAATGTAGTTGACCGTACTTACACGTAGTTCAACCTACTTAGACATTCTATGTCTCCCCTTTATGCCAATTTTGAACCTACTTCGAACGTCCTTCAACCTAGTTGACCGTAGTAATACTATGACAGACTACGTTTAAAATGAACTACGGACAACTACGTGCATGACCGTAAATCTGACCATGGCTTTATGTAGTTGACCGTAGTGGGAAATAACCGTAGTTGGCCGTACTTGAACGATTTCAAGCCATGGTCACATTTACGGTCATGCCCGTAGTTGTCCGTAGTTCATTTCAAAGGTAGTCTGCCGTAGTGTAACTACGGTCAACTAGGTTAAAATAAGTTCAAAGTAGGTTCAGTCTTGGCAATGAGAGAAAATATAGAAAGTCTAGGTAGGTTGAACTACGTGTTAGTACGGTTAACTACATTTGACTACGCGCAAAGTGGCTAGGGTTGATAAGGGTATTACTACGTCTAACTACGATTAAGTACGTTAAAGTACGTATAAACTATGTCCTAAGTACGCACAACTACGGTAAATTAAGGTAAACTGCGTAAAGCTACGATAAAACCTGGCGGTTGTGCCTGCTCAGTACGGGTAAGCTGCAGTCATTGTACTGCCGTGGTCACACCTTACGTAAGTTACTGTAGTGGAGAATGACCGTAGACGGCCGTGGTTGAACGTATTAAACGTAGTTGAACGTACTTACACGTAGATAACCGTAGTTCAACGTAGTAATGAACGTTGTTTGAGCTTATGATTTGCCCGTAGTAAGTGCATAATTTTTGAACATGTTCATAAATTTGTTACGATTAACTACAATGTTGTGACCCTACTATGACGGAGTTTTAACGTAGCTGACCATAGTTAAACGTAATTGACCCTACTTGATCGTAGTGTGTTTAATCCGTTCAGCTACGGCCAACTACGATAATTTCCCAATACGGTCAACTACGTAAGATGTGACAGTGGTTAAAAATCAAATGACTGCAGTTTACTCATATTGAACGGGCACAACCACAACGTTTGGCCGTAGCTTAACGCAGTTGGCCTAAATTTACCGTAGTTGTGCGTTATTAGGACCGGTAGTTTATATGTAGTTTAACGTACTTAATCGTAGTTAGACGTAGTAATACCCTTGTAAACCCTAGCCACTTTGCACGCAGTTGAATGTAGTTAACCGTACTTGCACGCAGTTCAACCTACTTAGACTTTCTATATTTCCTCTCATTGCCAAGTTTGAACCTACTTTGAACGTATTTCTACCTAGTTGACCGTAGTAACACTAAGGTAGACAACGCTTGAAATGAACTACGAAAATCTACGTGCATGACCGTAAATGTGTTTATGGCTTTAACCGCTGTCGCATCTTATGAGTTGACCGTTGTGGGGAATTACCATAGTTGGCCGTAGTTGAACGTATTAAACACACTTCTGTTAAGTAGGGTCAAATACGGTTAACTACGGTCAACTACGTTCAAACTATGGTCACAGTAGGGTCATAACATCGTAGTTAAACGTATTAAAATTTTGAACATGTTCAAAATTATGCGTTTACCACGGGCAAATCATAAGTTCAAACTACGTTCATTACTACGTTGAACTACGGTTATCTACGTGTAACTATGTTTAACTACGTTTAATACGTTCAACTACGGCCATAGGTCTACGGTCTTTCCCCACTACGGTCAACTACGCAAGGTGTGACCACGGCTTCAACGAGTAGTTGAATGTAGTTACACATAGATAACCGCAGTTAAACGTAGTAATGAACGTAGTCTGAAATTATGATTTGCTCGTATAGTAAGCACATTATTTTTCAACATCTTTAAAAATTGGTTAAGGTTAATTACGATGGTCTGACCCTACTGTGACCGTGGTATGAACGTGGTTGACCTTACTTAGCCGTAATTTGCCCTACTAAAACCGTAGTGTGTACTGTAGTTGACCGTAGTTTTGGAAGAACATAGTTTCTTCATAGGCGGCATAGCAGAAAAGAGATCAGCAATGTTGACTGGTCTTTTTCCAAAAGCACAGTGACTGTAGCTTATTTCATGCTTTTTGTTAATTTATCAGGAAATAACAGTGTACTGTAAGTTTTGATAATTCATGATTACGGCCAGTGAAATTTACTGTAAATGTTTCTGTAAGTCTTTAATTGAAGGCGAAAACAGTAGTTCCCGCGAACTAGTAACCTATGTAAACAATGTGTGAGTATGAAGTCATTAACGCGCATTTACCCTACATTTCTCGCACTTTACGTAACATTGTAATGCGGTCTTATGTGGGGGGGAGGTACGCCACGGGAAATTACCGAAAACATCTGTACTAGATTTTGATGAAAGTCCCAACGAAAAAGGGGTTAGAAGCATGAAATAAATAGAATTAATACTTGTGTATTTTTTTTGTTAAAGATCGAAATTTATTTTATCGCGTAAACATCATCGGTAATATTTTCACGGGTGGCGCAATTATCCTCTATTTCTTTAGTAAAACAGTAGTTCCCTGTGGTACCGTTTCACTAATACATGAAATTCGTAATTTTTTGCATAAGAATTTTCGCAACTTTATGCCCACTTTCAGATTTACGAAATTCGTACATCCGTTTTACTGAACTTTCGCAACTTTGTGAGTTTTCGTAAGTAAACATTTCCGTAACTCTTCAATTGAAGGCGGAAACAGTATTTTCCGCGCAGTAGTTACCTAGGTAAACAGTGTATGCCATATACGTTCTGTGCAGTCTGATCTTGATCTACATTTTCCAAAAAAGGTCTTTGTATAGCGCTTAGCAGCCTAAGGGATAAATTGCATCTTGAGATTTTGAAGTTCATTTATTATTCAAACTGACATTGTTTAATTTCAAGCTTGGCTTGTTGAAATATTCGAAACACAGACTGAACGATAAATAACAGCGATACGATATAAACCCTACTCTAGTAAATTGATTTCCGTCTGACTGACACGTATGAAAAGACCATAAGTCTACAAAATGTAAATCTCTGGAAATATTTGCTGTAACAAATTAGGCTTGTTATCAATATGCATTTGCAAGAATCTACAAATTTACGGAGGTCGATATTGACTAAGTATATGTCCCATGATCAAACGAATTCCTCCTAGGAAACCACTTACGCTCCAGCTCCTGGCGTAAAAATGACGATTCCTTAGATAGTAGAATATACCCTATCCCAAGCTGACGACGCAAGAAAAGAAAAAGAGGATATGTGTTTTTTCGGTGAAAGATCGAAATTTATTTCATCGAGTGAACATCATCGGTAATATTTTCACGAGTGGCACAGCCACTCGTACAAATATTACCGATGATGTTCACTCGATGAAATAAATTTCGATCTCTCATCGAAAAAAAAAATATTCTATTTAGTTCGTGTTTCTAAACCCTCTCTTTGGTGGACTTACATCAAAATCCAGTACATTTGGTTTTTGGTAAGTTCCCGTGGCGTACCCCCCTCCGCATAGCAACGCATTACAATATTACGTAAAGCGCGAGAAATGTAGGGTAAATGACGTCATATTTCCATCTAGTTGAATGGCACACGCTGTTTACCTAGGTAACTAGTGCGCAGGAAATACTGTTTCCGCCTTCAATTTCGGTATTTTTCACTGGTCGTAACAATGAAATATCGAACTATATTTCACCGTTATTTCTGAATAAACTACCGGAAAGTATGAAATAAATTAATCTTATAAGTCATGAGATAAATACCAGGAGTTCGCTTTTGAAATAAGTCATTTTTACGACTTTTTATCTTCAAAATAACACCGCCCCCCAAAAAGTGCATGAATTTTTGGTATGTTCTACGTTTTTTTTTTTTTCAGCAGAAAGCTACACATTGGCTTGGTATGCCTTATTTATTTATTTCTTTATTTTTCTTTCATTTATGAATACGACGTAGCCGTAAAAATGTCTAGTTTTAATAATGTGTTTTTGTGAACAGTGTAGATCTGGGTAAGACTTTCAGAACGCGCCGTATAATTTCGGATATGCATTCTCCAAAATGTCGTAGGATAACTCTGGATAAAAACGCCTTGAAGTTTTTATGTCTTAGTCTTTACACTGACTGGATATTTACGTTTTAATTCATTCTAAGATTTTACAGTTAATAACAGATAGCAAACTCTAAAGGCACGAGTACAAAACCAAGAAACGAGACTTTTAACTACATTTAAAGTCTATTTCGCCACTGAATAAAATACCTCGAGTTTCTGATAACTTATGTCACAAATTTATTGCAATATTACGAGATTTGTTAGAGTCTAGAATAAAGATGAGGACACGTTTTGTGCAGATTTTATATAAGCTGGTAACAAAAGCTTCGTTTGTCGGCTATTGTAGGTAAAGAACTGTTTAACCCTTTCACAAACAATGCCGGATTTCGATGATCCTTAAGAAGTTAGGTTTTGAAACCATTGTGGGAAAAGGAGAAAATGCTGGTAACCAGCATTTTCACCTTTTTCCCACAATGGTTTCCACCCTGTCAAAGACAGGTTTCATCGTGTGAGCAACATTCAATTTGTGCCCTACATTGCTTTACAATTTCGACAAGTCTCAAGTTTTGTCGTTCGGTGAAGAGTTAAAGAGAAAATGTAAACTGAACGAAGCACAAGCAGAGAATACTAAATTCCCATAAGGATACAAAAGCTGGAGTGTTCCAGAAACAGTGGTGTAGATATATAGACTTGTTATCATAATGCACTACCGAGTAACACGAAGGTCGATACAAAATGAGGATCTGTACCTAGTTTTTTTCGGGAAAAATGTCGGTCTCATTTATTTTTTTCTAGACAACAACGAAGGTCGCTTCGCATTGAAATTTTGATTTGACATACCCTAAAATGCCGTGTTCCCTTCTCTTGACTTTCCAAAACAGGGTTTATCGAGTGATCTCCCCCCCCACACACACACACACACCACACACACAAATATTCATTGTGCACGTGACATAGTGAATTTTAAGCTTTTTTGATTAACTAAATTATGTCATTTAACTCTTCAGCACAAAATATGAGAACCATACTGTGTGAAAAGGGGGCTTAATGCACCTGCAAAAAGCATCGACCCAGGTAGATCTGCACAGTCCGCGCAGGCTAAACTGGGCCAAAATTCTTTGCTATCGGTCAATTTTCTGCATTTCAAAGGACCAGTCTAACTAATGATTCAGTCGGTTGTTAAACAAAATTTTATGGATCCATAAATAGGCTATATGATGACTTGCTTGGTACAATGCATCACGGAGATGCGTTAAGCCCCCTTTCGTCAGAGCATGATTCATACATTAACTCCATCTCGGTCGGCGGCTGAAAATAAAATCAACGTTCTGTGCAGTATGTTTTTGGATCTGTCGTGTCCGGAAAAGAACCCTTTTGCGGCTATGGCCCTGAAAGGGTTACGGCGTGTCTTTTCTGTCCAATACATAAAATCATTCTGGTAAAATTGTACTGCTAAAAACGGCTAGATCTGCTTAATAGAAAATACAGAATTTTAACAAGGATGAGAAATATCCAGCAATATCGTAATTAAGCGTTTACAACTTCAACCGAAAGCTGAGTAAAGTAATAATCTACCATACTTTAACCAATAACAAAACACAGAGAAAATCAAAATCTGGAAACGCAGGATTTCGCACGAAAAAAAGATATAGTTTTGGGTATGGTACAGAGGTTGAGTGAAATACATGAAATACTTACAAGGGTTGCTATTAGATAGTGGTAGCCTTCTTTATTCATCCCCACTTCAGGTATCTGCAATTTGATCACGAAAAAACGGACACATCAACTGCTGAATGTTTGTTTTACTCACGAAGCGTTTAAGCATATCACGCAATTGAATCGTGTATGACAACCGTAACGATAAACTGGTGTCCTATTAAAACACACCTCTTCATATTTATCTCTATTTCCTCTATATAATCTTTGAAAACATTGCAGATAGGAAGGTGTTGGTAGAAAGTTGTGGCTTTTAGTGAAATAATTGCATACCTCTTTGTTCCCGTTTGGAAGATCACGGAATGTTATCGATTTCCTTTGTAAAGTGCGACTCGCAACCAGAAAACGTTTTAGCAATTCAAAATAAAATCTCTTCCCATATATTTCTTACCCATAAAGTCGCATGGTGGCTGATTAATGACAATAATAGTAAATGAAGTGATGATGCAGTTCACAAACACTCGATTCTAATAAAACTCAGTCGCTTTGTATGTCAAGGCGTTGACTAGCTCTCTCATGGTTGTGGCGTTTAGTGGTCTGTGACAGCAACCAGTTTTGTTTGTTTAATATGATTTTAATTCTTCCTTCCATTTATACGAAACTTACACATCATAGAATTTTAAAGGAGCCTTTTTAATGTTTTCATCTATTCATCTCAATACAGGCTTACAAAGATGAATAAAGTTATTCATGTCTGTCGAGAACATACCTGACGTAAAATATGTTTGTAAGCATCTTCCGTTGACAGGTCAAATACAATGACCTTATTTACGTATTGTTCTGTCTCCATTCTGTCCAACTGACGTAATTCATCGTGCGCATGCTCAACGTTGTATATCCGGCGAGCTTGAACATTCACGCGAATTGGGTTGATATCTGAGTCATTATAGTCTGCTGGATTATTGAGCACATTTAATACTTGCTGCAAATGCCGAAGACCTGAAAAAGTATGAAGACAGGGCATTTATTTGCATATGATGTGGATTTCTTGATCGAAAACGTTTACAGAGAAGTTAAGAATAAAGACAAAGATGGGGCTGCGCGTATGACCAAAGCTGATCTTGGTCAACATACTCTTTAAAATTCTTCGATGGGCGCTTACTGCTTGATAAGAGTTAAAGATAACGAGGGAATCGATTCCTAACATGCTGGCTTACAGCTGTAAACATATCAAAAGAAGCAATTAGTTTAAATTTTCTTTTCACTTTAGACTTCCGTCTACGAAGATAACGGAGCCCGTTTCATTTCAATTAATAATATTAACGAGAGTCTGCAATATACTTTGACATTTAAATAGGCAAATTTCGAGGATCCCTGTCATTCAAGCCTCAAGAATAGAATATTTTGTTCATGGAAATGTCTCCTGACGAACTCTGTTTAAATGTCAATGTAATACTGACACCACTTCGGATGGAATCACTATATCTCTGATATTTTACAGCAATTTCCAAAAATGCATTGAAAATTGCTGTGTTTACTAGACTTTAAGATACATAGACATTGCTGACGTAACGAGTGAGTAAAATATTCATGAAAGGTTTTGCTGTTAAATAAACATAAGAAACTCTCAAAAACTGAACCAAAGGTTAGGATATTTCTAGACTCCAGATTAACGTGGAACATGTACATAGAGAAAAGAAGATTTTGAAGTAGTAAGAGAATGAGTGTTGGTGATTACAAGTTAGTTGTTCATGCTGGTGACCAGCATTTTCTCCTATTCCTACAATGTTTTCTGCCCTTTCAAAGACAAACCTAAAAATTTAACCCTCGTTAAATACTTTAAATGTTGACCAGTCCAGACCTTTGTCAATTGGTGAAGAGTTAAACTGCATGTGTAACGTCAAAAAAAAAAAAACCAGCAGCATTTCTAGACATCCTAGTAAAATCTATGGTTGATACAGACGACTCTAGAATTGAAACTGTAACGAGAATTCATGTGAAAGGGGAAAAATGTCACACAATGACAACTTGCTCATCATAAGCATTTTCTCCTTTTGCGACATTTCCAATGTTCCTACTGCAAGACGCAATGATGTGTGTGCAGAAGATGAAGTATAATTTCTTGTTTTTCGGTCGTTTATCGGGAAATAATGGTGGATTATGTTTTGATAATTTCAGTTTCGACCAGTGAAATTTACCTATTTGGTAACTACCAGTACGGAACTACTTAGATTCTTGCACCATGTTTATAACTTTGCCTTTTCAAACAGATCACATATATTTCAGACTGTCATAAAATCGACTAATCTAAAGAAATACCACCTTTTCAAAATGTTTATTAATCCTGTTAAATTCAGGTTTATCAATTTTGTTGATTTGTTGTGTCACGCCGAATGTAAATAAATTGCAGGCACTAACTGCACTTACGCGGAAGGATATATTTTGCAATCTGACGATAAAACAGTACAAAATGTTATTTTCAAAATGGATTTTGTCTTTTTTGAATTATTCAGTGAACGTTATACTCTCTCAAATTGTTAAAAATACAGTTCTGTCATAATTCGGGTCTATACCAACGAACTGTTTTCTTTGTGAAGTGGTAAATACAGTCTCATTGTAACGCAGTCTACGTGGGTGGTTCGCCATGGGAAATTACCGAAAACTGTTCTAGATTTTGATTAAATCCCCCCCCCAAAAAAAGGGTTGGAAGCGTAAGATAAAAAGAATATTTTTTTTTTTTCGGTGAAAGATCAAAACTTACTTCATCTCTAGAACATCATACGGTAATATTTTCACTCTCGGCGTAGATACATGTATTACCGATGATGTCCACTCGACGAAATAAGTTTCGGTCTTTCACCGAAACAAAACAAAAATACTCTATTCACATGGAGGTAACTTACCTTCATCGGAGTCATAAACATAATGTAACTTTTCCCAACCATAATACAGAATCATGTCTATAATGGCGTATGAGTACTCGGGTTTAAGGTGAACCTCGTAGCTGGGACCCGGCCTGTCACTCCAGGTCGGCGTGCTGGGACTCAGATAAGGCATTTGGAATGTTTTAGTAAAGGACTGCACAATATCAAGTGACATCATGTTCTTGACACCGTAAAATAGAAATACTCCGGCAGCCATTCGGTCACACACTGTAAATTGAATAAAATGATTACCATTTGCATACAAAGAGTAATTCAAAAAGTCTATTTCAAGACAGTGTAGATCTACAGCAGACTGCACCGCATTAGGAGAACTATCTTAAAGAAAGATATCAGAGCTCCTGAACTAAGACAGGATTCTGATTATAGACAGAAACTCATGGACATTCAGATAGCAAAGCGCAATTCTTGAGCCCTATTCGATGATTTCTTTACCAGACGACAAAATTTTAGACTTGCCAAATTGAAAGCATTTACAGCCAAAAACATAAATTTGGTATAACTGATTGAAGTTTACTTTTAACTAGTAGAAAACACCATGGGAAAAGGAGAAAATGCTGGTCGGTGACCCGCATCTTATCTTTTTCCAAAAATGCTTTGAGAAGCTTTCATCCTCAGCTTCGTTAAAGGACGGCATTTAATGGTAAACCTTTTAAAGTCAATAGTTGTCAAATAACGAAAAGGGACTTACCAATTTGGGCCATTGCAAAAACTGTATGAAACGTCAATTAATATCCTTGTAAGCGAGTGTATAGTACGAGTACAGAGACATGACAAGATTAAGCAAAAAGTCAGCATTTTTTTGTATTGGACTGAACGCCGTTTTCAACAATATTAAGTTATAACGAGGCGACCAGAACACCTGTCCATGCTCTCCTGGAGTTTCTCTACCAGTACTTCACACAAGTCTTCCCAAGCCATTGGCTGTTTTCCCATATAACCATCGTCGAACTGATGGTCAGTGGTGAGAAAGGAATGAATCAGGTTGCAATTACCATCATCAATCCTTGGAAAGAAATTGGTCGAGCTTGAGATTCGAACCAGTGACCCCCTGGTCTCAAGGCCTGACTCTACCGACTGAGCTACTCGGGTCGGCATGGCCAGCAAATTTAGGGTACCAGCAAGAAACTATCAATGTTAATTCGTAGTCTCAAGATTACCCATTTTCACCTTCAAACGCCTTTTTTCGTCTCGCAAGAGACCAATTTTGAAAACCACGTGGTGGGGCTTTTAGCTCTTCCGCTGCCAAATTAATGGCTTCGACTTTCCCGAAGTCTAAAAGTAAATGAGCCATGCTCTGGCAAAAAGGGGTTTAATGCATCCCCGTGATCAATCATACCAAGCAAGTCGTCACAAAATTATGGATCCTTAAATCAAACTTGTCTAACAACCGATCGATTTATGAGGTAAATTGGTCCTTGGACATACAGAAAATAGACCAATAGCAGAAAGTTTCTGCCCAGGTCAGCCTGCGCAGGCTAACCTAGGTCGATACTTCTTGCAGATGCATTAAGCCCCTTTTCACAGTGCATGGCTCATATATTTGAGCCATGCTCTTTGAAAAGGGGGCATAATGCATCTCCGTTATCCATGGTACCAAGCAAGCCATCATATACTTCTGGATCCATAATAGCCACCTTTTTTAACAACCGACTTAATCCTGAGGTAGACTGGTCCCAAGACATACAGAAAAGTGACCAATAGCGAAATGTTTCGGCTCAGGTCAGCCTGCGCTGACTGCGCAGGCTGACCTGGGTCGATACTTTTCGCAAATGCATTAAGCCCCCTTTTCACAGAGCATGGTTCATTTGTTGCGACTGAAGCCGATTCCAGATAAGGATCAGAAAGTGAACAGTTTAGATCAAAGATCAGAATGCACGTTCTGTGCTGTCTGATCTTGATCTACGCCTTCCGCAAAAGCTTTCTAAGGTGACACTGCCATTTTAAGAGTTAAGCAATTTCTCTAAAATTCACAGCGTTTGCACACTTCGTCTAGGTATCTAGCTTTAACCTTTTTTCAGGTTGACAAAACTTGAAACTCCTCCGTATTTAGATTTGCAGTTGATCGATTCAGTGTGGCCCAGAGGATGATGTTTGTTTTCGAAAGAGCTCTCATACATCATGGGAAGAGGAGAAAATACTGGTGACCAGCAATTTCTTCCTTTTCCCAAAATGTTTTCCAAAGCCTTTTTTCCTCAAGGTTGATAAAGCTGTGATAGTTGGGCAAAGGGTAATTTCAGTTTGATTATGATTTGACAAGAATATTTCCACAGTCGTCTGAATTTTCGTTTTATATGGTAATGGGTTAAGTCTTAATCAATGACAAAATGTTGGACTTGTCCGACTCAAAAACATTTGCTAACGACAAATTAAATGTGGACCAGACAGTAGAAAATGTCTTTGGTAGGTCAGAAATAGTGTTTAAAAAGGGGGGAAATGCAGGCTACCAGCTCTTTCTTCTTTTCCAACGATGTTTTTTTTTTTTAAAGCAGTCAGTCCCTGATTGTTGGCTTAAGGATCCAGATTGAGTGCCAGGTTGCTTTCACAAGGAGATTTTCAGCTTTGTTTATATTTTGGTTTTATAATATAAACATTATGATAATGACTTAAATAACAGCAGCTGCCAAAAGTAACCAAATCGAGTGTTTCAGTGCATTTAAGTTTAGATCATACCATTTAAAAGTATGGAAATATTATGAAGATGACAATCTGTTAGTGTACGGTCGGTCCGACTGTTAGTCGCTGGCAGAGAAAATAATCTCAAAACTAGGCTTAAAACCTGCCAGGTCACCCAATTTTTGTTTACTTTAGCTCGAATTTAAAATTCATTTTCTGCCAGCGACTATCACTTGAACCGACACAATAAATAGAGGATATTTGTTTTTTACGGTGAAAGATCGAAATTTATTTCATCGAGCGAACATCATCGGTAATATTTTCACGAGTGGCGCAGCCATGAGTGAAAATATTACCGATGATGTTCACGAGATGAAATAAATTTCGATCTTTCACCGTAAGAAACAAATATTCTATTTATTTCATGTTTTTAACCCTTCCTGGGGGCAACTTAATCAAAATCCAGTACAGTTCTTTTCGGTTATTCCCCGTGGCGTACCCCCTCCGCATAGCAACGCATTACAATATTACCTCAAGCGCGAGAAATGTAAGGTAAATTACGTCATATTTCCATCTCGTTGTGAGGAATGCGCATTTTACCTAGGTAACTACTGCGCGGGAACAACTGTTTCCGCCTTCAACTGAAGAGTTAGAATGTAAAAAATCGGTATTTTCACTGGTCTTAACCATGAAATATCGAAAAATATTTCATCGATATTTCTCGATAACCTACCGGAAAGCATGAAATAATTGGTTGTCATCTTCACAATATTTTCCATACTTTTAAATGGAATGACTAACTTTAAATGCATTTTAACACTTGCATTGACTTTTTGGCGCTATTGAGCCTTTAAGTATAAGCCATGCTCTGTGAAAAACGTGCTTAATACATCGGCAAAAAGCATCGACTCAGGTCGGCCTGAGAAGGCCGACCTGAGTCGATGCTTTTTGCTATTGGTCAATTTTCTGAATGTCAAAGGACCAGACTACCTCATAATCCAGTGTATCGTTAGACAAAATGGATTTTATGGATCCATAATTATATGATGACTTGCTTGGAATAATGCATCACGGAGATGCATTAAACACCCTTTTGCTTGATCATCTCTCAAATAGATTCAGGGGCCGTATTCATTAACCATTCTTAAGAAATTCTTAGGTTCATATGTGAGATTTTCTAAATTTGAAAGTAACACAGCTTCTGATTGGCTAAACCAAATGGTTTAGCCAATCAGAAGTTGTGTTACTTTCAATTTAGACATTTTTGGAGAATAAAACTAAGAATATTTTTAAGAATGGTTGGTGAATACGGGCCAAGACTTACTTCTAGAGGCCAGAGTAAAGCTGTCCGAAATATCGATATCCTTGTCGATGTAAGACATGAGTGTGAAAGGATTGGTGCTGATGGAATTAAAGTTGGATTGAGCATAGCGGAAAGCGGCGATCGCTTGTCGATCATTCCTCTCAAATATGGAAGCTGAAAATAAAAGGAAAGAACACTGATTATATGTCTGATGAGAAACAAAAAAGATCTCATTAACTGTTTACCAAATAACGAAAATTTGGTCTTGTCCAAATTGGAAGCATTTGCCGACGACAAAATAAAGGTGACTGTAATAGTGGAAATTGTCTTTGAAGGGATAGAAAACATTGTGGGAAAAGAAGAAAATGCTGGTTACTTTCAGAAGATTTCTTCACTGGGGACATTTAAACTCAGGATAGTGTGGTAAAGGATTGAAATAGATGGAGGTACTAGAATATGAATATTGAAACTCTTTCGTGGTTCAATATAAAAAGAAACAAGAGCACCGCATGCGGGCGCAAACGCTCGGCTTCAAGTGCCTGATTTTCAGTGAAAA
Organism: Hippopus hippopus; assembly: GCA_946811185.2. Taxonomy (NCBI): domain Eukaryota; kingdom Metazoa; phylum Mollusca; class Bivalvia; order Cardiida; family Cardiidae; genus Hippopus; species Hippopus hippopus. The sequence goes on along the minus strand of OX328100.1, from coordinate 27,954,571 downwards.
CTGTGTCAAAAACATTTGATGGAGACCTGCCCCTGCTGTATAAGGTCCCCTTTTGACAGTTAACAATTTGTTCAAGTTTGAAGTAAATATCTTCAATTATAACAGAGATATTACAAAATGTCAAAGTTAACGCATGACGACGCAGACGACTACGCCAGGGCTATGACAATAACTCGTCGTTTTCTTCGAAAACAGCCGAGCTAATAATGGAAAATAACCGTGCCAAGATTTGCCTCTTTTTTTCCCCATCGTTTTTTGTGTTGTTAAAAAGGTAACTTTTTAACTGAATAAAGATTTTCAAGGTTATATGCTAATCCAAATTATCTCTTGAAAAGGAGCAATCGATGCTAGGAACAGTTTGTCCTAAAATAAAGGTAAACTATACATATCTTTTTTTTTTTTTTTTTTTTTAATAAAGCTTAAAGAAATGACTCGTAGCAATAAGTACATGAACAGAATTATCAACTATCATGATATTCAGCCATGGTGTGTGAAAAGGGGTCTTAAAACATCTGTATCGAACCAGGTCAGCATGTGCAGTCCACGCAGGCTGACCTGGATTGAATCTGCTCTTGTTATCTGTCAATTTTTCTGCAAGTCAAAAACAAATTTACCTAATAATTCAGTCGATTGACAAAATGGACATTATGAATCCATAATGATGTGATGACTTTCTTGGTATCATACATCACGGAGATCCATTAAGCCCCCAGAGCATTTCTCAATGTACAATTGCCAAAGTGCTCCCCGGAGGTATCGATTGGCGATAGCAACGCTTGTCTATTGGTGTCATGAATAACCATGCAAATGGGCCAACAGGGGCCCGCAAAATAAACACGTCTACATTTTTTACCAATCGCAAATTTCAACTTATTGATCCGAAAATATATACCGGGATGTAGTTCAAAAGCCAGGCTATTCAGCTGTGTTGAAAAAAGAAAAATACAGAAAGTAATAAACTGCTGTATAATTATATCAATATTATTTTTCAACTTCTGCATTCAATGACAATCACCTGATTTGCTGAGACTTACCGAGATCAGTCTAGGAATTTAGCAAAATTAATTATGTTAGTAGAAAAGTATAGGGCATGATTTTCAAAGGAAGAAGACCAAAAAACAATGCAGGTGTTATAATGAATTTAAATCCAAATCATACAATTTAAAAGTTTCGAAAATATTGTGGAGATGGCAATCTGTTAAATGTGTGGTCGGCCAAAGTGTTAGTCGCTGACAGATAAATTTCAAGATTAGGCAAAAAGTAAACTAAAAATATAGTGACCTGGCAAGAGTTAATCTAGTTTTGAAATTAATTTCTCTGCCAGCGACTAACACTGGGACCGATCGTACAATAACAGATTGTCATGTCAACAATAATTTCAATGCTTTTGAATGGTATGATTTAAATGAAATGTATTTTAACACCTGCTTTGTTTACGTTTGGCAGTTATTGTTGATTGAAGCCCCTAAAATACTGAATAAATGAAAAATCCACCCTTAGTCAGCAAGACAGATTGAGACAGTACAATTCCATGGCTGTTAGGGTCAGAGTATCCAAGTATATCGGTCCTTGTTAACTCACAATAAAACCTGTACTAAACGACAAAATTTTAGACTTGTCCAAACTGGAAGCATTTGCGGACGACAGTTTGAAGTTCGTTCAAATAATGAGATTTGTCTTTGAAGGGTAGAAAACATTGTGAGAAAAGGAGAAAATGTTTGTGAGCCGCATTTCCTTCTTTTCCTACAATGTTTTCAAAGATCTTACTCATTAGGATCGTTTAAATTCGGGAATAAGTGAAGTTTTAGATCGCACAACTCTGATCTAGTTAATGTTGCTTCCTGCATAGTGAGGTTGCAACGTTTTAAGTGAAGTTACCCTGGCACGGTCCCACAAAGATATTGGAGTTACAATGTTTTAAGCGGAGATACCCTGACACGGTCGCACAAAGATATTTGAGTTTTTTATTGTAGATACCCTGACACGGTCGCACAAAGATATGTGTTATCACGTTACTCGCTCCAATGACTTTTTAGAACATAGTATATATCGGAGAAAAATTCGTTAGTGACGAGAAATGCCTTCTTTGCTCTTCTCGCTCCGCTTGAAAATATGCATCCTAATTAGGATAACCTAAGGATAGGAGGGTCACTAGCATGCTCAACTCCTTTATTGGAATGAAAGCAAGTTACAGTAATTGATAACCCACCAAGGTATATGGCATATTAAGACGTGAATGTTCAAAATCCAATTTCTGTAGACCAGTGAGGTCAGTCTCGTGCGTGTGAGACAATAAATGTTGGGATAAAGCTTCGCACACTGTACAACAGATTCTGGGTTCGAACAGAGGTGATGAGCAGGGTCGACCATTGGAACTACCCACACTATGACGCGAGTAGGTGTCCAGAAAACAAATATCGAGAATGATTAATGTAAATTCCAAAGAAATTGTTACACAATCAAGGTTAGATTAATATGTTTCTGTCATCTTTTGCAGATAACATGATATCAACAGAAATCTCTACAGTCTACTCACAGACATCAGGCCGTGTACCTCGATTTTTTCCCTGTCAGACTTGGTTTTCTATAATGACAAAAACCGGACATAGTTGACGAATTTGTCTGTGGCATGACCCGACATCTTTCAACTAGTCATACTAGATGACAGGCTAATGACTTTTTCCTTGCTGAGATTTCGTACTTTACTTGAAGATTATCATGTAACTTCAGGGATGGTCTCGTCACAAGGGTCCGTAGAACATTCTGAAGAACGTTCCCAGTCTTTTTTTTTTTTTTTCTAAATTTGAAGTAACATAACTTCTGATTGGCTAAACCATTTGGTTTAGCCAATCAGAAGTCGTGTTACTTTCAAATTTTGAAAATATTTGAAAATAAGACAAAGAGTGTTCTCAAAAATGTTCGGTGAATACGGACCCAGATATTCTTTGTATTGTTCTTATTCTAAATTTTAAGATAAGCTATCTGATTGACCAGGACGTTCTGTCTCGGCTAATAAAATAGCTATTCCTGAATTTAAAGTACCTTTCAAATTCAGGGCACTTATTCATCAATCAATCTCAATAACATTCTCACTCTAATTCCAATTTTTTTAGATTTCAAAGCATTACAAATCCAAAACTGCATTATTTTCTAAATCTGTACTAGACTAAGAATGACACTTTGAATGATTAGTAAATACGAGCCAAGATTTGTTATTGACTGCTGCCTTGGAACAAAGTTCATGCTCTTTAAAGGTACAACACCAACTTTGATATTGCAATTATAAGGATCCTATATAGCGACTGGTCAGGCCACATTTTTTTTCCTTTTAATGGTTTAACCAGCAAGATGAAATTGAAAATTTGATAACAGCATTTCAGTGCCAAAGATCGTTGTCAACACCCACAACTACCCACTTTAGAATCCTTTTTGCACCTTTATCAAGAACTTGTGGCTTGCTGCTTCTTCCATTTGGTATTTTTCGATTTTCTGTTGCATGTCAGCTGTAGGTGGTGCTGGCATAGTATTTCCTGCTGTCCAACTGAGCAGAAAAACTGAATCTTTTTGACATTTGCATGAACAACAACAACACCAACAACAAATGAAGACGATTTTAACAACAATCCGAAATACTGATCTAATTGTGTATTTCTTGATTGGCTGACACAAAACGTCTTTCACAGCCACAGGCCTTGTCTTGGAATGTAGAAAAGGTTTTTCAATTCACCACTGATAATGGGCTTTACATTTTACCAAACCGCCCCGTAGTTTTAACGAGGAAGGTTTCTGAAAAACAATGTGGGAAAAGGAGACAATGCTGGTAGTTTTTTTTCCCGACAATACAATGTTTTCTTTCCTTTCAAAGACAAATCCTGCTGTCTGCGCCACATATGATTTATCGTCTGTAAATGCTTACAAATTGGATAAGTGTTATAGAAGACTTAAAGGTTTACCACACAATCCCGACTTTATACGACCGTGAAGAGAAGGCCTTTGAAAACATTGTGGGAAAAGGAGAAAATGCTGGTAACCAGCATTTTCTCCTTTTCCCACAATGTTTTCTACCCTTTGAAGAACACATTTTTATGTTTTGAGTCACGTTTGTCATCTGCAAATGCATTCAATTTAGACCTGGCTAAAATTTTGTCATTTGGTAACAGGTTAAGAAAGCAAGACGTTTAGAAAGTCTTGTCTCCCAGACCCCGGCAGAAACAAAGGAAATGTCTCATTTCCCTGAAGGGCTATAATTTGCGATAATTTATATCACATAAATAAGCACTGGAGCCGTTTACTCATAAAACAAAAGTAATATTTGTCGAATTAATTTCCCCAAACGTACATTTGTGTAGGACAATGTTTCGACTCTAAAGCATTGAACATGAACTTTAGAGCTGCTGCCGTCTGTTTTCTATATCTTTCATAGTCAGCCTTAGTTTACGGAGTAGGATCGATTTCTTTTTCTGCTAGAAAAATAGATAAGTCGGCGAAAAAGCAGTGCAAAAGTCAGGATGTTTAGATATACATGTAAATAGAATCCATACAGGCTCGATCGGGTAGCAGTCTTTAGCGTATCTGACTCATGACCTGGTGATTGCGGGTTCAATACCGGGTGAGGCAAATTTTCTTTCCGGTGATTTTTCGTCTCTCACCACTGATGGATGTGAGAAAAGTAGTCATTGGCTTGGAAAGAAAGTTTTGTCAGTGCTGGTGTGAGAAAGCCAGGAAACACATGCGTTGGTGCACTGACCGCCTTAAATCGGCGTTAAACTCCAACACAAACAAACGAACACATACAGTGTCAAAAACATTTTTACGGGTTTTTGCTGACAGCAAAGTTCATAATTAGGTTGCACACAACGTGCAGTCTTATCTTGGTTCCACACTGATCGATGTTTTTGTTTAAAAGTGAGAAAATCGGCATATCTATGAAGTTTAAGAACTGCATGGTCAAAACAAACTCATTTCTTTCTGAAAGCGACTGTTTGTGTTTTAATCAGAACAGTTTTGGAAAAAAAAAAATCGTGGCAAAATGACATTGGCTCGTCAAGGGCAGTTTCTAAATTTTCCTGTTCAAATGTTTTCACTGATATATTAAACATTTATTAATGTGAATAATATTTTTTAAAGATGTCTGCCACGAATTCATATTCAGGGGATAATGTTGTTACACGAACTTATCAACTTTTTTTATAACCATGATAAAATCCCGTGATACAGAAAAGACGTCGTTGTATCAAAAATGCATGTCGACTTTTCAATCTTTGCCTTTTATGGAAAAAAAAGTGTTATCGAAGAAATGCATGTCGACTAGCCAGAAATGTAGTCTTAAAAAATATTATTGTAAAATTGTGTGTGACTCCTCGAGTGTTGTTGTAAAAATGCAAGTTGACTTTCCTGGCTTAGGCTTTATTATACTGACAAAACCTTTCATTGTAAAAATACACGTTGAGTTTTCAAACTTGGACATTCGCCCTTAAGCTGCTAAACGCGACTCACGAACCTTTTGCAGACTGTGTAGATCAAGATCAGACTGCACAGAATGTGCTGTCTGATCTTTCATCTACACTGTCCGATAAGAAGATATTTTTTCCAAAAAAGGATACCTTTGAAATAGCAAATTTGGGGTTTTAACAATTGGCTTCAAAGTATGATTTCAATGATTTAGCAGGATAAGAGGTGAAATACAGAAAAAAAAACAAAAAAACTTACAACTGTAAAAAATCAGTGTTGACTCTTCAAGCTTGAAATTTATTATGCTGAAAAAAGTATCATTGTAAAATCACGTATTGAATTTTTAAACTTAGACGTCATGTAGTTCTTGCACTTTAAGCTTTTAAAGCATCGGAGCAAGAAAAAATTCATTCTCAGCTTGTTATTCAATTCTAAGCAACACCGAAGCTATCGTTTCTTTCTGAACAAGTCATAAAGTTTCGATATTTACGAAGTTGAGCGCATAAAAATTTTGTTATTGCCGAAATTTACGGTGAAAAGTCCCTCGAGAGAATTTTCCCAGACAAAATTTAAATAACTTTTCTCCGAGTGGGTGCCTGTATTTAGAAATTCCATAATGCCCATGTTTGCTTATATTGCTTTTTCACACATCAGACAATATCTTCGTGTATAGATTTGTAGCGAATTCTATACTTATAACCAAAAATACGGTTCATTTTTTTTTTTTTTTTTTAACTCAGATCGCCTAATAAGGAAATAGGCGTGTTTACCCTATACGAAACAACATCATGTTTCCACGACCCTGAGCAAGAAGGTCTTTAAATACGTTATGGGAAAAGTAGAAAATGGTAACCAGCATTTTCTTCTCTTCCCACAATGTTTTTTACCGGTTTTAAGCTGAATCTTAACGTTTGAATCACATTATTTTAGTCCTGAGCACATGCTTTCACAATGGACATGCCTTTAATTTTTTTTTTTTTTTGTTTGGTCCACATCAAAAAGAGTACCAGATATTTCGATTTTGTGATGCTTTTTGCGATCAAAGTATCTCAAAATCGACGATCGTACAGTGTAGATGAAAAATTAAACTACAAAATCTGTTCAATGTGGTCTTGGTCTTCGCTGTCGGTAAAAGTTCGTGTAACGCAAATACATGTAAATTGATATGCGTACAGTTGTTCCAGGATTATTTCGTGAAAAGGACACAGTGACATGGCTTTTATAAACAGTAGGCCTAATCGGTTTAATTACGCAATTTTTATAAAAAGGTTTACAAATAACTTTTTGAAAAAGAAAGAAGGGGGAAAAAGTGTTAAACAAAGAATTGCTTGTAACGACCCTCAAGTTCTCACAAGTATTCGTATATTGCATTTTAACCCTTTGGCTGCAAAGCACGACTCAGTAACCTTTTGCGGACAGTGTAGATCGACACTGTCCGATAATAAGGTATATCCCCCCCCCCCCCAAAAAAAAAAGGATAACCTTGAAATAGCAAACATTCCGAATGTTGCTATTTGACTGGAAAGTTTCATTTAACTTATGTAGCATGTTAAAGATCAAGTTGTTATGATATTTGATATTTTACCCGGATGCTTCCAAACAAGTCTGCTGCATAATTGTTTCAGTTAATCATGAGTTAATTCGTTATAATACGTTCATAAAACTCACCTAAAGGTACTATAATTCCATCTGGGATAATTGTACTCCCTTGTTTTGTCAGTAACAGCCATAAAACCAAGAAACATAGCTTGGAACGCATGACACTAGTTGCATCCATCAGTTAATCCATACAGGTAATTCCGCGATGATAAATCCGTGGAAACAAATAGGTTTACAAGTAGAGAAGATTCGATGTAATACAGACCTTCAGGCCTGCTTCTTTCGCTGCCAAATAACTAAATTCGATTTTCAACATAAAATTCCATTACAAATGTAAGGATCTTTGCCCATAATCTAGAATTAAGTAGCGGACGGTGTAGATCAAAGATCAGACTGCACGTTCTGTGCAGTCTGATCATGATCTACGCCGCCCGCAAAAGTCTCTCTTTCCTCCTTTATTTTCCTCTATTAATCGCACCTATAGAGCTAAAATCTGTTGCAACCCTATAGACTCCAAACCTAACCAAAGCAACACTAGGCAACAAACACAGTTGATTTCTAACGTATTTATTGAAGTTAAGAACGCCTTTCCAGAAACAATTTCTGGTACGAATTTTGTTTTTTTTTGTACCCCAGAGGAGAACATCAATTCATCGTAGTGTGTAGCCAAACGTGTCCAAAATGCTGAAGTGGATAAAAGAGGCGAAATGAAATATTGATAAACAGACCTATTGGTCTCTAAGGCGTCAACATTTATCATTCTATTCATCTATGAAAGGTCGAATAAGGTAATCTAATAACACATCTTATTATCAAAAGATTCTTTTTTGTGGGGATCACTCATTTATCATATCTTTTTTTGTTCTGATTTTCCTGCTAGTGCTGCCAAATGATATTTAATGACTGACTAGCGTTGCCAACTACTTTGCATCCGATTCTAAACGTCTTATTTAGCTACATGGCAGATTTGTTTGTTTGTGTATATAGTGATTCTTTTGTATTACGGCAGCTAGTTCGTCCGTTCTTATGTGTCCTACAGTTACGTTTGTGAGTTCTATGCATAAAAAAATTTCTAAGTTACTAGTTGCTTTTACATACAAAGACGATACTATATTTGGCAGCTAGGAAAGAAATTTATTCTTCCCTCGCTGCTAAATATAGTATCGTCTTGTTATATTTTGTTTCAACAATTCGTACGAAGAGCTTTGACATAGAAGAGGTTTCGAAACTGTGGCGGGAAGACCCAGTAAGAGCCCAAAGTACACAATGCAGCGGTTAGACTGCAGGCAAATTCAATTAATGCCATCAAAAAGATATAATAATTATTATGAGTCTGACAATGTGTTACAAAGTCCCAGTTGCGGGCAGAAAAATGAATCTTAAATCCAGAATTAATACTTTACGCCAAGTATTTTTCTGCCAGCTTCTAGAACTGAAAATTAACTTTGAAATAGCAATTTTCAGGTTTTTACTATCGGCTTGAAAGTTTCATTTAACTCATTTAGCAAGGTTAAGGTTTAACAAAAGTTAGATTAGCATGAACTCAACATTAAGCATGAATTCGAGTTTTGTAAGCATTGTCCTTGGTGGTTTTCTGTGCTTTGTAAAGCAGTTTTGTCAAATTTGCATGAAGGACATTCAACTAGCAACGAACACGTAAAGTACATTTTTCGGAGGGTTTTGGCCTGGAATGATGTACGATCGTAGCTGTAACTGTAAAACAAGACTAGACATTTAATCAATGGTGCGATCACCATTTACACTTACCATCCTTTGCTGCTTGTGACGGACAAAATTAAGAGAAATTTTCAAAATAAACAATTAAGAAATGAGTCATGCTCACGGAAAGAGAGGTTTAATGCATATTTCTCAGCAAGTTATCATATTATTATAGATCCATAAAATTCATGTTGTCGAACAAAGGAATAAATCATGAGGTAGAATGTTCATTTAGTAAGCATAAAATTTACAAATAGCAACAAATTTTGATCCATATCAGCTTGTGCGTACTTCGCAGGCTGATATGGGTCGACGCTTTATGCAGATGTATTAAATCCCCTTTTCACTCTGCATGACTGATCTATATGGGCTCAAGAACCGCAATGACGGGTAATTTTCAAGGTCCAGTGTGCAGTACAGAAAGTATAGGAATGGAGGGCGGGCGTCATATGCTTTGTGACCTTATTTCGCTGTGTACCATTTTCGCCGCTTGCGCTATTCAGTCCACTGTTTCATGTTAGAGTTTCATATTCACCCTGGAGAGACCTTACGTTCTTGCTCCAGACCAACGTTACTGCTCCTGCTAATTGAACGTACCCGCTCCAGGTAAAAACATGGCCGCGCCCATAAGATTTTGCAAGGTATGCACAAAAACATAATTTTTTAATAATATTTACATAATATGTTAATAAATAGATATGCAGTTGAAGGTTGTCACACGGAATGTCTGGGATGTCAGTGCACGTTAATCTGTAGTTCTTTTGGTGGTTAATCGTTTGTTGAAGACGTTTAATCCGACAAACTTCCGTTGGCGACTACGATTTCTGGAAAATCAATACTTGGAGTCTCCAAAAACCTTTGTAAAACATATATACTCGGTATTCTGAGGTGTGTACCGTATCAGATGACCTATATAATGATTATTCCTCACAACTACAAACCGAAAAAAAATTACATTGCAATTATAAAGCGATATTTTGCCATTTTTGCATTACCACGTAACATGCTCCTGAATTCAATACGACGATCCAGCTCCTGAGTTGAAACACGGTAAGCGTAAGTCTTTGTGTTATAGTAAACCATTTTGTCATTTTGGTCAAGATTCTATATTAATTATCGTGGTCATTGTCATAGGTTCGTCATCGTTGATAATTGTCATTATGAACGACCAACTATATATTCCAAATCAGCTGAACATCTATAGACATCGGTTTATGTATTAGTTTAAGGCTAAATTGTAAATTCTACAGGAATATAATACACCCCAAAAGAACAAGTGCAGTGTTCAACACAGTGCCATAGCCACATCTCTAAGATTACCTAGTCATCCTTATGTGGTGTTGTGGTTAGTGAACATATTTTACACAGCCTACTGTAAAACCTGTATGTTTTAACCCTTTCCAAATATTTCCTAATTTAAATAAACTGATGTAGAATACTAAGCAAAACATTGGGCATTTTTTTCCTTTTCTCACATTGTATTCTATCCAATGAGATAAGTATCTTTCAGTTTAGTTACATTTTAAACTGTTTTCTGCAACTTGATTTTTCTTATTGGAGTACAAAATGTCTTTGGTCGCCTTTTTGGCTTATTAAGCCAAAGATTTGTCTTCTTCCTTTTCCCCATCGTTTTCACATTTTATCTGAAAATAAAACATACATGATTTGTAAGTGAGCGTTATAAATGTACGAAGTATTAACCCTTTGGGTGTCAAAAAAAGTCGTCTGCGACATGATTTCTTTCAGTATGAAAATATGAAAATACTTTTAAAAAACCTGCCGTAGATATTCACATTAATTCCTTTTAGTGAAACCTCATGATCAGGCACCGCCAGCTTCGGTAGCGGCTGATCTGGGACTGCATTATTTGCCTATGTCGTTTTCTGGTGCCAAAAGATTTAAGAATTTACCGGATCTCTTTTCATGCAAAAAATCACAAACTATGCATCTTTAGAGTGTATTTCACAAAAAATGGATTGTTAATTTGAAACAAATTCGTCATTCGACATTCGTAAGCTACTTTAAAGTCTAATTAGGGTCTACTGTTTTTCAAAGGTGTGAAAAGTGAAAAAAAAATCTATACATATTTAAATCATAGTATTAGATATAACTAGATGCTTTTAGGTATGCAGCTGACAAGGCATATGGTTGGTTGTTCGTTGATGATAATTATTATTCACTTACATTAACGAAGAGGGGTCTTGTGATGACGATATCGAAGATGATAGTTATAAATAATAGTTATGGATCTTGTGCATGATAGTTATGATACTGATGGACCTTGTGCATGATTCTGTCTGTCATCAAGCTCTTCATGTATATAATGATATTTCATTTCAAAAGCATCAAAAATCAGGACAAGAAACCTGACTGACAGAAAAACCGAAAGACGGACAGACAGACAGATATACATATTGATCAAAAAGACAAATAGTTTGATTTAAACTCGTAGACAATCGCTTATAATATCATACACTGTTTCAACTCAGGAGCTGGCTCGTTTTACTGAGTTTTGGAGCGTGGAGCGTTGCCTATAAAAAATGACAGAAAGTTGCTCAATAATGAATATCTTATATTTTTTGTTTAGAACTGTGGTGAATAAAGCATATATGAATCACTTGGCAGAGCACAAACTTCAGAATATCGTGTCTGTGTGTTTAACAAAGCTTTTGCTGACTTCCGCGTGTTGATTTTCAAGAAATCATAGTCGCTGACGGAAGTTTGTCGGATTAAACGTCTTCAACAAACAACCAACCACCAAAAGAACAATACAGAAATATGCACTGACTTCTCAGACATTCCGTGCAACAACCGTCTACTGCATATCTATTCATCTGATTGTCAAATGAGTATGTTTTGGTGCTTACCTAGAAAAATTCTAGCGCGCAGCCATGTTTTTACCTGGAGCGGGTACGTTCAATTGACAGGAGCAGTAACGTTGATCTGTAGCAAGAACGTAAGGTCTCTCCAGGGTGATATTAGGGACAGTTGCTTGTTGTATATGCATATACCCTGTATATAAGATCTCACAAAAGCTGGCGTTTGAGATAAAATTTTTATTACATGAGTCTGAAAAGATTTTATTAAGCCAGCTTCTGGCAAGCTTTATAATATTTTTGGAGACGAATTTAATAAAATTTTGTCTAAAAAGCCAATGCTTCTTTTCATCACATAATAATCTTTCACGACCAATAGGTAGGAATTTGCAAAATATACGTGCACACGTGGTAATTTCCATAAATAAAACCCGATTTACTTCTCTGAAAGAAATATACGATCTACAGCTATCTCTCGTAAAATGACATCATATCAGACGTCCCACAATGCTTATCCCAAGCGTATGTAAAATAAGAAAATCAGTACTGGGTGTATTATACTGAAAACATGGGGTCATGTGATAAATATGAGATCTGACGTAAGTTGGCATTTGAGATATAGAGGATATTTGTTTTTTTTTTCGGTGAAAGAACGAAATTTATTTCATCGAGTGAGCATTATCAGGTAATATTTTCACGAGTGGCGCAGCCACGAGTGAAAAGCGCCACGAGTGAAAATATTACCGATGATGTTCACGAGATGAAATAAATGTCGATCTTTCACCGAAAAAAACAAATATTCTATTTATTTCATGCTTCTAACCCTTTTTTGCGAGGACTTACATCAAAATCCAGTACAGTTCTTTTCGGTAATTCCCCGTGGCCTACCCCCTCCGCATTACAGCGCATTACAATATTACGTAAAGCACGAGAAATGTAGGGTAAATTACGTCATATTTCCATCTGGTTGAGTGGCACGCGCATTTTACCTAGGTAATCAGTGCGCGTGAACTACTGTTTCCGCCTTCAGTTGAAGAGTTAGAAAATAAAATCGGTATTTTTTACTGGTCGTAACCGTGAAATATCGAAAAATATTGCACCGTTATTTCTCGATAAACTACCGAAAAGCATGAAATAAATAATTTTATTAAACGAGTCTAGAGAAATGTTATGGAGCGAGCCTCTTGTGAGCTTAATAGCATTTTACTTGTGGATGAGTTCAATAACAATTTACCTCAAAAGACAAGGAAGGTCAGATTCTTTTTATCACATACATCTATAGCTATCTCTCGAATTATAGATCAGAATATACAAAACCAACAACATGTACACGTGGTAAATTGTAGGAATAAAGCCAGATTCACTTCTCTAAAGGAGTTATAAAAGTGCGTCAAATATGAGGTCACATAATGCCTATGATCTCAAACGTGTGTAAGATAAGAAAATTAGTAATGAGTATACTGCACTTAAAACGTGGGAGGTCATGTGATAAACTCTGTTATCAACCTATACTTATTATCGAAAGTCTTGTCAAGGAAAAGATATTAAAATTAACATTCCAGATTTTTAAGACACAAAAACTGACTTTTCAGTGCAAAGACAGGTCTTAAAACTGAACAGTTTGTGGCAGTGTATTGTGTCATTTGTCAGGTTGATTGGCCATCGAGTTCCCAAAGATGCTTCTTACAAGGACTGTGTTTCGTCTTCTCGATAAATTTCTGGCATATTATCTGTCAAACGTCGAATTGTTGTTGTTAAAAAAAATAAATCATTTAACGTTTAGAGCTGTATCCATGATTTTGATCAATTTCGGCTGCAGAGATAGTGAAGTCTTATTTTGAATCAGCCCTGAAAATCAGAAAAATGCATGAGACGTGCTGACGAAAACGGCATTTAACCTGCAATATCTCTTGGTCTATCACTACTAATTGGGGTTAGTGGCACTCAACCAATAATATTTACCCTTCTTAATGAAGTTATTACCGCCAGCAGACGACATTTTTGTCGTGCAACAGGAGATATCGTGACAAAAAGATAAATTACCCGTAGGGAATGTCTTCATGTGTTAGCCTGTATTAATGTTGATTATTCGTTGTTTTGTACGTTTTTTGTATGTGTGTATGTTCTACTGAAAATTTGCTTTGGGAAGAATTTCGTAATAGTCTAAGAGACGGAACAGCCAAGTTTTCAACGCTCATATTGACTTTGCATCTGTACAGTAAGATCATCGAAGTGCAGATCACGATAAAACTTAACTGATCTTATACTGGACCTTTTGAAAAAGACGTCGAAGAGACCATTCGGTAGTTTAACAGTAGTTTAACTCGTAAGAAATGGTCATTAGCATGAGAATCTGAGATGGTAGGACATGCTATCAACCAGAATCACTCTGTATAGTACCTTAGCCGACACAAGAACTTTACCAGGGTAAATAACCCTATTTGCAATGCAAACCACAATGCTAACTTCATTTTCCTTATCTCCTAAGCAGCCAACAGTTGTCTAATGTCCACCTATTTCAAAGAGGAAGAAAAAGTCGAGGACTGATGGTTTTACTTTTTTTAACCATATTCCCAAAGGTATGTTTTTTTTTTCTGCCTAGCGGATCTTGTAGAAGAACCACACAAGATATAGGTATATAGGTACAATTTAATTGCCATTGGTTAATTTTTTATGTCGAATTTTTTTCTTCAAAGCCTCATGACTCCTTACTAGCGACATTTTGAATACAAAATACTCTTCTGATATCTGACATCCATGATTAAAAGTTATTTGGTAATACATCATGTCTTTTCGTGTCATGGAATTCGTTTCTTTCTCGCTAAAATCGTTTTCTTATGATATCTTCAAACAATGCTATAAAGATATTGTATTAGGTCACTATTACTTATCATTTTACAAAAGTATCCGTTAGCAATATGACTGGTTTTTATTTTATTGACAGGCTATAAAACCTGAGCAAACTGCATTATTCGTGAAAATTCTACATCATGAACCGTCTTCTAACCAAAATATCTTGCCATTTTATGTTTCATTCGGACCATAAAACGCTTCATGGGATAGACTGTAACCTTGGTTATCAAATTTTACAACGTATCCCGTCTCCCCTGGGATTTCCTGTCACATCTATTCAAACTCTTTTGCAGACGATAAGATATCAGTCTCATCCATATTAAAAGGATTTGTAAACGACAAGTTAAATGTGGCTAGGATAGTCGGAGATGTATCTAACAGGATAGAAAATATTTTTGGAAGAGGTTAAAATGCTGGTAAGCAGCATTATCTCTTTTTCCAGTCATGTTTTCAAAGACCGTCTTCAGGGAGGTAAAAAAAGGCATTGTTTAGGAAAGAATTTCAGGGTCTGTTTATCGTCTACTGTATTTAATCCGCACATTGCCTGTCACATGTCACGTCAATGTTGTCAAACAATCGCTCAAAACCTTGTGAAAGGATGAGAGATAAACTTCCGTAATATCTTCGAACGTGTTAGATCGCTGTTCATCATGAAAAGACGTCTGGGGTGCGCCATGGATATCTTCAGAGTTTTTCAATATTCTAACAAATGGCATTTATATTGGATAAATTGATTAATCACAATAAATTCAGTGAAAACTATAGAGATCTTTGTGAGTCAGTCCAAGGTGCCTGTCTGACTTTTTGTCTGTCATGCAAGGAAAGTTTTGCATTCTGATATTTCAAAATAAGGTGAGAGTAAAACGAATGTACTATTGAGAGTGATGCTTTTTTGTGCTAAAAGGTGAAGTGCGGCAGACTTAGAGGCCTTTCAGTATTTCTAATTTGAGATAAATATTTATAGTAAATATGTCTAGGTTCCTCCTACTAAAGTAAAGTGTATTTTGAATACAATCTTTTACAGTCTCAACAGAAGACAGAACGCAACTTACATTAATGATCTGGTGTAATCATATCAAAAATACATCCTTACGTTCAGAGACAAAAACATCGCTCTTAAAACCTCACAGTATGTAGAGTGACTCAGAATTCAGTCAGCTGTGTATCCGTAGATAAATACCAACTATATGGTGTAATGGATAAAGAAACTCAAAGCATTTGTCTTCGATTTAAAACCGGAAACAACAGTGATTTCTTTGAAGGCCCCAGAAAATGGTATGCGTTTTCTATCGGTCGTAACCTTGCAACCGTCAGGGCAAAATGTGACATGAAGTAAGAAGAATGGTTATGGTTTAATAAAAAAAAAAAAGATGAAATGGGTTAAAACCTGGCTGAAAACTAGTATAGAATGAGATGTATCTTTAATGTGCGAGTATAGAAGATAAAAGATGAAGAGACTATGGTAATTACTACATGTCATGTTAAACTGTAGTTTTGTTGTTAAGTCATGAGTACACCCTGCATAATACCGCAGACATTTTGATAAAACCGAGAAGTATTTACGATATTAGCTAGGATTTATGCATGAATAAGTACGAGCTAAACAACACTTTATCGTTATCATTCAAACAGTCTGGGACATCATCCGTTTTGAGACGATCGCACCTTTTTGTAATCGATTGTTAACTATGGCGTGAAATGCGTTCCAATATTTTATCTGATAATACATGTCTTCCATATTAAAAATTTATGTTCTATATTAAGATATTTATTGCCTATAAAATAAATTTACTATGTATGAATGATGTATATATATTGCGTATAAGATATATTCATTGTGTATAAAATTATTTACTGAGTAAAAAATTATATATTGGATATAAAATATATTTATTGTGTAAAAAAATTATTTATTGGGTTAAAAGATATATATTGTGTATAAAAATATTTATTGTGTATGAAAATATTTATTGGGTAAAAAAAATATACCTTGTGTATAAAATAAATAAAAGAACTCGTACCCTGGAGAACTAGTACACTTAGTTTCTGGGTAATGAGTTTTCGTGCGTCTTCCAATCTCCTGTCGAACGGGCATCTGACTCGGCCACAAAGCCTCCAGTCCTAACATGCTAAATTGCGATTCAGAAAGAATGCAATGCTTTGCTAGGATCAGGATTCAGTAGTTATCATCAACAAAAAAAAAAAAAAAACCTAAGGCAGAACGTTGATTGTTATATGGTGTTTAACGCCGTTTTCAACAATATTTTAGTTACATCGCGGCGGCCAGTGCACCTATCTGTGCTTGCCTGGAGTTTCTTCTTATCAGTACTCCGCACAATATTCTTTCCAAGCCACTGGCTGATTTCCCAAATAACCATCGTCGAAACAATGGTCAGTAGTGTGGGAGGAATGAATCCTGTTGCAATGACTATCATCAATCCCTGGAAATAAATTGGCTGAGCCGCAGATCCAACTTGCGACCTCCTATTCTCAAGTCCTGTACGCTACCAAGTACTGAATGGGCTACCGTGGCTCGGCTCCAAAGCCAGAGGGAGCAAGTCAGCACACAACTTCAAAATACATTATGGCAAACAGATAAATTATCAAATAAGGGGAATTTCTATGTTTTGACACATTTCTTACCAGCCCTTTCGTGCTTTAAGATTTTTTAGTTTCCATGGTAAATGCCAGAATCTCCGAGACACCTGAAGGAACAATTTTGGATTTGTCCAAATCCAAAGCATTTAAAGACTGCATATCAGATATGGTTCAAATTGTGGAATATGTCTCTGGAATAGAAATCATTATTAGAAAAAACGAGGAAAGGCTTTTGAGAATATTGTTGGAAAAGGGTAAAATGCTGGAAACCAGCATTTTCTCGTTTTCTAACAATGATTTCTATTTCAGAGACGTATTCCACAATTTGACTTAGTGTCTCATGAGTTTAGAATTCAAGGATCTTTTTCTTACATCTAAAATCCTACATCGTCATCTATGAGCCACGCAGGATCCTGCAGAGATATAAACAATAACACTGAAGGACCAGAAATACTGCATCATATTTATTTATCCATTCAATTATAACAAATAGATGGTATGTATTCAACATACTTTTTAACAACTCTTGAAATACACATGCGATGATATGTTAATTTTCGATTTTTCCATATAAATTCGAGAGGCATTGTTCTCGTATCGATTGATCTAGTCTATTGTTCTAGTACATATACATTGTCTACGTCATCTAAGAACAATGCCCCCTGCGCGTGGGGGATGTTATGACGTCAATTGACAGTAAAGTCTATTGTTCTTATCATACATATACATTGTCTACGTCATCTGCGAACAATGCCCCCCCCCCCCCGCGCGTAGGGACGCTATGACGTCAATCCCCACTCAACAAACACAATGAAAAACACTTGAGTTATTTCCGGTTTTTAAGTGTTTTTTTACAGTAAACCGACGCCCATGTAGTACCAATGTTTTCAGAGGTCTGAGTCAGATGCCCGTTCGACAGGAGATCGGAAGACGCACGAAAACTCATAACCCTCGAGCTAAGGGTACGAGTTCTCCAGGGTACGAGTTCTCCTGATATCATATATAAATTTTTTTCTAGCAAATGAATTTTAATTTCGCACATAAATATTTTATACACTTATATATATTTAATACACAGTAAATTCATTTTATACACAATATATATTTTTTCACTCAATAAATATTTTTTATACACAATAAATTTATTTTATACACAAGGTTTTTTTTTTTTTTGTTTACCCAATAAATACTTTTATACACAATAAATATTTTTTAGACACAATATATATCTTTTAACCCAATAAATGATTTTTTACACAATAAATATATCTTATACCCAATTTATAATTTTTCACTCAATATATATTTTTATACACTATGAATATATCTTATACATAATATATATTAATCATTCATACATAATAAATTTATTTTATAGACAATAAATATCTTAATATAGAATATAAATTTTCAATATGGAAGACATACATTACCAGATACAATATTGCAACGTATTTCACGCCATAGAGTTAATACGTGTTATAGACATCCATGTGCATCGATACATTGTATAACAATATGTAGGACAAACGTATAACTTGCTCGGTTAGTCTACATTGTCAGTTGGCCGTTTAAGATACGCAAAAAAAAAATGGAACCCAATAAACTCGATACTGTGTTATATAACCAATATCTCTGAAGAATGACTGTCGACATTCATACTAAATGCGCTATATGCTGATTAGAACGAGATCCAATTGCCTTTTCATCCTTTACTACATAAGCCCGAGTTTTAAAGAATATAAGGAAGCAGCCTTTTGAAGATGTTGTGGGAAAAAGAGAAAATGCTGGTTATCAACATTTTCTGCTTTTCCCATAGTGCGTTTTAACCTTTTACAGACAAATTAATCATTTCAGCCACATTTATTTGTCGTCTGAAAATGCTTTCAATTCGGACGTGTCTAAAATTTTGTCGTTTGGTAAAGAGTTAATATTTCGTTTGAGGTCCACGGTGTAGTGATCAGGTTTCCTATGCTAACATTTCAGCAAACATTGGAACATTCGTAGACTGTTGTTTGCAATATCGCCAAGCGTTGTTATTACTGTTCTACAAGCCATAAAAAAGTTTCAGCATGTCATGAACTGATAGATTTCGCCTCCGTCCTTACCAAATGTGATTCTCAGTAGGTTCTTTTTTACCCTTTCACAAAATTTGCCACTGAAGAACCATTGAGTCATCGATTTCTCAAAATAGGTAAAGAGTTTTAGCCTCTAAAGTTTAGAAACTGTTATTTGTTTCATTACACTGTAAGATCTTTTGATTTTGTATTCGACATGTACGTGTACATCTGTGAAACGAAGAAATATTACGAACACTGTTTTAATATAATTCGTCATAAATAACGTCAGTCTTTAGATTAACAAGTAGCAAACCGGGTACGCGTTTACACGTATGTAAGAGCTGAAGAAACTTAGTGAGCTGCCAACATTTTACCTGTTGAAAAAAAGAGTACCGCTATGTTGTTTAGGAGTAGACTAGGAACTTCTCTTCGAGTGTAAATACAGTTTAAACCAATCATGCCAGCGCAGGTTTAGGTTTTAAATGAAATTGGTGCTAGTCACACGGGAGTGTCCATGCACATAATCCCTATTTATGAACGTTATAAACGAGTGATCAGTTATGGCTGAATCACTGGTCAAAGTGAAGACAAATAGGCCTACCATGGAAGCAACCATGCAAACAATGAAACCTCTTTCCTCTGTCGAAACTAGCACAGAAAATAGCTGTAAGCTACATGTATATACAATGTATCTTAAAAGCTTGACTCAATATTGACTGTAGATCCAAGATAAAACTGAACGTCCTGTTTTCACCTGGCACTGTGTTATGAAAAAATGTACGAGTACATGTAGGGTATGGGGCGTGGAAATCAGCGTCATAGAACGTTTGTCTTTTTTTCAATTTCTTCGGGCCACTGTCATTTCGAATTCAACATAAAAGCCCTAAAGATGATTCAAGGATCAGTCTGTGTTTTATTTTCTTGATCTATGTCATCAAAAAAAAAATCGCCGAGACACTGAAAGGGTTAAAGCTATATATATATATATAAAGCAATTACATTATCGTATTTATACAAAACATATTGCTGTCTTTTTTTTATGGCAAGCGCTGAAACGATATACAGATGATCTGAAAGGCATTTTACACAGGTACCATCCATAGACGTTTCGTTTCTTATGCTGGCCCAGGAATAAACGTCTTTCAAATAGAATAGGGCGGGGAGAGGTTGTTTTAGACGTACAAAAATCAAGTACAAACGCAAAATGGGAAGAAGCAAAGTGACGATATGATTATGGGAATAATTATAGTCGGTTAACACAAGCAATTGCTCCCATGTCAATGTTTTACGAAGTTGTCTACTGAAAGAGGCGAATTAACGTCTCGGTTTCTTTCTGTGAAACTCCTGGTGTACAAAAGAAAACTTCATTTTCCCCAAATTATGTGATGTGTTGTAAGAAAAGAGAAAAGTGTCAAAGGCACAGCGACTAAAACAAAACACACATAACGAAAACAGCCAAAACAAAATGCAAAACGAAAAAATAAACTAATACAAGATAAATTATTTTTCTTTAACTAAATGAGTTATCAAGCAATCCATATTTGACGATCTTGAGCAAAACTTTTGAAAATTTTATTGGAAAAGGCAAACATATATCAGCTTCTTTTAAATGTAAAGGCGACCAATGAAAGGCACAGTAGCGGCCAAATGTAAACAATGTCGGTGTTAAAATGCATTTAGATTTAAATGCCAATCTCTTACTGAACGGTTGGTCCAAGTGTCCAGAGAAATTAATTCTAATTTAAAAGTTGCCAGGTAACTCCATCCTTTGTTTACTTTTTACTTGATTTTAATACTCAGTTTTCTGCCAGTGACTACCACTTCGAGCGACTACAAAATAACACATTGTCATCTTCACAATATTTTACATACTTACAAAAGCCATGATTCACATTTGAACGAATTGTAACCTGCATTGTTGGTTGGCTGCTATTGGGCCTTTCAGCCACATTTAATTTGAGATTTGAAAATGCTGACTAGTCTAATATTTGTGGAATGGAAAAGAGTTCAACAGTTGTCTGCCAAAGCAGCAAACTCAACCTTGTTGGTATAATAGTCAAATAGTCTCTGGTCAGTTTCGACTGGATTCTGCACGTGTTGATGATAGAGCGGGTTCCTTTCCTCGTCACCCACAGTAAAATACATGTACTTTATCGAATCATACGAAAAGCTGTCGGAAAGGTGCAGGTGCTTCTAAAAACTGATACTTTTCACACAAAGATTACAGCAAATACTCTCTACTGCAGATAAAAAACTCACTTATTGGTACAATGATCCCTTCCGGCAAATTCCCCGTTGTGTCTGCCAACGTTAATCCAATAAAGATAGAAATCAGCACAATCGTAACGGTCATTATTGTTTTGTTTTCCATATCAAACTTGAAAAAAAAAAGTTCAGTCGCAAGGTAGTGGCAAAATGATTGTTCTGGACAGAACCCATTACATTTGAAGTGAATATTGACCGTCGAACACATGCCACATATTACTCACTTACTGTCTGTCTTTAACCCTTTGTAGAAATGACAATTTTAGTTGGAATTTGGACTCTGCAAATCAAAGATCAGACTGCACAATAGTTGCAGTTTGATCTTGAAATAATATTGTGGAAAATTGTGAAACATAATGTACAAAGCCTGTTTAAAACGGGATATTCGGTTTTCCTTACATAGTGAAAATGTAAGTGCTGCACTTATTAAGCCCCATATAAGGGGCAAATTGAATCACTGACGTTTGGGGATGTTTTATGGCCATCAAAACTGGCTTACAAGTTAGACGTGCGGTAACTAGCTTCTTTGTGTCGGCAATATATTTTTTTATGTTTCAACCCAGACTTTTCGATCTGTTATCTGTACAACTGGTGAATTAGCAAAAATGTTCTAACTCCCTAGCACAAAACTTTTGTATGCCTTTTTCGTTTCACACTTGCACATTATATAGCCTGTATGCCTAGAATTACGTATAAATCTACAACTTTTTTTCTGTTTGTGGTTTACAGACTGGTGTACAAAAACTGCCTTTATTTCTTTATTAGTCGTGGCTAATTATTCAAGTCTATATATACAATTTTATGCCAGCCTTTCATCACACCTCAGCTTCAAGGAGCGCACGACATGTAGCTCCGATACTTGAAAACAAATTGTTTACAGTCTGGTCTTGATCTAAACCTTTCGCAAGCCAACTTATGTTGCCTAGCTCTCTCAAACGGTAAGATGGTACCACACAAATTGTTACGTTAAAATTTGTTAGTTAACTGTACCAAAGTACAAAATTTCAAACTTGTCGAAATTAAAAGCAATAATAATTGCAAACGACATTTCAGGTGCCTCAAAATTGTGCGATTTGTCTTTGAAAGGGTAGAAAATTTTGTACAATGAGAAAATGCTGTTTACCAACATGTTCTTCTTTTTTCAACAGGGTTTTCAAAAGCGTACGAGATTGTGTTGTAAAGAGTTAAATCAAGAATTATCGTCGTATTCGGTCCTTTGAAACTTTAAATGTTTAACTAAAAATCACTGCATGTACATGTATTTACAAATGTAAGGATATTGCAAGTAGTTCTCAAATATAATAAATATACTTATGCATGAATCTTTCTTACATAGCAAAAACGTCATCGCGTAAGAAAAAAGAACAACTTCTATATATTTCCCTAGACTTAGTAATTCCTGCTTATACCTCCAAATACAGATTCGAATAATCGTCAGAACTTTGTTCGGAAAACCACGATTCCATATTACTTCTATTTGATATAGATCTACTAGCACATACCAACAAAACTTGATGTTTTCCCCGAACATTACGTTCATCAAATAAAACTGATGAACGAACCATTTTCATATTTATATACATACGTCATAGTTCTACGTTCTAATTCAATAGTTCAAAACCTCTCGATGAGAGCGCAGATAAACTATTCCGCGCAGACCGAGCTGTCAAAAGCTATTCCCTTTCTCATTGAACTAATTACCAGTCACAGAGGACTTACTTGCGTCTTGCAACAGACAACCTTTTAACTCTTTATCTCTTTCTTAATTGGTTATCATAATTATTCCACGTTAATCTCGTGAAATGCGAGCCATGTTCCGGCAAAAGGGGCTTAATGCATCTCCATGATCCATGGGACCAAGCAAGCCATCATATACTTTATAGATCGATAATATCCACTTTTTTAAAACAACAAACTTAATCATGAGATAGACTTGTCCTTGGATATACAGAAAATTGACTACTAGCGAAAAGTTTCGATCCAGGTCAGCCTGCGCGGGCTGCGCAGGCTCACCTGGGTCGATACTTTTCGCAGATGCATTAAGCTCCCTTTTCACATAGCATGGCTCAATGTAAACTGGTTTGTTTCATTTCCTTTTTTGCCCGTTTTGAATTATGAGAAGTTAAAGAAACTGTTTTGAATTTTTGTATTGTATTTTGAACGACAAAAAATGAAGACATGTCAAAAAATTAAAAGCATTTGCAGACGACTATTTAAGTGTGGCTAAAATGATGCATTTGATCTTTGATAGTTTAGAAAATATTGTGGGAAAAGATGGAATGCTGGTTACAAGCATTTTCATCTATTCCCACAATGTTTTCGAAAGGCTTCTAAAAACGTCGGAAAAACTCTGGATTGTGTGTTGAAGGGAACAAAAATATTGAGGAAAAAGCAATACTGTTAATGACGATCAATATCTCTTTTTACCAGAAATGTCTTCACGCCTTTTGGTGTATATTTAAATATGAATCATGTTGATTATTAATACTTTTCGGGAATATTTTCAAAGGAGTCTGCCGCTAATTTTTGTCAAGGGGAAATATACTATTATATGGTCGGACAGAGTATATTTTGCAGGAAAAAAAGGACCGTAGGGAAATAAAAGCCGTTTTCTTTTTTCTGGTACCCATGATGCGGATGGAACTACTCTACGGCAAGGTGATTAATCATTATTGTCTTAAACGTGGCAACCATTAATCTTTGGTAACCTACAATGTACTCTTCGCAGCCAATCGTTTACGACACTGCTCATCCTCTACTATCGTGCGATTTAATTCCTTTTACACTCTACAGTGTATATTATAGTAACTAATGTATGCCCTTATATATGGCTTTAAAACTCGGTATATCGCTACTTGAGGGCTCGTATTAACCATTCCATATTGTATTCTTAGTCTATTTGTAAAATCAGAAAGTAGTATAATTGAACACAAACAAACAAACATTTAAAAAAAAACAGTTTTATTTAATCAATCAGCAATCGCATTACTTTGAAATCCATAGAAAAATTGGGAATTATAGGAAGATTGCATTTTTAAGCACAGTTGGTGGATATAGACGCTGATGTTTTTAGCAAAGGAAAACAAAACAGTTAAACCTGGTATTGGTCCGTTCTCTTTGTTACCGAAACTAATAACACGAGCTCTGATATATGCTTTTAGAATCGATAAGTTCATTCTTATGTTGCTTGTTTCATTTGATTAAGCAAAATGAATGCTCACAAGCATTTTAAAAGAGATTGATAACACGTAGAACGCAACATTGACATAGCACAGAAACTCACAGATTGCTGGAACATTTTGATGCATGAAGATAGTAGTGTATACATGCACGTGATACCTTAAGTGTAATTAGCTCAGTATTGGGCGTGAACGATACAAATAGTCCACTGCAAGTAGAAGATATAAGTATCGTTAGTTAACGCTATGAAACTTTACAGTAGGGTAGACTAAATGCAGTTCATTTCAAATTCAAAACTGTTGTGGCGGAAACATCTGACAAACCTCGGATGGTTGAAGATCACACTACACGTTCTGTGCGGTATGATTTTGATCTACAAGGTGAAGAACAATAGTTCATGCTGCCTTTTTGCATGCTGATATCTTAACGTATGAAAACAGTAAAAGAAGAAACAGTTACACTATGTACAATAAGTTCAGTTCAGTAAACAAAATTTAATACAGACATAGTGGGGCGCTTTATTGTCAGTCTAGGTCATCACAAAGACACACAGATCGGTAACTCTTAATATAATGCTGTGCTTTTTGATCATAAAGATCGAAGTCTCTTTCGATGTGAAGCATAATGAAGGTTTATTATACTTACGTGGACTGTAAAAAAGAAAACAAACACGAGTAGCATAGAGCAGAAGGCATCATATGAACCGTCCTGTCAGACTGAAATTCAGTAATTAAATCAACTCCCAGATTGCAAAGTAAATGCTTTTTTTTCCTTTTCAGTCTGTAGACGAAATTCTTTTGTAGTAATTTTAAAGATGCGTTTTACAGAATATCTACCATAATTATTATACAGTGATATCAGACAGCACGTTCTGTGCAACCTGACCTTGCTCTACACTGTCCGCGTCAGATGTTGTCCTTTGCATGTCTAGATGTCAGTGATTTACGCAGTCGGTTGATATGCAACAACAGTAAGCAACATATTTGCAACTTGAACTTTATGATAAGCGTCCACAGTTTGAATCTCTATGGAATCTAGCTGCTTAACTTGTTTCTCAAGCTCTCGTCAATTCATTTTTCATTGTTAGTATAGAAAATATGATCATAAGTAGTATGGATTCTAGTCTGAAGGCTTTTTTCCACTGCTAACTTTTGAGGCTCTTTTGTCAAAAAAATTACACATCAATAATTACGGAACAGATCAATAGATTATTGCTTGAGAGATATAAAGACTACAAGAATAGTGTGTTTTAGCGAGGAAAAAAAGGAATTACTGGCGCCTGGGCTCAGGATAAATAATGGAATACATCGATGTGCACTTCGCACATTCTTCAAATATGCCGATGAACATTGCAAAAAGTAGATATTAACTATGATGTGCCTAACATTGTTCCTGTTATCAACCAGATCTTCCAGACGTATTACAGTCAACACAACATACCGCCGCTGTGAGAGTAAATTATTCTATCTCACGCAATATGCTTATTTCCTGGGCAAAACAGTATTTGTATGATAAAAAAAAAACTTGCTCTAAGTATTTCGAGCTTGCTTATCAAATTATTTGAAGTTTAATTTGAATCGGTAGATGGAAACAACCCATCTGAGATGAATAATTGCCCCACTGTTTGGTCTAATTTCACTTAACGTACGACAATATTTGACAGGTGATAGTTTTTTGACAATTTTAGCTACTGGATTTAGTTGTACCCATCTGGTATCTAGGTATACATATTCTACACTAACTGGGTTAGAGCCGTCTTTATTTTTCAGATCCTTACGGTAGAAATAAACCAGAAAACTTTCAGATTAAAACAAGTATATATCGAGTCAGTATGACAATATCAGCGACAAGAACAAGAATTTCAGCAGGCCGATAAATGCATCCACCAGTTTCCTTGTTCAGGATCAGGAAAACTATTCAAAGGGCCATAACAAATAAAATTTCTGCCAAATTAGATACAAAATGTTGAAAAGGACACAAACATTGTGACCTATGGGCAAATGGATTATCTGTTGCCACTAGTCCCACCTTTCATCGTTGCCGAGGGTATAACTACAACTAAATTTATAAAAGACACTAGTGGTTGGAATAACAGATGATTTTGTCATTGCATTTCCGCCCAAGAAAGTTGTAATACAATATCAATAAATTACTACTTGCCTACCATTTTTTGTCCAAGTCAAAAGACAGTAATAACGATCGGAACTGTTGTTGTCCGATACCTGTCACCGGTTGGTTTTTCACTGGATCCGAGAAAAAAAAAAATTTCAAAGTTCCATAATTCATGTACCAGTGGATCAATAAAAAGTTAAAATTCCAGGTGCACAAGCTATTTTGTTAAACGTAGTTCATTAAATTTCTATCAAATTGAATGATGCAGAGTGCAGTAGGAGAAAAGGACACAACATTTCGTCTACAGATGGAGGACAGACGGACTACCTGATAACAGCACACCCGCTTAGCTTCGTCATCGAGGGTGGAGTATCAACTAGTTCTTGAAAAAAAAAAAACGGGATTAATAAGTGATATTTCTGGAACGTATTGGCGTTACAGAAAAGAATTGAACATTAAAAATTTTTCAATGCATAGCATCTTTTTGTATTGCAGCAGGAAGAAAATGTCGCGAAAAAGCAAACAAGCGCCCGTAACAAAAAATATTTTCATTCCTTATATGGCTCGCAACACGCAAAAAGGGGCATTCGGACATTTGCGTAAAGTGTCGTCTCGGATCAGCCTGCGCAGTCCGCGCAGGCTAATCCGAGAAGGCACTTTACGACTACATAAGGTTTTGTGCTACAGTAGACTTGCGCAAAACAGAAAATTACATAAAAAACGGAAAGTGTCGTTTCGGATGAGCCTGCGCGGACTGCGCAGGCTGATCCGAGACGACACTTTACGCAAATGTCTGAATGCCCCTTTTAGCGTGTTATTTATTATAAGAGTACAATGCCACCATTTTTACTATACCAGATTCGTGAAAGGTTCCAAAGTCTTCTGATACCAAAGTTCCAGGAGGCAGTAAGTTACACTGATAAAAGAGAGTTATATTTACTTAATTGACTGATGAACAGATCAAACAACAAGCCATTTCATATTCGTTATTTTTCAGTTTGCCATCTGCATGGCTGAAACAAACGCCTAAGTCAAACAAAAGACTAGTTCTTGGATTCAGAATGCATGCTAAACATGAAATAGAGCATGTTTGTTTTTTCGGTTCAGTCTATTGCAAGACCAATCGGATTCTATGAATCCGTAATTATATGATGATTTACTTGGTATAATGCAATTCGGAAATGCATTAAACCCCTTTTTTGCCAGAGCATGGTTTATATACATGCATAATTATAATATCCAATCAAAATGTTAAAAATTGTATAACCTTAGGGTGCACAAGAAGAAAAAAAAACAACCAGGAGAAGACAGTTAAAACATAATTGATGTAGAGGTTTATCTGCCAAGAGGTTCTTGCACTCTCTCAACAAGAATAAAGCGTGGGAGAGATGTATTTCCCATACTGCTGACGCCACTTAGAAGCCTAAGATTGATCAACTTTGATGTATTGTCAATTAAGGAATATTACTCGGCCTATTACCGTCAGATGATGAATCTTTTTCTGGCGAAATTGGATATTAATACCATTACAGTAAAAGGCTTAATTTAGACATGCAACACTGATCGACACAAGTGACACGAACAGAAAAAAGACACTGAGGCAAAAGAAAGTGTCTTGTTAGAATGATTTGAGAAAACATGAGGGACACAGAGCAATTCCTTGACATATGAGCAGGTGGGGTAAATAGTCGATACCGCATGGTGATGGTTGAGTAAATTTCTTGATTTTTTTTATAATCAAGCTGTAAACACATATTCAAGTATGTAGATAGTTGAAAGAGATGACAACTCTAAGATTGTTGATTAAAGGTAGCTAGTCAGTTTCCCGCCGAGGAAAAACACATAACGATAGTTCTGTGACGTAGGCCTATTTCTTGTTTACTGTTCTTTGTTGCCAGATCTTGTTCTACACTGTCGTCGAACTCTACAAAAGTTGCTTATAGTGTTGTGTATGCAATGTGACACGCCATCAGTTATATTCACTTATACACGCAGTTGTGATTAATTATTTCTTTCAACACGGCCTGTAATATACGTTGGTTTTAAGGAGTGGCAGGGCGGTCGACATCCTATACAACAACTAAAAATACACTCGTAATTTTACATTACAAGGCTACCCGTTCGATTGGCTAAGACGGTTTGTCCTTCTTATTAGCAAAGAAGATCTGTTTCAGTAATTTAGTTATGATAGTCTTGAACTTAGCACCAAAGCAACATTAAAAATTGTTTGGGAGACAAACTAGGGCGTCAACTTACATTACTTGCACATAGCTTATTTCCATCATTTATATCATTTCATGGACGTAGGATGTAGCGAATAACTTTTTCACACATATATTGTCCAAAACGAAAAATCCAATTATGGAAGAGCTATTCGGGCGTGGGCATACAGTGTGTACAAATAACTAATGTTGGAATGTTTCCAGACTTAAAACAGCACATGCAATTTCAAGTAAGATAATGTTACATTTCTCTATTTTCCACACGTTTTCCTACCATTTCAAAGACAAAAATAATCCAAGGTCTGTATTCACTAACTATTCTTCAAAATACTCTTTGTCTTATTCTCCTGAATTTTCTAACTTTGAGATTAAGACAACTTGAAAATAGCTAAACCATTTAAGCCATGCTCTGGAAAAAAGGGGCTAAATACATCTCTGTTATGCAGTCCTTTATCATGCAGAAAATTAACAACAGCAAAAAGTTTCGGCCCAGGTCAGCCTGCGCGGAATGCGCAGGGTGACCTGGGTCGATACTATTTGCAGATGCATTAAGCTCCTTTTTCACAGATCATGGCTTATTTAGTTTAGCAAATCAGAAGTTGTGGTACTTTCAAACTTAGAAAACCTTGGAACATAAAACTAAAATTTTTTTTAAGAATGGTCGGTGAATACGGACCGTGCATTCGAGCCGCACCTGACATGTCTGTTAAGGGACCGATCAAAAGTTCTGTTGTCTGATAAAAAGTTTTCTGCGAAAAGCCGTGGGAAACCGCTCGTACTAAGAAGCTGCAATAATCAAATCAGGTCTCTGTATCTCGCTCGGATGTCTTCCATGTTCTATAATTTGGAAATGATTTGGAAAATGAATGTGCTAATAAATAATCAATGATTTGGAAAATGAATGTGCTAATAAATAATCAATGATGTAAAGTGAACGATCCTGACAACAGCCCAGTATACGATAGAGAGAACTCCGATGCAATAAATGTTGCTAAAGGATTGCGTGAGTAGTAACTTGCTATCGTCTGAGAACCCCCTCTATCAAGGAAACTATTTAGATTTTACCAATTTGAACGAATCTGCAGACAACAAAATAACCCGTGGCTTAAATAAAAAAAAAAAAAAAAGATATCTCAGTAAGGATACAAAGTAATGTGGGAAAAGGACAAACTGCTATTTACCAGCAAGTTGCTTATAAGCATTTTCTCCTTTTCTTTCAGGATCGTTGTGATTCAGGTTTGGTAAAGGCATGAACCAATACGACTCAAATAACAACAAGACATGGCTTGCGGACACCAACCATACACCAGTAATGCTTTTTGGAACGGCAAAGTTATGTTGAGAAAATACTCTTAGAATTAAAGGATCAAAGATATACAGGTTAACACAAGCGAAGGACAACAGGCTCTGGTCACAAGGGAGTAATTTTAACGCTTAAGTTGCTAGATAAATGAAACGATGATTTCCACTCAATAGTAAAAACCCAATTCTAACATGACACGTGAATTCGGCTTTATAAACACAGTGCAACGATAGCGTGGTAAAATCTACGTTATTCTACGTAGAGTGACGTCATTCTATATAAAGTGACGTCATTCTGTTTAAAGTGAGTAAGTTATTCAATGGAATATAATCTGTATCCGCGTTTTCACTCTAAGTATGAAATTGTTTTCCTTTGATTTAGAATTGGTCATGTTAGAATCGAAATAATCTTCTTTCTATCGTGGTTTATCGTTCAATAGACCACGTTGTGACTTATGAGGCGCAATGAATAAACAACTCGGGCTATCGCCCTCGTGGATTATTTATTGTGCCTAATAACTCACAACTGTGGTTTATTGAACGATAAACCACGATAGAAAGAAGATTATTTCTTAAATATTGTGCATTCAAAGTTGTTAGGCGATTTCACCAGAAAGAAAATACCGTATCGGACAGTGTGGATTAAAGATAGAAGACTGAGTGCACGTTTTGTGCAATCTGATCTTGATCTAAACTGTCTGAAAGAGTAACCCATGTCGCGCCTAGCAGCCTAAGGGTTAAGGAAAGCACTGCAGATCACAGAACACGCCAACACAGAAAAATCTCAAGGAAATATAATTTCCTGCGTTTGAGGAACGAATTAGAAGGAAATTATTTTCCCTTTTTCGATGACGCTTCGATAAGTACCTGTAAGGTATGAAGCACGGGATTTATGATAAGCATGTTGTACATGTAGTTGATACAAGGTTCAATCAGCTTTGTGAGGGCAACGCGTACAGACGTTTTTTCTTTTGTGAAAG
Organism: Hippopus hippopus; assembly: GCA_946811185.2. Lineage (NCBI taxonomy): Eukaryota > Metazoa > Mollusca > Bivalvia > Cardiida > Cardiidae > Hippopus > Hippopus hippopus. The sequence continues at coordinate 27,923,414 of OX328100.1, read as the reverse complement.
TAAGCGTGCGCACCCATGGTTTAGCACTATAGCTCTGAAGCACTGGACACATCGCTAATTCCTTGTAAGAATACCATCGATACAGTAGTACCATTCCCAAAAGAAGTCATTTCATTTCCACGGGTGTTGTTATTGTCATACACAATTCATTTGTTTTCGGTAGCTCAAAATCGAATTCATTGAATGAGGCCCAACATTCCATGGCACTAGACGTTGACAAATGGGCACAGGTTTCCAGAGTTTTTTCTACATGTAGTTTTTATCTCTGGTTTTTCCTGGGCGAGTCGGCCATAGAATAATTGATAATTGCAATGAACGAAGGTCATATGCTCAAAAATAGTGTTGAAAGAGAAAGAAATCACCATTTCATTACTAATGCATATGGTATTACATATAGTCATGTATTTTACATACTGAATGGAACAGTAAATTGAAAAATGTCAATGTGTCATATGTATTCATATACTTGTGTCGCTGCTCATACCAGCATTTCTGTTTGCTCAACAAAGGTTTTGTTGATTGTTGTTATTGTAGACAAAGCATCTAGGAGAAGAGGTGTAGTTTAAGTTCGGTCAAGCTAAACAAGAGTTGGTGTATTACTACATATGTTTGTTTATAGTTAGTTGGTGATAAATGCAATGTATTTGAGGACCTGTATATACGCTTGCTCTCTCAAGTGCTTACGTACCACGTTACCATTTGAAATAAATATACTATATTTATGTTGACTTAGTGTTGTACGATGAGAAAGTCTAAGGGTTAAGGGAATTGTGGGTAAGTGAGATTTGGACGAGAAGTAATGTTGAAAGTGGCGTGATCCTAATAAATAGTTCAAATCATGAACAAGCAAACGTGACCACGGTTAGTTTTCATGCTTGTATCCTATACAACAGATAAATAGCCGAACTCTCTCTCTCGCGCGCGCAAAGGTTACATGCATGGTTACTGTGGTAAATTATGCTTTTGCAGGATTCATATCAAACGGAACCTCATGATAAATTAGGTTAATTTACTCAACAGAAATAAAACTTTTGTCCCAAAAAAGCGCGAAATTTTCAGATTCTTGGCGTCTTTATGTTTCTCGCGAAACTCCTACGTTTCATATGAGGCAAAATTTCTGTTAGATTAATGTTCTTTGTCCCCGATTATTTTGTTCATTGATTACTCTTCAAAATTAATGAGACTTTTTTTCTGCAGGATATAGGTCTTGTAAAGCTTAAAGAAAAAGAATAGGAATAACTAACATCGCATATTAAAATGAAATAAGACATTTTCATTCCTTATTGGGATTTTACTAGACGCCAATCTTTTAAACCAAGACTTGTTCATCTGAGAGCATTGGTGGGAAGTCATTTTGCATTGAATGCGGTTCATGTGACATGTTTGTTTTCGGAAGGGTAGAAAACATTGTGGGAAAAGAAGAAAATGCTGACAATCGCCACGTTTTAAATACAATTCTTTCTCAGGGTCGTTTAAACTCGAAATTGTTTGAAAAGGGGTTATCATATTTCTCCATGATACCATAAATGGTACCTTTTAGTATGATTAAAAAGCCTGTATAATAAGTAATGCGTTAATCAAATTTCAAATGCAGTACAACTACTTATTGTTAACTGGTGCATGTATCTAGCAAAACATGAAAAATTCGAACAGAATCCGAGTTCACCCCCGATTCTTAAAAATATTCTTGGTTTCACTGTGGTTTTAGAAAGTAACACAACTTCTGATTGACTAGACCATTTAGTTTAGCTAATCAGAGGTTGAGTTACTTTCAAGTAAAAAAAAAAAAACCCTGGCGAACAAGACTAAGAATGGTCTTAAGAATGGTTGGTGTACCAAGGTCAATGGGCGTCAGAGGTCAAGGGGTCGTAAACGTTTTTGACGGCAAAATTGCTTTCCAACTTCGAAATACATGTTCACCATCAACTGAGTTATAATATAACTTATAATAATAATATTATTATTATTAAAAGCATACCTCAAATTTAGTGATATGAAGTCAGTGCTACAAACATCCCTCATGCCACTTCAAGGTTATGTTTATGTAGGCCTACGTATCAATGCGCTTTGTAGTAAGACGAAAATGCGTCATATAATTAGTGCTAAAAAAGTGGGTTTGAGTCCAGTATATGCTGAGTTAGACATGCTCTGTGAAAAGGGAACTTAATGAATCTCAAAAAAAATTTCGACCCGGGTCAGCCTGCGCAATCCGAGGAGGCTGATCTGGGTCAATACTTTTTACTTTTGCTTTTGATAAATTTTCTGCATGTCCAAGGACCATTCTTCCTCATATGTAGTTCAATAAGTAGTAAGACAAATTACATTTTATGTATCCATAATTATATGATGACTTGCTTGGTATAATGCATCAGAGAGATACATTCAACCCCTTTATGCCAGAGCAAGGCCAAACAGATTGAAACCTTGTCAAAGTTTGATTAAATAAAACTGACCCTCAGTCCATTTTAGCAAAATGGAATCAAAGCCGCGTTTTTGTTAACTTAAAACAGAAAAATAGGCGACAATGTTCCATTTGACTACATAGTACCATATTAGGATTACAACATGATTCCCTTAAACTGTTTCAGCCTGGAAGGGTAACAGGGACACTATTTGTTACATTTCCTGATGATAAATCTATTTGTCTATGAAGAGTTATTTCCCATACATCCAATAAAAAGTCATTTGTCTGCTAAGAAGATCAGCGTTACCAATTCATCGATGTTACCAATTTTCTATCTAAAGCGTACATATCTTGGTCATACGTATACGTGATTTGTTAGTCTACCGATCTGGACTTGCAATTAAGTGCTTTGGAGTATTAGTTGTTTTTTTTTTTAATTTTAACCCTTTCGGTGCCATAGGCGAAAACAGGGACTTTTGCGGACGGCATAGATCAAGATCAGACTGCACAGAAGGTGCAGTCTGATCTTGGATCTATTCCGTCCGCTTGTTTAGTCAAGCCTATGAGACAAAAATCCTTCTGAGTGTCAGTGGATTCTATGTTCAGGCATCGAAAAGGATCGAGTTTATATATTTGGCGTTGAAAGAGTTAATTCATTTGAACCATGCTCTGTGAAAAGGGGGCTTAATGCAGCTGCGAAAAGTATCGACCCAGGTCAGTCCGCGCAGGCTGACCTGGGCCGAAACTTTTCGCTATTGGTCAATTTTCTATATGTCCAAGGACAAGTCTATCTCATGATCAAGTTGGTTGTTGAAAAAAGTGGATATTTTGGATCCATAAGTATGTGATGGCTGGCTTAGTACCATGGATCACGGAGATGCATTAAGCCCCCTTTTGTCAGAGCATGGCTCATTTGTTTTTCTGTAAATGAGCCGTACTCTTGGAAAAGGGGGGCTTCATGCATCTCCGTGATGCATTATACCAAACAAGTCATCACAGTATTGTAGATCCATAAATTCTCTTTTTGTATACAACCTAATTAATCATGAGGTAGACTATGTCCTTTGACATGCAGAAAATTTAGCAAAAGCAAAGAGTATCGGCCCAGGTCAGCCTGCGCGGACAGCACAGGCTGGCCTGAATCGATACTTTTTTGCAAATACAATAAAATCCCTTTTCACGGAGCATGGCTTTAGGCTGTTGCGGTCATAGTGTTTCATTGACGCCCCAGGACAAGGGTAGTGGGCTTCGTGCGAACTTGTCCGGCCGGGTAGCTTACTTGTCAGCGTATCTGACTCGTGACCTGGTGGTTGCAGGTTCGATACCCGGTTAAGGCAAACTTTCTTTCAAACGATTTTTCGCCTCTCACCTCTGATGCATGAGAGAAAAGCAGTCAGTGGGTTGGAAAGAAAGTTGTGTCACTACTGGTGTGAGAAAGCCAGGAAACACATGCGCACGTAAGCTGACCGCCTTGATATGACCTGAGTTGTGAAAGGGGCGTTAAATTAAACTTCAAACAAACAAAGGAACTTGCAAACTTCCATATTAAAGGCATTCCAGTATTAACCATGAACCTGGTAAGTTGAACGAAACTTTTAAACCAATGGCAAACACGCAAATGTTGCTATTTCAAAGTTACTCTTTTGAGGTAAAATATCTCCTTATCGGACAGAATAGATGCAAGAGCGGACTACACTTTGCAAGATCAGACTGCAATTTTTGTGCAGTCTGATCTTCATCTACACTGTCCGCAAGAGGTCCGTCAGTCACGCTTAACAGTTTAAAGGGATAACTCTTTACCACACCACAAGATTTTAGACTAGTCAAAATTAAAAGCTTTTGCAGACAACAAATTTACTGTGGCACAGATAATGGAATTTATCTTTGATAGGGTAGAAAATATTGTGGGAAAAGGAGAAAATGCTGGTTAACAGCATTTTCTCCTTTTCCCGCAATATTTTCACTGGCCTCCTTCCCCAGGATCGAAAAGAGTCGGCATTACGTGGTAAAGTGTTAAGACACCTTGGCAGCGTTAAACCGAACCTCCATAGATATAAGAAACCAACGTCCTCTAGGGCGGGAAACAGCGGAAAACATGGTGGACTGATTCGAGACTGACAAACGTTTGATAAATAATCCAAGGATCAAAGAGCCTTCGGGGGAAAAACTGCGTAAATCTCTTTTCTTGACAGTAGCACCTGCATATTTGTCAGACAGGGCATCCATTTTTAACACTGTGTCAGCAAAACTCCAAGAATCAGAATTTTTATCTTCTAAAATATTCAAATGTCATAGTTAGCTACAGATAACATGTGTAACGAAGTTATTTTGTATTATTTGGACCATTTGATATTGTAAACCGTGAAAATTACATCCTTGTAGGTATACAGAAAAAAAAAAAACAATAAACGGTACTGCTGTATATTAGATCTATGTTAAGTTTTCAGCCTGCCTTTAGCTAAATATACCCTGGTGTCCATGATTGTGAGGTTGAGCGTCGACCTCGTAACCATAGGGTTCCGAGTTTGATACCCGGCTGTGGGTGTTAACCGTAGACGGCTGTCAGTGGCCCACACATTTTGCGCGAGTACTGGTGTAGTTCACAGGAAGCAGAATCGAGAGAGATTACTATAAGTTGGAAGAGCTTAAATCTCAATGGATATAAAAATAAATATGTTTTACCTAGACTAAATATAACTGTCTAACACCTATCCACTGGCTTGAAATAGGCAAATTGAACCTTTACTCTTTCCCAAACAATGGCGTGTTTCAACGACCTTGAATAAAATGGCCTTTGAAAAAAATATGAGAAAAAGAAAAATACGGGTAGCCAGCACTTTCTTCTTTTTCCAGACTGCTTTCTCCCATATCAACGAGAGATTTGTTGATTTTAGCCACACGCAATATTTTGTCTGCAAATGCTTTCTATTTGGACAAGTCCAGAATTTAGCCGTTTGGTAAAGATTAAAGCAATGAAATAACTATCGAAGACAGGAGACCAATGTCAAACCACAGGGATGTATAACTCTTGGTCTAATCTCATCGGAAAGTAAATCTGATACACAGGATTTCAGTTGAAATGTCGGTGTAGATGAAGAGGTTGTTTTCTTTAATATTTCGACGCCAAATATTCGTTATGTGACCCGTCTTCTTTCGACGGCTGGAAATATAATTCACTAAAACTCAGACATACTAGCTATCTTTTAGGCTCAACCAAACAGGCAGACGATATAGACCCAATTTCAGAATGCATGTTTCGGTTAGTCTTACCTTTATCTATGCCGTCTGCGAATGCCTCTGTATTAAAGGATTAAGCTTAAAACACTCTTTGATCATGTACAACGTGTTTATCCTCAAAGTAAATTGTACTTATGATTTTATTGTACTGCAAAGAAATTTCTCGCGATCTGATTGGATAATATGCCCGTACATACAGTCATGTACACTGGCAAGATCCACGTAATTTAAGCACTTTCCCGTTTGGGAGCATACATGCCTACAATTTCAACACAAGATCCAAAATGGCGGCGTCGACCAATACAAGCCGCCCACATGACAAACATACTGAGTAGCCTGCATCGTATTATTACTAGTTTCCCTTGATAGTTGTCATTAAACGGAAAGAATGGATTATTTTTGGAAATAAATGAATATAGTTACAGGTAGTCTATTATCAATTGTTGTCATTCTAAAACAAATACACGGGGTAAAAACGAGCCATCCCTTCGTCAGGTAAGCAAATTGTGAAGTGTCGAAACTCATACACTGTAACGTTAAAAGGATAACCTAATGGTCGTTTGAGGCAACTAATTTACAAATTTATGGTCGTATACTTTTGCCAACAAATCATAAAAATGTATAATTACTTACCTTGAAGTTGATTAAATCAATCTTTGAATAAAAATACGGCGAATGTCTAACGCAGTGACATCATCAAGTTTATGCACCAAACTGCACGTTTTACCAAGGTTTCAGTGACGTCATTTCTCAGTGACGTCAGTTTTCATTGAATTGGGGCACTCAGAAGGGAAATTCTGTGTCGTCAGCGTACTCAATTTGTGAGAACATAAAATGGGGAAATTTCGCTGAATACACGTTGGAATGATACAACTTTGCAGTATAATAAATTCGTTGTACGGTCAGGTGGCAGGAGACTTGGAAACTTGTTCACGGATGTGGCGAATCATGTTGCCCCGAGTTCGCCTTCGGCTCGGGGCGACATGATTCGCCACAGTCGTGAACAAGTTTCCAAGTCCCCTGCCATTTGACCGTACAACTAATAACGTCATCCATTTAACAACCGTGTTACGTTTGGGCGATAGGTGCAAAGTTTAACAGTCTCGCTTGCAATAGACAGTTTTACACCGAGAAAGACTGGACCTTGCTGTAAGGAGCAGTTCTAGGAGAAAAGTTAGATTAGTCTTATGGTCCACAAGAATTTCGCCGGAAACAACGATTAACAAAACTTGCTTCCAACAATGAAGCTGTTAACAACCGTACTGACATCTGTTTTGTCAACTGTGAATGTAATAAAACAGTTTTCATCTAAAAAAAAAAAATGTAGTGACTAATATCGTTCTGTTAATCCTCTGGGTAAATCCTTAGTCCTGATGTTTTGAAACATGATCCATAAAACGGCATCATCTATTTCCTTTTATCAAATGCAATTATTTCTTATATTCATAATTTACTTATGAGCTCCCTGCATAAATATCAACAACCCAAATGCCTTATAGAAAAATAGGACAATCATGCGAAGTCTACTGATAAATATGAAAACATTTGAGAATATTTCTAGAGTTGAAACAGATGACATAATGGGGGTGTCTATTAATTAATGTAAATTATTCTTAAATTTGACCTGCAGCATTTTTTTTCTTTTACCAGAAGCCTTCTCTACTAGGGTCGTTAAAACACGGCTAAGTGTGGTAATGGATTTAAACAACTTTACCCTAAGTATTTAACATATAGTACAAAAGAGTTCCAATATAGCTAATCGGACACTGTGCTTCTATGGCAAAGTAGAAGAAACATGATCACTCGCCAGAAATTCAAAATGTAACTCGTTTTAACTTATTTAGTCAGGCAATTCCTATCGGAAAATGTAAATAACCTCCCTCTGATTGAATACAGTAAGAACTCTTTTGTTGAGAACGTACTACAACTAGCCGACACAAACTTCTGAGTTGATGGTACAGTGTTTCTTTTCTTTGGTTCTACAAAATCGATATATATATACATTGATAATAAACCTTGTTCTTCGACATCTTAGAATAATGAGTTCATTTACTAGCTTATTTTGGAATTCTTTTTTTCTGTCCATTTGCTTTTAGAAATCATGATCTTTAGTACTTGGAGCAATGATAAATAAGAAGTCAATGATTTTCTCACACGCAATTCAACGTACAAGATTAATCAGAGATGACATATGGATGTCTGAATAAGTGAACTATTGATATATTGTGTGACAATGAAGTACCGGACAAGATTGGAGCTGTGCTGACCGTTTCTTCAAAGCAAACCTATAACGTACATGTATGATTCGTCTGGAACAGTAAAAAAGAACGCATTCACATACAGTGAACCAAACTATGGTTAGATTTTTAACCATTTTTGTTAAAAATATACTGGCATTTATTCTCGTCAGACTTTAACTGAAATGGGGGTATATAACAACAGTTTTTTTTTCATTAATTCTACCAACCTATGGGAAGATATCCCGATTTTGTGGTGAGTGTGCGTGTTTTCGGGGAAGGTTTTGTTGCGAAAATATAAATTTCCCCATGGTTAATGTTTTTCTTCGCTTTTAGCCTTTATAAACCAAGAGGAAAAAATCGGCAAAGTACGTAACCTTTACCACACAAACGTGATATTAACGACCCTGAGGAAGAAAGCTTTTGAAAACACTTTCTGGGAAAAGGAAAAATATGCAGGTAACTAGCACTTTTCCTTTTCCCACGATGTTTTCTACACTATCAGGCACAAAATTTGTCAATTGGGCTACCATTAATTTGTTGTCTGCAAATGTTTTTAATTTGGACCGGTCTAAAATTGTGTCGTTTGCTAAAGAGTTAAGGTCAGTATATACTGACACACGTAATTCTGTGTAATGATTTTCACAAGAAAACACTTAAAGGCACATAACACTTTCAATCACATTATACGCTTTATACAACTCTGAAAGTAAACTGCTTTTATGCAGAGAGCAAAAAGTGGGTGGTAGAATTTGTCACGTTGACTGAATTCGTGCAAGGGAATTGCCAAAAAATAAATTAGGATATTGTAATACATAAATCATAAGTAACCCTCTTTAGGATTGATCACATCTTTGTAAAATATTTCAGAATTAGATCATATACTCATTTCCATAAATAAGTGTGCACTTAATTTTCTTTTATTTCTCGTCGCATGTTTTACTGAAGACCAACAAATCTGGTATCATACTTTAGTTCCGAGTCTGTAGAAAATGCCAGGCTAATCAGATTTTGACTAACAGAAAGTTTAAGTTAGGTTTTTGCAGTTTAAATGAAAGTGGTACTAAAACCAAAGTTGCAAAAGTACTCAAAGACTAAGGTAACATTAAAGTTAGGTTTTTCTTAAAGTTCTTGTAATTTTTCAATCAATATCTTGTATGGCCACCTCTGCTGTCGATACAGGCAATTATTCGACGTCGCATAGACCTTACATAACGTAAAATCATTGCATCAGGAATGTTATTCCATTCCTGAACGAGAGCGGTGGCCAAAACCTAACTTTAATGTTACCTTAGTCTTTGAGTACTTTTGCAAATTTGATTTTAGTACCACCTTCATTTAAACTGCAAAAACCTAACTTAAACTTTCTGTTAGTCAAAATCTGATTAGCTTGGCATTTTTTACAATCTCTGAACTAAAGTATAATACCAAATTTGTTGGTCTTCAATAAAACATGCGACGAGAAATAAAAGAAAATTAAGTGCACACTTATTTATGGAACTGAGTATATAATGTATGTAATTGTTGTAGCACGAAACCAACAACGTGAACATAACTATTCGAGGTATATACGATTACTTTTTGGGGACAAGACTGGGCGCATTACACGACTGGAACATGTAAAAAAGAAGATATATGATTTGCGTTATCCTAAGAAATTCTGGAACGGTCTTCTTTGATGAATAAATTTTGGGTCGAATGTCGCCCCATGGAATCACTATCTGTAAATTTACCGGAAACAATCGAAATTAAAAAACATAAATCTGTCAGGTTCGTCTGGAGTATACAAGATGCATGTGCTTCTTTAAAGAACCTTGTGCATACCATTAATCATTTTGGCGCCTATGGCTATTTTAGTCTCTTGTGCGGGCAGTGAAATTAAAAATCAAGTGCCATAGACCTTGTATATGTAGTTGAGCCTTTGTTTTCAGCCTCCAGTATTATATAAAGTATTCTGAAATGAAAACTCGTTTATATCATTTAGCCAAAAGGAAATGAGGCATGCTCTGTGAAAAGAGGGCTTAATGTATCTGCGAAAATTATCGACCCAGGTCAGCCTGTGCAGTCCGCGCAGGCTAACCTGGGCCGAACCTTTTTGCTATTGGTCAAATTTCTGTATGTCAAAGGATCAGTGTACTTCCACATTCAGTCGGTTGCTATATAAAATGGACTTTATCGTTCCATAACTGTATGATTAATTCCTTGGTATCGTACATCACGGAAAAGCATTAAGGCCCTTTTGCCGGAGCATGGCTGTAATATAATGCTTTTGCAGATACATCAGTGTAAAGTACAACGTGAAAAAAAGGTAAAAGTGGCATTTGCCAAAACACTTGTAATGTTCTGCTTGCATGAGTCGGAATCAAACTAACACTTTAAGATGATTAATCTTATTTCTTGTCGGAAATTCTGAGTTAAAACAATGTCTAAAATGCCAAAATTAATCATTGTGTATTTCTCTTGAGAATAATTCAAGAATCACACAATACTTAATGCAAAATGACAATATTAAATATCATTTGTCTATCTCTTTAATGTTCTTTGCGGTCAGACAATCTCAAAAAGAACGATACATTAACCTGTTCATCATATGTCTTTGCCCATAAAAACAGAAAAAAAGGCCTTGAAAAAACATGTAACGGTCGTTTCATGAATATAATGTCAAGAGTAAAAAGACAGGACTGTATCAGATTTTTACCAAGTTTTATCATCAAAAAGAAAATTCAACTTTTGTTTCGAGAGAATTTTGCGAGAAGTCAGTTTCATGTGCACAATCCTTTCACCATTAGGGTGCTAAGCGCGGCTCATGGACCTTATGCGAACAGTGTAGATCAAGATCAGACTGTACAGAACGTGCAGTCTGATCTTTGATGTGCACCTTCCGATAAGGAGATATTTTTCCATCAACTTTGAAATAGCAAAATTTTGGTTTTTGCTATAGGCTTGAAAGTTTCATTTCACTTATTTAGCAGGTTTAAGGGTTAACAAAAACGCCATGCAACGTACAATCATATTCATTCTTTTTATCATATGGTACTTCTAATGTCCAGTGTTCAAGTGCAGACACGTATGCTGATAAAATATTCTGGAAAAAGGAAATAAAGGATGACTTGTCTTCTTGTTTAGAAAACAAGAGTCGTTTATTTCAAAATTTAGTAGATAGTCTTAGACTTGAAGAGATTGATACAAATGAATGTATGTCCCAATTTTCAAAGCTTGTATATGACATTTCTTTCTCATTGTGTGCAAAAACAGTCTATACTGGGTCACAAAAACGTCAAAAATTTAAATCTCCATGGTTTGACAATGCTTGCAGATTGGCTAAAACAAATTTTTATAAAGCAAAACGTAAATTTTTGTCCGACCAGACTCTCATAAATAGAGATTCTTTTATGAAAGCTAGGTCAGACTTTAATCAAATAAAACGTAAATCTAAAAAGGCTTATTATTAAAAAGAGAAAGTAAATCTTTCTAGTTTGGCTAAGGTCAGTCCTAGAAAATTTTAGGAAAGGATTCATCTCTCTAATTCGTCTGACCAGAAAATTTCGAAATTATCAGTAGACGATTTTGCTCAATATTTTTCAAATATTTCTAATAATCAGGAAACACAAGACCTCAGGCAGTCATTTGATTTTGACTCTAACAATGAAGAAATTAAAGTTCTAAGCATTAGATAGAGATATCACCACTGATGAAATTAAAAAAAGTTATTAGTTCCATGAATAGAAACAAAAGTAGTGATGTTGAAGGCAATATCGCTGATTTTTTTATTGATTGTAAAGATTTTATATCTCCATATCTCACTTCTATTTTTAATTTTATTTATAATTCAGGTAATTATCCGGACGCGTGGACAAAAGGTGCCATAGTTCCGTTATTTAAAAAGGGGGATGATAATAATCCAGAATGTTACAGAGGTATTACGCTGGTTAATATAACTGCAAAAAATTTTTCATTAGTTCTAAGACACAGGTTAAACAACTGGTGTGAAAATACTGGTGTATTTTATGAAAATCAATTTGGATTTCGTAATGGACGTTCAACAGCAGACGCTATTTTTATTCTTCATACTATAATACAGAAAGTTTTATCAAAAAATAAAAAACTTTGGTGTATCTTCATTGACTACAAGAGGGCATTCGATACTGTTGAAAGAGACGCTCTATTTCATAAGTTTATTAAATTGGGTATAAGTTGTAAATTTACAAATATGATAAGATCAATGAATGAAACGACTGAATCATGTGTAAAATTAACGAACAGTACTAATTTATCAGAATTCTTCAATGTTAGCCTCGGTCTGAAGCAAGAAGAGCCTTTATCGCCAATATTATTTCTTCTTTTCATTAATGATATAACTGAAAATTTGGACTTTAACTCATTGAACGATTCTGATTTAGAATTACTATCAAAGTATTTGCTTTTATTTGCAGACGATATAGTTCTTTTTACAACTAGTCAAGAGAGCATTCGGTCTCAAGTCGATAGTTTATATCAATACTCATGTAAATGGGGTCTTGAAATTGATATTGAGAAAACCAGTCTGTATATTTGAAAAAAGAAAATCTTTTAAACAGCAAAATATTTTTATTAATGGAAAAGCAGTTGAATTTGTTGACAATTTTACGTACTTGGGTCTCGTTTTTAATTATACAAGTTCCTTCAATTTAGCTGTAAAAACTTTGAATGACCAAGCTTTAAGAGCATATTATAATCTTTTGAGAATCTTTGATAAAAATCCCCTTGATATTAAGACAAAAATTTCATTGTTTGATTCGATGTTAAAACCAATTTTACTGTATGGTGCAGAGGTGTGGGGTGTGTACAATTTCAGAAGCATAGACAATTTACATTTGAGATTTCTGCGAAATTTATTGGGATTTAAAAAACAAACTCCAATTTGTTCAATCTTTGGGGAATTCGGTAGACTACTTTCTCTGTGATATGTAAGCAACGTGCATTAAGGTTTTGGTGTAAAGTTATGTCCGAAAGTCATTCAAATCTATACGATGCTTATATCGATCAATGTAATTATGTTTCTAATGCTTGTTGGGCCAAGAGGGTCAATTCAATGATTGACCATCTTGGTCTAACGAACATTAGACTAAATTTTGATGCAAGTGTCAACAATGCTGCAATTTTGAAAACCAGATTATATGACCAGTATGTGCAGAGCTGGAATACGTCAATTAATAATTGCAGTAAGCTTACTTACTATTGTAGATTTAAAAATGAATTTATATATGAAAACTACCTTGACAATATAACAAACATAAAATGGTTAAAATTATTTGCAAGTTTTAGGCTTAGTTCCCATAAACTAGAAATTGAAATCGGACGATTTAATGGTACACATAGAGATAATAGACATTGTAAAATTTGCTCTTCACCAGTTGTTGAGGATGAATATCATTTTTTGCTTTGCTGTCCAAAATACGAGCATTTGAGACGAAAACACATTGGATATATATCAAGGCCGAATACTAATTATTTCGTTAAATTGATGTCATCGTCAAAAATGACAACTTTGTTTTCTATTTGCAAATATCTTTCAGAAAGTTATTCCATTCGTGATGAAGTCATTCAAACTATTGCTGTTCCTTAAATCAATTCCTGTAGTAGTCTTTAAGAACTTTGTACCTTTTTTTGTATGTGTTAATTATGATGCTTTTGCATTGGTATATGTATGTCTTTGCCATATTCTATCATTTTGTAAATGGCCATAGACAATTTTTGTCGATGTTGTCAATAAAGAATATACGTATATGAACCCTGCTCTGGCAAAAGGGGGCTTAATGCATTTCCGTGATGCATCATACCATGCAGGTTATCACATGATTTTGGAGCCATTAGATCCATTTTCTCTGACAAATGACTGAATCCTAAGTTAGAATGGTCCTTGGACATACCGAAAATTGACCGATAGCGAAAAGTTTCGGCCCAGGTCAGCCTGCGCGGACTGCGCAGGCTGGCCTGGGTCGATACTTTTCGCAGATGCATTAAGCCCCCTTTTCACAGAGCGTGGCTCATATATATTCTTTGTCTAGAAGACGTTTATTCTTGTTCCATAAATACCCTTATTTTGGAATAGTTTTGTAGAACTTATATAAGGTGGCTGTTCACGTGGAAGCGTCCATCTACTTACAAAAAAAGCCAAATTTAGTCATCGACAAGACTAAGTGACTCTGTGAAACAAAATGTATCGTGAGAATCTGGCAATTTTTTGTAAAATACTCACATGGCTTACAATGGTCCGTCATCTGGTTGAAATTGAAAAAGAAAATATTGGTTGAGCTCCTCTCGAAGTCGTTCTCATTATAACTAATGCTGAACAGCTCCTAATTTTACTTGTAATTGACTTTAATTGCATGATTTACATGGACATTGGAAAGAATATCTAATTTACATTTCACATTTGGTTAATCATAGACTGCTAGCACAGAATACACCATTTTGTTTCTCAAATACGTCATCTCAGATTTTGTTTTAACACTTTCGTAAATTGTTGCTAGTATGCCTAATAACTACTGCAGGAACTATCATATATCTCGGTGTACCTCATTCAGATTTCTTATAGCGTTGCAGTAAGTAGTATAAACTGTCGGCTAACATGCGTTTTGCGAAGATATAACTCAAGTTTTAGACGTATTGTCTGCTCTGTGGTCTTCACTCTAATATCTAATTTACATTTCACATTTGGTTAATCATAGACTGCTAGCACAGAATACACCATTTTATTTCTCAAATACGTCATCTCAGATTTTGTTTTAACACTTTCGTAAATTGTTGCTAGTATGCCTAATAACTACTGCAGGAACTATCATATATCTCGGTGTACCTCATTCAGATTTCTTATAGCGTTGCAGTAAGTAGTATAAACTGTCGGCTAACATGCGTTTTGCGAAGATATAACTCAAGTTTTAGACGTATTGTCTGCTCTGTGGTCTTCACTCTAATATCTAATTTACATTTCACATTTGGTTAATCATAGACTGCTAGCACAGAATACACCATTTTATTTCTCAAATACGTCATCTCAGATTTTGTTTTAACACTTTCGTAAATTGTTGCTAGTATGCCTAATAACTACTGCAGGAACTATCATATATCTCGGTGTACCTCATTCAGATTTCTTATAGCGTTGCAGTAAGTAGTATAAACTGTTGGCTAACATGCGTTTTGCGAAGATATAACTCAAGTTTTAGACGTATTGTCTGCTCTGTCGTCTTCACTCTAATATCTAATTTACATTTCACATTTGGTTAATCATAGACTGCTAGCACAGAATACACCATTTTATTTCTCAAATACGTCATCTCAGATTTTGTTTTAACACTTTCGTAAATTGTTGCTAGTATGCCTAATAACTACTGCAGGAACTATCATATATCTCGGTGTACCTCATTCAGATTTCTTATAGCGTTGCAGTAAGTAGTATAAACTGTTGGCTAACATGCGTTTTGCGAAGATATAACTCAAGTTTTAGACGTATTGTCTGCTCTGTGGTCTTCACTCTAATATCTAATTTACATTTCACATTTGGTTAATCATAGACTGCTAGCACAGAATACACCATTTTATTTCTCAAATACGTCATCTCAGATTTTGTTTTAACACTTTCGTAAATTGTTGCTAGTATGCCTAATAACTACTGCAGGAACTATCATATATCTCGGTGTACCTCATTCAGATTTCTTATAGCGTTGCAGTAAGTAGTATAAACTGTTGGCTAACATGCGTTTTGCGAAGATATAACTCAAGTTTTAGACGTATTGTCTGCTCTGTCGTCTTCACTCTACTAAGACATATAGTTTCGCCTAAGGCAAACACTCAAAGCTTTACCATATTTTGGCCTTTTGATAAGGTTGATTTTTTTTTCTATTTTTTTCAGCAGTCTAACAGCTGCTTTTTATCATAACAATTTATATAATCAGAACCATCGGTTTTTTAGACTCCACTGATTGATAATGGGTGTTGTTAAATGGTTGGGTATTGAATACTGTAGTTAAAGATAAGACTGCAGGTACGTATACAGACTAGTAGTGGTTTATACTCCTCATTCAGGAAAGCAAATGTCAAGATACATATACAAAATGAGGTAACATTTGAAAAGACAGAAAAACAAATCGTTTACAAACAGCTTAGTAAGGTTTTCAGACAAACAAAATCGATGTTAGTTTGCAACGTGTTCCCAGACATAACAGAATCAATTGTTCAAAATTAAGCCACATCTTTTAAGTCTTTGGAAATTATTTCTCTTTTCTCAGAGGAAGGGCATGTTTTGTATATTAGAAAATTTAAAATTGCAGTAACATTTATCGGGAAAAAGGCTACCTCTATAATAATTGTTGAATAGAAGAACAGAAGATACTCTGCTGATCCATAATGAATTCCGATGTTTTTGATGACAATAACGAGTAACCCTCCCATCTTCTCTCTCTGTCTGCTTCTCTGTCTCTCTCTCTCTCTCTCTCAATATTTTATGACAAGGAATCACACATGAATAAAATGCTGCAATACTATTACTTTCGTTATCTTTTATTTGGAAAGTGTAAGAAATATCCATTTAACCCTTTATCACACAATCCCGAGTTTTAACGACACTAAAGAAGAAGACTTTTGGAAAAATTGTAGGAAAAGGAGAAAATGCTGGTAACCAGCATTTTCTCCTTTTCCAACAATGTTTTCTACCCTTCCAGAAACAAATTTCATGTTTTGAGTAAATTTCAATTTATCGTCTGCATATGCTTTCGATTTGGACAAGACTAAATTTTTGTCGTATGGTAAAGCGTTAAAACATCACATTGTCGTATTCATGTCAAATGATTGGATCTTCGAGACAAAAAAAGCTCGTTTTCTTGAGACACTGCGGAGGAGGACAATTGCAGCTCTAGTGTCGATAAGTTATACCTCGCCCGTAGGGTACAATTCATTCCTAATTTAATGTAAGCTTTTGTTCATCTGTCTTGGGAATAAACCAGACATAAAAATGTAAGTATTGGACCGCCCTCAAGAACTGATATATTCAGAATGCATGTACTTACCGCGCTTACAAATACTTAGTGCACGAGTTGCTATGAACTAGAATCGTATCGTATCTGAGGATAATTTTTTCCCTCATACTGACAAATTCCTAAATCCTTTAGCGTTCGTTGTTTTTCACCTTTGACCACCGTTAACAGAACCGTGATACCTGAAACCTTTCACCGAGCAAATTATAATGTGAAGATAAAACTGTGACGATGACCCGACCAGGTAGTCATAAGAAAAGTCCGTTCAGTAAGATATTTTATTCCACTCACTAGGTATAATACGATAAAAAGTAATGGCCTGCAACACGCGAAAAAGGGGCATTCGGACATTTGCGTAGAGTGTCGTCTCGGATCAGCCTGCGCAGTCCGCGCAGGCTAATCCAAAACGACACTTTCCGTTTTTATGTAATTTTCTGTTTTGCGCAAGTCTACTGTAGCACAAAATCTAATGTAGTCTTAAAGTGCCGTCTCGGATTAGCCTGCGCAGACTGTGCAGGCTGATCCGAGATGACAGTTTACGCAAATGTCCGAATGCCCGTTTTCGCGTGTTGCAAGCCATTAATACCCTCAGAAAAGTATGATCGTGCAAGAATTTCTGCAACGATAAGACGACGACGTAAAAGAAACACGTACTGTATTTTAGGCAGGTGACAGAGTTCACTTGTAATAATTTCAATGATGATTCCAAACAGAAATATCTAAATATATCGGACAGTGAAGATATAGTACAATATGAGAGTGGTTGTTCTGTGCAGTGTGATCTAAAGAATCCGGAAGACTACTTAATGATGTTCATCGAGTAAAATCTCTAATTCGATTATGAATACCTGTGGAGTACAGAAAATCTCTGCTGTAAGTTTATTGCCTGACGGAAACTGAGGGAGATGTGCAAGTTCACGGCTTTTGCTTAACCACCAAATGATAACAAAAGCATCCTGAAATGCTTTTCTTTGTGGCGTGTGTGTATTCTAACCCTTAGGCTGCTAAGCGCAACTCATGGACCTTCTGCGGACAGTGTAGATCAAGATCAGACTGCACAGAACGTGCAGTCTGATCTTGAATCTACACTGTCCGATAAGGTGATATTTCCAACAACTGACTTGGAAATAGCAACATTTGGGTTATTAGTATTTAGCAGGTTTTAAGCGTTAACGTAGATTTGTCTAGATACAAATGAACGAATCTCAATGTATGCTGAAATGACAAATGACATTAGTGTACGCAACAGAAATTAATACGTAAATCTTTCAATGAAATCCACATATAATTTGTCTGAAAGAAATAAGTAGATTTATATTCATTAAACTTGATTATAATCGACTGCTTGAGACTTACAGCACTTTTCATCTTCGTAATGTTTGCTTGTAATGGCAAATGGTAATCATGGGTCGTTTTTCTACAGATTACATAAAGATTAAAACCAGTAAAGATGGACATGTAAAAATTATTCCTGTAAACAGATACAAAACTATGACTGCTCACGAATTCCTAACCGATTACCTTTCAGATATACGAAGTATTCATTTTTCACCTTTGGTTAATGGCATTAAAAAAGCAGTTGTAGTTATATTAGCAGTTGCTTTTGCAAGTGTTAATTGCTCATTTTACCATTTTTTTAATCTTTAATCTGTTAGGAATCGATTTTTCCATTCCTGGAATGATTGTTCTTCTTGATTAACTTACTGGTTTTTGTATTTCTGGAAAAGCTCGCACCGTGATGAGATAGCTACAATTTGAATACATACGTCACGTGAGATGTTACCTACTGGGTGAACTCAGACTCATAATAGCAAAAGTAAATAACAAAAATGTCTGATGAAGGATACAAGAATCAAAGCCCCGAAGGAGAGGTCTTGTAAATTTCCTTTACTGACAACAGCAGCTGCTACTTTGTTATAGAATTCTACAACTACACTGTATCTCAATACAGGAATCTGTAAAGGACACATTAATTTCAAAGCACAAGTTAATTTGTTTGGAGAATCGGCATTTTTCCATACGCGGAAAACATCTTAATTCTCACTATAAGCGGTAGATTCATTGTCGAGCCAGCTGTTAGATTCCATCCAGAAATCTAGCGTAAGTAGCTTTGTAAAAGAGGGCTTGAAATAGCTTAAATATTTTCTGCAGTTTGTAACCTGTCTTGAAAATGTCTTTATAAATGCAACAGAGCTTTTATGCAAACTCGACTAAAACTGAAGGTACACCCTTTTTGCCGAACCAACGCAAAGATTTTTTTTTTTTTTTTTGTTTGAACACAAGAAAGCAAGTACAATATTCGTTTTCAGACCCTAACAATTGACCCAAATTCAAAATGGCAAACCTTCTACTTTCCCCTACTTCAAACACACCCTTAGAGTGCTAGGCACAACGTCAAAGTCGAGCCAGTCAAGGGCTGTACTGGATTCTACGCTATCCCATACTCGTATCTTGTGAGTTATCCTGACAATTATCGACTAAAAAGTGCAGTCAATTAGCCATTTTCATTGACTGGAAATGTACTTTTGTGTTTTTTCTTGTTCTAAGGATTAATACCCTCAAGGAATCAGAACAAAGGAAAATTGATTTTCAGAGTTGAAGACGTTAATGTTAACGTATTAGCTTTTATTTGTAACAAGGAACATTTTTGGCTCGTTAACTATCCAGGACCAACTGAACTTCCTGTGTTTCAGGCCATTTTTACAGAAAATTAGATTCCTCTTCTTTCCAGAAACAAAACACTTAAGCCTTAGTTCAAAACAGTAGCGAAATTGTCTTGAAACTGTGCGTACTTAGAATCAAATAACTGCGTTTTCAGGCTCCCGGATATAAATGATTACATTTGGTATCACGTTTATTTTCGACATTTATTTTTTGTATTTATGAAAAAGAAAATAGAATCACGATGACACGACATAAGATGGCTGCATGTTTGGCACTCCAGGCTCTATTTACCAGCAATACTATATATTTTTCCTTTTCTTTTTTTTTCTAGACAAGTAATCTGATTTGATAAAACTCGCCGTAAAAGATATTCAACATTATTATCGACGTTAACGTTTTGTCCTGGCTCGAATAAGGAGAGGAGGGACTACTATTAGTGGCGTTGATACCACAGAACCAGGTTTTGTTAAAATGTTGCTAATCATCGATATCTGTGATTATTCTAGCCCATCTAGTAATAAACCTGAGTCCATCCTTCGGTACTTCAATTTTGCATTTGCCCTATCATCCATCCTTTTAGTTGGGAATACAGTCACAATATTGGACTGTATTTTCTGTGTAGCAAGGGTCCGTATTCGCCAACCATTCTTTGAACATTCATAGTCTTATTATCAAGAATCGTCTAAATTTGAAAGTAACACAACTTCTGATTGGCTTAACCAAATGTTTAGCCAATCAGAAGTTGAGTTTCTTTCTAAATCTAGAATAAAACTAAGAATACAATAAACAATGGTTGGTGAATACGGAACCTGACTGATTTATATACTCTCTACATAAATACTACAGACGGCCATTGGCTGATTGACGATATTCTACCACAGTAAGCTACAAGGGCAGAGGGATTGTGCTTAAATAAAGTCATTGATCGCAATCACTCGGAATTGAATCAACTAGATCAATCATAGATGACATTCGCTTAACCCAAACACGTAAAATATTAAGATCTTGTGTGACCTTTGCCGCCACCAAGGCATCCAATCAATTACGAAAAAAGGTCTATTCATTCTAAATATCAAAAAAGTCTCGTCGTCCAGTCTATTTGGAGCACCACAACGGACATATAGAAAAACTAAAACTAAAGAATAGGAAAGAAAAAACAACTAACATTTCGCTTTTTACAGATTTTTTTTCCTTGTACAGGTTTCAGTGGTTTATAGATCTTGCTTTGATTTTGTCAACATGTCTTTTGGCTTGTAACAAATAGCTACATGTACATGTATGTTATTATACGGGACTCTTTTTCCGGTTTTATGACAGCTGATGCGTGAGAAAAAGGTAGCAACAAATTTAACGCAGCGATAACTGTTCACGCCATAATAAAGCCTTGCAATGACATACTATTTATACCAATATGTTTTCCCCTCTTTTTCAGCCTTTGTGATGTTGTGCTAAGGTATTGTTCCAGCAAATATTACTTGAATTCCAAAACACTCTCCTGATGTGAAAGTGCATACTGGCAATTTAAAAGAATGTAGATTGTCTGCATTCAAACGCAAATACAATGTTTTTATTCCCTGAAGTTACATGTACCTTATTTTATTTATGGCACAATATCGTTTAATTCAAAGCAGAGACTAACTAAAATTAATGCAATACACCTTATCTTTTAATCATAACAAGAAGAGCACATTTTGAAGACAATATTCTCAAAGAGCTAGATCTACCGCTAAATACGAGAATTCTTTACTCTAAATGCTAGATTTATATTGGAGTGACATATTTGTTTTTCAGGTAAAGAAATTGGGAAACTACATGGCGTCAGTAGCCTAGTTTTGTTTGCATCTTTTGAGTTAAAAAGGTTGAGTCTTTATGGAAAAACAAACGTTTTTTCACATGTTATTGGATAAATCAGTGAATTATAGGAATGCTTCTTACTGTTGTATATAGGGATGAAGGTTTCATATTGCCAATAACGATGCATCTACCAAAGATACCACAAAAACACATTTTTATTGTTATCTAGTACAGTTCTAATCATCTCCATCACCCCTTCAGTGGCTATGAGTGGTCCAGATCTCATCGCTAGCGCATTCTCACAGGCTTTCAGTCCTTCCTCACGTGGCACAGATGGATATAGTTTGACCACATCAAAGCAAAATAACAAGCTGTTATCTCGAAGTGGTTGATCAATTTCCTTTAGTTTTCGAATGAAATCTGGTGTATCACGTATAAATAATTTTGTTTTATGAGATAAGAATTATATACAAAGAGATGGTGTAGCTATAGGTTCGAGGCTCGGTAAGAACTTTGCCTGTACCTTCATGAGGAAGTGGGATGAAACTTTGTTAAAAGCATCAATCCAACTAGCTTTCTATAAACGCTTTATTGATGATGGTTTTGGGGTATGGACAGGGAGCGAGGCAGAGCTAAAGGACTTTGCAGCTTTTGCTAACAGCATACACAAAAACATCAAAGTAGAGCTTAGATATGATAAACGGCAGATTGAGTTTTTGGATACATTGGTCAAACTCGAGAATGGATATATCCACACAGACCTTTACATAAAACCAACAAACAACTATATTTAAACAGTTCATCCAACCATCCCCCGATTACAAAGAAAGGACTGGAATACGGTCTTGGGCTCAGGATTCGCATGATATGCGGGAAGGATGTAGACTAAAACAGACATAGAAAGAATCTGAAAGTACACCTGAGAAAACGGGGTTATAGTGGTAAATTGATTGAGTCTCAACTGCAGAAAGTGTATAGATTAGACCGAAAGAAAAAGAAATGACAAAAGAGTCCCTTTAGTGATGACATATTCAAATCTCCTACCCAATGTTCATAAAATTGTAAGAAAACACATGAAAGTACTTTACCGCTCAGTCAAAATGAAAGATATTTTTAAGGATCCGCCCTTAGTGGCATTTAAATGAGACATGAACCTGTGTGATGCTCTGATCCATGGGAAAACAAACAAAGCCTTGAAGATAGCCAAGACAAATTGTAAACCAAACTGTAGAATGTGCAATCTGATCTACAGGGAGAACTTTTATGACACCAAAAGGCAGACTGCGTACAACCCTGTCACAGATGTTAATTGCCGTACCCGCAATGTTGTGTATGAAATATTGTGCACGGTATGCCAATCGATTGTGTATGTGGGTGAAACAGAGCAAGAATTACAGGCTAGGATGAAAGAGCATCTCAGAGACATAAAACTCAAGAAAGACAAACCAATCAATTTTCACTTTGGAATGAAATGTCACACAGAGAAGGTTGCACATAGTTGTACTGGAGAAATTACATGGGGCAGAAAAATAGAACGACAGTTAAAAGAAGAAATATGGATCCAGAAATTAGCAACAGTTCGACCGGATGGCTGAAATGTGAAAAACAGTTTTAACACCCTATCAACAGTAATTCAGTGACAAAATGGTGACAAACGACGTCAAAGCGCCAAATACCATCATTGTTTCAAATGACGTCATGTCGTCAATGACAACGTCGTTTCATTTAAAAATAATGGTTTGAAAATAGTCACAATATGTAGAAGGCATCAATTTCACGTCAAATTTCTTGATAAAGGCATAAGCCGAAATATTGAAATAGAGTAAACAATTTTAAATTGTGTACAAGTTTATCGTCCATGCCCTTGAAAGTCTTTTAAAGATACTAGGATAGGCAGCAATAGCTGTTCTATTTCTAGCACTATTTTCCACGTCATGCAGAAAACACATTTTTATTAATTTTCTTCTTCTTTATGTTACTTTTTAACAGCTTGCAGTTGTAACATTTTTAACCCTTAGACCGCTAAGAGCGACCTAAAGACCTTTTGCGGACAGTGTAGATCAAGATCAGACTTCAAAGAACGTGCATTCTGATCTTGGATCTACAGTGTCCGATTAGGATATTTTTCCAAAATTACCTTTGAAATAGCAAAATTTGGGTTTTTACCGTTGGCTTGAAAGTTTCATTTCACTTATTTAGCAAGTTACGCAAGTTAAGGGTTAAAAGTACATTCATCGACCTCGCTCCTTCCAACCGAATAAAACGTCTTTGGACCCTACGGACAAATTAATTGATTAAAATACCTTAAAGCTCCTGAAAACGTCTCCAAGAGAAGCATAAGTGCTCACCTGGGGTTTCTTTAATTTAAATTGAATTAAACTGCATTTGAGAAAGTTCGACGTCTCAGTTCCGTTCCATAAAGCCATGAGTAAAGAGACATCTCAAAACTCCAAAGGAGAAATATTATCGCAGAAATTTCCTAGAACTAGCGCCCCATATGGTTTCGACCAGGATTTTTCAATTTTATTGGCAAATAAAAGTTTACGCGATACAAGGCAACTTTAATTCTAGTGTTAATATTCATTTTTCTGCCAGCGAATGGAACTAAACAGACAATACTGTAACACGTTGTCAGATTCATATTAATATTGAAACTTTTAAATGATATGAATTGCCTTCAATTTAATCATGGAGTTGTTTACTTTTGGCAGTTTGTTGGCCTTTTTATAGTTTATGGCATAAGACCCAGATATGTAACACAGAGTATGTCGTGGCGTTACTCAACGTAACAAAATACCAAATTTCTAATTTAGCTATTACGCAGAAGGTTTTTTCGAGGGATGACACAGTTTTCGATGTTTTACTTCAAAAAGTAATTCATCAAGTCAAGTTCACATAATGCTGCGTTTATAAGTGAAACTGGATTCAACCTATTTGGATCAATAACAGATATTCAGCTCCGGCTGAGAACTGCCAAAATCTACTCGAGACGTCTTCCCTAAAATATCTAACTACCATCTTCATTGTAGAAGTAATTATTGTTAAATACATAGCGCAGCATGTCCGCGAACATGAATTTTGAATGACTTGTCCAAAAATCCCCTCTCCCCTCAGCTATCGAATATTTAAACACATTACTTTAGTGCTCGCATCAGAATAACCAGAACGAGTCATGATCAAAGAGACGTGGAGAAATACAGTTCGTTTAAAGGCTTGTCATTTCGGGAAATAAACGTATTATTCAATCACTTGTTCTACCATACGCGATCATACAGGTGCAGACCAGGGTCAGCACATACGTGCATACGTGCATTTTCACCTTGATTTACACCTAGCACTTTGTTGTAAGGGTTTTCAGTCATATTTATTATCCCAATTAAAAAAAAGAAGTAAAAAAAAATACGAATAGATATATTTTTGCGATATTTCAAAAACTATATCAATGGGATAGAAAACGGACTAAAAGAATTCTGAGCGAAGACAGAAAGGTAGACTTCTAAATTCGCCTTCTAAATCAGCATGACAATTATTCGATAGACTTAACGAACACCATGAAATACCTTGTGACAGTTACTTACGCACCATGTGTCTTTCTATTGCCTATAACCCTTTCAGTGCCATGGGCAAAAATAGGGGCTCTTGCGATAGATAAAGATCAGGCTGCACATACCTTACTGTCTGATTTACCTCCCGCTTGTTTACTCAAGCCTATTAGGTGAAAAAAATATTCCGGAGTCTCAGTTGATTGTATTATCAGCCATCGAAGAAGGACGAATTCATATTTTCGGTACGGAAAAGGTTAAACCTTTTCTGCTGTAATGTTGCTGCAGTGGGCAAGTTTAGAAAATATTTCGGAAAAATAAAAGATGCAACGTTTTTTTTTTTTTGCGTCTTTTCCCTCAACACTGTCATTATATCTTAAGAGAACGTTTTGCCTTCTTCAAATGTCCATGCATGTCTGAAGACTATCTTTGTGGTAAAGAATTAATGGCCAATTTATGTCTAGACGGAAGTTTGATGCACAAACGTTGGAATGTCAGAGGAAATGATGGGCTGACGATGTCTAGATGGTTTGGATGAAACATCAGTTTTCCAGTTTCTTGCATTTTTGTATAATGAACTTACATTCCTTATCCAAGTAACTATTGACATAAGAAAGATCTGCTTTCCGACGTCATCTTTAATATCTTGACAGTAGATATTTGATAAAGCAAGTATACAGTATATATAGCTTGCAACACGCGAAAAGGGGCATTCGGACATTTGCGTAAAGTGTCGTCTCGGATCAGCCTGCGTAGTCCGCGCAGGCTAATCCGAAACGACACTTTCCATTTTTATGTAATTTTCCGTTTTTCGCAAGTCTACTGTAGCAAAAAATTTAATGTAGTCTAAAGTGCCGTCTCGGATTAGTCTGCGCGGACTGCGCAGGCTGATCCGAGACGACACTTTACGCAAACGTCCGAATGCCCCTTTCGCGTGTTGCAAGCCAATTATAAATTCGGAGCCGTCATCATAAAAGCGCTTTATGATTGAAATGGATAGCTTAAGTCGAAGAAATGAGAAACAGATATATAAAAGCAAACTTATTCATTTTCAACACTGTTCTGGCTCCTATACCTCAAAAGTATTGATCTGTGATCCAGTTCAAATAAAAATGACACATGTTACAATTGTAAGGGTGTTAGCTAGTTTTCGTCGGCATCTCCTCAAAGAAGTCGTTAAGGTCACAAAGACTAACAGATTCAATCAGTCACCCTGTAACATGAGATTTTTGTAGACGAGCTATCGACCAGTATGTTTTTTGGGGAGGAATCTTTGGCTGGAAGTGAATGTTTATCAAAGGTCGGCTAACAAGCAGGGTCAGATAATGTAGTCTTTTAGAGATTTTCGAGAGTTGCACTTCTGTCGTAACCCAGATCTGGGCTATGATAAGTAAAGTTATTGAAAAATGGAACAGCAAACTCTTTGACAGGAAAGTTATATCGATTGATGCGTTATTATGTGTCCTATTTATGAAAAGCGACACAAAGATATTTCTAAGCTGTTAATCTACTGGAAGAGACTTTAATATCTCCAGGGATTACTGTTGTTTATCTGTTTACAATCTGGAGGCTTCCACGCTACATTTTTAGGTTCAGTGTATAGTTCGGATAAACCCTTTATCGAATGGCAATGTATCAGAAACTTTTTTCCAAATTGGACGCCTTTGCAGACAACAAACAATGAAATGTGTGTGTTTGAAAGTGCAGAAAATATTGTAGAAAAATGAGAATATGATGGTTATTGGCATTTTCACTTTTTCCCACTATGTCAGCAAAAGCCTTTGTTTAGAGGGTCGTTAAAACAAGAGATTGTTTGGTTAACCTTTTACCACACAATGACGACTTTTGACGACCCTGAGGTAGAAGCCTTTTGAAAACATTGTGGGAAAAGGAGAAAATGCTGGTAACCAGCATTTTCTCCTTTTCCCACAATGTTTTCTACCCTTCCCAAATCAAATTTCGATTTTTTAGTCACATTTATTTTGTCGTCTACAAATGCTTTCAATTTGGACCAGTCTATAAATTTGTCGTTTGGTAAAGAGTTAAGGGTGAAGGGATGTTTTTAGGAAGATATAATTTTAACCGTTACTGCCGTTACTTACTGTTTCTGCTGTATAAAAGTGAACAGGACACAAGGGACATCAGTTTGATTTCGAGGAAAAAAGACAGAAAATTGAAGAAGACAGAGTCGAAAGATTGGACGCTAGGTCAAAATAATGCAAAAAGCATTGATTTTTCAGGGTCAAAAGGTTTCATCTGTTACCTAATTTCCACCTAACTTTGTCAGAATTTGATTCTTGACAATATTTGAAAATAGGCTTAAATAGAATCAAAAGTTCGATCATAGTGTCATTGGGTCAAATCAAGTTCTTAAAGTCCAATAATAGTAGTTTAAAAATACTGTCCAATCAACAAGAACTAAAAAGCGAATAAAGATGGAAGTCAACCAGACACGTTTTATCAAAAACACTTCGAATGCGAATTCTTAGCTATCATTGTAAAATATTAATTAATAATAGAATAAGAGTTTTAAACCAGAATGCATGAGAGATCTTTAGGCTGACGGATAATGATGTTAGTTTTCTTGTTTTTCCCCCAAAATTGTCTTCTGCAAAATGTAGAAATGTCGTCTGCACTTTGTAAAGTGTTAACTCTTTTACCACACTTTTAACGAACCTGAGGGAAAAGGTTTTTAAAAACTATTTTGGAAAAGAAGAGAATGCTGATAACTAGCATTCTCTCTTCTCCCAAAATGTTTTTTCTACTCTTTCATAGACAAATTCCATCATTTTAGCAAAATTTAATTTGCCGTCTGGAAAGCTTATCAATTTGAACAAGTGTAAAAGTTTATCGTTTGGTAAAGAGTTAAATTATAGATTATCAGTCTTTCATCTATTACCGGAAAACCGAATTAGACTGATGCCCTCCTTATCGGACCACTAGATCAGTTCAGTGCCCTTGAGACATGATTCACTTTCAATTCCAGTAAATAAAGAGGAAAACTGTATCAATATGGATGTGTAATTGATAGATTTGAGATTTCTACTATTCTTGTTCAACATTATGAAATTCAAATTTGGAAGTACTCGAAAGAACGTTATTTTAATTACCTCTCCAGTAATTACTTGAACCATGTTCTGTGAAAACGGGGCTTCGTGCATCTGGATAAAGTATCGATCCAGGTCAGCCTGCGCAATCCGGGCAGGCTGAAATAAGTCGAAATTTTTTGCTATTTGTCAATTTTCTGTATGTCAACGGACCAGTCTACCTCATGATTCAATCAGATGTTATAGAAAGCGGATTTTACAGATCCATGATTATGTGATGGCTTGCTTGGTATTATTTATCACGGAGATTCATTAAACCCCCTTTTGCCAGAGTATGGCTCACTCGAGTTCAACTTCTGGGGCCGTATTAATCATCTATGCTAAATTACACATATTCTGATATTCTAATTCTCAAGAATTTTCTTGAGAATTCTCAAGAAATTTCAGACTGAGGCAATTTATGATTTGCTGAACCATTTGGTTTAGCCAATCAGAAATTAAATTACTTTCTAAATTTAGAATAAAAATAAGAGTGCAGTTTAGAATCGTTGGCAATTTAGCATCATCTGACTCGACTTCCCAAGCATGTTATGATTCATATAGGCAGAGAGGTTAATTTAACAAGTTGCTTCAACAGACATGCATTTAGGGAAGAGTGTAGCCGCAGATTTGACCTATTCGAACGATTCCAAAGCCTACTTTCTAAAATAAAATATCATTCACATGCGTAATAACCCGTATACAAAATTGACATAGATCTAAGTGTTTTATAACCATGAGGAAGAAGACTTTTGAAGAATAAGAGAAGATGCTGGTATCCTGCATCTTCTCAAACCACACAGTTCAGACCTACTTCATTATGCAAATCATACTTATAACTAGTTGTCGTATGTAAACGCTTTCAGTATGGTCGAATCTGAGAGTTTGTGATCTGCCACAGAAGTGAAACGGAGTGACCTGCATGTCTATATTGATAAAGAAAGACGTTTTGACAGATTCTTCGATAATTCGACCAGATTGATATGTCGAACAAACCGCATGTTCCCTGTATTGCTCGAATAATCTTTCCCGGTTGAAAAAAAAAGTCTGCACTCGATTTGTCAACGGAATCGATAAAGGACTCTCTATTTGGACGAAAATGTCCATATGTTGATAATAAAGGATCAAGACATCTTTAACCCTTTTCGGCCCCATAGGCGAAAACACTGACTTTTGCGGATAGCATAGATCAAGATCAGACTGCACAGAACGTGCAGTCTGATCTTTGATCTATGCTGTCCGCTTGTGTAGTCAAGCCTATCAAAATCTTTGTAAGTTGCGATGGATTCTACATGTATTTAGAGCCGTCGAAAGAGGCCGAGTTTATTTATTTGGCACTGAAAGAGTTAAGATAAGCTTAAAAGGCTTTGATACATGTATCTGACATAAAGACAATAAAAAACTCATCATCTAAACTTTAACGAGAGTAACGAAACTTGATCAAGAAAAGTGAGCAGCGCTCTCGAAAATGCGAGTTTAGTGGATCTCTTGATGCACTATACCAAACAAGTCATCATTATGATTATGGATCCATAAAATTCATTTTGTCTAACAACCCACTGAATCATGGGGTAGAATGGTCCTTAGGCATACAGTAAATTTACAAAGAGCAAAAAGTTTCGATTCATGTCAGCCTGCGCGGATTCCACAGGCTGACACGGGTCGATACTTTTTGCAAATGCACTAAACCCCTTTTTCACAGAGCATGATTCGAGAGTTTTTTTCTTCATTTTTTCTAAAGTGACTCATTCTTACAGTTTATATAAAACTTATAGAATATGGCTCAATTCCAAGCATTGAGTCGAAGGCAAAAGTGCTCCAAGGCACTGTGCAGATGCAGATCAAACTGCATAATACGTAGTCATATCTTGGATATACAATTTAGAAAAGTTTACTTTCTTTCAATATTTCGGCTTTTGCCTTTATCAAGAAATTAGACTTGAAATTGATGCCTTCTATATTTTGTGACTATCATAATACCACCATTTTTTATCTTGGATATAGTTTTTCATTGTCTTCTGGCATAATATGTATTGTGGTTAAGCAACGAGTATTTTGGCAGAAGAGTACTTCTGAGAACAAAGTGAAGAAATGATATACTGCAAATAATAAACGATTAGTTTAAACATACTCGATTTTACTTTACATCGATCGATAAAGAACTTCTGGCAACTTACACTAATCTCTCTCGATTCTGCTTCCTGGAAACTTCACCAGGAATCGCGCCAAATTTTTGGCCCAATGAACAGTCCCAAAGTTGACACCCTCTCCCGAGGATCGAACTCGGGACCTTCTGGTTACGAGGCCGGCGCTCTATCTCACAACTATGGTCAATCACGGACACCACACGAACCAACAAACAAATGCCCGTTATACCAGCAGGTTTTAACTTGTATGAAGACATTTATCTTGCCTTGATTCAAGTGGATGATCAGTATTATATACGTATGTTTTAACCCTTGGGCTGCTAAGCGCGACTAAGGGATCTTTTGCGGACAGTGTAGATCAAGATCAGACTGCACTGAATGTGCAGTCTGAGCTTGGATCAACACTGTCCGATATGGAGATATTTTTCCCCAAAAAATACCTTTGAAAAAACAAAATCTTGGTTTTTACTATCAGCTTGAAAGTTCCATTACTTTTACCAAGCATGATAAGGGTTAACAGCCTCCTGGTGCAATTTTGTTGAAAAGGTAAAGACTTAACCCTATATGGCTTGTAACACGCGAAAAGGGACATTCGGACATTTGCGTAAAGTGTCGTCTCGGATGAGCCTGCGCAGTCCGCGCAGGCTCATCCGAGACGGCACATTACGACTTCATTAGATTTTGTTCTTCAGTAGACTTGCGCAAGACAGAAAATTATATAAAAACGGCAAGTGTCGTATCGGATTAGCCTGCGCGGACTGCGCAGACTGATCCGAGACGACACTTTACGCAAATGTTCGAATGCCCCTTTTCGCGTGTTGCAGACCAATTATCACACCATCCTGGACATTCACCACCTCGGGAAATCAGACGTTTGAGAACATTATGGGAAAAGGAGAAAATGCTAGTAACTAGCATTTTCTCCTTTTCCCACAATGTTTTCTAACCTTTAGAAACAAATCCAACCAGCTGAGTCACACTTTTTAGTCATTTGCAAATGCTTTCAATTTGGACATATCTAAAATACATGTATTGTCTAGTGGGACAGCATTAATGAAATAATATAATACTTACCCAGCGGTATTTTGAGTCCCTCTTCATTCGGCCGTTCACACGTCCCATATAACACCACTAAACACAAAATAACACTAGTGCTAACAATCATATCTGTAACCAAGTCCTTCCAAGAATAAGCTCTGAACTAATTCTCAACTATGACACTATCACTCGCGAAATTTGTAAACTGATTCCTGTCCCCGTTTTTAACGGCATCCTATGCGGCTTGCCCCAGAAATAGACAATTTGTCTGTTGTTTCGGCGCTCTAAAAAGAAAAGACAATTTCGACTAGAAAAACTAGCAGGAGGGGGGGGCAGGAGGAAAAGAAAGAACCCTGAAAATCCGATAACATGGAGTATGTGTTCACAGAGAGAAAGGGGATAGAAATTACAATAAAATATCAGCCCACGGATTTATCTGTCAGATAGCTTCTAGCAGAATAACTACCTAAGGAAACCGTCTTGCATGTTAACCAAATAAGCTGCTAAATTCACCCCTATCGTGTCACGCGTGACTATGGATCATATTTTGCGGAGCGTATAATTACTGAGATTAGCTTGTTTAAACATGAAGTTTAATCTTGGTCGCTATCGTCGACTTTTCGGTGACAGCTTGCAGATAGGAAGCAGTCAAATAAATCTACATGTAATTACATACGAAACAAACTTAACGAACGATAATGCAAAAGAATAATTTCAAACAACATAAGTAGATAATCTGTGAGAGAGCTACCCCAATAACCAGTGAGATGGTTAACCCCCTAATCCTTTAACCTTTAACCCCTAATCCCCTTAACCTTTAACCCCTAATCCCCTTAACCTTTAACCCCTAATCCCCTTAACCTTTAACCCCTAATCCCCTTAACCTTTAACCCCTAATCCTTTAACCTTTAACCTTTAACCCCTAATTCCTTAACCCCTTAACCTTTAACCTTTAACCCCTAATCCCCTTAACCTTTAACCCCTAATCCCTTAACCCCTTAACCCTTAACCTTTAACCCCTAATCCCCTTAACCCTTAACCCTTCAAACATTTTCCAAGAATTAATTTCCAGGAATGTAACCAGAAATTAAAACACCAATCAATAGATGAACCAACACATCTATAAAAAAATAAGTCAACACATCAATCAATAGATAAGCCAACACATCCACTAACCAACACATCAACTAATGTATGGGTCTCCCTCATATGTTAACATAGAATAAGCCCATGCATGAGGGACTACACATTTCATTTTTTCCCACATATACCTATATGAGCAAAATCTCAAACCTATATTAATTGATGTCCCCATGCTAATGTGTCTATATTGTTCTCTAAAATAAACCTTTTATCATCATTATCACTCAAGGCAATTTTATTTATTTCCTCAGTATATAACTCATGCTTATGACTCCTAATAACTACCATTTTCCTTAAATGTGTCTTCTTTTCAAACAAACACTCTTTATAATGCTTATGTTTAATAAATGCATTTACTACTTGCTTTTTAATACCCTTACATTTCTTACTCTCCTCTTCATCATCACACATTTTATAAGAGTATAGCTTAGACCTGAGACCTACAAACTCCTCTATAATCTTACCACATGTCTCATCTTTAAACATACCAACAATTTTCTTATTTAATCCTGTAGGAATACCTGAAGGATGATTAGGTGGATATTCGCTTGTATCAAACCATTCTTTAACATCATCACTAATATCCTTATAAAAATCTTCCGTTTCTATTTCATACATTAAACTATCTGTATCAGTGAAAAGAAGTTTAGCTGTTTCATTATATTTATTTTTAATATAGTTATAATGGAAGTTATACATCAATGTCTTACTTAAATCTAAAATACACATCCCCACATAAATAGGTTTATTAAAATACAATCGTTGTTTTTTCATTTGAATTATACATAAATTTTCATCGAGGATAGATGTATCATAATAATTTGGTTTAGCGACTAATTTTTCCGATTTTTCCTTGGTAGTAACTAATCTTATATCTACTCTATTCCTAATATTTTCCATAGTCTTACCAAATACAGAATTATTCATAAGTTTAAAGAAATCCTTTTCAAATGCAGATTTAGCTTTTGTTCTTAGGTTAGTATTTTTATTAATATAAGTTTGTAACCATTCACTCTCATCAAAAGTTATACCTCTATGAATCTTTTTAAGCTTTAAACCCAAACTTAAATATAACTTTAAATTTTCACAATGTAATATATATTTAGTTTTGTTATGTAAATTAGGTATAAGTTTCTCAACCTTACCTACCTTTAATCTTTCAGGAGCTAAGGGAAAATCATTATGCCAGTCATGCAATCCCTTAGGATATTCTAAATCAACTTCTAATATACATGGCTGATCACTCCAATTTTCTAAATCATCCATCCATTTAAAATTACCGGTAGGAAGTTTTTGACACATTGCCCAACCATAGAGATTATTCGCATCTAAATAAGTAATAAATTTAGATGGTTCATTTGGGATATATTTCTCACCCATATATTTATTATTTGCTTTTGCAAATCGTTTAAAAATGGTTGAGACACCTCCTCTTATTCCGTTTTCGATAAATAAAATCATATCAGGGTCTGATAATAATTCTAATTTTACCTTAGTAGTTTTTAACATTGCCTCCCAAGCTAATCCCGGCGCTGTATAAAACCAAGATGGGTCTAACCCATAATTATCAAAGCAAACATTCCTGAAATTCTCGAAGACATCCGCCAACAATAAAACATCAGTCTTATTATATAAATCATGATAATCTTTAAAAGTTTTCATATTAAATGTTTTCCATACATTTTTAGCGTGTTGATAATCCTCCTTAGTAATTCCACTACATCTAAGCTTCGAGTAAAATGCTCTTTGTTCAGGTAACTTCGTTTCCTCTAATTTACTAAGGTTATCAAACCATTCATATGGAAATATACCTTTTTGTGAGACCAATTCAAGCTTTTCCTCCTCGAAATATTTCGTGAGATTAGTCTTTTCTTCCTTAGTTAGGGTGCCGGCTAATTCATCTAAACTTTTACCTAGAAATTTTAAACTATCAAGGAATCTAATCTCGTGTTTTTTAGTTTTATTTATTTTTTCTCCTGTTTTCTTATCTTTACCAGTATATTCTATTGGTACCATTTTAGACACACTTATATATGTTTCCTTATTTGTTGGTATACAACTCATATCACCAGGTGTACTCATTAAATCTTTTATAAATAAATGAACATCATACTTACTAAAATTATGAAAGAATACGGGTGTAAAAGTAGGTCTTCTATAATTTAAATTACATGAATTGTGTGCGGCTCCCCTATACTTTCCAGTAAAATGACAATGGTCTCTTACTTTTTTATCTTTTTCCGTAAATGTCTTACTACATATCCAACAATTTACTGCTCTATCAAACTTTCTTTTATCCTCAACTCTATAAATCATTTCCCTTGGTGGTATATTATCTATTTTTCTTATAACATTTTCTAAATCCTCTACAAATTTCTTAGCAGCATTTTCACCTGAATATTGGAAAATCCTTGAAGGGTAAAAATCTTCGTAAAGAGATTTGATATAAAAACAATATCCTGAAATGTTATGCATATTAAGTATCCTTGTAGTGTTACCTTTCTTTTCGTTTTTCTTTTCTAACGTAGACTCCATATCAGCATAAATCGTGAAAGGATGTCTCTGTTGTTTATAAAAATTTTTAAAAGATATTTTGGTTCCCTTTTCAGGTAAATCTATTCTACAAGCATTTTTTTCATTACAATACTCTAAATGATTATTTAAAGTTTCTTCTTTTGTGAAATGATTTAAACATCTTTGACAAATATAAGTTTTACCGTTATGATTGGATATTTGTTTAGATAATAATTTACTCAAGTCTTTAATTAAACAATAATGTTTTTTACCATCCTTCTCAAGAAGTAAAAGATTAATATGATGTTCTCTTTTATAAACCTCCTTACTTATACTAAGTGGGTAAACACCATTGGAACCATATCCGTAAATTGATACTGATATTGAAGGATTTTGGCTCTCAAATTTAATTCTATCAGAAAGGGAAACGGGGTAGCAGATCCCTTTCATATCTATACTGTTTAACAAGGGTTGTAGTGTACTAATTCTTTCAGGACGGATATTTGAGTTTGGATTTAAACCTATAACAATACAATATGCAAAACACATATCATCATTTTCATTTTTCGGGTTAATAACACTTTTTGTATTCGCTATCTTAGGAGGAGTTGGTATCCAAGAACTACCTCTTATTGGATTATATGTTACTGTATGTAATCTTAAATCAATTACGAAAATGACTTTCCAATAATCTATTTCCATTTCCCTCTTCGCTACACTGTTTAATAGATCTTCCACCATTTCATCATATATTTCACCCACACTATCCCCATCTAAATTAATGATTGGGTAGCCAGAATCGAAATTCATCTCTTTTAGATCACCACTATAAGAATTTTCCATCATACACTTCATAACGAGTTTAAGTTTTGTTTGACGGTTATTTCTCATAATATTGGTTAATTTATCTTTCGCTAAATCAAGGAAATCTTCCGGTGTATAACCTCCTTTACCTTCTATAAAATATTCTATGGCAGCCCCTTTTAGTGCTGATAATCTTTGTATAATATTTATTTCATCTTTATCTTTATATATCTTATTTATTTTTTCTTTTAAAGCCTTTATCCTAGGTGATATATTCCTAGGAATTTCATTAATACTATTTAAATACTTCTCCAACTCATTAATTTCGGTTATAGGTGGAGTTAGTGTCTGAGGTGGTGGTGTATAAGGTGTTGGTTGTAATATCGGCACTCTATGATTATCAATATTATAGTCTAATATTGGTGACTCCCGATTAATGGAGCGGTTAAGTATGCGGTTAATTAATGCAGCTCTTCTAAGCGTAGAATATCCCCTGATTCCTATAGACTTAGCTTCTCGTTTTAAGTCTTTTACTGTGAATCCTTGGAATTGATTATCAAGTCCAGGGGGTGAAGAACTACTTAGACGATCAATCAATTCGGCTCTTTTAAGACTAGAAAATCCTCTGATTCCTCTAGACTTTGCCAAATTTTTTAAACCTTTTACAGAATATATATTATAATTAATGTTTTCCATTTTTATATTATAATCTCTCATATTTTATAATATAAAAATAATTCTTTAACTTAATATTAAAATTTACTGAATGTTAATCTTATATTTATTATTCCAAATTCCACCATTATAGTTCTTAACAATTTGTGGGCAGCGGTCTATAAATTGACTTGCCTTATAAATCGATGGAAAAGTTTTTATTTCACCAGTTTCAACATCCTCTATACTAACTTTTTTAGGATTACGTATAAAAGTTCTTACTTCATCATACTTAGGACCTTCGCTTTTTTCTTTTTTAACTAGCTTAGGCGACTGTTCTGGTAACAAACCATGTTCTTTTACCAACTCCTCCAACCGCTTTTTAGTCCAATAATTATAAAAACTTATATTATTTTGTCTAAGAATGTTTTGTAAATCTATAATCTTTATCATTTTTTAATAAAAAAAAAAATAGTTAACTTAATACACTACACTCATTTTATTTCCATCAGACTGAAAGTTAATTAACCTATCACTAATAATAACAGCATATGCCTCTGTATTTGCAAGCACATTTTCAGTAAAATATGTTTTGATTTGGATATCAGTGACAGAGTATTTCAATTTCTCACTTTGTTTGGAAACATCAAACAAAAACAAAGGATAAAGGGTTTTATAATCTGATGGAGTAATGTTAGGGTTTGACACCATTTCATTCATGTTATAAAACTTAGACCTAAATAGAGAAGCGTCCCCATACACTCTACTAAATTGGTTTGCGGTAAAACTGAGATTATAATCAACAGCGGGATATCTAGTAGAATTTAACGTAACATAAATGTTTTTAACGTTTCTATGGTCAAATATAGCTGGATTTTGTTGTTGGTCACCGCTTTTACCAGTCTGAAAACCAACAATGATAAAACGTGGCACTTCAGGTGATGATTTGACAGCAAGTCTCCAGGTAAATGATGTTGACTCGGGAACCGCAATAGAGTCACACTGCCTCATTCTATATCCAACCGGTATTTTTTCTTTTTTCTCAATAATTTTATAAAGTTGCATTTTCTCATCATCTGCAGGTAGCACGTGTGGTATAAACCAAGATACTCTAAGTAAATTAATTCTACCATCAGCAGGAGCAACACCATCTCGAAAGATTGCATCATTATCATTATTTCTCGTTAATGTGAGAGTTTGCTTCATTCCATACAATATCTTATCATAATCATCACAAAAACCAAATATATGTTTTAATGGAACTCTGAAGCTAAAGGTACCTCTTGGAAGAGGATCATTAATAATATAATTTCTTCTTACAATAAAACCAGTGTTTCCGGCACCCGCGTTAGCTGCTGTATCTTTATACCACAATTGATTTAATCCTTGTGATTTAGAGAAATCATCTGGATATTTTAACAAACCAATCATTGTAGTAGCCTGACCAGGATTCAATACAGATTCAATCTCCATACCTGAAAGTTGATACTTAATATTTTTAAAAAGATACATGAGACCATTGTTTGTTAAAGAAATATTAGTGTTAGCATCATAAACTGCTCCAGTATCACTTCTTACTAATTCACCTATAATAAGTAAATAACTTTCACTAGGATGAGTAAAAATATCTTGAGTCTCAATGTTAATCCTAATTTCTCCTCCTGCGTTGTTGAGATTGGTACCAGTGATTGGTTCATACTCATGGTGTTCATACTCATTAATACTATCATCTTTTAAAATTGGTTCGGTTATTTTTAGAATATCCATTTTATAATAGTAATTATAATTTTTAAATGAAATAAAAATTATAATTGTTCTAAATAAAGCTGGGGAAAAGACTTATTATTATTATTAACAAACACACCTCGAAGTTTAATGCTTTTTGCAGTATTCAGTGTAGTTTTAGGATAAACTCTATTCCCGTATACAAGTGTTATTTCAGGTATACCACAATTTTTTAAATATTCATTTACCTTTTTCTCAATCTCTTTCATCTTGGTTACCTTTTCAGGAGATAACTTCACAACAGCTTTTTTATAATTATATTTCGTTTTATTAATTTCAAGGATTTCACAATCTTTTATGTTTAAAGAAGCGCCTACTATTTCAATAGTAGCGGTACCATATTTTGCATGATCTACACGATTAAAATTTAATATAGACATTCTTTTTATATAATGAATATAATTTTCTTAACTTATCTATATTTTTCATACTGTTTTAATACCCGCTCCACTGTTTAACCTTTTAACTATGTCTTGAATAGAAATGGCACTTCCATCTATTAATGTGCTAATGTTTTGTGTTTTAGGAGTCGTTGTTGGTGTTGGTGTTGTATTATATTTTTGTAAAATTTGCTTTGATTTTGGTGTTAAAGCTTTCGTAACTAATTTTTTCCCTGCTTCTACTGCTGCACTTTTTCCAACCTCTAAAGCTTTCTTTGCTCCTTCCTTAGCTACACTCTTTCCTACATCAAGGGCAGAAGACGCAATTTGTTTAGCTGCACTACTAGTAAAAAGCCTCGCTAAAAAGTTAGCAATACTATCAAAGATTCCGGAACCACCGTATGAATATCTTGTTTTAAATCCGTGTTTCTTAGTGATTATCATCTTTTTTATAGTATAGACATTAAATTTTTATAAGTGTGTGAATTTAAAACGCCTTGTCTTTTTAATTCATCACAAATGCTTACTACCTCATTTCTTACACCTGTATTACCTGCTTCTTTACTTGCCATCAACAGGTCTAGTCTTTCTATTAATGCATTAGGGTCAGATGGGATAATGATACCCATTCCTGTCATATACCTTTTCCTATTTGCCCAAATATTTTTATGTATTTTTTTCCATTTATTACTTTTATTAGAACCAGGCCGATTTTGTCTTGGATTATATCTTGAATGAAGAGCACTTGTTTTTACCATCATCCTCGCGTAATTATCACGATCCTCATCATTAAAAATATTGTTATCAGGATCTTTAGACATGAGTAACTCCCATAAACCAGGGGTACCTTCATATACATCATCATCAATTATAATATTATTTTTATTAAACTTTATCGTTTTGTTGCCGATTTTAAATTTATTAATATTTTCATCATACCTTACTCCAAATGTTGTATCTACTATGTTTGATTTACTGAGGCTTTTTGCTAGATAACTCTTCGCTGTATCTCCAAGGTCTTCTCCTTGTTTTTCTATTATCTCTTCAATAGCCTGTGTAGATGGGTCTAGAAAAGTAATAGCCTGTGTAGATGGGTCTGGAAAAGTAATAGCCTGTGGTAAGCTTTCAATACCTTCTTTAATAGGTTTAAGCCCCTCTGTAATCTCCTTTGTTGCAGCTTTTTGCGTTTCTGTTATAGGTTTAAAAAACTTTGAAAGGTCAGTTTGTAATTCTTGTTCACCTGTTCTCTCTGCTAGTAGATTATCACGAATATTCTTTTTCGTTTCGAGATACTCTTTTACAATTAAGTCTCTTTTTGCAGGGTCAGTTATTTTTAGAAATGACATTTTTAATTAGCAACATATTTTTTTAACATAGTTTTTAACGTAGTTTTTATCATAGATTTTATCATAGATTTTAACATAGTTTTTAATATATAAGAGCATATATAATGCTTTTATATATTTATTCATCTCCTATTTCACATTGACATTTACATCTAAACTTAGGTAATTTAGGTAACTTAAAAGGTATACTAGACAGTATGTTTGTTTTCGGCAAGCCTCCGAAGAAAGGACTCCCTCGCTTCTTGCCTCCCTTTCTCAATCAAACTTTCCTTTTCTTCTGTTGTTACCTTCTTCCTAAATTTACTTCTTATTTCACTCTTCATATCTTCATATTTATTCATTTCATCCATTATCAACTTAAACTCATCATCAGATATGTGGTTATCCATTAAAGCTTTTGATACATGATTATCTATAGTATTAAGCTTAGCAGCAGCAAGCATTTGAATCTTCAAATGTTTTTCAGCTTTAGCAGTAGTTTTCCTAACAAATATTTTACTAACCAATGAAGAAAGACCAATTACGCCAGCGGCACTCTCTAATCCAACAGCAACAGGTGCCGCGGCAACCGTAGAAAGCAAAACAACGCCTGCACCACCCAATGCTAATGAAACAACAACCAATGCACCTTCAACATTATCAACTACTTTAGCCATTCTAGCATACTTCTTATTCAATCTCTCTCTTTCATTTATTTCCTTCTTTAGAAAATTTTGTACTTCAGATATTTTTTTAAGTCTATAAGAATGACCATTATCCATTGTTTCCATTTCAATAGGTGGGGCGTTAGGGGTAACCTGTTCTTTAGGTAATATAGGATATAATTTATTAGGGTGTTCCTGATTTGTATCTGCCATTTTATTAATATAGTAATTTTTTTTATGGCAAATATTTTAGATAGCAGAATAACTCTCCCCCTGGTATTTCAATTGGTTTTTGTGAAAAATTATAAATGTAGACTAAGATATCATTAACATCATTATCAAGATGTATACCATTAGAAATGGTTAAACTATCTTTCCATTTATTACTAATAGATATCACTACAACTCCTCGTGTAGCTATATAACCAAATCCTAACGGAACTCTCATACCATTATTAGGAGGAATCTTGATAGTTACTTGTGAGTATATTTTCCATTTTAGAGAATCATGTTTTAAGGGTTGATATCTTACTCCATGCAAATGAGGTTTCCAAAATATAGTTTTATGTTGGGTAGTAATATTAGGTTTTATACCAAATTTATGAATATCCATTTTTTATTTGTTGTAAATAATATTTATAATATAGCTCCTAGGATAGGGATATTAGCAAATGGGCTATTAGGCCCAAGTAAAAGCCCTTTTCCATCATACATTTTTCCTCCTTGCTTTAAATACAACCCATCACCAACAGACTCTAATCCTTTACCTTTGTATGGTTTTAAGTATAATCCACTTCCATCAGTTTCAACTTGACAAACACATCCTCCTTTTTTAAGGTAAAGACCTGACCCCATAGCTTTTTGAACACCTGTTTGAGCTAATCCAGAAAGAGCACCAACACCTAAAGCTGGTAAAACGGTTTTTGCAAGCATCGGTAAAGCTCTAGCAGCTAACCCAGCTAACATTCCGAGGAAACCTCCCTCTATTTTCATGTTATGTTTAAGTTGTTTTGTAGTCATTCTAATAGTTATACCCACACCATCCTCATAGGCTTTAGCCATTTTCTTTGCTTGTGAATTGGTAATTGCTAAAACATCATTACCTTGTAAATCTTCATGACCTAAACGAATACTTACTGGGCAACTAGCTTTAACAGCATGTTGAAGTTTTTGTTTTTGCCCTTCAGATATATTTACTTTAACATTAGTGTAACTTGTCATTTTATATACGAGTATTTTTTTATTTAGCTTATCTCGCTTCTCTAATATGAAACCTAATCGTTAATTTTTCACCTCTAAGATTTAGTAAATTACCATCTTGGTCCGTAATATCTACATTTAGGTTATGTATTTCATTTAACGTTATTGGTAAGTATACTAAATTAACTGGTGACTCAATTATCTTATATCCAGGTGCAACATCTGGGAAAAAAGAGTAAATAGTATTTCTTGGTGTACCATTAACGTAACTTCCTGAGATAATATCTATGTTAACTAGCAAACTATTTATGCTAAGAATGTTTACTACATCCTCTGACTCGTGAAATCCTTGCGTATATTTAGCTCGAGTAAATCCTAATACTTTAGCGATGGAACCTGGTTGATTAAAATCTACTTGATAATTATTATCAATAATAAGAACAGACTTTAGGGTATTAGTGTTCGCAGAAAAGTTAATGGGATACTCTTCATTAACTCTATCGTAATGACCATTTTTTCTCATTTCCTGACGAATCGTATCATTAATGTCAACGAGGTCATAACTTCCTTCAGGTATTTTTATTTTAATCCATGTGGTGCCATTGTCTGGAGAATAAACGAATGTGTTGTTCGTTTCATCAATGTTTGGAAAAGAGTAGTAAGTTTCAAGGTTTACCATAGCTATTTCATATACTTTATCCTTTTCCAGTTGAATTGGAGGATTAAACCTTGTTCTAAAGCGTGTTTTGTTATCGCTTACTATGATTTGAGACGATGATTTATGGCTCGTATTTTTTACAATTTGTCCTAAAAGTTCTTCCATTTTATAATATTTAAAATATTTTTTATACTGACTTAGGTATGTAGAAGTTATCAAGACCGTTTCTATACTTTCCATCATGTTTTTTACTGGTTAAGTCAATAATAGCGAAACCGTGTGGTCTTTCCCATGCCTTTTGACAGAACTTTCTAAACTCATCCTTAGGCATATCTTCACCTACATGATCGCTATAAATATGATTAAGGTTTCTTAGGTCTTGTGGGAAAAGGCAAATAAAATTAGCGTTTTCTCTAATAGTTTGCCTTGGTAGTCTAAAATAATTCTGGGAGAGGTAAAAGCAGTCAACATTACTATGCCTTCCTCGAACGTAGTAACACTCACATTTATTTTGCTTTTCTAAAAGTATATCATCGAAAATTATTAAATTTTTATTTTCTAAGTTTAACTCTCTCGGGTCAGGTACATCACTAGCATTTTCAAAGAAGTTGCAATTTATATCCGATTTGTTTTTAATCGTTTTAGCCCATTCTTCAACTAAAGCTATTGGTGGAA
Source organism: Hippopus hippopus (assembly GCA_946811185.2). Lineage (NCBI taxonomy): Eukaryota > Metazoa > Mollusca > Bivalvia > Cardiida > Cardiidae > Hippopus > Hippopus hippopus. Next base: position 27,880,451 of record OX328100.1, on the reverse strand, counting down.
TGTTTACTTCTTGTATGTCATCACGCATGTTAAACAATCTTAAGATACATTCTTTCGGTAGTTTTTCTTCAAAAGCCTTTTTTAGTATTCGGTATTCTGGTTGAAAAAGACTTTTTCCAAAAACATTTAAATCGTTGTAGTCAAGCCAATCTGGTCTGAGTAAAAGGTTTAACAATAAAGTAGTTTTACCACATGATGATTTACCTACAATTAAACCCCTAATACTTTTTGGGAAAAGGGGGTTATTAAATCTCTTTGATAGTACTTCATTCCATGATAAGTCCATAATATCCATTTTTATTTAAATATTTTTATTTTTTTATATAAAACAACATGTATTGTGTTAAATGTAAAAAACATACAGATACGAATGATATAAAATATTCTGTTTCTAAAAATGGAAAAAATATGATGCAGGGGAAATGCGTTATTTGTGGAATAACTAAATCACAATTTATAAAAAAAAAACTACCGGGAGTAGTATATTAAATAAATTTATAAATAATTTACCCGTTGAAATGCATCTACCAGGGCACAACTTTACAGGACCAGGTACCAAACTAAATAAAAGACTCAATCCTGATTTAACACCGAAGGAGTGGAGTAAACCTATAAACCGTGTTGATAAAGCCGCTTATAATCACGATGTTTGCTATCTTCAACACAACGATACTGCTACAAGAAACGCAGTGTGTGATAAGAATATGTTAACGGAGTTAGAAGGTATTTACAATCCTAGTATTAGAGAAAAAATGGAAAGAGGTTTGGTAAGTAGACTCATTGGAACAAAAATGAAATTTGGAATGGGAGTAAAAAAAAAAATTTAGCGGAAGAATTGCATAAACCCGTAAGAAGAAAATTTAAAAAAAGGAGAGTTATAGTAAACGGTATAGATAAGATATGGGCTGTGGATTTAGTAGACATGCAAGCATTTTCTAAGTTTAATCGCGGTATTAAATACCTTCTCGCTGCCATTGATATCTTTTCTAAATATGGATATCTGGTGCCATTAAAAGATAAAACAGGAAAATCTGTTGCTATAGCATTAAAAAGTATTTTTAAGGAGAGAAAACCCGAAAAAATGTGGGTGGATAAGGGTAAAGAGTTTTATAACAAAGATGTAAAAGACTTGGTTGAATTGTATTCTACCGAAAATGAGGAAAAATCAAGTGTGGTTGAGAGATGGATTAGGACAATGAAAGAAAAAATGTGGAAGTATTTCTCCGCTAACTCTACAAACGTTTACATTAATGTGCTACCGGATTTAGTTAAAAAATATAATAACACGAGGCATTCATCTATTAAGATGACCCCGGTAAACGCTAGTAAAAAAGAAAATGAAACGAGAGTTTGGAGAAATCTTTACCCTGATAATCTTGAAATAAGAGACTCTAATCCTAAGTTTTCCGTTGGAGATAAAGTAAGGATAACTAAAAAGAAAAAGACTTTTGAAAAAGGTTATACAACAAGATGGACTGAGGAGGTTTTTACAGTTTCTGAAGTAAAACTTACATCACCTATAACATATAAAATTAAAGATTTTAATGGAGAAGAAATACAAGGTACCTTTTATGAACCTGAACTGCAGAAAACCAGTCAAGAGCTGTATAGGATAGAAAAGGTTATTAAAAAAGGAAAAAAGAAATCTCTCGTAAAGTGGAAAGGTTATCCCGATGAATTTAATTCATGGGTTGACAATAAAGATATTAGAAATATTTAACTATAAAAAAATGTCAAATATTTCGATTGAAAACGTAATTTTACCGAATAAACCGTTGAACAATTTCGAATTAGAGGGTGCCGTTAAAAGATTAAAGATTCCTTATTTTAGAGGAGTTTTTTTACTAGATACATTACCGAGAAAACCGAGTAAAAAAGAATGTGGTATAGTAAACTTTGATAAAAGTAATGGTCCTGGTACACATTGGGTCGCTTGGTATAAAAATGGTAAAACTAAAATTTATTTTGATAGTTATGGCATACAACCACCTATTGAAATTCGAGATTATTTAAAAAGCCCAATACAGTACAATACTGACCAATTACAACAAGCTGGGCAAGTATTTTGTGGTCATTTATGTTTGTACATTCTAAAAGAGTTATCTAGAGGTAATCAGTTTCAAAATGTTTTAAATAAACTTTTTTAGTGCTATATAAAAAAATGCCTGTTAACAAATTCGGAAGAATGAAAGATGATGGTGAAACAAGCGGTGATGGTGTGTCACTCACTTACATAAATAATAATTTTTTACGTAAAGATGGAACAACTGTTGTTAGTGGGTCTATAGACATGAATGGTAATACATTAACAAGGGTTAGTAATCCAGTAAATCCTCAAGATACAGCAACTAAGGCTTATGTTGACGCTAACTCAGGGTTGTTGGGTGAAAACGGAGGATACCATGTTACTGGATATTTAAATATGGGTTTTAATCCAATAAGAAATGTTAAGGATCCAAAAGAACCAGGTGAAGCTGCTACTAAAAATTATGTGGATAATGTTGATAGAGCCTTCGTTTATAAAGACGGAAGGTGGTATGAGGCAGATGATGCAATCTCAATGGGAGGACGAGTAATTAACAATCTCGGAATCCCTACAAGACACGACCAAGCCTCTAATAAGTTTTATGTGGATACCGCTATTGAGGCGGCTACCGCGGGTGAAAAAGCTTTAACAAAAAAACAAGATGGTTCCTATTCAATAGATGGTGGAATAGATATGAATGGTAACTCGATTACTGGGTTGCCAAATCCTGTATCCCGTGACTCTGCTGTCAATAAAAATTATGTTGATAATGGTGGAGCTATTATAAAAAATCCGGATGGGAGTTTCATGGCGGTGACTAACATAGACCTTCAAGGTTTTTCTATAAAAAACGCAGCAACACCGGTAGAAGAGAGAGATTTAGTGACAAAATCCTATGTGGATAAAAAAGTATCTCTTCCTTCTCTCATAGGTCCTAAACCTATTATAACTGTGTGGGCTGAAGAAAATGGACCATTAGGGGATGGTAATTATGAGTTTTCATTCGGTAATGGTAATTCAGGTAGAAAGCATGGTTTAGGGGGTTATTGTATGAGTGCTCCGGGTAGAATCATAAGAGGAAGTTTAACGGTTGTTAAAGATAATGTTAATGTACGAGGAGAAGAGATAAAAGTTAATATATCGATAAACGGAAATGAGCAGGTTGATTATTCTATTATTAAAAAAGAGGATGAAACTTGTAGTTGTACGGTTTTTCCGAGTGCGTTGGAGGTACAACAATGTGACATCGTAAACTTTATTTCAAGAACAGATAGTCGTAATGTAACACACGCTTATATATCTATTTTGATAGAGTTAGACTTGTAAATATATATAATATATTATAAAAAAATATATTATATATTTATTTTACTTTTTTCATATTATAACAGGGTAAATTCAATAAAAGGTGGAGTACAACAATAATTATTCCTTGTTCCTTCACAAAATGCCTCGTAAGCAATTTCTATTTCCGTTTTAAATGTTGAAATGTAGTTTTCTGGGTAACATCCTATATTAAACCAGAAATCTCCAACTCTATAGCGACCACCCTCATCTGAATCATAAAATCCAACCCACATCTTTGTGGTTCCTTTTTCACTCGTTCTATAATGGTAGTGGTCTTTGAATTTCGAGAAATTTAAGCTATAAAAATAGTATGTAACAGGTATTAATTTTTCTTTTAACATCACAGCGTAATAATCTTCACTACGAGTTAGAATAGGATCATCCCAAAATGTATACGCGAAATATACTTTATTTCGGTAAACAGAGGGATAAGCTATAAGTTTATTTTTTAAATTATCATTTAATTTTGTGATTTCTTCACTGGTAAATCGTTGTAAACAACTCATTTTTATTAAAAGAAAATAATTTCTTTAACTTATTTTAGATTCAATTATTTATTGTCTACATATAGGACATCTACTTAAGGGGTGTATTTTATCACATTCCTCACATATACATAGATGCCCGCAACCAAATGTTATATTAGGTTTATTAATGATACATATACAACATTTTTCCTCTAAAAATAATTTTTGTTTTCGATTAAAATTTGTTGGTTTAAGTTTTAAGAAATCTATGCTATAGTAATCTCTATCTCTTATAACAAAAAAAGAATCATTAAAGTCACTTCTATTAATAAAAGTTATTTTACCCAATGCATCAGTAATTTTAACAAGTGTAGCGTCATTTCTATTAGTTCTAACATAATTAGATAGTGTTACATTTTTTGTTAATTTTTTTATTTTTTTTAATGCTTCATTCACATCAGGGTCTCCATATAAATTTTCTAATCTATTACTAAATTCTATAAAAGGTGAAAGAAAATTAAAATTTCTCGACTTTTTACTTGGTTCTCTATGGTATAATAATACTCTAGGTTTGAATTCGAAAACATGCTTTTCACAAAAATTTATTTCATTTTGATAAGGAATTAGATGTCTTCCATTTTCTGGTCTAGTATCAAACCAATAAGGTCCAACTCTTTTTCTTTCTTCAGTTTTATTATCGTAGAGACCCACCCACATAGATAAATTATGTGTACCATGAGCCTCCATTTCTTTACTAAAACAATAATATATAACAGGTGCCGCTTTTCTCAAAGCAGTACAATAATCGTTATGATGGATATTTGGGAAATATACTTTTCTTCCTGGAGTACCAAAAACAGGGATTTCTTTAGATTTATTTTTAATATGTCTTTTTAATATTCCTACTTGACTTGCGGTTAATCGTTTGAAACAACTCATTTTTATTAAAAGAAAATAATTTCTTTAACTTATTTTATTTTAGAGAACAATATAGACACATTAGCATGGGGACATCAATTAATATAGGTTTGAGATTTTGCTCATATAGGTATATGTGGGAAAAAATGAAATGTGTAGTCCCTCATGCATGGGCTTATTCTATGTTAACATATGAGGGAGACCCATACATTAGTTGATGTGTTGGTTAGTGGATGTGTTGGCTTATCTATTGATTGATGTGTTGACTTATTTTTTTATAGATGTGTTGGTTCATCTATTGATTGGTGTTTTAATTTCTGGTTACATTCCTGGAAATTAATTCTTGGAAAATGTTTGAAGGGTTAAGGGTTAAGGGGATTAGGGGTTAAAGGTTAAGGGTTAAGGGGTTAAGGGATTAGGGGTTAAAGGTTAAGGGGATTAGGGGTTAAAGGTTAAAGGTTAAGGGGTTAAGGAATTAGGGGTTAAAGGTTAAAGGTTAAAGGATTAGGGGTTAAAGGTTAAGGGGATTAGGGGTTAAAGGTTAAGGGGATTAGGGGTTAAAGGTTAAGGGGATTAGGGGTTAAAGGTTAAGGGGATTAGGGGTTAAAGGTTAAAGGATTAGGGGGTTAACCATCTCACTGGTTATTGGGGTAGCTCTCTCACAGATTATCTACTAACATAGATTACGCAGAATTCGTGTTCACCTTTGTCAACGTGTTATAAGTGAAATGATTGTAATTTAGTCAGTGAAGAGTAAAAAACTCCATTTCCTAGGCTTCATCAGCCAGAATACATATGAGCCATGCTCTGGCAAAAAGGGGTCTGATGCATGTTCGTGATGCCTTATACCAAGCAAGTCATTACATAATTGTGGATCCATAAAATCCATTCTGTAGAACAAACCGGCTAATCATGAGGTTCACTGATCCTTTGACACGTAGAAAATTGAACAATAGCAAAAGGTTTCGACCCGTGTCAGCCTGCGCGGACTGCGCAGGCTGACACGGGTCGATACTTTTTGCAGATGCATTAAGCCCCCTTTTCAAAGAGCATGGCTCATATGGTTATCAACGTATCGGACAGTGAAGGTCCAACATCAGACTTCACGTTTTACTGCAGTCCGATCTTGATTTACACTGTCCGCCTAAAAAAAAAGAAAATACCAAAGTTACCCTAAACGCAGACAGAGCTAATGTGCTTTGATTATTTGATATAAAGTTAGGTATATAAATCTATCGCTTTATCTCGTAATTCCAGAAACGGCTTTTTAGGGACAAGCTTTATTGGATTTCGTGAACACTGTCTACTCTCTGGAACTGAAAGATAGGACTTTCATTAACTACTTTGATTGGCTTTCGAAGCATTAGAGAGCTAAAATAAATATTTTTTGATATTTTTTCAGCCTTTAGAAAAGATCCACGTTATACGGTTGGGGAGCTTTCTTCCCCCCCCCCCTTTCTGTCACAAGATGATGACAAAAAAATCTGATCGTCTAGCATCAAGACGTTTTGTGCAGTCTGAAAATAGTCTGCTATGACCAGGAAGACAACCAATGACGTGATTTGTGGCATTAGGTTTTATGTATGCTGTCTCCATAGAGAAGCGTGTCAAATGTCTATATTGTAGATGTTTCAATCACGACATAGTTGGCATTGTAAAGTGGGGATTCGTCTACAGAAGCTCTCAGTTAAGGCGTCCAAAATTCGTTTTTGAGATAGACAGAATTGGATAAGCTTGCATGGGGATGCTGTGCAGGTTTGGATTACCAATTTCACAAAAGACATCAGAGGTAAAAAGAACGAACCTACACTGTAAAATCTGATCCAATTCTGATCAGAGGTATTTTCACGTGTGTGATAGCATACCAACGTTACAGTGGTCAAACTTTCTTTTAGAACTCTAGTACATCAAGAAAACTCATACAATTAAAGCAAATGCTAATGTCAACACTTAGGTTGTTAATCCCGAATTAAGAATATTTTGCGGACAGTGTAGATCAAGATCAGACTGCACAGAACGTGCAGTCTGATCTTGGGTCTACACTGTCCAAAACGGTTTTTTGCCCCAACAACAAGCACTTTGTAATCGTTATGTTTCAATATAAACTATTGGCTGGAAATCTTTATTCTATTTATTTAACAGTGTAATGGATACCATTTTGTCCTTTCTATCCAGCATGGGATTCCGGCTCCTGGAAAAACATGTGAATTTGACTATATGCATCAAACTTTCATCTTAATTTTGAAACAAACCTCTCAATCTAGACATGATATGTTTATTTATCTTTTATTTAATGAATAATGTTTTATACGTACTAAGAGTATGTTAGCGATGTAACGGCAACGGCTCACGAATCCATGTGTTTCATTGGTTTCACACGTACTAGGCTGGTGCTCTGCAATGCCTTGCTCAAGTGACTAGTGGCGCTGGTGGACATTGGAAAATCCAGGCGCCTTAATCACCGAGTCATGGAAGACTTCAGGTTACACAAGGTGTTTTGCCGTGTTACTCATGTTACAGACAACTCTTCATTCCTCGGGGCTCAATCACAGAGTTTTTCAGGGGCCCTATGATTTACCAACCGTTCTATTTTACATTCTTTTTTCTAAGACTAGGTTTGGAAAATAACGAAAATTCTCATTTTCACTGTACAAATAAAAGCTTTCATTTCTCAGGACCCAGTCAGTTGGTTTAGCCAATCATAAATTGTGTTACTTTCAAATACAAAAATAAATTCAAAAAATATTGCTAAGAATGCTTGGTGAATAGGGGCCAACGACATCGAACAGAAAGGAGAACGTTCTCTGCGGACTACTAGAAACAGATATCGTCGATGCTTGTCCGATCTCGGAGTCATTAAATCGACGAATATGGAAAATCAAGATTTGCGTTCTATTTTTGATCCAGTTTTGTCTTCTATTTTCTATTCCTCAACTGCATGTCCTCCGTCTTAAAATGAACATTTTTTATTCGTGAATTACTCACTGTCCACGGCCAGAGCCCGCTCCCCATCCCCCACCCCCTTTCCTGGAAAAAAATAAAGAAAGAAAACACAGGGAGCTGATGGCGATATTGATCTGATTTTGGAGCCATTAAGTCGGCAAAGAGACAACGAAAATCAAGATTTGTTTAATCTGATTGTCTCCCCTCCTTTTTTCCTCTTTAAGTATCACAGAAAACATCTCTTCTAATATCTAATTATACGACAGATTCCAAGTAAACAGTTTGCAATAAATCTGCAATTCTACAGTCTAACAATTGGTTTCGATTTGATTTCTCATCCGCAGACTAAAAACATTTAATGCTCTCGATAAAACTTAGTGTCAAATTTCAAGGTCAGTTTAAGGTTGAATTAAATTAAAGCGAATCCGATTCTACAGTTTACGCCAATGATTTGACAATTTGGTCTTGATTTCACTCTTAACCACAAAATTCATAGTTCAAACGACCTCGTAGTTCTAAGACGACTTTTGAAAACTTTGTGGGAAAAGCAGAAAATTCTGGTAACCAGCATTTTCTCCTTTCACCTTAACGTTTTCTACACTATCAAAGAAACATTCCATCTGTTGAGCAAGCTTTGTTTTGTCGTCTGCAAATGCTTTCAATTTGGACACGCCTTGAGTTTTTCGTCTGGTAAAGAGTTAAATACGGTTTGTTTGAGCACCTAAAGAAGTTGTTTTTCAGCTTTTATAAGCCAGCATTCATCAAACATGAATCATAATTCTTAGTCTAACTTTCAAGGATTTTTTAATGTTTAAAGTTTCGACGCGATAACTCCTCTGTATACCACAATGCTTTTTTTTCAAATAGGGTATGCTGGAGCATAAAAGGTGGTAATGATTTCTATTTTTTAGGTGATATTACGTCAAAGAATTACAGGATAGACTTCTTCAGGACAAAGAAAAGAATACTTCCCGAGTTTTACAGCCTGTGACAGTTACATTAGCTATGGTGTATAACTTTGCAATGAAAGTGCCTTGATTTATATTCTCTATCAAATAAAACTTGCCAAATAGGACACCATGCAATCTCGTTACATCAACACAATAGCGTAGTCGACTAGAGGCTTAAAGAAAGTTATACAAGATGTTTGTTTATTTGTTTGAATGGTATATAAAACCACTGTTAAAATTATTTAGTCACGGTCCTTTTTCATCACTGTGATAGCTCACTTATTCATGTGCTCCCCAGGATTTACAAGTACCTGACTGGGGATCTTCAGTACCTTGTCTAGAACTCTTTCACGTGACCAGTGCTACCATATAAAGTAAAGTATCGTAAAATATTAGATGTAGCTGAGTAAGTTGTAGAAGAAAACTACCGATTTCTAGGATCGAGTCCCAACCAAATGAAAACTTGTGTATTTTTTTTTTTTTTTTTTCTTTCAAGACACCCTGTGTTAACCCTTAGACTGCTAAGAGCGATTCAAGGACCTTTTTGCGGACAGTGTAGATCAGTGTAGATCAATATTAGACAGCACAGAACGTGCTGTCTGATTTTGATCTAAACTGTCCGCTAAGGAGATATTTTTCCCCCAAAAAAAAACTTTAATAGCAACATTTAGGATTTTACTTTCTGCTTGAAAATTTCATTTAATTTATTTAGTATAGGTTAAAATGTTAACTACATGTAATCCAGGGGTTCCTTGCGAGCACCAATGTTAAATACCGGACACGTTTTTTTCAAAAGGAACCCTGGTATCTGTTCGAAGAGGAGATAGAGTAAAAGATCCTGTTACACCGAATTAAAAAAACAGTCACATGTATATAGAGCTATAGTTTCCTTTAGTTTGCCTTAAAAACATTCAACCGCGCTCTTAATTCGATTTGGTGTTGTGTGACCTAGATTCTGCTTTTTAATTGTATACCTATATAGAGTATATTGACTGATTTTCTTTTTTTTTTTTCCCCGTTCATGTTTACCTCATTAACATGCAAGGTGATGTTCTTAAACAATCACTTGGCAAGAATCCTTGATTTTGTATCTGCTAATGGCAGCTGAATAATACAGGGTGCACTGAAATTAGAATATCATTTTCTATCAGGCGTAGCCTCGCAACCGCTAGAGGTTATATTTCGCATGAAGATACACGAATGATTAATTAATTAAATATGAACTAGGTCATAACAGACCAAAACTGAATTAGGATAGATGTTAAATGATCAACCTGATTCCATTAAATCCTGCAGACGACATCATATGCAAGCGACATAAATGTTTTTTTTTTAAGTATTACTAAGTATTCTTAGCGTTACTGATAAGTTCTCAAGAAAGATCTTAAATCTTTTGAAATCTGGGAAAAAGATTGGGTTTTGGAATAAAATCGTGATTACTGCAAAGTCTCTTTAATTACCAGAAAAAAGAAGCCCAAATAAAACTCCCCCAGTTTGCAATATTTGTTGTCATGACAAATTACAATTTAAAAGAAAAAAGCTAAATACTTTGGGATACCATTAGTCATTAACTGTCCTGGAAGGAACCTATACAAAAACAGTAAAACATTACTAAAATAGCAAAAAATCATCTTCGCTAAGAAATGTAAAAAGATAGAAATATAAAACTGAAAGAAATCACCTACAAGACACAATCATATTATGTTAAACTCAACTAGAATACTCTTCAATTACTTAGCACCCATAGCAAAATTTTCTAAACACTAGAACAGGTCCAAAGATTTACAGTCATATTTATCGTTAATAACTACCAGTGTGGCTGTAACAGTGTTATAAATTTAATCAAAGAATCAAACCGACAGACACTGAAAAAGCATTACATCTGCGATGGAACCTTCTTTTGTAGAAGTGAAGAACAATTTTGACCATCATCATATTGCAGACAAGGAACTTTAACTGCCTAATACCGTTTGTAGAACTCGACAACATACCCATTCTTGCTTCCCAACAACAATCTGCTTGTGAAATAGTCTCGCCCGTAACATCAAGTCTAGGCCCAGCTTAACCATATTTGCTTAGAGGCAGGGCCTATTATGTAGTCGAAGGACCCATTCTTCTAATTCTAAGTCAAAAGTGAGGGTTTCAATTTATCTGAAACAATGGATCTAACATCTTTCACTCATTCTAATCCTTCACTTTTGTATATAATTCACCAACAACTGTTCCAAGACAACGCACTTGCTAGTTATTATGATGCAGACGTACACTTTTTTTCACATACACAATCGTTGATTTTTATTTCAGTTTTTTGGAAATAAATTGACAAAGTTCCATAAATTTCCACAAGTTATGATTAAGACTTAAAAAGGAAATCATGTTAGCATGATTGATCGATGGAACAATGTCTGTATGGAATACAAACCTTCAATCAAGTAAAGATCATTATGCAAATGTATACAGCGTGTTAGTTCCCGTGAGATGCAAACTTCATGTTACCATGGAACGTCTCCGCATACGCTTTTGGCTCACAAGATGCTACGAGTAAATATATTTTCTTAACTGGATTGAATGGATCAAGATCATACTGCACAAAACGTGCAGTCTGATCTCAGACCTGACCTGTCAGATATTTTCAGATGTTCCTACCTTGCCGGGTGTTTCCTTTTTTTTTTTAGCTAAAAGGAATGTTCATTTGTTTATCTTACAGCCATACGGTAAACTTGATTCTAGTTTAGCACAAGGAAACTTTTTTAGCAAGAGAAAGTAAAGAAACTGTGACCATTTCAAAGAATATACTTTCATTATTAGCTCGCCTGACGGGAGTCCAGGTAAGGCTATTGCATTGTCCCCGGCGTTGGTTTTGTCGTCGTAGTTAGCGGCCACGTTTACGTCAAAGTTTTCTTCGAGCTCACATTTTCAAAACGACACGAAAGATTCGGTCTATTTCTTATCTGATAATGGATATCGATATCGGTCCAAGATTTCTTTCTGCTAACACTTTCAGGACCACGTTCATGATCATAAGTTCAAAGTCGTAGACTTTTATATTCTACACTAACGTGTAAGGTTTTTAAGATTTTTAAAGGCTCATACTTTCAAAACCATATTTTGGATTTGGGTCGTGTTTGCTATGATGATAGATGTACATGTAGGTCCAAAAGTTTCTTTCAGCAATCCCTCGGCCCTCACCGATGGTCTGAAGGTCAAGATCGTAGACTTAATTATTTTCAAGTTTTAAGTTAAAGCATTTTTTAAAGAAAACTCATTTTTTCCTATCTATATCATAGATTTTGTTCATATTTTGCTTCGTTACAGATACAGATCCAAAGTTTCACTGAGATATACCCCTGCCATGTCCTTGCCCATGATCGTAAGGTCAAGGTCACAGATTTTGAAATTTCGTGTTAAAGATTTTCTAGAGATCCTATTTTCCATGATTTGGCTCATATTCAGTATGACGATGGATATAGGTCAACAGTCTCATTCAGCTATACTCCTCCCCATGTCTGCGACCAAAAAGTCAAGGAAGAGCTATTGCACTGACCCTGGTGTCGGATTTAGTGTTGTGTCTTCTTTCCTAGGTTGGGAACCTTTTTTTTTTTTTTTAAAGAAACTGCCACCCGCAGAAATTAACTTGTCCAGGCCAGCTGTCCTGTCTGATTACAGTTCTTGTAACATAATATGTAAGCGGCCTTTGTCAAAGAACGAGAGAGCCGAAACTTTGTAGATCTACTTGAAAAAAAAGACAAAAAAACGGAAAGTCCATATTAAGTGAACTATAGCTAAAATGTGACTAAAATAATCCTGACGCCTTGAAACGAATCAGCCGTGCTCTCTGAAAAGGGAGCTTAATGCATCTGCAAAAAGTATCGCTTCAGGCCAGCCTGTACAGTCTGCGCAGGCTGACATGAGTAAAAAGTTTTTGCTATTAGTAAATTTTCTCTATGTTAAAGGACTGTTCTACCTCATGATTCAAACTGTTGTAAGACAAAATATACAAAAAAAAAAAAAATCTTCCCCAAAATTCTAAAAGGAGTCCGCCTTAGGCAATTTTTGGGATGAATTTTTTTCCTAGATAGTCAAGTTGGGTATCAAACTCCTTTTGATCCCCTGGGTGCAAATATCTATTTAGATCTGGGATAAAAGCCACCATTCTTTTAAATGAATTTTCTTAAGAATTTTTTTTTTAATGCGAAAAAAATCATAAAAATGCATAAAAAAATCTGATGGCTATTAGCCCAGATATGGATAGATATTTGCATTCAGTAGATCAAGACCAACATTTTGATATCCAATTTGATTCTCTGGGTGATGACTTGCTTGATATAATGCATCACGGACATCCATTAAACTCCCTCTTGCCAGGGCCTGGATCAAATATTTAACAAGGTCGGTTTTTAAAAACGAATTTTCAGTAAAGATATAAAGGCCAACTTATATAAGCCTACTAGTGGAATTAAATTGCATTGTATCACAACATTGACATGTATATGTGTATCCGTCTATCAACTGGCAATCAAAATTCTACGCAATCCCTTAACCCCATACCATAAAACCCCGAGATTTAACAACCCCTATATAAAGAAAGGTTCTGAAAACATGGTGGGAAAAGAGAAAATGCTGGATTCCATCATTTAAGGTTGTATCGTCTGGAAATGCTTTTGATTTGGACAGGTGTCGGTAGTTAGAATGATCATCATCCTTGTAACAAGGCTCATTTCATAGGAATGATGATAGATGCGTTAATTATAATTGCTTATGAAGAAGACAAGAGAGACACCCAGTATGATAACAATGTTGCTTTGACAACTGCATACCCTCGAGGTTACGTGAGAAAGCATCTAGTGGCTTGGGAAGAATGTTGTGGAAAGTAGCGGCAAAAGAAACTCAAAGACAGCATGAAAAGGTGTACTAGCCGCCGCGCAGAACGTGCAGTCTGATCTTGATCTGCACTGTCCCACAAGGAGATAATTTCTTCTAAAAAATAACATTAAAATTGCAATGTGTGGTTATTTTTATACTGTCAACTTAAAACTTTTGCTGTATTTATTGAGCAGGTTAAGGGTTAAGACAAATGCTTGGTATTGTACAACGTTTTCAACAGGATTTCAGTTCTTTCACGGTGGTCTATGTACCTATCCAAGCACTCATGGTGTTAATGTAACAAGTACAACACATAACACCTTTGTTGCCTTTGATCAAAGGCTGTAACTGAGATAGTGTCGTACAACGGCGTTAAACACCATACTCGTTCTTCATATTCACTCTCTGTCAATGTACCTATAATAAAATTTTTATTATATTCCTATCAGTGAATTACTGAACACCGCTTGTGATGATAAATATGGTATCATCACTAGTCATGATACAGTTTTAGAATGTTTGCCGGAACTACTTTTTTTCCTATATTACTCATATTGATCCATTCTTGGATAATTATTAGAATAATAGGATAATCAACGGGTTGTGTGTGATATTAAAAATCTGTCACTCGAATGGGGTTTGATGTGGTTAAAAAACTCGTTCTTCGGGCTCGTTTTTTTTTTTTTTTTATCCCCATCACACCTTTCTAGTGACAGATTCTTAATATCATACACAACCAGTTGGTTATCCTCTAAATACATGTATTCTAGATCTTTCCTAATTGATGCTGTGCACAATAATTGGAGCTTGTACCAACCGTTTGAATCGAGATCAAACTTCACAGATTGTCTTGTCCTATCTTGGATAACGCTAGATATTATTCTGCCAGATGTTCCGATCAAAACTGTCTACAATTGTGAGCAACACCTTCGTCGATTTTAGTATTTGATACAAAAATGAAAAAAAAAAAAAAAAAGCTCCGAAAAAAGCAAGGGAGTTAATATAAATTTAAAACCATCTTTTGTTATGGTTAGCTGTTTCTAGAACGCACAAGAAAACCGTACACAAGAAATATCTTTAACAAAGAAAGACAACATAAATTTGCCTGTAGATAAGCCTAAAAGGGCCCGCAGAATAAAAATGTCTATATATTTTACTAATCACAATTTTTCTTTTTAGTCATTACGAAGAATTAGGTCAAAATCCAGAAAAAGTTTTAAGATCATGCCTAAGTATCACAAAGTACCCGTGACTTGGTGATTGCGGGTTCCATACGCGGTTGCAGCAAACTTTCTCTCTGGCGATTTTTCGCTTCTCACCACTGATGCATGTGAGAAAGTAGTCAGTAGCTTGGAAAGAAAATTGTGTCAGGACCGGTGTGAGAAAGGCAGGAAACACGTGCGTAGGTGCAGTGGCCGCAGTGATATGACCTAAGCTGTTAAAACGGCGACAAACTCCAATACAAAAAGACCAAATTACCTCGACAAAGACACAGGGGTCTGTAACAATGCTTAGGTTATCAATAACGCTGAAACGGTGTAGACATCAGCCAGACATCATACTGGAATAATTTATTAGGTAGCACCTTACCACTATGAAACGACTGAAGAAACATTGTCTTGCCGCAGACCGCTTTTGGGAACATTTTGGGAAAAGGAGACTTACCTGCTCAACACATCTTTTACACATGTATCGGTGCATAAAATCTCAATTAGTTTTGATGATTAATATTTCACAACTTCGTTTTCCAATTTCGTCAAATTAATTTTAGAAGACAATGAGACAATGGTCATTTGACGTGCAAAAAGTTTCGACTCATGATAGCCTGTGCAGGCTGCGCAAGCTGACATGGGTTGATACTTTTTGCAGATGCTCCTACCTTTTCACACAGCAAAGCTGATATATTATATACCTTTCAAATACAAATCTTTAATTAGAACTGTGCCTAACACAGCAGGAAAATCTTTAAAAGGATAATAAATATTTTTTTGATAAAATGAAAAATTAAGAGAAAAAGAAATGGTTCTTGCCTGTAGCCCCCCCCCCCCCCCCTTCCCCGTATATTTTTAGGAACTGTCAATAGCTGATCCGTGAAAGTAGTATTATTGTGGTATTAGTGAACAAAGTAAGTGACGAAGTTATGATAGAACGTGTCTAGTTCCATTTCTTAGACTCTTTACTAGACGAAAAGTGACAGAGTTGTCCAAATTGACTGTAGTTGCAGACTGCATTTCAATAGGGTCAAAATGGTGGAGTTCGACCTTTCAAAATTTCGAAAACAGTACGGAGGGAATTGAAAAATGGTTGCTACCGGCGTTTTCTCCTATTCACAAAATGTGTGCAAAATCCATCTTTCTCGGGGTCTTTAAAACCCGGGATTGTTTTGGAAAGGGTAACTTCATTTTCTATTGGTAATTCTCACAATATTAGGAATTAGAGCAAGATAGTATCGTTACACCCTAACCAATGAAATCCGTCTTTTCTAACATAGAGCACATACGACATATTATATGCGAATTTTCTTGGTGCTACTATCCGTAAGGTATGATTAAAAGTACTTTACTTCTCTTTTTTATGATTCTAAGAATAAGAGAAATTCTATCCGGACGGACACATATGGCTCCCGAAAATTAACCAGGCGTAATTAGTTAAAAGTTATCTACTAAGTACATTAGGTTGAAGTTCACTCGACCCACTGAGAAGTCCAATTTACGTTTGCAGAAAATGATACTGTGGCTAATATAATTCACCTATTTTCCCGACATATTTAGTGATGAAAAAAAAAAGTGGAAACAAATATAAGACTCTCTAAAGGTTATCAATCCCATATTTTTTCTAGACCTTTCCAGCATAGGCACGCAAAGAGAAACAGTCTTGGGGTCGCATTGTTTTATAAAGATACCGTTGCTGATGGTGTCAAAATATTCAAAAATCACCACAACTCAGTTATTTGGTTAAAATTAGATCGTTGCTTTTTCAATATTGATAGAAATATTTATGTATGCGGTATTTACCTTTGATGTGAAGAGTCACCTGCTTATGATGTAATAAATGTTGAGTTTTTTTGCATTGTTAGAAACTGATGTAGATTATTTAAAAAAATTAGGTGATGTTTATGTCTGTGGGGATTTTAACAGCAGAATTTCTTTGAGACACGACCTTATTGTATATGATAAGAATGTTTACTTACTGGACGAGGCTGATTATGTTGCTGATGAATTCCTTGAACGGGCCTCATTAGATAAAAAGTGTAATGGTTTCGGCACAAAGTTGCTAGACCTTTGCAAATCTACAAACATAAGAGTAGTAAACGGTAGATTAGGCAAAAATCACAGGATAGGCTCATTTACATTTGTGTCTCATGGAGGGGCCTCAGTCGTGGATTACTTACTCACGGACGAAAGAAATTTCTTGTGCATAACATGCTTTCGCATTGAACCATTATCTGAATGGAGTGATCACTCTGCCATTTGTTTTTCAATTAATTGCAATAATAATTCTCCAGTTAGTAGCGACAAGTATGAAATTAAGTATAAAAGGTATGAATTTCATAAGCATTGTTTTAGAAGTAGGATCATTTCCAATTTATCTGTTTTTAATCATTTAATTTCTAATTTGAATTTATCAAAAAGTGTTCTATAAACAAAGTTCATGAGAGGGAGCAGTACACCTTTAGAGGTGTCCCCACTATGAGTAATGCAGACTGGTTTGACAGCGAATGTCAGAATGCTAAACAGTGTTATTTGGAGGCTCTTTCCGTTTTTAATCGTTGTAAATCTGACACCAGTAGAACTTATCTATGTGACTGTAAAAAGAGATACAAGAGTTTAATCAGACAAAAGAAAAAACAGCGTAAGTCTAAAAAAGTATAAGAATTAGAGAACTTGAAGCACAGTAAACCGATTTAATTTTGGAAAAGTAAATCACAGATCAGCAATAAACTAAATATAGAAGATTTTTGCAATTATTTTTCCAATTTAGAAAATGACATTTACCAATGTACAAATACCCAAACGGAAGATTTTTGTCTAAACCACGATTTCAACATTTCCTTGACCAATGGAGAGAGGGCCTTGTTATTATATTATTTAAAAAGGGGGGTAAAAATGACGTGAATAATTATCGTGGTATTACCGTATTAAGTTGTATGTCTAAATTATTCACCACTGTTTTAAATCAGAGAATTGTATCTTTTTGTGATAAGTACAACATTATATCCGATGCTCAGTTTGGTTTTAGAAAGGGTAAATCTACAGTAGACACCATTTATGCATTGAATACAGTTGTACAAAGCTATTTGAATAACAACAAAAGGTTATATGTTGCTTTTATTGACTTAAAGAAATGTTTTGACAGTATTTATAGGCATGCGTTGTGGTTGAAACTGTTTAAGGCTGGGGTACAGGGTAAAATACTACGTATTGTTAAAGATATGTACGATGAAATTAAATCTTGTGTCAAACATTTGAACAGTTATTCTAACTTTTTCTCCTACTCAGTGGGTCTAAGACAAGGGGAGGTAGTTTCACCTATATTAGTGTCTCTATTCCTCGAAGATTTAGAGTTATCTTTGCAAGACAGAGTGAGCACCGGAATTTTAACTGATGATGCTGTTCTCATTTTGTTACTATTTGCTGATGATATGGTGCTTTTTGGTAATTCGCCAGAAGACTTACAAAAGAATCTCAATTTGCTACATAGTTATTGCATGCAGTGGGGACTGGAGGTCAATGACTCAAAAACTAAAATTATAGTATTTAGGAAAAGGGGTCGATTGAAACAAAGTGAAACCTGGACTTATGGAGAGACTAGTCTTGAAGTAGTCGACTTCTTTAATTATCTTGGCACAGTCTTTAAATGTAATGGTATCTTCTGTTTGAATAATCAATTTATTATTGGTAAAGCTTTAAAGGCACTGTCAATGCAGTTAGTGAACGGTAAGAACGTGCCGTTAAGACCTAAAACACTATGCCAGTTATTTGATTCCTTTGTCGGGTCAATTTTGAATTACTCATCAGAAATTTGGGGTTTCACTAAATCTAAGGAAATTGAAAGAATTCATTTAAAGTTTTGCAAACGTTTATTGAAAGTTCCTACGAATTCTTGTACTGTGGGCGTTTATGGCGAATTGTCGAGGTACCCTATCTATATTTCACGGTATTGTAGAATTATCAAATATTGGTGCAAGGTCATCAACACAGAAAATGTTATTTTAAACAGGTTATACAACTTTGCGGTTAATGATTTCCATGTGGGAAAAACAAATTGGGTCTCACAGGTTAAAAGTAGTTTAGATAACTATGGTTTTTCTGATGTATTTTATAATTATGATCTCTCTAAATTGAAAAGTTTTTCTAGAGTTTTTAAACAACGTGTTATTGATTGTTTCATACAGGAGTGGCAAGAGTCCGTTAACAATAGCTCAATATTATTAGAATATAAGCATTTCAAAAGTACTTTTACATATGAATATTATTTGGACTTAGTATCGTATGATTTAAGATTTTACATTACAAAGTTGAGATTATCAGCTTATTCATTAAGGATTCAGGCAGGTAGGTATGGGCCAAATAGAATTCCAAGGAATTTTTTATGATTTGCATGATATTGAAGATATTTATCACTTCGTGTTGATTTGCCCATCATACGCTCCATTAAGAGCTAAATACCTTGATAGAAAATTTTATCGAAGACCATCAATGTTTAAATTGTGTCAGTTATTTCAAGAAGTGGATAAGAATGTGCTACGAAATTTTTCTAGGTATATTAAACAAGCTTAAGCTTTTTATGTAAGAAATGTTCAAATTAACGTAACAGATAGTACCTAGCTGTTATTTATTAATTTATTATATACTTTCCAATCATTAAGCATATAGCTTTTGTTTACTGTATTCTTGAACCAAATTTTGCTTCAAATTAGAACTCTCCTAAACCAGCATCAAAACTATTTTATGTATGTGTGTTTTTTTTTTTTTTCTATGTGTATAATTATA
This sequence comes from Hippopus hippopus, assembly GCA_946811185.2. NCBI lineage: Eukaryota > Metazoa > Mollusca > Bivalvia > Cardiida > Cardiidae > Hippopus > Hippopus hippopus. Next base: position 27,860,944 of record OX328100.1, on the reverse strand, counting down.
TGTATGTGTGTAGGCAGGTATGTGTGTGTGTGTGTGTGTGTGTGTGTGTGTGTGTGTGTGTATGGATGTGTGTGTAGGTGTGTGCATAGATATATACATGTACGTGTATGTTTATGTAATTGTATATGTTTATGTGTGCACATATGCGTATGCATATGCGTATATGTATAGATATTAACATGATTAGACGACGTGGAATCACGTGACAATTGTTATCATTTTACATTGTATTGGGCTAAGACAATGTATGTAATGTACAAGTCTAAATAAAATTCTGTTCTGTTCTGTTCTCAATATTTTCTTCTACTTCTTTTTTACGTCCTTATACAGCCATGTTTTCATAAAAGGGCATTAACGTACCAAAGAAAATCCGTCGACCAGCAAAACTGACAACATGAAGCACAAAAGAATAACAATCCATGATCTGCGGTTGAACAGCGTTTGCATTACAACATGTAAATAAAGTCTGTCTTTTGGGAATAGAGCGAAGACCTGAAACAGACATTCAATTTAATCACGTTACGGTAAAAGCTTGTCACCTTGATTATTTTCACTTCTCCTTAATCCGAAAGAGCTTAGCTATTATTATCAGTGTGGTGATTATTAGTTGAGGCCAACAATTTGGTGCTGCAAAACATTCCTACTACTACAATGAATATGGTGATTTTGCTTTTGTTAGAGTATGAAAGAAGAATCCAGCGTAAGATCCACATAGCTTATAACCTCCAGAAATAATTAGGCAGTGCTAAGACAAATTTGAAATCATCCATGCAAAATATGGGTATCAAGGTAGGGTATCATATTATGCTCACAGTTGAAAACTTGTGTCGTCCGTGATTTCTACGTTTTGTATGCGCTTTTCGGCAACCAAATAACTGTTTATGCTTCATCATATTTATCATTAAATCAGTAAACGCATCTTTGACAAAAAATGGTGCGATTGGCTAATTTGATTCTGTAAGATATAGGTTGAAAAGCTATTGTAAGAAAGAGCAGTTGTAAACGTTTGGGTGTATATCTAACTTTTTCGGACATTTTGATTTACATTTTCTCGGTTTTTCAGGACAGTAATTGTCTGAAGCACCTAGCGTAATTACATTACGGAATTCAGATACACGAGTAGATAATTAGATACAGTATTTTAACATCTGATACCACTTCTTGCCTAGAAACTTGCAAGCAATAAATACTCCGTGAAAAAACAATTCGAGACAATTCCGTAAATACTTTCTGGAAACCGATTCTTTTCATTTCATTTACTAAAATAGGTCAATTTATCTGAAATGAAATATTATTATAAGGACTTAAACAGCTCAGTGATACATTAGTTACCCGTCTGTGGTATGAGACCATTTTCTGACAAGTATATTTCTTTCTTTACTCTTGTGTCTATCTACTTCATTTATAGCGTTTTTAAAATAAACATGCATATATGTGTCTGCACATTCAGTGTTGATAAAACTGTAAACTATGATATTAGCTTTTAAGAATGGTTAATATGTATTTATACGAAGACTGGATTGAAAGCTCTTTCCTTCTGCAAAGACGATTGTAAAGTTATAAGTGCATTCATTCGATTGATAATCTGTCAGATCAAGGTTGTCAATTATTTCATGAATGTCATTTTAAGCCCGTTTTGATTTACTTTTGTCTCTTCACTTGGAAGTGTAATCCCTTTTGAGTACGAAAGTAACATCAGCAGATAAAATCTGTCTCCAAAAGGAGCAGTGATACCGACTTATTCTTCAGCACATCTCACGAAATAGCGGACAGTAAAGATCCTACTTCTGTTGACATCACACAGCTAAAGAAATTGATGCAACAGCATCAGCGAATTTTAGCAAAATTACTGACACCTAGTTTGAGATGTATTTTGAAATACTCGACCAAAGAAACTACAAAATACGACCGGAAAATGTTAACCCTTAGGCTGCTAAGCGCGACTCACTGATATTTTGCGGACATTGTAGATCAAGATCAGACTGCACAGAACGTGCAGTCTGATCTTAGATCTACACTGTCCGATAAGGAGATATTTTTCTGCAAGAAATGTTTGAAATAGCATTATTCTGGTTTTTAATTATCGGCTTGAAAGTTCCATTTAATTTATATAGCAGGATAAGGGTTAACAAAATATCATCCCAGACTTAGAGTATAATTGCTTTCTTCTCTCTTGGCACATCCCATATCATTCATATTACAATCGCCAGCCTTCATTAGCCTGTATTTGATCTGGAGAATGTCCCCATGGATATTAGGTAAACAGTAGAAGAAAGTTATTTCCTAGACAAAACGATGTCTTCCGAATTTCTCCTAGATGATCAGAAGATGTATTTTGTCCATAAACGTACTTTGATAGAATTATTTTTCTGATATTCTTTGTACATTGAATATTTATATCCGAATGATTTTCGTAACAAAGTTTGTATAATAAACTAGAGGAAACATTGACTCAGATTTACAAGTGGTGTGGCGACACTGTGAACCACTTTCGGGTTCGGCCATAGTGCACAAAGGTAGTCCCATGTGAAAATGTGACTGCGAGCATTTCTGGAGAGCCGTTTGTATCAGAGAAATTTGATGGCCCTGAAGTCTCTCACCTGAGCCTTTTGGCCAAACATGACCTATTTCCAATCTCTTCCGAGATATTAGGACAAACATTCTAACAAACTTTCAGCGTGTACAAGCTTTTTCTAGAACTTCTCTCAGTCACCTACTTTTAAGCCTAGTACTGCCCATTTTCCAACTTGATGTAGATATCATCAAAACCAATGTTTTGACCACCTTTAGTGAGTATTGGACACAAAATAAGGCCTGAGGACTTTTCTAAGATTTGACCTGGTGACCCATTTTAAAGGCAATCTGTGTTATCATCATGACGTACATTCTCACTAACTTTCAGAAGTATTGAACAGAAAATGTGGCCTCTAGAGTATACACAAGGTTTATCTTAGAGTTGACCTGGTGACCAATTTGTTGACCCGATGTGATCTATTTTCAGTCTCATTCAAAATACCAAGACAAACATTCTGACTAGCTTTCATGAGAATTGATCAGGAAATGTGGTCTCAAGAGCACACACAATGTTTTTCAAAGGTTCGACCTGGTGACCTAGTTTCTGACCCAACGTGACCCATTTACAAAATCAACCGTGTTTCTTTCATTACAAACATTCTAAGCAACTTTCATGAGTATTGGACTGAAATTGTGGCCATTAGAGTGTACACAAGATTTTTCTGTGATTTGATCTGGTGACATAGTTTTTGACCCCATGTGACCCATTTTCAAACTGTTAGAGATATCACCAACACCAACATTCTGACTTTTATTTAAGGAGTATTGGACTGAAAGTATGGCCTCAAGAGCGTACACAGGGCTTTTCAAAGATTTGACCAAGTGACCAATTGCAAGATAAACATTCTGATCAACTTTCAAGAGTATTTGACTGAAAAAAAAAAAAAGATATGTAGCGTGTACAAAAGTTTTTTTTTTTTTTCCTAAGATTTGACCTTGTGACCTAGTTTTTCAGCCCTTGTGACCGACTTTTCAACTCGTCAAAGATATCACCAAGACAAACATTCTGACCAAGTTTCATACGTTTCAGCCTGAAACTGTGTCTTCTAGCACATACCTATGATATTTCAAAGATTAAACCAGTGACTTAGTTTTAGACCTGACATCTCCCATTTTGAAATTGTCTATCATCAAGACGAACACTCTGCTTAACTCTCAAGAGTATTGGACTGCAAATGTGGTCTCTAGTGCGTACACAAGGTTTTTCAAAGATTTGACCCGGTGACCTGGTTTTGACCCGACATGACCCATTTTTAAATCCGTGTGAGATATCACCAAGAATACATTCTGATCAACTTTTGAGAGTACGATACGGAAAATGTGGCCTCTAGAGTGTACACAAGGTTTTTGTAAGATTTGATTTAGTGACCTAGTTTTTGACCCGACGTGATCCATTTTCTAAGTCGTCCGAGATATCATCAAGACAAACATTCTGACCAAGTTTCATGAGAGACACAGCTCGATCACACAAGCTCACCTTGAGCAATTCGTTCTCTGGTGAGCTAAAAGAGAAAAATGTCTTAAAGGTGTTGACTTGATGATTTTAATGGAAACTGGATACATTTTATATATACTTCCCTTTACTCTTTGTATAAGCCACTGAGCATATACGATTTATAGAAACAAATAGCAAAGTTCTGGGTTGTCAATAAAAGTAAAGGACAGACCCAAAGATGGTGATTTTCACTTTTTTCAAAGCGCCGAATTGCTTGTGGTGTGACACACAGTATAGTGTTACTCTACAATATTGTAAGCAAATAGGGTACACTATATAGCCTCTGCAGTGTGTGTTTGTACAAGTGTGTACAGACAGACAGTCCTTCATTCGAGTACAAAGCATGTAAAAGATTTGTCATTTTGAACATGAACTTACGTTTTCAAATGAAGCAAACAAAGAAAGAAAATAATAATAATGATAATAATGATAATGGTGATAACAATAAGTGTAGAAGTTGAATAAAAATTCAGGAACGGAAATGTTATCCAGCTATGCCGATTGCTCTGTTCTGCCTCGTAGAGTATCTGTATTTCAAATGTAGTATTAACGAGAACAAGATTACTGTAAGTTTGAACTGACGCATAAACAAAGCAGTTTCAGAAACAGACGTATATGCTAAAGCCATAATGATGGGTTAAGGACGTCTCGTTGAAACCTTTCGTTTCTCCACTTTGATAAATTTGTCACACGTAATGGGGATGGCCACACTGATACGTGCACTGACAGAGACAGTAATTAACACTGGCCGATAGATTTGCATAGAGATGGTGAAGAGATACTGATGTTTTAATCAATAATAGGACAATTCCGGACCTAGTAGGGAAACACAAGCGAATCCTTGTTTAGCCTACAGTCACGAAGAATTTCCAATTATGACGAATTGTATCACTGTAGAACTCGATTGTCAGGATTTCCTGTAAAACATCAGCTTTCCGCTCGGACGATAAAGATTTCTTTCTTTGTGTATGATATTTGATGATTTTGAAACACCTTTTGGTGCATTGACACTTACAGAGGTACTCAGACATACGATTGGAAAGTACAAGAAATGTAATAATGTATTTTCAAAAACATGTTCAAAGGTGAATGATGTAAGCAAAATGAAACTAAGGTTTGATAAATAAGATCTTACAAGCTCGTGACAAGTATTAAATGTCAGAAAGTTTCTCGTGACATACGTTAGCAATAAATAGTTTAGCGCGAAAGATATATACCTGTTTATTAGTGGCGCTCTTGGACAATGGGGTCTAACAGTTATCCTTTTGTATTATACAAAGCAAGAAGTAGTTAAGAAGCCCATAGTTGTTTCAATCTATCTGAGTGAAAGCTTGCCCTAGCCGTTTATACACAAAACGGCCCCGATACCTGTGATAGAAGATTATTTTACTGACAGTAGATATGAACAAATATACGAGGAACATTTACCTTTTAAATTCTCGTCTGAAACTAGTTCGGATGATAAAAAAAAGAAAAGAAACAAGGTCTATATGAGCTATGTTCTGTGAAAGGGGGGCTTAATGCATCTGCGATAAGTATCGACCCAGGTCAGCCTGTGCAGTCCGCACAGGCTGACCTGTGCCGAAACTTTTCGCTATTGGTTAATATTCTGTATGTCCAAGGATCAGTCTACCTCATGATTCAGTCAATGGTTAAAAAGTGGCTTTTATAGGTCCTTAATAATGTGATGCCTTGATTGGTACAGTGCATCACGGTGATGTATTAAACCCCCTATTGCTAGAGCATGGCTCATATTTAAAGACAGGTTCAGTTGCAGATTATTTTTTTACCGTTAACACTTACTTCTGTAATTGCCATGTGTTAATAATTTAAAATGGAGTAAACTCATTCAAGATTCTAAGGTTTACAAAAGACATTTAATAGGTGTCTGAGTTTACAAATTCTCCCACCATACATTTCATTTACACGTTCAAATGTATCAAAAATGTACGAAGGAAAGCTACATGTACATGTATGTAAATATGCTACATAGACTACATTCATGAGATTTGGCTGACCTCCAAAAGTGGGGAGCTGGAAATCCCGTATTTTGGTTGAGTAAACGAGGGAGTATTGACAAAAAATGATCAATAGGAGAAACTCTCCATGTAAAGTTTATTTGGGTTCATAGAGTTTTCATTCATCTTCCCAGATTCTATTCGATTTTCGGAATCATATTAGCGTCTAGTAATTTACCAATTTTTCTCAGATAGAGCAAACGCTTTCACATGAGACCAGCTACGATGGTGTATTATTATATACGTTGTAGATCTAAGATACTGACTCTATTTGTTCCTCATTTGGAAATCTTCCCTTTTTCCTTTGATGATAATTGTCTAGTTTACCCTTCTATGACTGCTTTCAAATTGTAGATTGTCTGTTTGTAGATATTCCGTTCATACCTACTTTAACAGAAGGACCCGTCAGACCAAAAAGTATAGTGGAATGCACTAAGCATAATTTGTTCGTTTTGCCTGTTTCAATTTTTCAAAGTTATATTAACCAAGAGCCGGTTCATGAATCGGCTTAAAGTTACCAAGCTTTAGTATGCATGTGTGTGTGTGTGTGTGGGGGGGGGGGGTTGGTTGTCAGTATCAGTTGCCACGTCAAATAGTGTACAGGAGCGGCCATTGTTGCTCCTCATAAAGATAGACTAAAATACTAATATTTCAGTATCATTTGTAATATCATCATTTTTCTTTTCTTTTTACATATTCGTGTTGCAGCTAGAGCGCTAAATAATTCAGATGAACTTATAGTCAGCAAAAAAGTCAAGGCATTACAAAATCAGCTGTTGTTCTACCAAAAGTATTGAAAAAAGAAAAAGGCTGACAGTGTATATCCAAGTGTAAACCGTGAACTGAATAGTTATCGTTTTCTGATTGTCTTGAATGAATTATACGTGAAAGCTTCTGTAGATTACTTTCTGTTGGCAATTTACTATCATTTAATTCAGAAAATACTCTAGACAGGTTATTTTGACTAAATATAAGGAGACATCATGGTTTAGTTTCGTCTGCCCATGGCAAGGTGCCAACTCTCTTTTGAGGATGTGATTTCGTATAAAGCGTTAGTTTAAATATATGTATTTGTACATGGGTTGAGAAACAAGTTTTTACAACTTATACTAATCTCTCTCGCTTCTGCTTCCTGGGAACTACACCGGTACTCGGGCCGAATGTGTTGGCCAATGAGCGGTCCCAAAGTTGACACCCGCTCCCGGGGATCAAGCTCAGGACCTTATGGTTACGAGGCCGACGGTCTACCTCACAACCAAGGACACCATCGTATAAAGAGTTATTTTTGGAAAATGCATATCTTAACTTACAGAAAATAAAGAACAAGAAAATCATCTATCCTTTCATAAAGAATTTTAATCAACAGATCAAAAACTTTGTACTATTATCCATAAGTCAGAGTTTTTTTTTTTTACAATAATGAAACTTTGCTGCAATCGCTGTTGAATCTGGGCAATGAATAAGTGCAAAAACGAAATGACTCATGCCTAACACTGAATTGATTTGGTCCTGGATCGGGCTGAATATAAACGATTCGAAGCGGATAGAACACTATCTAAACAAGTATTTCACGCAAGTTGATAAGTAAGAGATGCAAAGACGAAAGAAAGCTAGAGAAGCACACGGTCAGATGCAGCTCTTGACTATTTACTTTTTTGTCACCCCCCCTGAAAAATAAAATCAGTATTTCGAGATGACTTTGATTTCTCCTATATGTGGAGTAGGCCCAGCCGGGTAGCTCAGTGGCTAGCGTATCTGACTCGTGACATGGTAGTTGCGGGCTCGATAACCGGTTGAGGCCAACTTTTTTTTCCGGCGATTTTTCGCCTCTTACCTCTGATGCAAGTGAGAAAAGCAGTTAGTGGCGTGGGAAGAAAACTGTGTCAGTAGTGTTGTCAGAAAGCCAGGTAACACATGCAATAGGTGCACTGAACGCCGTGATATTACCTAAGCTGTGAAAACGGCGTTAAACTTCAATACAAACTAAAAATGTGAAAATGACTCAGAAAATGATAAGGTTTTAATATACTCATGTCATCATGACAGTTATCTAACTCTAGAAATTCAATGCCCCAAAACGCATTCTTTTGGCAAATATTCAATTTTTTCAGCTCCATTTGAAAATAATGCTTGCAACGAGAAGAATTATGTCTCAGACGTAAATTGGTAGTCTAGGGAGGTCAATGGTCCGTTAGCCTCTTGCCTCCCTGATTAACCCTCGTCTTAGACAACTTAGACAAATTACCATAATTATAGCAAGATTCACAACTCTCGGAAGACCGTTTATAGGCCGGAAAATTTAGTGGCATAGAGCTTTTACATCCTATCCTCTACAATTAGGCTTGATGACATTGATAGACTGTTGTAGCGAAAAGTATATTGACTTTATCTACAACACTTTTTGCTTCATCTAAAAATATAGCATTGTAAGTTTAATTTATACATTGGAATAATAATTTTAGTACTGAACAACTGAAATAGTAATTATTGTTATGCAAGGTGGTTGCTTTTTTGAACTATGTGATAAAATGAGGGACAGATTTTATCAGCCTGTACTTTCCGCCGAGTATGATAGTGATCTGCTTTATCCACAAAATCAATGACAGCTGTCTTGAGCATCGTTGGGGTTAACAACTCTACCCCACCTAACCTTGTCCAAAAATGTATTACATATACCAACTTTATGTCGTAAAAACATTGCCCGAAATTCCTTTTTTTTTAAAATGTAAATTAGAAACGAATCTTAGGAAAATAAAGAGACAAATGCATTAGGGTATCTAATATCTCGTTAAGAAATTAACCATTACGTGAAAGTTTGCATCTGATTCACGGCTAACTCACAGAGTATTTACAAGTTTACTTAAATTTGATTGAATATCACATCCGAAAGGTTAAGTTTAATGCCAAAATCAAACATCTTAAAAGTGAATGGCAATAGCTTTGTTGTGGCATTGCAAGAAATCGTAGAGCAGTTCACACTTCTGTTGCAATAACGAAAACAAAGAATTTGTAAATTATGCTTGATATTAATCTTATCAAAATAACTCATAACGATTTTAAAAAAAAAAGACTCTTTTTCTAAAAAATAAAGCATTCTGTACTTCAGCATCACCCTTGTACTAAATCTTTGATTATCATGTCTCACCCAGTAGATGTCCAGGAATTCATTCATTGCTACTGTGGTTGAAAGGCTTAATTCATTTATTAATCATTCCGAAAAATTATCATGAAACCGCGAGAGGACAAACTAAAGTGTCGTTTTTGGGGCCATTTGACCGAGAGTTGACAAGAAATATCTTTTCATGCTTTCGTATAATTTGTTTCAGTGCCTGTATTGATCTCAGAAACATGACTAAGAGCCGTGCATTCAAGGCTCCTGATTGAGTTATCACAGAGTAAGTATCTATCATAAGGTCGAAAGGTTGTCCTTGTACATGTATTTTGTGTTAATAGTAAAATCGGTTTAAGCAACTTGACACTGCACTGTTATGATCTATTGCACTACGTGAAGTTGGTTCTATCGTTTTCGATGAATTTATAGCATAACCTCAAAAAAACAAATCCACTGAATAACCACAACCTCATGCCTGCATAGTGATATTCATAGCTGTATTTTGCAACCCATTTTGTTTGCAGCATAGAAATAGCCAAAAACCAATTAGTGAGTCTACAATCTGAAGCGAATGATCAATTGTTGTAGCACAACTTATTTCCAACCATAACAGAAACAAGTGCAAGAGTCCTGAAAATCAAACGTTTGACGGCAAGGAATAAAGTACAAGCAATGGCTCCCTTTACAACAAAATTTTAGTAAAGCAATCTTCGCCTGGGTCTTGAAAAGTTGTATCTTTTTTATGATATAGGCTTAAATTATTTAAAGGACCCCAAACTGTGTTGAAGAAATATTGGCAGAGAAAGGTGGGTAAATTCTGTCCTACAGTTGTCAGTCTTAGTAGAAGTGAGTTTAAAGTTTATACGTGCTGAAAGAAAATACAAAACCACCATTTTGATGCTGTTAAAAAAGGCAAAGAAAACAAATATGTCTACGGTTTCTAAAAACGGAACGTTAAAATGTACTAATTAATCTTCAGTGTCCTGTTTTGGGTTCCTGATTGAAGTAACCCTTTATCAAACAATCACAACTTTCAACGACCCTGACGGAGAAGGCTTTAAGAAACACTATGGGAAAAGGAGAAAATGCTGGCTACCATCGTTTTCTTTTTTTCCCACAAAATTTTCTACCTTTACTGATACAAATTCAACATTTGGGCCACATTTAATTTGTCCTCTGCGATTGTTTTCATTTGCCAGTCTAAATATTTGATTTTTGGTAACAGGTTCATCCTACCGCCCTAGACAGTTCTAGGTCAGGAGAATAGATCCACATTGCACAACTTAAAGGCAATTTTGACCATACTACTTCTCAAATAACAAAGAGTGTATACCAGGATCACATTGCAAGATTTTTCTGTTCTGATCTGAAGCTATTCTTCCTGCTAAAACGTATTATGTCTTGCTCAGTATGCTAAGTGTATACGAAATGAAAGGTACATAATTATCTCTAACCGGGCTAGGGAATATACATTATTTCAGTCTCCTGCCAGAATTTCTGAATTGCGTCTAAGAGTTCATTTGTACTTAAACCTTCGACTGTTTCAATGGCTGTTTTAGCTCAAATGTTTGTTTCACTAGGCCTTCAGGTTCTGTCTCAGACTTAGTAGATCAGTCTTGGGCTGCATATAAACTACAATCTGATCTGGGAACTGCCATGTTGTTTATAAAATACACCGACAAAGCAAGTACCGTTTACCTTCTTCATAAGACAAAAGGTAATAATTTCAACAGATTCGACGTGTCAGAAATTATCAGGGAAAAAGAATCAAAATAACATAGCTTTCCTGAAAATATAGAATCCAATTACTTTTGAGAACAAGAAAGCTTCGGCTTAAATAAGTATAGGCGTGGAATCACGATAAATGTTGACAGGTCTTTTCTGTAGAGGAGGATAAATTCGATTTCTTTATTCAAACCAGTAGAAACACATGGAGCTGAGAGGGCTTGGTGGTATATAATTTAGATTTGCTTCAAATTTGGGCAGTGGGGAACAACTTAGATGTGTTTTTATGTAGTTTGACAGGACTATTTCGTGTCACTGTAGGAACAAAAACTTGGGGTCATGACCGAGAACAGGTTTTTTTGAGAGGACAAATTTTAGGGTGCCTGTGTTGGTTGGGATATGGCTAAAAACGCAATCGGTTGACATGTTTTTTGTAATTTGTTTTAGTACTATGGGTGCACTTTTGGGAGCAATAGACGGAGAAGCCAAAGTTTGCCATGAAGCGATCTGTGAAGATGGCCATTTTAATTCTATTTTCAATATGGCAAAAAAACCAGTGGTATGACACCTTATGTTATTCTGCTACATTTGTTCCCCACTTCTGAAAACTAAATGATAGTGTTTAAATAAGCAAACAAACAATATCATACAGACTGTTGTGAGAAATAGAAAATCTACCCTATATGAGCTCTTGGAAAGGTGTTTTAAACCTTTGCCTGCTAACCGCGACTCAAGAACCTTTTGCTGCGGACAGTGTAGATCAAGATCAGACTGCACAGAACGTGCAGTCTGATCTTGGATCTACACTGGCCGATAAGGAGAAAGGTCCTAACCCCCATAACTTTGAAATAGCAACATTTGAGTTTTTGTTTGTACCTTCGCAATGCATTATACCAAGTAAGTAGCTGCCTGATATGGATCCGTTTGGTCCTCAACTGACTGTATCCTGGGTTAGAATGGTCATTTCACAAGCAGAAAATTTACATACTGCAGAACGTTTCGACTCAGGTCAGCCTGGACGGACTGCGCAGGTTGACATAGGTCGATACTTTGTGCAGATCTAAAGTAAATTAAACTACATATTCACAGAGCATAACTACGGTGGCATATTTCTGCCGCAGGATACGAGATAGCTATTGCGATAATTTAAGAGAACTGTCGTGATAAAACAAAGTTTCCTGGAAATATTATCTAGATAATAAAATTTTTTTCTCGATAAAATTATCGCGATAATTCTAACTGTTATCATGATTTTTTTTTCTTTCGTGCCCACAACTGACATTCACGGTGTCTATAATTAGATACCGTTTCAGAATATCTTCGTCTACAATCCTATAAATTTCCTTTTCCCTGAATGGTTTTAAAGGCCTTCGTAGGAGGCATTTCGAGCCGTCCGAGATTTTACAGACTTCTGATCATTTCGAGTTTTGTAAAACTTTACCAATTAAGCTACAATTGCTCATAATTCAAATTTTTACTTCTTGCAATGTTGTGAAGTGAAAAACTACCGAGTTCATCCAAATGGTGAATTTTGTATTTATAGATATCGAGAAACGGATAAAACTATCACGATAATTTTATCTGGAATGTCAGCTTCGTGCACGATTGAGAAATTCTGCCTTAGATAACAAAGTTTATCCTGATTTTTTTTTTCAGGAAACTTTTCACTATCTCGATAAAATTTTCAGGAAACTTTGAATTATCGCGATAGTTTTCTAAACTTATCATGATAGCTATCTCGTATCTATGGTGGCATATTTCTGCCACGAGATACAAGATGGCTATCATGATAATTTTAGAAAACTATCGCGATAAAATAAAGTTTCCTGGAAATTTTATCGAGATAGTGAAAAGTTTTCTGAAAAAAATATCGCGATAAACTTAAATTTTTAACGCAAAATGTCTCAATCGTGCACGAAGCTGACATGCAAGATAAAATTATCGTGATAGTTCTATCCGTTGCTCGATACCTATAAATAGAAAATTCACCATTTGGATTAAATCGGTAGTTTTTTGACTTCACAAGATTGAAATAAGTACAAATTCGAATCATTAACAATTGTAGCTTAATTGGTAAATTTTGACAAGACTCGAAATGAACAAAAGTCTGTAAAATCACAAAGACGACTGGAAATATCTCTTACGAACAACTTTAAAACCATTCAGGGTAAAGCAGAATTCATAAGGTTGTAGACGAAGATCTTCCGAAACCGTATCTAATTATAGATACCGTGAATGTCAGTTGTGGGCACGAAAGCACAAAAATATCATGATAACACTTAGAATTATCGCGATATTTTCATCGTGAAAATTTTTATTATCTAGATAATATTTTCAGGAAACTTTGTTTTATCACAATAGTTCTCTAAAATTATCGCAATAGCTATCTCATATCTCGCGGCAGAAATATGCCACCATACGTATCTCGAGGCAGAAATTTGCCACCATACATAACTTGTCAGAAAAAAAGATTGTTTTATTTTTTAACTTCTGCACGGTACGGTCAACACTGGCGTCTGTAAATACAGCGTAGACTAAGTTCAGACTGCACAGAACATGGAGTATGATCTTTGTGTTAACTGTCCTACAATTTGATAGTATTTCTGTTAAGGCTGTAAAATGATGCATTATTTGAGTCCTGTTTCTGTGTATCTAAGACTACGAAAGCTAAAAAAAAACAAGCACTGAGTTCAAGACACATTCTTACAGCTAGAGAGAAAAAACGCTGTTGAAACTTGAAAGTGTGTAGATGAGCTCAGCCGTGTAAACATAGATAAATTACCATTATAAATGGAGTAGGGTATAGAAAATCACAACGGAGTTGTCCTCATTTAAAACCGGAAACGACAACAGCGATTGCTTGGTACCTCCAAAATATGAAATGCATTTTCTATCCGTCGTAATCTGTGAAATTTTGCTGCCACCCCGGGGCAATCGTTAGCATGAATGTACAAGAATGATTATACATATAGTGTTATAAAATAATGATGAAACTGGTCAGAAGCTGGCTGAAAACTGCCTGAAAATGACTATATAGACGTATCTTTTAGTAATAGTGAGACTTCATTTTACTGGTGCAATGTATGTTTTCTCGAACCTGAGTTGAACACATTTAAGTACTTTTTAATCATGTTGTTTATTGATATACCTCATGACTACCAATCTCAGAGTTTTCCAAAATAGTTATGACATACAGCAAAATCTGTAATGGTGGCAACATATTTTAGGCAAGCAATCCGTATTAACCCTTTTCCACACACTCCGGAAATCAACCCGTAGGTTACTATGCGCGACTCTGTGCGCTTTTGCGCACAGTGTAGATCAAGATCAGACTGCACAGAACGTGCAGTCTGATCTTTGATCTACGCTATCCGATACGGTATTTTATTATCGGCGAAATCAACTTCGAAATCGCAAAAATTGGGTTTTTACTAGTGAGTGGAAATTTTCGTTTCATTAGTCTAGAAGTTTAAGGGTTAAACGACCTTGAGGAGAGAGGCTTTTGAAAAAATTGTAACATGATAATTTACATTTTCCATTTTAACCACAGTGTTTTCTGTTCTTTAAGTAGACATTTTCCACCATATGAGCAGCATCTAATTTGTCGTCTGCTAATGCTTTGAATTTGGACAATACTAAAAATGCTGTCGTTTGCTAATAAGGAGTAAAACAAACACATATTAACTCTTAGGCTGATAAGGGCAACTCGGACGGTGTAGATGAAGACCAGACTGCACAAAATGTGCAGTTTGAACTTTGATACACACTGACCGATACATTCTTTTTTTCCCCGGTGAAATCAACTTTGAATTTGCAATATTCGGGTTTTATTGCATGCTTTCCGGTAGGATATCGAGAAATAGGAGTGAAAATATTTTTCGATATTATACGGGTACGACCAGTGAAAATACCGATTTTCATGTTCTTGTTGCCTAGGTAAATTGCGCGTGCCTCACAACCAGATGGAAATATGACGTCATTTACCTTACATTTCTCGCGCTTGACGTAATATTGTAATGCGTTGCTATGCGGGAGGGGTACGCCACGGGGAATAACGGAAAAAAACTACTGGATTTTGATAAAGCTCCTCCCAGAAAGGGTTAAAAGCATGAAATAAATAGAATATTTGTTTTTTTTTCGGTGAAAGATCGAAATTTATTTCATCGAGTGAACACCATCGGTAATATTTTCACGAGTGGCGCACGAAAGATCGAAATTTATTTCATCGAGTGAACACCATCGGTAATATTTTCACGAGTGGCGCAGCCACTCGTGAAAATATTACCGATGGTGTTCACTCGATGAAATAAATTTCGATCTTTCACCGAAAAAAACAAATATCCTCTATTTATTATTGAGTGGAAATTTAAGTTTCATTTATGCAGCAGCTTAACGGTGAAGCTCCTAGAGTACGAGAAAATATTAAAGTCCACCTGTGGCAAGCACCTTTCTGAAACAAGCAGCTTTTGAGCGTCCCTTATACCCTTGCGTAATAGCGTGTGTGAAGTTGGCAGTAAGTTCGAGTACTTGAATATTGAACTCCGATTATCGAACTTGCCAACTTCATACCACAGGTTGGAGTGTATTTTAGTCGGAATTTCAGCTATATGTAACATATCTTTTTTTATTATTATTATTTTTAAAAGCTATGTGGAGTTTCTTTATCTTTACTGTAAATTTCATAAACAAATGCTATACCTAAGCATGCAGAATAATCGTTGGGGAATCGTTTAGGGTTATCTTCCAAGATAATTTGTGGGTATTCAGACCGTCTATTTGTCCATATCCGGAGAATATTAAGTTACAAAATCAAATTATACTGGCTGTGAACCGAAATCTTGTATTTCTTGTCACACTATCACAGTAGTTAATGGTTCCCATGTGAATTTTCTGTCGTATAAACAAGCTGACAGAGAACGAAAATCAGAGGTTCAAGTCAAAGTTTTGAATGTAACTAATGTGTGTAGTGGATGTGTTATTATTGCTGAAATCACACTCTGTGCTATATTGTACATCTATATCTACCTATGATTGTTACATTGTACGGAATAGTCCAGTAAAATGGTTCTGAAGAAAGAAAGAAAAAAGTCCATGGGCCCGTATTCACAAACTAATCTAAATTGAATTTCATTCTTAGTCTTATTCTAGATTAAGAAAATAATGCAACTTGTGATTAGCTAAACAATGTGGTGCAGCGAAACCCATTGGTTTAGCCATTCAGAACTTGTGTTATTTTTAAATTTAGGACATTCTTGAGAATAAGACTAAGTATGGTCTTAAGAATGGATTGTGAAAACGGACCAGTCTTAATTACGAAATGATACACTTTATCAGCGAGCGTTACATAAAACTTATTTTATATTTCTTCTGTTGAATTCCCAAGTGAAAGAAGAATTCTTTCCAATCAGTAAAAAAACCTGAAAATCATTGTTTTATTCTGTATTCAAACCACATCGAATGAAACGGTCTACACTTCAAATACCAAAGCCATGCAGTCGAATAGTTTCAACTATTTCGCTAATATCCTCGTGGCGATTCTTGCAATGATTAACAGGCTTCTGCCTACCTCATGGCGTGTGAAGAATAACGTTATTAGCTGTTCAGACAGTATGGATCGAAACAGTACAAAATGTTTCAAAAACTCTTATTCTAATTTTAGATCTCCCGTGTGTGGTATTTTGTTACACAATCTGGAAAAATCAGAATTGCAAAACATGTATTAATTAACATCTTTCCTGTTGTATCTAAAATTGTTCACTTTATTTGTCGACGGGTTGATCTGCTCCGTGAAAACAGCTCTTCATTAAAACTGGTGCAGTTTCGTAAATAATACTTCTCGTCACGATTTTAATGGAAAGCTTTTAGAAACATGTAATTAGTATAATACGTGCCTTTTACACGTTTACATGGATGTTTTTTTTTTCGCACGGCGAATCTCAGGATGTGGCAATAAAAACTGGAAGATTGGTGGAATGTGTTTTTGTAAAATAGTTTTTGTGAGTTTGTAGAAAATCACCTTCTTTTATTCTTTCATTCCACTTTATTCTGCTGAATTAAAATGATTAAAGTAACCATATGTTGCCTAGATTTTTCCCACTAATTTCAAATATGAAGAATAAACTCTCTTTCGCTGCCAACTATATACACTCGACTTTTCTCCAGGTCTAAAAGTATATCTTCGTTGTGATTCAAGCCGACTCTGGTCAAGGATTAACATCAGGTAGCAGACAGTGTAGATAACAGATCAGACTCCACGTTTTGTGTAGTCTGATCATATTCTACACCGTCTGCAAAAGCTTCCCATGGGGACATTGAGTTCAACAGTGATTCAGATATGAGACTGCATGGATTTTCTAGCTTCTCTTTGTTGATTCCCTTCGTACAGGACGTTAGGGTTTGGAATGCCAAGGTTATGGATTAACTTTTATCCTGCCATAAATGTTTTTTTAGCAGTATGTTTACTCCAAGATCAGACTACACTCACACGCAGTCTTTTCTTTGTCTGCTCTATCCGATTCTCTAATACTCTCTACCTTGTCTTAAACTAGAATAAGGTTTGGAATGCAGGTCAGAATGGTTGGTGAGTAGGAGCACAGCCTGTGTGCTAAATGTATTCTTAGACTAATTCTAGATTTAGGAAGTAAGGTAACTTCTGATTGGCTAAACCTTTAAGTTTAGCCTTTCAGAAGGTGTGTTACTTTTAACTTTAAAGAATTCTTGAGAATAAGTTTAAGAATGTTTTTTTAAGAATAGATGGTGAATACGAACACAAGTGTGCATAAAATACCGAAATACTGTTCTAAATAGTTAAAGACGCTAAACAAACCAAACAGACCGTTTTTGGCGTGTTGAAAATCACTAGGCTATGATAAGCAGCAGAACTACCAACTTCAAACGTATCGTACTCGTAAGTTTCAATTTGCAAATTAATTTCCCTTGAAATTCTGAGACATGCACTTTATTGGAAATACGTGTTTGCTCATGCTGAAAAAGAAATTGCCAAAACAAATTTTTAGGATAGAAATCAATTTGCAATCAGTTTTGTTTTCCAGGAAAAAACTAAAAATGAGATCAAGTAACTGAGCTTTCCTGACGAACACTTTACAACTTCGTGGACGACCATCATCATCGGAAAAAATCATTGTGCAGGACCCACTTAGTGATTTTACAGGGGTATTACAAAGTTAGAGTCAACCTTTGAACGCCATATGCAAAAGTTTGGCCTCGTGGACTACATAGATCAATATTAAACTGCACAGAATGTACAGATCTTTGATCTTTATCGGCTTTTTGTTTAGTAAAGCCTATGAAACAGCATTCTTTCCGCCTTTCAGTTCAATGTATTTTCAGCTATCGAAAGAAGTCCATTTTATATACTGGGCGCTGAAAAGGTAAATGCGTGCAGGTGTCAATGAAAGCAGGCCCAGATCAAAGTTATTAAACATGTAGGTTTATCTTTGCCTGATCCTAGGTAAAAATGCACAGGAAAGCGAAGTTAAGTATTGTTCATTACTTGCATTCTTATGTAATTCTACAAGGCTGGTACTAATTGGTATATTTAATTATATCTTTTCTTGTCTGGCTTTTGTTTATGTCTTCCCCTAACAGCAAGCTGAAAATAAACATTCATTTATTTCACGCCATTGTCTGCCTGAAACAAGGCAATAAAATATATTGGTAATAAAACCTGCCATAAGTTCAGACAGTATATCAAACATAGAGCGCTGGAATATTATTAAAGTCTTCCTCGGGGCTCCAATGTAGCTCAGTTGTTGAGACCCGCGGCTGGAAATTTTGAAACCCGGTAAGACAGATAATCTGAGTCATACGCAGTAAAAAGGTGGTTAAATGCATCTGCAAAAAGTATAGACAAAGGTCAGCCTGCGCAACTCGCGGACGCTGACCTGCAGGGTCCGTATTCACCAACCATTCTTAAGAACATTCTTAGTCTTATTCTTCAGAATTTCGTCAATGTGACAGTAACAGAACTTCTGATTGGCTAAACCATTTGGTTTAGCTAATCAGAAGTTCTGTAACTTTTACAGTTAGAAAATCTTGAAGAATAAGACAAAGAATATTCTCAAGAATGGTTGGTGAATACGGACCCAGCTGGTTCGAAACCTTTTGCTATTTTTAAATTTTCTGTGTGTCCAAGAACTATTAAACCTCGTGGTTTAGACGTTAGGGGAAAAAAGGGGATTTTACGGATTCTTAATAATGCGATGACCTGATTGCTATAATGCATTATTAAGATACAAGAGTATATTAAACCCTCTATTTCAAGGGCGTCGAATTTAATTTTTTCATGATTTTATGGCGTAAACTTTTGCCTGGAATACTTTAGTAGCAGCCGCAAGTTGCATTCAAACAAATATATCCCCCCTGTGACAATCTAAATAGTCTTTACTACGATTTTTCTACAATTTTTAGAATGTTTTTCTGTTTAAAAATGTTCTCTTTAATTATAGAACAATTGTTGTCTGTAACTCTCTCATTGTCGAATAAACTCGGCCTCTTTGAACAACTGAAAAGAACTATCTACTGGAACTCAGAAAGATCTTTCTTATATAGCCTTGACTAAGCAACTATACAGTATAGATCGAAAATCAAACTATATTTTCTGTGCTGTCTGACCACATGTCTTTAAAACTCCATTGGTTTATCACGGAACACTAAAATTTTCCTTGGTCCATCATGGAACACTCATTAAATAGTACACTGGTGCATAGCCTGTATATCACTGAATACTGAACTTTTCATTAACACCCTTACTATAAATAGCACAATGGCTACTGCCACAATATTGTCTTTCTATTATTAGAGGCAGTCGCAAGTATGCTTTTCATGGTAACAGTGTTCGATAATGAAAATTCCGGTATCCCGTGATAGACTGATGGAGGTTTAGTGGTCTTTGGTATAACCTTGATCTATTCTGTCCGCAAAATCCCATGGTATGTTTGGCGATGAAAGTTATGAGTGGTCTATGAGGACCCCGGACCTTTGGCTGCATTTCTTAATATCTGTCCCTTTCAGTTTTCCTCAAGTGCAAATCTTGGCATTTTGAAGATTACATTACCGATGAAGACATCTGCTCCTTCATGATTAGATACGATCTGACAAGCATGGAGCTATAATAAATAAGCTGTTCAGGAAATCCAGTAATTATTTCTGTTACTTCCATAAATATATCAGGAATGTTGGTTGATGCAGTCACTGTAGGCCACATTCAGAATTTAAAGATCAGTTTGATGCGGTCCTTTCGCAGTGTCTATTCATCACCCTAAGCCAAAACCTTTCAGTGAAAATTCATAAACAGACCAACTATTTTTTTTTTCTTTAAAGAATGGTAAAACTTCGGTTTCATCACAAGTCGCCCTTTTGCATGGTTATAAGTTATATGACTGTTATTATATTAAAGCTAACTAAAAAGGTTTGTGCCCGGGCCATGCTCTGTGAAAAGGGGGCTTAATGCATCTGCAAAAAGTATGCTCTCCGCGCAGACTGACCTAGGCCGAGACTTTCTGCTATTTGTCAATTTTCTGCATGTCAAAGGATCAGTGTATCTGATGATTCAGTCGGTTGTAAGATAAAATGGATTTTATAGATCCATAACTACGTGATGGCTTGCTTGGTATCATGCATCACGGAGGTGTAGTAAGCCCCATTTTGCCAGGGCGTGGCTCACTTGCAAGATTATTATGACAACAAATAGTGTGGATTGGCGGTCAGACTGGTTTATAATACAAGCAAAGCAACTTGTGTTTCCCACCGCTAGTTAAAGTAACAATAGCTGCCAAAAGCAAAGAAATTGGGTGTTAAAATGCATTTAAACTTAAATCATATCATTTTAAAAGTTTGGAAATTATTGTGAAGATGACAATCTGTTATTTTGCGACTGGTCCAAGTGTTAGTCGCTGGCAGAGAAATTAATTTCAAAACTAGGTTAAAAGTTGCCAGGTCATTCTACATTTGTTTACTTTTTGCCTGATTTTAAAATTCATTTTTCTGCCAGCAACTAACACTTGCATCGATTACACAATAACAGATTGTCATCTTCCGTAGTTTTAAATGGTATGGTTTAAATTTAAATGCATTTTAACACCTGCTTTGTTTTTAGCCACTGTTGGGCCTTTAGATAATAACCAGTTTATCACACTACAATTTCCATGGTTACCGGCATTTTCCCTTTTCTAAAGCCTTGTGAAACAAGGGATTGTTTGGTACAGGGCTGATTATAGTCTGCAAGATTGCGCCGAACAATTTACGAGTGTCCCTTATATGGTTTTGTCGTTTACTTCCCGTGAAACATTCGACGAGACAGCATTATTTCCTTTCTCAAGGCCATTTTGTCGTAATTATTTTATAAAATTAGTGTCCGCACTAATGTGTACATTTTTTCCTGTACAAGTGTGCGTATGTGTTTGGGTAGATTTGAATGTGTAGAATGTACATTGTTTGTAGTTTTGCTCGTTCTGACAGCCTACAGGCATATTTGTTTGTCTTTCAATGGCGCTATGGCCACAAACACAAATTTATGTTTATTTATCATTAAACTTAATTTGATTGTTTTACACCACAATTACGATATGGATTATGCTGAACAAATCGACTGTAGAACAAATAATGCAATTTTGTTCTATGTACACTTCACAGATTTTTTTTCCTACGGAATGAGTACTCTCGTCCGTGTCATTGGTACCTAAACACACATTACACACGTTAACTGTCCCTAGCGATAAGAGTTGGCCGACATCAGCCGGAAGTCCATGCAGTAAAATGGCGCAGTGTAAATCTGCTCTGTTTTGCATGTATCACGGTAGGTAATCTACATGAACGGAACCGTTGGTTCCGCATTCTAAATCTTGTGTAAGACTTCCGGAACAGGTGCGGTTCTGAAATCGTAGCCTGTAAACATCCACCATTTTTGACGAACGAACGGTAAGTGCTTGACATTTTCGTATTTTTCTCTTCTCTGACTGGTACTATCAAGAAAAACGGAATGCTATTCGACCTCTATGATATTTTACCGTGAAGAATCGCGGAGGTCAAGTAGAAAACTTCGATGGATTGTCTTAGAAACCAGAAATTTTCCAGGTGTACCTCGCGAAAGACAACATAAGACGGATGAGTTTTACCTTTAACTCTTCCTCGTTGACCCAGTTTCGATTCATTCTGTAATCGACCCTGGGTTATTTCGCTGGCGTTTCCTCGTTCTCATGAATTATTCATGAAGCATTTTGATTGGTGATCTCAGTTTTTCTTTGAGAAAATTTAAACTATTTTTATCACAAATACGTCGTCATTTCTATTTTTAACTTGTCGATATCTAATCACATCATTCGTTGCAAATCAAGCTTAGCGATACTTTAAATCTGGCGTCGCCCATCAACACCACATTCGAGAAGCGTTTTTAAAAAAAGAGATTTTCGGCGTACACGAAGATCGATAGTGTCGTCCCTGTATTGCAGAATGGCATATCTCACAGGAGAAAAGCACGCCGACGGGCCATATTTGTTGACAACCTCGGGTTTTTTCCATAGTGGGGTTATTTTTTATAACGGAAGAAATGAAATTACCCTCTCTACAGGAGAGTATCATAATGTTATCGATCTTTCGATTGGCTGTTAGGGTACTTCCCGACCATATGAATATTCATAAGAAACGACGAATTGCTAGTCAATTATCCCAGGGGTAGATGCATGGAGAGTAACGTAATGCTTCAAACCTGGTTCCGAGGATGCCTTTAACTGTACATTTTATTATGCTATTTTGGTGATCGTTGCAGTTTTAAGTGTGCCTCGGTATTAAAAAAACATGAATGATGTCCCTGGACACGTATCTGACTGAGATCGAAGAAAGTTTGCACAGAATTAGCACAGTTCTGCATATGTAGAGTGACTCCGCTTGTGTAGTTTGGTTCTGATATTGTAGATTAAGTTTGTAATTCAATAATACTGTAATTTCACGGAGTATTCGGAGGGAAACAAATTATTATTATACTTGTTGTCTGATAAATTCATAAAAATAATTTTCTTACTATCTCAAAATTTAGGAATGTATTGATGATGGAAGAAAAGTATTTTACTTATCAATCATCCATTATCGACAGTTTCACATTGTTAAAAAACTTTAAGTACCACAAATAATACCTGTTTATCACGATTGTGTCCAAGTAAAATTTTAACGAGGGTGTGAATGTTTAAAATGTTTTTCTCACTGATACAATC
The DNA here is from genome assembly GCA_946811185.2 of Hippopus hippopus. Taxonomy (NCBI): domain Eukaryota; kingdom Metazoa; phylum Mollusca; class Bivalvia; order Cardiida; family Cardiidae; genus Hippopus; species Hippopus hippopus. The sequence goes on along the minus strand of OX328100.1, from coordinate 27,837,793 downwards.
TTAACACAATCGCAGATCAGAAGGGATGACGTAATAATAATTATGTCAGAAGGGTTATTCTGGACTTAACCAAACCCGGTTTTGTCGGTCATTCCTGTCTCCTTGGCGACATGTAGAAGTCTGTGTACGGGTAGTTACAATTACCAATACCGTCATGCAGTAAGGCATTTATTGGTAAAATTTACAAACTTAATGCTTCATGGTTTTTTACATTATTCTATACACGGTTTAAATAAATTAACACGCCTAATGAAATTTACTGCGGTCATCAAATATCATTCAAGGATTAATCCTAAACCATGATAAACAGAGATGTACAGTTCTCAAGTACTTGCTACTTAATTAATCGGATCTTCGTTGAAATACTGAACCATTATAATTTTGTGTCCGAAAATTAAGGTGCGGACAATTTACTAACTGTCTAAAATTAGGGACAAACTAGAACCCATGAGGGCCTGTATCGCTCCACTGGCTAGAATTACAAGAGTTGGCCTGCCCAAAAACAGTCATGTTTATAAAGAGATAAAAATTTCTTGAAGGAATCTAATCAAAGTTCACCTAGGGATCATTCAGGTAAAATTATGTTGAAAACGAAAAGAGCTGTTTTAAAGAAGATCATTTTAAAAGAGTTTGTGATATGCCATGGAGGAAAAATAACCACATAAAACCCATGTTTTTTACGGGATCAAAATTCCTTAAAAGAATCCGATAAATGTTCACCCAAAGAACATTCATGTGAAATTCGGTAGAAACCAAGTATGCAGTTTCAGAGAAGAAAATTTTAAAATATTTCAATATATGTCATATAAGCCCTGCCCACAAAACCCTTGCTTTTCAGTTTTCATGGGATCAAAATTTCTTTAAGGAATCTGATAAAGGTTCAGCCAAAGAACATTTATTTGAAATTTAGTTGATATCAAGTGAGCGGTTTCAGAGAATATTTTTACAGATTTCATTATTTGCCATATAGGGACAATAAGCCCCGCCAACAAACTCCATGTTTTGTCAAAAATTCTTAAAGGAATCTGAAAGAGATTTACCCAAGGAATATCCCAGTGAAATTTGGTTGAAAACCATTGATTAGTTTCAGATGAGAAGATGTCTGAATGAAAAGTCTATGGATGGACACACGACAGACACAACGCCATGACAATAGCACCACTGGCTTTCGTCCAGTGGAGCTAAAAATAAATTATTTTGGCAAATAATTAATGCTGTCAGATAACTTCCGATGTATGAAGATTTCGGGAAAATATGGTAAACAATCATAAATATCAGCAGGAGGTGTATAGAAAATGAAAGTTTGGGATGCAAGTCTAAATCACTAGAATCAAAATCATGAAATGTTCTACATTTACACGCTGGTCGAAATGGAAATGGAGGATAAGTGTTTGTAAAAAATTCAGTAAACAGTTTTAGTTTCTCCATAATGTTAAACAATACTCGAACCCACTCTACGTGGAAAAGTTTCATTTATCTACTAAAACATTAATGTACTGGTGGTAGGAATGTTTTTTAGCCGTTAGTGGCATGCAGAGGTACAAAGATGAGAGAGACAGAGACAGAGAGAGAGAAATACGGAGAAAGAGAGATACATACATACATACAGACATGTACATACATACATACATACATACATATATACATACATACAACATATATGCATACATCATTAAAGACAGACAAACGGATAGGGACGGACTGAGAGAGTAGAGAGACAGAAAGAGATACTGTGAATCAGACATCAGGACAGAAAGACTGGCACACTCGCACAAATATGAATTACACAAACTGGGAAAAACACAGAATGACAAAAGATAGACATATAGATGGACACAGAGAGACACACATAATGACTACATGATACATAGATACATACATACAAAAATACAGACTGACAGACATGTAGATAGACATGCATACAGGCAAACTGACATACACACATCGAAAAAATGCAGACAGAGAGTTTTAAATTTGAATTTGGTGGCCGACTAAACTTAATAAACGTTCATCTACGATTTCAGAGCCATACTACATAAACGGAGTCACACTCCACAATCAGAACAACATCTAGTTTGCTAAAATTTTCTTCGATTTCAGTCAGATACGTGTCCAGGGACATCTTTGATGTTTATTGAACACCCAGGCACACTCAAAACTGCAACGATCACCAAAATAGCGTTAGAAAAGTAACAAGTTAAGGGTAAAATTCACCCGTCTTCTGTCGTCTTCCGTTTTCTATTGCGAGGTACACCTTGAAAATTTCTGGTTTCTAAGACAATCTCTCGAAGTTTTCAAATTGACCTACGTGAATGTTCACGGTAAAATATCATAGGGGTCGAATAGCATTCCGTTTTTCTTGATAGTATCATTCAGAGAAGAGAAAAATATGAAAATGTCAAGCTCTTACCTTTCATTCTTCGAAAATGGTGGATGTTTACAGGCTACGATTTCAGAACCGCACGTGTTCCGGAAGTCCTACACAAGATTTTGAATGCGGAACCAACGGTTCTGTTCATGTAGATTACCCACCGTGATGTATAAAATCTATTTTTGTACTATATGTATCGTGAAAGTTGCGCACTTTCATTGTTGCGATATATCAAGGGAGACAATTCCTTTAACCACGAATGCAGTATCAATAAGGAGTATTTGCAAAATAAGACGGCGGTCACTTAAAATCACTGGCGGGCGTGATATCACGAACTTCGCCCTGTATTTGAAATTATACAGTTCAACCCCCGTGTACATTTTGCAGTTCCAGTTTCAACCCTTATCCTACTGAATAAGTTAGATTATGCCTTCAATTCGATTGTAAAAACCCAACTGTTGCTATTTTAAATTTTTTTTTTTTGGGGGGGGGGGGAGGGGAGCGATGTATCTCCTTATCAGACAGGGTAGATCCAAGATCATACTGCACGTTCTATGTAATCTGATCTTGTTCTAAACAGTCCGCCAAAGGTCATTTACACGGTTTTAGCAGCCTATGGGTAAGATAAGAAACACCGAATTGTTTATTATAATAGTGTCTTCTTTCGTTAACTTACATGTATATCGGGTCGAATGTCCTGTTTATCACATGTGATTTGTAAATTACTATTAACATGTACTTGTCACAATAAATTGTACTCTTTAGTATTTTGTTAGTTTGTTCGTTTGTTTGTTTGTTTATGTTAGATTTTAAAGCCGTTTTAAAAACTTATGTCATATTATGGCGGACAGTGCATCTACGCTTGTGTTTCCTGGCTTTCTCACACAATACTGACACAAACTTTTCCTTCCAAGCCAATGACTACTTTTCTCACACGCAACAGAGGTGAGAGGCTAAAAATAACCGGAAAGAAAGTTTGCCTCAGCCGGATATCGAACCCGCAACCACCAGGTCACGAGTCAGATACGCAAACCACTGAGCTATCCGGTGGGGCCTTACAGTAATAGAAAGACGGGAAGATGATAACATTGATAATGATATTTTAGAGATAAAGTATGAAAGAAACAGGCCTATAGGAAGCAAAACGTGATGGGGGGGGGGGGCACAACGACAGACCTAACTGTAACTGACCTTCTACCTTGATGTGGAGAAGGGGTGGGGGCACAATGACAGGCCTCGCTGTAACTACCCTTCTATCTATGTCTGTGTGCACATTGTTTGTTTGTTTACAGTGGAGTATCTAGGATTTTATTTTTCTTTAAAGTCTAATTCTTATACAGGTAGATCAACAAACTTATTAAATCGCTGTCTTATTTTTCTAATCGAGTAAGATATAGATCTAGAACTAAAGATTTGTATCGGTACTTAAAGCAACATTGCCAAAATTATTGGGTGGAAGGGGGGCATGCACCCCACCCGCTCCTACGGGCCTGAGAAACAAAAACCTGAAAAAGTCTTGATGGAAGGTAAACATGAAAGCTATTGAATATCATAGCGCGTTAATCCTTAACTACACAAACCCGAGTTTTAATGACCTTGAGAAAGAAAGCTTTGACAACGTTGTGGAGAAAAGGAAAAAAAATGCTGGTAACCAGCATTTTTTCCTATTCTCACAATGTTCCTAGCCTTTTCAAGACAAGTTACACTATTAAAGGCACATTTAATTTTGTCATCTGCAAATGCTTTTGATTTAGACAATTACCAATTTTGTCGTTTTGGTAGAGTTAATCCCAGTACGAGCCTGGCGCGACAGTCCAGTTGGTAACGTTACGTAAGTGCTTGAAACTAGGGGGTCGCAAGTTCAATCCCCAGCTCGGCAATATTCTTTTCATTGCGACAGGGTTCATTGCGACATCTCGAAACACTGAGCCTTGTTTCGACGATGTTCATGTTGGAAAGCAGGCAGTGGTTTGGAAAGGACGTTGTGCAAGCTACAGGTAGAAGAAATCCCAGGAAAACATGAATGGGTGTCGCGATGTTTAAAGTGGTGTTGAACACCAAACCAACAATAAAACAAGTACCATCAAAAGTAAACGCGGACTTTCTCCAAGGGGTAGTGGAAACCCCAGATAACTCGTCTAACGACACAGATAGATCGATAGCAAATTTATGTCTCATCTCTACGGTTCATTGGTTACTTATAAATTTTACCCACATGTAAGATCATCTCAATAGACAGGCGATATGAAAGATTAAAAAAATCACCGATTTAGTTTATTAGTCGTACACCCAATATTTTACTATCATGTTCATACTCTACCCTTTACTTTATGTGACGTAATTCCTTCAGCGGCAAGCGTAGATCAAGATCAGACTGCATAAAACGTGGATATACACTACCAGCTACGTTGTTACATATCCTGGCCAAGATATGGCCGTTGAATGATAATGGCCGTTTTCCATTTATATGTTCCATTTAACCTTTTTTGTTCTTTGATAGTTAGGGGGCAAATCGATTACCTTGTAAAAAGTTATTCAAAAGTCAAATTGTGAGCGGTATGTTTGTTATCGGGGTTTTTTTTTATGTTTTGAAAACCATTGGTTCAATAGGGGTGTTATTAAAAAGACTGAAAGTAGGTTTAGTATTATTGTATTTAACTGATCACAATTTTTCGCTATGTTACTGAATTTTTCAATAAACTCTCTCTCTCTCTCTCTCTCTCTCTCTCTGTGTCTCTGTGTGTGTGTCTCTCTCTCTCTCTCTCGCTCTCTCTCTCTCTCTCTGTCTGTCTGTCTGTCTGTCCCTGTCTGTCTCTGTCTGTCTGTCTGTCCCTGTCTGTCTCTGTCTCTCTTCTTTCTTTCTTTCTTTCTTTCTAAATGCACTCTGTACATTTAAAAAATGCAATACCAGTTGTAGTGTGAAAATCAGCCGAAAAATATCAATTTGGATCAATTTTTCTTTTAAAGTAATTCATTGTTATTCCATAGAATGATTCGCAAAGTTTCGTTAGAATGCTGTTCCATTTTCAAGTGGAAAAGTATCCAAAAAGTTCCTACTGCAAATCAAAAAGTCACATGTTTAAAATCGAATATGACCACTGCTTGCATTCGATCAAACTTCCTAGCCTCGTCTTATTGACAACATTGTGTGGTTATTCCATGATGTGGGATGTGGTCCGATTCTTCCAGAAAGTCACTTAAAAAAAAAAAAAGGTTGATCCTGCACAAAGCTATGCGAGATGTCCATGCAAATCTGTGTTACTCATGGAACAGAAGACATCTTTGTTTCAACAGGCTTCAAGTGAACTGTGTACCGTTTTCGAATGAATCTGTGATTCAATTATCTAAACTCGAAGGTCGTAGCACAGCTTGACGTTGGTAGAATGTGCATTTTAGTGATGCCTGCGTTATCGAGCATGACCAAAAGGATGATTGATCAGTTCATTTATGGGCTGGCATTACCCAATACGTCAAATCACGGCATTTTTCATTAAATGCCTAAATGAAAAAGGCCTCGAGTATTGTTCCGATGATGGTACTGCTGCACATACAGCCTTTTTACGGAATAACTCTCTCGATCAGCGTAATATTAAACTGTTTGACTGGGTGCATTATCACCTCATATGGTACTAACTGAGCATGTTGGGACGCTTTGAAAAAAATGTGCACATACAAGTGTTAACCCCCGACAACAATTGCAGCACTTTGCATAGCTCTTCTGGAGGAATCGGACAACATACTAGAGCAATGAATAACCTCACAATGTTGTTGAGACGAAGCAGATAAGTTTTGATAAATGGCCTGCAACACGCGAAAAGGGGCATTCGGACATTTGCGTAAAATGTCGTCTCGGATCAGCCTGCGCAGTCCGCGCAGACTAATCCGAAACGACACTTTCCGTTTTAATGTAATTTTCCGTTTTGCAGAAGTCTACTGTAGCACAGAATCTAATGGAGTCGTAAAGTGCTGTCTCGGATTAGCCTGCGCGAACTGCTCAGGCTGATCCGAGACGACACTTTACGGAAATGTCCGGATGCCCCTTTTCGTGTGTTGCAAGCCAAATGCAAGGAGTGCTCATACTTGATGTTATTCACGAGACTTTTTTATCTGCGGTAAAGAACTTTTTTACCATTTTTACTTGAAAATCTTACAGCATTCCAACGAAACTTTGTAAATCACAAAATGGAATGACAATAAATTACACTAAAAGTAAATTTGATCAAAAGTTGTTATTTTCCAGCTGATTTTCAACTTGCAACTAGTGTTGCGTTTTTAAATGTACTGAGTGTATATATATTTGTTTATTGATACATACATGTATCATTGAAAAGAAATGTTTTGATATTCAGCAAGTTACACAAACATGACTCTATAAACTTTGGCGTTTAATCGACCTAGGAACTTTTAGAAAATATACTGAACCAAAAAAGAAACTTCCCCTGTGTTTAAGTGCAGATATACACAAATATGAAAATCAGGATTAAACTAGATTTATATGCATTGAAAGAGTATTTTATTGCGACTTTGTGTGAAAAAAATTATTGCTGAGGGTTTATCCAAAAGTAGTGAAATGGTAGTTAAAATGCGGAAGGGGTCGCTCACCAAAATCACAAATTAATACCGGGTATGACCACCTTCAGCATGAAGGACTGCCTGGCATCGTTGGCGCATAGAACGGATAAGTGTATTGATTTCGGCTTGTGGAATGTTGTTCCATTCCTGAATTAAGGCTTGTCTTAGCTGAATGACGTTTGACGGTGGAATAGGGCGACGTCTAACACGCTGGTCCAAATTATCCCAAAGGTGTTCAATGGGATTCAGGTCAGGGCTTTTGGCAGGACAGTCATTAATTAATGCAATGTTATTCGCCCTGAGGAAATTCACATTGTCCCTAGCTGTATGGCTTGTGGCATTATCATGCTGAAAGAGAGTGATATTGGCATTATTTTGAAACAGTGGGATAACGTGCCTCGCAAGAATTTCATCTCGGTAGCGTTGGGCATTCAAATTCCCTTCGATAACGACGAGATTAGTGCGAAAGCCATGTGCAATGCCCGCCCAGACCAAGACAGAACCCCCACCCCCAAAACGATCTCGTTCAAGTACGCAACAGTCGGCATAACGTTCATTTCTCCTACGGTATACTCGAACCCTGCCATCACCTCGATGAATGGAAAACCTCGACTCGTCAGAGAAAAGAACGCTATTCCATTGTTGTCTAAGCCAGCGTTGGTGTGTACGTGCCCAATTAACACGATTTACGCGGTGACGTCGCGTCAAAACACAACTAATGTATGGACGACGTGCACGTAGCCCACCCTCGCGCAAGCGATTGCGCACAGTTTGGGCAGATATACGGTTGTTATGTGTACCAGGGGTGTTAGCAGCAGTGGCTGTGGCAGTTTGGAAGCGATTGCGCAGGTGGGTGTTCCGAATATAGCGGTCTTGGCCGCGCGTCGTGACGCGAGGACGTCCACTACGTGGTCGATCTTCCGAACGCCCTGTTGCTTGAAAACGTTGCCTAAGGTGTCGAATAGCAGGAGTAGAACATCCAATATTCATAGCAACAGCATTCATCGTCATACCAGCATTAAGCATGCCAATGGCACGTTCGCGTAAATTTTGCGGAATTCTAGGCATTTCAAAAATAAAGAAAACTAAAAAGAATTTAATTTTTTTCAACGTCTTTTTCTTATTGACATGAAGGTCTATAAAATTAGACTGAAAGGTTTCAAAAAATATACACGAATTATACTGGTCCGTGCATGCACGTGAAAATCGCTTTCAGCGGGTTTCTTCTTCAAAATGCTTTCAATCGAGTTAAAATTTGTTTTATCGGACACATAATCGTTCGCCCGAATATATGTAGGTAATCTGATATTTTGATACTTTTTAATAACATTGCATTTGCACTTAAACACAGGGGAAGTTTCTTTTTTGGTTCAGTATAGTATTTCGGCTGATAGGTAATTGATTCACGCAGTGAGTGTGTTAGTAACCAGTCTGTTAGACATTGTACGTAGCTAGTCATAGATCTATGTAAATTGTGTATCGGTGAGTGAAGTGTAGCTAATCAAGATTATTTATAACTTGTGAAGCAGTAAGTAAAATGAAGCTAGTCAAGACACTTTGTAAACTATGTATCGATGAGTGAAATGTGGCTCACCAAGACTACTTTGAATTATGTATTTTTAAGTAAAATGTAGCATGTGAAAACTCTTTATAAATTATGTATCTGTGAGTGAAATATAGCAAGTCAAAATTCCTTGAAAATTGTGTATCGGTGAGTGAAGTGTAGCTAGTCAGGGCTATTGGTAAATCGTGCATCGATGAGCTTGGTAGTTTGTGCGGGTTTTTCTTTGTAAATTATGTATTGATAAGAGAAATGTAGCCAGTCAAGGCTCCATGTAAAGTGTGTATTGGTGTGAAAAATGTTGCTTGTCACAAATCTTTGTAAATCTTTGTTTCTCTCTCTCTATTTTTTCTTGTAACTACAACAGTTTATTGAAAAAAAATCTGCAATTTGCGTTAACATACATGTATAAATTTATCAGGTAATTAGCCATCACACACAAGATAAACAAGCTTTCTCCTTTAAATAGACGGCAGTTCAGTTCTCCCTCATACTCATACATGCAGATGCCTAGCACGGTAGCTCAGCTAGTCACGCACAAAACTTGAAATCAAGGTCTATAATCACAAACCATTCTTTAGATCATTCTTTGTCTTATTCTCCAAAGTTTTCTAAATTTCAAAGTTACACAACTTCTAACTGGCTTAACTAAATAGTTTAGCCAATCAGAAGATGCGTTACTTTCAAATTTAGAAAATTCTGAGGAATAAGTCTAAGAATGTTCTCGAGCATGGATGGTGATTACGGACTCACGGCTTCGCAAGCCCAAGCTCGTCAAATTTCTTTCCAAGGATTGATGACAGTCCTTGGACAGTATAAATTCCTCTCTCGCCCCTGAAGATTGTTACGACGATGTTTATGTAGGAAACCAGCCTGTGGCTTTGGGCTTCGGAAGAATTCCAGGTAAGTATGGGTAGGTGCTCTGGCTGCCGCGATATAACAGGAATTATGTTGAATTAGGCCCTAAGACCAAAAATATTGATAATCCATTTCTTTTGCAGAATGCATGGTCTGTTCATGCTATATATACACTATCTACATAGGCATTAATTTTTGCATTTATCATCAAAACTTTGTTCTTGTTTCTTTTCTTTATCGTTTTACTCGTAAACTGGCAGGTATCATAAATGACATATAGACCATATACTCATGTAAATAAAAAGACATTCAATCTAGGTCACAAACTGAAAATATCGATTTTCCAAAAAACATTTTCATATCTACATATGAGTTATGTACGAAAGCCTACAAGGGTCAAAATGAAGGTAAAATGTTTTTTCAAAAACACGTAATAACGTGAATTTAAAACACGTAATAACGCAAAAAAAGTCGCACTAACGCGAAAAATCTTATAATAACGTGCTTCAAAACACGTAATAACGTGTTTAAAAGTCGTAAGAAACGCGAAAAATCTCGTTATAACGTAAATTTAAAACACGTAATAACTAGAATTTAAAACACATTATAACGAAAAAAAAAAAGTCGCACTAACGCGAAAAATCTCGTAATAACGTGTTTTAAAACACGTAATAACGTGTTTAAAAGTCGTAGTAAAGCGAAAAATCTCGTAATAACGTGAAATTAAAACACGTAAAAACGCAAAAAAAGTCGCACTAACGTGAAAAAATCTCATAATAACGTGTTTTAAAACACGTAATAACGCAAAAAAAAAGTCGTAGTAACGCGAATCGAAAACTCGCAGTCACGTAGTTTTTTTTTCACTTTATCAACATTAGATGAGAACAGTTTACATGTATGTGCAATAAGCCATTGACATGCAATCGAATTTCCCAATAAAGATTGAATTGTGTTGGTTGTGTTGTTTGTTGGTTTCAGCGTTATTACAGTCACATCACAGCAACCAATTTCTTTTTCATGACCTTTCTAGAATTCACTAGTATTAAGTCTGCATCTTAACTTTGCTTGCAACTGTCAGATGAGGCTAGCAATGGCAGCGGAGATCGAACATGGATTCCAGCAATGGCAGTAGAATTTCACTATCATTAACCTCGATCTTGACAACATTGTTGAAAATGATTGTTCAATTGATGTTTCACATCCTTTTTAACATTGTTTCAGTTATTTAGCGGCGGGATTGCACTTATCTATACTTTGCTGGTTTCTTTTTTTCACCAATAATTCGCCAATAACTACCAATAACTCGCACAATAATATTTACAAGCTACTGGCTGCTATCCTCGATCAACGTCTTCGAAAGATGACAAAAGGTGAAAGAGGAATGAAACCTTTTGCAATGACAATCATCAGTCTCCGAAAAGAATTTGGCTGAGCTGTTGAATCGAGCCATCAACACCCCCCCTCTCCCCTGCCTGTTTCAAGCCTTGTATGTTACAAACTGGCCTACCAAGCTCAGCGAGGTCTTGACCAGATGTTCATCGAGTCGGTATTCATTAAAGGAAAAAATCATCAGGAAATAATGCATTATCAATGATTTAATCACTGATGAAAACGGAGTAAATTCGAAAGAAACAAACAGCACTCAGACATTATGGAAGTTGCACTGATTGTTTTATAATGTAGCTTTCATAGGATAATCTTCCATGGTTAAGTGGTCAGGATTATTAGCTTGTAATGAGAAACCCTGGTTCGATCACCTCTGCCGCCGCTAGTCACGTCTTATGGCAGGGAACAGAGTAGCTGCAGACTTATATTGATGAGTCCTAGAAAGATCGGGAGTAAAAGAGTTAAAGCTGTGATGTGATCTAAATATCATTGAAAGCGGCGAAATGCACCATCAAAACACACAAATTTACATTGGGAGATTCGACTGGACTTCACGGAACTCAACCATAACGAAAACAAAAAAACAAACACGTACCTGCGAGTTTTCGATTCGCGTTACTGCGACTTTTAAACACGTTATTACGTGTTTTAAAACACGTTATTACGAGATTTTTTCACGTTACTGCGACTTTTTTTTGCGTTATTACGTGTTTTAAATTCACGTTATAACGAGATTTTTCGCGTTACTTCGTGTTTTAAAACACGTTATTACATGTTTTAAAACACGTTATTACGAGATTTTTCGCGTTAGTGCGACATTTTTTACGTTATAACGTGTTTTAAATTCACGTTATTACTTGTTTTTGAAAAAAGTTTTACCTTCATTTTGACCCTTGTAGGCTTTCGTATTTATGCTCTGTGAAGAGGTTGTTTTACATCTGAAAAAAAAAATCAATCCGTGGTAGATCTAGTCCGAGAAGGATCGCACCATATAGCTTATTATAAATTTTCTGCTTTTGAAAAGACTATTCTACCTCAAGATTTGGCGAAATTTTAACAAAATGGATCCATATCAAGCGTCGAAGTTGGCTTCTTATCATGTTATTCGAAGATGCATTAAACTTCCTATTTCTGAGCGCCATAAATAAAGTCTCGCACCATCAGTTTCTTTGCTACATTGAAAATCGAGTAAAATTCACTGTTCACTTTTTTGCCCCCTCCCTGCTACTGTCTGATTATCAGATCCATGAGCTTTGCTGACTGTTTGTGTGATTTTTGATATATGGCCAATCGCCTATACACAACAATAACAAAATAACGGTATGTCATCCGATAGCTTTTTTTTTTATTCCACCACAAACACACCCACCCATGAAAACACACAGTGAAAAAAGGCACTTACTGGTTTTGCTCCTTCATGTGGTCACATGCATATACAGAAAAATGCACTCAATTTTCACAGATTTCAAAACCAGACACACATTTTTGGCTTCTCCCTCATGGTTCCTGGTATAGATCTCACAGATCAGCAAAAGTGCTGGGTGAAAACGGCGTAATTCTCGAAACAATTTTCAAATAACACTACGTACGACAATTAAAAATTCAGTGTGGTGCGACGCCTTTGCAACAAAAAATGTTTGTTTTTTGAAAAATGACTATTTCTTAGATTTCTTTTTATCAACGTGAGTTGTAGTGTTGTTATCATGAAATTATTTTAGTAAACGGTTTCATTTCTATGAAGAATAGTAGTACATGTAGTAAGGAAACTAGCAGAAGTCCAATGTATGTGGTCAGCGCACTGGGAAAAGGGGGTTTAATGTATCTGAATAATGCATTATACCAAGCAAGTCAAAGTACTAAAAGGTTCCATTTTGAAAAAAAAAAAAAACCCGACAGAATCATGAATCAGTATGCTCCTTTGGCATACAGAAATTTACCAATAGCAAAAAGGTTCGACCAAAATGACAGGCTGACTTTGGTCGATACTTTTTGGAGATGAAATAAACCACCTTTTTACTTAGCATCACTTATGTACTTGTACATGTAGTTGCAACTGTAAATTTTGTAGTTGCTGTAGTATCAGAGTAATTGTAGTGGTAGTAACGGAAGCACTAGGTAGGAATAGCAGTAGTAACGAAAGAAGTAAACTCGTCTGTCGAAAAAGGGACAGTGATAGTATATATGTAACTAGCGTTTTGTCCTTTTTATTCTAACGATGATTTTATCCAGTTTCCTTTTTACTTTTTTTATATCATTCAAACTTATAAATAAATGTTCAATTCTTTTAAAAACAACTCTTTGGTCAGTCGTTGTCTTGAGTTCAGAGCGGCATGTCTTGATTTTGTAATAATTCCAATGTCGGCGCGTCATATCAGTAATGATGTGTTTGATCCACCGTAGGTACTGATATTTCTGCTTGGCGCGCCGCTATTGGAATTTTTTACGCAAGTACACATTGCTGCAGCAAACGTTCTCATTTTACCTTGAACTTGTTTGATATTTTCTTCAAGATTTTCATGTTATTTGTTTCTCTTTTTAAGTTAAAGAATCATTCAAATTTTAAAACCGTTTTCCTATTTATAAAAGTCAATCTACTGCTTCATATTATTATAATATTATTGTTGATCTTATCTGGTGATATCGAAACTAATCCAGGTCAGACAATCCATGATTCTACAACAAATAACGGTTGCCTTTCGATTGTACATCTTAATATTCGTAGCATACGCAACAAGATTGATTTTATACACGACAATTTGTCTGATTTCGACATTATGTGTTTTACAGAAACTCATCTTGAAAATACCATTTTAGACTCTGACTTGACAGTCGATAGGCACGACAGCACCGTCTTCAGACACGACCTTACGGCTCACTCAGGAGGACTTCTTGTTTATGTGTCGAATTCTTTTCTCTCCGAGAGAAGACATGACTTAGAGCTGTCATCCATCCATTCTATTTGGGTCGAGGTCAAATACCGTGGTTTATCATTTCTTCTATGCACTGTCTACAGTTCTCCGACAACGCCTGTGGCCTTTTGTTGGGAAAACCTTAATATTTCTTTAGAAAAAGCGTATGAATCAAATAAAAACATAATTATCGTTGGAGATCTTAATCAAGATTTGCTTAATGACTCAAGTAACCATCTTACAAATGTTATGGCTATAAATACTTTGACAAACGTAATCAACAAACCTACCCGAGTTAGAATAACACTGCAACACTTATCGACCCTACACTAGTCTCAGATCACATAAATGTAAAACAAGCAGACACCATCGACGTTGAACCAAACATTAGTGACCATTAAGCAACATTTATTTTCTTTGAATTTGTCCACTTGCCCGTTTCCTGTTCAAAAAGGAAGGTCTGGTATTATGATCGAGCTAACTCCGACGAATTAAACCGACTTATTGAGACCGAAAGTTGGGACTTCATTGACTCGACAGACACTGACGATGCATGTGAACGTTTCACTGACAGACTTTCAGAAATAATGTCCCGATGCATACCATCGAAAGAAATTACCATAAGACCCAACGACTGACCTTGGTAGGACTAAAGAATTAGACGTTATAGTAGACATCGCGACAGACTAAAATCAAAGTGCTGTCAGCACTGTAATCGGTCGACACTGAATAACTACAGTGGTTTTGAATTCACAAATCAAATGGCAGTTGTTTGAACTATGTATGGGATAGACATTTTATAACTGAGTCACGTAGGAACTCTGCGTCCCTTAAAAATTAGTAGTTTAACGGAATGCTAAAGATATATGTCTGCCAGTCGACAGCAATAAAACGTAGAATGTAAGTGACTATTCTGACCAGTAATACCGATTTTCAAGCTTTAGATATCACTCATCATGAATAACAGTACCTACCAACCTTTTATAAAAGATTAAGAAAATATAAATACATGTATTCTTTTCTGTAACTTTTGCAACTTTTGATACTATACTGTAACATATTGTCAGATATTATCAATAATATCCATATTGAATGATGGATAAGATGAATAAGTCGTATAGAATGTGCCTGTATTATGACTATCAAAGTGATTACTTTTGGCTGCTCGCGTTTATCTTGACAGATTGTCCTACCGTACGTTTTTCGGCTGGCTAAATTGCCCTTGGCAAGATTGCTCTGTCCAAAACATCGGCTGGCCAATTTCTCCCACATTACTTTCAAAGCATGTAGTATCTACCAAACCCTCAACCCTTTACCAAATGATGTAATTTTAGACTTGTCCAAGACGAAAGCATTTGCACATGACGAATGAAATGTAGACCAAATTAATGATGATTTGAATCGTTGAAATGGTAAAAAAAACATTGTGAGAAAAGGAGAAAACGACGGTTATTTGCATTTTTCCATAATGTTTTTAACAGCCTTCTTCCTCGGGGTCATCAGAAACGGGAAAGTTTGGTTAAAACACTCAGTTATGGCCTATTATAGTCAGAAAAACAATATCCAAACATTACAATTTCAGTGTCGAGTTTTTTTTTTTTTCATATAAATTATACATAAACAGACAATTAAGATATTCAATATGTATGTCTGTGATACTGATCTGCATTGCATTCAAAGGACAGTCTGATCTTGATTTTTTTATTGTCTTCAAAAGCGACTATACATGTCACTGGAGAACATGGGCCATTGTATTGAATCATTGTAATGAGCAAGAGCATTACTACAGTAAACCTTGTGCTTTTAATCTGGAATATGGAGAGGATGAGAGTCAACCAATATGCTGATGAGACAAACATGTTACTGAGAGTTTTACACGAAAGCGCTCAATTAATGAAATAGATCTGATAAGCGTGGAAAAGCAGCCTAATTATTGCAGGGTCATTGCTGTCTCGACCACGATATCTCAAGAAATAGGAATAGCAGATCCAAAATTTGAGTGACTGCATGTTCTGTGCAGTCTGGTCTGCATCTGGTCTGAATCTGCGCTCTCCGAAGAGGCTTTTTCCCTGGTCAGTTGATTCAGACATGGAGAATATGACGTTAAGTGACTTTTTTGTGTTGCAGATTCAGAGTTTTTTCCATCTAAGAAAATGCTCTGTTTAACTCTACCAAATGACAAAATGTTGAAAATCTTTCAAATGATGAAAAAACGCTGTGAGGAAAAAGAGAACATGCTTAATACATGTATGCTGTTTTTCCCACTACATTTTTAAAGCCCGACAAGATTGTGTGGCCAACGGTTAATAGACTGATTCCAGTCTTAAGAATGTCATCAAAAAGAAACATGTTAGTGAGCGTGTAAAATGGTAGAGCCGTAGCTCTAGGGAGAGGAATAGGGGTTATGAAAACAATTCAACCCTTAACCTGCTAAATAAGTGAAATGAAACTTTCAAGCTGACAGTAAAAACCCAGTTCTTTACTATTTCAAAGGTATTTTTTTTTTGGAAAAAATATCTTCTTGTCGGACATTAAAGATACAAAATCAGACAGCATGTAGTATACAGTCTGATCTTGATCTACAATGTCCGGAAAAGGTCATAAATTCGCGCTTAGTAGCCCAAGGTTTAATACATCCTAAGCTGAAAGATGCATAATCAAATATATGCTGGTCAGTATTGTGAATGGACAGTCTGGTTTCTAAGGTTGAAAGCGTGGGATAACCAGACCATTCTGAAAATGTTTACGTAATTGCTTCTCCACTAGGGTAATAACTCCTAAACAACTCTACATCCTTTGTCCCACATTGCTTCACACGCTTCACCTCGCTTACATTAAACTACCAACTGCAGATTACTTTTTTAAACAGCTTTTACCACCAGCATGTACATCAGGTTGCTCTAAGGCAAAACAATCTAAATTTTCAAATTCTTTTAAAGCAATGTTTCCTTACATATTCCGTTTCACTGCAAGTTTATCCTTGCTCGAGGCCAAATGACCTATCATCTTTTCAACACAAGGTGTGCTTACATAATCCGATACTCCTGGATTCGCTCTTGTTTCATTCATAAGTTGTTGCTTTATCACTGACACCATTCCTTATCAGGGTGAAAAGTTCAACGTAATAAGGTCACAACAGCTAGTATTAGTGTTATTAGACTGTAGGTAAAAGCTGTCACGAGTTGAAGTTAGATCAGTTTGCCCTCAGGAGACGGATTTCCGAAATTTGTGGTCTCTCTAATCGTCCGGCTCACGCCGACCGATTAAAAACTTGTGATAAAACATGGACGGCAAACTAACTGGATAAAATACAAAGTTATTCGTAATAAAGTAAACAATTTTATAAAAGAAACTAAGCAAAGGTATTTAAATAATATTGATGAAACGTTGTCTAGTTCTCGCACTGAATGCCCAAAAACCTTTTGGAAACATATTCGTATATTGGTAAATAGAAACAAAAAATGTGATACTTTACCTATTTTGAAAACGACTGAAAATGGTCATGAACACTTTCATTGTACAGACGAGGAAAAAGTTGAGTGTCTGAATCGATTCTTTTGGTCTATTTCGAGAGCTGATGATACTAAAGCAAACTTACCTCCCTTTGTCTCCATAACAAATAGTAGACTTAATCAAATCCGTATCTCAAGGGAAGAAATCGTAAATATTATAAGCAACTTAAATACCAACAAAGCTGTTGGGCCAGACCTTATTAGTCACAAATTACTAAAACTAGCAAAATACAGTATAGGTAAACCTCTTACAAAACTTTTTAATAAGTCTCTCACGGACACGAAATTCCCACGTAAATGGAAGGAGTGCATTGTAAACCCACAGTTCAAAAAGGGCGATAAATCATCTGTTAGCAATTATCGTCCAATTTCTTTACCAAGTTGTTTAGGTAAACTTATGGAAAGATGTGTTTATAAACACGTTTATAATTACCTTTTCTCTAATCAATTGATTTATGAAAAACAGTCAGGCTTTTTATGAGGTCATTCCACTGTCCACCAACTGCTTGGGTTATATCACCAAGTTGTATCGTCGCTTGATGCCAAGCAAAGCACTTGTATGGTATTTTGTGATATATCAAAAGCATTTGATAGAGCTTGGCATAAAGGTCTTATTTTTAAATTACGTCAACTAGGAATCAACGGCTCTCTTCTAGACTGGTTTAAGGATTATCTATCTTCCCGCAAGCAATCTGTAATCGTAAAAACGGCAAGGTCAACGTCAAGGTCAATTAATGCAGGAGTTCCTCAAGGCTCTGTACTCGGTCCATTGCTCTTTCTTGTATATGTAAATGATATTTCTGATAACTTGTTAAGCATTTCTAGACTATTTGCTGATGACACATCCTAGGCGTGCTCTGCCTCACATGTCCCTGATATTGAAGGTATTATTAACCATGATTTACAAATGATATCTCAATGGGCTGAACGTTGGCTTGTTACGTTCAATCCATCTAAAACAGTTGCAATGCTAATCACGAACAAAAATGTCTCTCATCCTAACTTACTGTTCAATAATGTCCAAATTCAATTTGTAGATAGCCATAAACATCTGGGACTTACGTTGAGCAGTAATGCAAAGTGGGCTGAACATATAAATAACATTTCTAATTCAGCGTCCAAATTACTAGGCATCATGAGAAACTTAAAATTCATAGTTAAAAGAGACTCACTTCAACAGATTTACATCTCTCTTTTACGACCCCTTCTTGAGTACGCTTCAATAGTTTTTGCATAATAATTGCACTTCCCGTGAAAAGGAAACTATTGAAAAAATCCAAATTGAGGCCGCAAGACTAGTTACAGGTATCACCAGATCCGCATCTCTCGATAATTTATATAAGGAAATTGGCTGGATGACTCATGAAGATCGGCGTAGGTATCAAAAACTTATTTGCATATATAAAATGATAAACGGCCTTACTCCTGACTACTTACGCGATATTTTTCCGACGAATGTCAGCACTAGAACTGATTATATATTAAGAAATGCTCATAATATCGACATAGTTGGCTGTCGCACTGAGCTGTTTGCAAGTTCCTTTATTCCGTCTGCTGTTTCCCTTTGGAATAAACTTCCGGATGATATCAAATCCATAACATCTCTTTCACTTTTTAAATCTCGCATTTTACAACGTTTCTCTGCGCCGCCTGTACCGCGACATTATCTTGTGGGACAGAGGAGACTATCTGTTTTACACACACGACTCCGGAATAATTGTAGTAATATGAACTTCGATCTTTATTCGAACCACATATCCCCGTTCCCTACATGTAGTTGTGGATACATTGCTTAAGACGCCGAACATTTTCTTTTTCAGTATCCTAATTACACTGAACCGCGAATTAAATTGTTTCGAGAATTACGCCGTTTTCACCCACTTTCTCTAGCTGTTTGGATCTGACAACCTCGATTATGGTGAAAATTTATTCATATTTAATTCAGTTCAAAATTTTATAGGGGATACAAAGAGGTTCGATAAATAGTTTGCTTAGCAGCACAAAAAAATCCGATCTGCCCTCTTACCGACTGACACCAAGATTTTCTCTCCCACCCATTAGGTATTCTATTACAGCTACTAGACTATCTGTCTTTTTTTTTTCTCCTATTTAATAGAATGTTACTATTGCTATTCACAACACGTTCTTAAAGTCTTCCAGTTTATTTATTGTCGTTCAAGAAAATCTTCTCTATAGCTGGAACAAAACTGTCTTCAGTCATATTCTGTTAAAATATTTGTATTTAGGATATTCTCCTCTTTTTTTTTTTTTCTTTTGAAGACTGAATACTATGTATGTTCAATAAGGGGATGGCCGAATCTAAATTGTGAGAACTTGTGGCCAAACCCTTTTGTCTTATTTGTATTCTATGTAAAAATGTATTTTATGTAAGAATTTGTAAATAATGGCAATAAAATATGTTTAAATTAAACTATACACTTTCCTCCATAGAGTCGTTTAAGTGCGAAATGGTTTAGTAGTGGTAATATTATATCAGTGTAGTATTATGTAAGTATAAATGTAACTAGCGTTTTGTCCTTTTTATTCTAACGATGATTTTATACACTTTCCTCCATAGAGTCGTTTAAATGCGAAATGGTTTAGCAGTGGTATTATTATATCACTGTAGATTTTTTTTATTCGCCGACAGTGTTCTAATTAATCTTTATCATTTATAAACATGACACGTGAATTCGGCTCTATAAACACAGTGCAACTTAAAATCTACGTCATTCTATATAGAGTGACATCATTCTGTATAAAGTAAGTCGTCTGTGGCTGTTCCATGTTTCCGCCCTCCGATATTTTATCAGTGAAAGTCAAGTAAACAAATTGTCATTTTCCGCTCCTTGACCGATGTGTAGGGAAAATCCTCAAGGATTTACCGATATTAACTGGTTTTTTTTATATAAAAAAAAAATTGACAACGATGGAACCATTTGAAATGTTATCAGTGAACAGATGTAAATCAAGTGGGAGTGGGTGGAGTAACACTCAGAGCATTCGAAGCAACTGCGATTCTAATGCTTGACAATGCACTCATTCTTCTTTGTCATTTGAAAGGGGATAAATATAATAGTAAAACGATTCGGTTTTTTATGTTGTGTTTGATGCCAAGGGTTTTATTGAAATTTTGATTCTTTTCATATTTATCGACTGGGCATTTGGGTTTTGTTTTGGTAAGTGGAACAGTCGTGGTTTATTCAAGGGAATATAATCCGCATCCGCGTTTTTACACTAAGTATGAACTTGTGTTCCTTTGATTACGAGTTGGGCAGGTTAGAATCGAAATGATCTTCTTTCTATCGTTGTTTATCGTTCAATAAACCATGTTGTGAGTTATGAGGCGCAATGAATAAACCACTCGGGCTATCGCCCTCGTGGATTATTTATTGTGCCTCATAACCCACGACCGTGGTTTATTGAACGATAAACCACGATAGAAAGAAGATTATTTCTTAAGTAGAATATCTGTTTTATCCGTTTATCACTTCAGAGCCACGTTCTACCAATCATTCTGAACTGTACTCTTCGTCTTAGTTAGACTTAAAAAAGGAACACCATTTTCTGATTAGCTAGGCACAAGCGGTTTAGCCGACCAGAAATTGAGTTACTTTGACATTTGAACAATTTTTGAGAACTAGACCAAAAATATTGTTAAGAATGGTAGGTGAATACGTTTCCAGTGATCTCAAAAGTAGTTAAAACACTGAACATTGCAGGCTGATATGAAAATACAGAGGATGTTACTGTCAAGGAGAAAAAAGATTCTGCTGATGCTGATACTTATGTGCGGAATCTATACTGGTACCACATATGTGATATCCCGTTATGAATTGGTAATGGCAGGTGACGGCAAGGAAGCGTCAGAATGGCCGCTTTGTCTCAACTTTCGTCCACCGATGAAAAATGACGAGTTTTCGCCCGCTTCACCTGCCGAAAAAACAAGTAAAATTTGTTCGAATGACATTAAGGACTTCATAGAATGGGATGTCAATGTTAATGTACAGAGATCGTTCAGCTTTAATCCGAGTGAAGAACAAAGTAACGGAAATTTTATACTGTACAGTTTGAAAGGTATGGCAAAATTTATACTGCCTAGTTATGTAAAAAGGACAATTAAAATTCCGAAGATTTTGCATTTCATATGGTCTGACGAAATAATACCTTCGGTATTTGTTGAAAATCTTAAGCTCTTTCAAACAACACATCAGGCTTGGGATATAAATTTCTGGACTTTGAAATCCGGTCGAAAATTTATTCAATTACACGAGCCACAGTTATTGAAAACTTTTGATGGATATAGAGGAAATGTTTCGAAAGCGGACGCATTGAGGTATGTTCTTATGTATCACAATGGAGGAGCATACTTTGATCTCGATAGTAAAGTCATACAGCCATTAGACGACCTGACCGAGAAACATAATTGTATTGTTGGTGCCGAGCCCATTGAGAATGCAGTAACCATTCTGAAAATGAGATCTCTTTTGGCCAACTCTGGATTTATGTGCCAACCTAGACACGCTTTTTTCCGTCACGTGATTGACATGCTACCATTCTATGGCGTCTATAATCCAGGACCAGTTTATTTTACCAGGTGTTTCAATCTATATATGGAGAAACAACTGGATTTGAACAAACCACATCCTTCCTCCCTTCCATCGGACATAACGATAGTCCCTCATGATTACTTTGAGTACCACGTTAATCATGGTGTTGACTTTAATATGAAAAATCAGTGTACAAATTACACACTAATTGTTTATGACTTTCTTACTGAATGCACTGAACCAGAAAAGGGGGGATTACCAGACTGCGATAACATGTATAACAAAGTTCCGGATGGCAAGAAAATGGTGTTTGAAGCTTGTTTAGAATGGATTTCCCTTGGGGCGGAAAAAAGAAAGCCTTCTAATACCAGATACATTGCTCATGAGCATTACGGGACATACGCTAGATTTAATAGCCTCACCTTTTTGAAAGATAACAACATTTCTCGGATTCTTCCAGGCATTTCGTTTCATTTATGATACAAAAAAGGGACCATGTATATCAACCGGATTTCAATCAAGTTTCAGCAACTGATTTAGCAATCAATTTTTTTTTCTGTTTTAATTGTTGTTTTTGTTTCCTACTTATTATAGTCATGCTCTGTGAAAAGGGGGCTTAATGCCTCTACAAAAAGTACCAAGCCAGGTCAACCTGTGCAGTCCGCGCAGGCTGACCTAGGCCGAAACTTTTTCGCTAATGGCCAATTTCTGCATGTCAAAGGACTAGTGAAATTTACGATTCATTGGGTTGTAAGACAAACTGGATTTTATGGATTCATAGCTGTGTGCTGACTTGCTTAGTATCATGCATCATAGCAATGCATTGAACCCTCTTTTAAGTCTAAGTTCTAAGACTAGTCATTTAATTGGTTGAGACAGTCTGTCTAAATGCTTAGTCTTTGAATTTGAATTGAATTCAAAATGCCCGGTGAGTACAGCCTTCTTTGCCCTTGGGCGTCAAACACCTTGGAAAAAATGTCATTTAAAGAATTATTAATTCAAAAGTGACTAGAATCACGAACTCGGAAGACGTAGATTTAGCTGTGCTAGCTGTGTGAAGTCTTTTATTGATCTACTCGACCTGTAAATAGAATCTGCAAATGCCTTTGATTCCGGGGTCCGTATTCACAAACCATTCTTAAATACGTTCACAGTCTTATTCTAAGGACTTTTCTAAGTGTGAAAGTAACACAACTTCTGATTGGCTAAACCAAATGGTTTAGCCAATCAGAAGTTGTGTTACTTTCACACTTAGAAAATGTCGAAAAATACGATAAAGAATGTTCTTAAGAATTCTTGGTGAATAAGGATCCAGGGCAGAAATGGTGCCATGTTATAATGTATGTCGTATTTCATTTTAATATCTGCTATTTATCTTAATTTACTTAATTTTTTTACGACTTCAAGAATTTATTTTTTCCGAGTCGAATGGTCTCATTTGTTTTATCCTCTTTTTGATGAATCTATAGACCTCGGAATTGTTAAACTTATGTTCATAGGTTTTTTAATTGTACAATTTTCTATATTATTTCAACTTTTAAGTAACCTGGATGGTTATGTTTTGAGGACGGTAAACAGTCCATGGAAAGTCAGATGGTGCGTTTAGAGTCGGCTGATCTCGACGTGCACTGTCCTGAAATGTGCTTCAAGTTTTTGCGGTATCATAATCAAGT
This sequence comes from Hippopus hippopus, assembly GCA_946811185.2. Lineage (NCBI taxonomy): Eukaryota > Metazoa > Mollusca > Bivalvia > Cardiida > Cardiidae > Hippopus > Hippopus hippopus. The sequence continues at coordinate 27,814,401 of OX328100.1, read as the reverse complement.
TTAGCCCTTAAATTCTTCAGGGCAAATTATATAATTGAGCTATGTGTAAAAGGAGACTAATTGCAGCTGTAAAAAGTCTTGGTCCAGGTCAGCCTGCGCAGTCCGCACAGGCTGACTTGGGCCTAAACTTTTTACTTTTGCTCAATTTTCTGTATGTCAAAGGACAGTCTACCTCATGATTCAGTCCGTTTTGTTAGACAAAATGGACTTTTGGATCCATGATCATATGATGACTTGCTTAGTATCATTGGAGAGGTCATCAGACCTCTCCAACAGTGGTGAGTTTCAAAGGCAGACTGCCACAGAGTTTGCTGTCTAAATCCATTTTTCTTGCGAAATTGTTCAGACGTGGTTTCTTTTTATATGACGAATTTCAGAAAAGATTTGTTATATTAATTTGCCATGGCTGCAAATGACCTCTCAAATAATTGTAATTTTTCATAAAGCAAATAAATCTAAGCAGAAGAAAAAAAATAAGAAGAATTTCGTTATAAAAGAGAAAGAAGACCGCTGGAAAAGATCATGCGACTTGAAAACGCGGCAAGAAGGTCAAATGACCGTTATGTAAAGCATATGAGGTGGCTGTTTTACTTGTTTGTGTACATGTACCAAAATATATTGAAATTATAAGCCAATAAACTATTTGAAAACATTGATGCTGACCTCTCCTGGCTTCTTTTGTAAAGAAGCCAGCTTGTGCATCACGGAGATGAATTAAGCCCACTTTTGCCAGAGCATGACTCTATTATAAACTCAACCTCTTTCGATGGATAACAATGTAATGCGTTAAAAATGTGAAAGACTGCTATCTTGCAGGCTAAAGTAAACAAGCAGTAGGTATAGATCAAAGATCAGATAGGACGTTCTGTGCATTCTATTCGTGATTTACACTGTCTACTTAGTGCACAAAGTCGCTTCTAGCAACCTAGGGGTTAAAGCGCTGTCTTAAAAGAGATTTGAATGCATCTGCAAACAGTATCGACTCAAGTCAGCCTGCGCAGTCAGCGCAGGCTGAGTTGAATCGAAACGTTTTGCTTTTGTTTATTATCTGCATGTCAAAGGACCATTCTGCCTCATGATTCAGTCTGTTGTTGGACATAAAAGATTTTATGTGTTCGCGCAGGCTGACCTCGGTCGAAACCTTTTGCTTTTGTTAAATTGTCTGCATGTCAAAGGACCATTCTAACTCATGATTTAGTTGACTTTTTCACTTAATTCATTTTATGGATACATAATTATGTGATGACTTGCACGGTATATGCATCACGAAGATGCACATACCCACTTTTCACAGAGCCAGGTTACATACTGTATGTATTATTTTCTTTAGCATCTAACCATCTGAAGACCTTCTTTTATCGTCTTGTGTAAAGTACATGTATGCCTCTTTTGAAAAAAGAGAAGTTGTGCCTAACGAGGAACGTCTTCTTTTTTTTATAGTGTTTACACGTGTTATTTTTGTATTTGACCTCGATTTATGTCATCCATATCTTACAAGAATTAAGTCGTCTGCTAAAAAAAAATGTTTCAGGCGGAAATGATAAAAATAGAATAGGAAAGATCTATAAAATTGTTTTATTATTATTGTAAATAATGGTCATGATTGTAATTATTATTGTTGTTATTATTCATCTTATCATTTTCTGTCCATTCCCATTGTATTACTGATTATAGCTTTTTTTTCAAAGGGAAGCTGAATTGAAAAATAGTATCTTGCAGCAAATGAAAGAAATCCATTACTTAGAGCATCGTCGTTAAATAAATGTTGTTTTTATTTATTTATTTATTTATTTATTTATTTATTTTATTTTTATTTTCCATTTATTTATTTTATTTTTATTATTATTGTTATTATGTGAAAAAAGACTGCCATTTTTTTAAAGTTGTCAAATCATACCTTCAAAACGTAAAGTGTTTCTCAGATTCGATGTTTGACACATTTAAGGCTTATAATCCCCGGAGGTGCTTTCTTGCAACCTTAGGAAATAGTGTATGCCTTCTGTGATTGACAGATATTACACCATTTCCTTATAGCAAATCGTGTAGCTAGATAAAGTCTGTCTTCATATTTGATTTAAAAACGAACACGTGAAATTGAAATGTTTAAAAATCCCTCAATTCATTGGCAAAAATATGAACAGTAAAAATCACGTTTTAGAAATCTGAAACGCTTAGAACACGGTGCTCATTTTCACATTTTTTCAAAGGACAAGTGGTTATGTCATAATTTGGAGTTCTGTAGATAAATAAAAATCTTTTAAAGGTACGTTTTATGGAGAAACTAAATGAAAATTATTATTTATTTATTTTTATCATCTATTTATCTATTCATTTATTCATTTTTTACTAAATGATTAGATCATTTATTAACACATAGCATTTCAGTTCATTCAAATATGGAAAATTAAAATCATTGAAAACCAATAAAATGTGTATTTTTGCTAACGTTACCAATTAATTATTTCAGGTAACAAACGCATTTAGGTTTTGAACGAAAATATCTTTTATACATGTATGTATTGCAGGAAATAATAGCTGATCGCTGTAGACTAACGTTGACTGTAAACTGGGCGACACATTTGTAGACATGCCCATGTTATACTCACTTGCAGAAAAAGAACAAAATATATGAGACGTGCTCTGTGGAAAGGGGGCTTAATGTATCTATACAAAGTATCGAGCCAGGTCAGCCTGCGCAGCCCGCGCAGGCTGACCAAGGTCGAAACTTTTTGTTTTGCTATTGGTCAATTTTATGCATGTCATATGCCAAGTCTACCTCATGATTCCGTTGGTTATTAGACAAAATGGATTTTATAGATCCATAATTATGTGATGACATGCTTGGTACAGTGCATCACGCAGATGCATTACGCCCCCTTTTACCAGAACATGGCCCATATCTCGAATATGGTATTCGTCTTTGAAAAGATATAAAATATGACGTAAAAATGAGAAAATGCTGCTCATCAACATTTTCTTTTTTTCCAGAATGTTTTCTTAAGTGTTCTTCAGCTGCGTCGTAAAACACAGGATTGATCGGTACAGGCTTTTGTGCGGTAATTTATACATTTTCCACAGTGGAAACACAAGTAGACCTCCGAAATAATGCCAAATTAACAGTTAACTTTGATTATTAATATACTTGAAACCTCAGAGCGTGTTACAGAATTAATGAGGGCATTAATAAGTGGTCGAAAACATTAGAACTGAATTCTGGGAAAAGGGAATTTAATGCATCTCTGTGATGCATTATATATAGCAAGCCAATTATCAAATAATAATGGACTCATAAAATCTATTTTGTCTAACATCCGACTTAATCCTGAAGTAGAATGGTCCTTGGACATGCAGAAAATTTACAAAATGCAAAAAGTTTTGACCAATGTCAGCCTGCGCGCATTGCGCAGGCTGACATGGGTCGATACTTTTTGTAGATGCATTAAACCCCTTTCACGGAGCATGGCTCATATGTTTTGTAAGAAGAGCATCGATATTTTCATTACCCATTACCTATAAGAGCGATCAGGAATCCTAGTTCAATGCATAACTTTACAAAATGCATGTCTTTTTAAACCAGAATGTTAATTAAATCGATGCACTAAAAACATCGCATAATCCTATTACCAATACAGTAATCAACGGTTAAAAAAAAAAAGATTTTTCGCATTCAGGTAGATAGGTAGATCTAACCATGCATTAAAATCAAAAATGCATAATACAAAAAAAGTAGAGTTAAATGTAACCGTATATGGAGGTGTGACAGCTAATAATTTAAGATCTTATGATTGTGTAACGAGCAATACCAGAGGCGATACGCTGTCAAGTCGGAAATAACCGGAGGCTGCCGAACACTCTACCATAGAGAGAGAGAGAGCTTTGTAGGAGCACATTTGTCTTGGAGCACATTTGTCTCACGATGTGTGACCGATGTGCTCGTAAACATTCATATTTGCGACAAACTGGAAATGAGACAGATGTGTTTGACACACAATAGAAAGGACACTCGAAGCACATTTGTCTCACATTCTATCTATGCTAAAATTCTACTTAAAAGGAAAACTGTTTCTGCTTAGTACATTATAATTGTCCGAAAAGGCGAGTATAGAAATAAGCTGCCTGTCTGTCTCTCTGTCCGTCTGTCTGTCCACATTTACAACCTGAAAATTATCTGCGATAACAGACCTACTTAGAGATGTATTAAAAACCACTTAATCGAATAGTGTCTTCACTTGAAGTCTACACGATTAAGAAATCGCTGTCAGTCCTTCATATTCGGTATATTATCATGCTAGTTTTATAGAATAGTTCATTTTTCCTATCAATTCTTCATTTATTTATTCTTTTATTTTCGTAATCAATTTGAAAAAAGTACGTCGCCGAAGGGGTTCTTGAAAGTTCTTGTTCTTTCAGTCCTTCAGAAGGAAACACTGTATTTTTACCTGTGTAAGCTAAATAAATAATAATCATCTTTTCAGTTACTACACATAAAAATATCCATATTTCTGAGGCTTAGATAATTATCTTTAATAGGACTACCAATGACAAAACAATAACTGTGCGTCATGACCTCCCTGTCGGTGTTTCAGAATGATGAAACGCTTTGATATATGCAGATTTTTTGGCGGGAAGAAAACGCTCACGACAATGTAAATTACCGCAACTTTAAAGAGACATCATGTGACAAATGTGCTTGTATTTCATAAAAAATGACATGAGACAAATGTGCTTTCCTGTCCCTTAAAAAACTTGATCGGAGCACATTTGTCACACAAATGTGTTTTTTTTAGTTAGACATTTGAGGTCGCGTTTGTCTCATGTGAGAAAAATGCGGCCGCATCGGTCTTACGTAAGACAAATGTACTCCGAGACAAATGTGCTTCTACAGAGCTTGCCCAATGTGAAACTCTGCACTAGAAAATACAATTTGAAAGAAATGGGGAAAAAAGCCGAAAGCTAATGTCTTTTTCTCCCTCATTTTTTTTTTTTTTTTTTTCTTCTCCAGCCATTTCAGTTTGGCTACACGTTTGTCTTTGAGAATTTATCTATTTTCTTATTTTCTTTTAAGTAAAACTACAGGTGATACCGAAAGAGGGCATAATAAGGGAACTGAGATTAGCCCACAGGCTGCTAAGTGCGACTCAAGGCGCTTTTGCGGCCAGTGTAGATCAAGATCAGACTGCGCACAACGCGCAGTCTGATCTTGGATCTACACTGTCCGTTAAGACGATATTTTCCTCCAAAGAAAGCTTTTCAACTACAATATACATATTCTATATGAGCCATGTTCTGTGAAAAGGGGGCTTCATGCATCTGCGAAAAGTATCGACCCAGGTCAGCCTGCGCAGTCCGCGCAGGCTGACCTGGGCCGAAACTTTTCGCTATTGGTCAATTTTCTGTATGTCCAAGGACCTGTCTACCTCATGAATAAGTGGATTGTTTAAAAAATTGGCTGTTATGGATCAGTATGTATGTGATGGCTTGCTTGGTATGATGGATTACGGCGATGCATTAAGCCCCCTTTTGCCAGAGCATGGCTCATATATATTGTATTGGCTGAAAAGATTCATCTTACTTATTCAGTAGGCTAAGGCTTAAAGTTAAAAATAGTTCTCAAGTTGCAAGAAACTGCTTACGTTCTGCAACTTATAACTAGGTGACGCAAATCGGACCTTATTGTCGAAGTTTACCGTCGTGTCGGTCCGTCTTGTCGGCGTCGGTCCGTCTTGCTGCTTCATTTTCAGTACGTTGTGATATCCAGGAAAACGCAGCTGAAAATCTATTGAACATCTTTCGAACCAATTTGGTAAAGTTACTACTTGACTTTTGTCTTGTCTGTTAAAGCAGGCTACAAGATCCTAGACTTGTCTATTTTAAAAGTACTTGCAGATCAAATGTATATAGCTAAAAGGATTAACTCTGTCTTTCAATTTATTGAAAAAGCATCATAGGAAAAGGGAGAAACATTGGTTTTCAACATTTTCGACTTATTCCCCAGGACGGTCAATACACAGAACTGTTTAGTAAAATGTTAAGAAAAAAAAAAAGATACAGATGAAAATGCTTCACTGGTCGTCAAAGGTATATCTAAAATGGAAGAGACTTTTCTCATCGACTGTTCATATCTTTGAATGTTTGTTTGAGAGAAACATCAGACACGTGTTACACCAGTTTTAATTGATGATGCATCCACTCGGTTCTACTGCTGCACTTTTTCAAATAGATCACTCTACTTTGCGTTAATTATAACAACTTAAAGAAACAGAGTACCTTATCCCTTCAACAAACAACAAAATTTTAGACTCGTCCAAATTGAAAGCATTTGCAGACGAAAAATTAAAGGTCGCCTTAAATGGCGAAATTTGTTCTTGATATGGTAAAAAACATCGTAGGAAAAGGAGAAAATGCTGGTTACGAGCCTTTTCTCCTCTTCCCAATTTTTCTTTTTTTTTTTTAAAGTCTTTTCCCCAGGGTCGTTAAAAGTCCGGATGGTGTGGTATTGTGTTAAAGCTCTACTTTAACGCTTTGAGAACCTTGGATAAAAACAGAGGCTTTTGCAAACGGCACAGTTCAAGATCAGACTGCACAGAGGGTGCAGTCTGATCTTGGATCTATGTTGTCCGCTTGTTTAGTGATGCCTAGACGATAAAAATCTTTCTGAGCGTCAGTGGTAAATTTTTCAGTCTGCGAAAAAAGTCGAGTTTTTTATTTTTGGCACTATTTTTAGGAGCCCTTTTCTGTACCTGTTTTTATACTGATTTGACAAATTCATGTCTTAGTTCTGACTTCCATTCTAGTTATCAAAATGGTTATGCTCCCGTTTTTGCTCTTTTTTTTTCCAGAGGATTGTAATTAGACATGGCAACGAAAAGGAACAAGAAAATTGCTATTGTAGCTTTAGTGGCTGCTTGTGTCGTCTACGTTGGCATAATCGTCTTTTCGATTGAAGAAAACCAAGCAAGAACTGATAGAACGGCGAGACAACTTCAGGGATCTATGTGTCTCTATATGGACCCACCAATGAGAAAGGACGAGTTTGTGCCTGCTGCTGTAAATGATACTTTAAATAAAGTTTGTCGCGGAAGTTATGGCGGATTAAAGGCGTGGAGTGTGAACCTAAATGTGAATAGGTCTTACAGTTTTCGATCCGAACTAAAACGTGAGACCAATGAAAGGACGCAGGTTCCAGTACTTAGAAGAATCATTAAGTTCATTTCTAGACCAATCTTTGAGATGCTTATGTCTCACGCAAAACAAAGAACGATCCCTAAAATTCTTCATTTCCTGTGGACCGATGAAATAATTCCTTCCATTTTTGTTGAAAATTTAAAACTTTTCCGGAAAACACACCCGGCATGGAAAATAAATTTTTGGACTTTGAAAGCGGGTAGAAATTTCATTGCCAAACACGAACCGCAGATGTTGAAGATTTACGAAAATTACAAAGAAAATGTTTATAGAGCGGACTCATTCAGATACGTCCTTATGTATCATTTTGGCGGTGCTTATTTTGACCTGGACAGCAAAGTATTGAAGCCGCTCGACGAGCTAGCCGAAACTTATGATTGTTTAGTTGGTCCGGAGCCAATAGAAAACGCGGTTTCTATTTTGGGTATGAGGTCATTGTTAGCAAATTCAGGGTTTCTATGCAGACCTAATCATCCCTTTTTCCGTCACGTCATTGACCAAATTCCCTATCACGCTGTAAACTTTCCTGGGCCTGTCTACTTTACCCAAAGTGTCGATTTATTTTTCTTCCATCTTCTGGACACGAAAAGTGATTGGAAAAACAATCAAAGTTTTGAACTAACAGTGGCACCACATGACTATTTTGAGTATCACGTCAACCACGGTGTGGACAAAATAATGGGAAAGAAGTGCCCTCCGTACAAAACACGCATTAAAATATATCAATCAGAATGTCTGCAAACCAATAAAACAACCTCGCTAGAATGTGAAAACATGTACAAATCTGTGCGACGTGGAACTAAGAGCACGTTTGAAGCCTGCCTTGAGTGGATATTGCACGGAGAGAAAGATCGCAAACCGTCCTCAAACAGGTTTATTTCCCATGATCATTATGGAACTTATGATCGCTTGAATTCTCTTGTTTTAAAGACAGATAATAATATTTCACGCATTCTACCAGACATATCTGTGCATATGTAGAAGTAGTTCGTTTTATTTGTCAAGTCCAAGATACAAACTTGCTGCAGACACCCTTGTAAACATTCTAAACAGATAATCTGCATGAATTACGATGTGATATGTAAATAGATGTGAAAACACATTGTGGCAAAGGGAAGAATTTGCTTGTGACTGGAATTTTTTACTTTTGTATAACGGGGTAAATTTGCAAAGTTGAAGGTAGTGTATGTAAGGCTATTTATACCAGATAAGTGGAGACCAAAGAGTATCAGACAATTTGTGGGAAAACAAAAGTGCAGCAAACGTTTTTCAGGAGAGAGAGAGAAAGAGTGAGGGAGAGAGAGAGAGAGAGGGAGAGACGGGCAAACAGAGACAGAGAGATGGGGGGAGAGACAGGCACACAGATAGAATCTGAGAGAGAGAATGCGAGAGAGAGAGAGAGAGAGAGAGATGATCACGTAATATTACGTATTACACGTAATCATTGTCTTAATAATGATGTAGTAAGCAGTTACACAAGTCAAATAAAAGTTTGAACAATAAATAAGTGTTTAAATAGTTGTCGGTCTTAACTATTGTTTCGACTCTGTTTACGATGGAAACAGCCATAACTCTGGAAAAGGTGACATACATAGAATATATAGAGTGATAAATAAAATCATGAATTACTGCCCCTGCCGCGGTGATATGGGTCTAAATACTGTTGGTAAAGGCATAAAGCACAACATATCTCGAATTCAGAAAATAATAAAGTTTGCTAAGGCTCTTGGTTGACAAGACTTAACCCTATACGGAACGATTCCGACTTTTAACGACACTCGGAAGGAAAGGCTTTTGAAAACATTGTGGAGAAAAAGAGAAAATGCTGGTAACTATGTTTTCTATCCTATTACAGTCAAATCTGACCATTTGAGCTTATTAAATTTGTCGTCTGCGAGTGCTTTCAATTCGGAGCAGTCGTTTGGTCAAGAAATAACTGACACACCTGCGTACTTATATTCACCCATTTTTTCGGTAAGGTTCGGATGACGAACTATTGGTGAGAAACCACTCCGAAGTGCCACCGGATCAAAGTAGTCAAAAGTTGTCCCGTTTGAAAATTTGACACCAAGCACCTTTGCTGCACTGTTTTATCAGAGAAAAAATGAAAGAACATGATTTTGATTTGGGCAAAACTTTGGGAGAACATTTATTTAATGGAGAACTATTTGTGTCTGTAGGTTAATAAGTAAAATACCTAATTAGTTAATCTTTTACCAGACGATACGATTATAGACTTGTCCAAGTTGAAAGCTCTTACAGACAGCAAATCAAGTGTTACTCAAAACATGAAATTTGACTCTCATAGGGTAGAAAACGTTATGGGTAAAGGAGAAAATGCTGGTTAACAGCACTTTCTACTTTTCTCAAAATGTTTTCAATAAACATCTCTGTTATGTTCGTTAAAACTCGGGTTTGCGTGGTAAAGGGTCAAGGTGTGATCTTTAACATGGTGTGTAGTCCATTGATCAACATACGTTTAATAACAATAAGCAGCTTAGCTCCGAGATTTTCAGTAAAAGTAAAGCAATATGTAAAGACGGTGTGACTTTCACTCTGTTTTAAAAGTAGCAAATAAGCATTGGTGTGATACCTAGATGTAACAAATCCTCTCTGACCTTGGTAAAATCATAGGAAACTGGTCTTCATGGAAACAGGCGAAAAGTATGTTTAAGAATTATTTGTGTCAGCACAGTAGTGCCACACTTTACAGTGCACTTTCACACGTTCCATTGTTTGCAATCCAACACGCAACGCTATTTTACTATGAGGTTTCTGCTGCTTTCTATTCATGTATGAGTCAAGCTTTGTGAAAAGGGGGCTGAATGCATCTGCAAAAAGTATGGACACTTTTTGCTATGTGTAAATTCTATGCATGCCCAAGAACCATGCTAACTCTATATCCAGTCAACATGCGATGTCTTGCTTGGTATAATGCATTATGGGGACGCATTAAACCTCCTTTTGCCGGGGCATGGCCCATATATACCTAACTACCTAAAGGTTTTAGGACCCTGAGGCTAAGACAGACTAAGACAGACCTATGATAAAAGCTTCTGACAACGTTTTGAGAAAAGGAGAAAAAAGCTGGTGACACTGAAGACTTTCCTTGTCCCACTATATTTTATACTCTTTCAAAAACAAATCACGATTGAAACAACAATTAAGGATAGGGCACCCTAATGGGATTCGAGTGACATCGCCTTTCATCGCCGAAAAACATACGGATTCGGCTAAGACTCGGGTAATCCGTAATCGACAAGTCTGAAAAACGGGTCGTCTGGTACAGAGTTAATATATATAATATAATTTTTCTGGAATGTACACACCTGGGAATTGATTCCTGCAGAATCATAATGACAGACATTTTTTACCTGAACCTATTGTTTTGTAGATATTAGATAAAAGTCATTTCCATCCAGAACAAATTTGCAGCACACTACTACGACATTAACCCTTAAGCTGCTAAGCGCGACTCACTGACCTTTTGCGGACAGTGTAGATCAAGATCAGACTGCACAGAACGTGCAGTCTGATCTTAGATCTACACTGTCCGATAAGGAGATATTTTTCAGCAAAAAGTAAGTTTGAAATAACATTATTCGGATTTTTACTATCAGATTGAAAGCTTGATTTAATTTATTTAGCCGGGTATGGGTTAATTCATTAACTCTCTACCAGACGGTAGAATTTTAGACTTTTCCGTATTAAAAGCGTTCGCAGACGACAAATTCAATACAGCTCAGAGGTTGTTTTGTTATTTTTTGAGTTAAAATCATACAAATACTTTTACGAACAAAGTCAGTAACAAAGAAACAAATGAACAAATGCATGGCTGAAATACAAACCGCATCTGGCGGGATTCGAGCCCACGGCGGACAAGGTCCTCGTTTTTCGAGGTTTAAAAGACCAATACCATAATCACTGAGCTAAAGAGTTATCTCCCTAACGCAGTTCTTAGGTATTGTATTTAAATCGGGACGAAGACATGCATGAAGGAGTGGACTATATGGGTAAATATTGAAGGAATTTAGTGAGATTGAAACTTTTATTATTAAAAGCCTCTTTACTACAAAAGTGGTTTGTAAAAACCTAAAAATTGTGATTTCAACGTCGATTTCACCAGGAAAAAAACCGTATCAGATACTGTAGATCTAAGATTATACTGCACGTTTTGTGCAGTCTGATCTTGATCCATATTGTCCGAGTTGCGCTTAGCAGCCTTAAAATGTGAAAATCCGTTCTTCGTTATTTCCTTACAAACTGAAGAGGATAATGTATTTTTCATACATAGTATATGACAGATTGATTAATGTAAATAAACAGTTCCATTCATACTTTGACTCTAAATAGCTAAGATACGAGACTTTAAAACCACGATCTAAATATAACAGAATCAAACGTGGTTGGGTCAGAAATTTCAGGTTTATTGCAGGCAGAGTATATCTAATATCAGACGGTACGTTTTGTGTCGTATAATCTATGATCTACACTGCAGTCGACAGAATATTTAGTGCAAAGTAAGCGTAAAAGGTTTAACACAGTGACAGGAGGAAGCACTGGGTAAACAATGAAATAATGAGGGACTGGGTAAATAATGAGGGATTTCACTCACATTTCGTTCCCAGTGTATCACTTCTAAAAGCTTTTAATGGTCTCCGTCAATTCTATACCACACAATCCCGTGATTTAACGAAGTCTTTTAAAAAAGTTGTGGGAAAAGGTAACCAGCATTTTCCCCACAGCGTTTTCCAGCCATTGTTAGACGAATCTTATAATATGAGCAACGTTTATTTTGCTCTTTACAAATGCTTTTAACACAAACAAGTCTGAAATTTTGTCGTTTGATACAGCGGTAAAATCAAAATGATTTACATTGAATCATCGGTAACCCTCTGTATTCGACATAATTTCAGACTTGTTCATATTGAAATCAATGGCAGAGGGCATATCAGATATGACTTAAACTTTTAACCAAACGACATTTGACTAGGGTAGTTTAGAAAACATTGTAGAAAAAGGAAAAAGTGCTGGTTATCAGCATTGTCTTCTTTTCCCACAATGTTTTCAAAAGCTTTCTTTCGTCAAAAGTCGGAATTGTGTGATAAAGGATAAACGGTGGTATTTCTATTTAAATCGAGCGATCAACACAAACCACGGTGTTTGAAAAAATAAATGTCTGTTGGAGTTTGACTCTTTTATCGCCTGATTTGTACATAAAACTCGACCTCTTTCGATGGATGAAATGAAAAAAAAAAAAATCAGTTTACTGAAACTCAGACCGATTTTTATCTAAGAAGCTTGAAGGAACAAGCACACGGTATAGATTTAAGATCAGAGTGAAAATGTAAGCTGCACCTTTTCGTTGGATATGAAAACAGTGTCAGAAACTGATACGGCTGTCAAATACTGTATTTTTTCCCTCTTCCATCAACATTTCTAAAAACAGTTTCTGTTTGATTCAAGTAAAATATTGTATTTTCTTCATAGTGAGAGAGTGAATAACGACTACATAAATAGTTACATAAAAGGGAATTAATCCCGTATCAATATATGAGTACAATATACCCACTTATTCTTGTGTATATATCATTTACTATACGTATACTCAACAAAAAAGTTAAGGAAATGTGTTTGAAAGACTGTGACAAAAGATGTAATACATTTTAAGAATTTTGAATTCCACACTAATAAGAAGTGTCCATTTTTCTTCGTAAGGATGCTTTATTTAAGTTTAGAGTACCTATAGCAGCTTGAATAATCAAGGTCAAAGTTGACTGATCCTTTTGCCAATTTTTTGCAAAATTGCAATATGGTTTGGTTTAAGAAAAGAGTGTCACTGCAGAGTCCCGCCACAAAAATTACTTTAATTTGCCCTTAGACTGTTTACTCATCTTAGATAATCTGAGCAATACTTTCTAGACTCAGTCGACGTTTCAGTTTTCAAATCAGTGCAATATTTCTATTGCTATTGTTCAGAATCGTGCAAGATTCTTTCACCCGGGCGATGTTGTGCACATTGACTGGCCAGCGCGCTCTCCATGTTTTCTATGTGTGGGACATTCTGAGACAGAGGGACCAACACAGAATAACGGCAACAAGAACCCTTCAGGCTCTTGCTACAGCACTTAAGGAGGAATGGAGGCTGATGCACCAAATCGCCGGAAGTATTCAGTGTATGCGACTCAGATCTGTGTCCTTATTTGCCACTGAAAAGGTGGGGGGGGGGGGCACTGTTGTTGTTACTGACGGGATATTTTGAACATTCTCATCTTTCATACGTGACAATTGAGGTTTGTCATAAGATGGGACTTCCATGTGACATGAGTTAAATTTCAAGTTATAAAAACTTTTCGTGACTGTTTGCATGAAAAGATGGAATACTCTGTAGACTAGACACTTATTTTGCGAAAATGACTGTGACCCCTGGCTTACTTGACACAGTGCCACAACAAGGATATAAGTGCTATCAAGGCAATATTTTTTTTTCAAGGGATGAAATATATCTAATGAAGTAAATAAACACTGAATAATTGTTTGTTTTGATGTTCTTTTGTTTTATGATTTTCTGAGATGTCCTTAACTTTTTTCATTGACTATATATTGATTTAATTAATTTACAGCCAAATATACATAAATTGACTTCTTTCAACGACTCAAAATACAATCCACTTAGAAAAGACTGTTATCTTATCGAATTGACAAACAAGCGGCTGCTATAGATCTAAGATCAATCTGCAAAATAGAAAGAAGAATGTTAAAACCTATGGCGCCAAAAGCGTTAACATTTTCAAAGTATTGATGTTTTAATTATTATTTTGATAAAACAAAATGACCCAAGTCCATGAAACATTATTTTAAAAAAAATCATCAACCAGTGACTCTATCAACTGAGCTATCTAGGGTACTGGTATTCTTCGGTATTCAAAACAAATGTATCCCTTGTTATGCAATAACGCAACCGGAAAAGGAAATTTTCAGAAAAAAAAAAAATACCACTCACTGGGTAATTCCTTGTGTTTTCTACTGATAATAGGTTCAGTGTATACTGTACAGCAACCTTCCTAAATTAAACAATTGATTAAAATTCAATGACTGGCCATTTGATAGACTAAGACAATATCTCAACCAATCAGAATACTAGTCTTAGGATTCAGAAAAAAAAAACAGATCATTTTTAGATTCCGTTTGTGTATACAGCGCCAGGATCTGTATTCACATATCCTTCTTAACCCTTATCCTGCTAAGTAAGTGAAATGAAACTTTTATGCCGATAATAAAAACCAGGTTCTTTCTATTCCAAAAGTATTTTTGGAGGAAAAATATCTCCTCATCGGACAGTGTAGATCCAAGATCAGACTGCACGTTCTGTGCAGTCTGATCTTGATCTACGTTGTCCGCAAAAGGTCAGTGAGTCGCGCTTAGCAGCCAAAGGGTTAACAGCTTCTGAGTCTAATTCTAAAGATTTCTGAATTTCATAACGTAGTATCACAATTTCTGTTTCACTAAACCGAATGATTTAGTCTTTTAGAAATTTAGAAGCTTTTAGAAGCGATTTGGAGTAGTTGTTGAATACGAACGGGTCCAGGTTTCGTTCACCTTTTTGTACGTCAACGACACATTTTGTAGGTCAACGGCACGTTTTCAGACGCCCATTACAACGTAAATAACGCATAAAATGTCGCCGATAGGACGAGCTGTTAAGGGCATACAACAGAGGGTTGATTGCAGATTTGAACCATAGAACCCAGTTGAAAAATTCATATAAACTTATATTAAGGCACTTCTCCCCACAAAAAGCAATTGCCATAGTTGTAATTGTATAAGGCGCCCACAATACCAGAAATGCTATTACAAGTATGGCCAAGAACCGAGCAGCCTTAAGCTCGCGTGCCTGGTTTCGATTTGACTGTGTTGTTCTACCTGGGTCTTTCTTCGTAGTAGGAGAAGAGTCTCTTGGCTTAGAATTGTTATCTTGTAATGTTTGTTTGGTCGATCCTTGTTCAGAAGACAGCTCACAAGAATTGTTTGTATCAGGTTCAGGCAACTGTCTACCACTGATGTTGATTTCACTCGGCGTTATCTTTGACACAGACGACACTGCAGGGACTGAAACTGACACAGACTTTCGTCGACGAATCTTAAAATATATAAGAATATTCATGCTCGACAAAATAATAAAAGGTAGAATGAACTCCAATACAGACGTAGCGGCTGTGAAAGCGAAGTTAAAAGCAAACTCAACATCACAATCGTTTTCTGCCACGGTGGAATATCCAACCCAGTGATTCCATCCAATGATAGCCGGACCATACACAAGAAAAGATATCAACCAAGACGACACAATTTGTATCTTGGCCACCTTTTTCGTCATTTTTAATGAATACTGTAGCCCCATCGTCAGTAGGAGGAGTCGGTCAAGACTTAACAGTAACATCAGCAAGATGGACTCAAAGCAAAATGTAAAATCGGCAGCGATCCAAACCTTGCAGAAAGTGTACCCAAACGGCCATACAAATTCCATTAAGGTGTACACTGCATAAAACGGCATACTTACACACGAAATTAGCAAATCCGTTATGGCTAGATTGAATATGTAAAAATCATAGATATTACGCAATGACTTGTCTGTAACATACGCCATTACTGTCATGGTATTTCCGGCTATGGCTAGTACAATAAGTATAGACAGCCCTATAGCTGTGGGTATTTGTATAGGTAAGGTCATTTTAACGTAGTCATAGTCTTCGTAATCATCCTCGCTGGCCAGTCCTCCAGAGCTTGTATTTGTTGTCATCTTTGAGAAAGGTCCTTAAACTGATCAAGCTCACACGTCTTTATCTGTCCTCGTCTGTGCTCTTCTTTTGCGTCTGATGTAAATGCCTCGTTACAATAGCTTCATTCTCTTTCGTTCAGTTCTTTCTGAAAACATATCACTCTCTTTAAAATCAGATCAGTTAATCAAATCAGTCAATAAATCATCATACTTACTATCCAACATAATTCAATAACAGTGTTTAGAGGATTTTTTTTTTCGGTGAAAGATCAAAATTTATTTCACCGAGTGAACATCTTCGGTAAATATCTTCACGAGAGGCGCAGCCAAAGGTGAAAATGTTACCGATGGTGTTCACGAGATGAAATAAATTTCGATCTTTCACTGAAAAAAAATCTATTCATTTCATGCTTCTCATCCCGTTTTTGGTGGGACTTCCATCAAAATCCAGTACAGTTGTTTTCAGTAATTCCCCACGGTTAACCCCCCCCCACACACACACACATACGAACGCATTACAACATTGCGTAAAGCGCAAGAAATGTAGGGTAAGTGCCCGTAAATTACGTCATATTTCCGTATGGTTGAATGACACGCACTGTTTACCTAGGTAACTAGTGCGCGGGAACAACTGTTTCCGCCTTCAATTGGAGAGCTACGGAAATATTTACCGTTAATTTCACTGGTCGTAACCATGAATTATCAAGACTCTTAATCCACCATTATTTCTTAATAAATCACCAAAAAGCATGAAACAAAAATCTATTTACGGCCACGCGTTCATGCTGAGCTCCATTACGATGAGACGGTAAGTCTACGTAGGCTAACATGGGTCGAAACTTTTTACTACTAGTCAATTTCCTGAATGTCCTAGCACCATTTTATCTTATGATTCAGTCGGTTGTTAGACAAAACATTCTTTTACAGATCCACAATTATTTGATGACTTGATTGCTATAATGCATCGGCGGAGATGCATTAATCACCCTTTTATCAAAGCGTTGCTCATGTATATTGGGTAAATTAATGAATAGAAATAGAGCAATTATATTTTTGCTTATTTTCACCTGCTTCTTTTGAAAAATTCAGTTTTAAAAACTGTTCTAACGAGGTTTTTTTCAAAATAAATTTGCAGCAGATGGGGCTAATTACTTACCGACTTTGTAATAAAAATAGAATAATTATTTACTTATAACTATAATTTACCGAAAACTAAATTCAAAGGTTTATATCATCGTTTCAAACTTTGATAATATCTAAATTCTAAAACGTCATTATAACAGACATACATGTAGCTGTTCCCCATCACCGATATATATACCCTAACTGCGATATTTCAGATTCATTCTACTTGTACTAAAGTAACAAAAATGTCATTAACGATTTTCTAAAACTATGGGAAGTATCGGAAAGCACGGGTTTCAACATGAGCTACTATCCTCACATTGCCTCTGACAATGTTTATTGATATGAGCACACGCACAGACCCTAATGTGGTACAGATTTTACCATGAAAGTTTAGTTCGACCTACTTTCATTTTTCTTTTCGGAGTAGCTGAATGTGATGGCTTTTGACCAACTTTCTGGTACTGGTAGAAAATGAATAAATAGAAATTTGTGATTGGTAAAAAATGTAGACATGTTTATTTCAAGGGCCCCTGCCTATTTGCGTGCAAATTTACGTCGTCTATCTTTTAAAAGATATTTATCCTTTTTTGTGGGTTATATGTGTCTAAGTTTGGCTTTAGTCTGCAACAGTTCTTGTTGAGCAGTTCAAAAGATGCTGAACCATTTTTTAATATTTGAGCCATGCTCTGTGAAAACCGGGCTTAATGCAATTGCAAAAAGTATTGACCTTGGTCAGCCTGCGCGATCCGCGCAGGCTGACCTGGGTCGAAACTTTTTGCTTTCGGTCAATTTTCTGAATGTCAAAGGACCAGTATACCTCATGATTTAATCAGTTGTTAAATAAAATGGATTTTATGGACCCATAAGCAATGGCTGGCTCGGTATAATGCATTACGAAGATGCATTAAACCCCCTTTCGCCAGAACATGGCTCATTTCTATTCACGCGTGAAAAGGGACATTTTCGCCTAGAAGAATGCGAAAACCTGTTGCTGGATCCTCCCCTCCGCTAACACACACTTTCCATGCTTCTATGACCACAGAAAAAACTATGCTTGCGCAATGTGCATGTAGATTTGGTCTACAATCTCAAAAAATGCATTCAACGTTGCGTATTGTATGATATGTGTTAAAAAAAATCTTTCTATAAAAAGAATCTTGTTGTAAGCCCAGCAGTTTGTTCAGTAATACTTTTTTTATTTATGCTTTTCAGTTGTTGTGGCGCCTGTGGAGGTAGCCATATTGTTTACTAGATGGACTGGTTCAGTGTTTTCTTTTTTTAACATACATGTAAAAATACGGTACTTTCATTACCAGATCGAGCCCACACCAACTTTGTATTTCTAGTTTGGACTGATTTTTGGGTTTTTTTTTAACATGTAAAATACCGTACTTTCATTGCCAGATCGATAAAAACCAGATTGTATCAATATTGTTGTTTGAAAAAACTGTAAAATTCATTTCGAGATATAAGTCACGTGATCAAATATTATCTATCACAAATTTTCGAAGCCGCCATTTTGAATCAAGATGAATCAAGTTGGAAAAGTTTAAGTGGAATTTTCATGCTCTTCGTCCCGAAAGCACTCTATGTGGTACAACCGCATGCATATTTTTGTTCTAGTAGTTAAACAAGAAAAAAGCGGGTAATAGAATAAATAGGGTTTTGAAAAAATCGGAAATCAAAGACTTGTGATTGAACGTTGGCCTCAATTATCGACAGAAGGTCATAAAATGAATAAACTGAACATAGATCCGTCGGAATTATAACTAAACGTAGAGAATGAGAACGCAGTTGCAGTTCTATTCGCTCTTTTTTGAACCAAGAACTGCTACTGCACTTTTTCTTTAAAATCAACATTTATCCTTTACCAAACAATCCCGAGTTAAATCACGACTTAAAACGACTCCAGGAAAGAAGTGTTTTGAGAGCATTGTCGGTAAAAGGATAATGTGCTTGTAACCAGCATTTTCTCCTTTTCCGACAATCTTTTCCTCTCTCAGTCTTTAAGACAAATTCTTTCAAACTCGAAAGTTCAAAAATGTTGTTTTCTTGTCAAGGGTTAAAGACACACATATTTAGAACCATGCGATCTTTGAAATCATCCTGCCCAACAAAAAAAATTGTGTTCTCTTTGTACATCGTACTCGACGGCATACATCTGTAATTAGAGGTTATCGACCTCTCTAATTAAAGTTATCCCCTTTTTTACTTTTTTACAGAAAACGATTTACGAATATGAGCAGCGCTCTTGGAAAAGGGAATTAAGTGCATCTCCGTGATACAATATGGTCTGCAACACGCGAAAAGGGGCATTCGAACATTTGCGTAAAGTGTCGTCTCGGATCAGCCTGCAAAGTCCGCGCAGGCTGATCCGAGACGGCACATTACGTCAACATTAGATTTTTTCCTACAGTAGACTCCTGTGAAACAGAAAATTACACACAATCGGACAGTGTCGTCTCGGCTCAGCCTGCACGGACTGGGCAGGCTGATCCGGGACGACACTTTACGCAAATGTCCGAATGCCCCTTTTCGCGTGTTGCAGGCCAATTATATCAAGCAAGTATTCACGTAAATATGGATCAATAAAATTCATTCTGTGTAATAATCGACTACATCATTTGGTTGAATGATCCTTGGAATTGCAAAAACAATAACAAATAGCAAAACTTTTCAACTCATGTCATCCTACGCGAATTGTATAGGCTGACACGGGTCGATACATTTTTGCAGGTGCATTAACCCACCTTTTCAAATAGCATAACTCACATGTTTTTGACAGTCTCAATTAAGTTACTGGAATGCTCATCAGCCCTTACTTTGCTGACTTTACCCAAGGGAAATATAACAAAACCAAACTTGAGATAAAATCTTTGATATATTGATATAACTTGATAAAACATTTCGCAATGCTATTAGTACGGTGGTTGTAAAAAGTTATATCTAAAACCGAAACAAAAATAACAAAAATATCAAACATTGATGTTGTTATTGACTCTTAGACTATGTTTTAGGTGTTTGAAAATGCTGCTTGCTATTATTATAATTATTTATGTTAATATTATTATTATTATTAATATTATCATCTTGTCAAGTCCATTATGTATTGTGCCGCACTTATTATGGCCACAATAGTCATTTTCAGGAGTTTGTCTTTGTGGCAAAACAGCAATGAATAAGGTGGGGGGGGGGAGCTTTTATAGCATTTGTCCAAGAAACATCAGTTATTAATGAATGATTGCACAGACCGCCTCTCCTTATGGTTTTGTCAGCGCAGCTCAGTGCGCTTTTGCGGACAAGAGAGATCAAGAGCGTTCTCCACAGTAAGTACAATCTGATGATCTTCGATCTACAACGCCGATATGATGATTTTTTTTACCGGTATCGATAACTTAAAAAATCGCATAGTTTGCCTAAGCTGTAAATCTTCACTTAATTGTTTCGGCAATTCAATGATTAAAGTTACCTAAATACGGTCAGTCGGTCGATAAACCAAAAATAAAAATAGGCCAATTGGATGAACCAGCTGTAAACAAAATGATTTATTATTTGTCATCATCTACATTTGCCTGAAGCGATTCTGCTCCGTACCTCCTGCAAATAATTTGAGATGACTTTGAAAAGAAAAACTTGTAAACTACTTTTGTCATTATAAAATACCGTTTGATACCTACAAACAGTAAGATTGGATACATTGGAGCAACAGGATAAGTTGATAGCCAAGATTAAAATCTCATCTTGCCACGATGGTCATAAAACCTTCTACTGCAACACGAAAAAGATCCGTTGCTCGCTGAAAGTGTGTTATTCACTTGACATGTAAGTATATTAAAAACAATTGGAAAATAATACGCACAAAAGTACATTGATAAAATATAATATCGTAGTAGTAAATTACGTAATCAAATCTGAGTATGTGTACAACAAACAAATGGTTGGTTCCAATTTTGGAGTTTTTCCCCACCGATTGATATTATTATTTCGTGAGCTCGGCATCAAAAAATTAGATCTATACAGTATTTGAAACGTACAATAAGATAATGTCGCTATATAATAGATGGACTGAACTGACTAAGTGCATTGTGATAAATGATAAACATTTTCTGCTTATTTTTATTGGAGAGAGAGAGAGAGAGGGGGGGGGGGGAGACAGAGAGGGAGAGCGAGAGAGAAGAAGAAGAAGACACACAGACAGACAGACAGGGTGGGAGGGGTGGAGGACGGACATTTTTTTTCGAGGATATGGGCAAGGAAAAAAGGTGGTAACGATGATGTTCATTATAATATAATGACCTGCAACACGCGAAAACGGGCATTAAGACACTTGCGTAAAGTGTCGTCTCGGATCAGCCTGCGCGGACTGCACAGGCTGATCCGAGACGACACTTTACGCAAATGTCCAAATGCCTCTTTTCGCGTGTTGCAAGCCAATATTATCGTATTATTGTATTTTGAGCACCAGTACACCTTATATTTGCAAAGTATGCTTACATCTTCTTGAAACTGATTTAACGAGTAAAAAGGAAAAAGGAGACACATAATTGTGTATCCTGTTTTAAACATAACAAAGTATAAAAATTGCTACAAAACGAAACAGAGACATTGTAAGAAAAAACCTGCAAGTGCATGATTTGAAATCATTGTGGATAAATGTCGAATTGCTCGTTACAGCCGATTGCTCCTTTTCCAACAATTTTGCCAGAAATACAGTGAAAGACAGGGCAGTTGAAAGCCGTTCTTCTGCAATATCGGTTCTAAAAATTTGACACCGAAGAATTAACAATCTGTTAAAAATGTATACAGAAAAATTCAATACCTGAAAGCTTTCTTCGAGTATTAAACGTTCTGTATCTACTCCAGTCTATTGTGATGCCGCTGTGTCAGGTGCTGAATCACTTTATATACCTCGATAAAGTTTCCGTAGTCATGACATCAAAAAAAGGCTTTAACCCTTTACCAAACGACGATATTGTTTTGTTGCCACTACTGAAAGAATTTGACAACAATAAATTAAATGTGGCGGTCCAAAATGGTAGAAAACTTTGTGAAAAAGAAACATAATAATGATTAAAACCTTTTCACAATTGGAGAGCGACTAATTGTGACAATTTGGTCACATAATCGACTTGAAAAAGTTCTTCTCGCAATAGGTCCCAAGAAGCTTTTAAACTTGCAATAGAAGTCGGTTAACGAGTGCGTCAACGATACAACTGGTTAGACTGAATGCGTTATATGATTATTTGTCTCAACACCATGCGATGGGTGGTTGGATGAGACCGGTTGTACGATCATGAGATTGGTCTTACAAGTGGTCGTGCAACCAGCTGGAGATTTATACCCGCCCAAAAATGGATCTTGTCAGAATGTCTTCAAAAAGCGTTGAAGAAGCGTCTTGTCATGCAACGGTTTGCATTCTTGTGCAACATTCGTACAATTGTCAGCGCGACCAAGTGCGAGTATTTCGATAGCATGCAGGCGCGACAGAATTTGGAGCATGTTTAAAGACCTAATGCGATCGGTTGCGACCCGTTTGCGACTCAATGACCGTAACAGCTTACAAGACACCGTGCGTTTTGCAACACTGATGAAAAGGTGTTGCAGGTAGTCGTGACAATTGTCAAAGGGACTTAACAGCCTCAATTAAGTTACATGTAGTAATGCCATTAAATAAACACGAAACCCTTTACCTGACGACAACATTTTAAGGCTTCTCCACGTCAAAGGCATTTTTAAAATACCATATTAAATGGCGCTCAAAGTGGTAGAAAACATGATGGGAAAGAGAAAAAATGCTTATATCATATCGATATAGTTTCCAAAGTCATGGTATCAGTTTGCCCTTTCAAGACACATCTATACTTGTTTTCAGCAAGTTATTAGCCCAGTTCATTTTTATCTTATGAAACTTTGATCATTCTTGTATCTTCATGCAAAAGGTGTCCCCTGACGGCTGCAAGGTTGCAGATTACATGCATTTCATTTTTGATGGCCTTCAAAGACATTACCGTTGTCTTTTCCGGCTTTGAATGAAAACAAATCCATTGAGTTTCTCTATAACTTACGCCATGTCTATGTTTTCACAGCTGACTAAATTCTGAGCCATTCTACACCCTTAAAACTTTTAACAGCGCTTTGTCTCTCTGGCTGTAAAGATGCATCTTTATCCTTTTACCAAACGATAACGGTCTAGACTTGTCCATGTTGAAGGCACTTGCAGACAATAAATTGAATATGGCATAAAAAGGTAGATACACTGTAGAGAGAGAGATTATCTCTAATGATGGTAACAGCCTCTGTAAAATCTACGTAGTCATGGCATCAAAAACCACTCTAACCCTTACAAAACGGTAACATTACAGTGTAGCATCTGAAAACAATGAATCAAATAGTTCTTAAAAGGACATAAGGCATTCTTGGAGAGTGCGAGAGAAAATGCTGAAACAGCACATATTAAGTTACCGTCGTCATAACATCAATAATCACTCCAAGCCTTTACCGAACTACAATTATTTAGACTTGTCCATCTTGAAAGCATTTGAAAATAACAAATTAAATGTGGCTTAAATAAGGAGACTGCTTTTGAAAAAACAGGAAACATTGTGGGAAAAAGAGAAAATGCTGGTCACTAGCATTTTCTCCTTTTCCGAAACTATTTTAAATTGTCTCTTGTTCAGAGTCGTTTGCGGATGGGTTAACTCCTTCACATACTGGCACGACTTGTACGTTTTTAAAGCAGACAGATTTCGAAAATACAGTTTTAAAAGAATAAGTTCTCTTGCAATGATATTTCCATTTCTACTCAGTGTTCCTCGTGAAATTTGAAAAAAGAAAAAAATGTCCATCAAATGTTCAAAGGTAGTTTCTAGAGTATCTTCCAGATAAAAATATCAGACATTAGCCATGGCCAGCGATGAGCCATGACCTATCATCTATCGAGCATCTATGGGACGTCATTGGAAAACGTGTAACAGGCATAATCCACATCCATAGACATTGGGTGAGCATGGTACAGCATTACAAGAGGATTGACAACAGATCCCACCTAACACTTTTGTACATCTAATTGGAGGCATGGCACGTCGCTGTATTTCATGCCGTGACAAGTGAGGTGGCTAACTTCGTGTGAAAATCGACGTTGACGTTACGAATTCGTGAGTGGTGATTAAAGGTAAAACAGCAATACGTGGAATGCAGACTTAAGTGTCTATTGATGCATTTCAGCACACTTGGATAGCTCAGTGGTTAGGGTATGGCACTTGTGACCTCGTGATTGTGAGTTCGATACTGGGTTGAGGCAAACTTTCTGTAAGGCGAATTTTCATCTCTCAACTCTGATGCATGTGAGAAAGTAGTCAGTGACTTGGAAAGAAAGTTTTGTCAGTACTGGTGTGAGAAAGCCAGGAAACACATGCTTAGGCACACTGACCGCCGTGATATGACCTAAGCTGTAAAAATGGCGTTAAACTCCAATTCAATCAATCGATGCATTTCAGTTTTTACTACACATATTGCATAAAGATACGAGGTAAACATTAAAATCTTCTCGATTTTTCCCATTGAAACGAAATATCCCCTACTTTTTGTGAACCGTACTGTATATATATAAACTCGACTTCTGTCGACAGCTCGAAATACATTCCACCAAAACTCAGAAAAATATTCATATGCTGGAAAAACAAGCGGACTTTTCAGATCAAAGATAAGTCTGCACGCTCTATGCTGCCTAATCTTAGACTATGTCGACTGCAAAAGCCCTGTTTTCGCCTGTAGCACTGATTAGGTTAAGATGTTCTCAAGTTACACTAATCTGTTACAGAAAGAACTGACATCTCTGTATGATGCTGAGGTCGACTTCAAGACCTTTTTCAAATATTGTAGATCGTGCCAAGACTTTTCATAGCATGCAGTCCAACCCGTGGTCTACCCTGCCTTATACTCTGTGAAGAATTCTGTCTGAAACAGCGAGGGTATTTTTAATATTAAATTTCTCCATGGAAGTGTACACTGACCGTAAGAGGCAACTATAATTTTGAGAGGCAGCCTGTTAAGTGTTAGATCAATAGCTTCATTAAATGTCTAATAGAATTTTACCTTATCAACTGTTTCTATGGCATATTGCGAGACAAAGCAGAAAAAAAAAACTTTTTTCTTTTTCGTTTCTCCTAAAAATTATTAACCCTTATGCTGCTCAGCACGACTCAATGACCCTTTGCGGACAGTGTAGATCAAGATCAGAATGCACATAACGTGCAGTCTGATCTTGGATCTACACTGTCCGATAACCAGATATTTTCCCCCAAGAAATACCGTTGAAATAGCAACACTATGGGTTCTATTATCGCCTAGAAAGTTTCGTTTCACATTTTTAGCAGGCTAAGGGTTAAAATGAAAGCAAAAACCCTATATCTATTGAACTCTTTACCAAACTACACAATTTTGAAGTGGACCAAAATGAAAGCATTTATAGACAACAATTAAAATGTCGTTAAAATGATAATATCTGTCTTTGATAGGGTAGAAAATATTGTGGGAAATGGAGGAAATGCTGGTTACAAGCAGTTTATCCTTTTCTACGCTGTTTTTAAAAGCCTTCTCGATTAGGGTCGTTCAATGTCGGGACTGTGGTGAACTATAACAGGTAAGGCGTGTTTAATTTTCGAGCACCAATACTGATATATATGAGCCATGCTCTCTGAAAAGGAAGCTAAATGCATCTGTGAAAAGTATCGACCCAAGTCCGCCTGGCCCGAAACTTTCCGCTATTGGTCAATTTTCTTAGGACCAGTCTACCTAAGGATTAAGTCGGTTGTCAAAAAAGGTGGCTATTATGGATCAATAAGTACATGTACGTGATGGCTTTCTTGGTACCATGGATCATGGAGATGCATTAAGCCCCCTTTTCATTGAGCATGGCTCATATATATAGTCAGTACAACAACCAAGACGTTGCAATTCCAAGGCAAATAATTTGGGACATCTGACAAACGGAAACAAAATTGTTGGAGGCGAGGAAAGAGGACAAAGTCAAGTTGAGCTGATGGACATACATGACAAATAAATGACAATAAAATCGGACATATAGATCACTCTCTACTCGGTATTTTATCAAACATTCTTGGTGAATTGTTATAATATGAACCATACTCTGGCAAAATGGGGCTTAATGCATCTCCGTGATACATTATACCTTGCAAGTCATCACATGATTATTTATGTATAAAATTCATTTAATCTATCAATCGACTGAATCTTGAGGTATCCGCCCGGGCAGCGTGGTTAGCGTACCTGACGCGTGACCTGGGGGTTGCGATTTCGATACACGGTTAAGGCGATATTTGTTTTTCACCTCTGATGCATGTGAGAAAAGTAGTCATTTACTTGTAAAGATAGTTCTATCAGTGCTGGCGTGAGAGAGCCAGGGAACACATGCGTAGGTGCACTGACCGCCGTGATATGACTTATGCTGTTAAAACGGAGTTAAACTGCAATAGAAACAAAACGAAACTTTAGGTAGAATGGTCCTTCGTGTGCAGAAAATTTACAAATAGCAAAAAGTTTCGTCATATGTCAGCCTGCGCAGACTGCGCAGGCTGACATATGACGAAACTTTTTGCAGATGCATTCAGCCCTCATTTCACAGAGCAAGGCATAATTGTTATAGGTGATTTATCATTTAGCCTAGCGGTTGCTATGTATATATTCAGAAAGAATAAAGGGGGATCGAGATTAGAGTCTTGAGCGATCCCTATGGTACTTGGCACTGTCGAAGAAGAATACCAAGCGAGAGTGAAATACACGAATAGAACTGAAAACGTTTGAATACAAGAAAAAAAAATCAGGACAGAGAGAGGCTGTGTGTAACGAGCAATTTCTCCTTCAGTCGCAGTTTTATTTTTCGAGGAGTGATCTGAGTATTGCAAGACAAAGACATTTCACATAGATGATAAGGTTTGAAAAAAAGCTTTTAAAATGTATCGTCTACATAAATTGGCAGATCAATTATTGAATCTAGAATCCGCTGGGAATTATCTGATCATCTCTTTTGTGCAGAGCAATGCAAAACAAAGAGACGAATCTAACTGGAACGATTAAAATGTCACAAATTTCATTATTTTCTCCATATCAAAGATAAAGCCCTTTCAGTACTGAACAATTCAGATGGATATCTGCGATGGTCTGTGAAAAGGAGATTAAATGCATCTGTAAAAGAAATCGACCAATGTCACCCTCCGCGGACTGCGCAGGCTGACATGGGTCGAAATTTTGTGCTATTTGTAAGTTTTCCGCATCTTAAAAGACCATTCCACCTCACGAACTAGTCGGTTGTTCGGCAAACTGGGTTTTATGAATCCATAATTATGTGATGAATTGCTTGTTATATAATGCATCATGGGTGTAATTTGACCTTAACCCTTAGGCTGCTAAGCATGACACGAAGAACTTTTGCGGACATTGTAGATCAAGATCAGACTTCACAGAACGTGCAGTCTGATCTTGGATCTGCACTGTCCGGTAAGGAGACATTCCCCCCCCCCCCTCCAAAAAAAAGACAAACTTTGAAGTAACATTATCTGGGGTTTTATTATTGGCTTGAAAACTTCATTTAACTTACTTTGCAGGCTAAGGGTAAAAGTGGATTCTCAGCTGCATTATTAATTACTCAGCTTTAGCAGATTGTCACTCAAACTTAGATCCTACAAAATAGTTAGTTCTGTAAACCGATTTGAAGGTTAAACATTTCATGTTTCCTAAATGTCATTGTTCCATTGATGGTAACTCCAGAGCTTTGATTCTACTCATCGGGCAAAAGAAGTGTTAAAGATACTGCCATACAGCTAACGAGGAAAAACGCTGTTGAAACTTGAAAGTTTGTAGAATGGCTCAGCTGTGTAAACATAGAAAATTTAGCAATATATACGGTGTAAGGTATACAAAAACTCAGGGAATTGTCCTCATTTAAAACCGGAAATGACAACAGCGATTGCTTTGAAGGCGTCCAGAACATAAAATGCATTTTCTATCTGTCTTAATCTGTGCAGCCTTGCAGCCATTAGGGGCAACATTTTGCATGAAAACACAAGTTCATAATATAAGGATGAAATTGGTTAAAAACTGTCTGAAAATTGCCTGAAAACGAGTATAGATGCATCTTTAAAAAAAAGAGCAGTATTTACAATTGTAGACCGGAATCTAGTATAATTATGCAAACAGATGATACATTAGCATGTATTAAATTACCCACACAGACAATGCGGATGCCTTCAGTATCAATAGAAATTAAAATGAGGCAATATCTTACTTCCTCTAGATCACGTGTTTAAACCCTTACATGTGATATGTAAAATAGTTAGACTCTTTTGAAAGCATATGGCAACAATGCATTAAAATGAACGATAGATGGCACATATGCAACATAAAAAAATAAAAGCAATCAATAGAGGTATTTTCCCTCATAGACCCTTTTTCTCCTGTAATCGTTGTGATTGTTTTTTGGCGTCGATCTGAGCAAATGACCCTTCTATATGCAGCAGGAGACGAAAACAGCATCTCGCACTGTCCCCTTTTTTTCTAACGGTTTAACCTGATTGAAAGTAACTTATAGTGCTGGATACAACAATTTAGTCGTATATCATAAAAGACCTATACACCAGCGCAAAGATAAATTTTGAAGACATCTGGATTAAAACAGACATTTTGTTTTAGACTGCTGCATTCCAATTCTTGTCTGAAAACGGAATATTAATTATATATGAGCGACATTCTGCGAAAAGAGGTTAAATATATCTTGTTAATGCAATTATACAAAGCAAGTCGTCACATAATATGGATCAATCCTATCTGAAAAAAAAAACGAGTGAATCAAGAGAAAAAGTGGTCCTTTGACATGCAAGAAAATTTTCTAGTGGCAAAAAGTTTCGGTCAGGATAACCTGCGCAGACTGCACAGGCTGACCTGGTCGATACTTTTTGCAGATGCATTCAACCAACGCATGCCTCAGACATTTTTTTCTTTTTTTTTTCCGAGGTATTTTATACATAGAGAAGGCTGTTCTCTGCTACTAATGAAGGGAAGGATAAGGTTTCACATTGCCGGAAGTAACATACTTTCGTTAGACAGAATATCATTAACTCTTTTTTGTATTGTGCAGGTAGGTCATTGACCCATTTCTGACTTTGTTACAAACTTTTGAAGTATTTCACCGTTTAGACTAGTATACTACAATAGACACAAGATTTTTTAAAATCTTTTTATACGAGTTTATATCTTTTGCTTTATGGCATGGAAAAGAAAAGCTTTGGACTGTTGGCACTTTTGACAAACAGTTTCTTTATTTCCTTTACTGTTTTCATTTCAATACCATTAAAAAGATGATTACATCCCCCCCCCCCCCACGCACTCCCCGTGTCGCATGTGTACGTGTTAGTTACGTGTTTTGAAATATCCATGTTGTCTGCATGTAAATGGAATACCCTTCAGAGCTCTATTTATATCACGAAATGTTTTCGTAAACGGTGTAGCCCAACGCAGACCACATAAAACGTTCAAGCTGCGCTTGGATATGGCTTGCAACACGCGAAAAGGGGCATTCGGACATTTGCGTAACGTGTCGTCTCGGATCAGCCTAGATTTTGTGCTACAGTAGACTTGTTCAAAACAGAAAATTACTTTAAAACGGAAAGTGTCGTTTCGGATTAGCCTGCGCGGACTGCGCAGGCTGATCCGAGACGACACTTTACGCAAATGTCAGAATGCCATTTTTCGCGTGTTGCAGGCCATTTTTCTGCAATAGAGGTATTTTCCGCATTGGGGATAAGTTGCGTTATCGTGTATCGGTCTTTTTTCACTGACTAAATATCCATATTGTTTCTTTGATGTTAAGGAAACCGATACAAATATAGTAACAGTAGAAACTGGATATGTCACAGTATACGTGCAACAGTTCGTCTATTTCCGTTTATTGACCATTGTGCTGTATTTGAAATATGCTCACGCATAACATCTGATAAATGCAAGCATTTGGGTTTTTCGCAAAAAGAAAAAAGAACCAACACGAAAGAGTGTAATAAACCCCTACTTCTTTGTCATTTACGTTCTTATAATCTTATTTCTATACTTGTTCTCAAGAGCCCCTAAGTCACCGGCCATCCTAAGTCACATTTTATTATGCTATAGTTAGAAAGAAATGCAAAAAAAACTGATTGGATAAACCGTTAGGTTTAGCCAATAAGACTGCGTTACTTGGACATTTAGACAATTCTTGAGAACAAGACTAAGGCTGCTACTAAGAAAGACTGGTGAATACGGACACTAGTTTTAATATGGTCCTCATAACTCGTTTAAAAGTCCTGTCTTCCTATCTTCATATTTACGAATACTGAACAGTCAAAGAAAACTAATCATTCTTTTTTTCATAAATGAGTTTATTTCATGTCCATACAAAGATGCAAAAGTAGCTGTGTCAAAGTCCAAGAGATGTTCGAATCTGCAAAACAAAGAATGAAATAGATTATGACACTGAAAAATTATTGTAAAATATATTCTGCATTGTCGCAGATAAGACATGAGTGTAGTCACATTGTTTCGATCAAATAGACGATAATCATCTGGTTGTGTGTGATATTCAAAATCTGTCACTCGAATGGGGTGTGATGCGGTTGAAAAAACAAGTCCGAAGGACGAGTTTTTTAACCGTATCAAACCCCATTCGAGTGACAGATTTTTAATATCACACACAACCAGTTGATTATCCTATTTATTTTATTCATAGTTCACCCTTTTTCATTTTAATAATTATCAAGAATGGTATAACATGAGCAATACAGGAAAAAAGTAGTTCCGGCAAACATTCTTAACCATATCGTCACTAGTGATGATACCATATTCATCATTACCAGTGGTGTTATTCGCCGTGAAATCCCAGAAATTCACTAATAAGAATATAATAAACATAGTTTTCTTGAATACATGTTGCAGGGGTGGAATTCTTTGCACATAATGGTAACATAGTGACATCGACAAAAATGCTTAACACTTTCAGGAATATATTTGTGTGTGAGTCGTGCTATGTGCATCTGCAAAAAGTATCGACTCAGGTCAGCCTGCGCAGTCAGCGCAGGCTGACCTGAGTCAAAACTGCTTGCTTTTATAAATTTTCTGCATGCAAAAGGACCAGGCTACTTCATGGTTCAGTCGGTTGTTATACTGAAAGGATTTTATAGATCCATAATTATTTGATGACTTGCTTGTTATAATGCCTCATGTAGATGCATTAAGCCCCCTTTTGAAAGAGTATTGCTTATATGTACAACCCAATAAAACTTAGAAAATTATTATTTCTTGCAGGCTGTACTAAACAAGTGGACGGAATACAGCAAAGATCAGAGTGCTCAATCATGTTACAACATGCATCCAAAATCCCATTAATGTTATAACCTTATAAATATGCAAATTTTAGGCTGCATCACCCTTAAAACAATTAACATTTATCGTGCTTTCTAAGCCTTTCAACGAACGATCCCGAGTTTACACGAACCTTAGAAAGAAGGCTTACCAAAATATCATGGGAAAAGGAGAAAATACAGGTAACTACCATTTATCCTCCCACAATGCTTTTCTGCTCTATCAAAGAAAACTACATTTGAGCCATATTTGACTTTTCGTCTACAAATGCTTTCAATTTGAGCAAGTGTAAAATCTACTCGTCTGGGAAAGGATTTACACATACATGTATTTACTTGCAGACGACACTCTGTCCTTGCAGCAGACAACTTTTGACAACAATATCACTTTTATAACTTCTTGTTGAGGGGTATTTGCTGTATGTCATAATGAACTTATAATTTTTCATGGATAAAGCATCAGTCAAAGTTGATAATAGTTTCCACACAAGGATGATTTTAGAGTCTTCTGTTACAATATTCACTCAAGAGGTCTCGAATGGAAAGAAAGTGGCATAAATTAATTCTCGTACCAAACAATATCGAGTTTTGATAACCCTGAAGAAGAAGGCTTTTGAAAAGATTGTGAGAACAGAAGAAAATGCTGGTAATCAGCATTTTCTCCTGTTCCCACATCTTTTCTACCCCATCAGAGACAACTTCCACAATTTTAGCGGGATTTAATTTGGTGTCTGCATAAAGCTTTCAATTATGACAACTCTAAAGTTTTGTCAAAAAAAAAAAGGGTTAGAGCTCCAGATACATGAAAACCATTTTAATCCAAGGTCGCTAATCAAGCATCAAACCGCTTTTTCCACTAGAGGGGATCAAGATCAGACAGCATAGGCTTTGAATTATTGTCCGATAGGGAAAGATTTTCCCAGAGCCCTTTGAGTAGTGCTTAGGATCCCAAGCGTTTAAGGAAAAGTCAATGCAAAAAGGGTTTTTTGTTTTGTCAGTGATAGTGGAAGTTTGATTGCAAAGCATCGTGCGTGTTCTACTTGCTAGTTTAATCATCGATGAAATGTTTCTGTAATGTAATATTTCCGTTTATATGTAACATTTGTACTGTATTTGAAAACGGATCGTTTCCTCTTTGAACACTTTATTAAACAGTCCTGAAGTAGGATGCGACTCTGAAGTAGAAGACTTTTGAAAACATTGTAGGAAAATTTGAAAACTGTCCAAATTGAAAGCTTTATGCTGCTAACCAGCATTTTCCCATTTTTCCACAATATTTTCTCCCTTATCATTTGAATATTCAACAGTATATGAGACATTTGATTTGTCGTCTGCAAATGCTGTCAGTCTGGTCAAGACTAAATTTGTGTCTTCTGGTAAAGTGTTAATATGGACATGTCCTGTGACGAGGTGCCCAAGTGTGGCAATACTTACGTGAGATAAATGTGAGTTGCTGATAAAGAAAAGAATCACTGCAGCTGGAAGACCTGTATATGGAACAAATCTGAAAAAATCCTAGAGAAAAAAAGAAAAATAGGAATGAAGCAAAAGAAAAAAAAAAGTTTTGTGATGTTCAAACAGATTCCAGTGTCGTAAGGTGCACGTCTATTAAATATGTGCCGGGTTAAAAAAAAAAACTGTTGTGATGACCGGCTTACGCCGGTGTTGCACTTTGTACCCTGCTGTACATCAGGGGAGGTAACCAATTAGTGTTCCACCAGAGTTTTAGCGCCACACGACCGTGGTATCTAATATGGGACGATACCGACAATCATCATGCACCATCGGCAGTCAACCGCAACTGCTCCGTCCTTAACCGTGACTTAACCCTTACAAACTATCCCACCTTTTAATGACCCCGAGGAAAAGGCCTGTTGAAAATGTGGGAAAAGGGAAAAATGCTTGTCACAAGGCCTTTTCTCCTTCTACCTTTTCAAAGAGAAATCCTGTCATTAAAGACATCTCATTTGTCGTGTGCAAACTGCTCTCATTTAGGACCAGTCTGTAATTTTGTCGTTTGGTAAAGGGTTAACCAGAATAATCCGCATAGTATTATACATTCTGGTTTCCTGACCGGAACAAAACAGGAGCAGTGGTAGTTGCATGAGGACGTAAACATTTTTTTAGGAGTAAAAACGTCCCGGATGATTCGGGACCAATATCATGAATGATGGAAAGGGACTTACGCTTGCAAAATGAATCATTGAGTACTTAAGCAGACATTGCATTGCGATCATTTTTTCTTAAGATTACAACAATGTTTTGAAACATGCACTGTCTGCTGTAACCACGGCATGTCACAGACCATAAAACAAAAACATTAAGTGTATTGATGGTATACTGATGTTTACAACAACAAAAGAATGATGAATAGCTCCCACCATTTATCACAAAGATATAAAATTTATGACTGTACCTCCTAATATACCACCTGAATCACCCGTCATCAGTCAGTACTGTATTTTTGTAGATAAATTTTATCAGAATCATGTTTTCAACAATTTAAATTGCCAATCGAATTGTTTGTTGTGCGTTAATGTGGTATCTGTATACCCTTTTAATATAAAGAAATCTTGAATTTCGTAGTGGGGATTGGACACGCATATTGACAGGAACAATCATGACTAGTAAGACAGATTGGCTTTTAGCAAACAAACAGATAGACATTGTTTGCCACGGACGAAATGATGAGAAACACAACATGGCAAAATCGTAACTCTTTGGAAGTTCAATAATTGCAAAATATAACTTTGCCATGCTCTGTGAAAAAGAGGATTTAATGCATCTGCAAAAAAAAAAATATATCGTTCCAGGTCAGCCTTCGCAGTCCGCACAGGCTGACCTGGGTCGTAACTTTTTGCTTTTGTAAACTTTCTGCATATTCAATGACTTTTCTACCTCATGATTCTGTCAGTTGTAAGACACAACAGATTTTATGGATGCATAATATGTAACTTGCTTGGTATAATAAATTACGGAGATGCGGTAAATACCCTTTTGCTATTGCATAGGTCAATTATGTCCAGTCAGTAGAATAGATCAAGTTATTCTATTTCAGGGACCGAATTCTCCAACCATTTTAAATTCTAATGATCAATTATAAAACAAGCCATCTACCGAAACTTTTTTGCCAATCGATAAACGGGTCTTGAACTTTCAGTTTAGAGACAAATAAAAAAACAGAATCTTTGATGAAAATTAACACCTGGCTTTTGTCTTCTCAGGATACACATATACTTATGAGATATTAGGAATGTGTATGTCCAGGTTCTGGACAGTTTGATGGTGAATCTACACCGTCTATAAAAGCAAGTAAATGATCTTTGAACTGGTTAACCCTTCAGCAGCTAAATAAGTTAAATGAAACTTTAAAGCCGACAGTTAAAACCCAATTATGTTATTTCAAACTCATATTTTTAGGGGGGGGGGGGGATTATTTCTTATCGGACAGTTTGGATCCAAGTTCAGACTGCACGTTTGTGCAGTTTGATCTTGATCTGCACTGTCCGCAAAAGGTCCTAGTGTCCGCGTTTAGCAGCCTTGGAGCGAATGACACCAAAAACATATTGACTTGAATCAAATTCTGTACATACCCATGCTTTATCTATGAACACAGCTAAACAAACCATCTGTAATACAGCCTGACCCCCAAGTATTCTCCAAAACCAGAATATAAACCAGGTGTTTGTAGAGTGTTGAAACTGAGATTGCAGTAGCTGTACGTGGAAAAAGAATAATATAACAAGCTAAGAGTATGGCAAAAAGTGACAATACAATATTTACAATTCATTGGCTATACATAATGTGTAAAATCGCTTTTATTTGTGTGTTCTGGGCCGTTTTTACTATATTACACGTTGACAACTAGGTAGTACCTCTGTTCATACTTCCCTTGTGTGTCTCTCACCAGTGCTGCGCCAAGCAAGCTTTATTGACAAGTGTAACTGATTCAAAATGATAAAGAAGCAGAAAATATACAGCAGATCATTAAGCACTGCAATTTAGCAATAAATACGAGGGCTGTTCGATATGTAATGTGTATTGTACCACAGCGCGATAACGCTTTGCACGATTTCGTGCATGATGATACGCTTGAATAGCTCTATTCAATACCTTTCCAACGTTATAAACACGAGCCTTCAGCTCCACATAGTTTTAAACTTACAGTCATTTCAATAGAGCTAGTCGTTGACCACTGTTGTAAAAATGGTTGGGAAACGGATTAAGAATATTGAAGAAATTAGAGCTTATATAAAAGTTCGCACAAAACTCGGTCATTCGGTAATGCAGATTTTTACTGAATTGGGGTAAGTTTATGGGTCTGATAAGGTATCTTATGAGACAGTTCGTAGTTGGAGAGAGAAATTTCTGACTGGCACAGAGTCCGTCAAAGATGCAGCAAAATCTGGCCGACCTGTGACTTTAACAGGCAAGGCAAATATCTCAAAAGTCAGGGAAATAATTGAAAGTGATGGTAGATACACGATTCGTGCTATTGCCAACGCTGTTGGCATATCGCTATCGCGGGTGCATTTCATTTTGAAGCGTATTTTGAAAGTACGAAAGATTTCTGCCAGATGGATACCTCATTTATTGACAGATGACCAAAAACGGGTACGAGTACAAACCGCTAAGCAATTGCTCAAAATGTTTCCCAAATTCAATCAAAGATAATTTGCAAACATTGTTACTGGTGACAAAACATGGGTTCACTATTTCGAACCATTAAGAAAAATTGGAAACAAAATATGGCTAACTAAACACGATAGAAGGCCCGTAGTTGCCAAAAGAAGCACAAGCACAAAGAAGGTTCTTTATTGCATATTCTTCTCATGTGATGGTATAGCCGTACAAATTCCGGTGCCGAAGGGCAAAAGTGTTACAGGTCGGTATTACCGAAATGTTATACTAAAAAAGGTCAAGAAATATTATCTTAAACGACGCCCTGTGTCAGGATTTAAGCATGTTCGTCTGCTTCATGATAATGCTCCATCACATACATCTGAGCTTGTGAAGTCGGAGAAGGTTACCGTCTTGCCACACCCACCATACTCTCCAGATCTAGCCCCATGCGACTTTTTCCTTTTTCCAAAACTTAAAAAGTTCTTATCTGGTCGTCGTTACAAGTCCCGACAAGCCCTTGGCTCAGCCATCAGTCAGTGCCTCAGAGGTCTACCTAAATCAGCGTACCGTGACGCATTTCAGAAATGGATTCAGAGATTGAAATTATGTATTTCAAACCGCGGAGAATACTTTGAAGGGATGTAATGTTCATTTCACTATTTGAGTCGAATGCTTTTGAGATATCATACAATACACATTACATATCGAACAACCCTCGTATTTCAGGTACCCAAATGCGTTTTTCATTTCGCATTAAACGGTTACTAGTATTCTATCTGTAGAAAACGAAGACCAGTCCGTTAGCCTCGACTGCTTGGAGCCACAGGCGAAGTCGGTTGCTTTCGCTGACAGTGCATATTCCTTTTTCTTCTTTAAGTGAGTTTGTACGCCTCTTTCAACAATAATAAAACCACATCTTGGCGAGAACGCAATTATTCACATTTTCTAAGGTTTCACCAGAAGAATGTGAGTACCCTGCAGAGCTTTGTCAAAGGCGCTCTCATGTATTAGTAACACAAGAGGGTGGGGGTCTTTAGGAACAAGATGGCTGGACAACCGTTGTATCAAAGTCAGATCACGCAGAACGATCTTACACTCTTCTACACTTCGTTAGAGATTCTGGCCACCTCCAAGCATAACAAATGCATGAACTTAGTCACAGCCGACATGTGTTGCACCCATGTGGCCTTATCTCACCGATTTCAGCTCTGAATAAACCTCTAATGCAGTATTTGGACCCACATAAATCCTTAGAGCGCTTTACACAAAGTCTGTTGCTTTTTCAAACACTGTAGATCAAAACAGACGGCACTGAAGGTGAGTATACACTGTTTGCTTTGTTGAACATTCTGGTATAAAATAATGCTTAAACCTCAAGACTTGGCGGTTTAAAATTGAAAAAATATATGTTTCATTAATTATTTGTTAAATCATTGCGTCATTAAACAAATTTGCTGCATACTACTTTGAGGATGCCCTTGTAAAATTGGAAACAATCAATATTACTTTATTATAGAGGAACTATAGCAAAATAATCATGTTGGCAACATTAGAAATTGCTCGATTTGGAAAGGGGTTTGCTACAAGACGCAAAGAGACGCCAGGACTTGATGATGTTTGAAGTTATACTTACAGAATGTTCCGCGTCCAGTTTTGTCGTAAATACTTGATGGTAATTAACAACTAATTGGTCCCAAAAGGAGGACGCCAGGCCCCAAAACAAACCAAAGCAGAAAACCCGCCAAAATATATACCGCTTTGTATAGTCTTCATTTCTCCTATTTGTTTTAATTTCGGGCAAGTCAACGGTCGTGTAATTTCCGTTTAGTTTCCATTTACTTGAGCCGTCATGATGTAATGTTGAGGTAGATTCCAATTTTCTTGGCGGACACTTCCACCAAAAACAAAACAAAATTCCAAAACACAGAGCAAAACCAGATATGGTATCGCTGATGACGTCAACCCAGTATCCAAAGTTACTATGGTCTGATTTGTAAGCTTTGTCGTTGGCATGACTTCGATACACAGTTCCGTCGAAAGCATCCAAGAAAGATCTCACTTCGTATAACACTATTCCAATTCTCCGTCGGTATAACGATTCTGAGAACACAAATCGTGCAGATAAAAGTCCTAAACATAAATGAGTAAACGATATCACATTTGGTGTAATGTAATGGAAATTAACTCCAAAATTCGTGTAATAGCACAGCGCTTCTGACAAAGGTGTAGCCAAATAATGAGTCACATGATCATTCATAACCATTTTGACGGACAATGGGCGGAAAACAGAAAGCATTTCTCCATTCTTTAGTTTCTCGTCGACCAGATTTACTCGCATGAACCTTTTGTAGAGCAATATATCCATCATAACAAAATATACAAATAGAAACACACCCGTCCCAATAAGAACTGATTTCTCGTAGGTACTACATACACTCATCTCTGTTAAGTTTTCGTGCCTTTCATTAACACAATCTGTAAAACGAGAAATACTATATGTAAGTACAACAATCTGTAAAACGAGAATACTATATGTAAGTACAACAATATGACATCACGCAGGTATTATCCTATCATGTCATCAAATGCATACATTTATTAGATGGTAATGTAAAGTCTGTACTACACCTTATCGTAGTAAGACAATCCACTTCCCTTAGCCCTTGACCAAACAACCCCTTGTTTTCACGACCCTGAGGAAGAAGATATTTGAAAACATTGTGGGAAAAGGAGAAAAGGCTGGTCACCAGCCTTTTCTCCTTTTCCCACAATGTTTTCTGCCCTGTGAAAAAACTTGATTTCATTTGTTCTTATTTCAAATTTGTCTTCTGCAGATGCTTTCAGTTTGGAAGGGTCTAAAATTTGTTGTTTGGGAAAGTGTTAACCTTTTTCCCAACTTAACCCTTGATCCACCTTATAGATGGTATCAGACGGTGGACGAGAACCTCTGGAAGCAATGTTGACGCCGTACAGACGAGAACATTTCTCAAAACATCGGACGATTTTAATAACTGGTCAGTCTGTACGTTCAGTTACGTCTGATCCTGATCTACATTGTCCTAGAACGCACATTACCTTGCCCAAGTATGCCAGTAGTTAAACTGATATTATCAATAGATTCAACCATTTGTCTCAGTTTCTCTGATTTCTTTACAGCTTAAAACTTTGAAACAACTGGACTATTCGTGACTTAGCTGCAACGCATCACTTTGAACTAAAATCATTTCGCTGCAAATAGCAGGTTTGTGTGATCGTCAAAGTATTCGTTGGGGAAAAAAAGGAATGACAATGAAAACAGGGAAATTCGGTATTCTCAACTTTATCTAGAATACATGTATTCGATTATGTAGATAATTTTTATACGTTTTGTATTTAACACGCTGTTACCAGTATTTCAGTTACGTGAATTCTTCTTGCGATGTGTTTCCAGTACCTGGCACAAAACCTTTATGCAAAATCATTGGCTACGTTTCTACATTAATTAGGAACAATATTTAGCAGCGAGAAACCTTTTCACTTCACAGTTTCGAGTTTTTCGATGAGCTGATGAGCTTCAGAAACATTGTGAGAAAAGGCGAGAGTCGTGGTAACCAGCATTCCCTACTTTCTCACAATGTTTTCTATCCTATCAAGCGAAATTCCATCATTTAAGCCATGTTAATTTTGCCGTCTGAAGATGTAATCGATGAGGACAAGTAAAAGACTCCGTCGTTTCCTGACGAATTTTCATCACAGCATTCATCAGCCAACCAAACCTATGCTTTGGCTGAGCACTGCTCATTAGCATGAGCTACGGATTCTCGACTGTTTGACAAAACACGTAGCAAAGATCAAGTTTTCTAAACAATAAAGCGATCCGGCATGTCTCAGTGGTGAAACGTAGAATTCGTTACCTGAAGACCCTGGGTTCCATCTTCACTCGAAGCACTCGGTTTTCGTGGAAGTATCCATGGACAAGACTCTTCAGAGCACTAGCCTAGTACTGGTGAAGCCCAGGACAAAAATGAAATGAGTAATTGAAATGTCGCCGTGATATGAAATAATGTTGAAAGCTGCATAATGTACCATTCAAGCAATTAGTCCACCTAAAATCTTAACGTTATTTGTTAGGTATTCATTATGTAGAATTCAACCCTTTACAAGATGACAAAATGTTAGACTTCTCAAGAATGTAAGCATAGACGACAAATTAAATGTGGCTCAAATGATGACAAAAATGTATTCAGAAGATGGGCAAATATTGTGGTAAAAGAAGAAAATGATGGTTACCACTATTTTCTCGTAATCCCACAATTTTTTTCAAAACGCATTTTTCAGGGTCATTAAAACGAGTGAATATGTGGTTAACGCTTTAATTATAGTGTATGATGAACGTGTACTTTATCACCTTTTTTGGTATGATTTATGTTTTGCGTCGCCAGTTTTACGAACAGCGATTCATCATTATGATAAAATAGAAAAAACAAGTGGGCACGTAGTCTGTTTTGCTGTTAGCGAAAATAATACTTGCTTTTTCGAAACTGACTAATCAATCTTACATGTATATCTGTCTTTTATTTAAAGATACATCTTTACAGCCAGAGAATAAGGAAACACTGCTAAAACTTGATATGTGTAGAATATAGTCAGCTGTGTAAAATATCGATAAAAATCGATATAAAGTGTATGGGATAAAGGAACTCAAGGGATTTGCCTTTGATTTCAAACCGGAAACAACAACAGTGATGTCTTTGATAGCCTCTAGAGAATGAAATGCATTTTCTATCCGTCGTAATCTGTGCAACCTTGCAACTGTCAGAGGCAACATTTGGCATGGAGTTACAAGAATGATTATAGTTACATGAAATAAAGATGAAATTGGTTAATAAACTGGATAAAACGAGTAAAGGTGTATCTTTAAAGCACCAGTAGGCTAAACTCCATTACAACCACAAATGTTGATTTTTTTTTTTGAAAGTGTCGGTAAAAACTGGTCGTAATTTCAAACTTGCCAAATCTAACCGATACGCATATATTAACCCTTTGGCTGCTAACTGCGACCCAAGGACCTTTTGCAGACAATGTAGATTAAGATCAGACTGCACAGAACGTGCAGTCTGATCATGGTTCTACACTGTCTAACATGGATATATTTTTCCCCCAATATATACCTTCGAAATAGCAACATTTGAATTTTTACTATCGGCCTGAAAGTTTCATTTCATTTATTTAGCAGGTTAAGGGTTAAATAAATGTAGGTACAACACTCGAGGCTAATTTAAAGAAAACAAGCGTTTAAATAGTAAGGGGAAATAACTGAAGTAATAGGATGGGCCGTGGTATAGCGAA
The DNA here is from genome assembly GCA_946811185.2 of Hippopus hippopus. Classification (NCBI taxonomy): domain Eukaryota; kingdom Metazoa; phylum Mollusca; class Bivalvia; order Cardiida; family Cardiidae; genus Hippopus; species Hippopus hippopus. Next base: position 27,772,959 of record OX328100.1, on the reverse strand, counting down.
CAACATGTAGGAAGACGTTACGGTTCATGGCCTCAAGTTTGGTGTCACACCGGTAACAATTTGCTACATTGAAGAATAGCGTGAATGATTACTATTCTTGAGCCTCAGCTACTTTTTCCCAAACAAAGCAGAAGTGATCTTGTTTATTTCTCTGAGATGTATGGCCATATCATAGAAATATGATGAAAGTCAATAGATACTATACTCTGAGAAAAGGGGTTCAATGAGTCTACCTTATCCATTAAACCTAGCGAGTCATTAAATAATTATGGATACATAAAATCCATTTTGTCTAACAACTGACTGAATTGCGAGGTATAATCGTCCTTGGACATACAGAAAATTTACAGATAAGCAAAGAGTATCGATTCATGTTAGCCTGCGCGGACTGCGCAGGCTGACATGAGCCGATACTTTTTGCAGATACCTAAAGTCCCTTTTCACAGATCATGGCTCATATATTTGAGCCTCAGCTAGTCTTTCCCTGTCAAAGAGGGAGTTCTCCTATTCATTTCCCAGAAATGTGTGTCCAAATAAACCTTGACCATAAAAGGAAGAGAAAGTGGCATTCATGGGCTATGTACCTCTTTGCTTTTCCTTCTAAAACACAACTATACCCATTGAATATGACGATGAAAAGAAGGGAAACGAATAAAATCATTCAGTCTGTGTACAAAATAAAGCATAGATTGTAATGCTTTTTATTTCAGTATCACAGGAAAGCATCGGATAGGGTAGATCAAAGTTCACGCTGCACGTTCTTGTCTGATCTTTTTCAACACTGTCCAGAACAGTCACAGAAAACGCTTATGGCAACGAAATCTTTGACCCCGCGATTTGTAACTACATGTACCTATGTGTCCGTTTCTCGTTCAGTAGGATTACTTAAATTATTAAGTACAATCTACATTTATAGACATGTATGATTTTTTATCAGGGTGTGACATGCAATCTGCGTTACTGCGGTTTAAAAATTAATCATTTTAATGTGCATGCCCAAATACATGATGCACTTACATAAATTTTATCATGCGTTGCAGTCATTGCAACTTAACACTTTGGCTGCTGGGCGCGACTCACTGACTATTTGCGGACAGTGTAGATCAGGATCAGACTGCACAGAAAGTGCTGTCTGATCTTGGATCTACACTATCCGAAATAGAGGTATCTATCCTCCCAAAAATACCTTTGAAATAGAAAAATTTGCGTTATTACTATCGGCTTGAAAGTTTCATGTTAGTTATTTAGCAGGATAAATATTAGCATAGGTTGATTGTACCCACTTTTTTTTTCATTATTTCCCTTTGAAATCCCTTTCATCATGAATAACTGACATTGTAGCTGATCCCACTTGACAAGTAATAGATACATTTTGACTGTTTCACATTATCGCAGAGACTCAGCCTGATAGGACACTGATCAATCATTTTACAGTCATGGGTTTGAGTCCCATTAGCTTATTTGTGTGTTACGTGTCAGTTTTTCCCACAAAACAATTTAGCCATAAACTGTGAAAAAGGAGCTTTAACGCATCTGCAACAAGTATCGACCATGTCAGCCTGCTCAGTCTGCGCAGGCCGATCTGGGTCGAAACTTAATCTTTTGGTAACTTTTCTGCATGTTAAAGGACAAGTGCATCTCGTAGTTTAGCCGGTAGTTAGACACAATGAACTTTATTGATCCATTATAACGTGACGACTTGCTTGGTATAAAGCATCACTGAGATGCATCAAACTCCTTTTTGTCAAAGCATGACTCAATTATTTGAAAAGGGGGCTTAATGCATCTGCGAAAAGTATCGACCCAGGTCAGCCTGCGCAGTCCGCGCAGGCTGACCTGGACCGAAACTTTTCGATATTGGTCAATTTTCTGTAATTCAAAGGACCAGTCTACCTCATGATCAAGTTAGTTGTTCAAAAAGTGACTATTATGGATCCATAATTATGTGATGACTTGGGCTGGTATCATGTATCATCGCGATGCATTAAGTCCCCTTTTGCCAGAGCATTGCTCATTTGTTAATGCTATCATTTTAATCAAGCGCGATATGCAAGAAAAAACTCGATTTCTATGAAACCATAAATGCAGAAGAAAAAAACAGAAACGGATATCGAAAAGAAAAAAAAAATCTTTTTTACATAAATTAACACTCAGAGATCTCCACTACCCGGAAAACTAGCTTTGATGTCGCGAAAGTTGCAAAAAAAGAAGAATATGTTTTTTCTTTTAAAATTTTCTTGTAAGTTAGAATGAATCAAGCCAAGAATGGAGGGATCTTTCGTGGTTCAGTGGTGAAGGTGCAGGTTTTACAGTTCAAAAGCTCCGGATTCGCTCTTGCACTTGAAGTTCTAAGTTTGTCGTAGGAGTGTCCTTGGGCAAGACTCTTACGAGCCCTTGCCTTTTACCGATGAAACCCGAGACACGCATGAATAAGTGAGCTATCGCTATGGATATGGCTAAAATAAAGTTAAAAGCGGCGTAAAACACTATCTAAGACAAGAATGCAACATAACATGCAACCACGGCTTTAGATTTGAATAAATCAAAATTTCACATTCAGGGGAGAAAAACAAAATTTTGCAAATTCACAAGGCAGCGGACACAGTAGATCCAATGTCAGACTGGAATTTCTCTGCAGTCTGACCTTAATCTACAACATCTACTGAATAATTGCCCGAATGAACCTTTTTTTTTTTTCTTACCAATACAAGACACAAACTCAAATATTTGACCCTGGGTTTGAAATCGAAAAAGCCGATATCGTTTTACTATATATGTAAAAGTTTTACTCTTTGAGCATCAAATATAATAATTGAGTCACACTCTGGTAATAGGGGGCTAAGTCAATCTCCGTGGTCCATTATACCATGCAAGTCATCACATAATTATGTATCTATAAAATTCATTTGATCTAACAATCGACCGGATGTTGAGGTAAAATGGCCTTTCGACATGCAGAAAAGTTACAAATAACAAAAAAGTTTCGGTTCAGGTCAGCCTGCCCAGACTGCGAAGGCTGACCTAGGTCGATACTTTTTGCAGATGACTTTTGTCTTTGATAGGGAAGAAACCATTGTGGGAAAAGGAGAAAATGCTGGTTACCAGCATTTTCTCCTTTTCCCACAATGTTTTCAAAAGCTTTTTTCTTCAGGGTCGTTAAAGCTCGGTATTGTGTGGTAAAGAGTACAGGCTGTTAGCTGGAAGCTACAAATAATCGCCTTTATCTATCACTGATTAGACTCTTGCCATACAATCCCGTGTTTCCACGACCCTGAGGAGAAAAACTTTTGAAATCATTGTGGGAAAAGGAAAAAAAAATGCTTGTGATCAGTATGCAGTCATGATCGATTGAATTTGCGTTTATTCATCGTCGCCCCCGGTTGCCCATATGGGCGACGCCCCCTGAAGGCTGTTAGTATTGTTACGGGGGATAGTGCAGATACAGGACGAAACCCATCCTAAGTTACGCCTGGTTCTTTAACGTGCTCGATGTATAGCACCGTCACACGGGACCTCGGTTTAACGTCTCATCCGAAAGACTATTAGTAATTTTAGATGGCCAGCCGTGGGGATCGAACCCACACCCTTAAGCGACCCGAAACATCACGTTCACGAGTCCTACGCTCTACCTATTGAGCTATGCGGGCTGGTCCGATGCAGTTATCAACAGCGCAAGACTTAAAATATAGGAAAAGGGACATAATTCTGTCAGGAAAAGAGATTCTATTTATAAAAAATCCTGCCAAAAAGAAACCGCAGGCAGCACCCAAAACACGAAATAGTCATAACCCTAAATATAGACATGCCAAAACACGTGTTAGGTCATCAGTGGAACACAGGTGCTAGTCCCAGAGAAGTAAGTTCCGGAAATGTTCATTTCACTTCCTGTCGCAGTCTTTTACCATAAAAATACTGGGAGTGTTAGTGACAGGAAAAGATTCGTGCATTTCCTGGACTGAAGTTCGCTCAGGATTACGTTTAATATAATCACGATCGCTTCTGCTCGACGAGCATAAAACTGGCACAAAGAAAGAGGCGCATTGATAATTGTTTGAGTCATTGTATTGATAACACAGAACAGAATAGAATAACTCAAGTTTACGTAAATTCCTACGGTAGTTTGTAATCCATTGAATAGTTCACAAAAAAAGACCGTATTCAGCAACAATGCTTGAGAACATTCTTAGTCTTACTCTCAAGAATTTTCTAAATTTGAAAGTAATAAAACTTCCGATTGGCTAAACCAAATGGTTTAGAAATTCAAAAGTTTGCTTACTTTCTAGATCCAGAATAAGATTGAGAATATTCTCTGGAATGGTTGGTGAGTACGGTCAAGACCTTAAAATAGTCATGATTTATTTTGTATTTAAAGATGACGCCTACAAATACGGCGAAAAAAATCTACATAAGAATCATTCATAAATGCCACAAATGCACCCTCACAGACAGTTCTTTGAGAAGAAAAACTTCCAGTAACTGTGAGGCTGAAAAACAATTTCTTTGGAATTTTAGGTTTGAAACAAAATATGAAATGATATAGCTGCTTCATATTGTATTAAACACACCTCAATATGCGTTTGTCCTCAAATATCAAAATAGATAATTATGACTGAACACTGAATAATTTCCTAAAAATAAAAAACAAGAAACTATGTTGCAATGGGATGTTACAACTATCAAGAGAGATAACTAGCAACTATGTTATGAAAACTATGAGTTATTTCCCGTTGACACTTATATTATCAGTAAGGCACGCGTTGTTACTAAAAGGAAAATATTTTAATATTTCAAGCCCTCTGTTCAGCAGCCATGTCTTTAGATGAATTAAAATCTTATCAATAATTTGATTAAAGTACTCTAAAGGATATTAAATATAAATACATCTTTGCCAAAAGGCATACTTTTAGACTTGTCCAAGCTGAAATCAATTACCGACAAAGAATGAAAACGTTGGCGGTATTTTGAATCAGTAACAAATCATTTTTGGTCAAACTGATATGTACTTCATTAATAAAGTATTGGACCTTGAATTCAACACAAAATTGGCAGTTTGGTGTTGATTACACTGCTCGATATTTCTCAACATCAACTGGGAAATCGCATTTATAATTATACTTTTGGGATTCATTTACTATACAAAAATGGCTATACTGGTCTTACTCTTTCAACTAAAAGAAACTTTAATCTCGACCTTTTTCTACTGCTGAAATTACAATAAACTGAAACTCAACAGGAGTTTTATCTTATGGGCTTGGCTAAACAAGGGGACGCTATAGATCTAAAAGTCAGACGTTCTGTGCAGTCTGATCTTGTTCTATATCGTCCGCATAAGCCCATGCGGCTAAAATGGCCAATCTCATGCACAGAACACACGTGGTGGTGATAAACATGTAAACCTAAGAAAGTAGGAGAATAGCCGTTTACCAAACGACCCCGAAAGAAAGACAGTTCGAGATGGAGAAAGTGCAGGTAACCAGCCTGTTCTCTTTCCCCCCACAACATTTTCGACTCTATAAAAGACAAATCTCATTCATACTCGTTCTCAGCCAGTTTTCAACAATTTTTAACCCATTTCATTCTTGTTGTATTAAACTTTAATCATTCTTGTAACTTCATGTCAAATATTGCGCCTGACAGCTGCAAGGTTGCACAGAATACGACGGATAGAAAATGTTTTGAGAGCCTCTCAAATAATCGTTGTTGTCATTTTCGGTTTTTAGTGAGGATAAATCCCTGAAGTTTTTCTAATTCCCAAAAAACATATGAGCCACGCTCTGGCAAAAGGGGGCTTAATGCATCTCCGTGATACATGATACCAGCCAAAGTCATCACATAATTATGGACCCATAAGAGCCACTTTATTAAAAAGTCGACTTAATCATGAGGTAGACTGGTCCTTTGACAAACAGAAAATTGACCGATAGCGAAAAGTTTCGGCCCAGGTCAGCCTGCGCGGTACTTTTCGCAGATGCATTAAGACCCCTTTTCACAGAGCATGGCTCATATATATTGGTAATTTATCTATGTTTTGAGCCACTCCCTACACCTTTAAAGTTTTAACAGGGTTTTTCTCTCCAGCAGTATGGATTATCTTTAAGTCACATTGAATTTCTCGTCTGCAGTTTTTCTGAATTCGGACGAGTCACGCAGAAATTTTGTCGTCTGGTAAAGTATTAAATTCTTTAACATTATCATTTTTTTCTTTGTGATGTTAATGTAAGTTAGCACACGTGAAGTCGGTGGAAGGCAATGTCAAAAGACAATCTCAATGTATTCATTACATCTCGGGGTAGGGTTGCTAGGGCATGAATAGAAAGTTTAAGACATCCGGTTGAATACAATGCACCTTTAAGCCTTAAACAAACAATCTCGTGTTTTTACCGCCCCAAAAAAGGTGGTTTTTCAACATGTTATCAGAAAAATGAGAAAAATGCTAGAAACCAGTATTTTATCCATTTTCCTTGCAAAGTTTTCTACCCTTTCAAAGACAGACATCATCAATTTAGCCACAATTAACATATGCCTTTAATCACTTTAAATCTAGACAAGTGTAACCCTTTACAAAATATCCTGACCTTTAACGACCCTTGGGAAAAAGCCCTTTGAAAATAATGTGGAAAAGGGAGAAAAATGGTAACCAGCATTTTTGTTTTCTTTTCCCACCATGTTTTCTAACCTATCAGAGCCAATTTTTTTCCCATTTGAGCATTAGTTGATTTGTTGTCTGCAAATGCTTTCAATTTGGACCAGTCTAACATTATGTCGTTTGGTAAAGAGATAAAAAATTGTCGCTTGGTAAGAGGGCACTCTGATAGAACTTTATATAGCACTTCAGTATTGTTTTTATGCCAAAAACACACTTTTGTGTCTTTAAAATACTGTTTCCAAATGGTGAGTTGCCGCTAAAATGACACAGTAGTCAATTCAAAGGTTTGTTCAACACTAATACTCCATCTATATAATGGAAGCACAATTGTGCCACTGCTAAACACAGAAGCTATTTTATAAATCAACCAAATCATAAACATAAAAATATAATAAAGAGGGCCTAATTGCAGTTTGATGGCCTAAGTGTGTTGTCTAATAAGGGAGATAATCGGAATTTCACAATCGTATCCCATTAATTCAACTGCGTGATGACACTCTACTGGTCACTACAATCGCTCGATAGACTGTATAGCAGAAACACCCAATTTAATCATATCAGTATCAGACTACATACACATGATATAAAGGTATTAAAAAAAAATCACTTTTGTAGCTTTGTGGCGCCATTCTGCATGCTGTGCAGCATCTGTAGCTCGCCTTCTATTCGTATCGCGCCACACTTCTTAATTTCTATATCCACAATCAAAGATCGGTAATCTGATTGGCTGAGGCGTTCTGTCTCAGCCAATAAGCCGGCAAGTGTTGGCATACAGGACTGATCTAAGAATCGCTGGTGAATACGTCTCTTGTGTTGGAGCATCCCACAACAGCTGGTTGGGACCATCTTATCTTGACAATCCTGAGAGAGAAAGGGTATTAACGGAAGCAATAATGAATGTATGAAGCATGGTTGCACCATCTCGTTGGATGTGCCTCTGCTCCTTCATCGTGGCAACACTTTGCACATCGTGATCTCCACAGCAAAATAGCGATCTGTTACTCTAACTGAAGACTCGTTAACAGTCATCATGACAGGAGAGAAGAGCTCTGTCACCTTATCGTCAGAAATTATTTTTTAACCACTTCAAGCATATGTCGACATACAGATCAGCCTGCTAGGCCGCTCGATTCCAAATTAACTTACGTGTCTCGCAAAACAAACTAAGTTGGTTCTGTAAATTATCTCATTTCTGTCGGACAAGAGGTAAACACCGGTATGGATCAAAGTAACAATATCTATCGGCCTCTCTGAAAGTTTGCCTGGGCTTGGAATAAATACTTTGCCTGTAAAATGGGTTGGTGACTAGGAAAACAATCATAGCTGTAGCATAAGTCTTATCTGAAAATGAGAGAGAGAAAAAAACTCTATAACCTTATTACTGTACCAGTTATATTTTAATTTCTGAACTACCAAAACGTACGCAATCATAATAAAACGAAGCAAAGACATTTCAGACATGCGCTTTGAAAACGGGATTTACTGTATCTGCAAAAAGTATCGACCCAGGTCAGCCTGCGCAATCCGCGCAGGCTGACCTGGGTCGAAACTTTTTGCTATTGGTCATTTTTCTGCATTTCAAAGGACCAGTCTAAATCATGATTCAGTTGATTGTTGTACAAAATTGTATTTTACAGACACATAAATGCGTGATGACTTCCTTAGTATAATGAACCTGCTTTAAACCCCCTTTTGCCAGAACGCAGCTCATTTGACAAACATGATAGCACTGTTACAAGGAAGATATAGAAATATTCAGCGCAATGAGAGAAAATGTTCATTTTGTAATTTAGACGAAGTACAAGATGAATATCATTTCATTCTAGTATGCCCATTATATAATAATTTGAGGAAAGCTTACTTGAAAAAATATTTTTATATAAGACCAAGTGTATACAAGCTCATAAAACTTCTAAATAGCTCCAATCTTAGAGTTTTGAATAATCTATCTCTGTTTTGTATCAAAGCTCTAAATGTAAGAAAAGAAAAATTAAATATAATTACACAAGAAAATTAAATACCTATAAAATCATTAACTCCAGGAAAGATGTTTGTTTAGGCAGCCTCTTCCGCTTATTTCATTTATTTCACTCATTTCATTTATTTTATTTTAGTCATTTCATTATTTTCTAATGTATTACTTTTGATAGCTACATGTATAATGCCCATGTATTGTTTGTCCATTATTTGTTTGATTGTTTGTTTGTTTGTTTACGTCTATCTTTTCCGCATGTATTTGTACATGAAATTGACGAGGAACCTCATGGTTCAAGTCAAAGAATAAAACTAAAACTATTGAACTGTTGTTGAAATGTATAGAGAACGTGGGGGACAAAGTAGCCATTGCTCGTAACAAACAATTACTCCTTTTACTTCACTTTTTTAAAACTTTATAATGCCCTTTGGGACGCAAACAGTCGTAGTTTGGTGATAATGAATCAACCCTTAGGGTGTTGCCCATAGCTTATATGCTAATTTAAGATCGGACTACACAAAACCCACAGCCTGATCTTGAGATAAAAGGCATCCAAAATTTGAAATTTATGCTGTACCGACATTGAAATAAATTGCGTTTTTTCTTGAAAAAAAAATATATATTTTCGAATAACAAATACTGTAACAGTAAACCCTTTGAGTGGCGATGAAAACTTTATAGTTTTTAGCGGAATAAGCAAAAAAAGGTGTCCATGTTGTTATGGGAGACCACTCCTTCACGCATGGCTTCGTCCCGAATTAAATACAATACCTAACAACTGCGTTAGGAAGATATCTCTTTAGCTTAGTGGTTAAAGTATTGGTCTTTTAAACCTCGAAAAACGAAAATCTTGTCCACCATGGGCTCGAATCCCGCCAGATGCGGTTTGTACTGCCATGCATTTGTTCATTTGTTTCTTTGTTACGGACTTTGTTCGTAAGAATGTGGACAGAAAAAACAAGATCAGACTGCACGGAACAAGCACTCTAATCTGGGATCTTTACCGTCCGCTTGTTTAATCGAGTCTATCTTAAACCAAATATTTTAGGGTTTCAGTGGATTGTATTTTGAGCCGTCGAAAGAGGTCGAGTTTGTGCAAGGGCAATAAAACGAGTTAGTTGATCCCTTTAAATAAAAAGGATTTTAATCATTATCCTGCTAAAATGAAATAAAACTTTAAAGCCGATAGAAAAACCCCAAATATTGCTATTTCAACGGTATATTTTGGGGAAAACATCTCCGTATCAGACAGTGTAGATCCAAGATCAGACTGCACGTTCTGTGCAGTCTGATCTTGATCTAAACTGTCCGCAAATAGTCCTTGAATGGCGCATAGCCGCCTAAGGGTTAACAAATCAGGTTAAAACACTCTCATTTCAAATGATAGCTCCTATCTAATTTCCCTATCCGTTATACGCTATCGACTTTAGTGATAAAAATAGCCCTCGAGCCCTTTGTTAAGAAAACAATTTGGCCCTTATCCTGTTAAATAAGTTAACCCTTTACCACACGGCAAAATCTTAGACCTATCCAATTTAAAAGCATTTACAGACGACTTTTTCATAGTGGTTCAAATGACGCAAGTTTTCTTTCATAGGCTAGAAAACTTTGTGGGAAAAGGAGAAAATGCTGGTTACAGCATTTTCTCCTTTTCCCACAATGTTTTCAAAGGGCTTCTTTCTTAGGGTCGTTAAAAGTCGTCATTGTGTGGTAAAGGGTTAAAATAAAACTCTAAAGCCGATAGTAAAAACCCGAATAATGCTATTTTTCTAACGTACTTTTTGGAGAAAAGTATCTTTTTATCGGACAGTGTAGATCCAAGATCAGACTGCACATTTTGTGCAGTCTGATCTTGATCTACACAGTCCGCAAAAGGTCAGTGAGTCGCGCTTAGCAGCCTAGGAGTTAACTGTCTCAGCCCTAAATATACACAAACGACGTCTTCCGACGACTGAAAAGACAACCGACTGAAACTCAGAAAAGTTTTCATCTTATAGATGTGACTAGACAAGCGGACGATATAGATCCAAGATTAGACTGCACATTATGTGGAGACAGATCTTGATCTATTCCCTCCGCAAAACCTCCTCTTTCCACCTGTAACGCTGAAATGGAAAATCACTTGCAATATATAGAGGATTTTTTTAGTTTTTAGACATACCGAAAACAGTAACAAGTGACATAATCATAATCCGTTTGAAGCAAAGGGTAGACTTGGCCTGGGTTCCATTCCGTTCATTTTTCTCTTTTTCTATCATTTGGACGTTACTTTGTCAAAAAAGAGGATAATAATTACTGAAGCGTTAAATCGTTTTGCCACACATCTGTAAATACCGTCAAAGAAGACCGCGATAAGGAGTGAATGAAAGATTATTACCGCCTGGACCCAGGATAGGGTAGACTTTGCTTCTGTCTTTTTTTTATTTTAAATAACATGTCTGTGAAACATAGTGCTCATAGAAAGGCAAATGCGTCTTTACTTACAATTTATTCAAAAAGAAAAAAAAAAGGAAAATGTCTACGACGGGGGCTTAGATTTTATGTTCGAAGACTTGGGGATTAAGTGAATGCAAAATTTTTATCTAAAAGATCTAAAAACATCTCCATAAACGATATATTGCGTATTTGTTTAGGTAAACAAAAACTGGTAAATTACGTCGAAGTATTCCCTATGCTCGTGACAAAAAAAAGCTTTGTTTTCTACTTTGTTTTCCAACTTTTTGTTTTCAACAATATATGAGCCATGCTACGTGAAAAGGGGGCTTAATGCATCTCTGTGATACATAATACCAAGTAAGTTATTACATAATTATAGATCCATACAATGCAGTTTGTATAACAACCGACTGAATCATGAGGTAGAATGGTCCTTGGATATGCAGAAGATTTGAAGATAGCGGAAAATTTCGGCCCATGTCACAGAGCACGGCACAATTGTTCATTGATAGGGCAGTAGGAGATAGTAACCATTTGGTTTAGCCAATCAATAGTTGTGTTACTTTCTAAATCTAGAATTAGACTTAGAATGTTCTTAAGAATGGTTGGTGATTACCGACCTGGATCTATTTATCTTTAGAATAAACTCCATTACTGCCACTTATACTACCAATACAAAAATGGCCTGCAACACGCAAAAAAGGGACATTCGGACATTTGTGTAAACTGTCGTTTCGGATCAGCCTGTGCAGTCCGTGCAGGCTAGTCCGAAACGGCACTTTCCGTTATTTTGTAACTTTCTGTTTTGCGCAAGTAGGACAAAATCTAATATAGACGTAAAGTGCCTTCTCGGATTAGGCTGCGTGGACTGCGCAGGCTGATCCGAGAGGACACTTTACGCAAATGTCCGAATGCCCCTTTTCGCGTGTTGCAGGACTATTGCAGGATATTTCTGTATACTCACATGATTCAGATGATAATAGCTGACAATGACTAGTAAACCCACGACTACAAAACCACTATACTGCACAAACTTGAAAAATTCCTAGAAGGGAAAAAAAAACATGGTCAAGTTTCTTACTCTTTCGTTGCAAATGGCTAGTTAAACAGCTCTTGCGGGCGGGGTAGATCAAGAACAGACTGCACGGAACTTACAGTCTGGTCTTGATCTACACAGTCCTCAAAAACTAGCTATTTTGCCATTTGCAGTGAAAGATTTTACTCTTTAACCCTTTACCACACGACCAATTTTAGACCTGTCCGAATTGAAAGCATTTGCAGAGGACAGTTTCAATGTGGATCATATGAAATTATTTTTCTTTGATAAGGTAGAAAACATTGTGGGAAAAGGAGAAAATGCTGGTTACCAGCATTTTCTCCTTTTCCCACAATGTTTTCAAAAGCCTTCTCTATCAGGGGGAGTCAAAAGTCGTCATTGTGTGGTAAAGGGTTAACACACGACAGAATTTCGAACTTGTATGACATGACGTTTGCTGACGATAAATTAATGTGGTTCAAATAGTTGAATTTGTCTTGGAAAGGTTAGAAAACATCATGAAAAAAGGAAAAAAGGAAAAAATGCTGCTTACCAGTAATTTCTCCTTTTCCCACGATGCTTTCATAAATCGTTAAAACTCGGGACCGTGTGCTAGTGTGGTAAAGGGTTGCATTGACCCTTTCGCTACAAACTACATGCACGAGGTCTTCAAGTAAAGCTCATTTGAATATGATAAACTGTTAATAGATTTATATGAGGTTAGGGAAGATGTAGATCCTCGATCAGACTGCACGTTCGGTCTTCACTGTCCGCAAAAACTATATAAGTGCCCATGGCAATGGCGAAAGGGTTACAGTTAACTCTTTACAGCATGATAAAATTTTAGACAGATCCAAATTGGCAGCATTTCCAAAGGACATAGTAAATGTGGCAAAAGTGATGGGATTTGTCTGTAAAAGATAAGAAAACATTGTGCGAAAAGGAGAAAATGCTGGTTACCAGCATTTTCTCCTTTTCGCACAATGTTCCAAAAGCTTTCTTTCTAAGGGTCTTTAAAACTCGGGATTGTGTGGTAAAGGGTTAAAGCACAGTTATTAATCAATATACAACAAATGTGGTGAGGTGTATCAAACATGGGCTATCCAAAAAGATACAACTGTCAACAATTTCTGATAAAATTAAGATAAAACTAAGATTTAATGTCTAGCAAAACCTTAACGTGTGAGAATCCCCAAGGTCAAAAGGAGTTATCTGCCGAAGATTAGGTTGTTTCAGGGGCCGTTCTAGTTACCTGTCTCTCCTACAACAATTTATGCCCTTTTTTATTGTACAGTCCCAAGTTTAAACCAGCCGTTCGTGTTTTCATGCTCATACATGTAGATGACTTAATCAGTCAACCCACTTTACGAAATTCTCAAGTCCATTTTATACTTAGTTTTTTATATTGAATTTTTAATTGAAAGGTTATTCTGAGACGATTAAGACAGTATTGTACATATATTAAAGTGACAGCTTCATTTATTCATGCCTTTAATGGATTTCACAGACACAAGGTACCTTTCCCAAACTCGTCACAGCTCAGCCGATTCCTTCCATATATGGCATGCAACACGCGAAAAGGGGCATTCGGACATTTGCGAAAAGTGTCGTCTCGGATCAGCCGAGACGGCACTTTACGACTACATTAGATTTTTTCCTAGAGTAGACCTGAGTGAAACAGAAAATTACAAAAAAAAACGGAAAGTATCGTTTCGGATTAGCCTGCGCGGACTGCGCAGGCTGATCCGAGACGACACTTTACGCAAATGTCTGAATGCCTCTTTTCGCGTGTTGCAAGCCATATCTAGCCTCGTTTGTTTACCAGGGGGGTTTCTATTTTGAAATACTGCCAGTCACGTGTTCTTAAACATGGCAGCGCGCAATGTAAATCGATTAGAAACGGCAAGAAGAGCCACGGTGACAAGCAACCTGTCGCTGAAAACTGCTTACGGAATTAGCAGGTCAAATTAGGAAATAAATGCAAAAACTGTTTGCTTACGGAAATGTATTTAAAGATTTTGACAGAAAATTATGCCAAGTTTTCCTAAGTGGAGTGTTACGATTTAAGATCAGTAAAACTGCGTATTTCTGGCGAAGAAATGTACCATGTAGGTGCATATCAAGCTACGTGATACAGCCGAGGGACTTGATCAGCGGATCACCCGAGTTTTGCAGAATGCCTTTCCGAATGACAAACCTAGATGATTTGTGCCGCAGGTTGAAAACGAACCAGGGCTTACTGTTTACAGCTGCGACCAGATAGCCCAAATAAACTAGGGCGCTCAGTCATGGACCAAGTCTTGGTAGCTCTGTGGTAAAGCCTGGAGCTAATAAACCAGGGGTAATTAGTTTGAATCTCGGCTGGACCAAGATTTTTACCGAAATATGATAAAAGCCATTGAGAAAGGATAGTTTCCTCTCCATCTGCTGAACAAAGTTCTTGCTCTTTTCATGCAGAAGAGCAGCAAGTTGCTGTATGAGAGGCTGCTGTACTGACATACTGTTGACAAAGGCGTTAACTCGTTCTTCTTTAATGACCTTGAGGAAGAAGGTTTTTGAAAACATTGCGGGAAAAAGAGATAATGCTGGTAACGAGCAATTACGCCTTTTCCTACATTTTTTTCCACTCTGTCAAAGATAAATCCTGTGATATGAGCCATATTTAACATGTCGTCTGCCAAAAACTTTCAATTAGGAGAAGTCTCAAACTTTGTCGTTTGGTAAAGAGTCAAAATCAGACAAACAACCGGACAAACCATAAACAGTCTAGAAAACCTCGTGGTGAATGAAGTAGGGCTCACCGCGGACGGAAAACAAAACAAAAACAATTGACCTATGCTCTGTGAAAAGGGGGCTTAATGCATCTGCAAAAAGTATCGACCCATGTCAGCCTGCGCAGTCAGCGCAGGCTGACATGGGTCGATACTTTTTGCTACTTGTAAATTTTCTGCATGACAAAAGGCCATTTTATCTCCAGATCTAGTAGATTGTAAGACTAAATGGATTTTATGAATACATAATAATGTGATAACTTGCTCGGTAAAACACAACACGGAGATGTTTTAAACCCCTTTTTGCAAGAGTATGGCTCAATCACATCCCACTTACCCAAATTTTATCTATCCACAGGGAAAAACAGACCATCTGTAGGAGAGCCTGACCTTCTAGTATTCGCCATAACCAGATCAAAATCCACGTCTTGGTGGAGTGTAAATACTGAGATTGTAAAATCTGAAAGTGAAATTACCTGTATATAGCGAAAAAAGTCACATACATGTACAAGACCATTCGTCGTGTTTGCGTCTGTACTATAGATACTGCGACTTCAAATATAGTATAATATAGTAAATAGTAAAATAAAGTAAAAGAGACGAGGACATTAATTTGTTGTGGTAGGATACAAAAGGCCCCCATATTGTAAATACTAATACCGAGATCGTAAATCGGAAATTAAAATCAAACCTCTCAGGAGAAAAAAGTAGTAGACAATACTATTAAATACTGGTAATATGGTCTGTTCCGTACTCTGACGAAACGGGGTTTAATCCGTCTCCATAATCCATTATACCAAGAAGGAATCACATAATTATGGATCCATAAAATCCATTGCTGAATCCTGAGGTAGAATAATGATTGGGTGTACAAAAAAAATTACCAAAAGCCAAAAGTTTCGACCCAGGTCAGCATGCGCGCGCTGCACAGGCTGACTTGGATCAATACTTTTTGTAGATGCATTACTCCCCCTTTTCACAGAGCATTGCTTAATTGTTTTGGTAAAATATTGAAAAGAAGATTTGTCTCTACTGGAGAGGTAAAAAACTTAAATCGTAATTATTTGACTTGAGAATCCACCATGGTTTAGGTCATGCGTGCTGCTTTCATTGCCTCACACAATTTTAACTCTTAAAACGATTTTTAACGTCCCAAACTAAGGACTATTTTGAATGTACAGTGGCAAGGAAGCATTTGTCCTTTCCCAAAAATGTTCACGATATTATTCAAGATCGATATGAGTCATGCTCCGTGAAAAGGGGATTTATTGCATCTGAAAAAAGTTTCGTTCCAGGTCACCCTGCGCTGACTGCGTAGGCTGACCTTGGTAGAAACTCTTTGCCATTGTCGATTTTCTGCATGCTAAAGGACCAGTCTATCTCATTATTCGGTCGGTCATTAGACAAATGGTATCTTACGGATCCACAATTCTGTGATGGCTTTGTTTAATGCATCATGGAGTTGCATCAAACCGTCTTTTGTCAGAGCATGACTCATATATTTAGACGACTCGGGACTCGAAGTTTCAATCCCGAACTAGTATCCTTGCGTTTATTATGCCCCATCAGATCTTATCAATGTTTGCAAATCAATGTGGATGTTTTGTCCATACCGTCAGATATGTGTGTTTTTTTCCACCCCGTAAAACGAGCATGGGATGTTTTGTCAGTGGGGGATCTTTTACCTGTGAGATATTTCATTCTACACTCCATCTACAGACCTATAGGCTGGTATAGAAATTAATTCCAGACTTTCTAATTTCTCTGATATGACATGCATAGTCGATAGAAAATGAATACTTCTTCGTCGAAATAGTCTTATACATTCCGCTTATGGTAAGTGTTTAAGGACACTAACAAAAAAAAAAAACCTCTTTCGAAAACGTTGTGGAAGAGGGACATTGTGGTAACTAGTATTCTCTGCTTGTTCCACAATGTTTTCTACCCTTGAAATTCAAAAGCCATCATTTGACCCAGAGCTTACTTGTCGTCTTCATGTACTTTTAACGCAGACGAATCTTACCTTTTGTTGCCTGGTAAAGAGTTAAAATTTAATCGGATTGACCAATTTAAGCTAATCACGTCTTTATGCTTTTGCTATATAATGTTATAGATTGTAAAACTCAATCGAATAGAATATTTGAAGTAAATGTAGATTGAAATACGAAATTTGAAAGAAGCGGACTCTATTTTTTATTTAACTACAACTTGTCTATAATTAAAACTGATTTTTCAATGCAGATATATTTTCTATTTTATCTTTATCGTACCCTTCAGGTTTTTTGAAAAAAAATAAAAGGCCTGTTGAAATTTTGCCCGTGCATAATTATAACCTATTCATATTTACCGGTGTACTAAGCCCGCATTTTCCCACTGCAATGCAAGTAAGTATATTTTCCCATTTGAAGCGGACAGTTATTAGACTTCCCGTGGAACGGGGCTAGTTTCTTTTAAAAATATGAGCCATGCTCTGGCAAAAGGGGGCTTAATGCATCTCCGTGATACATGATACCTTGCAAGTCATCACATAATTATGGACCCATTATTGCCACTTTCTTGAACAACCGACTTAATTATGAGGTAGAGTGGTCCGTGGACATACAGAAAATTGATCAATAGCGAAAAATTTCGGCTCAGGTCAGCCTGCGCGGTCTGCGCAGGCTGACATGGGTCGACACTTTTCGCACATGCATTAAGCTCCCTTCTCACAGAGCATGGCTCATATATTTGAGTCATGCTCTGGTAAAAAGGAGTTTAATGCATCTCAGTGATGCACTACTCCAAGGAGGTCATCATATAATTATAGACCCATAAAATTAAGTTTGTCTGACAACCGACTAAATCATGGGGTGGATTGGTCCTTTGACATGCAGAAAATTTACCAAAAGCAAAAAGTTTCGACATAGGTGAGCCTGCGCAATCTTTGCAGGCTAACCTGGACCGATAGTATTTGCAAATGCATTAAGACCCCTAATCACAGAGCATGGCTCATATACTTTAAGTCATTCGTCCTTCATCGAAATAGTGAGTACGGGGCTTGGTCTAAATAAAATCTACATAAGAAAGTTCTTAAAAGTATATGAAATTGCCGATTGTATCTACCCAATAAAAACAAAGTTGTTGTTGTTATTGTTGTTGTTGTTGTTGTTTGGAGTTAATCCGTTATTTTTAATCATCACTAGTAAGCCTTTTCATATCATAATGGCTGTTAAAAGGACAGATTCACTAAAGATACAATCATACCTGATTGCTGCCACTTCATAACCAAGCCGATCTCAAAATGAAAACATTGTTTTTTTTTCTTTAACAAAAAGAAAGACATGTAAAGCAATCGCATGTGGTGGGTATACTTACAGCACCATCCTCACTGAGCTTTGTCATGAACACGTGATCATATTTCTCTAGGGTCTGGTCCCACATACCAGACGAAAAACCAAGAAGTCCTCCGAAACAAAACACCCGCCAAAATATAAACAGTTTACTATAGCTGCCATTGTTTCTTGTCACGTGATTCTCAGAGGCAAAACCGTTGTTATACTCTATTTCATTGGTCCAGTGACTTTCATAGACGGACGGTAACACAGAACTAGTGTTGTCATACCGAGGCGGACATTTCCACCAAAGGTAGAACAGTATGGAGAAACATAAGGCAAATCCAGCGATTGTATCACAAGTTGAGTCAATCCAGAACCCTGTATTATTATGGTCTGATTTGTAGGACTTGTCCCTCTCACGACTTCTGTATATTGTACCATCAAAAGCGTCCAATAAAGTCCTAAATTCGTACAGCAGCACGCCTATTCGTCGACTGTATAATGACTCAGAGAATATAAACTTTGCGGATAAAAATCCAATTGAAAGATGGATAAAGGTGATCATATTTGGTGTGATGAAATAAAACTTCTCACTAAAGTTTGTGATGTCATTAAATGATTCGGATAATGGCGTTAGGATATAATGTGTACAATGGTCAGTCATGAGTAGTTTCATGGACAGTGGACGGAATGGTGACCATTTCTCTCCCTCCTTCCGCTTTTCGTCGACTAGATTGACACTCATAAAGGTCTGATATAGAATAATGTCCATTACAGCGAAGTATGTAAACAAACAAAGGCCGATGGCCAATAACAAGGTCTTCTGGTGTATCACGATAGCATGGGTGACTTGCATCATCATGACGAAAACGTTCGAAAGCAGTTTCCACGAACAAGTATACTTCTAACTCTGCTGCGTTGTGATGATCGTCATCTGAAATAAAATAGGACATTTAAATCTTTACCTGAAAAAATCATGTCTTTTAGGACTCGAAAAAGAATACTTTTGTAAACATTGTGATATACATGAAAAGGGAATCCTTTTACGAAACGGATCAAAAGAGTAATGCTGGAGCTTTAATGGACAAAAGACCTACACGTTTGAGTATTCTATAACGAACACTTACTTAAATTTTATTAGCATCATTTTTCTTTACCGGCAGTTAAATCTAGTATTTAAAGAATACAAAACGATTTCCAAACACAGATACAATAAGGCACTGACTCGATTACTGTATGAATACGTTTTTTTTTTTTTAATTTTTTTCTTGTGCCTCTCATTAACAACTTTAAAAAAAGAAAACACTGTGGGAAAACAGGCAATGCTTGTTACAAGCAATAGCTCCTTTTCCTGCAAGGTTTCGTGCCCTGACTAAAATTTCGATATTTAACATTCCTTAATATGTCCGTTGTGTAATTCAAAATATTTTATCGTATACTTCCAGAATGACTCTCAACTCTAATGACATAACAACTTTTTCGAAAACAAACACGACAAAAAAATCTATAGTTAATTCTTTATTTATTTTGTACCTAAGAGCACTGCAACGTTACTTTCAGAGAGGTTTGAAAATCGATTTTGAATTCAACATTTCAAATAGTCAATACAAAACCGATTTAAAAATAACAATAATGTCCTGTTTATTTCTTTTCATAATATCCCGCAAATGTAGAACTAATATGAGTCATGCTCTGGCAAAAAGGAGGTTTAATGCATCTCTGTAATGCATCATACCAAGCAAGTCATCACTTAATCCATAGAATCCATTTTGTCTAGCAAACAAGTAAGTCATGAGGTAGAATGAATGTCCACTTGGCATGAATTTACCAACAGTAAAAAGTTTCGATCCAGGTGCGCAGGTGACATGAGTCGATACTTTTTGCAAATGCATTTAGCCACTTTTTCACAAATTACGGTTAATATATTTAACCCCCCCCCCCACCCCCACCTCCATTCGAAAAGTAATCGCAATTGTAAGTATGTAGTCTCGCCTTATCAATATATTTACTATTTCTATTCAAAAGACAATTTCATTTGTTCTCTCTTAAGTTTTAGATCAAGATCAGACCGCACACTATGCTCCGATATTAGAACTACTCTTTCCGATTATTTGCAAGATAAACTTACAACAGTCAGTTTTACCATTGAAGCAATGAACCCGGATTTATAGTTGCAAATGTGGACAGAGATCAAGATCAGGCTGCGAAGAACGTACAATGAAATTTTGGGTCTAAACTGTTTCGCTATTATTTTAACACCATTAAATTTGAAATATAAAGTGTTGTTTTTTTTTCCTGAAAGAAAAGAAAACATGCACGATTTATTTGGCGCTCTGGGATCTGATGAACGATTCCGCGGTAACTGACACGATTTGTTCTTGTCGCTTTATTCTTATACATTTGTCTACTTGTATCAGAGTAAGGCATTCGAAAAGCCAATAAACTAATAAAAGTTCCTTTCACGCTCAGCGACAATCTCTTAAGTGCACTGTACACGTTAAGTTGTTATATATGAGCCATGCTTTGTGAAAACGGGGCTTAATGCATTTGCAAAAAGAATCAGTTCAGGTAATCCTGCGCAGTCCGCGCAAGCTGACCTAGACCGAAACTTTTTGCTTTTGGTATTTCTCTTTGTGTGTCAAGGGACTAGTGTACCTCATATTCACAAAATAGACAAAACTGATCTTATGAATCTACAATACTGTGATGACTTGCTTGATATCATGCATCACGGAGATGCATTAAGCCCCCTTTTCTTGCAAGAGCATGGCTCATTTTTATTACCGGTATGTATTGCACTATAAAACACCACATGCTCTTCAGCAGATGTTCTTGTCATATTACAATGCATATTGTTGTAAAAATATTTTGTTCTTAAAACAATCAAATACACTACTTGTACAGCTCTCGTGATACTTCTACAACTCTCGTGATATCACATCCTTTTATGCTTTCAACACTAGCATCCTAATTACCTTTTCCTGTCACCAATAGTCCCCTTTGGATCACAGAAATCCTTTTCGTTTGGTGGTGTAAATGTCACATGGCCACATACAATGAAAATATATGGATCAGTTTTTTGTTTTACAATGTATACACGTTTTACAATGTATATAATGTGTGACTATGTCACACAAAAATTACTGACAAAATAATGAAAGAGGACACATTCGCATTACTAAACTTAATTTCTTGCATGACTGATGACTAATTGTGTACCTTGAAGAAACTCTTTCAACGCCAAATATAGTCATTTGACCTCTTTCGACGGATGAAATTACTATCCACTGAAACTCAGACATGTTTTTTTTTTCTCCTAGAGACTACAGGCGGACGGCATAGAGCCAAGATCAGACTGCACGTTCTGTGCAGTCTGATCTTGATCTATGGCGTCCGCAAAAGCTCATTTTGTTCACACGGTGCTGTAAAGGTTAAACAGTAAACAATTTACAATTCAGAGTCCAATGCCCCCGAGGCTACGTGTATCCTTGATGTGGTGAAAGGACACATAGTTACAAACCGAGACACAGATACTCGTATTGTGATACATTTCTCGTACTAACGACTTTTAATGGCATTGAGGCCGAATAACCTTGCGTCCACGATCTGCCGAACCTTCGCAAAAATACAAATTCCGTAAATGAACTTGGATGATTTTGTTCTATATTTTTAACAAACTTTTTTCTTTTTAATTCATGGTCAAAAATGACAAGATCAGTGAGCTCATAGGGTGATCAGGAGAACATAATTTTTATGTGCTTGAGAGGACAGCGTAGATCAAAGATCAGACAGGACATCATGTGCTGTCTGGTCTTTGATCTACACTGTCCGGCATTTTACAGTCGCAAAACCACAACAACCTTGACGTTGTAACTTATTGGTATTTTCCTTTTACTACAATCTTCGGCCTGTTTAAAATTTACACCTCTATTCTCTCCTTGTTCGGGCGCGTAGACAGGCTGAAACCTAGAAGCCTGGACTCTAACATCCATTTTGCAAGTATGCCTTTCAAAGAAAAAATTAGGCGAGAAAAAGGCTGAAGGTGTGATCACTCTGCCAACAGTTCTTACGAATAGACTTCATCTATACCACAATACTTCATCATCATTATCATCATCATCATCATCATCAAATCAGATCAAGTCATCATCGTTATTATCATAATCTATGATTTCAGGTCTATGTGATGATCAAGATCCTACTAAAAATAGAAATATCGAGCGCTATCAAAGAGGAGCAAGTCAAAATAGTCATTGATTTCGAAAATGAGCCGTGCTCTGGTAAAAGGGGGTTTTACGCAGCTTCGCAATGTATACTGACGTCCATTAGAAACGCCTCATCTCCCTCTGTCGCGTCATATTTCATGAATTTAATATCGAATGCATGGTTTTGTATTTTAGAAAAGGACTTTGTCAATATTTCTACACATATTACATGACACAAACGTTTACCTAAACATTACACAAATTTACAAATTTAACAGCCATTTCAACAAACTCACCCCCTAAAATTCATCAATACCGTGTATGGCCTCCTTGACTTGCTATCAGTGCCGGCAGTCGCCGTCCCATGGACCCACACAGATTACGCAGGAGATAGCGTGGAATGCGAGCCCACTCTTCACGAAGAGCATTTGTCAATTCTTGGACGTTTTGCGGCTGTGGGTTACGTCGACGTAAACGACGTCCGAGGATGTCCCACATGTGTTCGATCAGGTTAGAATCGGGAGAGTTAGCAGGCCATGGCAGCACGGCAATATTATTGGCCATGAGAAAGTTTCTGGTAAATCTGGCCGTGTGGGGCCGCGCACTGTCATGTTGAAATGTAAGGCTATGGCGTTGCTGAAACATGGGAACGACCATAGGACGCAGAACTTGGTTTACATACCGTCTGGCATTTAAATTACCACTAATAACCGCTAGGTCAGTTCTAAATGTGTGGTTTATTACCACCACCACCAAAACGGTTGTGTTCCAGAACAAAACTTTGGGTGTACCGTTCATTACGTCGACGGTAAACGCGGACTCGTCCGTCGGCACAAGAGAGGTTAAAACAGGATTCGTCACTGAAGACCATATCACGCCAACGTCTTCCGATGTTGTTTTGAGTCCACTGCCGACGTTCCCGACGGTGGTGGTCAGTTAGCACATCACCGCGGTACGGCCGCCTGCACAATATTCAACGCTCCCGAAGACGTCGCCTTACTGTATTCCGACTTACATGTCTTCCGCGATTCCCTATAACCATCGACGTTGTGGATTGCGCTGTGACAAAATGGTTTCGCAAGTGAAGTTGACGGATGAAATTGTCTTGTCGTACAGACGTCACACGCGGAGCACCAGGTCGAAGCCTATCAGACAAGCTCTCTGTTTCGTTTACCCGTCAAACAAGACACACTATTGTTGATCTTGCAACGTTAAAGCAACTTGCAACGTCACTTTGAGAAAGACCGCTTTCAAGCATGCCCAAAATGCGTGCTCTTTATTCATTATTTTGTCTTGACATTTTCGAAAATGATGTTTTCAAAATATTGCTTGGACTACTTAATTGTAAATCAATTACTGTTTACACATGCATAATTTTGACCGACATAACCACGTGGGGAAAATACATGGGGCGTAGGGCAAAACGGTGCCATGAGTCATGGTTGAAGCAAACATAATAGACTGGCACGGAATTTCATGCTTCAGTAGATTAGAGAAGTGAAAATTCTATGGTAGGCAAAACGTGACATATATATTCTAGGTATGTACAAAGCTATCGCACTTTTTCGATGAGGCGTTTTTAATGGACGTCAGTATATTATACCAAGCAAGTTATAACATAAATATGAATCCATAAAATCCATTTTATTAACCAATCAACTGAATCTAGAAGTAGAACGATCCTTTGCCATGCAGAAAATTTACAAATAACAAAAAAGTTTCGACCCGTGTCAGCCTGCGCGGACTGCGCAGGCTGACACGGGTCGATGCTTTTTGCAGATGCATTAAGCCCCCTTTCACAGAGCATTGAATATCGAACTCCGATTATCGAACTTACTGCCAACTTCACACACCCGCATGTATTAGCTGCCTTTTACTAAAAGACGGTAACAGCGGGCTCAGTGGTGATTCAAACATTTGCAGGATCACAAAATTTCAAGAAAGAAGCCGCAAACTATGGCAATCTGTCAAATCCCTATTTTTTGCTCAGTGAGTTACTGCCTTGAAATTATGATCAAGATTCTATCTACACTAATAGGGTTTTTTTTTCCACGTGAGAGTGTCCTTTGGCAAAGCCTGTAGGACGCCTTAGCCTCATACTGGTATAACCAAGGAGAAGCACTGAATAAGCGAGTAATGGCCGAGGTATTACAACGTAATTGTAAGCAGCGTAAATTCTTATTGAAAAAAAAGCTAAATCTGTTTTTTGAATAGTTATATACTTATAGGAGTCCTTGAAAAAAGCAACCCTTTGAGAGATTGATAAATTAAACATACCCTTCAATCAGCACAAAAAGCAAAAATCTTGTTACATCGAGATTGTTTTGGCCAAAACATATAACAAAGTAGCGGAAAAAGTAGATCCAAGATCAGACTGCACGTTCTGTGCAGTCTGATCTTGATCTACACTGTCCGCAAAAGCAACTAAAGTTCGGTTTAGCCATGGCTTAACCGTTAATGGTAATTACTATTATTATTGAAAAAAAGGCAAGATTGGATCGCAACCTGGTGCATAATCTTGCATTGTTTGAGTCTTTACCATAAATTTAAATGTTCTTACCCTTTAAAATCCCGTGTTTTAACGACCAGAAGTAAAAAGGGCTTTTGAAAAGAAATATCTGTGGGAAAAGGAGAAAAAGTTGGTATCAGCGTTTTCTCCTTTTCCCACAATTGTTTGCTACCCTTTCACCACCATTTGAGTCACATGAAATGTGTCGTCTGTAATTGCTTTCATTTTGAGGAATCTAAATTTCTGTATTCTGGTAGAGTGTCAATGGCCCTTCTATAGACAAAGTTTGAAAACATTGTGAACAAAGGAGTAAATTCACTTATTTCAAGCAATCTCTATTCACCCTAAGGGTTTTCCTTGCAAAGAAATATAATATGATTTGCTGCCATTTGATTATCTCTCGTTACTGTCATCTAAATTACGAGTGGTAGTTGTGAAAAATAAAAACAATAACCTGTTTAAAAATTGTTTACCACACTGTAAAATTCTAGTTTCATTTATGTTGAAATTATTTGCAGACGACAATTCAAATCTGGCTGGAAAGTTTGAATTATACCTTGAAAAAGGTAGTAAACATTGTGCGAAAAGGAGAAAATGCTGGTACCCAGCATTTGCTCCTTTTCCCACAATGTTTTCAAAACGCTCCTTCCTCAGGGTCGCTAAAACTCGGGATTGTGTGGTAAAGGTATAACAATAGTTAAACGGGGTAGATCCTATCTTTTATTGAAGAAACAATTAGTTTTGTGCATTGTTGTGGTTTGAATTAGGTGTATTTTGAGCGCACGTTAGTCAATTGCAGTTTTAGAAATTAACAGAACAGAATAGAACACGTTACCTTCTGCACACGACATTTTCGTCTTTCAGTTTATAAATTTGGTACTGAAGAGGTTATGGTTAAGTACATGGGTATACTTGGACACATTGTGATGAAAGGGGAAACTGCTTGTTAGTCTGCGAGATGACGATGATCGTCTCTGGAAATGTATCTAAATTTTCTTTGTATTAACAAAATACTTTTAAATAGACTATGGCAAAAGTAGAAATTGTCCAAAATAAGCAGTGTCTCCATTTCCCATCACAATTTAGCACAGTTCATGTCTTAATATCCTAGAAACCTTGACCCGTTCACTGTACATTCAGTACAAATATGCTTTAAAGTACATGCTTTTGCAAACTTGTATCATTAGGCTTGGGCTCTGACGTGTCCAGCCAAAAAGCACTCCATTGAAACCCCCCGTTCTCTAGATGAGGATCGAACTTGGCACCCCTGAACTACTTATTAAACACGCCGACCACTGGGCTATTATTTATCAGATGGCCAGTTGTCCATATTGAAAGCTTTTGCGTTTATCAAAATTTGATCTGAAAGATTAGGCCGCTTGTGGGCCTTTAACACATTTGTTACTGAAGGGATTATAGTTAAGTACATGAGTATAAGTGTACACAACGTGGTGAAAGGAGAAACTGCAGGTAACATTTGGCAGTGCTTGGAATCAAACCAGCGACCTCTGAACTACCGGACTCTGAGTAAAAATTTCACAGAAATCTGTAATATATTTTTACAAGGGGTATTACACCACTTTCAACATTTTGTTTAAGTCTCACCGCGACCACAGCTCTTACAGCATATTCATTGATATGAATCATACCTGACTAAGGCTTTGAAGTGTCCAATCCAATAGCATTCCCTTGAAAAAAAAAAAAATCCTCTGTATCAGGATCGAACTCAGAACCCCGAAATATTTATTAAACACCCCATGCCTATTCTTTGACAGACGACGATTTGTCTGTATTGAAAGCTTTTGAAGGCACTCAAATAATGAAGTTTTTTGCTCTGAAAGTGTAGAAAACAATATAGGCAACATTTTTCTCCTTTGCCCACAATGTTTTCAAAACCATTTTATCTCAGGGCTGTTTAAACAGGACTAGTGGGTAAAGGGTTAATGCATCATAAAATGAGACTGTTGAAACTTTTCGGTAATTATATTATGAACAGTCTTGTATTGTGTTTATAAATACCCATTTCGTAACAACTGGCAATAAAATATTTACACAAACTGATTTGGGTATTGTTGACTGTTTCTAAATAACATTGATAGATTTGAATCTTTTTTGTAACCCTATAACCGCTTCATATTTCTATGCTTTTCGGTTTCAACGATTTCAACTTTTATGCCAGTCTTAACCGCTGAGTCCGGTGTCTAGGCTAATCATGTACAGGGCTTGAAACCCATGGGTCGCTAGTCCGATTTAAGCTCGGCCAAGTTCTTCGTTATGATCAAAGATAGTCACTACAGAAGGTTTCAGAACCCCAGCCTTGTATTGTTTAAAGAAATGGACCACAGGAATAAGTGAACTCCGGCCATGATACGTGAATCATCATCCAATCAGTTTGTAAGTTAATCCAAATCTGATTAATAAAGCATTGAACAAAAGTTCCATGTTCTATGTGCTCCATACGAATTGTCTTGAGGAGACATTTATCCAATGAGAAATAAACATCTAGGCATACAGTGAAGCACGGAGGTACACTTTGCTTTTGATTTTTTTTTTTTCAGCGCCAAATATATGCGCTATGTTCTGTGAAAAAGGTATTTTTTTGCATCTGCTAAACTATAAACTATCGCATCTGCAAAAATTATCGACCAGATCAGTCTTGGCGGTCCGCACAGGTTGACCTGGGTCGGAACGTTTTGCTTTTGGTTAGTTTTCTACATGTTCAAGGACCATCCTACCTAAGAATGCTGTCGGTCGCTAGACAAAATGGATTTTGATGGATCCAAATTTATGTAATGACTTGCTTAGTATAATGGGTCGCAGAGATGCATTTAACTCCATTTTCCCAGAGCATGGCTCATATCGGTTCGACCTCTTTTTGACGGCTGAAATAACAATCCACCAAAACTCACAAAGATTTTCACCTTGTAAGCTTTACTATTCAAGCAGACAGAAAACTCAAAGATAAGACTGCACGTTCTGTGCAGTAAGATCTTGATCTATGCCGTCCGCAAAAAAAAACCTCTGCTTTCGCGTATGTCTGTACGAACTAATTTTAATACACCGTCCAAAAACTGTTACAGGTGTAACAAAGGAGAAATTCACTGTGAACTTCAGAATATTTATTTATAACTCTTTCCTATACAAACACGAATATTCACTTCTCACCCGCTGTAGACTATTCATTGAAAACATAGTGGAAACAGAAAGAAGTGCTTGTGACAAGCAATCACCTTTTCCCCACAGCACCTTTTTCCAAATAATTGAAAAATATGTTTCTATCGTTCAAGTACTTTGCCTTTTTGTACATGTAACTTATACGTTACAGTTTTCGATTTGCTCAAACATATTGTACAGGAAAGAGTTCACCCAGAACGCCGGATTTTACTTCAGCTGCTTTCAGTTATTCACTGTCGATGGCTTTTCTCATACCTTATGTGGATGGGATAGATCAAGATCAAACTGCACAGAGCGTGCAGCTTGATCCTAGATCTACGG
Organism: Hippopus hippopus; assembly: GCA_946811185.2. Taxonomy (NCBI): domain Eukaryota; kingdom Metazoa; phylum Mollusca; class Bivalvia; order Cardiida; family Cardiidae; genus Hippopus; species Hippopus hippopus. The sequence continues at coordinate 27,744,572 of OX328100.1, read as the reverse complement.
AGCCCGCTACCAGATACTTAACAATGCGCCAAAATCATATCACTCAAGCTCTGTCAACATCTGCAAAAAGTATCGGCTCCGGTCAGCCTCCGCAGTCCGCGCAGGCTGACCTGAGCCGATACTTTTTGCTCATAGTCAATTTCTGCATGTTCAATGACCATTTTACCTCATGTTTCAGTCATTTTTCAGAGAAAATGGATAAAATGGATCCATATATATGTGATGCATCGTTTGTTTCAATGCATTATGGAGACGCGTCAAGTCCCCTTTTCTCAGAGCATGGCTCATATTTAATCGTAGTGGAAATCTAATTAAGGCTTCGAAAATAGTCGATTATGTTAAGTTGGCAGAGAAAGAGTTAATGATGGGACGAATATAATTCGAGATACGCAGTCCGATCTGGCATCTATTCAGTATCAGCATCATCATTTCATTGTTCTACCTGGAAATTAACCAAAACATGCTTAGATAATCCTCAGAAAGGAATATGCCTCAGATGGCTTTGTAAAATTCTCTGTGATGAAGGAGTTTTTAGACAGTTACTAGTATTTTGCACCTTGAAGCAGACCAGCGTTGAAGAAACAAAGGCAAAAGGGAGTAATTTTCATTATTTGCCACAATGTTTTCATTTTGTATTTATATATTCAGTCGCATGCTAACCCTTATCCTGCTAAATAAGTGAAATGAAACTTTTAAGTCGATAGTAAACACCTAAATTTTGCTATTTCGAGGTATTTTTTTCGGGAAAATAATATCGTTATCGAACGGTGTAGATCAAAGATCAGACTGCACGTTCAGTGCAGTCTGATCTTGATCTACATCGTTCGCAAAAGATCAGTGAGTCACGCCGCTTAGCAGCCGAAGGATTACTAGTAATCAATATTTTTTACAAATTTTATTGTCGAAGTCATGGTCGTAAAATTTGTTTCAGTTTGAAACGGGTCAAAACGAAATGCACTGGTAATGCCAAGTGTCATGTTTCAAAGTTGCGAAAAACATTTTACAGTTTATAATAAGATATTTGATACTAAGTGTATTGGCTTTGTTACGTCAATGGAATGAACTTAAATCCCAAGGTTACAAAATACACAAATACTTTAAAGGTGGCCCTTCAGATTTTGTGACGAACATTTTACAAAAATACAAAAAAAATCATCCTTATACTCCAAAAGCCTTTTAATTTTCATTCATAAAACCCCAGTAGTTGAAAACCATCCGACAACAAGAGAAATTAGAGATTTACTACGGCCAAGGTCGACACCGACGGGAAACACGGTCTATTTTTACATGAGCAACTCACTCATTTACATACCGGAAATACACAGACGAAGCTTCCAACACAGCGTTCGAAGAAGACATTATGGAAAATAATTATATGTTTGTTATGTTATGGAATTTAAGCGTCATTAGTCACGTGCCAGTCACTTGACATTCCCACAATGCTTTTTGATTTATGGCGCGAAATCTAAAAATACCTTAAGAGGCTACGTAGCCTTTTAAGGGAACACCATCAAAATTTTTTTTTTTTGTAATTTTATGATTCTTAATTATTGATGATTTGTATTGTTTTTTCATATGAATTTCAGTGATATATATAATTTTTAATTTGGTGAGATGTGAAAAATCTAAATAACCACCTTTAATGGACAATTATTGAAATAAACTGACGTTGCTTCTTGAGTCATGAGAGTTAACGCTATTGACATCAGCCTCTTATTGCGGCTGAAAATACTATCCACTATAACTCAGACAGATTCTCGGTTAATTCTTTCAGCCTCAAATATGCAAAGTCGACCTCTTTCAACGGCTGAAAACATCCTTCACTGAACTCGGACATATTTTAGCTTGACTAAACAAGCAGACGGTATTGAATGCCTAGTACTGCAAGAATCAATATTTTCGTATACACGCTCCAGGAAATGACTCTTCCAGTTCTGTGAATAGGATGCTTAATGCATCTGTAAAAAGTATCGACAAGGTCAGCCTGCGCAGTTCATACAGGCTGATCTGGGTTGAAAGTTTGTGCTATTGGTCAATTTTCTGTATGTTCCAAAACCAGTCTACCTCATGATTCAGTCGTTTGTTGGACAAATGGAGTTTTTGGATCCTAAATTATAATTGGGTTGCAACACGCGAAAAGGGGCATTCGGACATTTGCGTAAAGTGCCGTCTCGGATCAGCCTGCGCAGTCCGCGCAGGCTAATCCGAGATGGCACTTTACTACATTAGATTTTTTCCTACAGTAGACCTGCGTGAAACAGAGAATTACATAAAAACGGAAAGTGTCGTTTCGGATTAGCCTGCGCGGACTGCGCAGGCTAATCCGAGACGACACTTTACGCAAATGTCCGAATGTCCCTTTTCACGTGTTGCAGGCCAATTATAATGTTTTGCTTAGTACAATACATCACGGAGATGAATTAAACCCCCTTTCCTTGGAGCGCGGCTCATGTAAACCTGATATCTGTTGAGAGCTGAAAATATAATCCTATGAAACTCAGAATAATTTTCTCTTGAAGGCTTCACCAAAAAAGAGAACGTACAGATCTACGATCAGACTGTACTTTCTTTGCAGTATGACCTTGATCTATGCCGTCCACAAAATCCTATGTTTTCCCTTCTGACGCTGAAAGGGTGAAATGAAGACCAACCACAGATAGAACGAGTTGAAATCGTGATCGCAGAAACATCTGTTACATGCGACATGCATTTTGTAAAAAACAAACTATGAAAGCTCCATTCTTCGCCTGGTTCAACATACAGAATGTGAAATAAATAAAATCGAAATCCCCTGTCAGGAAAGCAACTAAGGGGCACAATAGTTACTACGACCCTATATGGTGCATACATGTTTCTTTGATTGATTGATTGATTGATTGATTTTAACGGTGTTTTCAATATTGTTTCAATTATATCGACGCAGCCAGTGCCACCATCCTTGCTTTGCTGGATTTTCTGTTACCAGTACTTCGTACAATATTCCTCTACAGCCACTGGCTGCTTTCATCAGTAAGAAAGGAATGAATCCTGTCGAAATGACTATCAGCAGTCCTCGGAAAGATATTGGTCAAGCTGGGGATTTGCACCAGCCACCCTCTGTTTTCAAGTCTTGTATGCCACAAGGTTTTCAAAAGCACTCTGTGTCAGGATCGATAAAAATCAGGATTGCGTGGTAAAGGGTTAAAGAGCTAAATCAAAACAAGTTGAATGATTAACCCTTTAAGTGCTAAATAACTTAACTCTTTACCACACAAATCCTGATAACTAGCATTTTCTCCTTCTTACACAATGTTTACTATTCTTTGAAAGTAAAATTTTATGTTTAGATAGAATTTAATTTCTAGTCTGCAAACTTTCAAATAAGATGAGTATGAAATTTTGTCGCCTGGTAAAGTGTTAAATGAAAATTTCAAGGTGAATTTAAAGTATGCCAATTATTGTCATTTGAAATATTTTTTCTCCGGAAAGTTCTCACCGTATCGGATAGTGGAGATTCAAGATCAGCCTGCACGTTCTGTGAAATCCGATCTTGCTCTACATCGTCTGCAGAGGGCCCTATTAGTCGCGCTTGACTGTCTAAGGATTAAAACACGTAGAAATAATTCAACATAAAACCTTACCTTACAAAGTGAAAGTCAACTCCAAATAATGTAGGTCCGGCCCAACTTTATAGTGTATTATAAGTAATTTAGAATAGAGTTGTATACATGTTATTGACATGTGCACAGTACTGTAAACAGCTGATTTCCTGGTCTATTGTGATTGTTAGTCAAGCCTCGGCGATGATTTTATTTCCAACCCTTAACCAAACAATTTCGAGTTTAAACCACACTTAAAAAGCTTTTGAAAACATTGTTGGAAAAGGAGAAAATGCTGGTAACCAGCATTTTCTCCTTTTTCCACAATGTTTTCCACACATTCCAAAATAAATCTAGTCATTAGAGCCACATTTAATTTTTCGCCTGAGAATACTGTCAATTTGGACTAGTCTGAAATTTTGTCATTAGAGAAAGAGTTAAACTGCAAACGTGGTATAGTATAACGGCCATATTGTGGTACACGGTAAGGGCTACACCAAATGGTCTTTTGAAAAAAAAAATTAAGTCACGCTCTGACAAAAAAGGGGCTTTAACCCATCTTCGTGATGCCTGATACCAAGCAAGTCATCATATAATTGTGGATCCATAAGATCAATTTTGTTTAACAACAGACTGAATCATGAGACAGACTGGTCCTAGCGCCTGCAGAAGAAATTTTCCAATGGCCAAAAAAGTATCGATAAATGTCAGCTTGCACGGACTGCCCAAGCTGAACTGAATCGGTACTTTTGCGGATACATTTTAACTTTTTTTTACTGAGTTTGGCTCATATGAAATAAACCTAAATAAATTGTAAGAACAATGAGTTACATTCTTAAAGATCCATACAGAGTAATTCTGAATGTATAATAAAAGTTCAATTGCTTTGAACTATTTGTGTCCACCTTGGCACGATGAGTCATGTCAGAAAAAAAATATTCTTTGGCACACTCTTCGTGTGTTTCCGTGAAAACCCGTCTTACGTGGTTTTATCAGGGGCTGATCAATATGAGAACATAACAAAAGTTACAGTAAACTAGTCAGCTCAAAAGCCGAGTTTTATCGCGGGGTCCACATAATAGTCCAGTTAAAGGCCCAGTAAAGGCCAAAATATCAAAGCAGGTATCATAATACATTTAGATTTAAATCATACCATTTAAAAGTATGGAAAATATTGTAGGGATGACAGTCTGTTATCGTGTTGACGGTCCATATGTTAGTCGTTGCCAGAAAAAAGAATTTCAAAATTAAGCAAAAGGTAAACAAAAGACACAGCTACCTGGCAGGTTTTAACCTAGTTTTGAAATTACTGTAATTTCTCTGTCAGCGACTAACTCTTGGACCGACCGTACAACGACAGATTGTCATCTTCACAATAATTTCCATACTTTTAAATGGTATGATATAAATTCAAATGTATTTAAACACCTGCTTTGTTTACATTTGGCCTTTATTGTTACTTTAAACATTGTCAAGTAATACGAGTAAAATGTAATAATGCGCCATGCTCTGTGAAAAGAGGGTTCAATGCGTTTGCAAAAACAATCTACCCAGGTCAGCCCACACAGTCTGTGCAATTTAACATTAGTCGAAACCTTTTGCCATTTGTAAATTTTCTGCATGTCCAAGGGCCATCCTACTTAATGTTTTAGTCGGTTGTTAGACATAAAGGATTTATAGCTCCATAATTATGTGATGCTTTATTTGTTACCATAAATCACGTAGGTGTATTCAACCTCCTTTTTGCCAGAGCCGCCCGTATACAACTGACATAATATTCACGTCGAAGTATAGCGTATAGCACGTTGAATGTAAGGAGATGACTCTTTTATATTGAGAAATTTCGGGTTGGGTTTCTAGTCGTCTTACGATCAGGTGAGGTTCTTTGACCTTATCTCTATCGTGGGCGATAACGTTTTGTCGTTTGAACGGCAGTTTTTAGACCTTAGGCTGCTCCGCGCGACTCACTGACCTTTTGCGGACAATGTAGATCAAGATCAGACTGCACAGAACGTGCAGTCTGATCTTTAATCTACACTGTCCGTTTAAGACATATTTTCCCCAAAAAAATACCTTTGAAATAGCAAAATTTTGGTTTTTACTAACGAATAAAAGTTCCTTTTCAGATATTTAGAAGGATAAGGGTTAACATTATTCTAGTTTTGTGGCAGCAGCCAGTTCACCTGTCCATGCTTTCCTGTAGTTTCCTTTATCAGTGCCTAAACACTAATCTTTCCTACATGTAGCTACTGTCTGATTTCTTAGAAAGCAATTATCGATTATACTGCACATTCTGTGCAGTCTGAAATTAATTACATTGTTCGCAAAGCCAACTACAGTTAAGAAAGGCACATTAAGCGTTAATCCCGGGTATGATGTGAAAGGTACATGTATCAGTGACTGTTTATAGTTAATCTTTACTCTTCGCAAAAACAACAAAATTTCAGATAACACAAAACTTTGAGCATAAATACAGATGACATATTAAATACGGCTAAGACGAAGGGATTTGTCTTTGAGAGAGGAGAAAGCATATTGGGAAAAAGGAGAAAAAGATGGTGACCTACATTTTCTCCTTTTACTGCAATGTTTCAAAAGACTGTTCCTCGAGCCGTACTGAGGACACGAAATTGTTTGCTAAAGGGTTGACTTACGCTAGTTATATGTACTCTTAAAGATCGCCTTTACATTTCAGTATTAAGTCTATATTTAATAACTCTCAGATTATGCGCTTTGAGACATATAATGGAAACTTTTGGTAGGGGCATTTTAGATCGTGACCAGATTACAAATAACATGTAGTTTAATCTTGAACTTACACTTTACGAGAAGTTTAGTAGAAGTCAATGCCAAATCGTCATTTAGTTTCCATTATTTGGGTCTTTCCTCACAAACAAATCTTTCATTCATGGGGGAAGGTAGAGGCTAAACCATACCCGGTTATGAAAATAAATGGTCATAAACACTCCTTTTTACCATCATTACTCATTCTATCATCACTATGTCATCGCTAAAATAAATGAAATATGTTTGGTGCAATTAAACGAAAATGTTATACTAAGGTTACTCTGTTACAACAAGGTTTCATTTACGATTTTTTCCGTTTGTTTGTTTCAATGTTAACTTCTGCCGATTTAAGGGGAAAAAAAAATACTAAAAGTTGTCAGCTTGCTTCCCAAGTTTCACCGGTACTAAACAGTATGATTCTGTATTATTAAAAGAGACATTGTGTGCCTCATACAAAGATCAAAAGTTTTATATGCTGAAAAAAGTAATGGGTTGTTCAAAGTGTATTTTTAATACATGTAAACATTCTTACGGACACAGTGGACGTGTGTACACGCCAAGCTTCACTTTCGTAATGGTTCAGTGAATAGATGTAGGGTATCTCTGATACGAGCAGGATGTGTCCAATTACCAGTCATGTATTACAAAATGACACATTTGACGTTTTGTAAACAACATCTACATGTGTACACGAACAGGTGTTGTTTCACACAGAACGCTGGGACTTTACGATTGAATTCTAACGACTGAAGGAAGGTACATGTACATGTACCTATTAAATTTCGACTCTTCAATACCAAATAGCAGGGTCAGTGCACATGCGCAGATCGAGTGTGTATCGAAACATAAAAGATAACATTTGCAAGATGACATTAGGTTAGTATTACGTGTATGAATTCTACTTCTGAAACCTCTCGAATTATGTCTCTCTTGTAAGGTTGCTGTTGATATCGTTATTGCAATTGGTAATTTTCTGCCTGTCAAAGGACCATCCTAAGCTACGATAAAGCCGGTTTTTGGACAAAACTAATCCTTGCATTGTATAATGCATTAATTATCACGATGATGCATAAAACCCCCATTTTAGAGCGCTGGTCATATATGGCTTGCAACACGCGAAAAAGGGCATTCAGACATTTGCGTAAAGTGTCGTCTCGGATCAGCCTGCGCAGTCCGCGCAGGCTGATCCGAGACGGCACTTTACGACTACATTAGATTTTGTGCTACAGTAGACTTGTGCAAAACAGAAAATTACATAAAAACGGAAAGTGCCGTCTCGGATTAGCCTGCGCAGACTGCGCAGGCTGATCCGAGACGACACTTTACGCAAATGTCCGAATGCCCCTTTTCACGTGTTGCAGGCCATATAGGAAGGCCAATATCCCCTCTCCTCGAAAAACCGTCTCATCTTTCGTGATCAATCGAAAAATGTTGTACTATTTTTCTGTTTTCTGGAAAGTGCCATGTAAAACTAATGTTCACACTAATTTCGCTATTAGATCTATTGGAATTTACAAATTTGAACTTACTCGTTGGTCTTAATCAGATTCTTATTATCGAGAGTAAATTATCCGCTTAATTCTTTACCAAACGACAAAATTTTAGTCTTGTCCATATTGAAAGCATGTGCAGACGACCAATTAAATGTGACTCGAATGATAGAATTTTTCAGTGATAGGGTAGAAAACATTGCGAGAAAAGGAGAAAATGCTGGTTACCAGCATTTTCTCCTTTTCCCACGATGCATTCAGAAGGTTTCTTCTCCAGGGTCGTTAATACTTGGGACTGTGTGGTAAAGACGCTAACAGTTTACAAGATGACAATTTTTTTTTTGTAATGCTTTTATTGTTATCGTATGCAGACGATAAATTGAATGTGGCTCGCATGACGAGATTTGAGCATTAATGTTTTAGTCCCATCAGATGGTAACTTTATTAGTTGTACAGTCAGGTGGCAGGGGACTTGGAAACTTGTTCACGGCTGTGGTGAATCATGCCGTCCCGAGCCGAAGGCGAGGTCGCCACATGATTTGCCACAGCCGTGAACACGTTTCCAAGTCCCCTACCACCTGACCGTACAACGAATTTAATATACTGCAAAGTTTTACCATTCCAACGTGTATTAAGCGAAATTTACCTGTTTTTTTGGTTTCAAAAATTGAGTACGCTGACGAAGTAGAATTTCCCTTCTGAGTGCCCCAATTCAATGAAAACTGACGTCACTGGGAACTGACGTCACTGAAACCTTGGTAAAACGTGCAGTTTGGTGCATTATCTTGATGTTAATCTTGATCGACGCCGCCATTTGGGATGTTGTGTTGAAAGTGTAGTCATGTATACGGGACTCCCGAAAGGGAAACTGCTTTTACGTTGGTTTTGCCAGTGTACATGATATAGATGTTCGGGGCAGATTATCCAATCAGATCACGAGAAATTTCTTTACAGTATAATAATAGCTTTTGTTGACATACACAATATAGCAAAACAAACACGAAAAAGGTGTATGACAGGATAAACTGGTATTAAAGGCATAAGACAGATTAAACGCATTTCTTCATTACGGCAAACGTATCAATTCAGCGAAAAAAAAAAGGCGCAGTGGCGTGAATGGGAGCACGGAACACAAGACATGTTAAGGTCCCCGGTTCGATTCCCATGGGGTCATAAGCAGTGCAACGGGTATTTTAGACAAAAAGAACACAGGTTCTCCCCATTATTATGAAATCGACCGTAAAAAGACATTGCTATCGTGTAGAAGTAAAAAATGATAATTCATGATGATCATGAATATTTAACCCTTCTCCTGCTAAATAAATGAAATGAAACTTTTTAGTTGATAGTAAAAACCCGATAATGCTGTTTCAATTTATTTTTTGGCAGAGAAAAAAAATCTTATTATCGGAAAGTGTAGATCAAAGATCAGACTGCACGTTCTGTGCAGACTGATCTTGATCTATACTGTCCGCAAAAGGTCAGTGAGTCCCGCTTAGCAGCTAAAAGAGTCAACAAGGATGTTTTCGAAAGTCACCCCGCTGCAGTTTGATTCAGGAAGTCATGCCTGATTAAACACTGGTATTCGCAACGATACATGTAGCTATACATTAATAAATGAGGTATGCTCCGTGAATAAGGGGTTAAATGCATCTGCAAAAAGTATCGACTCAGGTCAGCCTGCGCGGTTAGCGCAGGCTGACCTGGGTCGAAACTTTTTTGCTTTTGGTAATTCATCCCCATGTCCAAGGACCATTCTAAATAATAATTAAGTGGGTTGTTTGAAAACATAGGTTTTATGGATCAATTATCATATGATGACTTGCTTGATAGTATTCTTTACGGAGATGTATTAAACCCCCGTTTGCCAGAGTATGGCTGATATGTATGCCATTTCTCACGTTCATCTGTAAACGAACTCAAAAAAATGGATTTTAAAAAGATATCAAAATTTTAAAATTGTACACTAAAACCTCTGTAAATGGCCACCTCCATAATGTAAGCAAACTGTATGAAGCAAGGTTACTTTTTGGTTCCTACAGAAGGAATGTTGCTGAAATGTGCTTGAACCATGGTCTTTGAAAAGGGGGCTTAATGAATCTTAATGATGCATCCTACCAAGTAAGTCATAGCATTATCATGGATCCATGAATTGTAATTTGTCTCAAAACCGGCAGAATCATGAGGTAGAATGGTCCTTTGATATGCAAAAAAATGGCCAATAGCAAAAAGTTTCGACCCAGGCTAGCCTGTCCGTACTGCGCAGGCTGACCTGGGTCGATAGTTTTTGAAGATGCAATAAGCCCCCATTTCACAAAGCATGGCTCCCTTGTATTAAGCAGGCACCTGTATTCAGCAAGCACGTTCTCTGTTTCCCCTTGGGTCCAAACATGTTGGACTGTATTATATGAAATATACACCGCACTTAACAATGAATACTTTACCAATCACGTCCCAATTCTCATCGACCCAAAGGAAGAAGGCTTTTGAAATCATTGTGAGAAAAGGAAGAAGGCTTTGACACTAGCATTTTCTCGTATTCCCACCAAATTTTCCTCCCTTAACCCTTTACCACACAATGCCGAATTTTAACGACCTTGACAAAAACCCTTTCGAAAACATTGTAGAAAAAGGAGAAAATGCTGGTACTAGCATTTTCTCCTTTTCCTACAATGTTTTTTACCCTATCAAAGAAAAATTGCACCGTTTGAGCCACATTGAGCCACATTGAAATTTTCGTCTGCAAATGCTTTCAATTTTGAAAAGGCTAAAAATTTGTCGTCTGGTAAAGGGTTAATAGACAAAATCCACCATTACAGCCACACTTAGCTCGTTTGGAAGAATTTTGTCCTCTGGTAAAGCGTTTAAATGCAAAATCAAATGACTGAAATTTCAAGCCAAAGATTAAAACTAAAATGCGGCAATTTCAAAAGTCTTTACGACGACAAAAAACTCTCCAATTCGGACAGAGTAAAGCGAAGATCAGACTGCACTTTCTGTGCAGCCTGATCTTGATCTAAACTGTCCGCCCATGCGAATCGAGTTTCGCTTCGCAGTCTAAAGACTAACTCTTTACCAACATCCCAGGAGCCGTGCGTGGCTCAGTGGTAAAGTGCAGAACTCGTGACCTGGAGGGTCACCATTCAAAACCAGACATCCCGTCTTTTAACTCTTAAGCTTCCAAGCGCGACTCATGGACCTTTTGCTGACAGTGTAGATCAAGATCAGACTGCACAGAACGTGCAGTCTGATCTTGGATCTACACTGTCCGATTAAGAGATACTTTTCCCCTCTAAGTACCATTGAAAAAAGCAAAACTTGGGTTTATACTATCGGCCTGAAAGTTTCATTTTAGTTATTCAGCAGGGTATAGGTTAACGACCCTGGGGATGAGGGCTTTTGAAATCATTGTTGGTATGGGGGAAATGGCTGAAAGCCAGCATTTTCTTGTTTTTACACAAAGACAAGTTCCATCACTTAAGCCACGTTCAATTCGTTGTTTTCAAATACTTGCAATTTGTGTAAGTCTAAGATTTTGTTAAGTTTGGTTCGGATTTAAGAAAATAAAGCGCGTTTTTTTTTTTTTCAATAATCCTCGGCCCAACAACTTTTGTGTTTAGATTACAGATGAAATATCCCGGTGCGGAAATAATGTACCTGACAAGGAAATTATATATGCGTCTGATTTCTGTGCAACCAAAACTACTTTCAAACTGAGATGAATGACGTGGTCCTCTTTTAGATGCAAATCCATTTTCCTATTATGAAACTTGAAAGTGTCGCGATAATTGTTTGCACATTTATCTCCTGGAGATAACCTTTAGCTCTTTGTCCAACTTAAAAAAAAAATTAAATTTTTTTTTAAGGGATTTCTAAAAATGAGAGAGAGAGAGAGACAGACAGACAGACAGACAGACACAGAGAGAGAGAAAGAGAGAGGGGGGCAGAGAGGGTGAGGAAGAAAAAGGGGGACAGAGAGGGAGGAAGGGGAAAGAGAGAGAGAGAGAGAGAGAGAGAAGCGGGCGGACAGACGAGAGGAGCAGATTATAATGAAATAGAACTCCTTATATTTATGTTTTGCCAATAAAATGCGTGACGGTACTTTCATCCTTGGTTTTCAGGCAGGTCTTCAATCAAAGGGAAGTAACCGCGCAGTAGCTAAAAATATATTCGCTGCGATTACATGTACTTGTCATTTCGTGTCGAACATGTCACCGAGACAGTACCCGCAACTCATTCTTTTAGCTTCAATGAATTGTTTCTAAAGTTTTCGTTTTGCGTTTTAACCCTTAACCACACAATTCAGAGTTTTAGCGATCTGAATGACAAGGGCTTTTGAAAATATTGTGGAAAAAGGAGAAAATGCTGCTTACCAGCATTTTCTCCTTTTTCCACAATTTTTTCTACAGTTATAGAGACAAATCTTATATTTGAACCACATTTTATTTGTTGTCTGCAAACGGTTTCAATTTGGATAAGCCTTTTTTTTTTGAGGGTTGCGATAATTTCTGATCTTCTCTTTACTACTTCTACATAGGTAATCTTCATCCTCCTGGTATCGAGGCTCGGTAGTTCAGTGGTAGGCTATAGGACATGAGAACAGGAAATCGCTGGTTCGATCCCCGGTTCGATCCCCGGGTTCAGCATTTTTTTTCCGAGGATTGATCGTGATCATTGCGACAGAATTTCATTCCTCTCTCACCGCTGAACATTGTTTCGACGATAATTATGCGGGAAAGCTGCCAGTGGCTTGGAAAGAATATTGTGCGGAGTACTGGTAAAAGAGACTCCAGGAAAGCATGGATAGGTGCACTGGCCGCCGCGATATAACTGAAATAATGTTGAAAACGGCATTAAACACCATACAATGAGTCAATCAATCATTGAAAATGAAGAAAACATTTTGGAAAAGGAGAAAATGCTGATTACCAGCATTTTCTCCTTTTCCCAGCATGTTTTAAGAGCCTTATTACAACGCGAAGAAGACACGATGACGTCAAGAGCCTTCTCCCACAGAGTCTATAAAATGCAGGATTATTCAGAACAAAAATCAAGGTCGGAAGGGTTGAATCACGATTTTTTTCTTTGTCCCGACTGGATAGACGCTATATACATGTATACTCAAGATATACCGGTATGTCAGTATACTTTCCCTTTATCCTGCTCGTGTACTTTAATCAACCGGTCATTTCGGATCTGCTTATGGATTTTAGAACAAAGATCTGACCACATTGACTAGAAGGCTGATCATGGTCTATTTTCCTGGCTAAGGACGGTACCCGCGATACCTTGAAAGTATGCCACGATACCCTGAAAGGTGTCTGTTAATTTTAAGCATGATCTACGCGTCCTTTACCTTCAAGCTAATAACCGATACTGGATTTTCCGATATCTAAAAATAGAATAAGTATCTATAAACTACGTCAACATCATATGACTGCGACCACTGTTCGAAATTCAATGCGGAAGAGATTCGGGAAAAATGGCAACGGCTGAGTTTGCCGAGCGAATTCAGGAGACATTCTTGTCCTGTTCTATATGTTTTCAACCGTTTAATCGCCCAAAAGCGTTGCCATGCCTACATACTTTCTGTGAAGACTGTTTAAAGGATTATATTTCATCTCGTTTCGATGGATTAGGGCAATTTCCATGTCCATTATGTAGACAAGTAAGTCATTTAATTGTTCTACTTTTGTGGGATTAGTCTTGATAGATTTCATATTTAACTCTTTACCACACAAACCCGTGTTATAACGACCCTGAGGAATAAACGTCTTGAAAAGATTGTGGAAATAGAAAAATCACTGGTAACAAGCATTTTCTCCTTTTCCCACAATGTTTCTACCCTTTCAAAAGCTAATTTCATCTATTAAGCCACCTTTTTGTACATACATGTATTTTTACCGAAATTCCACATGGTTTAACCTTTACAAAGTGACATATTATCGGTGTTGTACTATGTATCTACTTAAAAGTACATGCATGGACACTATAGATCTAAGGCGTAAGGCCACATTGGAAGTGTTACAAGAAAGATAGATAATATCTGTGAATGTAAAAGCATAAAAGCAAAAGTAGTACAGATAACACGAAGAAAGACCGACAAATATATGGACCTGCTGACAGGTAGATTTACAGGTATGCAATCGATCAGACATATTTTTGATTGGCAGACAGACAAGTGGACATACAAACAGGCAGACAGACGGACAGACCTCTGTACTACATTAAATCAAAATCTTCCGAACTATTTTGTTGACAAACACTAGAAATAGACTTGACTTCAATCAAACGAAAATTAGATGATTTAAATTGCTAGTAGAAAGATTGAGAGTGTAGACTAAGATCAGACTGCAGGTATTCGCATGCTGAACTGTATCTAAACTCTCTGCTGGATGAATCAAGGTCGCCAAGGTCAGGTATGGTATAAGGCTTGCATCACGCGAAAAGGGGCATTCAGACATTTGCGTAAAGTGTCGTCTCGGATCAGCCTGCGCAGTCCGCATTACATTAGATTTTGGGCTTCAGTAGACTTGCTCAAAACAGGAAATTACATAAAAACGGAAAGTGCCGTCCCGGATTTGCCTGCGCGGACTGCGCAGGCTGATCCGAGACGACACTTTACGCAAATGTGCGAATGCCCCTTTTCGCGTGTTGCAGGCCAAATTAGGTTTAAATAATTTCCGTTTTTCCTTCACAGAACATTCTTGTACCACATGATGGCGTGGCTGCGTTCCCAGACAACCATTTTATTGTGGGCTTACACGACACAGTGATACCATACAGTGGGCACGAACCAAAGGCCAACGAGACAACGCCGTTGCTGGTCAACAGCGAAGCTAGACACACAGGCCATGACCTTCACAACAGACTTATTGGTCGATTTGGATCTTTCGGTCAGGAACCACATCAGTTTATTCAAGTGACTGGAATAACTACATCTAGTTTCACGGACGATATTATCGTATGTGACTCCATCTTAAACCGGATATCAGTATTTAATTCATCCGGACAACTTCGGACATGTTTCCAATGTGACTGTTCTGTCCGAGATGTTGCCATGACACGTGGTGGGACAATATTAGTAACTGTTAGTAAATCAAACAGCCAGCTTCTTCGAGAATACTCAGCCGATGGAAGACTTATAGCCGGCTATGGCTCTTTCTATCAACATGAAAACCCCTTTGGTGTAGCAGTCACTTCGAAAGACCAACCGGTTGTGACTGGCCTACGACAAAATACAGTGCACGTACTAACTCAACGAAGAAAACCATCCGTTCGATTCGGATCAAGAGGGCGGGGAGTCACGCATTTCACAATGCCGTATTACGTCACAACAAATGCTGATGACGAAATCATTGTCTCAGACACAGGAAATCACAGAATCAAGGTTCACAAGCTTGACGGTACATTTGTCCGTATGTTCGGATCGCAGGGTTCGAAACCGGGGGAACTATTCTATCCGATGGGCATATGCACTGACAAATACGGAAACATTTATGTTGCAGATGCAAATAATTTCCGGGTTCAGGCTTTCACATCCGATGGATGCAGTCTGGGATTTCCGGTCAAGGACACTTATGAACACGGTATGGACGTGAAACCAATAAGTATACATTTTTTGGGAGACAATACCTTATTGGTCGTTCTGAGAGGATCTAACTTTTGTCAAGTGCACATTTATTTCTGGGATGTGAATAGGTTTCCCGCAAGAAAGGCCACAAAGGCTTGGTATAAAGAATTGTTGTGTTGTGTTTAAGTCTTAACCCTGAGGCTGCTAAGCGCGACTCACTGACCTTTTGCGGACAGTGTAGATCAAGATCAGACTGCACAGAACGTGCAGTCTGATCTTTGATCTACACTGTCCGATAAGGAGATATTATACCCCGAAACATAACTTTGAATTGGCAATATTTGGGTTTTTACTATCGAATTGAAAATATAAACTCCTGAAAATACAAACCTCTGAAATACTCGAATATTTTTAAATCGACCTGACTGAAGCAAGTACAGTCAAAACATGTTTTGTGCAGATTCATCTTGATCTGTACCATTCGCAAAAATCTGTTTTTTTTTTTTTACTACGGCACCGACAGTGTTAGGACGTCTTTGTTTTAATGCTTATGCGAGGAATAAGTAAAAAGATATATGAGCCATGTTCCGGCAAAATCGGCTTTAATACATCTCAGTGGTACATGATACCAAGCAAGTCATCACATAATTATGGATCCATAAAAATCTATTTCCTCCAACACCAACTGAATCATAAGGTAGACTGGTCGTTTGACATACAGAAAATTGACCCATAGCTAGTAGCATCGACCCAGGTCCTTCACTGACTGATCTGAATCGATACTTTTTGCAGATGTATTAAACCCCTTTTCACAGAGCATGGGTCATATTCATTTTGTATAAAGAACCCTCAGGCCTGATTTGGTCAAAGTTTCTCCTTGAATATTGGACTAAATGAACCCAAGTTTAAAATGCATGTACTATGCAGTATGTCATGTATCAACACTGTTCACTAAATCAACTTGAATTTCCTTAGTCGTAAGAGTTAGATTCTAACAAAATAATGGATCACGTACGGAATTTAATTTTTCGATGACCGAGAAATGATGTAGATTACAACCTTTGTCCGCTCATTTCGTGTTATACGACCATGAAAATCCTTTGGGATTAGACAAAGATTCAAGATGGGTTAAAGGACAAGAAGAGTGCAGACGTCAAGAGTCAACCCTTTTCCAGGCGAAAAAAAATTTAGCCTTGGCCACATAAAAAGCATTTGCAAACACCTTATTCGGTTTTACTTAAAACATAAAATTTGTGGCCCAAAGGATAGAAAACTTTGTGGGAAAAGGAGAAAATGCTGGTTATCAGCATTTTCCCCTTTTCCCACAATGTTTTCAAAAGGTTTCTTCCTCAGGGTCATTTAAAGTCGGCATTGTGTAATAGGTTAGATATACTGTAAAGGGTATCTTTTTTCAACTACAATGTTCACCATTATTCACTTTTACTGAAAACATAAAATTTGTCGCCCAAAGGATAGAAAACTTTGTGGGAAAAGGAGAAAATGCTGGTTATCAGCATTTTCCCCTTTTCCCACAATGTTTTCAAAAGGTTTCTTCCTCAGGGTCGTTTAAAGTCGGCATTGTGTAATAGGTTAGATATATTGTAAAGGGTATCTTTTTTCAACTACAATGTTCACCATTATTCACTTTTACTGAAAACATAAAATTTGTCGCCCAAAGGATAGAAAACTTTGTGGGAAAAGGAGAAAATGCTGGTTACCAGCATTTTCCCCTTTTCCCACAATGTTTTCAAAAAGTTTCTTCCTCAGGGTCGTTTGAAGTCGACATTGTGTAATAGGTGAGATATATCGTAAAGGGCATCTTTTTTCAACTACAATGTTGTGAAAGGTTTTTTGACAGAGATTCCTTGGATATTTTACGAGCATATTTATCAAATATTACTGGATTCGATCAAACTTCACAGGAAGCTTCAACAACAAACACTGATGTGCTCATTATACTATCATTATGGTTGGTTGATTTTCTACTGAGTTATGGCCCATTTGTGTACTAGTATTTTACTGATAAGTCTGTCTCCATGTTATTTCTCAAGTTTTATTGGAAGGATTTTGTTCCAATTTTAAACAGGGAACACAGACCTGCTCATTGTACAGTTATACTGGTAAAGTGAGTATCTTTTTAAAAGAGTTGTGTACGTATTTATCCATAGAACTCATCAAAAGAAATAATAGTAAGCAGAGTCCATTGCTTCATTAGGAGAATTGAAAAGGAGCCCACTTCAGGTTGCTTTTTCAAAAGTTTCTTCTTTTTTTTTAGTATTTATAAGCTGTGTAAAACTCTCTTACATTTTCGACTTAGGCATCGTGCAGTTGTGTGACATAGAGTTATTTCTTGACATGGAGCTGGTGGGGGCTGTTCATCACCTTTAGTGATAGCTCTAGTTATTATTATCATTATTATTATCATTATCATTATAATAGTCATTATTGAATAATAATAATAATTATTATTATTATTATTATCATCATCATCATTTAATAATGATAATTATCATTACCTTCATCAGTAGTAATATTGTTTTCCTTTTTATGTTAAATATTCTGAACAACAATAGGCTCGCAAAGAAACTGTGATAAGTTTAATGCACAGATATAATGTACAGGTTTTTTTTTCACCATGTTGTCTTTGTAAGACGACTTTGATTGACTTTACATGTTGATACTCTTGATAAATGTCTTATATACCTGCATACATTGATATTAGTCTATTTGTATATTTTTCATTGATATTAGTCTATTTGTATATTTTTCAATAAAGTTACTCAAACATTTGTGTTGTCCTTCCGTTTTAGATATTGTGAGAAAGCTAACGTGAGGACATGATGTTGCAACTCTGAACCAAACAACAAAATTTTAGGCAGTTTGACGACAACTTAAATATGGCACAAAAGATAACATTTATATAAAAAAGTTGAGAAAAAAATACAGGAAAAGGATTGAACATTGCTTGCCAACAATTTCTCCTTTCCCACAAGGATTTCACTTGCCTTACTCCTCGGGGTAGTCTAAACAAAGTGTTTACATGTACTTATTTCCTACAGAATTTCACAGGCCCAGGAAACTAAGCCTGTCTGTGCAGTTATTTATGGCTTATACCACAGGCGTTCGTTTTATGACTTACCTCGCCATCTATTATATAATGTAATGTCTTATATATTATATTGATGGCGAGGTAAGTCATAAAACGAACGTCTGTGGCTTTTACTTAAAAGTGTATACATGTACATCCTTCCGGAATAAAGAGGGACCATTCATTTTTTTTTTTTTTAAATAATCATACCGAAAATCTAAAATAGTCGGCTACCAGAAAATTAAGTAATGTAACAGTTAAAGACGATCGCTACAGTTTCACCATTTTTTGAGAACATTCAAAATTTCATGAAACTTTGTGTGGTGATAGTATATTATCTGATCTTCAAAAATAGGAGATAAAAAAAGGGGGTCACCTGCTTTGGGAAAGTTCTATGAATATTTCTCTTAGTACACCCTGAATTGCGGCAGTTCAGGATGAAACTTCACCTATGAAAACTAAGTCTATTTATATTTATTTAAATGACAACAATTATAAGCAAATTTTATGTCATTGTATTGGTGAAACATAAAATTTAATGAAAAAAATAATTTAGAGTACACTGAGTATCAATCTTTTTAAAAAAAATACCCTTGACTTATGGCTAAAACACCTTTATTTTGGAAAAAATACAAAAAAACAAAGAGTATCCTTTAAAGTTACTTTTTTCAATTTTCTAAAATTCAGATTTTTCTTATTTTTTCTGTATATAATATTCAGGTACTAAACTAAAAGAATCAGGCTTAAAACAAATAGGTCACCAGTCTCATTTTTTAAGAAAATACATTTTAAGTTTGTGGGTGGGGCAATAACTAATGAGTAAATGTAGGGTTTGTCAAAGACAAAGACACTATATGAAGTAAATTATCTCAATTTTTTCAACAATTCAACAATGTTTATAAGAATCAAGTTTGTTTGTCATAATAAACCAATCCATAGCATATAAATGTAATACTGATGTTAGCATTTAACCCATTACTAAACGACTAATTCTGGACTTTTCTAAATTTGACGCGTTTGCAGACGCTAAACCATAACCTGGTATTCATGTATCACAGTCCTTTGATGGGTCAGAAGTAATTGTGCGAAAAGGAGACATCAGTCAGTAGGAGCAATTTCTCCTTTTGACATCAATGTTTTCTAATGTTGTCGGCTGCAGACTCATCAAGATAAGGGATAACCTGGTAAAGGAGAACGAGTTACAGCTCCTTTTTTTCTGCAAGTCTTTACCAAGTGACATAATTTTGGACTAGACCAAACTAAAAGCATATGCATCTGAAGGGATGTTTTAGCCCGACGATACGTCTGCAAAATAGAGCGCTAGCAGCATGTGTCCATATTTCCGTTGTTAGGTGACGTAGTTAGGTGATTCACTTTGACTTTCAGTCCGATCTTTTGAATAGGTAATTTCGGATTCTTGCCTCGCATATAATTATTTGGCTTGATTCAAATACTTTTTTGTTCGTTTTGCAGACATAAAACGACCCGTTTTAGTTCTTGGTTTATCCATTCTGAAGACATTGACAAGTGTGGCAGGATCAACTGTGTTAGGTGCTCACCGTATCGAGTAAAAAGGCGAGCGTGATAGTTACACGAAGCGTGATAATGGAAACTGTCGAGAACGTTGTTAAAAAACACATCAATATGAGCCTTGCTCTGTGAAAATGGGGTTTTATTCATTAGCAAAGAGTATCGAACAAGGTCAGCCTGTGCAATCCGCGCAGGCTGTCCTGTGTCGAAACTTTTTGCAAATTTGAAATTTTTGAATGTCCAGTGACCATTCTGATACAAAATGGATTTTACGGATCCGCATTTATGCGATGACTGATAATTACTGTGGACATAAAAAAAGCTGTTATTGTCTGGTCAGTCCAAGTGAAAGTCGCTGGTAGAAAAATAAAGTTTAAAACAAAGTAAAAGTTCTACACTGTTTACATGGTTTTAAAAATCATTTTCTATGCGAGGTGACTAAAACTTGGACCGACCATACAATAACAGACTGTCATCTCGCAATGATTTCCTCATTTTTAAAGATACATCCTTGTTTGTTTTCATCCAGTTTTTTAACCAATTTTATCTTTATGTTATGAAACTATAATCATTCTTGTATCTTCGTGTCAAATGATGCCCCTGAAGGTTGCAAGGTTGCACAGATGACGACGGATAGAAAATGCATTTTATTCTCTGGAGGCTGTCACTAGACATCACAACCACAGTTTCCGATTTAAATCGAAGACAAATCTTTTGCGTTTTTTTTTTTTATCACATACACCTTATATCGATTTTTTAAATCTAAGTTTACACAAGTTACTATATTGCACGCTCTGTAAAGTTTTAATAGTGTTTGCTTACTCTTTGGCTGTAAAGATGTATCTTTAAATGGTACGATTTAAAATCGAACTATGGTCTAGCAAAAGGGAGTTTAATGCATGTTCGTGATGCATTATACCAAGAGAGTCATGACATAAATGCAGATCCGTAAAATCCATTTTGTGTTAGAATTGTCACTGGACATTCAGAAAATTGTATACCTGAGGTGCATCGTACAATAATGGACTTCAAATTTCTTTCCATCCTGATTAGGGCCATGTTCTGTGAAAGGGGCTTTGGTGCATCTTTGTAATGCACTTATAAAGCAATTTATTGCATTAGAAAGACTGATTTTACCTAAAAACTGGCTAAACTACGAGACAGAATGGGGTAGAATGATTCTTTAAAATTTACTAATAGCAAAAGTTTCGATCGAGGTCAGCGCGTACTGCGTAGCCTGACATTGGTCGATACATTTGGCAGTTGCTTTGAGGTCTACGCCACCTATAACTCATCGGTAAACATCGACGTTTTCGTAAAGGCTATCGGCCAATCTCGACAGCTTCCGTCTTTTAATATGAGAGTTAGGGACCATAGACCTTAAACCCCAATTTATCTGTGCATGACTCATATTAAGGCAATATTCACTTTATGAGGAATTATATATTTGACGTATGTATACATAAGAGGGTGTTTGATTTACACAAATTCTATACTACATGAAGAAAAACTCAGTTTGGATACAGAAGTACACCGGTAAAGCTGGTGTATCGGGCTCCATACAAAGAGGTGTCAGTTAGGTTTTTATTTTCCACGGTTACCGTATCGCCAACAGCTAACTGCAAAGTGGCCACTTGCGTACCCTGCTCGTGTCTGCTCAGAGACCCATGTCCGAATATACTGACCGTTCTCTGTCCATTCACCATAATACAGGCACGAAACTCAGTGTCGATCCAAGACATCACTGTGGCCGATATCAGATATATTCCGGATTGGGGCACCGTAAAGATGCCATGGTTAACATTGAAACCACCTCCAACGTTTGTTAAGACAGTGTCGAATATGAGGTTTTGATTGACCCCAAGATGCTCCACCTTTCCTTGGTTTACCATGGCTGCAAGGAATGCGACTGGTTGCTCGCTGTCCGAAACTAATCGACGGGCTGTGGTGTTTTGTAAACCATGTGGCTTGTTTGAATTTGTTTTTGCTGGAAATTAAATTTAAGCAAATAATGAGAGAAACAGACAGACTGACAGACAGAGACAGAGAGACAAAGACAGAGAGACAGAGATAGAGAGACAGAGAGAGAGACACACACACATAGACACAGATATAGAATGAATTGTACAGCTAATCATATATACTGATGGAAAAAAGTTTAGCAAGTTCAGAACGGATTGACTTCTGGGGAAAGGGTAGGTACGAAATCATAAAATCAAATACATTTTCAGATATTTGATTCTTATCACCAATGACTCGCATCCATGTTATTCCATAATTTTGCGGCGTTTAGTCTCCCGCGTACGTGAAATGAACTACGGGGATCAGGCGTAAAAATTCGGACACGGCTCAATACCTAGTGTGTCCACCATTCGCAGCCAAGACTGCCAGACAACGACGTCTCATGCTGCAAATCAGTTTTCTAATGACCTGCAATGGGATCCTGACCCATTCAGCTTGCAAGGCACGTTCAAGATCACGGATGTTGTTAACATCATGGCGCTCTCTCACCTGACGACCTAAGTGGTCCCATAAGTGCTCAATGGGAGAAAGATTCGGTGATCTTGCAGGCCACTGCAACACACTGACGTTATGGATGCGTAAAATGTTCTGGGTATGCCTCGCAGTGTGCGGACGGGCATTATCATGTTGGAAAATCCCAACGTTATGTTGTTGCAAATACGGTACAACAACAGGCTCGATGATTCCGTCACAGTACCTTTGAGCAGTAAGATTACCAGGCACTATGACGAGATCTGTCTTCCCACCATGATGTATGCCTTCCCAAACCATCACGCTACCACCCCCATAACGGTCACGTTCGACGACATTATCTTGGTCCAGCCTCTCCCCTCGTCTCCTCCAAGTTCGAACCCTGCCATCAGCAAATGACACGTTAAACCTGGATTCGTCCGAAAACAGAACGTTGCACCATTGCCTGCGAGTCCAGCCCTGATGAACCCTGGCCCATTAGCGTCTTGTTTCATGGTGTCGCAACGTCAGCGGAATGCCAACGTAGGGACGGCACGCCTTCAATCGAGCGGCGTGTAGCCTATTCCTGACCGTCCTGTCGCAAACTCTAGTGCCAGTAGCATTCCTCAGCAAACGACCTAACTTTCGACTAGAAAGAAATCTATTGCGTCGAGATGAAGTCGTGAGAAAACGGTCTTCCCGCGGCGTGGTTTTACGCGGTCTGCCTGATCTGGGTCGGTCCGCGACGTTCCCAGTTTGCTGAAATCTGTTCAGCAGTCGACTTATTGTCGATTCGTGGCGTTGGAAATGCCGAGCAACGTCTCTTGCTGACATGCCAGCGGTAAGCATACCGATTGCTGTCTCACGTTACTCAAACGTCATTTCAGGCCGACGTCCCATCATTGATTTTCAAAGATTTTTTTCCAGTTTTTGTGCTTACGATAAGAAAGCTCTCGAACTGTGTACTGTATGACCCGCGGAGGATCATCCGTTTTGCTGTGCATATACTGCACGTGATTTTCGTGAAAGTTAAGATTTACGATTACATAATGGGGTAGTGTACAAAAACAAGTGAAATCATGCTGTCAGTGGATGGGCACAATTGTTCAATACGGAAACGTTTTAGTGACATTGATTTATAGACGAAAACCAAAGGCGTAAAAAACTTGCTAAACTTTTTTCTCTCAGTATATATATTGTGTTCCTGTCCAATTTAAGATTGAGAGATAGAATAAAATTTATAATCATTTGTGAATACGATCCAGGCGGGCATTCTGAAGGTAAGGATTACCGGTGGTTTCCAGATCTGCTAAGCGCTGATTCAGCAGTCTATTCTCACTCTGTAACATGCTTATTGTTCTCTCCATTTGCTGCATTCGTTGGTCCATTTTCCTCAATAACGACAGTAACTTATTCGTGTCCGTTTCTTGGCTTCGCTCATTGTTTCTCTTGTTTTCAACCCCAAACGAGTATCCTGTGAACAAAAGGATTGAGAACATAAGGCACTTCATTCTTCTCTTCAAAACTGTATTTGGTGATAAGAAATATAGGAACAATAACTCGGTATATCATAATAAAATGATAAGACTGGACAGGTCAGGTGAACAGAATATATGTCACGTATTCTACTACATGTTATCTTAAAGGGCCAATAGCGGTGAAAAAATCAAAGCAGGTGTTAAAATCTATTTAAATTTAAATCATACCATTTAAAAGAATGGAAAGTATTGTGAAGATGAAAATCGGTTATTGTGTGGACGATGCAAGTATTAATACTGGCAGAAAACTGACCTTTAAAATCAGGCAAAAAGTAAGCAAAAGATAGTGTGACCTGGCAGGTTTTAATGAGTTTTGAAATTAATTTCTTTGCCAGCGACTAACACTGGGAACTGGGACCGACTGTAAAATAACAGATTGTCATCTTCACAATCATCTCCATACTTTTAAATGGTATGATTTAAATTGAAATGCATTTTAACACCTGCTTTGAGTATTTTTGGCAGCTATTGTTACTTCAAGTCATATACATGTACATGTAAGTATATAATTTTAAACAATTAAGATTAGCTTTTTCAAAAAAAAAAAAAAAAAAAAACTCGTGATTTAACGACCAAGAAGTAGAGCACTTTCGAAAACATTATGGGTAAAGGATAAAATGCTAGTAACTGTAACCAGCATTTTATCCTTTAGCAACAATGTTTTCCTCCCTCTTTCAAAAACTTATCCATCATTTAAGACATGTGATTTGTCCTCTACAAGTGCTATGAAGACTGAAGTTTGTGATCTGGCAGAGAATCAAGCCATGACTTATTCGGTCGCGCGGCAGTGTCTTTCGAGATGGTATGTTTGGGGTCTTAAATGATCGTGAACCGAGAAAAGAAAATAAGTGGTCAGAAGATAGTGTACACCTTAATTAAGCTGTCGCCGTTATACGACTTAATTGAGCCATGCTCTGTGAAAAGTGAGTGTTCTGCATCTGCAACTAGAAATAGGTGTGTCAGAGACACGGATGCCCCCGCTAAATGGTATTGGTCATAGATATGTCATATGAGTGAATCAATAGGTATTACAGAAAATTGTTGTTTTGGATAACGGCTTAGACAGGGTTAAGAAGGTTTGTTATTTATATAGCCAAGCAGATAAAAGATTATTTATACCTGGTAACAAAACTGAGGACTGGTCCAAGTTTAAAGCAATATGCAGACAATAAATTATATGGTTTGTATTGCATATGGCAGAAAACTTTGTGAGAAAAAGAAGAAAATGCTGGTTTTGAGCATTAACTTCTTTTTATTCAGCGTTTTCCTTAATCTTTCAATTGGGGGTTATTTATACTCAGGATTATGAAGATCTTAACTCGAGGAATGAGAGTGAGAAATATAGCAATAATAATTACTTTGTTGGACTTCCTCAATGAGACAGGAACAAATTATTTGCTGAGCAGGATGTAAAACTGGGTTGAACAGTCAATTTAAACATTTGACCTTCAACTGTGACCTTGACCTTGGGCGTATCGAAACAAACTTTTCGCATGACACTAGTACTTGTTAAGGAGAACAAGTGTGCGAAGTCTTTTTGAAATCCATTGATAAATGTAGAAGTTATGCTCCGGACAAGGTCAATTTAAACATTTTACCTTCAACTGTGACCTTGACCTTGGGCGTATCGAAACAAACTTTTCGCATGACACTAGTACTTGTTTAGGAGAACAAGTGTCCGAAATTTTTTTGAAATCCATTGATAAATGTAGAAGTTATGCTCCGGACAAGGTCAATTTAAACATTTGACCTTCAACTGTGACCTTGACCTTGGGCGTATCGAAACAAACTTTTCGCATGACACTAGTACTTGTTAAGGAGAACAAGTGTGCAAAGTTTTTTTGAAATCCATTGATAAATGTAGAAGTTATGCTCCGGACAAGGTCAATTTAAACATTTTACCTTCAACTGTGACCTTGACCTTGGGCGTATCGAAACAAACTTTTCGCATGACACTAGTACTTGTTTAGGAGAACAAGTGTCCGAAGTTTTTTTGAAATCCATTGATAAATGTAGAAGTTATGCTCCGGACAAGGTCAATTTAAACATTTTACCTTCAACAGTGACCTTGACCTTGGGCGTATCGAAACAAACTTTTCGCATGACACTAGTACTTGTTAAGGAGAACAATTGTGCAAGATTATTTTGAAATCCATTGATAAATGTAGAAGTTATGCTCCGGACAAGAATGGGACACACACACTAACGCACACACGCACACACACCCACACGCACACACTAACACACACACACACAGAGGGACACAGGTAACTCTATATGCCCCCCCCCCATTTCATGGCGGGGGCATAAAAAGTTTCGACCCATGTCAGCCTGCGCAGTCCGCGCAGGCTGACATAAGTCAAAACTTTTTGTTATATGTAAATTTTCTGCATGTCGACGCACCACTCTACCTTATGACTCAGCTGGATGTTACACGGCGTCAATTTCATTCATTCATAATTATGTGATGACTTGCTTGATAAAATGTTTTTGCCAGAGTGCTGCTCATTATTACTTGTGGTAGCGGCTAACAACGATGTACAAAAACAACCTATAACGCTATAAATTCGAAATTGTAGGATACATTCTTGGAAAAAGAGCGATTGCTTGTGCCAAACATTGCTCCTTTTTGATCATTGTTTTCCAGAGCTTTCATTTGCAGGGACCTGAAGTCAATGTTTACGGATATGTTTATTTGTAAATTTTGCTCAAACAGGGTTTGTAACCTAGGGCTTCCGGTTCGCATCCCGATTTGACCAAATTTCTCTCTGAGATTTGACGGAATCTATCTTGAGATGAGTAGTCGATATCAGTTAGATACTTTCGATTTTTCTGAAAGGCATTGAAGCAGCGAATATGGCGCTAGTTCTCCTATAAATTAGTTAGAGGCCGGATCCGGCAGTAAATTGAGGGGACGGCTTTTAGTGGAAGGGAAAGGGCTTTGTAAGTGGTGCTTATAAAAGCGAACACCGCAAAGACATAGGCAGATTTAGATGTCATCAAGACATTAGACAAACAGTCTTAAAAATTAAGAAAAAATGAGAGCGACAGAGAGAGAGAGAGAGAGAGAGAGAGAGAGAGAGAGACAGACAGACAGACAGACAGACAGACAGACAGACAGACAGACAGACAGACAGACAGACAGACAGACAGACAGACAGACAGACAGACAAACAAACAGACAGACAGACAGATAGACAGACAGGCAGACAAAGGGGTTTGGAGGCAAGAAATATAAATTATCAAGGGAGATTAATCTTAACAATAAAAGCACGGTTTCGCTATTGTCATCTCCCTTATAATATCCTCCGTCCTATCTCCCACTAGCTATAGCGTTGATTCCCGTTAAGTACTTCGTGAATTCTCGTGTCTTCGTGAATCTAAGTTTGCTATCCATATCCATATTGTTTGTACACTTTTTTTTTGTGGCTCCTGTCAAACCTCTCCAGACATGAACATCTCAGAGAAGCTCTCTACGCTGAATAGATGGGTCAAAAACAGAATTAAATTTTTTAAAAAATCACATTTTATCAAAAACCATAATTATTATTTTCCCCCGATAATTCATCAATTGTTTGTACACCACAACATTTATTTACTCTAAGTGTCCGTGATTTTAAAGTACGAAACAGAAAATGCATTTGTGGTAAGTGTAGAGGCTGTGACCTTTAAGAATACCCCCAGTATGACGTCATTTGACTTCATTTGGAATGACTCTGTTTTTTTCGAAAATGATTCACGAAGTTCAATTTCTGGTAATGATCAAACGTATTTTTAGGATTATTTTGCTATGAAAAACAGGTTAACTGTACGTTCCCTTGTCCAAAAATGATTTCTGACTCTTTCCCTGTCTATTTATATACCTAAATTAAATCTATGCTTTGTTTGTCTCTCTGATGGCATGAAAATACCAGAAACTATGAGAAAAGGGCATATACATAGAGATTTTTTTTTCGTGGCGTCACTCGTGAAAACATTACCGTTGATGTTCACTCGATGAAATAAATTTCGATCTTTCACTGAAAAAAACAGGCAAATATTCTATTTATTTCATGCTTCTATCCCTTTTTTAGGGGGACTTACATCAAAATCCAGTAGAGTTCTTTTGGGTAATTCCCCGTGCCGTACCCCCCCCTGCATAACAACGCATTACAATATTACGTAAAGCGCGAGAAATGTAGGCTAAATTACGTCATATTCCATCTCGTTGAGTGGCACGCGCATCTTGCCTAGGTGACTAGAGCGCGGGAACTACTGTTTGCGCCTTCAGGCTAATCCGAGAAGGCACTTTACGGCTACATTAGATTTTGTGCTACAGTAGACTTGCGCAAAACAGAAAATTGCATAAAAAACGGAAAGTGTCGTTTCGGGTTAGCCTGCGCGGACTGCGCAGGCTGATCTGAGACGACACTTTACGCAAATGTCCAAATGCCCCTTTTCGCGTGTTGCAGGCCATATAGAAGGTAGGACCTAGGCAGCTAGCCATCTGTCTCCGTAAACTAGAGAGTTAGTCTAAGAATCTACAGTAAGGGTGGATTTTCCACAGAAAAAGGCAGAATATTATTCGTTTACAAATGCCTTCCCCTCCTACAATTTCGAGAAAGAACCGCTTTAACACACTTAAACTCCTAAATGAAATGAGCACATGATTCCAGTCGAAATTAAAACCCCCAAATATTGCGATTTCTTTTCGTTGTCCTTTCCGCCAGAATAAGCTCATCTTATTGGACAATGTTGTTCTAAGATCAGACTGCATATTTTGTGCAGTCTGATCTGGATTTTTACCGTCTCAAAAAGCATAACAAGTCGAGCTTAGCAGCCTCAGGTATAATAAAGGAAAGGGGCCAATCCGGCTTCCAATTTTAAATCTCTTGCAATTTTATGGGGGAAAAAACAAAGAATTACTATGACATATTTTTTTTTAAATCATCTTGCATTTTTCTGCCATCAATTTATTTCATTCCAGCAAAATTTGAGATTTTTGACGATCTATGGCGAGCTTCGTATGATTTGCATTTATAAGTGATCATTGAAAATCATAAACTAGCATTCTTGCGGAAGTTGCTGCTATCTAAGTGAAATATTGAGCACAGATACCGTCATCTTGAGTTACAAATAATGCAATTGGACTAAAATTGTTAGTATAATGCTCCAGATGCAATCATGAATCATTTAAAGCCATGCGTAAGGTCATGAATGATTTAGGATAACAGCAAAGAGTTCCCGATTCTATCCACGGGCACTTGATTTTTTTTTTTTTGTTTACATATTTTGTCTTCTTGCACCAATTACAATAGACATGGTCTATTTGTTTATATTTTTCACCAATTTCTTGATAGGAATGTACAACATGGTTACTTTCATCGCGCTCTACTGTAACTTATCTTCGATACGGTATATGGTCTGCAACATGCGAAAATGGGCTAATCCGAGACGGCACTATACCTCAACATTAGATTTTGTCCTATAGTAGACTTGCGTGAAACAGAAAATCACACACGATCGGAAAGTGTCGTCTTGGATCAGCCTGCGCTGACTGCGCAGGCTGATCCGAGACGACACTCTATGCAAATGTCCGAATGCCCCCTTTCGCGTGTTGCAAGCCAATAATACGGAACAAAAGGAAAGATAATAGGAAAGTTAGAGAAATTGATATTGTAGAGGCGTATACTACGTATTCGTACATTTCTCATCATGGACATTTTTGTGCTACGATGCATGTATAGAATAAATGTGATTTTTCAGTGAAACATAGAATTTGTTAAAGGGAACCCTTCAGACATCTAACTACTTGAAACAATCAAAGCGTTGAGAACCCTGAAGTGGTATTTGTCAAGGAAGCCATTGTGTGGTATTAATAATTTGAAAGAAAAAGAAAAATATTATTCAAATACTGGCTTGAAAGTCAACCTACTGAGCAAATGAATACCTTTTTTGGTTGAAGGGAGAGTACTCATGACAAAGTTAGGATTATTTGTGTATTGGTGGTCTCCCTTCGATCATTAGAAGTCAGGAGTAACGTCCCTTGACAGTAGGATGCATGATGGATAGAGAGAGAAACCATGTGAATATATCGAATAAAATTAAGTTTGTACCTGAAAACTATTATTTTGAAATATCTTTGGCCGTTAATATCTAATTCCCAACATTACAATCAATTATTTCGATCTATAAATATTCATGCCCAATCAAATGGAGTAGCGCGCAATCATTGGATGAACAAGCTATGGGACGAACTGGTTTTTGAACGAAAAAGCCCAGGACCAAGTGATCGGTAGACAAATTTTGTATCATTGCGCCAATAGAAGGCTATGAGCGAGTGAAGCTATTTTCAATCAAAAATTAGTATTTCCACGATCGATGGCCTCACCTAGTGTATTTTAACATTCCATTTCCAATTACATATCTGAGTGCTACCGAAAAACTCATTTGCCTGAGAAAAATTGAGTTTAATTGGGTTTATTTCCTTCGGCTTTGCACAAAATACGATACATGGCCTTCAAAATTCAATATTGAACTCATAGTGGTATTGTCTTCGACAAAATACCTTAAAAATGGATACCAACCGAATTTGTTGTATTGACGTGACCCATTCGTGCCAGTCGTAGGCACGATCTATAATGAGATAGTTATACAATGAAAATGAGTCTCAGACACTCTATGAACTTCATTTATATAAGATATTTATCTCCTGGCCATGGTATCAGTTACGAGACTTTTTTTTTTGGCATGTTACTCCTGTGCTGCTGTAGTACAGTGACTCTACTCGGAAGACATCGACTGCTGTTATTCACAACTCTAGAGCCAAGATAGTTGTCATGGCAATGGAATCCATAGCTTGGTATTTCATGTGCCTCCAGATGGCGGTCTGAAGCAAAAACAAATATTTATCTATTCCCCGTAGATTTTGAACTGGCAGGACTTATTAACGGGGGAATTATGACTTGTCAATATTTGCTATCTTTGCAGATGATCTAGTATTTACTGACTTGATGCGTAGTATTGACTTTGTCGACCGCACATTAATTCCTTTTATGATGATACATCATAATCCTCCCGGCCAACCAACCCCCTTAAAATGACAACGATACCATCTCGTTTAAAGGAGAATAATGGGTAGAAAAAGAGACAAACAGAAGTAAAAGAGAAATTAGTCAGCGTCCTAAAACGAATTTACCTTTGGTACAAAAGGCACCAGGCTACGGAGTCTGGTTAAGTTTCAAAGAAGAAACCATCGAGAGTAATCGACACAAGTGGTTGAACTAGTATTACAATATTAGTTGTACGGTAAGGTGGCGGGGGACTTGGGAACTTGTTCACGGCTGTGGTGAATCATGTCGCCCCGAGCCGAAGGCGAGGTGGCGACATTATTCTTCACAGCCATGAACAAGTTTCCTAGTCCCCTGTCATCCCCTGTCATCACAGCCATGAACAAGTTTACAAGTCCCCTGTCATCTGACCGTACAACGAATTTATTATACTGCAAGGTTTTACCATTCCAACGTGTCTTTAATGAAATTTTCCTGTTTTATGGTCTCAAAAATGGAGTATGCCGACGAAATAGAATTTCCTTTCTGAGTGCCCCAATTCAATGGAAACTGACGTCACTGGGAATTGACGTCACTGAAACCTTGGTAAAACGTGCAGTTTGATGCATAATCTTGATGATGTCACTGCGATAGTTATTCGTTGTATTTTTATTTAAACATGGATTTAAACAACTTCAAGGTAAGTAACTATGGATTCTAATGATTTTTTGGCAAAAGTAAATGGCCATTAGTTGCCTCAAACAACCATTAGGTTATCCTTTTTACGTTATGCACAACGTATGAGTTTCGACACTTCACTATTTGCTTACGAAGGGATGGCTCGTTTTAACCCCCCCTCACCCCCCCCCCCCCCGTGTATTTGTTTTTAGAATGACATCAATACATGCAAAGTTCTATATTCATTTATTTTCAAAAATAATCTATTCTTTCCGTTTCAATGACAACCATCAAGGGAAACTAGTAATAATATTATGCAGGCTACTCAGTATGTTTGTCTTGGGGGCGGCTCGTATCGATTGATCGATACCGCCATTTTGGATGATGTATTGAAAGTGTAGTCATGCATACGGAGCTCCCGAAAGGGGAACTGCTTTTCTGTGGATTTTGCCAGTGTACATGATATATGTTCGGGGCATATAATCCAATCAGATCACGAGAAATTTTTGTGCAGTATAATGATGAATGATGTTTTATTTAAAAGCGAAAATCTGTCTTGTAGATGGCACCATTCGAAATTCTAGTAACAAGGTAGGCTTGGTATTAGGCCAATGATGATCGAAAATTCCGACACTATTATTCGGTCCGATTAATTACCAATATGGATAGATTGAATATACAGGGGTGTCTCCGCCCGTGCCATGGCATTAAAAAAATCAGCTTTAAAATTCATATTTAGAAGCTATGGTGTTCAACATCAAAATTAGGCCAACATCGCGGTTCGATTCAACAAACCATAGTTACCGAACATTCCAATGGCGGCCAAAAGTAAGCAATATTGATGTTAAAATTTATTTCGATTTAAGTCATACTATTTAGAAATAGTCAGATTATTCTGAAGATGACAACCTGTTATTGTACGGTCGATCAAAGTGTTAGTCACTGGAAAAAATGTGAATTTTAAAGCTAGGTCGAAAATTACCGAAGTGCTGTATCTTTTTGCATTTTACGAGAGCTAAAAAACAGACTTTCACGCAAGGTGGAAGGGTCTCTTTCTAATACTTACTAGATTGAAGAAGAGCACAAAATTAATGTGGACCCCATGCGAAATAAGACAGCGGTTTCTGTGCAATCTGATCTAGATCTACGCCGTCTGGAAAGATTCCTCACATGTCTGTAAAATGGTCTATGAACTTTGTACAATGCAGTTTTAATGTGAATGTTGTTGTTTTTATCTATTTCAGTGTTTCTGATGTCATTTGGAAACAAAGTGCATCTCACTCTTGGGTGTCAAAACACAACAAAACGCCTATACATCGTAGTAGTAAAAAAAAAAAAGAAAAACATCGGAGGGATGTTACCAATTTCTAGTTCTGAACCGGTGTTCTAGATGAAAGTGCAGGTCTTAAATACTATTTTGATGTGTTGATATTTTTGGAAATTATTACATTGTTAGGGAAGTATTTGGTACCGTGACAACTTTAGGGAACATGGACTTCAGCCAATAAGGGTTCTCTTTTTTTTCACTGTGATGCTCCAAGGGCAGTCATGTTTGAGGTGGATGGAACAGCGAAGGAAGCAAACAATTAAGTTGTCATTCCCTTTTATGCTGAGGTCTACTGGCCAACAATCAACGAAGTTCTGGTCTGTTAGGGATATGGCACCAGAGGGTCAAAGCGATGTTCAGCCTTCTTTCAATGTAAGGAAAAGATAGTGGTCTTACACCTTTTTAGGGCAACGACTCGCACATTATTCTGCACACTAGTGTACGTATGTTATCTTAGAAGTTTCTTTTGTTTTCTTTCAATAAGCGCCCGGCAAAACAACTAGAGCTTTAACGACCCCGAGGAATAAGCAATAACTTTTCGACCGAATTTTATAGATCATGAAGAGCGAACAATCATGGGCGAACAATGTTTTAGATCGGAGGAATCTAGCAACAGGAATGAAAAAGGCTCTCTTTACCGTATTGCGACAGATGTCCCGCTTGGGGAGCTCAGTGGTTAGCGTATCTAACTCTTGACCTGGTGGTTGCGAGTCGATACCCGATTGAGGCAAACTTTCTTCCCGGCGATTTTTCGGCTCTCACCTCTGACGCATGTGAGAAAAGTAGTCAGTAACTTGGAAAGAAAGTTGTGTCAGTACTGGTGTGAGAAAGTCAGGAAACACACGCATAGGTGCACTGGCCGCCGTGATATGACCTAAGCTGTTAAAACAGCGTTAAAGTCTATACAATCAATCAATTGCCACAGATATATCAATACGAATACCGAAGGGACTATTTTTTGTTCTATGTAAAATTATTTCAAGCCTTTTCTATTGAACCGGAGGCCGCATTCACCAACCATTCTAAATCTAAATTCTAAGGCTGGCCATCTTATTGACTGAGACAGAACTTCTGGGCCAATCTGCTATTTGCTGTCTGAATATATACTACTTAAAGTTTGTGAAACACAGGAAATTATAGGTGCTAGGAAATTTTGGTGCTTAGCAAACTCTGAGAAGTATATAATTGAGTCATGATCTGGCAAAAGGGGGCTTGATTCATGTACCAAACAAGAAGTCATCACTTGAACATGAATCAATAGAAGTCCATTATGTCATACAACGGACTGAATCATGAGGTTGACTTGTCTTTGGACAAGCAAAAAATTGACCTGTAGCAAAAAGTTTCAGCCCAGGTCAGCCTGCGCGGACTGCACAGAGCATGGCTCATATAGAATTAACATTGAGTTCGACCTCTGAAAACAAAGCCTTTATACCAATATTGATTTGAACTTACCTAACTGAATAAATGGGGATGATTTGTTCCAGATAAGATCTCTGCAATCGTAAAACGTTTTTTATTGTCGTCAACTTGTCAATTATACAACCCTTTTCTTCCCCTGAAATAAAACGATGTATATAATCCAACTGGTGTTTAGGTCCTTTCTACACAGTTTGAACGATTAGGTTGTATCTTAACCCTTTTGGCGTCATAGATTGAATTTAGGTAGCTGGTGTTGTTGGAAATAAAACGTTATTCCACGCATTTCGGTAGTTTATCGAAAATAGTGCTTGGTTATGGCTTTATATGTCATGGTTACGACCAGTGAAAAATACCGTATCATATTGTCTAACTCTATAATTGAAGGCGAAAACAGTAGTTCCCGCGCAATAGTTACCTAATAAGTCAACTGCGCGTGCCATTCAACCAGAGGGAAATATGACGTAATTTATGCGCATTTGCCCTACATTTCGCGCTTTACGTAACATTGAAGTGTGTTCTTATGCGGAGGGGGTACGCCATGGGGAATCAATCACTCGTGAAAATGTTACCGTTGATGTTCACTGGATGATATAAATTTCGATCTTTCACCGGAAAAAAACAAATAGCCTCTATATATATTGGAATCGAAGGCTATGCACAGATCATACTGTATAGACCTGCCACGTGATATTGGTCTTTATTCATCGCTGGGGATATCCGAGGTTGTGATTTGCAGGATGTTGCTTTGTTATGTACACAATCAGTTTTGAGGAAATTTTGCGGTGCATGCCGCCTTACGCGTTTGCACGAAACTTGCACCAAAATTGCTTCTTGTGTTGACGCGACGGGTCTTTTAAAAATTAACGTCTTTAAATGCCTATAATGATTTCGTCAAATGCAAGTAAATAAACACTATGTTGAAGCTACAAAAGAAGTGATTTTTTTTCCTTCAGTAAATTTCCAGAAACCAAATGCATGTAGTGTTTTATAAGTGTACTTGCGTCCTTATAACAAAAGATGAATTAATGAAAAAGATAGCATCCGATAGCCAACCATTTCGACCCTTATTGATTTTAGACCAATGAAAGTCTAAAACAAGATGATTTGTTCTAGATAAGATTTCTGCAATCGTAAAACACTTTTATTATCTCTTGTCGACGTAACTAGTTTTAGATAACGGCCAAGATAGTCCTACATATTGTCAGTCTTTTTGTAACTCTTAACCTGCGAAACAAGTGGAATAAAACTTTCAAGCCAATACTGAAAAACTCAAATTTTGCTTTTTCAAAGATACTTTTGGGGGAAAAATGTCTCTTTATCGGATATTTTAGGTCCAACATTAGACTGCCCGTTCTGTGCTGTCTGATCTTGACCTACACTGTCTGCATAAGGTCTGTGAGTCGCGGTTTATCAAACAGTCGGCCTTTCTTTTCGACCCATTTATAAACAAATAATATCTTTTACGCCTATGCAGTGGCTGTTTTTTAAAAACATTGACAATAAACGAATAAATGCATTTTACAAGAAATTGGTCCTTTTCCCACATTTTTTTAATATTCTTAATAAAGGTATTTAACTATTCAGTGCCTCTTTCTTGCGCAACTTGTAACAGATTTTGAATAACATGGGTCTGTACAGTAATTGGTTAGTTATAAAAAACGATCAAAATGAATTCAAAACGAAGGGGAGGACGACCCGTATTCAATGACCGTCTTTGGTATGATTAGTATGGGCGTTGCTGATGTACATGTAATCATCTAGTCATACTCCATTGGGTCTCCACGATTATCATTCTCCAGGTTCCCTAATCCTTTTCCACACAATCCCGAGTTCTAACGACCCCAAGGAAAAGGTCTTTTGAAAATATTGCGGGAGAAGGAGAAAATGCTGGTAACCAGCATTTTCTCCTTTTCCCACAATGTTTTCTACCCTTCCAAAGGTGAATTTTTGAGTAGCAGTTATTTTGTCGTCTGCAATATCTTTCAGTTTTGGCAAGTCTAAAGTTTTGTTGATAACGGGTTGACAAAGAGTGCTGTAGGAATTAATATGATACAATATCAATTCTTCCAGCAATACTGCATGCTTATTACTGTACCTGAAGTATGATAATTATGAAGACTAGACTCAAACTGAACTAACCTGTCATCAGATAGTGGACAACTCTCTTCATAAATTACAGGGTCCGCATTCACTAACCATTCTTGATATCATTCTCACTTTAACTCTTTCATTACCAATGACGACTTATGTAGCTTTTACAGATGGCGTAGATCAAGATCAGACTGCACAGAAAGTGCAGTCTGATCTTGGATGTACCCCATCCACCACCTGATGCTAAGCTATGATCCAATTCATCTTTAATGACAGTGGAAACCTACATACAGACTTCGAAAAAAAAGTCCAACTTCTGGAGTTAGTAGCGAAAGAGTTAATTCTCAGGGATTT
Organism: Hippopus hippopus; assembly: GCA_946811185.2. Taxonomy (NCBI): domain Eukaryota; kingdom Metazoa; phylum Mollusca; class Bivalvia; order Cardiida; family Cardiidae; genus Hippopus; species Hippopus hippopus. The sequence continues at coordinate 27,707,616 of OX328100.1, read as the reverse complement.
TCCAGATTTCAAAGTAACACAATTCCTGATTGGCTCAGCCATTTGGTTTAGCAACTGAGGAGAATCATACATTATGTAGACCTCACATGCTGTTGATGCTCTGATTCAAAGATTTCCGAAGCTCCATAGGGATAAATAAGGTATCAAGAGATCGAAACTTTCGTGCATATCGTTCTGCTCTTGTTAAGAGTATGTCTTTATGAATATTCTTCAATGTCTAATGTGCGTGACTGAGTTGGTTTCGGAGCATGTGACATTATTTCAAGCACTTAAAAAAGACACACGCCAAACAGTCTGCCGTAGCATCTTGAGACGCAATGAGGCTTTCAGGGCAAAATTTTAAATTGGTACAAAGTTCGACTATATTTTCAGAAACTAACCCTGAGACTTTCCAGCTCTAATCAACATGACCTAAACGCACAATCTGATCTTTGATCTTTATCGTCCGATACAGTGAGAATTTTTCAAGAAAAAAGAGCTTTGAAAGTGCATTACTTGAGTTTAAAAACCACTAATGGTTGGATTTTTTAAAATGTATATTATTAGTTGTACGGTCAGGTGGTAGGGGACTTGGAAACTTGTTCACGGCTGTGGCGATTCATGTTGCCCTGAGCCGAAGGCGAGGCGGCGACATGATTCGCCACAGCCTGGAACAAGTTTCCAAGTCCCCTGCCACCTGAACTTACAACGAATTTATTATACTGCAAGTTTTACCATTCCAATGTGTATTCAGCGAAATTTCAGCGTCTTATGTTCTCACGATTGAGTTCGCTGACGACATAGAATTTCCCTTCTGAGTGCCTCAATTCAATGAAAACTGACGTCACTGAGAACTGACGTCACTGAAACCTTGGTAAAACGTGCAATTTGGTGGATGAAATTGATGATGTCACTGCTATAGACATTCGTCATATTTTTATATAAACATGGATTTAAACAACTTCAGTGCTAGTAATTATACGTTTTAATGATTTGTTGTCAAAAAATAAGGGACTAATAGTTATCACAAACGACCATTGTCCTTTAAAACGTTACAATGAATGAGTTTCGACACTTCACAATTTGCTTACCTGAGGAAGGGATGGCTCGTTTAAACCCCATTTGTTTTAGAATGACAACAAACGATAATACATGTAACTATATCCATTTATTTTTAAAAGTAATCCATTCTTTCGCTTTCATGACAACCATCAAGGGACGCTTTCATGACAACCATCAAGGGAAACTAGAAATAATACGGTGCAGGCTACTCAGTATTTTTGTCTTGTGGGCGGCTCGTGTTGGTCGACGCCGCCATTTTGGATATTGTGTTGAAAGTGTTTTCATGAATACGGGGCTCTCAAAAGGGAAACTGTTTTTACGTGGATTTTGCCAGTGTACATGACTATATGTTAGGTGTATATTATCCAATCAGATCACGAGAAATTTCTTTGCAGTATAATAAATATTTTTATTCATGTAGCAGATTAAAGGTTAGAAAGAAAATTAATAACGTCGATTTCAAAAATCATTGTACGACTCTAATATCACATCTCAATATTTAAAAATATCAGTCACTTTCTACTTTAAATTTCTTATGATTAACGGATGTTTACTGATTTAATGGATATGAGCAGTGCTCAGGCAAAAGTGGGTTTAGCGCATCTCCGTGATACAATACACAAAGAAAGTCATAATTATGGATCCACACAATTCATTTAGTCTAACAATATGACTGGACATGTAGATATCATGGTCCTTGAACATGCAGAAAATTTACAAATGGCGAAAAGTTTCGACCTATGTCAGCAATGTTTTAGATCGGAGGATTCTAGCAACAGGAATGAAAAAGGCTCTCTTTACCGTATTGCGACAGATGTCCCGCTTGGGGAGCTCAGTGGTTAGCGTATCTGACTGTTGGCCTGGTGGTTGCTAGTCGATACCCGATTGAGGCAAACTTTCTTCCCGGCGATTTTTCGGCTCTCACCTCTGATGCATGTGAGAAAAGTAGTCAGTAACTTGGAAAGAAAGTTGTGTCAGTACTGGTGTGAGAAAGTCAGAAACACACGCATAGGTGCACTGGCCGCCGTGATATGACCTAAGCTGTTAAAACGGCGTTAAGGTCTTTACAATCAATCAACTGCCACAGATATATCGATACGAATACCGAAGGGACTATTTTTTGTTCTATGTAAAATTATTTCAAGCCTTTTCTATTGAACCGGAGGCCGCATTCACCAACCATTCTAAATCTAAATTCTAAGGCTGGCCATCTTATTGACTGAAACAGAACTTCTGGGCCAATCTGCTATTTGCTGTCTGAATATATACTACTTAAAGTTTGTTAAACACAGGAAATTATAGGTGCTAGGAAATTTTGGTGCTTAGCAAACTCTGAGAAGTATATAATTGAGTCATGATCTGGCAAAAGGGGGCTTGATTCATGTACTAAGCAAGAAGTCATCACTTGAACATGGATCAATAGAAGTCCATTATGTCATACAACAGACTGAATCATGAGGTTGACTGGTCTTTGGACAAGCAAAAAATTGACTTGTAGCAAAAAGTTTCAGCCCAGGTCAACCTGCGCGGACTGTGCAGGCTGACCTGGGTCGATACTTTTTGTAGATGCTCTATGGTCCCCTTTGCACAGTGCATGGCTCGTATAGAATCAACATGGAGTTCGACCTCTGAAAACAAAGCCTTTATACCAATATTGATTGAAACTTACCTAACTGAATAAATCGGGATGATTTGTTCCAGATAAGATCTCTGCAATCGTAAAACGTTTTTACTGTCGTCAACTTGTCAATTATATAACCCTTTCTCCCACTCAAATAAAACAAATAAAACGATATAACGAACTAGTGTTTAGTTCCAGTCTACTCATTTTGAACGATTAGGTCGTATCTTAACCCTGTCGGAGCCATAGATCAAATTTAGGTAGCTGGTGCTGTTGGAAATAAAAAGTTATTTCATGCCTTTCGGTAGTTTATCGAAAATAGTGCTGGGATATGGCGTTATGTGTCATGGTTACGACCAGTGAAAAATACCGATTTCATTTTGTCTAACTGTTCTATTGAGGGCGGAAACAGTATTTGCCGCGCACTAGTTCCCTAGGTCAACAGCGCGTGCCATTCAACGAGAGGGAAATATGACGTTATTTACGTGCATTGTACCCTACATTTCTCGCGCTTTACGTAACATGGTGGTGGGTTCTTAGGTGGAGGGGTACGCCGTGGGGAATTACCGAAAACAATTGTAGGTGCACTTTGACGAAAATCCCAATAGAAGTGGGGTCAGAAACATGAAATAAATAGAATATATGTTGTAGAAAATATGCTGCGCCACTCGTGAAAATAGTACCTATGATGTTCACTTGATGAAATAAATTTCGATCTTTCACCGAAAAAAAGAAATATCCTCTATATATTTTGGAATCGAAGGCTATGCACAGATCATACTGTATAGACATAGAACATGATATTGGTCTATATTCATCGCTAGGGATATCCGAGGTCGTGATTCGTAGGATATTGCTTTGGTATGTATACCATCAGTTTTGAGGAAATTTTGCGGTGCATCACGCTTCATGCGTTTGCACGAAACTTGCACCAAAATTGCTTCTGTTGTTGAAGTTAACATCTTTGTATGCCTGTAATGATTTCGTCAAATGCAAGTAAATAAACACTAAGCTGAATCTTTGTCCGTGTACTGTAGCTATAAAATAATATTTTTTTCCTTCGTTGAAATACCAGCAACCAAATGCATACAGAGTTTTTATAACTGTACTTGAGTCCATATAACAAAAGATGAATTAATGAAAAAGACAGCATCGGATAGCCAACCATTTCGACCCTTATTGATTTTAGACCAATGAAAGTCTAAAACAAGATGATTTGTTCTAGATAAGATTTCTGCAATCGTAAAACACTTTTATTATCTCGTCTTGTCGACGTAACTAATTCTAGATAACGGCCAAGATAGTCCTACATATTGTCAGCCTTTTTTTAAACCCCTAACCAGCTAAATGTGTGGAATCAAACTTTCAAGCCGATACAAAAAACTCAAATTTTGCTTTTTCAAAGGTAGTTTTATTTTGGATAAATATATCCTTATCGGACAATGGAGATCTAAGATCAGACTGCCCGTTCTGTGCAGTCCGATCTTGATCTGCACTGTCCGGAAAAGGTCTTTGAGTCGCGCTAAGCAGCCTACGGGTTATTCAAACAGTCGGCCTTTCTTTTCAACCGAATTATACAAAAAAAAATAGATCTTTTACGCCCATGCAGCGGATATTTTTTTGAAAACATTGAGGGTGAACGAGTAAATGCATTTTACAAGAAATTGATCTTTTTGCAAAATATTACACTTTAGTTCTAATAAAAGTATTCTACTGTTCAGTGCCTTTTTCTTGCGCAACTTTTGAATAACATTGGTCCTTACGGTAATTGGTTAGTTAGAAGAAACGAGCAGTATAAGTTCAAAACGAGAGAGAAAAAACGACCCGTATTCAACAAGCATTTTGGTAGATTAAGTACATTATTATAATTCTTAAGTATTCCTTACTTTGAAAGTACATGTAACTAAGTTCAAGAACGGCTACCCAAAACGGTTTAGAGTAGTAAGATACGACAGTAGAAATTTGTTCGATATATAACTATGAACGGATTGTCGAAAGATCACCAGAAGTGAAATGTTCTGTAACAGGATAAATAGACATGGCCTGTTATGTAATCCGTACTCAAGTGGTTAAGGATATTTTAATTGATTTCGTTAATCCCAAGGCAAGGGGGAAGGGGGCTGACCCTCCACTGGGGAGGGTGGGGAAAGGAGAGGGTTATGGTTGTTGCAGCCGAGCACTCCGAATAAACGATACAGGGTTGTTACGGGGGGGTGGGGGCGCGATATAACTGAAATAACTGAAATAATTTTGAAAACGGCGTTAAACACAATACAATCAATCAATCAATCAATCAATCATGTTGGGGGGGGGGGGGTTATAGCGTACGGTTTCCTAATCTGCCACAATTTTCCCCCATATACTTATGTAATACGTCCTATTATATGTTTATTTTCGAATTATTCAAACTGTTCTGAGAAAAGTCAGATAGCAAAGAACAATTACACGAGCATTGCTGATGTACATATAATCATCTAGTCATACTCCATTGGGTCTCCATGATCTTCACACTCCAGGTACCCTAAACCTTTACCACACGAACCCGAGTTCTAACGACCCCAAGGAAAAAGGTCTTTTGAAAACAATGCAGGAAAAGGAGAAAATGCTGGTAACCAGCATTTTCTCCTTTTCCCACAATGTTTTCTACCCTTCCAAAAGTGAATTTTTGAGTAGCAGTTATTTTGTCGTCTGCAAAATCTTTCAATTTTGGCAAGTCTGAAGTTTTGTCGTTGATAACGGGTTGAGAAAGTGTGCTGGAGGAATCGATACGATACAATATCAATTCCTTAAGCAATACTGCATGTATATTACGGTACCTGTGTTACTTCTGGAGACTAGACTCAAACTGAACTAACCTGTCATCAGATAGTGGACAACTCTCTTCACAAATTACATCAGGGTCGACACTCACCAACCAATCTTAATATCATTTTCACTTTAATTCTCAGGGATTTTCCAGATTTCAAACTAATACAATTCCTGATTGGCTAAGACATTTGGTTTAGCAATAGAGGAAAACTATACATTATGTAGACCCCAAATGCTGTTGATGCTATGATACAAAGATTTCCGAAGCTCCTTAGGAAAAAGTAAGATATCAAAAGGTCGAGACTTTCGTGCATATCTCCCTGCGCTTGTTAAGAGTATGTCTTTTTGAATATTCTTCAATGTATAATGTGCGTGACTGAGTTGGTTTCAGAGCATGTGACATTATTTCAAGCACTTAAAAAAGAGACACGCCAAACAGTCTGCCGTAGCATCTTAACACGCAATGAGGCTTTCAAGGCAAAGTTTTATATTGGTACAATATTCGGCTGTATTTTAAGAAACTAACCCTGAGACTGCGTAGCTCTAATCAACATGCATTGAACGCGCACTCTGATCTTTGATCTTTACCGTCCGATACAGTGAGAATTTCCAGGCAATAAGAGCTTTAAAGTGCATTGTTTGAGCTTAAAAACTACTAATGGCTGGATTTCCTTTAAACATATATATTCTTTTATTTCAATCTTTCCGGTAGGATATCGAGAAATAGCGGTGAAAATATTTTTCGATATTCCACGGGTACGACCCGTGAAAATACCGATTTTTATATTGTAGTTACCTAGGTAAAATGCGCGTGACTCACAACCAGATGGAAATATGACGTCATTTACCTTACATTTCTCGCGCTTGACGTAATATTGTAATGCGTTGCTATGCGGAAGGGGTACGCCACGGGGAATAACTGAAAAGACTGTACTGGATTTTGATAAAGTTCCTCCCAGAAAGGGTTAAAAGCATGAAATAAATAGAATATTTGTTTTTTTTCGGTGAAAGATCGAAATTTATTTCATCTCGTGAACACCATCGGTAATATTTTCACGAGTGGCGCGGCCACTCGTGAAAATATTACCGATGGTGTTCACGAGATGAAATAAATTTCGATCTTTCACCGAAAAAAACAAATATCCTCTATTTATTCTTATGGCAGATTAAAGGTTAAAAAGAAATAAGGCCGATTTAAAAAATATCATTGTATGACTCGAATATCACAGCTCAATATTTGAAAATATCAGTTACTTCAAGTTTGATATGATTAACGACCGTTTACTGATTTAATGGATATGAGCAATGCTCAGGCAAAAAGCGGTTTTAACGCATCTCCGTGAAGCCTTACACAAAGAAAGTCATGATTATGGATCCATAAAATCCATTCAGTCTAACAGTTGACTGGATATGTAGGTAGCATGGTCCATGAACTTGCAGAAAATTTAGAAATAGCAAAAAGTATCGACTATGTCAGCCTGCGCACTCCGCGCAGGCTGACATAGTCGATAATTTTTGCAGATGCATTAAGCCCCGTTTTCACAGAGCGTGGTTCATATATGACAGTTCTCTTTCAAGACTCATAGTACATGTACTGGACGTACAAATGTGCAAAAATATCAGTCTTTTTTTATAGCTGCAATTAATAAAAAATCATTTGGTCGTATATCTTGAGTTTCACTCCATTGCATGATTTCTATCTTTAAGTAAAAAAAAGTGTTCCATTAAAAGCCCTTAATGTCCATTCTATTGCAAAAGAATGCAGACATACTGAATGCCAAGCAGATATATCAACTAAACTCTTTGAACGCCATCTACGGAAACGGATGTGTTAAGGATGTTAAAACGACCATATATATTCCAATTTCAATCCTGTTTTTGCCACATCATCAGAGCTAGTGTCGAGCAGTGTTGATCCAAATACAGACACGGCAGTTTCATGTTGATCGTTACTGTCTGCAAAGGTAGGGAGAATTGTCTTCAGCAACAGATCACGAGTAGTTATGACAAAATCATATACCATAAAGTTCAGTGATGCAAGAGTTAAATTCTGAAGAAGCAATTGCCAGTATATCTCTCATAAAAAAAAAAGTTAATGTCTTATATGAAGATTTTTAAGTTTGCTATTTTAAAAAAAACCCTGATCGGTCTCAATGGATCTGGTAAATATAATTTGTCACGTATTATCGTCTAGCTGAGAGGTATATAAATTGAAATTCTAGTGTGTTTGATAGAAATGCGAAAGCGTCGCGTAATAGAATGATGAAAATGTAATTTGTCAATAAAACAAGGATTTCCAATGACTTTCAGACCTAAATGTTTGCATTGCATAAATAACATGCCCTCGCTAGTATACGACATTTGTTTGAATGTTGCAAACGGAAAGAACAAAGTATTTCTGGGTCTCGAATTCACACACACAGAGAAGTTTGAATGGTTACTAAGTAAAGGGGCAGGTATTCAAGGCAACCCGTAGGCATATGGGAAAGTTACAGATATCTCGTAATGATGGAGAGAATGGAGATATATCATCAAATGTCAGACGTTTTGTTTCTTGGTAATCTGTTCATGTCTTCGCATCATAAATATGGAATATTTAACAGCCTGATCGTCTACAGTATGCATTACATTAGTAAATCACATCGATCCTCTTCAAATCACAGGAGACAGTATTTTTGGAAACCAGGAGACAAACCGAATCTTTAGACATAGACTTTGAGATTTGATACAAACAATAGAATTACCACCATATGATATTCCTCAGTCGAATTTCTCGTGTCGTAATCTGTATAAAGGTTGTAAGCACTTGTGAAATATCGTAGTAGATATATCTAGGCCATTTTAAATCGGCTAAATTTCCATGGATGTAGCATGTACATGTTCCTTATCGCACAGATTCCTTACACCTCCGTCTCTATGCGTCGCATATACAGAACCTTAAGTCTATTTCTAATTGACTGGACATAACTTATTCAATTATTGTAAGCACTCTAAATAGAAATGGCACATTTCTAAGAGAAATTCCCTTATCCTCTTGGCATAGAAAGTAAAAATAGAGTATATGTTCGTGAGATTACCGCAATAGAACCGAGACGGTAAACGAGGACAATTCTGCAAAGATCACAGAAAATTGAGGTTGAATTAGTATTTGGAAAAGGAAGCGGTGAAAAGAAAAAAAAAAAAAAACGTGATTTTACATATGCAGAGAAAAAACCTCCCTTTCACACTACATCCTTTTTTATGGTTGTTTGTTTCAAGAAAAAAATCGAGGGTTTTCTTAATTGACGCTTTACTCACTTTTCACCGACAACAGCTGTCATATTACTTTGTATGTAAGGGAGATTAAGGCCAATCTATAGTTTAAATGCTTGTCTTCGTTCAGTGAAACATTTAAAAAATGTAAAGTAACAACTTAATACAGGGTGACAAAAAAAAAAAAAAAAAATGGCACCCATGAAATCGTTAATAAAATTCATAATCCTTTCTGCAATCCAACCATATTTGGTACAAATAAACTTCAGTCTATGCCTGACGTGTCCACCAAGTTTCAACCATGAATGTCCAACAGTCTTTGCTCTATCTCCGTTCTGTGATATGCACCAAATGTGCACCTCTGCGTTGCAAGCATATCTGGATACGACGTGCAAAAACGTCAGTAACTCTAACACAGTCCTTGCTCTGACTTTGGCCGTGATGGCCCTCTTCAGTTCAGGAATAGTGCGGGGGGGGGGGCTGTTCTGACAGACATTATCTTTGAGATAACCCAACAGATAAAAATCTGGTAGATTAAGGTCCGGTGAGTGTGAAGCCCATTCAGGATCACATTTTCTACTGATGAGACGATCACCAAAGTGTCCCCGCAGCCATTCCAACGAGTCGTTTGAAGTTAGGGAGTTGCTCCATCCTGTTGAAACCTCTGTTCATTCCTAACAACACCTCTTCGTCTGCCCAAAACTTCTGATAGACATTATCTTTGAGATAACCCCACAGATATAAATCTAGGTGGTTAAGGTCCGGTGAGTGTGAAGCCCATTCAGGATCACACCTGCTACTGGTGAGACGATCACCAAAGTGTCCCCGCAGCCATTCCAACGAGTCATTTGAAGTTAGAGAGTTGCTCCATCCTGTTGAAACCTCTGTTCATTCCTCAAAACACCTCTTCGTCTGCCCAAAGCTGCCCAAAACTTTTAAACGACCACTAGGTAGCGCTCAGTATTGATCGTGACTGACCGTTTATTCTGGTCTTCAGACCAGTAAGGACCAATCTTCCCATGTTTTGATATTGCAGTGTACTTGATGGGATGCACCCAGGCCTCTTCTGGTGGGGTTGCCCCCCAGAGGATGTTATTCTTTGTGTTCACTCTTGGCGATCAATACTGAGGGAGGAGTGTGTCAGAGTTATTGACAATTTTGCATGTCTTATCCAGGTGTGCTTGCAACGCAGAGGTGCACATTTGAAGCATATCATGGAAAGGAGATAAAGCAAAAACTGTTGGACATTCATGACTGAAACTTGGTGGACACGTTGGATTGTAAAAAGGATTGTGAATTTTATTAACGATTCCATGGGTGGCATTTTTTTGGGGTCACCCTTTACATGTTTCTGTTCAGTGAAAACATTTACAACACAATGACTGAATACTGTCACGTATCTAGCCATGATAACACATTATGTGCAAGTGTAGCAACCATTTTGGATCACAAGAGTATTTGCCTACCGTTCGGTCTTCTGGACAAGATTTGTAAGGGCGCGGCAAGCACTTAATACAATTATAGAACTCGAAAAATGTTTCATTCTCAATTCATCCCTCATACTGAATATTCTCGCAACGTGAATACCTATCTGTATAGAGCTAACCTGTATAAAAATTTATCCCTGCCCAGATGAAATGTTTTATGTTGTGATGGTGACGACACCTGTGATTTTATTGCACAAACTTAAAAAAAAGAGAAAAACTTCGAGAACTCGAATATTACAAGGAAATGAGTTCGATTTATGTATTATACAATATGTCAGATAGGTCACCTGAAACTTCAGTAAGAGTCTTAAGTCAATTGTAGTTTATATAGAGTTTATTTCATCAGCTTGTGGTTAATATTGGTAAATATTTGCCGAAAAAGGGAAAGGTATGCGAAAATAACGAGTGCCGTAAGGCACGAGTTATTTTCGCGGACCTTTCCCTTTTGAAGCAAATATTTCCCCATATTAACCACAAGCTGATGAAATAAATTATATATTATATTTCCTCTGATTATTTTGTCAACGAATGCCACTTTTAAAACTTAAAAACTTAAAAAACTTAAAAAAGTAGTTCCAGATTTTCGGCTGGAGAAAAATATTCACTGTGACGGGGAAATAATTCCCCCCAGCTTAAATTACGACATTTCTTTACCCATAACATTTCTAAAAATAGACACATGAAATATAATATTGTATTAGGGGAAGAGTAGACCTGTAATTGTAAAGTTTGTGCGACGACAAACCAAAATTAATGTTATAAAAACATCAAAAGATTTAAAAAAACGAAGCATTTTTGTTAATGAAGACCTCACCAGACTGAACCAACAAGTCTTGGCATCTCTGCGCCTCAAAGGAAATGGTGAAATAGAAAAGTGTTGGTCTCGAGAGGGTAAACTGTTTGCGGTTTATAGAGGTAATACCCGTCCGATTGAAGTCAAATTCCAAGACTACGCAACATGGATCGAGAAACCCTGGCCAAAAAGGAATACTTCCAAACGACCATCTTCATAGTGACGCAAAGACTGATTAAAATAACTCAACGATCTTTTACTTTTGTGAAAAACAACACGATTCGGACAAAACTATATTACATCCACCATACATTATAGACAAAACAGCATAACTGTCAAGCAATATACATTATCCCTTTACCAAAAAAACTCGAGTTTTAACAATCTCAGGAATGAAATGCGGTTAGTGGGAACATTGTGATGTGGGGATGCTGGTATACGGCACCCTCTGCTTTTCCCGCAGTGTTTTTTAACCTTTCAAAGACAAGTTCCATCAGTTAAGTTACACTGCATTTGTCGTCTGCAAAAACATGTAGAATTTGGAAAATTAACCCTTTAACACACAATCCCGAATTGTAACAACCCTGAGGAAAAGGGAAATTGAGAGCATTGTGGCTAAGGAAACAAGATGCCCATAACGAGCATTTTCTCCTTTTCCCACAATGCTTTCTACCAGTCCTAAAACAAATTTCACTTTTGAGCTACAGTCAAATGTCTTCTGCAAGTGCTCTCAATCTAGACCAGTCTAAATTCTTTTTCGTTTGTGAAAGAGTTACATACAAAAAAAAAAGAAACTGTTGTATGATTAAGTATTAGGAAAAATAGGAACCTTCGCTACGGTACTTGAATCTTCTCTACCCTAAGAGGAAGGCCTTCTGAAAGCGCCTGGGAAAGGAGAGAGGATGCCGATACCGGCTTTTTCGACCGTTCCCACGGTGTTGTCTACCCTTCCAATGACAAACACGACAATCTGTGCAACATTTAATTCAACCTCCGTAAATGCCTTCAATTTAAGCATGCAAAAAATTAGCATTTTGAAACATAATGGCGGGAGGGAGGAACGTTCTTTGCGAGCGGTACTTCCTTTTGCCGCAATGTTTTTAGCACATTTTCACATTCTCTTTCATGTTTACTTTTTTGAAGGCAACCCTTATGATCTTGCAACTGACGACTTTTGAAAAGTTTGGCAAGGGGGGCGAGGAGATTCTAGTGAAAAGCAATATCTCTTTTTACAGTGATCCCACATATGAGCATATAATACGAAGCCTTGCTTTGGGCTATGTAACTAGTCTTCCTTACAATTACTTATTACTTTTTTAGATTTCAGATGTTATGATAAAACTTAATACAGGTTGTTACTCTTAACACTCGCAGACGACTTTTCACGTCTTGCGACAAAGTACATTCGGAGAAGAGAATGTGGCAGAAGGAGTGATTGCAAGTTGCAAGCGGCGTCTCCTGTCGCTGCGATATTCCTTCTTATAGTGTAGCATTATGCCCTTAGTTGATTGGCGATCCGATTTTGCATACCTCAATCCTTGTTTTCACAGTATTACTGTATACGCTTTATATTGTTAACCCTTTTGTAGACTGTTTATAATTTGGGCAGATGACTTGTTTTTTATAATAGATCATACTTGAGGGGATTGCGGCGGAAGGAGAAAATGCACGTTTTGGGCATTTTATCCTTTTGCCGCAATATGTTGATTCTTGCGAGTGCAGCGGGACTTGTTTTTAATATTCTTTTAAACCACTTCCCACATTATGCAGACGATATTCGGGTCCTGTGCCGGACCAATTGCGGGAACATTTTCTCCTTTGGTCACATCTTTTACAAGCATATAGTATGAATGAATCTTATTTATATGTACCATACAAACTTAGCTTGCATGTCTTTTTTTGCTGACTACTCTCCGTGCCTACGGGCTTGACCACTTACAGTGCACTGTGACGGAAGGAGAATAGCTTGTCATATGACAAGCTTTTTCTCCTTTTGCCACAACGTCCCCGGTCGTGCACATGACTGGAACTTAAATTTACAATTATCATCTTCACAATATTGAATTCCTTCACGCTCCATGTTTAGGTGTGTTGTGAATGAGGTGGTGGATCGCTCATAAGAACATTCTCCTCTTTGCCAGAATATTTTCTTGTTCATATACATATATACAAGTTTAATTTTAGATTCATGTCACAGATAACTTCTATACATGAAAGAAGTTTGTGTCTTTAGCACTTGACGTAACTCAAAAACCTAATAGCGGAGAACTAGTTGTTGAGGTCGGTCCAACCTGCCGCCACAGTGTGTCACATATTTCATGATTTATGTCCTTTTTTGTGATGTTTATCACCATTAATTCCCCGTTACTTAATACCCATTGCAGACGACTCTTCGCATCTTAAATATCCAAGCCGTACAATCCCTTTACCAAATAATTCAGTTTGAAACACCCCGAGTAAGATGGCTTTTGAGAACATTGTGAAAAGGAGAGGAAATGCTGGTAGCCAGTTTTTCTCGTTCCCCCTTACCCACAATCTTTTCAACTCTTTTAAAATAAATTTCATTTTTGAGACACATCTTACTTGCCGTCTGCAAATATTTCCCATGTAGGCAAGTCTAACATGTTTTCGTTTGGTGAAGAGTTGTACTGTAATGTGACAGAGTGTTTGTGTGTTTATGGTCAAGTATTATCTCTTGCCAACAATTTTCCACAGACTTGTTAATCCTTTACCAGACAATCCAGTGTTTAACTTAACCCTTTACCATACAATCCCTGGTTTTTACGACCCCGAGAAAGAAGACTTTTGAAGGCATTGTGGGAAAGGAGAAAATGCTGGTTACCAACTGGTGCTTTCAATTTAGACCAGTGTAAAATTTTTTTCGTTTGGTAAAGAGTTAAGCAATGAGGAACGCTTTGTTTGATGGGAGGATGGAATGCTTATAGCTGACTTTTTCTCCTTTTCCTACCTACATTTAAAAAATAAAACCCACCATTTATTTTTTGTCTGCAACTACTTTCCCTTTGAACGGATAGAAAATTGGCTTCAATTGCACCTTACGACTCAAGAGTACTATGAGATAAATTGTGAAACAATATCGATTTACCAATGTTTTTTATGCATAAAAAAGCATAATTCCTATCCCACTTTCCACCATGCTTATATTCTTGATGTGTCATGGCGTTTGTGTGTTTGTGTTTGTGTGTGTATTAGAGAGAGAGAGAGTTTTTCCATATAGACATACTTTCCTATTTTGCTTTCGTTAGGAAGGTATACAAACCTCCTCTATGTATGTAACCTCCTTGGCAAAATTGATGGAAAAGAGAAAGAAAGAACTTAACCGTTATCTTCTTTCAACTTTCGCTTTTTCTCAAAAGAAGATACACAACGGTTGTAATACCTTTTGTTCAAAATGAAGTATGGTGAGATCAAACTTATGCTGTTATACTTCGCCATATGTTATATAGTTCGATTGTTGGTGTTTTCGTTGTTGTTGTATGTTTTTCGCAAAGATCTATTGATGAGTTTTTCCCATTATTTTATTCACGTATTCTAACTTGCAGTGTACACTTTGTCACATAATGTTCTGTTTATATGTTTGTTTGATTGCGTGTAGAATTCTTCCCAGGCTCCATGCATTTGTCTGCATTCTTGCTGCACATATGGTACAGTTCTTTCTTATTATAATCAGTCGATATGGCAAATAGTTTAAAAATTCTATCAGTCAACTGTAGAGGTCTCCATTGTAAGAAAAAAAGACTTTCCGTGTTTGAGTACCTTCAGAGTTTAAAACATAACATATACTGTCTACAAGATACACATTTCACGCATGATATGTACAGAAATATATATTCGGAATGGGGATCCGAGATTTATTTGAGTAATAACAAATCTAATAAGAGGGGTGTAGCTATTTTATTTTCAAAAATAAATGCAAAAATTCACAAATCAATAATTGACGATGAAAACGGTAACTTTGTTATTCTTGATTTAAGTGTTGATGATTTCCGGTTTACTCTGGCATCTATATATGGTCCAAATACTGACGAGCCGTTTTTCTATGATAAAATATTTGAAAAGATAGATAAAATCGGAAATATTTCTTACATGATTTGTGGAGACTTTAACTTAGTTATTGATCCCGTAAAAGACTACTATAACTATAAACATATCAACAACAAAAAGTCAAGAGACACTATATTAAATCAAATGTCTAAACGTGATCTCGTCGACCCCTTTCGAGAATTTAATCCAGACGAACTATCTTACACCTGGAGAAAACGTAATCCAATACAACAAGCTCGTCTTGACTTTTTTCTTACATCACCTTCTCTACATGATTTTACTATGTCTGCGTCAATAGAAAACAGTTTTAACTCTGATCATTCCGTCATTTCAACAACACTACAGATTAATGAATTTCAATATTCGTCAGGCTTATGGAAGCACAACAGTGCATTATTGACTGAACTTGATTATATCAACACTATAAATAAAAAGATTGAAGAAGTAAAAGAACAATACGCGATCCCAATTTACAATAGAGAGACTTTTACGAAAATTCCTAATTCAGAAATTCAATTTACAATCAATGACCAACTATTTCTTGAAACACTATTGATGGAAATAAGGGGCAAATCGATTTCTTATGGTTCATACAGGAAAAAGATTAATAACAATAGAGAACTAGAAATCCAGTCAAAAATGAAACATTTGGAACAAAATCTAAATAATAATTCAAACGAATACTTTTCCTTAAAAAACGAATATGAACAATTACAACACGAAAGAATAAAAGGTTCAATTGTCCGATCAAGAGTAAAATGGAGTATAGAAGGTGAAAAACCAACAAGATATTTTTGTGGCCTAGAAAAATCCAATACAATTTCAAAAACTGTTAAAAAAATTATCAAAGATGACGGATCTGAAATAACAAATCAAAAAGATATTCTTGATGAAATAAAAGTATTTTACCAGTCTCTTTACAAGTCAACAACTTCTCATTTTTCTGTTGATGACTTTAACCACTTTATTTCTGATTTAGAAATACCGCAACTCTCAGTTGAGGAGTCGAAAAGTATTGAAGGAAAACTTACAATGACAGAAGCTTCTCAAATCTTAAAAAATATGAAAAATAATCGAAGTCCAGGTACATCCGGTTTTAATGCCGATTTTTACAAAGTTTTTTGGAATAAGTTAGGAGATTTTGTTGTCAGAGCACTGAACGAAGCATACCATACAAATTCTTTATCTGAAACTCAAACACAAGGTTTGATAACATGCATTCCAAAGGGAAATAAACCGAAACAATTCTTAAAAAATTGGCGGCCAATAACCTTGTTAAATACAGTATACAAAATCGGAACAGGATGTATTGCCAACAGAATCAAGTCATTCCTTAATAAACTTATTCATACTGACCAATCTGGTTTTTTAAAAGACAGATACATAGGAGAAAATATTAGACTCGTGTACGATCTTTTACATTATACTGAAGTAAATGATATTCCTGGTATAATACTCTTAATCGACTTCGAAAAAGCATTTGATTCCCTTTCTTGGTCTTTCGTTAACAAAACTCTCGAAACTTTCAATTTTGGACCATCAATTATGAGATGGTTTAATGTATTTTATCAAGATGCAAAGTCAACAGTTTCTCAGTGTGGATTTTTATCAAACTTCTTCAGAATTGAGAGAGGCTGTCGTCAAGGAGACCCTTTGTCTAGCTATATTTTTATTTTATGTGCCGAAATATTATCCATTTACATAAGAAATAATAAAAACATAAAAGGAATAAACATTAAAGGTACAGAATTTAAGTTATCACAGTTTGCAGACGATACAAGTATATTTCTTGACGGATCGGAAAAATCTTTAAACGAAACGCTTAATTCCCTATCAAAATTTTCTAAATTATCTGGTCTAAACATAAATTTCAATAAAACTAAAGTTGTTTGGATCGGAAAGAAAAAATACAGTTCTGACACTATCAAAACTAAATGGAAATTGATATGGGGACATGAGAAATTTGAGTTATTGGGTATAATTTTTCACGTAGATTTAAACAAAATAATTGATTTAAATTTCATACCAAAATTAAATGAAATAGAAAACACAATTAAACGATGGAACCGACGTATCCTCACGCCAGTAGGAAAAATCACAGTTATAAAAAGTTTACTTATTTCAAAAATGAACCACATGTTTCTTGCCCTACCAAATCCTCCTGAAAAGGTATGTTCGCAGCTCCAAAATACATTTTATACATATATTTGGGAAGGCTGTCATAAAATAAAAAAATCAGTTGTCACAAAAGATTATGTGTACGGTGGACTGAAAATGATAAATGTTAAAGCTTTTATCAGTGCCCTAAAAATCACTTGGATCAGACGTTTGATTAAAAGCAATGGTGGATGGGTAAATATTATTGACGAATTAATAAATATTGATAAATTATGTTTATGTGGAAAAGACTTTGTAGAAAATCTGATAAACAGAATAACAAATCCATTTTGGATAGATGTGCTTAAAGCACTATGTCACTTAATAGATACTGTTAAAATAGACAATACGAACATTCAAGACAGTCCAATATTCTACAACCCGAACATCAAAATTAATGGCAAAAGTATTTATCTAAATAAGTTATATAAGGCCGGCATTAACTGTATAGGAGATTTATTCGATTCTAATGGTTCTTTTTCAAGCGTAGAACAAATAAATACAAAATACAACTTGTCGCTTAATTTTTTAACTTTTCAACAATTAAAGTCCGCTATTAAAAAGTACCTAACAGACCTGTCCTTAAAAAGCGAAAACATTTGTAAACACCATAGACCTATAATACCACCATACCTTCAATTGATTCTTAAGGATTCAAAAGGTTCAAAAAGTATCTATCAAAGTCTTAACAAAAACAACGACCAGCCAGCGTGTGTTCAAACCTGGGCACAGAAATTAAACATCAGTATAAATCCTGATGAATGGAAACAAATATTTTTCCTACCCTTTTTAATAACAAAAGATTCATATATACAATGGTTCCAATATCGAATTATTCACCGCATTCTTGGAATAAATTATTTCTTGTATAAAATAAAATATATCGACTCTTCAGATTGCACTTTTTGTACTAACGAACAAGAAACAATTGAGCATTTATTCTGGAACTGTCCCAAAGTTCACCCAATTATCTCAAATTACTTTAAACACAATGGAACCATCTACTCAGATCTAACTGTTAAAAAGATATTGTTTGGATACGTCAAATCTAATACCTACGCAAAAAACACTCTTCTCATTTTGTTTAAAATGTACATCTTTAAATGTAGATCTAGAAAACAAATACCTACAGAAACTGGTGCCAGGAATTTTATATCTATCAAGTTCAAGATTCTTAGAAAAACAGCCATCGAAAACAATAACCTAGAATGTTTTACTAAAGACTGGGAAAACTTTACTTGTTTTATGAATCATTCAAGAGATTAATATTTTTTTCTCTGTAATTCTGGGAAGATTCGCTTTTTGCTTACATTTTTTTTTTTGTTTCTATTCTTATTTACTTTTTTTTCCTCATGTTTATTATCTGTTTTAGCTTCTTTGTCCCTAACTGTATGACCATGACTTGTATTACTTTGTAAGATGTGTAGAGGGATGGCTCCCCGACCCTCACACACCAATATACGGGGACAATAAAATCTTTTGAAAAAAAAAAAAAAAAAAAAAAAAAAAACATTATCAATCTATGCAGTATTTTACTCACTGTTGACAACAGAAGTATTTAATACAATCTTGACCACAATGAATTCTTATGCGCTAACAGCAGAAACATTTTATATTAATTCTTGCAAGGGATTTCAAACAAGAAAGTCTACCTTTGGCACTGTTAATACACTGATTTGCATGGCTAAAGCAGCTTATAGAAAGCATTAATTATAATGAAAATGCACATTGTTAGCATAAAATCTATTCTGTATCACTAAAATCATGAAAGATGATATTATATACAGCGGATACGTTTTTGAGTACCAGCCATTTTAGGCTTACAAACATGATCAAGTACAGTTCTTTCAGTACTTTGATTCAAATAAAATTGTCTTTTTCTGTAAAATATTTGCTGTAATAACAGATATGAGTGTATTAATTCATTCATAGTCATGTTCAAATCATGAAAACAACCAGGTCCTACAGAAAAATTAACCTAAAATGACTTTAATTATATACAATAAGGCGGTAATAGCTATGACTGGCGGCCATCTTGAAAAATGGCGGCCATCTTGGATTTTCGGGTGGATAACGTACTTTTCATAAAATTCAGGTAATAGACTTTGACTGTGCCAAATTTGGTGCTTGTATCACAAAGTGAACGATTTTCATGAAATGTTGACTTAATCTGCCCCACTACAGGTGTTTCTGTCTGTCAGACGATACATTTCCTGGTCGAGCCTAACGATTATTACTTCGTAAATAAAACCCTATTCGCCTTGTCCGCCTTCCAATCATATTATTGAGACAGATGTGGCAACACTCTATTCAGATCGGGTTTCCCAAGAACACGTAAATAATAGCTCCGATTCATCAAAATGTCATAAAGAGTTCCGTTTCACATATATTTTGTACCGTTGGATAGGCATCCAGTTTCACAGAAAGTTAGCTTGAGAACTAACACATGGCTGTCGAGATAAAAAGGACACTTTTTCGATTTTTTACATCAAGTAATATTTCCTACCTTATTTTGTCGATACATTTGATGGACGAGATTAAAAAAAAAACATTGGGCATAAGCAATAGATCAAGCTATAGATATATTTAAAGTATCGAATACTACACTTAAAGTGAGTTTCGGAATGAATCAATAAAACGACCGTTAGCACACAATGTAAAAAAAAAGTCACTGTAAGGTTGTTTGAATTACGGTTCAATGACATATTGAGGTGATCCCAAGTGCACATCTAGGCTTTTATGACGGGTAGAATTTTCCTGCAATTCACCGAAATGTACCCTTTGATTTTCATTGCGTTGTAGTGAATAACATGCATGTACCCGATGGTAATCAATCTTTAAATCCACTCCAAAGATCTAACCAGTTTGCAGGGCACTTGGCGTTAACAATACCACTATCACGAGAGCCTTGTTGAGATTTCAACAGTATGACATAACTTTCAGGCGATATGGTGCTTGAAAAGAAACAGTAAACTTTGCAGATATAGAACTTTCCATCATCCAGAGTCGCAGAAACCGTTTTGCGACAACCACCTAGCTTCACACCGACTTTCAGAATGCTTTGGGGTCAGTGTATTAAGGCAAAACGTCTGAAAAAGGTTAATGAAAGCGGTCTTCGGTCAAGAAGACCAGACCCTCGCGGTCCTTTTTTCTCTGCACCACGCCCGTGCATGGTAAAACTGGGCCGTAGACCACACTGGTTGGACCAACAAGCAACTGATTGGTTCACAGATAAATACAGGTACTGCTTAGACTGCACAGTTAGGCGTGGCAAGGTACGACCAGAGCAGCGAATACAGGCAGCCAGTGTTGCTGAACATGACCGCTATGAATGCGGTTTCATATAAGTATGGGGCGAAAGCAGCT
The DNA here is from genome assembly GCA_946811185.2 of Hippopus hippopus. Classification (NCBI taxonomy): domain Eukaryota; kingdom Metazoa; phylum Mollusca; class Bivalvia; order Cardiida; family Cardiidae; genus Hippopus; species Hippopus hippopus. The sequence continues at coordinate 27,687,026 of OX328100.1, read as the reverse complement.
AAAATAGACATACAGAGGAAGATTTCCATGACCAGTTCACAGACACTCCTCAGCCGTACCGATATGAGGCTCTGTGTAACAAGGTGAGATTGTATGCTGGTACAGTGATTATGTTGGTGGTGATTCCCTCCTCATTCGGTCCATACTGTGCAAGGGTACCTGGAAAGAGACGGGCTAGAACATGTTGAATGAGTTCCAGGTTCAAATTTCAAGCCAAACCATGAAATATCGAGGGACTTGGTTCTGGGCTTGTCCAGGAAAGGAACATTTTGCTGGGGAAAATCAGTGTCTGACTGTGCGAAAAAAAAAAAGAACAAATTTGCAACTACATGTATAACATAAAGTACATTTGCATATATACTTGGTGCTTTGCAAACTTTTAGTCATATTTTTAATAACGAGGCTGATTCCAAAACTTACATTCTTTATTGTATAATGATGAGCGTTAAGAATAACTTCAGTTTTTTTTTTTCGTGCAAAAGCATATTAGAGAGAGACAGAGACAGAAAGACAGAGCGTGATGTGATCAGGTATTCAGGACCACGAAAGAATTATAGTTATTATATACGGTTATTGCTGGTAATCAGAATTTTCTCTTTTTCTCGCATTGTGCTCATAGATCTTTCTAAAAGCAAGGAAATGTTTTGCATAGGGTCAAAGAGTGCATGAAAATGTTTGTATGTGCATACTGACGTTAAGTACTGTTAAGCAATTTCACACAGATTTACAGATCAGAAGCAAACTAAAACACTGAAAAACAGGAAATTAATGGTGTAACCAAAGATCACTTCATGTAGAAGCTTCAACGATACACTGTTGCCTTTGATCCTGAAAAAAACCTCCATTTGAAATCAAAGTAAAAAATAAAGACATCAATGATTATTAGCATGTTCCGAAATGCCATACCGATTAGGAATGCACTTCGAATCAATTACCGCGCATCTCTCGATGGCTTTACGTTCCCCGGCTATAAGGAAATTGGGAAAACCATATTTGGTTATCCCTTTCGTTGTCAAATCAGAGAAATACCGTCCTTTTGTACAGCTCGTACAGAGACCGATTCCTCTTGAGGAGGATATAAGTGTTTACATTTTAGAATCAGAGAACGTAAAGCAAAGATCCACGATCAGACCGCAGGTTTTGTGCAGTCTGATCGCGGTCTCCTCCATCCTTAAATGTTACAAACGAGACGAAGGGAAGTAAAGGATTCAGCGAGGATAAACGTCTTTACATTCTGTAATTGTTATAGACACAACGGCTCCTGCTGGTGACAGGGCTATGATAGACACAGCTGTGCGACAGTCACACACTCTCAGCTCTATGTAAATCAATTACCCCTTGGTACGCCATTAAACTATCTGAGGACGAAGACTTCTGATAACATTGTTTGAAAAGAAGAAAATGCTGGTAACCAGCGTTTTCTTCTTTTCCAACAAAATTTTCTACCGTAAAAAAGACAAATCATATCGTTTAAGACATATTGAATCTGTCGACTGCAGATCTTTAAATTTGGACAGGTGTAAAACATGACCGTATAATAAAGAGGTAACTCATGGGAAACTAAAAAGAAGTCGTTGATATTGCAGAAAATGGAGATCAAAATGACACTGCTGAAAGCATGGGGGCATTGGCTCGGTGGTTAAGGCTTTGCGTTTGTAATCAGGTAAACCTGGTTCGATCAAAGTTGTTGACGTAATTCACGTGGAATTATGCTTTGCTAGGCATAGCAGAGTCCCGGCTTAAAACAGTGTTCGTGAAGCAAAGGGAAATACATAAATGAGTGAACTGTCGCACTTAAATAACTGGAGTAATGCTGCTGCTGCTGTTGTTGTTGTTGAAAGTATATTTAGGGCACTTACGGAATGAGGTAATTGTCCGCTGTAATTACCATGACCCACGCTCAGGTAATAAAGGGGTTGTCATTACATCTCCGTGAAGCATTTAACCAAGCAGTTCATCACAACATCACATCACTATTGTTGATCCGTTAAATCCATCTTCTCTTAAAACCGATGAATCATAAAGAAGACCAATCCTTGACCTGCTTAAGGTTAACCGATAGCAAAAAAACTATCGATCCAGATCAGCATGTGCACTCTGTGCAAGTCAGTGGGCCGAAACTTTTTGCAGATGCATTAAACCCAATTTTCACAAAGCAGGGCTCCTACATACTTATCTATGCTCTGTAAATTTCATGAAAATAATCCACTTTAACATTTTATAATGTGATTGCACGCGATATTTATTAAGTGCAACACTGAAAATATTGAAATTTGGTATTTTCCATAAAGTTTTCGTTCATCATTTTGGTGTTCCAAATAGGATGGATCAAGATCAGAGTGCAAGGACGTGCATACTGATCTTGGTTAACTTTCTTCGCAAAGGATATTAGTGTTGGTGATGCTGGAACATGGCATTATTTTATACTGTTTTGAAGGAGATTTAGATGTTAGAAATTCCGTAAACGGTATTGATGATTGAAAGTACCTCGTTAGACAACCCTTTACAAAACGGTCCCGAGGTTTTACGAGTCTGGGGAAAACTGCTTTAGACAACATTGTGGGAAAAGGAGAAAATGCTGGTAACCAGCATTTTCTCCAATTCCCACAGCGTTTTCAATCCTCCAACGATATATCTCATTAATTGATCCGCAATTATTTTGTTTTCTGCAGAGGCTTTTGGACTGGACGCAGTTACAGTTTTGTTGTCGGGTGAATAATTAGTTCATCTTTTTATTTACTATTTAAAAATAAAGCAAGAAATGTCAGGCAAATTACACAATACGTAGGCGAAAAGATGTAGTCGCTCTTTCCACTATTTGTCACAATAAAAGAATCTTTTGCATGATACTCAAGTCTTTTCTCTTGTCACTCTTTTGAAAATGATATATGAGTTTAGCATTACTATTTTTATTACCTCAATCTTAGTCTTTATAACCAGTTCAGTCATATAGAGGCGATTGCTGCCTATTCTTTTTTGGGGTAAATTTTGAAAACATTGAAACCAAAGGTAAAATAAATCGAAAAGAGTACTTATTCTTTTGTCCAGTTGTTTTCGAAAGTGTTTATTTATAGGTTAATCATGTATATAGCACCTTAGTTTACTTTGGTTATCCGGCATATTTTTATACGGTTGACGATTTCTTATCTAATCAACTGAATCCTTTAGCACTTTTAACGACACTGAGAAAGACAGCTATTAAAAACACTGTGGAAAAAAAAAGGGGGGGGGGGGGTAAATGCCGATAACCAGCAATTTCTCCTTTTCTTTTCCACATTGTTTTCTGCCCTTCCCAAATCAAATTTCAATTTTCTAGTCATATTTTTTATGTTGCCTTCAAATGCTTTCAGTTTTGACAAGTCTTTTAGTTTTGTTTGATACAGAGTTAAACTACAATATTATATTTCATGTGTCTATTTTTAGAAATGTTATGGGTAAAGAAATGTCGTAATTTAAGCTGGGGGGAATTATTTCCCCGTCACAGTGAATATTTTTCTCCAGCCGAAAATCTGGAACTACTTTTTTAAGTTTTTTAAGTTTTTAAGTTTTAAAAGTGGCATTCGTTGACAAAATAATCAGAGGAAATATAATATATAATTTATTTCATCAGCTTGTGGTTAATATGGGGAAATATTTGCTTCAAAAGGGAAAGGTCCGCGAAAATAACTCGTGCCTTACGGCACTCGTTATTTTCGCATACCTTTCCCTTTTTCGGCAAATATTTACCAATATTAACCACAAGCTGATGAAATAAACTCTATATAAACTACAATTGACTTAAGACTCTTACTGAAGTTTCAGGTGACCTATCTGACATATTGTATAATACATAAATCGAACTCATTTCCTTGTAATATTCGAGTTCTCGAAGTTTTTCTCTTTTTTTTAAGTTTGTGCAATAAAATCACAGGTGTCGTCACCATCACAACATAAAGCCACTGTCACACCTTGTATCTGTTTGCAACCATTGCCAACGAGACCTCGGGGACAAACCGGATCCATACAACATTACTAACCCTTGGTCCGCTAAAGGCGACTTAATTCACTTTCGCGGACAATATAGATCAAGATCAGACTGCACAGAACGTGCAATCTGATTTTTGGCCTACACTGTCCGATCCGGAAGGGGTTTCTTTGCAAAACTAACTTTGTATTCCCAAAATTTTGTTTTCTAGTATTGCCTGGAAATTTTCATTTTGTTATGAAGCAGTTTAAGGTAATATCTTCATACAACGATTCCATACGCTTAACGTTTCGAGACACATACTGCAAATACAACTATGAGGACCATCAGGAACCCAAGTAAATAAGGTTGTTCCTATAATTGACTTCATAAGTTTGCGCAGTAAAACAAAGATTGTTGGTAGTATCCTGCATTATCTCACGGATTTCCTAAAACAAATTCGTCAATTATGTGGTGTCCGTGGTCGTGAGGTAGAGCGTCGGCCTCGTAACCATGAGATGCCGATTTCGATACCCGGGAACGGGTGTCAACTCTTGGGCAGTTCATTGGCCCACACATTCGGCGCGAGTGCTGGTATAGTTTCCTGGAAGCAGAATCGAGAGAGATTGATATAAGTTGCAAGAACTTGTTTCTCAATCGATGTAAAATAAATACGTTTAAACTAAAACAAATTTGTAACAGAAACATATATCTTGCAATTATCTTAAATGCAATTTGTGATTTTATTTCCTTACATTTAGCGCTCATTGCTTTCCTATGAATACAGGTATTTTTAACGATTCTGAGATCGACTTTCTAAGAGTTCTAAGAGTTTGAGATCTTCTTTGTCTTGCACGATGGAATTCGGTCAGCTTGACAATCGAGTTACAAGCTATCGAATTTCCTCCTCCACGCGACAAATGCATGCTTATTAGCATATTATGCAAACAGATTCAATCACTTACGTCAGAACTGTCATTCGTAGTTACAGAAGTTGACAGATCGATGATAAAACAAGACAAATAAATTCAGTAGGCAGATAACCTGTATAATGAGGCTAAATACTAGATATTCTAATTTTGCATTCAATGAACGGGAGTAGATCTCCAATTATCATAAGTACAGTCGACGGGTCAGACCAACATTGACAAGCACGATCAACTTGTTATTTTTTCAAACTCTTCTTCTGCTGTTTAGAAATATGGATATTTATTTTGCGAAGAGTGTAAGGAAAGATCAGCCTGCACATACGTGCAGACTGATCTTGCTTCACACTCTCCGCCGCTTTATCAGTACTTTCCGTCATGTTAAAATAGGCCTCCGACGGTCAGCGTCGACCATGGATGACGTATCCTAATTTGTCTTGTCTGTTTGGCTGGAGCAGCATCGGTTGTAGCTAAGCAGACCAATTCCAATGAGGCATTCTTTGCCACAGGTGTCGTATCTATTTGTAGTCCCTGGTCTGTGGAAGTGATGGCGCTCTTTCCTGTGAGGCCTCTTGTCTTCTGTTGTATACATCAGCTTCTCTTCCCCCGATTTGAGCTATTTAGTCAGGGTGTCCCTCCAGCTCGACCAGTCTGCTGCTACGTCTTTCCAAGGCCCTTTATGCATGTCGATGACTTTCATGTCCCTTTTCATCACGTCTTTGTATCGCAGCTTTGGGCGCCCAGTGCTTTGCCTACCAGATGATAGCTCTCCATACAGGACGTCCTTTGGGATTGTTGGTAGTCATGTTAACCCAATGCAAATCTAATACACTTAAAGAAGTCTATATTTAGTAATTATCAATGGTTCTAATTTGGCATGAAAAAAGGGTTAAATAACAGTACTAAATCTTAGTCCGTATCCTCAGTGCGACGGCTAATGTTTCCCTCTAAGGGTTTACACAAAGACCAAATATTAGCCGTCTGGTCTTCGATCTACGCCGTCCGGTACTTGATGCCAAACTGTGATCCAGTTCGTCTTTAAATTGCACGGGAAATCACATCTAGACTGAAATAAAAAATCTGCTAGACGGTCAATGACATAATAAGACGAACTATTGGAGGAGTCTATAATTGCGGAAAGCAAGAATGGTCACTAGTTCTACTTGGTTTTAACTGAGTCATGTTCTTTAAAAAATGGATTAATGAATGTGCAAAAAAACATCGACACATGTCAGCCTGCGCCAACTGCGCAGGCTGACATGGGTCAAAACTTTTTTTGCTATTTGCAAATTTTCTGCATGTCCAATCTACCTAATGATTCAGTCGATCGTTAGAGGAAATGATTTGAGGCATGCTCTGTGAAAAGGGGGCTTAATTCATCTGCAAAAAGTTTCGACCCAGGTCAGCCTGCGCAGTCCGCGCAGGCTGCCCTTGGCCGAAACTTTTCGCTATTGGTCAATTTTCTGCATGTCGAAGGACCATTCTACTCCATGACAAAGTCGGTTGTTAAAAAAAGTGGTTGTTATGGATCCGTAAATACGTGATGGTTTGCTTGATACCATGGATCACGGAGATGCATTAAGCCCCCTTTTACCGGAGCATGGCTCATTTCAGTGGATCCATAATAATGTGACTTATCGCACAGTATAGTGCAAAGTGAAGATGCATTAAAAACCCTTGTTCAGAGCGCTACTCAATTCTGTTGAAAATAAGTCGCTTTGCTTACTTCTAGCGAAACATACTAAACTAACACTTAACGAAAGACAAAAGTCTTTGTAATTTGTGGAAATGATGGAAATAAGGGGTTCTTTTCCTTTTTTTTTTTTGTGATATCCTTGGTGTTGATGTGCCGATATGGTTCAATGCGTATCCATCATATTTAACTTTTGATTTGATTGATGTTGTGTACTATTTTTAAGACCATATTATGTACATTCAGTTTTAAAATAAATAAATAAATAAATAAATAAATAAATGAGTCATGCTCTGTGAAAAGGAGGCTTAATGCATTTGCGAAAAGTATCGACCCAGGTCAGCCTGCGCACTCCGCGCAGGCTGACCTCGGCCGAAACTTTTCGCTATTGATCAATTTTCTGTATCACAAAGGAACAGTCTACCTCTTGATTCAGTTGGTTGCCAGACAAAATTGATTTTTATGGATCCATAGTTATGTGATGTCTTGCTTGGTATAATGCATCACGGAGATGCATTAAGCTCCCTTTTGCCAGAGCGTGGCTCAAATATTTATGCATTAATAAATATCGACCAAGATCACCCTGCATATATGTGCAAGGTAATGTTAAAATCTTCACTTTCCCCTCCTCTCTTTTCTCTATATATGATTTCAGAAATATAATCCACGTTAAAAGTCAATCAACTTTATAAAGAAAAACAACTCTTTTTTCAAAAAGTCAGCCTAGAAAATGATACAAAAAAAAATCGGCAAATCCTAGAATTATGCGATAAGGGTTACGCATTTTCCCTCTTTCTTTTTGCCAATGAATGTAACCTTGAAACACCGCGCATATCAATAAAACACGTCATTTGAAATAATTGAATCGCCGTTCACTGCAAAAAGAAAGTGAAACCTTAGAGCTACGCGCTTCCGATACCCCGGCTTTTCGTTCCCAAAGAACAGGAAATTGCGAAAGCCGTAAACTGCTTTAACTGGAAAATCTGTAATTCTGTAATTGCTACAGACATACTGGCTCCCGCTGGCAGCTTGACACTGTCAACGGAAAATGGGCACCATTTGTAAAACTCATTGCGTCGTTCAGGCGCCTTTTTTGAGTCTTGCAGCGGACAAGTTTTGAAAATATTGTGGCAAAAGGAGAATTGGTACAATTGCTAGAAACGAGCAGTTTCTCGTTATGCAAAAAAAAAAAAAGTCATTTATTGTCGTGATACCATATTAACCCCTAGAGCTCCGAATAAACCCAAAAAATACTTTCAGTCCAGAAATAAGACCCAAATAAATGCAATTATAAGGTTGCCTTTTTTCAAAATGTCTCAGCTAAGCAGACAGTGGAGATCAAAGATCAGACTGCACAAACCTTGATCTGCAGTGGCCGAAAAGCCAACTATTGTTGTGAAAGACGGGTTTAAATCTTAATTCATGACGAACATTCATAATATGTGAAGAGATTACCCCTGTTTTTCATGCAAAAACGTAGTTTGTTTTCGTGACGTTGATTGATATGCGTTTATTAATCGTCTCCACTGGTTGCCCATGCGGGCGAAGCCCCCCAAAAGACTGTTAGTTATGTTACGAAGGATAGTGCATGGAACACGACGAAGTCCTTCTTCAGTTACGCCTGGTTCTTTAAAGTGACCGATGTTTACCCTTCGTTTACACCATGTTCCCGGCAGCCACTGCAGCCCTGTTTGTCCTAAACGTGCTGTGCCGTGAGATTTTGTTCGTTTTTTCTCCACTTACCAAGTTTAGTTAAGTCTCTTTACGGTACCTCACGGTATCCGTGACAATCCATGGAGGGAACCCTACGTTTTCACCATGCTCCCGGCAGCCACGGCAGCCAAGTTTCTGACAACAGTAGACAAAACAGGATTGACGTAATACAATGCAGAGGAACGGGATAAGCAAACTTGTCAGACCGTTATCGCCGAGGTTGCCGTGCCAGATTTTTTGACTGACAAAAAATTTGTCACGGCAGTCCCGGTGTTGATGAGAAACCTAACAGACCGTAGCGGAACGGGTTGGCCGTTGCGTTCTACTACGATCTGATCGATACCGGTGAAAAAAAGGTTTCCAAGTCCCAACACAGATCGTCTCTGAGTCTTGTTACGGCTTGTTAAATGCTGGTAAGTTGTGATGCGATGAAGTTTGCTTATCCCGTTCCACTGCGTTGTATTACATCAATCCCGTTTTGTCCACGGTTGTCAGAAACGGGGCTGCCGTGGCTGCCGAGAACATGGTGTAAACGTAGGGTTAGCACCTTCAACCGATACCCAGGTTTAACATCTCATCTGAGAGACTATTAGTAATTTTAGATGGCCGGCCGTGGGAACTGAACCAACATTCTCAAGTTTCCCTAGACTTGTTCTTTACAAGTTTTACGCTCTATCGCTGAAGCTATTCGGGCTGGTTTTTTCTAACATTGTGGATCGACATCTGTGCAGGGAAACTTCTGCGTGTTCTGCATAGTTACTAGTTTTAAATGAGTTATGCTCTGTAAAAAAGAAGCTGTATGCGTCTTCAAAAAGTATCGACTCATGTCAGCCTGCGCTATCCGCGCAGGCAGACATGCGTCGAAAATTTTTGCTATAAGTAAATTCTATATATGACTTAGGACCATTTCACCATCATATCCTGTCAACTGCCAGGCTACATGGATCCCTAATTATGTAATATCTTGCTTTATTTCATGCTTTCCGGTAGGATATCAAGAAATAGCAGTGAAAATATTTTTCGATATTCCACGGGTACGACCAGTGAAAATACCGATTTTTATAGTTACCTAGGTAAAATGCACGTGACTCACAACCAGATTGAAATAGCGGTATGACGTCATTTACCTTACATTTCTCGCGCTTGACGTAATATTGTAATGCGTTGCTATGTGGAGGGGGTACGCCACGGGGAATAACTGAAAAGAACTGTACTGGATCTTGATAAAATTTCTCCCAGAAAGGGTTAAAAGCATGAAATAAATAGAATATTTGTATTTTTCGGTGAAAGATCGAAATTTATTTCATCTCGTGAACACCATCGGTAATATTTTCACTCGTGGCTGCGCCACTCGTGAAAATATTACCGATGATGTTCACTCGATGAAATAAATTTCGATCTTTCACCGAAAAATACAAATATCCTCTATTGGTATAATGCATAACGGAGAAACATTGAACCCTCTTTTGCAAGAGCATATCTCTAAATATGCGATATTTTATGAAATTGTTTTGACTACAACAGCCTTGAGACTACACAGTTTTTTTTTTGTTTATAGTCGTAGAATATCGAGGAGATTGTGGGATGGAGGCATTCTTATGGTTAAAAATGCAGCCGATTTTTGTTTGGGCCCAGAGCATTACGACATGTATCTCTCGTATTTTGTTGCGGTAGCCATCCACTGCAATACCCCAAAACCATAGGCGAAATTGAGCCCAAGATAACTGCGAACACGGAAAAAACACAATGTGATGCTAAACAGGATAGTTTAGAGGTATGTTTAAATGTTGTGCCTTAAATAGAAAGTTGTTGTAAAAACGCTGATAACTACAATTAGATATGAGCCATGTTCTGGCAAAAGAGAGCTTAATGCATCTCCATGATCCATGATACCAATCAAGCCATCACGTAATTATGGCTCTATAATAGCCACCTTTTTTTAAACAACCGTCTAAAATCATGAGGTAGACTTGTCCTTGGACATGTAAAAAATTGACCCATAGCGAAAAATCTAGGCCCAAGGCAGCCTGCGGGATCTGCGCATGCTGACTTGGGTCGGTACCTTTCTTGATCATAAGGTAGACTAATCCTTGTACATACAGAAAATTGACCAAAAGCAAAAAGTTTCGGCCCAGGTCAGCCTGCGCAGACTGCGCAGGCTGACGTGGGTCGATACTTTTCGCAGATGCATTAAACTCCCTTTTCACGGAGCATGGTTCATATATTTTATTAAGTCGTATAAACAGTAAGGTTACAATGCAATTTTGCACCTTGATATAAGATGGTCGTTTTGCATTCGGAAACTCCCTTTTTTTCAGTTATATCAGATATGACGTCATCATACTAATTTGAATGCGAGTCCTCGTAGTCGACGCATTAAAGTCCCCTTTTGCAGAGCACGACTCAGATAAATAAATCTTAATCTAGTCTCAACAATAGTTAGCGATAAAAGAAGATTGCATCCTGTCGCAAAGAATTTCAACAATCTTCAAAGGAATTAGATAGGTCCTGATTTTTTTTTTCTCGTTTCCATGATGTTTTCACACGATAATGAAGTTTTAAGACTTCTAAAGCTCGTTGATTCGAACTCCAGTTCCCCGTATTCGAAGTCTCGTGTGTTACACACAGAAGTGTCAGGGTTCGCGAAATAGAAGAAGAAATATCAATCATTATTCAGATATTTTTGACTGTGTGCCTGAGCCACAAATACGATATTTAATCACAATTTTGTTCTTATTTCTGCAAGGACAGGAAATTACGAGAGTGAGTGACGTCTTGTTGACGCAAAGAAAGTCTCCAGTTTGGTACTTCAAGAGACGTAATGTCGCTGATCCCTTAAAACATTTTGATAAAAGCCCGTAACAATATGCGAACTCCCTTTGAAACCCAGACTGATTTTAATGACTTACAGACATAGTAGATCATGATAAGACTGCAGAACTTACAGTCTAATCTATGAGATGCACTGTTCGCTTTCGCTTTAACCTGAGGAATTGTAAAAAAAAAACATAACCTTTTATATATCTTGGTCATGTTTTCTTGTTTGAAAAGGCCATTCTATTTTTACCATTTAAAATCTGTTGGCTAAAAATGGCTTAACGACTTTGATGATTCGTCAGAACCTATAACAATCACCTATAAACTGCTAAATAAATAGAAAAATCAAACATGAGTACAAAGGGAAAGGTTGTTTTCGCAAGGAAAGCGCAATTTTCGTACGACGCGTATCCCAACCCAAGCTCTGTGTGCATTCTGATCCTCATCTAAATTGTCTGTATAAAAGACCTGGGTCGGTATTCACAAACCATTCTTGAAAACAAAAATTGGTCTAGTTTTTTGGTAAGAAAGTAACACAACTTCTGATTGGCTAAACAATTTGGTTTAGCCAATCAGAAGTTGTGTTACTTTCAAATTTAGAAAAATCTTGACAATAAGACCAAGACTGTTTTTAAGAATAGCTGGTAAATACGGACCCTGAAAATTTTTCATATGCAGACTTAACTATTAACACTTTACCACTAAACATCGAGTTTCGACGACCTTGAGTAAAAGGGGCTTTAGAAAACATTGTGCGAAAAGGGGAAAAACCTGTTTACCAGCAATTTCTTAAAAAACCTAGTTTTTTAGTCATATTTACTGTATCATCTGCAAATGTTTTGAATTCGGAAAAGTCAAGAATGTTTTTGTCTGGGAAAAAGTTGATGAGGTGTAAACTGCTATGATAATGCTAGCTATGTTTTAGAGACATTGGTTTATTTTAGAGCAGTTCCTTTGTCATGATAGACAAAAGTCCCGACAGACAGTAATTATTTTGACCATTACCACACACAAACACCTTTTATGCTCATTTCGTGGACAGCTTTTAAACATAAAAAAGAGCAAATTCCTTATTCCAGGCAAAATTGAGCTGTTGCTAAAATACCAAATGCTATCACTGGTTATTTCTAGTACCTGTTAGTAGATGCATAAAACAGGAAAACCTAATTGACTCAGTCATTTCATATGAGCCATACTCTGTGCAGGCTGATCTGGGTCGAAACCTTTTGCTATTTATCAATTTTCAGCATGTCAAAGAACCAGTCTACCACATGATTCGGTCGGTTGTTAAACAAAATTGATCGTATGGATCCATAATCATAGGATGAATTGCTTGGTTTCATGCACCACAGAGATAAATTAAACTTGCTTGTGCCAGAGCGTAGTTCATACGTAACACAGACCTTATAATCCGGGGCCTACATTTACCAACCATTCTGAATTTTATACAGTCTCAGTCTATATTTCAAGAATAAAACGATTTCTCATTGGTAAAATCATTTGATTTAGCCAATCAGAAATTGTGTTACTGGCTAAATAATTTGGTTTAGCTAATCAAAATTTGCGTTACTTTGAAATTTCGAAAATTCTTGAGAATTTGACGAACAAAGTTGTAAAGAATGATTGTTGAACGCGCATCCGTGGCTTACATGTGTAAACTCGAATTTCAGCTGCGTCAAACTATTTTCCATTACTGTTGCAAATCATTGTTTCAATTTCATTTTCTCGCATCAAAGAACCATGCTTCGACTTTGATCAAAGGCAACAAATGGCTTGAAAAAGGTGTTATGTGTTGTACTTGTGACATTAACACCATGAGTGCTTGGATAGGTACATAGACCACCGTGAAAGAACTGAAATCCTGTTGAAAACGTTGTACAATACCAAGCATTTGTCTTAACCCTTAACCTGCTCAATAAATACAGCAAAAGTTTTAAGTTGACAGTATAAAAATAACCACACATTGCAATTTTAATGTTATTTTTTAGAAGAAATTATCTCCTTGTGGGACAGTGCAGATCAAGATCAGACTGCACGTTCTGTGCAGTCTGATCTTGATCTACGCTGAACGCAAAAGCGCCTTTGGTCGCGTTTAGTAGCCTTAAGGTTATACTAACTTCTTCAGTAACCACGTATTTAAGCAATCCAATATATCGATAACATCATTTTTTACCGTCCTAAGATTACAATAAAAGACAGAACGTCTACGTTTCAAACACAGCATGCCTGCGTTACCAAGGCAAATGAAATTGAAGCCGTTTTAAACCGTTTAAACGAGGATGAAAATATTTAAATCTGCAGCTCTTTCAGACCGAAAGCCTCCTGTTTGTGACAGGAATTTTGTCATAGAGGTTTTGAATCTGACTCAAGTTCCAAAGGCATCTTATTCTTCCTCTATGTTAGTGAAAATTGACAAGTATGGTACCTATTCATATGCTTCAAAGAGCAGCATGATGTTGATATTGAAGCGGTGCATCATTCGGAACGTTCGCATATTGCAGAAACATTATTGTTGTGAAATAAACGCTACTGAGGTGACAGTGCGTGATGTAGAAATGTTTGAGGCGGGGGGGGGGGGGATGTTTCAGCATTGATGCTAACGAGAACAGTTTTCCCGTGATTGTCATACGTTATTATATTTAACAACTGCCCTTTTCCTGATGGTGCTAATCAAACATTTATACCCTGTCACACCGAACTCGTTTTCACTACGTTCCGAAAATGGATGCCAAACGGACTCAAACTGTGTTCGAACGGAGCAGACGCAGTGGCACACACTGTGAGAGCAGAAAGGAGCAAACCCACACTATGACCAGGTCCTTGAGAGTAACGTCACGTGACGTGCTCTGTTTACGAACTTCATGGACGGGCTAGGACGGGAAGGATGCTCCAGAACTTTGAGCCTGCTCAAGAATTTCTGCCGTCCATCCCGTCCTGTAATTAGACGGAGTGACAACGTACTTAAAACGAGATGGACGTACTATAAACGGAACTGCTGTACTTCGATCCTATTAGGGACGTGTTACCACGTGGTGCAGTCGGGCATCAACTGGCAGTATGTTTGCAAACCAGTCAAAATTACATGTTCTACTTCGACCGCAACCTGTTAACGGTTTTGTTAAGACAGGGTAAAACGTTCTAAGATCTAGTTTGGTGCGACGGAAGCTTTATCATTAGGTCAAAATTATACGTTCTACCCCGACTGCAACCCGTTTAACGATTTTGTTATGACGGGGAGAAATGTTCCAAGATCTAGTTTGGTGTGACGGGGGGCTTTTAGGTCACCGAACATAGTTCAATGTTCTTTTGCGGACTCTTAAGATGTAGTTCACTCTATTGAAATAACGAAATATACAAGCGAAAAGAATTTTACAAAGGCAGTATTTGTGTTTGTAAATACTGGTTGGAAATGGTCATTTAGTTTATTAAGCAGTGTAAGGTCAAATACTCCTGGTAAGGTTTAAAGATGCCCGTCTACAGCCGGTGAGCAAAAACGCTGTTAAATTTCAAACAATTTAGAATGGTACAGAAATCAGCCCTTTGTGTAAACATGGATAAATTACTGACATATATGGTGTAATTGAAAAAAAAGAAACACGGAGATTTGTATTAGAAACCGAACATTGGTCAGAAGAAAACTGGCTGACGATCGAAGGTGTAAACAATGGCGGTGCGTCACGGAAATTTATCGTTGGTTTCCGCCTAGAATCGGATACGGTGTAATTTGCATATAGGCTGCGACCTCCGTCTGAAAATCGAGGCTGCAACAGAAAAGCCTCCATTTTCCTTTGTTTACCTCATTAGACGCAGGGCGAAGGTCAAATATAGTCACGTTACAGAATGCATGATCATCATACGAATCTACCCGAGTGTATAACGGATATATCGAAAATCTTCGATTCAAAAACCGGAAACGACGAGTCTGTTTACATGGAAGGCCGCAACTCAGCGAAATGCATTTTCTATCGTCCATAATCTAAGCAACCTTGCAACCGTCAGGCGCAATATTTGGCATGAAGATATGAGAATGACTATATTTTGATAAAATAAAGACAAAATGAGTTAAAACTGGCTTAAAATGAGTATAAGGGCCTCTTTAAGATCCTAGGCCAAGCGCGACTTAGGGACCTTTTCGAACAGTGTAGATCAAGATCGGACTGAACAGAGCTTGCAGTCTGATCTTGGATCTACACTGTCCGATAAGGAGATATCTTTCCCCCCTATGATATCTTTGAAATGGCAAAATTTGGGTTTTTACTATCGGCTTGAACGTTTCATTCAATGATTTAGAAAGTTAGAGGTTAATTGTAAATACGTGGAATATCGGTTGAGATGCCCTGTCTCAACCAGTATGTTGACCTTTCTAGGTGATAAGAGAGAGGACAGAGTTTAGATTATTGAAGAATACGGCCAAGGAATGGACTTGAGATTTGATCATACGGTCACCAAAAAGGCTTAACAATACAGATCTAGGACAAGAATGCATGCTATGTGCAGTCTTATCTTAAACCTTCCAGGCTGCAAAACTGTTATAAATGATGTTCAAATGATGGCATCTGTCATTGAAAGGATCAAAAATTTTTTGGAGGAAAGGGAGATAATGATGGTAACCAGCATTTTCTCCTTTTCCCTGACGATGTTTTAACCCTTAGGCTGCCGCGCGCAACTCAACGACCTTTTGCGGACAGTGTAGATCAAGATCAGACTGCACAAAACGTGCAAAATGAACTTTGATCTACACTGTCCGATAAGGGGATATTTTAGCACCAAAAACTAACTTTGAAATAGCAAAATTTGTTTTCTCTATCGACTTGGAAGTTTCATTTGACTGCTTTTAGAGGGTTAAGGGTTGAAAGGTTTCTACCTGATTTTTGTTAAAACACTTGGTTGTTGGGTAAAGGGGTAATTTACATATCCCACATGACAAGGTAATGTTCCTCTCAACGCCCTTAGGGTTAATGGGCTATGCAATTAAACTGATGAGTATTCCATGAATTAGACAAATTAAACACCCAATACTTGCGTGACAGTTAATTGCTTGCATATATTTATCGTGTTTCCATAGTAACGGGATAATCGTTCGATTTTATAGAGTAGCGAGGATGCATTTACAAATATGCTGGTTGGTTCCGGATTGTCAGACTGATGTGTGACAATTAGTTTCTGGTCATTATCCAAATCAACTACAAATACTTTACGCTTTTTCTTTTGCAGTGCTACGTGTAACATTTTCCAAGACAATTTCCAATTGATTGCTTAAGAAATAATCTTCTTTCTATCGTGGTTTATCGTTCAATAGACCACAGTTGTGTTGTGAGTTATGAGGCACAATAAATAATCCACGAGGGCGACAGCCCGAGTGGTCTATTCATTGTGCCTCATAACTTACAACGTGGTTTATTGAACGATAAACCACGATAGAAAGAAGATTATTTCGATTCTAACATGACCAACTCTTAATCAAAGGAAAACAAGTTCATACTTAGAGTTAAAACGCGGATGCAGATTATATTCCATTGAATAACTTACTTAGTTTACGCAGAATGACGTCACTCTATATAGAATTACGTCACTCTACATAGAATAACCTAGATTTTACCACGCTTTGGTTGCACTGTGTTTATAGAGCCGAATTCACGTATCATGTTAGAATTGCCCATAACAGAGACTCAGGTAGTAAAATGTGCAGCGGTAAGAGTTAAACGATGCCGGTCGCAATGGCCCTCATTAGACCTCGAAAAGAACCGTGACTCTCTAGGCAGTACTTCAACCATGACCGAGTCGGGAGTTAATCTTGTCATAGTCCATTTGATCTCTATAAAATCTAACGTTTTGATCAAATGCATTCAAATGGAACAACTTCTTCAAAATTTCTTTGTTGCAATGTTAGTTATTAACAAAAAACATGCAGAAATATACTTTTTCGCAACTTTTCCTTTTCAATTTTATGCTTTTTACTATTTTACTCTATAGTAATATTTTAGCATTTTTTTGGTCTTAGCCACAGAGGAGTGAGGGACAGTTGGAGAACAGCCATAAACAATAACAAATCATAGTAAAACCATGTGTTTTTGTAGTAATTTCGTTCATAATTAGACTCAGTAGTGACTTTATGTACACAACTACCACTATAACAATAGAAACAAACGTGTTAATCTTATGTTTTACAATGATCACCCTTAAAGGCATAGAAGTTGAATTATTTGAGTATGTATATACCTTTACAAATTTTTCTAGCATTAAACAGATAGCAATTTTATCAGTCTGCCTAACTGAAAAGATGTGATGCAAATTTGCCACAATTTAGGGAATAGATAATATCATTCCCAAAAGAAAAGAAAGAAGGCTTACCTCTTCCGGTCAATTTCTGTTTTTCCAGCAATGTTTCTTGAAAGTTGCCATCTTCAAATAACTGATAAAGTGTCTGTGTAATGGTAAGTTATTGTGAACCTAGTTTTTCAATATGCTTGGCCTCATAATTATGTAAATGCTTTCAAATTGACCATAGGATAGTATGCTGTTCTATTTGTTGCACTCTCTCCACCTTTTTCTGATGTCAAAATAAACATTGAGTTTAATGGACAAAATCATTAAAATACAGTTTTAATTCTTCAGGTACTTTTTCTCCCGTGGTTTTTGTAAAATAATCAGATAGGTATAAAGAAATTTCCCCCAAAAATTATGTAGATAGATGATTTTGAGCCAAACGTTAGTTTTTATACCAACCAAACGGACTATACACCTTTGTCGCATCTATACAAATTAATCCTAGCTTTCACGAACAACAGGAAAATGATCTCTGAGACACCGTGAGAAAAGCAGAAAATGCAAGTAACCAGCATTTTCTCCTTTATCAAAATAAAAAAAAATAAATAAATAAATAAATACATAAATAAATAAAATAAATAAATAAATAAAAATAAATAAATAAAAAAATAAATAAATAAATAAAAAAAACCTATAATTTAAAAAACAAATTCCGTCGTTTTTAACGACTTAGTTGTCGTTTGGTAGAGCTAAATGTGCTGAGCTAAAAGTGAACGGCAGCATAAATAAATTAATGATGCTCTGTGAAAAAGGGACATCTACAAAATGTATCGAACCTGGTGAGTGTGTGCAATTCGTGCAGGCTGACATATGTCGAAACTTTATGTTATTTGTAAATTTTCTGCATGTCAAAGGACCATTCTACATGTACCTCATATTTCAGTCAATTTTGAAACAAAATGGATTTTATGAGTCAATAATTCTGTGATGACTTGCTTGGTATAATGCATCGCTGAGATGCATTAAGCCGCATTTGCCAGGGCAAATACTTTCGATGTCATTATTATTATTATTATAATTATTATTATAATTCAAAGCTAAAAAAGATATACGGATGTTTTGTATAATCATACTCTACGGGATAAAAGAAGATTATGCTAGCGGTCCATATACCCAGACGTATAAGAAGAATTGACTTTTTACATGTATATGCTGTACACATGCACACGCTTTTTAACGAACGATCCCATATTTTTAGTAAAAAACTTCTTTTTTTACAAATCATTGTGGTAACCATCATCTTATTCTTCTCCCACAATGTTTTGTACCACCCCAAAGACAAGTTACACTATTAAATGGTTTGAATTGCATTTAAATCGTAGTATACAATTGCTTCCAATACAGAGGAATCAAAACATTGTGCCGCATAGTGTACAAATGGTCTACCAGTCTGGTCACCCCAATCTTATGTAGATCAATTTTTTTGTGCATACCAGTGGCCAAAACAAGTTACATAAAGGAAAAAAAAAAATGAATCGTAAGAAAAGGAGCAGGACCCCCCCCCCCCCACTCCTCTTTTTCCTTAAATAACAAAATAACACAGAAGTTTTTGTGGAAAGCAATGGCTAATTTTCAATATTTTCAAAATGAATCCCTTTACATTCACCGATAAAGTCACATTTGTATAGCAAGTGGTTTAAGGCTGAATTCGCTGTATTCTTTTCGAAAGTAGTGGTTGTCGCCTCTAAAAACAATCATACACTTCACGTTAACCCTTTACCACACAATCCCGACTTTGACGATCCTCAGAAACGAAAGCTTTTGAAAGCATTGTAGGAAAAGGAGAAAATACTGGTAAACAGCATTTTCTCTTTTTCCCACATTGTTTTCTACCCTTCCCAAAAACATAATTCAATTTTTGAGTTGTATTTATTTTGTCGTCTGCAAATGCTTTCAATTTGGACAAATCTAAGATTTTCTCATTTGGTAGAGGTCAAAGGGCAAACCTGGAACCAAAGTCGGTAATGTACAGGTATAGGTAATATAAAGGGTTTGTGTCTTGAAGCCATCGGGTCGCTGGTTCTAATCCCGAGCTCGACCAATTCCTTTCCAAGGATTTACGACAGTCATTACGACATGATTCACTCTTCGCTCAACGCTGATCACCGTGTCGACGTTGCTTATGTAGGCAAGCAGCCTGGGACCTGGGAAAAATGATTGATTGCTTGAATGGTGTTTGACGTTGCTTTCAAAATTATTTCAGTAATATCGAGGCGACAGCCCACATATTCATGTATTTCCTAGGTTTCACTAGTACTAGGCTAGGGCTCTAAAGTGTCTTAGCCAAGGACACTCCCATTAAAAACCAAGTGGATCAAGTGAGGTTTGAACCCGTTGCCTCCAGGCCAAGAGTCCTACACTTTACCACTGAGCCAAGCAGGACCCCGGCCTAGGAAAAGAAACTCAAGGAAAAACATTGACAAGTGAATAATCCTCGCGATATAACTCAAAAACCATACAAAGAAAGAAAGAAAACAATCGAATAAACGGACATATTCGTCCCTATCGACGTTCGAACCAATCGATATCATCGTATTCACCAAACTATTCACGTGCAAATCAACGTATTCGTATTCAGAGATAAATTCGAATTTCTCGATATAACGCTTATCGAATATTTGTTATACTGTAAAGTCGTATAAGACGTAAAAGTTGCGCGAGGAAAAACCCAGACTACCCCGCTACTCGTGTTTCATACCGTTTCGTATAAGCCAGGTATCAACCTCAATAAGGATACTCTCTGATGGACCGAATGTATGTGAAAATTATGCAAAATTATTCCATAACTAATATTACTGTTGTCATTTATGGTAAACATTGAAGAATTTCTGACAAAATAAGAGATATGAAATCAGAAGGACCATCTGTTATATGCAAATGACTAACAAGGAATCTTCTTTCAAGCCGTATATCGCTCCGCGATTCCGCGATAAAAGATAGTCCGCGTTTCAAAAGATGAAATTAACCCTTGCCTACTGTGTGCCACCGACATTTTTTTTTCTTTCTTATTGCGGAGAATACATACTTAGATAAGCTTAACATACGTGCAGGCTTATCTCGATCTACATTTTCTGCTTCTTTGATGATAGTTCTGTTCATCTTAATTGATTCCTCTAGACCTAATAAACTAAGCGAAATATCATTTTTGATGATTGATAAAATGCCCCGAAATAGGCTAACTCCATACCAAGCAATCTCGAGTTTTGACGAACCTGAGAGAGAAAGCTTTTTAAAACATTGTGGGAAAAAGGAGAAAATGCTGGTGACCTACATTTTCTCATTTCCCCTTAATGTTTCTACCTTGTCAGAGCACTTACGCTCATTTGTACTACTTTCGAATTGGTCGTCTCCAGGTGAATTTGAAGAGTCTAAAATTTGTCGTTTGGGAAAGGGTAAAGTCTATCGCAAAACAATGTCGTGTTCTTGATCCAAAAAAGTAGCCTTCTTGAAAACTTTTTGGGAAAAGGGAGAAACCACAGTATGTAGAATTTTCTCCCTTTTCTCACAATGTTGCTTTCCTTCCGAAGACATATGTCATTATTCCAGAAACATCTGAGATTTCGTGTACAAGTGCTTGAATATTGATAAGTCTTAGAAAGATATAAAATCATACTCCTTCACGAAACGATACATGTCTTATCAAATCTCGATTGACTGATTTGTTCCCATCTAAGTCGGTATTTGTATGAATCTGGATGCCATTCAATTTTATCCTATGGTCTCTCAGTGGATACTGATGAAATAAAGATGTAGCGCTCGGGCAAAAGGGTTAGATGTATCTTATAGAATCGAATCCATTTTGTCTAACAATCGACTGAATTGTGAGGTACAATGGTCCTTTGACATGCAGAAGTTTTAAAATCAGCAAAATGTATTGACCCATGTCAGCCTGCGCAGACTGTGAAAAGGGGGTTTAATGCATCTTAGAAATGCATTATCCCAATAAAGTCGTCAAATAAGGATTCCATAAAATCCATTTTGTCTAACAACCGACTGAATCATGAGGTAGACTAGTCATTGGACAAGCAGAAAAATTACAAACAGCAAAAAGTATCGACCAATGTCAGCCTGCGCGGACTGCGCAGGCTGACATTGGTCGATACTTTTTACAGACGGGTTAAACCACCATGACCTATACCGTCCGCTTGTTTAGCCAAGCCTACAGGATAAAACTCTGAATTCAGAGTTTCAGTGAATTGTTTTTTCAGTCGTTGCAAAAGGTCTGATTTATAGGATATATTAGCCTAGGTTCCAGCCCGATAATTTTTTTCTTTTAAAAAATCGGACGTTACTTTGTCAAAAATGGGAAATAATTACGGAAGCGATAAATCGTTTTGCCACAGATCTGTATGGACTGTGAATGGATACCGCGATAAAGGGTGATTAGAATATTATTACCGCCTGGACCCAGGCTAACGATATATTTATATGGCGCTGCAGAAGTACTAGCTTGAAAAAGTGTACCGAAAAACAACCTGTCTCAGATATAAACGGCAAAAGCAAGTTCTAAAGTCAATTTCAGAGATCAAGATCAGAGTTTACAGATATTGTAATTCGATCCGAGATCTTCAGCTTCCTCTACTCGATGCTGCACTATGATCGAGAAATCTCCATTGTTGCAGGAGAATTGTACAGTCAGACTTGGAAAAAAAGGGCAAGCTGACGATTATGGTGGCAAAAAGGATAGTATACAGACCAAATACTTTGCACCCGACTACGATTTCCCTGAAATTTTCAATAATGTGTTTCTATGGCAGGAGGTCCTGCATGGTTCGACAGGTGTTCTGGGTTTGATCGTCTCCAATGGCGCTGGTTCCGTGCGAATGTCCACAGAAAAGGCTTTCAGAGGCTCAGCTCTGTAATTGTGACATCTGTAAGAGTACAATCTGATCTTGATCGACATATTTGAATTGCTGCATTTACCAGAATATACCCGAGAATTTTTCTCTTCCGTCACGTTGTAAGAATCGTTATGTGTATCTTCGTGTTTAGTGTCATTTTTTTCAGTAAATGACATATTTCAGTAGGAGGGGCAGCGGACTATGACGATTGCGATCAGACTGCAAGGACCTTATTGTCAGATCTTGGGTATTTAATCTACGATACGTTGGAGTTCTTGCCGAAAAACAACATTTGAAAATGCAATATTTGGGTATTTGGCAATTGGTCCGATTAATCCTTAACCTGCTGTATAAGTGAAATGTAACTTTCAAACCCATAGTACAAACAGAAATATTGCTATTTCAAAGATAGGTTTGCGGAAAATACATCTCCTTATCGGGCAGTGTAGATCCAAGATCAGATTGCACGTTCTGTGCAGTCTGATCTTGATCTACATTGTCCACAAAAGGTCCTAGAGTTGCACTTTGCAGCCTAAGAGTTAATTCATTTATTCGGCAGTTTTTACCACAGGCCTTTGAAGCTCTATTGGTCTATCACGGAACACTAAAATTGTCCTTGTTCTATCATCGAACACATATAAAACATTGGTGCATCGCCTGTATATCACGGAATATATATTCAAATTTTCATTAACACCGTTTCTATAAGAAGCACATTGGCGACTCCCTCTATATCGTATATGCTTTATATGCCTTGAGTCGTGGGTATTTCTAAAAATAGCCGTGGACACGTGTGATGACGTCATCTAAAAATAATTTTTTTGGCAAAAAAAACACAACTTTCCCCTTACCTGCATATTGCCACAGTTTCATATCTGTAGTCTGCTCTGGTATGAAATTGTATAGAAAGTTATAAAAGGACTACACAACATTTATTTGCAACTTGTTTTTCCTTGAGTCGTGGTCTGTCAGGGACGGAAGTACACCTGCACCCAAGTCTCACACCAGTCTTGAAATTGTCACATAACTAACTTGTAAACTTTAAGTAACTGTTAATGTTCAACATGTATTGTTTTAAATTTTATTTAATCAGCCTAAAAAAAAACATACTTTAAATATTAGAAATTTATCATTTTTGCACGAGTGAACTAATGTTGATGACTTAACAGCAATGAGGACAATAGAAGTCCCCATGTCTTCTGACCACTCTCACTGTAGGACAAAATCTCAAGTGACATCAGTGTCCACATTTTGTGCATTCTGCCCACTTAACAATGACAATATCATTACCGTCTTTCAAACCTGGAGGAGAGAAACGGTTACAAATGCAGCACTTTTCATCTTCATCTTCTAAATCACATTCACTATCATTATTATCAAGATGAAGCTTTTTATGTGCATTTCTTTGGCATAATCCACTAGTTGATGGTTTTGGTGATGTGCATTTTGTATGGATTTTACTTTTTATTCTTTCAGATTTAGTTGATGGTTGTTTCGTTTTGTTGAGATCATACTCTTCAGTCACTCTTACAAGTTCTGCAGTTATACATTTCCCACCAAGTCTTGGCTTTTTGACTTTAGATACTTTGATGTTTGGAGATTTTAATTTTGGACTTGTATCAATCATTTTCTGGGACAAAAGTTCCTGCATAGTTTGGGACAACTGTTCTGGTTCTTTCCTTTTCTTAGGAAATGATTGTGAGGGAAGCAACAATTCCTTTGGAACAGCATTTGCATTAAAAGGAGATATCCCACATTTTTTAAATGCTGCAACAATATTTGTAGGTGTCATAGTTTTCAGGTAAGCGTTTCCAGACAAAGCAGCTACATCATACCTGTTTATAACACTTCCACGTTGTTTTGCCATCATCAGGTTACATTGGCTGTAATAGCAAGCTTTGAAAGGAGCAAAACAACCAACATCAGGGGGTTGGAGAGCATGAGAGGCATGAGGGGGTAAAACAAATAAAATAATGTTATGTTCAATTCCCAATAATTCAATATTAATAGTTTTCATGAACATTGGCGAGTTCTGATTGGCTGAAAAATTTTTTTCATAGCTCCATGAAAAAAAAAATTTAGCAGTGCCGGAACTACTTTTGCAGTCAAAGTAATGTAAACAAACATATATATACGAGATTTCATAATGTTTTTTCGGTCTGATTTTATATCGAGTCCGAAGATTAAATTGCTAGCTGAATTTGTTTTTTCTGAATACTGAAAAAAAAGTCCAACAGTAAATTCAAAGAGAGAGCTGAAAACTCATTGTTACTCTGCTGGGTTTAAACGATCTTATTTTCAACTTAATTCTAGTGTATTGAACTTCTAATAATAAATCCACTCAATCTGCAAACGTTCAATACTGTAATGACGTCATGAATTACGTCATTTGACGTCATGAAGGAGCAGTTTTACCGCGCTTTGAAATATCAATGAAAAGGACAGTAAATAAATACGCAATGTTGGATTTACACAAAAAGAGCAGTTAGTATTATTTAAGTGCATATTTGTTGTCTGTGATATTGAATTATAAGGAATGAAGAGAATTTTTTTTTGTTTTCATGGAGGTATGAAGAAAAAACCTAATCACACTTTTGTATGAAACCGCTTCGCGGTTTCATACAGTGTGATTAGGTTTTTTTTTCATACCTCAATGAAAACAAAAAAATTCTCTTCATTCCTTAATTTCATAAGGCCTAAATTTACATGGGATGCATGACCATCATATATTAATAGGATTGAGTCATGATTGTCTCCTGAACCTTTTTGGATGTATTTTAGAAAATGTGTTTTCAAATATTTCATCAGTATTTGACCATTTGACCAGCCAGATTCAGACATCTCATAGGCTGAATTTGGTGCAGCACCATGTAAAAGATCATCATTTCTAAGCTTTCCTTTGAAAACATAGAATGGTGGTAAAGCAGTACCAGCAGCATTAATACATGCAATAAGAGTGGTAGTTGTAGAATTGGGTGAAGTAATTGCTTGTATTTTACAAGATGATTTCCCTGCAATAACTTTCAAAGGCCTGTGTACCAATTGCAATCCAGTCTCATCCAAATTATAAATAAGGTGAGGTTTAGCTTTAAGGCCATTCTGTTCAAGCACAACATTTAAATCAAAGAAGTATGAATCAGTAACTTCTTGGGTAAGTGAAGATACCCTTGTTGATGATAAAGACATAGGTTTGATTACTTTTGAACGACAGTCCCATCTTTTCAAAAATGCGTAGTACCATTTGTCACTTAAAGACTTCCCCTGTTCAATTCGACCAAGTTTCACTGCCATTTCAGTCGCCAAAACATTTAACTGTGACCTGTTTAAACCATATCCAATTTTGGCAAGTTCTTCAAGATGATCCACCAATGATTCCTCTTCATCATGTGAGAAGAGTGACGTTTTTCCCCAGGATTAATTGGTGTGCACTTTGTCCAAGATCCTGTCTCTCAGAGTTTGTGCTGATACCCCATAAAGTCTTGCAGCTCTTTCAGTTGGGACATTATCATTTTTCACAGCATTATAAGCCTGCAGCAAAGCTTCTCTGGAATATCGCTTATTTCTTTTTACAGCTTGCTTTGGATGTACCTAAAATGAAATAGAAATGACATATGAGAAAAAGAACTATCAGTGTCGATACAACTTGCTAATAGAAAAACTGCTAAATTTCCCACCTCCTAAAGCTGAAAATTAGTACTGGTGTGAGACCTTTTTTTAAAAGATGCTGCGCATGCACACAACATTAAAGTGGTGACCTTGCACTTTGAGTATGAAAACATGTAAACAAACACTAGGAAAAGTATGTTTTATGATGTTACCATGACAAAAACAATTACATCTGAATGAAAAAGTAAAAAATCCAATCGATAATTTTCACTCTAATAAGTAAATACCTGTTTAAACAGCATATTTGGAGCTGCTACACATTCGTGACCCTTCGTGAAAAAGAACCGGATCGAACGATTGAAGATGCCGATCTTCGTTCCTTAGAAATACACGTCTTTTGCTTACCCACGACTTACGAAAAACCCACGACTTAAGGAAAACCAACCATATAGTAAGACAAGGTGTGCAACGAAATCGAAAAAAAATGACCCCCATCCCCTTTCAGAGATAATACAGAAAATGGAAAAATAAACCTAGTTACCGGCGCAGAATGGTTCATTAATGATTTTTCTTCTGTACCCTGACCCTCAAAAGTTCCAAACGGCTCTTGCCGAAAAATCATTAATGAACCCATCTGCAACGGTAAATAGGTTCATTTATCCGTTTTCGTTTGAATATTATCTCTGAAAGGGAACGGGGGTTAATTTTCTTCGATTTCGTTGCACACCTTGTCTTACTATATACGATACAGAGGGAATCCCCATGTGCTATTTATAGTAACAGTGTCCGATAATGAAAATTTCGTTATCCCTTGATAGACCAATGGAGTTTCAGAGGCCTATGGTTTTTACATGGGTCTTTCTGTAAGTATGAACAACAACTATAAATTGAAAGTTTTTAGTCTACACCCCCAGGGTTAAGATGAAATATGTTTATAAAGACATATCATAGGTAAAATGTTAAGCAGCACCTTCTTGAAAAAGAGCCGAGCCCTGTAGGTCAGTCGGTAACGTGCAGGACTTAGATCCCAGGGTTCGCTGCATCAATTTTCAGCTGTGCATGAATGGTAAAGCAGCAGGTGCCGTGAAATGAATACAGAGCGAAGTACTGGTAAAAGAAACTAAAAAAAAACCACAAGTATGGGTAGGTGCAACTGGCCGCTGCGAAAGGGCGTTCAACACCAAGCAAAGAAAAGTCTTAGGAAAATGTCTTTATTAAGAACACCCACAAGGTTATGATTAAAAAAATACATACAATATATCCAACATACAAACATGCTATTATCATATTGTTTCTCTCAGTTTAAATTTTGACATTTCACAAAAGGAAGAAGTAGCAGCACTATCCATTGAAAGTTAAAGATGTCCTAGTAAAAATAACGTTATTTCTTACACACAAAAAAAAGGTGAGATGGATTACTCGTACAAGCGTAAAATAAATCCACGGTTTAATTGTAAGATTTAGCGACACAGACGTAATAAAGCAAAATGAATAGCAGCAACTCCTATTGAAAAGTAAAAATGTACTTATTTCAAACTTGTGTTCTACACTGACAAAGTTAAGAAGTAACACGCACTCGCTTATATATATATACAATAAACTGATTAAACAAACATGTAATAAAGTATTGTTCCAGGTCTATATCAACGGTTCCGCGCTGTTACAAACCCATGGAAGAAAGCTTTGGAAAACATTTTTAAGAGGAGAAAATACTGGTAACCAATATGTTCTCTCTTTCCTGCGAAGTCATCTACCATTTCAAACAGAAATTATATTACATGTATTTGAACAATGTTTTATTTGTCGCCTGTAACTGCTTTAATTGTTAAAAAGTATCAAAACTGGTCAAGGGTTAACCAAACAATGTCGAGTTTTAACAACAATGAAAGAGGAGGCTTCTGAAAACATTGCTGGAAAAAGAGAAAATGCTGGTAACCAGCTTTTTCTCCTTTTCTCACAATGTTTCCTACCCTTTTAAAGACAAGTGTTATCAATTAAGCTACATTTAATTTTTCATCTGCAGCAGTTTTGAAATTGGAAGAGTCTAAAATTTTGTTGTTTAGTTTTGCTTGGCTACACCGACTTTTGATAGAGAATATTACATAGCTCTCGGTGCTACTTAAATAACGAAGAACTGCTCTTACATAATTGTTAAAGAACGCATAGTATTGACAGAGCTAAATACGAAAACAGAAACAGCAACAAGTAGAGAGTTCTCATGACAGCTTATAGATTGATTGATTGTAAGGTGTTTAACCGCGTTTTCAACATTATATCATTTATATGGCCACGGCCAATGCACCTATCCATGCTCTCCTGGAATTTCTTTTACCAGTACTCCACACAATATTCTTTCCAAGCCACTGGCTGCTTTCCCACATGAACATAGTTGAAACAATGGTCAGCGGTGAGAAAGGAATGAATCATGTCGCAATGACAATCATCAATCCTCGGAAAGAAATAGGCCGAGCCTGTACGCTACCGACTGTGCTATTCACAGCTTACAGATTTACCGTATAAATATCTCTACTGTTCGGACATCGCTCACGCAACCGTCCAACTCACACCTACTATACCACGGAAATAATGATGATCGAAATCGCAAGAAGCAATTTGTCAGAGGTATCCAGTCCTTTTCCCGCATAGCATTTCCAAATAATGCAGGGACTACATCACTCTCAAAGCAATATTTATGTCGTAATGAACCGCTGAATTTACCAAAATACACCCGGTAGTTTCTCCCGTCTTTCACGACCTTAAAATCTTCAAATGTACCAACATATTCTTTTATTGAGAAACGCTTCATTTCTATTCTCATTTCGAAGCCTTTGTTAATTGTCAGTGTTGATAAGTGTTGGAATCCAAGCCAGTAATTGTCACCGAATCGCCCAAAACCTTTTCGGTATTCTTCTTCATCTTTATAATCACTTACGGCCCTATAGTCCCACTTATAGATTCTAGCCCATGCACTGCCGTTTGTTGTCTTGTGACAATCAAGTTGGATTGTTTCGTCTGTGTCCTGCAAATAAATGCCATATAACCCAGTTTCAATCCCCTGATTGCAAGCGAGAATGAAAGTCCGAAATAGGGCATCGTTGACTTTTGCAGACATATCCTTGATCACAAACTGTGTTGAGTTTAACGAAACATTTGTTGAGGCTAGCGGTATCATACAGTGTTCATTGATGTCATCTTGCATGCTTTCTCGCAGTTTCTGAATTCTTTTATTCACTTCAGATTTAGAGGTTTCCACATTTGCTATTATTAATGCCGTTATGTTATCAAACCCCTCCTTTTGATAACTGTCAGACATTTTGATACTATTCTTGACTTCTTTGTACAAGTTACTGAATCTTTTTTCAATATTGGTCGTCTCCATCAGAATGACTGACGTTGCGTTTTCTCTCAAAGACTCGATATCGTTTAGGATTTTTGCAGACACTTTCTCTACATCACGTTCGTAAGCGATTTTTTGGTTTTCTATTTCACGTGTCATCGTCTCTTTCAATGCAGAAAGTTCATTCCGAAGTTTCAGGTTTATTTTCTTTTCCATGCCAAAAGCTTTCATCACCCTTTGCACATACGGCGCTGCTTTACCTTCATCTTGCCCGGCTTCTTGATAGCTTTTCTCTTTGACGTTTTTAACCACTTCAGGCAAGACCGTTGTTTTTTCGTCTTCGCCCTCAAAAAACATCTGTATGTCTTCCCGAAGCATATTGAGCTCAGTTTTCAGTTCGGTCCGAAGATTGTCTATTTGGCGTTGTAAATGTTGCTGAGTGTTTCGAAGACGGCTGATAAATCTTTTCTCTGACGAACATCCATTGAAAAACAGAAATAACCATAACATCAACACAGTTAGCTTCCAAGCGGACTCCATGGTTCTTTGTAAGCTATACACCCAATGTCGTTATTTAAAAAAAACAAGTGGATTTTTACATAACTACTTCGACCCTTATCCATGCCAAAACTAATTTTTCACGTCCTTACAGTCGACAGGTTTTAAGAAAACTTGCTCGAAGGAGCTTTTGGTTGGCGTAGTGTTTTCTACATAATTAAACACCTTTTTCTTACCTTTCTTTCAACTATTTCCCCTCTGTGTCGTTTGTACCAGATTTTTAGGTAGTACTGATTGGTTTTCATGAATAATTAGATGGTTAGTTTTGGGATTTCAAAGAAGAGTATTAATTGAAATACATGTAGTTGCTAAATAACGGCTTGCTGCACATAAAAATATTAACGGCTTTCAGACGAATTTTATCGTTTAGTGGCAGACCGTTCTCTGACAGCATTGTTAACAAGCATAACGTTTGGTACTATTTTCTGGATTCGCACAAAAGATTTTTTATGTGTGTACGTATTGAACAATACTTCATGTTGAATTACAGGGACTTTTCTTATCAAAATTATCTGTTTCAAATTTGTTTCAGGTTCTATTGAAGTTGGCATTTGGAAAATTTGATTTTAGTCTTTAAACTGTAGAAAAGGAGATCGGATAGCAGTAACTTGCAGGCTGATCTTGGTATAGTTTTTTTTCACCAAGGGCATATCATTGTTGGCAGTGCATAGGGTATTATGTAATATACAGTGTGGTTCAAAATTATGTTTGGCAATTTCATGACATTAATTCTTCACTAAGTTATGTTGTCGTCTGTAAATTCTTTCACCAACATTCTATCGCCAGGTGCAGAGTTAGCCTTTAACGGAAATGATACAGCCTACCTTTGCTTAGTTTAGCGTTTAGCATCATTCAAAGCAAAATTATTTCAAAATAAATGAGCCGCGCTCTGTGAAAAGGGGGCTTAATGCATCTGCGAAAAGTTTCGACCCAGGTCAGCCTGCGCAGTCCGCGCAGGCTCACCTGGGCCGAAACTTTTCGCTATTGGTAGATTTTCTGCATGTCAAAGGATCAGTCTACCTCATGATTGAGTCGGTTGTTAAAAAAAGTGGCTATTATGGATCCATAAGTATGTGATGGCTTTCTTGGTATGATGGATTACGGAGATGCATTAAGCCCCCTTTTGCCAGAGCATGGTTCAAATAATACATGCACAAGTTTATCCATATATTTGTTTTTTCCAGCACCAAATATATAAATGCGGCCCCTATCGACTGCTGAAACTACATTCCACTGAAACTAAGATTCTTTTTTCATTGGCTGGACTAAACAAGCGAACGGTATAGATCAAAGATCAGTGTACGTTCTGTGCAGTCTTATTTTGATCTATACCGCCCGAAACAGCCTCGACAAATAAAACTTCAATCAACTAAAACTCAGGATGTTTTTTTTTTATTTTATAGGCTTGACTAAACATGCGGAGAACGTTGATCAAAGATCAGACTGCACGTTCTGTGCAGTCTGATCTTGATCTATGCCATCCGCAAAAGCCTCTGTATACGGCTATGGCATTGAAAGGGTTAAACGGTGTTAGAGCATTGTTCAAGTCACTAGTCACTTTCCCATATAGACAGACTTGACTTGAGGAAAACATCAAGGACAAAGAGGCCATTTTAAACACTTTACAGACTCAAAATTGTTCAATGCATTAGTTTCGTTTCAAAGTAGACACGGCTTAACTGAGAAAAGGCCAATGAAAACAGGAAAGTTCACCCGGGCACTTGACAGAATTTTAGTAATAGGTTGTTTCAAATGAAAACCTATAGATGTAGATGCCTTTCGGACAATAGATTATGATAATCTTGGGTCACCTTTAGCCGTAGTTTCAGCCCTGTTCTTTTCTTTGCTTACCTTACCTTTTTAACAATGGCATAATTCAAAAGATGTTTATAGTCCGTGTCAAATAAGGTGACTGCGATGTGGAGTTTTTACGCCTTGACCTAGATAAGTCGCCTCGAACAAACTGTTTATACTTGTTTAGAGTTGAAAGGTGAAAGGCATTTCAACATTATTCTAGTACATGTATTATAACAGTAGCCAGAAGCTATCCATGGATTCCAGGAGCATGTTTTATCAGTTCTTTGAAAATCGCTCATCCAAGCAACTGGTCTGCCTACTCATATTATACATCGCCGAAGACATATTCAAGGGTGAGAGAGACCTTGATTAAGTCTATCAGCACCATGTACATGTAACTGGACCTCTTTCAACAACTGAACATGCAACCGACTGAAACTCAGATCTTTTTTTATCCTATAGGCTTAACTAGACAAGTGGACAGTATCGGTCAAAGAGCAGACTGCTCGTTCCTTGCAGTCTGAGCTTGATCTATGCCGTCCGCCAAAAAACCCTGTTTTTGCCTTCGGTGCTGAAAGACTTGAAGACCAAGGTTACTGTCTCTTAGAAAAAGAAATTAATGATTTGTCTTACTTGAAAACGAGGTAGTAAGTTGTCATAACTTGTCATCATAGAAAGCTCAATTCTAAAATGATACCGCACAAATTATGTAACACCCTGTACTTGATATTCTCCCATGACATACACTTAACCGGATCGGCACTTCACTATCACCGTAAAATGAATGAATCAATTCCTCTGTTTTCGTTGTCCAAAAATGATACCGTTGTAAACTTGGAAGTTACAGGTAAGAATCAAACTGAGAACTGTAGATCTAAAATCAGATTGCATGTCGTGTGCAGTATGATCTTCATCTATACCATCTGCAACAACAACTTGTGTTGCCTATGATGGCTAGAAGGTTATTATGTTTTGTTTTGTTTTCAGTTTAAAAGGGCGTTTCGCTGAAAAACGGAAAAAGATACTTAACTGATTTTTCCACTTACTTTCCTCGTTTACAATTTTCCCTCATGAGCTTTCATTGTCATACCAGCGCCTCTATAAAATGAAGTGTTTGAAATGTGTGAAAAACATGGAAAATGTTCTTTTGTAATCCAAACATCTCCATTCATTACACTCTTTTCTTTATTGACAGTTTGGGCAAGAAATATTCGAGTGAAATCTTGATAACAATTGTCGAGGTGGTTACACATTTACATAGAGTTTGTAGAAAAGGGTCATTTTGATAGGGTTATACTTGTCCACAGTCAAAGCGTTTTGCAGAGGTCAAATCAACTGTGTTTCAAAGGATAGGTTTTTCTTTGAAAGGGTGGAAAATATTGTGGGAAAAGATGAAAATGCTATTACCAATGTTTTCAAAAGCCTTCTTCTTCAAGGTCTTTAAAAACTTGAATGTTCTTTGAAAACGATAAAAGTTTATCTATATCGGATAAGATTCGAAAAATAGCTAATGTGTCTATTGGCCTATATTTCTTTATGCCATGCACTGTGAAAAGGGGTTTAATGCATCTACAAAAAGTATCGACCCATGTCAGCCTGCGCAGTCCGCGCAGGTTGACATGCGTCGAAGCTTTTGCTACTTGTAAATTTTCTGTATGTACAATTGGATGGCTAGTCTTGGGAATGGAAGAAAAAGTGAAATTCAAATTGTCTCCCTTGTTAGATAAAAACCGAGATATCCAAATTGCAACCGCGTCCTTTTGTTTGATTTCCTTTGTTTTTATCCTTACTTTACTAACAGATTTTGCGATTATTATAAGTTGACTTATGATTTATATGTAAGGCCTTCATAATATTTGCAAATCGAATTTCACGCCCTATTAACATTGAAATGCATCAAATAGATCCAATTTGTGGTTAGATAAATTTTGAAGGAGATATTCAAACCAGAACATGCTTAAAAAGAGCAAAGGATATCAAGGATAAAAACCAAGAAATACCCTTTTCAGGACCTAGTAAATAGTTGAGAGCTATCAAGGGAAGTAACTGTCTTTTGTCTCTCAATTTAGAGATTGAATGGTGTATGTTTTACGCGTGTACAAAAAGCTACATCCATTTTCATAAGTTCGATTAATACTACGCTTAAATTGTTCTCAGCCAATTGATTGGCTATCCTTGGAAATTAGAGTACCTGGTTTAAGAATAGTTGGTAAATAACTCCCCTCCTCAGGTATTTGCAATGTTTCTTCCTGTGTACATGAGTATGAAAAAGCGTCAGTCAAAAGTTAAATTTACACTTAGTTCATATTTTTCTCAGCCAACCAATGCCCGAGTATATGCTTAACTGAATTTGTGCTCAAACTTTATATTTCATAGGTGCCTGCGCAAGTATGACAGTGAGATAAGAAGACTCATTTAATTCTTTCTGCATCAAAAATATGAACCATGCTGTGGCAAAAGAGGGCTTAATGTATCTCCGTCATGCATTATACCAATCAAGCCGCCAGATAATTATGGATCCATAGTAGTCATAATGTATACTGATCCTTGGACATACAGAAAAATGACCTATAGCTAAAAGCTTCGGCACAGGTCAGCCTGCGTGGACTTCGCAGGCTGACCTGGATCGATACTTTTCGCAGATGCATGGTTCATATGGCCTGCAACACGCGAAAAGGGGCATTCGGACATTTGCGCAAAGTGTCGTCTCAGATCAGCCTGCGCAGTCTGCGCAGGCTAATCCGAAACGACACTTTCCGTTTTTATATAATTTTCTGTTTTGCACAAGTCTACTGAAGGACAAAATATAATGTAGTCGTAAAGTGCCGTCTCGGATTAGCCTGCGCGGACTGCGCAGGCTGATCCGAGACGACATTTTACGCAAATGTCCGAATGCCCCTTTCCGCGTGTTGCAAGCCATACAATTTCGACCTCCTTCTACAGCTGAAAACACGATCCACTAAAACTCAACAAAAATTTATTGTAAAGGCTTGACCATACCATTGCCTAGTTTAGCGTTTAGCACCATTCAAAACAGAATTTCAGTTCATTCAAAACAACTAAAGTATGCACTTATCCAAAGATTTGATTGCTTAATTCTTTCAGTGGCAAAGACATTTACGCGACCTCTTTCGACAGCTGAA
The DNA here is from genome assembly GCA_946811185.2 of Hippopus hippopus. Lineage (NCBI taxonomy): Eukaryota > Metazoa > Mollusca > Bivalvia > Cardiida > Cardiidae > Hippopus > Hippopus hippopus. The sequence continues at coordinate 27,652,325 of OX328100.1, read as the reverse complement.
GCTAGAACCCACTGAAACTCAGGATGATTTTTAAGCTTGACTAAACAATCGGACGGTAAAGGTCCAAGATCAGACGGTACGTTCTTTGTAGTCTGATCTTGATCTATGTCGTGAGCAAAAGCCCCGGTCTAAATGTTGAAAAGCTGCTGTACCAATGTTTATTAATTCATTTCTGTACAATTTTTAAATTTCATGTTCAGCTGAATTGAGCTTGGAAAAAGTTTTATAAGCATTGAGCTAGTTGGCTAGCCTTGAACTGACTCAGCAAAACATCTAACCGCCCACTTTTGTTTTTCCTGTAAAATCGACCAAGTAATATACAGATAAGTAAAAACAAATTGTAACATATATCTGGACGTTAGACATGGTGTTGTAATGAAAAGATTCTCGATTTTGCCAACAGAAGGTATCTCTTTTTAAAAATAAGGCAAACACCTGGTTTGCGCATGCGTGGTGTCTATCAGCCAAAACTGGTTAAAAAGAGAAGCCTAAACACTGAAACATTGTCACCAATATGAAAAATAAAAACACGAAAATTATTTTCTGCACAAAAATATAAACCGAAAGAAGCAATTTAAAAAAAAGACGACTTTTCAATTTTCAATTTTCAGTGGATTAATGTTAAATAAGTTCCTTTCAAATGAACAAGTCAAAAAATTATTTTCAGACTTATGCTGAGGTATGCTTTTACACTAGTCAATTATTCTCCAAAACCTCAAACCAAATGAACTGTCTCTTTTCTGGATACCGGATGCCAGAAAAGGTCTACCGGGGAATACAACTTAAAAGTGGCCGTTTCGAAGTTTGGTTTAGTGTATTAAAAAGCAGACAGTACAAGTATGTATGTATGTACTTGTTGCAATGGTTGTTAAATACGCCGCAGATAGAAGTTGAAAAAAGCTACACTCACGAGTTAAATTTATACCAGGTTCAAATTGTTCCCGAGAAAGAAATAGCGTCAAGTAGATTGTATTTTAGGAGACGAACATCGGTTTTCCATTAGAAACACTCAATTAGAAGTAAATCTAAACCACTGTGCATAGGATATCGAAAAGGAAAACTGGCGACATCCGAAACGACTTGCGTCGGGGATTTGGTGTTAGAAAATAATGCGCGCGACTATCTCAGTGCAAAAGTGATTGCGAAAAACTAGGTATATTATGCGTCCACACAATTTTCGTTTTGTAAGCATACTAAGTTAACCCTGACCGGGCTTTTAAATTTTAAGTTGCCTTTACGGACAGTGTAGATCAAGATCAGACTGCACAAAAGTGCAGGCTGATCTGTGATCAACATTGTCCGCTTTAAGCATTCTGAAAAAAAAATTGCTGTTATTCTGGTCTCATTTCTGGACTCAAAATATCGGTTTGGCATTCTAAGAATTAATAAAGGCACAATTGGGCACTATTTCAGGAGTGTAGGTATAGATCAGGGACACTATTTACCAAATATTTCAGACATTGCTCCGAGTCTAAATTCTTAAGACACTCTTGCCATCCAAACCACCTGATCCGCTGAGGCAGAAAAGCCAACCAGCTGCGGCGATGCATCAGTGCCTGGTCCTAGGGGATACCTTAAATGTGCTGGCTTAAACCTATACCACGCAATACCGAGTTCTAACGACTCTCGTGTAAAAGGCTGTTTAAAACCTTGTGGGCAAAGAAGAAAATGTTGGTCACCAGCATTTTCTTCTTTTTCCACAAGGTTTTCGTCCGTGTCCAAGACAAATCCCATCATTCGAGATTCATTTAGTAAGTCGTCTGTAAATACTTTCCATTTGGACAAGTCTTATATTTTGTGATCTGGTAAAGAGTTCAGACGGGTGCTTGCTTAGGTGCATTTTAAACGCATTGGCCTTCTCTGGGATTTCAATGTTATGCTCGTTTAGTACAGGTCGCTTGCTTCAAAAGGTGGTCACTAAGATAGGTATCGCTCTTAAGTAATTCCTATTTCTTAGCCTAGGGCATTCTTAAGCACCATCCCATCTGTCTTCTTTCTCTGCTCATTAATAGACTATCCGTGGACCTAATGCGTTTTTTCTTTCGATTATATGTCTTGTTTATGCAAATAACCCCGGATAAGGAAATTTCTTCACCCTGTGAACGCCAGTTGGATTGAACAGATGGATATACATGTATTGGTAACTAAAAAGGCCTAGGTACTCAAGATAAATAGCTTCTTTTTGGACAGAACATCTGAGTATCAGATGGTGTAGATTCAGCGCTAGGATGCACATCCTTTGCAGTCTAGGCTGGTGCTATTAAAAGCTTATCTTGCCCAACTATTGGCACTTTTGAGTCTAATATACGAAACAGTCCCGATGTTTAATGTTTTTGAAAACATTATGTCAAATCCCGAGGTTTAATGTTTTTTTAAAATATTGTGGGGGAAAAATGCTGGAAACCGGCATTTTCCGTTTTTCCACAATGTTTTCGTCCCTTTCATAGACAAAGCCTTCCATATGAGCCAAATGTTATTATGTCGTCTGCTAAGTCGAAAATTTTGTCGTTCGGTAACGAGGTAATTAGCCGCGTCCAGATGCTTTCAATAATGGTTATGGCCATGTCCATTTTTGTTGTCTAGTAAAGGATTTAAAAAAGAAAAAAACTTATTCATATAGTTTGTGCACAACCTCACTTGAGCACGTAATCACCTTTTAAAGCCATAGCCCTTGGTTACGGTGCTACACTGTCCACTAAAGTTGTTAAAATTACACGTGACAAAGCAAGGGTTAGTTCAATTCTGAATCCAACAATCCTGTTCCAACAACGAGGAAGACGATTTTAGAAAACGCTGCATGACTATAGGAAAAACTGCTGGCACCCTGCATGTTCTCCTTTTCCCCGTAAAGTTTTCTGTCCTTTCAAACACAAATCACGTCGCTGGAATATGTATACGCCAACCATTCTTAAGAATATTGTTAGTCTTGTTCTAAAGAGCTTTCTAAACATGAAAGTAACACAACTTCTGATTGGCTAAATCAAATGGTTTAGCCTATTTCGTTTAGCCAATCAAAAGTTTTGTCACTTTCTAAATCTAGAATTAGACTAAGAGTGTGTTTCAGGATGGTTGGTGAAGACGGAATCTCAGCCACATTCAATTTGTCTCTATCTGCTACAGATTTCTTCATGGTCGAGTTGAATATTTGTCAACAGGGAAAGGGTTAATAAAACTTATAGATATGGCCTGCAACACGCAAAAAGGGGCATTCGGACATTTGCGTAAAGTGTCGCCCCGAATCAGCCTGCGCAGTACGCACAGACTTGTCCGAAACGACACTTTCCGTTCTTTTGTAATTGTCTGTTTTGCGCAAGTGTACTGTAGGACAAAATCTAATGTAGTCGTAAAGTGCCGTCTCGGATTAGCCTGCGCGGATTGCGCAGGCTGATCCGAGACGACACTTTACGCAAATGTCCAAATGCCCCTTTTCGCGTGTTGCAGGCCAATTATAGTTTGACCACAAATTTAGTTAAGATTGAACCCATGTGTTATAAGCATGGGCCACGGTCTTGAACTTACACTGTCTAACAAATCCTTTCGAAATTGCCTTCGGTGCAGCTAAGGTAAGTCAACCCTTTACCCACAATCCTGTGAATTACCGATCATGACGAAGACGTTGTTTGAAAGCTCTGTTAGAACAGGACAAAATTTTATGTTAGAACCGTTTTATTACAAAAGTTCTTCTAGCAATGCTGTCAACCAGCATTTTCTGCTGATTCTGCTGTGTTTATTTTTTCTTCTTTTTTAAACAGACGAATCGCAACATCTTAGCACAATTCAAATTTTCTTCTGCAAATGCATCTGAGCTATGCTCTGTGAAAAGGGGCATAATGCATCTGCATAAAGAATCCGCAGTCCGCGCAGGCTGATATGGGTCGAAAGTTTTTGCCATTAGTCTATGTCCTATATGGCAAGGGACCATTCTACCACCAGATCCAGTCGATTGTTAAAAAGGGGGAATTATAGAGATCCATAATTATGTTAAGACTTGCTTGGTATAATGCATCAAGGAGATGCATTAAGCCCCCCTTTTTCAGAGCATGAGGAATCTAAGATTCTTTTCGTCCTGTAGATATAATAGACATTATATGCAAATATTGAGCGCAGACTTTGTGAAAGAAAATTTAATAAAACATAACAGGAAAAAGAGAAAATGCTGTTAACCAGCATGATAATTCCTTTTCCTACAATGTTTTCATCCTTTCCAGTAATATTTTTTTATATCTAAGCCAAATTGAAAATTGCAAATTTGTCTGCTGTCACTTTCACTTTGGCGGTGGCTAAAACTCGGTCTGTTGTAAAACGTTAAGAGAGAGGGACAGACTAATCTCTACAGACAATAAAGTCCATTATAAGACATGCATATTCATGAGATAGGGACATTCTATTGATTGTCCAGACATATGAGATGCCATAAAGAGCCTCCATGTAATGCGAGTCCTTGACATTTCTAAGGCAATGGTGCTTTCCATAATATATCGGTATTTCATCTAGTTACCCTCTGAATCACATTGGCAGTGGACGATTTTTAGCTCTTTACCAAACAACAAAATTTTAGACTTGTCCGATTTCGTTTGTAATTGCAGACGACAAATCAAATTGCAGCCATTTCGATAAGATTTTTTTTCTTTCTAAAATGGTATAAAACATTGTAGAAAAAGGAGGGGAAAAAATGGTAGAAAACATTGTAAAAAACAAGTGAAAATGGAAGACATTTAACCTCCATGTATGAACTGAAACGATAGTAATCTTCCAGCGCAGCTAAAAAGAAGTATAAGGTATTGTCAATTAAATTTTAATGGACCTCAGTCCAGTCTACCTCATGATTCAGTCGTTTGTTAGACAAAATAGATTTAATGGATTCCTAATTATGTAATGACTTGCTTGGTATAATGAATCATGGAGATGTATTAACCCCCCTTTTCATAGAGCATGGTCCTTATGTATACATGTATAATTGAGCCGTGCTCTGGCAGAAGGGGGCTTAATGCATCTCCGTAATGCATGATACCAAGCAAGCGTTCCTATACTTATTGGTCCATAATAGCCACATTTTTTAACAATTGACTTTATCATGAGGTAGCCTGGGTCTTGGACATACAGAAAATTGACCAATAGCGAAAAGTTTCGGCCTAGGTCAGCCTGCGCGGACGGCGCAGGCTGACCTGGGTCGATACTTTTCGCAAATGCATTAAGCCCCTTTTTCACAGAGCATGGCTCAATTATATTCAACGCAGTTCTGAGGGCACAGATGAGCTTTAAATGACAACACTTTGAAGACAGAAAATCTACCTTATTATGTTTTTATTTAAATCCTCCATATGCTGAATTAGGTAAATAAACATCCCTAGCTCAGATCAAAACCAAAGTTTTGCGATTTCCAAGTTTTCCCAATGAAAATTTCAACAAATCGAATTAAATTAATTTTGATATGATATGTGCATTCTAATCTTAACCTATACTATCTGTAAAAGTGCATTGATTTGTGCTCAACAGGCTAAATTTTAAAATTAGGCTCCCTCAGAAATAGCTCATACTGCAGTGATTCCATTTCGTTTCTCATCAAGCCTGAATGAAAGTTATATAAGCAACTGAAATATTACGATATGCACTTAAAGTGATGAGTCGTTAATGAATTGGTTGAATTAATGCCCACTACGCTTGCGTGACACTTAATTGTTTGCAGATATCTATCGCGTTTCTATAGTTACATGCTAAACGTTCGATTTCCCGGGCGCTTAGAGATGCATTATCGAGCACATAATACCAATAACGAATAAAGTTACTTTGACTTCGATCAGATAAGCATGTACCATTATCTCCCGTGTACTTCACCAAACGACAAGAATTTTAGACAAGTCAATTTTGTTGGTATTTGCAGACGACAAATAAAATGCGTCTCAAATAGTGGAAGTTGTCGTTGAAAGAGTAGAAAACATTGTGGGAAAAGGAAAAATTCTGGATACCAGCATTTTCTCCTTTTCCCACGAATGTTTTCACAGGCATCTTCCTCAGGTTTCTAAAACACGGGACCGTTTTCTAAATGGTGAAGTTGATGTATTCTGTATAGGCTATCTACGTCAGCATTTAATTTCTGTTTTATTCTCTGAGGTAAAACTGATGTTCTGATTTAGCTCTTATCCTGCTAGATAAGTAAAATAAAACTTTCAAGCCGTTAGTAAACAAATTTTGCTATTTCAAAGGTATTTTTGGGGGAAAATATATCTCTTTATCGGACAGTATAGATCAAAGATCAGACTGCACGTTCTGTGCAGTCTGATTTTGATCCACACTATCCGCAGAAGGGCGTTTAGTCGTGCTTAGCAGCCTGCTTAATAGTTAGTAGTACATTCAAATATGCTTTTGCAACCAACCAGAGATAATTTAAGATTGCCTACATAAGGTAGGTGGTTGTTTAGTTCAAATAAATATTCTCTCATTTTTCGCTCCGTTTCTTGAAAAATCGGTCTCTCAAGACAGGCTGGTTGTTTATGATAGGCATTCACCCATTATCTCCCGCTAGATGGCATTCTACAAATACACATCTATCTAATATGGGCATTATGGGTACAGAACCGGACTACTTTTCAAAACAACAACCGTTACTTTGAATTTCAAAATGAAATAAACGTTTACTCAATAAAACGCTACCTGGTGCGATTCATTCAGCTGTGATCGGCTAGCATGTAACCTATGCATCAGCCATTTATCAAAACAGCCCCTACATGCTTGGGTAATAGGCTAATAGCTTCGCTGTAAGCCCTACTTTTCCCGAATATTCGGGGGATGGGTGATGCGTCATAGCAGACAGGTCGAATCTTCGAAGAATATGACATGCGCAGACAATGGGTGTTCACCATGACAGGTTGACTGTACTCAAGTACATGTATTTGTTAGACGACATGCTTTTATCCGTGGCTCATGACTTTTTTGTCTTTGAAAGGCTAGACTAAATTGTTGTTAGGAGCATTTGCTCCTTTTCATGCTGTTTACAAAAAAAAAAAAAAAATTGTGTAGAAAAACGTACATGTACATTGTAACATTATGGAATTAATTACACTTCTGAATTTCAGCAGTCGATAGCGGTGAAGTAGTTTGATTATTATTATTATTATTATTGGGGATTGAAAGAGTTACGTCCATTCGCATATTGACAGGCTATATTGACGAATATGAACCACACTCTGTGAAAAGGGGGCAAAATGCATCTGGAAAAAGTATCGACTCAGATAAGCCTGTGTAGTTTGCACAAGCTGACCAGAGTCAAATTTTTTTTTTATCGGTAAACTTTCTATATGTTAAAGGACCTGTGTACCTCATGATTCAGTTGTGTGTTATACAAAATGGACTTTATGGATCTATAGTTATATGATGAATTTCTTTGTATCAAGGATATGCATTAAGTCCCCTTTTCACAGTGCGCGGCTCATATATAAAAGAAGCTGCAACATAGCATCAAACTATGCTGTACTCCAAAAAAATAACTAAAGTAATCCACAGAACCCTCAAGACTAACTGATCCACTTACTATGCCCTTTATGTCACCATAAATCTTTGTTCACAAAAACGTCGACTGATTCAATTGAGCTAGATGAGGGACACGATCACATGAACTTTTTAGCGCACACATCTCTGTGTTCTCGACTTTGAGGAAGAAATAGTTTTAGGCAACATCATGGGAAAAGAGGAATAATTATGCGGGTAGCCGGCATTTTAACTACCCCCACAATGTCTTTCACCTTTCCAAAGACAAATTGCAGCTACTGAGCCACAAACAGTTCGTTTTTAATATGGGTGAGTCAGAAATTATTACTGTCTAGTACAGGGATCTGTGCAAACTTTGTATAAAGATACATAGTACAATACAATACAGTAAAATACAATACAATACAATACAAACAATTCATTTAACGTTGGTTTTAAGAACAAAATAACATTAACGATGTATCGCTATTTTCCGACATAATAACTTATTTACTTTGTTCGTGGCCGAGTCCGGTAGCTAAGTCATTAACGTAGAGGGCTTATTACCACGTGTGTAGCTCAGTCGGTAGCGTGCAGGACTTCAGAACACGGGGTCCAGGGTTCGATCCCTGGCTACGACCCCTGACTCGGCCAATTTCTTTCCGAAGATTGATGATAGTCACTGCGACAGGATTCATTCAAGAGTGTTGATCAAAGTACTGACAAAGGAAACTCAAAGGAGCATTGACCACCGTGCTATAACTGAAATGCGAAAAAGTGTTTGCCATCAAGCAACAAAAAAAAAAATACACAAACATACAAACAAACAACAGTTGGGCTTGAGTTGCTTCCCTGGAATAGCTGGCACCACTTGTATCAGTATCTTACATGTGGAGCTGTACCGTTGAATCTGGTGGATTTATATTTAATATACTCCTTGGCTGCAATTCATCAAACCTGGGGCTATTAGACTGTCCGTTTAACTCTTCACCGAACGACAAAATTTTAGACTATTACAAATTAAAGGTATTTCCAGACGACAGATGAAATTTTGGTTGTTTGTGTTGTTGTTGTGGTCGTCATGGTAGTTAGTACAACAGATACGGTTATCCATGTTAATTCTATCAAGATTGGACTGAAGTTACAGTTTTGCGTGCTCGCAGAAGCTGGCGAGAAAAAGAACGCAGGAAACTTCCGTGACTAACTTAAGATGAACTGTAAATGACAATCGACGTTTGTAAATGATTGTCTCTTTGTAAACAACGAGGGCAATTATAAATTTGCATATTTTTGGTCGAGGGACCGTATTGATTTCTGCGACATCCGGAACTTTTGGACATTCTCTTTCAATCCTCATCTCGTGAAGACGACCCTCTGCATTTTAGAGCAAAACAATTTTAAAATTTGCAATAGGTAAACTTGCTCTTTGTATACCAGCGATTTCTCCTTGCCCATAATCCTTTAACCAGTATTTGTGTAATACATGAGTCATGTTCTGTGAAAAAAGCTTTTAATGCAGACACACATGGGTCGAAACTTTCTCCTGATTATAAAATTCTCTGAAGGTCCGAGGACCATTCTACCTCATAATTAAGTTGGTTGTCTGACAAAAGAGATCCATAACTATGTGATGACTTCTTTTGTTTACTGCATCACGGTTGTGCTCTTACCAGAGCACCGCTTATGTACTCGTATTTCACAAGAGTGTTTTGAGCTTGTCTTCCACAGATTGCTTAACTCTTTACCAAACAACAAAATTTTGGACAGGACCAAATTGAAAGCGTTTGCGAACAACAAATCAAATGTTATTTCATTAATGATTTCTCTCTTTGATGGGGTTGAAAACATTGTGGGAAAAGGTGAAAATGCTGGTTACCTTTTCCTACAATGTTTTCAAAAGCTTCTTTTTCTTTGGGTCGTTGAAACTCGGGATTATGTGGTAAAAGGTTAAGGAGGAAATCACTAAGGCCATATCACCACCACGTGGGCTTTTATCACCAAAATTTGAGGGACGCTGTAGCAGAAGGGGGTTTAATGCATCTTCTTGATGAATAAGTCATCACATAATTAAGTATCTAGAAAATCTACATGTATTTAGTCCAATAACTGGCTGAATCTGAAACAGAAGGTTCCTTTGACATGTATATAATTTACAAATAGCTTCAAGTTTCGATCCATATCAGCGCGGACTGCGCAGGCTGACACGAGTCGATACTTTTTGCCAATAGATTAAGCAGAGCATGGCTTATTTCTAAATAGTATGCTAATTTTGAATTCCAAGACAAGTACTCACGTGACAGATGTTCTCTTCAACAAATCAGATGGCTAGCTTTAAAATAAGGAATTGTATTCGATATTTTAGAAGAAGAGGAAGAAAGTGCAATCAGAGTCCGTGTGAGATTCACCAATATTCTAAACAACGTTCTTTGTCTTATTCTCCAAGATTTTCTAAATTTGAAAGTAACACAACTTCTGATTGGCTATGAATTTTATCAAACAAGTTAAGAAAAAAAAAAATATCAAACGAGCCTTTGGCGCGCTTAATATTTTTTTGACGAGTTTAATTGAATTTTACCTCAAAAGCCAACGAGTGTCAGGTTCTTTTTATCACATAACCGTATATCAACAACGATGGTTCATGATGTGTTAAAGCATACAGTGTGCATGTGCATCAAAATTTAAGTGAATCCTGTTCGCTTCTTTTTCAGGTACACTACGGACGAAAAATAGTTTCGTAAGAATTTGCATATAAATTATAATGATTTCGTTTTGCAGCTAAAGGTGATAAGATGCGAAGCTCTCTCACAATTACCAATTTTGACAATTAAAGGCCCTATAACTGCCCAAAGTAAACACTGGAGTGGTAAAATGCATATAATCTTCTATAACACCATTTAAAAGTACTGGTATGGAAATTATTGTGAAGATGACAATGTGTTATTTTGCGGTCGGTCAAAGTTATTACACAGAAAAAAAGGGTGGCTATGTGATAAATGATTGTATCATATACAATTGAGCCGTGCTCTGTGAAAAGGGGGCTTAATGCATCTGTGTGATCCATGGTACCAGGCAAGCCATCACATAATTATGGACCAATAGTGGCAACCTTTTTTAACCACCAACTTAATTCTGAGGTAGACTGGTCCTTGGACATATAGAAAAAATACCAATAGCGAAAGGTTTCGGCCCTGGTCAGCCTGCGCAATCCGCGCAGGCTGATCTGGTCGATACTTTTCGCAGATGCATTAAGTCCCCCTTTTTATAGAGCATGGCTCAAATATAATTGAGAAAGTATTGATCATCCACAACTCTACCAACGGCAGTTAAAAATGCTTGTGTCTACAAATATGCATATATATACCCATTGTCACTGATTGGCGTCCAAGTGGTGAAATCTTTATCAAACGATCAGAACGTGCAATCTGATCTCCGTCCTACATGCACCGTCCGTTCGTTTAGTCAAGCATGTAAGATAAAACTCTTTCTGAGTTTCAGTAGATTGTTTTTTTTAATTGTCGAAGAGAGCTGAGTCTATAAATTTGGCGCTGAAACAGTTAGATGTATCGTGCCTGGAAGGTTAAGTAAATTTTGTCCGGTTATTATTGACTGCGGGAACGTTTTTGTATTATTTTCCGACTGGTATGCAGGGTAATTTAGAAAGGACTCCGTGTGTTTGACAGACTGATAGAACAATAGACAAACGGATTGTTTGTACAGACAAACCTCTCGCAGGCTTTATCAGGGAACATTTAATATCAATTTAGGCATCATAGCAAAAGCTAAATAAATTCCTATTCATACAGGCAGGCGGGACGTCATGAAATAGACTGAATAATGGTCAGAATTTAGCTTTTTTTTAAATTAAGTTTTATTGCCGCTTCTACGGTATTTAAATCATGTCAAGGCTACAGCTCACCAGTCCATATATCTCTTTAGCCTCACCAGTATTTATTAATGTGATTCACTACCTTGCCCGAATATTGGACATGAATGTTGCGGCAAGAGGGTCAGTTAAAAAAATCCCAATGCAAATCAAATGTTTCAACCACTAAGCCCTTCCTCTCCCTTCCCCTCTTTTGCGAGTTACCATTGCGTTTTAATAGCACTAGCCATGCAGCTAGTTTGGGGCGTATTTTATGGGCTATATGGTTTGTGTTATACGTGTACTCTCTGTATTTCAATCTTTTAATTCATGTTTGATAAGAAAGTGTCTTCAGGGACTAAACATCTTTTTTTTTTTAGAACTTTTCGATGTCTGTGAATATTTTGAAAAACCATATTTGGTATGTGTTTTACAGTCCATCTGTTACTCTTAAGCGTTTCCTGAGGAAAAGCTAACACAAAGTTCCTTGCACATGATGCCATTTCCCCGATCTCGGTCCCTTAGCCTTTTGCTGACCTTTTGCGGACAGTGTAGATCAAGATCAAACTGCAGTCTGATCTTTACCTTCACTGCCCACAATGGAGATGTTTTTCTGAAAAAAAAAAAAAAAATAATAATAATAATAATAACTTTGAAATAGCAACATCTGGGTTTTTACTTTCGGTTTAAAAAATTCATGGAGGATTTTTAGCAAGTTAACGGATAAAATCGAAGGAATTAAGAATACAGCTCCTATTTCGGCAAAGAAAGGGCAGCAGGGGATTTTTGATGATGATTTTTAATCTAAGTTACTTGGAGAACAATTTCAGTGACAAACATATGAAGGATAGTGCTGAGTGTATGAGTAGAGGAACGGCGTAAAAGCCATGCGTCATGTTACAACAAAAGATGCGCAGATACTAATTTCGATTTTTTCCGAAATCTGGATTCCCTGAAAGCTATAGAAAATCCGAGCGAATGATTTGAAACATCCCAAAGGAGCCAATTATGATGCCTGGGCCAATATATCGGCTATGGGATTCCTTACAATGGCTCGCAATTAGTGGCATGATTAATGTATTGACCGTTGCGAGGCCCATAGAAAGCAATAAAGTGAAAGCAGCTGTTTTATTCCCGGCAGTCAATAGTTTTAAATTGTCTAGTTATAACATTTGTTGAATGTCGATGATTCATTTGATCCAAAGTAAATAGAAGAAAAAAGTAGGGACTAAATTAAAACTATTTATCACTAGGTATACGGCTCTCACATCGTGAACGGAATAATGATACGATGTGGGCTATATGGCCAAAATGGTATCATTATTCGGCTGATGCGGACATGGAATTTTTTATCATATTTGGTACATATGTCAGAGGCTGACGCTTCATCCAGTAATGTCATAACGTCAGAGATGGTTCCAGCGAAATTTATTGTCCCAACATTTATTCAAACATTGCCTTAACTAATTCGTATTATTTCATGCTTTTCGGTAGGTTATCGAGAAATACCGGTGAAAATTTTTTCTATATTTTATGGTTACGACTAGTGAAAATACCGATTTTTATATTCTAACTCTTCAATTGAAGGCGGAAACAGTTGTTCCCGCGCACTAGTTACCTCGGTAAAATGCGCGTGCCTCACAACCAGATGGAAATATGAGGTAATTTAGCTTATATTTCTAGTTCTTGACATAATATTGTAATGCGTTGCTATGCGGAGGAGGTACGCCACGGAGAGTAACCGAAAAGAACTGTACTGGATTTTGATAAAAGTCCCCCCCCCCAAAGGGTTAAAAGCATGAAATAGCATTTTCTCCTTTTTCCACAATATTTTTTTATCATTAAAAGGTAATTTTCTCAGTTTGAGCCATATTTAATTTGTCTTCCGCAAATGCTTTTAATTTGGACCAGTCTAAAATTGTGTCGCTTGGTAGAGTTAAAAAAAGAGGAAAATTAAATAGTCACTATGTCTATGTCAACCTGTTTCAACACCTTTTTTATCCCCCGCCGAAGGCGGAGGGATATAGTTTTAGCGTTGTCCGTCCGTCCGTCCGTCCGTCCGTCCGTCCGTCCGTCCGTGTGTCCGTCCGGGAGAATATCTCCAATACCATTGGATGGAATTTCGTGAAACTTTATACATGTGTACAATAACCCATTCCGCCGATACACTTTTTTTTTTTGATTCGATGAAAAATGGCCGACTGGGAGCGATTTTAAGTTACGCGGTCAAGTACATTTTTCGGCGGGGAGTATCATTTCAACGAAATAGCTTGTTTTTTTTTTCGAAATTTTCAGAATTATTGATTTTGTAATATGACTTGAAAAGACTTATCCTAATATCAAATATTTCGAGTTCATTTCTCATCCTATTTTCATTTTTCCATGATTGTGGAATACTGATAATAAGAACTTCTTTCGTGATGCGACCATTATTCGAATTACTTATTCTTTTTTTGTTTTCAACAGATTGCTCGGGAACCTTCCATAGACTATTTACGGCTTAACCCTTTACCACGCAATCCTAAGTTTTAACGACCCTGACAGGAAAGTCTTTTAAAAACAACGTTTTCTACCCTATACGAGAAAAATTCTATATCATTTGAGCCAAATTTGGTTTGTCGTCTGCAAAGACTTTCAATTTGAACAAGTCTGAGTTATTGTCGTTTGGTATAGATTTAACCCTTAGGCTGCTAAGCGCGACTCGCTGACCATTTGCGGACAGTGTAGATCAAGATCAGACTGCACAGAACGTGCAGTCTGATCTTGGATCTACAGTGTCCGATAAGGAGATATTTCTCTCCGAAAAAAATAAGTTTAAAGATGCCCGTCTACAGCCGGTCGGCAAAAACGCTGTTAAATTTCAAACAATTTTGAATGGTACAGAAATCAGTCCTTTGTGTAAACATGGATAAATTACTGACATATAGGGTGTAACTGAAAAAAAGAAACACGGAGATTTGTATTAGAAACCGTACATTGGTCAGAAGAAAACTGGCTGACGATCGAAGCTGTAAACAATGGCGGTGCGTCACGGAAATTTATCGTTGGTTTTCGCCTAGAGTCGGATACGGTGTAATTTGCATATAGGCCGCGACCTCCGTCTGGAAATCGAGGCTGCAACAGAGAAGCGTCCATTTTCCTTTGTTTACCTCATTAGGCGCAGGGCGAAGGTCAAATATAGTCACAAACAGAATGCATGATCATCATACGAATCTACCCGAGTGTATAACGGATATATCGAAAATCTTTGATTCAAAAACCGGAAACGACGAGTCTGTTTACATGGAAGGCCGCAACTCAGCGAAATGCATTTTCTATCGACCGTAATCTGAGCAACCTTGCAACCGTCAGACGCAATATTTGGCATGAAGATATAAGAATGACTGTAGTTTGATAAAATAAAGACAAAATAAGTTAAAACTGGCTGAAAATGAGTATAAGGGCCTCTTTAAAATAGCACTATTTAGGTTTCTACTATCGGCTTGAAAGTTTTATTCAATTTATTTAACAGGACGAGGGTTAAGTTATAACGCACTTCAGCTTATTTCACAGACAAGTCGATCGATCAAACCCCCAAAAATTCCATTCATGATTCATAGAATCACATGAACATTTCTATGCCTTATGTAGAATGATGTAATGTAATAAAGTACAGAGATCATGCCAGAGGAATGAATTATTGGATTACAAAAAGGCTGCATTTCCAGCCTAAATGTATTCAGGAGAAATGATCGTAGTATGGGTTCATTTTCTTTCGTGAAAATGCCATGCAAGTCTGCAGATTGTCAATGGTTAACTTTCAAAATGACGTGAACCTTTGATCGCTCTTACAAAACCGTGGAATATACAGATTTTTGCTCAGAAAGAACAACGGCTCTCTTTTGTAACATTGTTTTGTTGGTCATCTGGGTATGAAGATCACAGCTATTCATATCTGAAAATCTTTTGTTCAGATATCTTCCATCATTGCCCGAAATCTTTAACTGACAGATGACAGATTGCGGCCTCACACAGAATACGCTCATTTGTGAATATGTCGTAGAAGACTTTTACTCTCTTTGTATTAGAACGCTTCATAACAATTATCTTCATCGTAGTATATTGTAGAAAAAAGAGGAAACAAATGAGTCATGCTCTGGCAAAAGGGGGCTTAATGCATCTCTGTGAGGCATGATACAAGCAGGTGATATACTTGTGAATCCATAAAATCTATTTTGTCTGACAACTGGCTGAATTACTAGGTAGACTGGTCCTTTCACATACATAAATTGGCCAATGGCGAAAAGTTTTGACCCGGGTCGACCTGCGCGGAATGCGCAGGCTAGCCTGGGTCAATACTTTGCGCAGATGCCTCAAGCCCCTTTTTCACAGAGCATGGCTCAAATATTATAGATTTAAAATGGCACAGGACCATATTCATCGACCATTCTTCAGAACTTGACCTCTAAGATAAATTATTGCATAAAATGTGCCTTTCCAGGCCGTTATAAGCATGTATTAACGGGTAAAAAGCGGTCGTTAACGGGAGAAAATGTGTATTAATCAGTACATTCACGCGCCGTTAACGCCCGGCTTTGTACTATCAATATCCTCGATCCGGGCCTACCTTGTAAACAACATTTGTCCTTGTCAGAACTCTCCTAGACTCCGACCAACAAATTGTAGGAACTTGTACCATATTAGATCCTCTATGTGGCTTGTCTTTGATGATATTAGTACACCACAAACAAAATTGTGCACAGAATCTCAGTCGAATCGAGATCTGAACAAAAAATCACCCGTGAAATGCACTCTACACCAGCTACATCCCACCCACTTTTTATCGTGATCGGCAATTCTTTCGCTTGATATAGATCTATCTCTTGGACGTCTTTCGGTTACAGAAATTCATATCCACTCATTTATCCTAGTTAAAATCGATCCAGACCTGTGCAAGTTTATCCCACAAAAGTCCACTTAGTATTAAAAATCATTCGAAGTGAATTTACACCGAGCGAATCAAAACTGACATGTAGGACTAACGGCCCTGCACTGTTCGTAACAAAAACTTTTTCTCCGACTTCCGGTTTTTACCCATTTATGTCCGGTACATTTGAAGTTCGCTTATTTCCATTTCTATGGAAATATTTTTGCTATTGTTGCAAATTATTGCTAAAAGACTTTTCCTTTATGCAATTATAGCATTAATTCACGTTTTTTTTTTTTTTGTCATTAACATTCGCAGAGGCCCTCAAATACTTTAACCCCCTCGCGCTTCGCACTCGGGCGTTAAACCATTTTTCAGGCCTCTGCGAATGTTAACGACCTCAAAAACGTGAATTAACCCTATATGGCCTGCAACATGCGAAAAGGGACATTCGGACATTTGCGTAAAGTGTCGTCTCGGATCAGCCTGCGCAGTCCGCGCAGGCTAATTCGAGACGGCACTATACGACTACATCAGATTTTGTGCTACAGTACACTTCCGCAAAACAGAAAATTACATAAAAACGGAAAGTGTCGTTTCGGATTAGCCTGCGCAGTCCGTGCAGGCTGATCCGAGACGACACTTTACGCAAATGTCCGAATGCCCTTTTTCGCGTGTTGCAGGCCATATTGTAATATAAGTAATATCATCTTGAATGTAAATGAGCCATGCTCCGGTAGAAAGGGGTTTAACACATCTCCATGATGCATTATACCAAGCAAGTCACAACATAAGTAGGGATGCATAAAAACCAATTTTTTTTTTCTAACAACTGGATGAATCCTGGAGTAGAAGAGTCCTTTGATATGCAGAAAATTCAACAAAAGCAAAGGTTTTAACCCAAGTCAGCCTGTGCAGACTACACAGGCTGACCTTGGTCTATACTTTTTTGCAGATGCATTAGACCCCCTTTTCACAGTACATAGTTCAATTCTATATTTAGATATCATATTCATAGTCTTGCGCTTTCTTTGGAAATTTATGTTAGCTCTCGTCGTAGAAAGAGAATTTAATATATCTAATGGTACTCATTGAGGGACCGAATTCCGAATTGCAACCATCTGTTTGTTTTTCTCCGACATGATTTTACAAACTAAAACAAGCTACTTATAAAGTGAACGTGTCTCATTTTTCTGACCTGGAAAACTTGGTAATTTCTTTTACACCGTATTTTCTATATAATTTTCACCTCGATCGTTTATATTGATCGACATGAGAAAAGACGTTGTGTCGTCTCCCGCGATGTTATCGCGATTCTTTGGATGGCTGAGTTTGTGTAGTTTATTAGTTCTCGAGGGAAGAATAATGACCTTTTCGCATGGATGTGACCTGTTACTCTAGAAACAAAACCGATAGCACGTGCTTGATACTTTCTGGTTTCCGTTTTCGAAAACCCCTTTTCAACAAAGTTATGACAGTCCAGCAGACAGCTCCTATGAAAACAGTTTTGACAGATAAGCAAGTGTTTGGTTCAAGGAAATCCTTTTTTCCCTACAGTGCTGTTTTCAACATCGAATGTATCAGCTTCTTTCCATCGAATGCAAAACTGTAAACTGTTATTTTTCTTATTCTTCGACATTTTTAGGACATATGGTTTGGAAAATGATGTGTGCAATCGAGAAGTTTGTATCCAGCATTTAATTTTCTCCTTTACCAACAATGTTTCTTTCTGTTTGAAAGATGAATCTTACCGTTTGAAATACATATGAGCCATGCTCTGT
Organism: Hippopus hippopus; assembly: GCA_946811185.2. Taxonomy (NCBI): domain Eukaryota; kingdom Metazoa; phylum Mollusca; class Bivalvia; order Cardiida; family Cardiidae; genus Hippopus; species Hippopus hippopus. The sequence goes on along the minus strand of OX328100.1, from coordinate 27,634,312 downwards.
GATATGGGGGCTTAATGCATCTGCGTAAATTATCGACCAGGTCAGCCTGCGCAGTCCGCGCAGGCCGACCTGGGCCGAAACTTTTCGCTATTGGTCAATTTTCTTTGTGTCCAAGGACCACTCTGCCTCATGATTAAGTAGGTTGGTGAAAAAATGGTTATTATGGATCCATAAGTATGTGATGGCTTGCTTTGTACCATGGATCACGGAGATGCATTAAGCACTTTTTTGCAGGAGCACGGCTCATATATATGACACATGCTCTGGCAAAAGGGGGCTTAATGCATCACCGTGATACATGATACCAACCTAAATCATCACATAATTATGGATCCATAAGAGCTACTTTTTTAAAAAAACGACTTAATCATGAGATAGACTGGTCTTTTGACAAACAGAAAATTGACCTATAGCGAAAAGTTTCGGACAAGGTCAGTCTGCGCGGATTGCGCAGGCTTACCTGGGTCGATACTTTTCGCAGATGCATTAAGCCCCCTTTTCACAGAGTACGGCTCATATTTAACATCTGTAAATGATTAAAATACGGAGAGGTTTAATCCTTTACCGCACTTATAACACTTCTTTACATCTTTCGAAAATATGCTCAGTTCCATAAATAAATGTGCACTTAATTTTCTTTTATTTCTCGTCGCATGTTTTGCTGAAGACCAACAAATTTGGTATCATACTTTAGTTCAGAGTCTGTAGAAAATGCCAGGCTAATCAGATTTTGACTAACAGAAAGTTTAAGTTATGTTTTTGCAGTTTAAATAAAGGTGGTACTAAAATCAAAGTTGCAAAAGTACTCAAAGACTAAGGTAACATTAAAGTTAGGTTTTGGCCACCGCTCTCGTTCAGGAATGGAATAACATTCATGATGCAATGATTTTACGTTATGTAAGGTCTATACGACGTCGAATAATTGACTGTATCGACAGCAGAGGTGGCCATACAAGATATTGATTTAAAAATTACAATAACTTTAAGAAAAACCTAACTTTAATGTTACCTAAGTCTTTGAGTACTTTTGCAACTTTGATTTTAGTACCACCTTCATTTAAACTGCATAAACCTAACTTAAACTTTCTGTTAGTCAAAATCTGATTAGCTTGGCATTTTCTACAGACTCTGAACTAAAATATGATACCAAATTTATTGGTCTTCAGTAAAACATGCGACGAGAAATAAAAGAAAATTAAGTGCACATTTATTTATGGAACTGAGTATAGTTTTGGGGAAAGGGGCATTTGAATGTTGTACCAAGCAACTGCTGCACTTCCCCTAGTGTATTTCGAAATATTCATTTCCGTCTAAAATGTCCTCAACTGTCTTTTAAAAGTTCATGAAGACAATAATTAAAGGCATATTAGTAATGTATTTAAGGTTCATGTATCTAGGATTGGCCGACCGGACATTTAATGGTTCCGAGCACCTGTACTATCAGCAGATAACGGCCCGGACGAACCATTACAAAATACAAGGATAAAAACCCAGAAGTTTGTGTCTTTCAGGACAAAGAAGCGTAGGCGTGAATCCTGTCTATCTGATCTGGACATTTATAATCTGGACATTTTCAGTCGAATAACCAACCTTTTTTTACTGACATCTGAACCAATGGCAACAGATCGCTTGAACCACCAAATAATTGTTAGAATACAAACTTTCACGCTAATTGATTTCTGGAATCGGACTTAACTTCAAAATTGCAGATTTAAGAGAAACAGGAAACATGGTGAACAATAAAAACACTAAGTATAATCATGCAATTATCCGGAATTGCGACTGTACTGTAAATGATAGGCAGTTGCTTTGAGAAATGTTTAGAAGGACATTGATTTGACACTCTGAACGGGCACTGAAAACCTGTGTTTTATCTTAAAATTCCAAGCAACAAAACGCGACTAAAATGTTGTTGCAAATAGTGAAAGTCAAGATCAACAGGTTCAGTGCTTATAAAATTTGAGATCATGTTCAGCTGAGTTCGTGTTCAACTTAAGATTTGATGTCTGCTTCGGACAGTGAGAAAATCTGAAAAAAAGATAGGCATGAATCTAGGGATAGGAATAAATGAATTGCTGTACAAGTTAAAAGTTTACTCCATCTGTTGTATTGAAATATATTTGAGCTATGCTCTGTAAAAAGGGGACTTAATGCATCTGCGAAAAGTATCGGCCAAGGTCAGACTGCGCAGTCAGCGCAGGCTAACATGGGCCTAAACTTTTCGCTATTGGTCAATTTTCTGTACTTCTAAGGCCCAGTCTACCTCATGATTAAGTCAGTTATTAAAAATTGTTGCTATTATGGATCCATTATTGTGTAATTGCTTGCATTCAGCCCCCTTTTGCCAGTGCACGGCTCATTTATATAACTGAAATTTCATGCTCAGCTGAGTTGAGCATGGAATAGGTTTTAAAAGCATTGAGACTGAGGCTACCTACCTAGAACGTGCTCTCTGACCTTTGATCTACTCTGTCTAAACGGCAAGTTTTTTTCACGGTGAAAAGAACGTTGAGGAACCACCATTTGGAGCTCTGAGCCAAAACTGTCCATTTAAATTAATTTGCAGTTCACTAGTTTATAGCCCAGTCATTCTGTAGATTAATCCACTCAGTCTCCGTGATTGGAGAATTGAGCATGGGTATCTGTGTTAAACAATGTGTTATATCTATATATTTTCAAGCTTCCATTGAAAAAAATTGACACTGAAAACAAAAAGCGCCCCTTCATCGTTTAGTGCGAGTGAAACAAGCACGAAGATTTGATAGTTGTGTCTCTACCTACATGTATTTACATAGCTATATGATGGCCACCAGTGAACTCACCAGGGCATTTCTAGTGTTACACTCGTTTTGAACTCTATATCCCAATCACTGATTACTTTTCCAGAAAGACTAAGTCTGCATATCAGTCAACGAGAAGAGGAACTACTCGTAATTTTGCAATTGTTTAACCTTAGAGACAACTTCAGTCGAGTCGGGGATCTGGTTCGCCATCAACTGCACGTCAATTACTGTACGTTACTGACAGAGCAACCAGGACTCTTGGGTAGACTAAAGGGTGAAGGTACAGCGACTAGTGCCAATGTACGATAATGTAATGACAGTGTTATATGGCTTGCAACACGCGAAAAGGGGCATTCGGACAATTGCGTAAAGTGTCGTCTCGGATCAGCCTGCGCAGTCCGCGCAGGATAAACCGAGATGGCACTGTACGACTTCATTAGATTTTGTGCTACAGTAGACTTGCGCAAAACAGAAAATTGCATAAAAACGGAAAGTGTCGTTTCGGATTAGCCTGCGCCGACTGCGCAGGCTGATCCGGGACGACACTTTACGCAAATGTCCGAATGCCCCTTTACGCGTGTTGCAGGCCATATCATTCATTGCCAAAGTGACGTTTCGTTTGCTAATGAAATATAATTGAGCCTTGTTCTGGCAAAAGGGAACTTAATGCATCTCCGTGATACATGATGCCAAGCAAGTCATCAGTTGGTGGATCCATTAAATCCATTTTCGTCAAACAACCGACTGTATCATGAAGTAGAATAGTCCTTTGACATGCAGAATTCTAATTGACTAATAGCCACAAGTTTCGGCCCAGGTCAGCCTGCGCGCACTGAGCAGGCTGACCCGAGTCGTTACTTCTTGCAATGCATTAAGCCCTCTCATCACAGAGCAAAGCTTAATTTAAGATGTAAAGATGACTTAAAACTGTCAATAAAAACCTAACACAAACTTGGGACGCTAAATATGAATTAAATACAGAATTTGTTTTGAAAACGTATTCAAAGAGGAATCCAAGCAATTAGATCTGTAAATGGATTCCGTAATTGAGGGGCAGACTCTAGAAAGCGCGGTATAGAATTTAAAACGACTGAATTGTGTTTGCCAAGTAATTCAACAAAACAAGGAGTTCGGATAATTTCTCTGCATTTTCATCATGAATGCAGCAAATTACGTGACAAACTGCCGACTCGATTGCATTTTAGCAAATAGAAGACTATTAGAAACGTGCACTTCTGCATGCACTTAGCTCTTTCAGCGCTACAGACAAGAATAGGGATGTTTGCGGACGGCATAGATCAAGATCAGACTGCATAGAACGTGCAGTCTGATCTTGGATCTATACAGTCCGCTTTTTAATTTAATCTTATTGTAAGAAAATCTATCTAAGATTCGGTGGATTTTATTTTCAGCTGTTGACAGAGGTCCAGTTTATATATTTGGCGCTGAAAGACTTTAAACACTTACATCGCTTTTTACACCAGAACGATCTTTCCAGTTGGTAAAATATGAGTATTTCTTCCCTTTAAATTTTATATTTATTTTCGTTAAAAAGGTCCCATAAAACACCGGATAATTTAAATCGAGACACCACTTTCCATGCAATCTTACAATGAGCTTCATGATCCGCAAAAGCATTATGAAACGCTTGTGATGAACATTCTACATTCTAGCAATATGTTTCTCTGTAAAAGCTGAGTAAATATCATTTGTCAGTGAATGCTTGCACCATAGTCATGAAAGGGTTTTTTTTCCTTTTTTTAATCTCCGTAGTATAAATAGCAAGGGTAGTCGACCGGCAATAGAGGCAGCGTCATCGATAGCTAAAAGTTATATCCCCGAAAGGAAAGTAGATAGAGAGAAAAAAAAGCCTTCTAGATGTAACTGGTCGTAAAAAAGAATGCTCACATAGTGGACCGAACCCACAAACTCAATGTCCACAAGAGCACCGCATGCAGGTACCAACGCTTGGCTGCATTTGTTTTTAGGTGAAAATTCAAAGTCGAAAAAGGGGCATAGCTGTGTCAAAAATATTTTGATGGTTACCTGCCCACCTTTTTGGGTTGATAATTTGTCCAAATATGAAGTAAACAATTAATGTAGAACAGAGATATAACAAAATGTCAAAGGTTTTGCATGAAGACAAGTCGACGACGACGGAAACGACGACGCCAGGGCTATGACAATAACCCGACGTTCTCTTAGAAAATAGCCGAGCTTACAAGCGGGCAATGAACAAAAGACTTCATGATAGTATCAACGCTTTCTTAAGCTACACCTTGCTGGCTACATAGACTTTTTTCACGAATTGATATTTAAAGAAAAAATAACAACTGATACATGATAATTATTATCATACGAGGCAAGGATTTTTTTGTTAATCATTTGTCTGAAATGTCTTGTACTAGTACTCTACCTTGCTATTGCTGTTATAAGAGTCTGACGCTATTCGGCGTCTTTTGAAACAGGACATTCACTTTGCCGACACAAAACAATACATCTCATTAGTTCGATCAAGTCGTTTTTAACACGACCAGTCCTTTCAGTCCATGCAAGAAAAGACCAACTTTTCAATTTAACGTGTTCTTTAACAACTTTGAGCACTCCAAGGACGCTCACAGAATCGCAAGTAATTTGAAGATCTGTTCATAAAATATGGACTTGGAAGTACCAAACAGAGTATCTGAAATGCATAGAAATGCAAAATGCTTGATAGCAGTACAACTCGCATTTTCTTTTGTTTCTTTTAGTCGCAATTACAATTCTCACTGGGATGTGCGTGTTTAAAAAAAATCTGCGGTTCTGTTTCCTGTGGTTTTGTGCTTTAAGCCTTCGAAAGATAAAAAAAAAACATGTGTATATCTGTGAGAAATCGGTCTCAAACTTATTAGTCGTGTAGCATGACAAAAACAAGCGATCGTGTGACAGAGAATAATGCTCTGATTCGATAAAATGCCCGTGATAGCTATTCATAGGAGTGGTCTGATTAGACCTGAGCATCTTCCCTTTTTGGAACATATTTAGCAAGCTGAATTCATCTGGACTTGAGCCTGTTTAAGTGGTTTTATCAAAGTATCCTCGAGGAAAAATGTCAGACGGATCAAGGTGTGGACTAACAAGTAATCCCAATAAGATGTCAAATCATTAAAATGATTTACAAGCACTGCTTACCTATAAAGAGAAGGAAAAATAGATTTAAAAAAAAAGAAACTGAAATAAAAATATGAATTATGTCAAAGCCATTCAATCTATTGTATCTGAAATATATCTTTGAAACCAGTGAGGATAATGTAAAAGCAAAGCCTGCCTTCACAAGCTTTTCACTAACTATGACGTTGGTATACAAAAAAAGTACGTGGTGTCCCAAGGATGGTTCGCCAAAAGTCAAAATTGTTCTACTCGATGTTGTACTCAATTTTTTTTTCAGAACAAACTGATCAGATGTTATTTTGGAAAAGAACAGTAAATGTATGTAACAGTAATTTCCAATTTAATATTGCATTTGCTCTGTCAGTCAAAATGCCTACCTTCCAAACTGTCTGAAAGGTAAGATTTCTACAAAGTACGAATTTTACATCTTTATTTTTCATATTGTGTTTTTACCATCAAAAGCTAGTTCGGCACACTTAGACAGAATATAAACGCAATGCAACGCGGAAGGTTTCAGAAGTGCTCAAGTAAATACTCGTATGCCATGAAAAAACACCATCCGGAAAATATAAAACTACATGTATTTATATTTATGTCAATCGTTCTTCTTTATGAAAAAGTCAATATGGAAGGATAATTGTTGATAATTTTTGCATAGTGTATCAGAGAACATTCGTGAGTAATTCAAAGTAGTGTCAAATAATGGCCGGTAGATTTGAAGAGGTCACTCTGAGAAACAAGGAGCAACACATGTCATTAGGTGGATTTAATAGTCTTTTTTTAAACAGATAGTCATATCTTGTCTTGCATGTACGCTCCAATTATAGAGCACAACCTGTTCTATCCAGAATTTCATAATCTGCAAACGCTCATGAAAGTGTGAGTAATTTACGGATCTATGAATAAATTCTGGACTTTAAGGCACCGACATGAGAAGGCAAAATGAATAAAAATGCAAACTGCCTGATGCTAATATAGCTGCTCAAATTTTCTGTAGTCTCATTTTGTCATAATAGCTGATTACAGTTCAGTGCTAGGTGCGTGTCAGAAAAATCATGATGAATCCGCTCTGGACCAGGAACTAACATCCCCTGAAAGAATGTTTTCCTGTAACTTTTTCTGTCACCTGATTAATTCGATTTTTTTTTGAGATCTTGCTGTAGATTTTCATTGCAGTTAAAGATGATTTTAGGATTTAGTTTGCCACAGTCAGTGAATGGCGCAGATCAAGCTCAGATTGCACGACATGTCCCTAAGTTAAATTGAGATGGGTTCATTTCCACAGTTATTAAATTGACACCAAATGCAGAAAAACAGATCTTCACCGTCTAAACATTCATTTCAAACAATGACCAGAAGTTTTGTTCGCAGTGGACCGATATTTTAAGCTAAGCCTCCGAAAAATCGAAGTTTTCTTTTGCTTTCATTTGGCTTTAGAACTGTAAAGTCGGTCTCAGCCTTCAAATACGAAGGTCTGGATGCTTCTCTACGATTGAAAATACCGGGTACTTCAGCATAACAAAAGCAAGAAATTCTGTGACCTAGCCCTTATCCTGCCGGTCGTCACCATAGATGTGTTTTGCCGAGAGTGCAAAGCACGTACGTGCAGTCTGATCGTGCTCTACACTCTCTCTGCTGCATTGTCAGTAGTTTCGGTCTTATAAACCCTACTCAATGCCAATCAACTTGACGGAATCTGTTTGTGTAATCGTCAACAATTTAAATTCGACAGGATAAGAGCTAGACAGTTTTTGTAAGATGAAATGCTCATTACATAAATACCAAGGAACGGTCCAATTAGACATACGTTTCTTCCCATACTATACATATTGCAAGTTATTTGGTCTAGACCCTTTCTCATGGTATCTGTGTTAAAGGACAACGTCTAAGGGATTGTGATATGAAAACACAAGTAAACTTAGCAATAATGTCAAATTATTATGATGGCTTGTAAGTTATTGCTCGTATGATAAACTTAAGAGAGAGAAATAAATCGAAAAAAAAAAAAGAGTAATATCAAACACAGACAATTTATTGGATATCCAATCTTTTTAAAGTAACATGAGAAAATGTAAAAGTTAAATTTGATTTCTAAAGGTCAAATACGCAGGGAAATGAATACATAGACATTACCGATGTAAAACAAAAATGTGCCGGGTTGTACACGAAGTTTCTGTAATAGACAAGACGGACTAGAAGGTACCACTGTAACTGCAGAGAAATTGAAACTGATTCTCTACTTTCATGTCACATTTACGCATTATTTTAATCGAAACGTCTAACTCTTTCATAATGTCTTAAATATTAGCTTTTCTCAATAATGACTTTCACGCCTTTAATTCTCTCACAAAGTATCTTCATAATAACAAACTTATTCACAATACAGCAATACAAATATATAAAACTAGATGTCCTAGTCCTGGTGAATTGAACAAATAGTTACATAATTGAAGTGCAGTTTCTCAAAACCAATAGTTTGGAATCTAGCCAAAGATAGGCTTCGAGCATTTGATAATATAAAGCAGCTGTGCAAGTTTCATGAAAGTCAAATCACAAATGCGGACTTAATCGCGTAGAGAAGCAATATATATTTTCAACTTTTAAATGGCTACTTTTCCCTTACTAATTGTCAGATTTTCTGTTTTTTTTTTTTTTTTCCAAAATCTATAGGCTTCAAGCTATTGATGATATAAATATACTGTGCAAGTTTCACGAAAATCTGACCACAAATGCAGACTTTATCGCGTAAAAAAAGACTAACGGACAAAAGGGCAGACGGACGGACGCACAGATGGACGACGGAAACCACGCCATGACATAAGCTCTGCTGACCTTCAGCCAGTAGAGCTAAAGAGAGTTAGTCAGCACTGTTTGAAATTACACTAATATTGTTGCTATTCACTCGTTTTCGGAATCTGTAAAAGATCATAAAAAATACTTAGTTAAAAAGAAACCTACGTGTTCTATTTGTTTAGAAGTAAGATCGTTCAGGTTAAAGAGAAAGATAAACTACGTGAAACGTATGTGCTACAAACTATTCAAGCTACTGTCGACATTATGATTTTAGTTTCATGCTCATTGATCTAATGAATCAGTCCTTATCGCACTAATTGCAAATCGAAACCGAACGGGAAGTAAGGGAAATAAATAACGTGGTCAAATTGCGCAATTATTTCAAATTGCCATTGAAAAATGAACAGCAATTATGCTGAAAACAATTTTCAATGAGCTCAATTCGAGATTCCGAATGGGCACTTTATACGTCAATTCTAATGTTCATTTAGAGCAAAAAGTCATTCATTATTTCCCAAGGTACACTTGATTCGTTTACACAGCAGCACTGAAACCAATGAGCCATGCTCCGGCAAAAAAGGGCTTATTGCATCTGCGTGATACATTTTACCATGCAAATCATCACATGATTATGCATCCATGAAATCCATTTTGTCTAACAATCGACTGAATCATGATGTAGACTGGTGGTTCTTTGACATGCAGAAAATTGACCAATAGCAAAATGTATCGACTCAGGGCAGCCTTCACGGACTGCACAGGCTGACCTGGGTCGATACTTTTAGCAGATGCATTAACTCCCTTTTTACATAGCATGGCTCATTGATATTTTTCCGACGATGTTATTGGTTCCGTAAAGGATAGATATGTCTGTTAGAAATGGTGGTGAGTCTATTATCGAAGATAATAAACATTCTCTCTTTAGAAAACTACACAAATTCATGCAAATAGTACTCGGCCATCTTCTTTTACCTTACAAACTACATGTATTTAACTTTATGTTAATTTGTTTTTCTGCAGCTAAACCTTCTAGCGCTATATATTTGATGTAAATATCTTGCAGACAGCAAGAAATAAGCACAGAGCATACAGGTTGATCTTGCATCTGTCCGGAAAGCTACTATATTCCATGACCAAGGTGTTACATTTTTTTCAATTTTTAGACTATTCGCTAGTCGATAGGCATCCAGATTGACCCAGATGCAATATAAACAAAAAACCTACAGTTGCCAAATACTGCCTCACAGAAAATGATTCTTTTTGTTAGAGATCTTAATTCTGTTATATATGACGATTTTGACAAAAACCACTAAATCCCAACCATCCCAGTTTGAACATGCCTTCTTGCAAACGTAATAGACTGAACAAAATGTCATTTATAAGGTAAAAGATGTTTGCTTATATATAAATTAAGTGACCTATGCAAATCAGGCTCATATCACTTATTCCTACACCACTGTAACATTATGAATGAATCTAAAAATAGATACTAGGTCACTTGTAGCAAATCCCTGATACATTAACTCTCCTTTGACAGAGAACCCTTCAGTCATTCATTAATTAGATCATTGTGTACCATTAAACAGTTGTTTTAATCTGTTATTTTACGTCTTGTATATTAACCCTTAACCACTCAATCCCGAGTTTTAACTACACTGGGAAAGAAGCCCTTTGAAAACATTGAGGAAAAAGGAGTAACCAGCATTTTCTACTTTTCCCACAATGTTTTCTGTCCTTTTAGAACCAGATTTCATTAACTGAGCCACAATTAATTTTTGGTTTGCAACAGCTTTGAATTAGGACAAATGTATTTTTTTGTTTTTTTTTTTGTTTTTGTAAAGAGTTAAATAGTTAATTATTATATTTTGAGCTTTGATTAACTATGATCCAGTTGAAGTTTAACCCTTAACCTGCTAAAAAAGTTAAATGAAACTTTCAAGCAGATGGTAAAAACCTGAATATTCCTTTTTTAAAGTTATATTTTGGAGAATAAATATCCCCTTATCGGACAGTCCAAGTCACGCTTAGCAGCCTAGGGGTTAATAGAACTCTACATATTTAGTTATAAACACACTTTGACATTACATGGTGTCACACGTAAAAAACAAGTGAAAATGGAAGACATTTAACCTCCATGTATGAACTGAAACGATAGTAATCTTCCAGCGCAGCTAGAAAAAATTATAAGGTATTGTCAATTAAATTTTAATGGACCTCTTAACGACGGTGAGGTACAAGAAAGATGTCTTAACTCTTACTATGAATTTGTGACAAAGGATGGTACATTTGCCACATTTGGACATACATATCTGATGATGAAAATAAACGATTGGATACATCTTATACTCGATTCCGCAGTTATGTACGACCATAACTGAACCAGATAACTACAAGATATCGATTCTACAAGAAAATAAGAAAAAATAAGAAACAATTGGCTCATTCATCACAATCACATGCCTGAAACTAAAGGAAAAGTTTTCAGATTTTCGAATTTGAGTGAAATTATAAGTGGTAGAAAGTTCATCTAGAAGTGAACTCTAGACAGCATTCAGATCTTCAAATTGATATGTTCTTTACTTGCTTACTTCTTTTTTTGAAATTGAAAATCAACAAACAGAAATTTTTCATGGTATTTTGACAAGTAAATAGCCAAGAGCGGTGAGTAAAGCCAATGAATTGAACTAGGACCTGATTGGACTTAATAAGCTGAATGAACCGGTGGAACTGGAACGGACTCAATAACTGAATCTGACAATTTTCTTCAGTCTTGTACAGACCAACCAAGTTTTATATTTACCATAGCCACTTATTTCAAATTCGCTAGTCTGTCAGTACTCTCAGTACTTTGATTTTTTATTGAAAAAGGTTGAAGTCTTCATGCAACCCAATTTAATGCACAGATTTCCGTTTTACATCGATTTTGATACATGTTCTACAACTCGTCTTTAAAGTGCTTAATTTTTGTAGAATATGGCAATTTTTTTACCAATTGACGAAGATATGTTGACCATTTGTTTGTACATGTATTTTGTACTTTTTTAGATCTGATACACTAATCAAATACCATTATTTATAGAAATGTCACATCTGAATGAATTTATCAAACAGAAAGTTTCTACTGTGTTTCTGTAGTAGAAAAGAAAAGTCTTCATGTACTGAAAACGTGTTCAGTTCCATGTTGCCTCTGAAACTGTACTTAATTCCAAGTTAGAAAATAAAAGCTTGGAAGCCAACGCTGTAAACGATTGCGTCAAACAAAACTATTCGTACACTTGCCGAGCAATGTAGCAAACTATAAAATTGGATGGTTCAAGTTTCCCGGCGACCCGATACACCCTAATGCTACAAAATCATCGAACCTTACGTTAAGTTGATTGCAGTGTAAATAAAGAAATTTGAGAAATATGGTTCTAATGGCACTTGTCTTGGTCGTTTTGTTGGCAGAACCTGTTAAGAAGAATGTGTTTTTGATTGCGTCTTGGTAAAAATCAATTTCGTCTGTTTTGGTCTATTTGTTCCCAGTGTGTTTCCATAAAAGTTATATTTTAGCATTTAAAAGAATCGTACCAACTTCTCCAATTTTGCATCTGTTACTTAAGGTAATCAGGTGTTTGTCCAGGATGTTTCCTTTTCTTTTCATGGAGTTTTTGGACGTTATAACACAGAAAGAAATAAATGATTTACGTATGAATTAAGTGTTAAATACCGCGAATGACTTATCTTAAGATATCCAACTTAACCAATAGCCTGCTAAATAAGTGAAATGAAACTTTCAAGCTAAAAGGAGAACTCGTAATTTTGCTATTTCAAAGTTTTTTTTTTTTTTGGTTTTTTTTTTTGGGGGGGGGGAGGAAGAATATCTCTTTATCGGACAGTGTATATCAAAGATCAGACTGCACGTTCTGTGCAGTCTGATCTTGATCTACACTGACCGCTAAAGGTCCTTAAGTCGCGCTTAGCTGCCTAATGGTTAAGTACGTGCTTCACATCAAATTGAATATCAAATTTTTACTAGGAAATTTCAAGGTGAGCTCGTGAATATTTGTTTCAGGAGAAGAAGTTTGCATAGTTTCTTCGGTTTTTCGGTAGATATAAGAACATTCCAATAATCCGTAAATCTATCTGAAGGGATTAACATTGCCGCCCTAATGTACTGACCCGGCCAAGTAACATGCAAATGAAATTATAGATATAAACAGTATGGAAAGTGTCAACCGGTAAGACTCTGGTATTTTAAAAGTAAGAGCACAGCCTACTATCGGCGTTACCCTCTTCCACTCTATCTCTAATTGAGTGGATATTTTCTGCAAGTCTCTAGAAAATGAGCGGGACTCTGGCAAAAGGGGGTATAAGGCATCTCATTGATGCATTATATCAAGCAAGTCGTCCCATAAATATGGATCCATAATATCCATTCTGTTTAGAAACCGACTGAATCATAAGTAAGACTGGTCCTTTGACATGCAGAAAATTAATCAATAGCAAAAAAAATATCGACGAAGGTCAGCCTGCGATTACGCGCAGGCTGACCTTCGTCGATATTTTTTGCAGATGTGTTAAACCCTTTTTTCACAAAGTATGACTCAACATTTATCCATGATCTCCAAAGAAATGGTAGAAAAAAGAGGTAAAAGGTTTAAGTTATTTTGCGAATCATCTTCAAACACAAAGATCGTCGGAAATGACACAGAAAAAGGCCTTACTGGTGCGTAGACCACCTGGTCACCTGCAGCGAACACAGATATACTTCTCCAATAGCAGCAAAACTGCACTCCATTCCTGAAGACACGCATTGTAACAATGTGAAACTTGAGGTTCTTTGAAATACTTTGATTTGAATGGGCTGCTTGGAATAAAAGTCCTTTTCAAAATTGGTTTTCATGATATTTTTGATAGCATGCTACTTCAAACATTCAAATTGCAATCACAAACTCGGCTGGAATCCCCATATTTTCAGGATTTGTTGGACATATTGACGATATGAATCATGCCTTATCTCACTAATTGGAATCCGAAACTAAACAGGAAACAGTGGTTATAAAACACTCGAGGTGATTGCGCAGTTTATACCAGACTGCCATTGTCGATGAAGAGCAATTATTTTGTAAACAGTATTGATTTTAGCTTCAGAAGGAGCTCATTTAAGTTTATTTGCCTGTTAGTTACCATAGGCCCTGATTCAGCTGCCCCTATACATGTACCACGTGGCAGATTATTAATTATATAGAAAAACATTGACATATACGATGTATGTACACGGCACTTAGCGCTGTCCCTAAATAGTGTAAGTGACGCTACATGATTAACTCTGTGGCTGCCAATGGCAAATTACCAAGCTTTTGCAGACGGCGAATATCAAGATCACACTGCACAGAAAGTGCATTCTGATCTTAGATCTACGCCTGTTCGCTTTTTTTATGATAAACTATGGACAAAATTATCCTCCTTTGTAGTGGACAGGTTATATCAGACCCCTTGAAAAAGTTTCCCCTGTAAAAATGGCAGTGGAAGAGTTTTAAAAACAATTGAATCAAAGGAAAATATTTTGTCATGAATGATAAACAAAACTGGGAAAAAGGCAAAATACTTGTTACAAGCGATTGCAGGAACATTTTTGTCGTGTTTGTATTGTGATTTGTTTAGAAATATTTTGGTATGGTAGTGGGACCATAGCCATTCTTTACATAACATTACTTCTATACGTCTTCAAGTTACGAGGGTCGTTCATTCAATTGTGTCACTAAGAGACCTCCATACCACATGACCCTATGTATCACACGCAAATAACGGTATTTTCACAAACAAGTCGTTTTGAATACTGGCACGAAATTTTGTTTAGATAGGTTCATTCTTTCAAAAGTTATTAAAAGTTAAAGAGATTTCGTCGGATTGTCGTTGCGCAACATTTCCGCGCATGTCTCTCTGCTTTCTTTTTTTCCTTGCGCGTAATTTTTCTCACATGTAGTACTATTATCGGACTGCCGATTTCAGCTGCAAGACGTGGAGGAAGTAGTGGTAGATACAAGTTTTTTTTAAAGATCAATGTATGAAAGTGTAAACCGTTCCGAAACAGCGGACACGGAACAGGTACATTTTTCGGACATCACTTATCCGGATAGTAAGTTTAGTGTGAGAAAAAAGAGAAAACTACACACAATTCTCCTTTTCAGTGTTTTTAAAGTCTCTTTCCTGGATATTGATATAAACCGGGATCGCTTGGTTCATTTTGCTATAAGATTCATCTGTAATTTATGCCTTCGAGTAATTCCTGGACAGTTCTACTTTTATTGTTTTTCCATCCATAAAAATGTACTATTTCGAATTAAACCTTTTCTAAATGAATTGAATAGGAACTTCTAAATTGAAAGAAGCTGCATATGACAACGTTGAAATGCCGCTTGTGTAAAAATGTTGTGGGGAAAGGCAAAATTACTTGTTATGAGCAATTACTCTTTTTACCAAAATGTTTTCCAAAGCCGTCCCATTCCATTGTTCAATCGAGTATATATCAGGGAAAGGCAATATTATCTTTATTGTGAAAAAGACATTAATTTGTGCTAAAAATAATTAATCTTACTTATTAATTTGAATCTTGGATGATTTGTGTCATTTTCGTTGTTCCAAGGGAGGTAATCAAGTCCTAAAATGGGAAAAGTAGCTAGGCGACAGTAGATAAACTGTGAGAGAGCTACCCCAATAAGCAGTGAGATGGTTAACCCCTAATCCCTTTAACCCTTAACCTTTAACCCCTTAACCCCTAATCCCTTTAACCCCTAATCCTTTAACCCTTAACCTTTTAACCCCTTAACCTTTAACCCCTTAACCTTTAACCCCTAATCCCTTTAACCCTTAACCTTTAACCTTTAACCCCTAATCCCCTTAACCTTTAACCCCTAATCCCTTTAACCCTTAACCCTTAACCTTTAACCCCTAATCCCCTTAACCTTTAACCCCTAATCCCCTTAACCCCTTAACCCTTAACCTTTAACCCCTAATCCCCTTAACCCTTAACCCTTCAAACATTTTCCAAGAATTAATTTCCAGGAATGTAACCAGAAATTAAAACACCAATCAATAGATGAACCAACACATCTATAAAAAAATAAGTCAACACATCAATCAATAGATAAGCCAACTCATCAATCAATAGATAAGCCAACACATCAATCAATAGATAAGTCAACACATCCACTAACCAACACAACAACTAATGTGTGGGGTCCCCCCATGTGTCAACATAGAATAAGTCCATGCATGAGGGACTACACATTTCATTTTTTCCCACATATACCTATATGAGCAAAATCTCAAACCTATATTAATTGATGCCCCCATGCTAATGTGTCTATATTGTTCTCTAAAATAAAATAAGTTAAAGAAATTATATTATTTATAAAAAAAATGAGTTGTTTCAAACGATTAACCGCAAGTCAAGTAGGAATATTAAAAAGACATATTAAAAATAAATCTAAAGAAATCCCTGTTTTTGGTACTCCAGAAAGAAAAATATATTTCCCAAAGCTTCACTATAGTGATTATTGCGTCACATTAAGAAAAGCAACGCCTGTTATATATTATTGTTTTAGCAAAGAAATGGAACGGTGTGGCGTCCATAGTTTATCTATATGGGTTGGACTTTATGATAATGAAAATGATGAAAGAAAAAGAGTTGGTCCTTATTGGGTTGACGCTAGAGCAGGAATTGTAACATATTTAGCTTTTTATCAAAGGGAAATAAATTTTTGTAAGAATTATGTTTTCGAATTTAGACCTGACATATTAAGAGGATCTAGAAGAAATTCGAAAAATTTTAACTATCTTTCACCTTTTATAGAATTTAGCGGTAAATTTAATAATTTATACGGAGATCCTGATGTGAATGAAGCATTAGGAAAAATAAAAGAATTAAGCAAAAATATAACACTATCTGATTATGGTAAAAGTACTAGAAATAACGCTACGCTTGTTAAAATTACTAATGCATTAGGTGAAATAACTTTTATTAATAAAACCGATTTTAATGATTCTTTTTATGTTATAATAGAGAAAGATTATTATAGTATAGATTTCTTAGAACCTGACTTTTCCACACCTAAAACCAAAAAACAAAAATTATTTTTAGAGGAAAAATGTTGTATATGTACCATTAATGAATCTAATATAACATTTACAACTTGTGGACATCTATGTATCTGTGAGGAATGTGATAAAATAGGTAAATTAGATAAATGCCCCATATGTAGAACATAATCTTTTGTAAAAAATAAAATAAGTTAAAGAAATTATATTATTTATAAAAAATGACAAGCCTACCCCTAAAATTTGATTTTTTAAATAATAGAGAAAAAATTCTTGATAATCATAGATATATAATAAATAAAGAATTTCCAATTCACTCTATACATAATGTTTTATTAAATTATAAAGGTCTTTTTTACCATATTTATAGTGATATGCTAATGCAAATGGTTACCGATACCAATCAAGAATTTCCATATGATGCTATTGCAATGTATATAAAAATAATTACTAATTTAAGGAGACTTAGAGTGTTTAGCTTAGATATTTATGGAACAGATAACAATGATACTGAATTCATAGAAGAATTAAATGAAAAAATAGATGGTATCCAATATTTTATTAATAGTAACAATAATATAGATTTAAACCAAGAAAAAGTGACTTCAATAGAAATATCGATATATAAAGATTTTTGTCCTTGGACCGAAGCTTGGATTGAATCTGAAAGGGCACAGCACTTTGAATTTGAACCTGAAGAACCTATTGTGCAAATTAATAATGGTTTAAAAACATTTTACTCAGAATCTTGTATCATATGCGATGAAGTTAAACCTAATGTATTATATTGTAATTGTGGTCATGTACCAATATGTGAAAACTGTAATAAACTAGCAACTAATACATGTGTTATATGTAGAACTGTATCTACAATTAAAAGAATTTTGTAAAATATTTAAAATGATTAAATAAATATATAATATATTTTTTTATAATATATTATATATATTTACAAGTCTAATTCTATCAAAATAGATATGTAAGAGTGTTCCGCAGTAGGGATAGTTGACCTTGAAATAAAGTTTATGATATCACATTGTTTTACCTCCAACGCCACAGGAAAAACTACACAACTACAAGTCTCATCTTTCTTTTTAATAATAGAGTAATCAAGCAGCTCTACTCCATTTACCACAATATTAACTATTACCTCTTCAGGTACATTAGGGGTATTTGTAATAACTGATAAACTACCTCTCATAATTCTACCCGGCGCATTCATACAATAACCGCCCATCCTATGGCTAGCACCTGAAGCACCATTACCAAATGAAAACTCATAATTACCTCTTCCAAGTGGCCCATTTTCTTCAGCCCACACGGTTATAACAGGGTGCGATACTTTTCTATCTACATAAGATTTTGTCGCTAAATCTCTCTCTTCTACCGGGGTTGCCGCGTTTTTTATAGAAAAACCTTGAAGGTCTATGTCAGTCACTGCCATGAAACTCCCATCCGGATTTTTTATAATGGCTCCACCATTATCAACATAATTTTTATTGACTGCAGAGTCACGGGATACAGGATTTGGCAACCTAGTAATCGAGTTACCATTCATATCTATTCCACCAGCCATTGAATAGGAACCATCTTGTTTTTTTGTTAAAGCTTTTTCACCCGCGGTAGCCATCTCAATAGCGGTATCCACGTAAAACTTATTAGAGGCTTGGTCGTGTCTCGTGGGGATTCCGAGATTGTTAATTACTCGTCCTCCCATTGAGATTGCATCATCTGCCTCATACCACCTTCCTTCTTTATAAACGAAGGCTTTATCAACATTATCCACATATTTTTTAGTAGCAGCTTCACTCGGTTCTGTTGGGTCCTTAACATTTCTTATCGGATTAAAACCCATATTTAAATATCCAGTAACGTGGTATCCTCCGTTTTCAACCAACAACTCTGAGTTGGCGTCAACATAAGCCTTAGTTGCTGCATCTTGAGGATTTACTGGATTACTAATCCTCGTTAATGTATTACCGTTCATGTCTATGGCACCGGTAACAACAGTTGTTCCATCTTTACGTAAAAAATTATTATTTATGTAAGCGAGTGACACACCATCACCGTTTGTTTCACCATCATCTTTCATTCTTCCGAATTTGTCAACAGGCATTTTTTTTATATAGAACTAAAAAAGTTTATTTAAAACATTTTGAAACTGGTTACCTCTAGATAACTCTTTTAGAATGTACAAACATAAATGACCACAAAATACTTGCCCAGCTTGTTGTAATTGGTCAGTATTGTACTGTATTGGACTTTTTAAATAATCTCGAATTTCAATAGGTGGTTGTATGCCATAACTATCAAAATAAATTTTAGTTTTACCATTTTTATACCAAGCGACCCAATGTGTACCAGGTCCATCACTTTTATCAAAGTTTACTATACCACATTCTTTTTTACTCGGTTTTCTCGGTAATGTATCTAGTAAAAAAACTCCTCTAAAATAAGGAATCTTTAATCTTTTAACGGCACCCTCTAATTCGAAATTGTTCAACGGCTTATTCGGTAAAATTACGTTTTCAATCGAAATATTTAACATTTTTTTATAGTTAAATATTTCTAATATCTTTATTGTCAACCCACGAATTAAATTCATCAGGATAACCTTTCCACTTTACAAGAGATTTCTTTTTTCCTTTTTTAATAACCTTTTCTATTCTATACAACTCTTGACTAGTTTTCTGTAGTTCAGGTTCATAAAAGGTACCTTGTATTTCTTCTCCATTAAAATCTTTAATTTTATATGTTATAGGTGATGTAAGTTTTACTTCAGAAACTGTAAAAACCTCCTCAGTCCATCTCGTTGTATAACCTTTCTCGAAAGTCTTTTTCTTTTTAGTTATCCTTATTTTGTCTCCAACGGAAAACTTAGGATTAGAGTCTCTTATTTCAAGATTATGAGGGTAAAGATTTCTCCAAACTCTCGTTTCATTTTCTTTTTTACTAGCGTCTACCGGTGTCATCTTAATAGATGAATGCCTTGTATTATTATATTCTTTAACTAAATCCGGTAGCACATTGATGTAAACGTTTGTAGAGTTAGCGGAAAAATACTTCCACATTTTTTCTTTCATTGTTCTAATCCATCTCTCAACCACACTAGATTTTTCCTCATTTTCGGTAGAATATAATTCAACCAAGTCTTTTACATCTTTGTTATAAAACTCTTTACCCTTATCCACCCACATTTTTTCAGGTTTTCTCTCCTTAAAAATACTTTTTAATGCTATAGCAACAGATTTTCCTGTTTTATCTTTTAATGGCACCAGATATCCATATTTAGAAAAGATATCAATGACAGCGAGAAGGTATTTAACACCGCGATTAAACTTAGAAAATGCTTGCATGTCTACTAAATCCACAGCCCATATCTTATCTATACCGTTTACTATAACTCTCCTTTTTTTAAATTTTCTTCTTACGGGTTTCAGTAATTCTTCCGCTAAAGTTTCGAAATTTTTTTTTTTACTCCCATTCCAAATTTCATTTTCGTTCCAATGAGTCTACTTACCAAACCTCTTTCCATTTTTTCTCTAATACTAGGATTGTAAATCCCTTCTAACTCCGTTAACATATTCTTATCACACACTGCGTTTCTTGTAGCAGTATCGTTGTGTTGAAGATAGCAAACATCATGATTATAAGCGGCTTTATCAACACGGTTTATAGGTTTACTCCACTCCTTCGGTGTTAAATCAGGATTGAGTCTTTTATTTAGTTTGGTACCTGGTCCTGTAAAGTTGTGCCCTGGTAGATGCATTTCAACAGGTAAATTATTTATAAATTTATTTAATATACTACTCCCGGTAGTTTTTTTTTTATAAACTGAGTTTTAGTTATTCCACAAATAACACATTTCCCCTTCATCATATTTCTTCCATTTTTAGAAACAGAATATTTTATATCACTCGTATCAGTATGTTTTTTACATTTAACGCAATACATCTTATTTTATATATAAAAAATAAAAGTATTTAATTAAAAATGGATATTATAAACTTATCATGGAATGAAGTAGTATCAAAGAGATTTAATCACTCCCTTTTACCAAAAAGTATTAGGGGCTTAATTATAGGAAAATCAGGATGTGGTAAAACTACTTTATTGTTAAACCTTTTACTCAGACCAGATTGGCTTGACTACAACGATTTAAATGTTTTTGGAAAAAGTCTTTTTCAACCGGAATACCGAATACTAAAAAAGGCTTTTGAAGAAAAACTACCAAAAGAATGTATCTTAAGATTGTTTAACATGCGTGATAACATACAAGAACTAAACATTCCACCAACAGCTTTAGTTGAAGAATGGGTTAAAACGATTAAAAACAAATCGGATATAAATTGCAACTTCTTTGAAAATGCTAGTGATGTACCTGACCCGAGAGAGTTAAACTCAGGAAATAAAAATTTAATGATTTTCGATGATTTACTTTTAGAAAAGCAAAATAAATGTGAGTGTTACTACATTCGAGGAAGGCATAGTAATGTTGACTGCTTTTACCTCTCACAGAATTATTTTAGACTACCTAGACAAACTATTAGAGAAAACACTAATTTTATTTGTCTATTCCGACAAGACCTAAAAAACCTTAATCATATTTATAGCGACCACATAGGTGAAGATATGTCTAAGGATGAGTTTAGAAAGTTTTGTCAAAAGGCATGGGAAAGACCACATGGTTTTGCTATCATTGACTTAACCAGTAAAAAACATGATGGAAAGTATAGAAACGGTTTTGATAACTTCTACATACCTAAGTCGGTATAAAAAAATATTTAAATATTATAAAATGGAAGAACTTTTAGAACAAATTGTAAAAAATACAAACCATAAAACATCGTTTCAAATCATAGTAAGCGACAACAAAACACGTTTTAGAACAAGGTTTAATCCTCCAATTCAACTGGAAAAGGATAAAGTATATGAAATAGCTATGGTAAACCTTGAAACTTACTACTCTTTTCCAAACATTGATGAAACGAACAACACATTCGTTTATTCTCCAGACAATGGCACCACATGGATTAAAATAAAAATACCTATAGGAAGTTATGACCTCGTTGACATTAATGATACGGTTCGTCAGGAAATGAGAAAAAATGGCCATTACGATAGAGTTAATGAAGAGTATCCTATTAACTTTTCTGCGAACACTAATACCCTAAAGTCTGTTCTTATTATTGATGATGGTTATCAAGTAGATTTTAATCAACCAGGTTCCATCGCTAAAGTATTAGGATTTACTCGAGCTAAATATACACAAGGATTTCACGAGTCAGAGAATGTAGTGAACATTCTTAGCATAAATAGTTTGCTTGTTAACATAGATATTATTTCAGGAAGTTACGTTAATGGTTCAACAAAAAATACTATTTACTCTTTTTTCCCAGATGTTGCACCTGGATATAAAATAATTGAGTCACCAGTTAATTTAGTATACTTACCAATAACGTTAGATGAAATACATAACCTAAATGTAAATATTACGGACCAAGATGGTAATTTACTAAATCTTAGAGGTGAAAATTTAACGATTAGGTTTCATATTAGAGAAGCGAGATAAATAAAAAAATATTTGTATATAAAATGACGAGTTACACTAATGTTAAAGTAAATATATCTGAAGGGCAAAAGCAAAAACTTCAACATGCTGTTAAAGCTAGTTGCCCAGTAAGTATTCGTTTAGGTCATGAAGATTTACAAGGTAATGATGTTTTAGCAATTACCAATTCACAAGCAAAGAAAATGACTAAAGCCTATGAGGATGGTAAAGGTATAACTATTAGAATGACTGCAAAACAACTTAAACATAACATGAAAATAGAGGGAGGTTTTCTTGGAATGTTGGCTGGGTTAGCTGCTAGAGCTTTACCAATGCTTGCAAAAACCGTTTTACCAGCTTTAGGTGTTGGTGCTCTTTCTGGATTAGCTCAAACAGGTGTTTCGAAAGCATTGGGGTCAGGTCTTTACCTTAAAAAAGGAGGATGTGTTTGTCAAGTTGAAACTGATGGAAGTGGATTATACTTAAAACCATACAAAGGTAAAGGATTAGAGTCTGTTGGTGATGGGTTGTATTTAAAGCAAGGAGGAAAAATGTATGATGGAAAAGGACTTTTACTTGGACCTAATAGTCCATTTGCTAATATTCCTATCCTAGGGGCTATATTATAAATATTATTTACAATAAATAAAAATGGATATACATAAATTTGGAATAAAACCTAATATTACTACCCAACATAAAACTATATTTTGGAAACCTCATTTACATGGAGTAAGATATCCTCCCTTAAAACAAGATTCTCTAAAATGGAAAATATATTCACAAGTAACTATCAAGATTCCTCCTAATAATGGTATGAGAGTTCCGTTAGGATTTGGTTATATAACTACACGAGGAGTTATAATTATATCTATTAGTAATAAATGGAAAGATAGTTTAACCATTTCTAATGGTATACATCTTGATAATGATGTTAATGATATCTTAGTTTACATTTATAATTTCTCGCAAAAACCAATTGAAATACCTGAGGGAGAGTTATTCTGCTATCTAAAATATTTGTCATAAAAAAAATTACTATATTAATAAAATGGCAGATACAAATCAGGAACACCCTAATAAAATATATCCTATATTACCTAAAGAACCAGGTACCGCAAGCGCTCCACCTATTGAAATGGAAGCAATGGATAATGGTCATTCTTATAGACTTAAAAAAATATCTGAGATATTAGATTTTCTAAAGAAGGAAATAAATGAAAGGGAGAGATTGAATAAGAAATATGCTAGAATGGCTAAAGTAGTTGATAATGTTGAAGGTGCATTAGTTGTTGTTTCATTAGCATTGGGTGGAGCAGGTGTTATTTTGCTTTCTACGGTTGCCGCGGCACCTGTTGCTGTTGGATTAGAGAGTGCCGCTGGCGTAATTGGTCTTTCTTCATTGGTTAGTAAAATATTTGTTAGGAAAACTACTGCTAAAGCTGAAAAACATTTGAAGATTCAAATGCTTGCTGCTTCTAAACTTAATACTATAGATAATCATGTATCAAAAGCTTTGATGGATAATCATGTATCTGATGATGAATTTAAGTTGATAATGGATGAAATGAATAAATATGAAGATATGAAGAGTGAAATAAGAAGTAAATTTAAGAAGAAGGTAACAACAGAAGAAAAGGAAAGTTTGATTGAGAAAGGGAGGCAAGAAGCGAGGGAGTCCTTTCGGAGGCTCGTTGAGAACAAACATAGTGGAGAGCATACCTTTTAAGTTACCTAAATTACCAAGTTTTAGATGTAAATGTCAATGTGAAATAGGAGATAATGATGATGAATAAATATATAAAAGCATTATATATGCTCTTATATATTAAAATCTATGATAAAATCTATGATAAAATCTATGATAAAACTACGTTAAAAAAATATGTTGCTAATTAGAAATGTCATTTCTAAAAATAACTGACCCTGCAAAAAGAGACTTAATTGTAAAAGAGTATCTCGAAACGAAAAAGAAGATTCGGGATAATCTACTAGCAGAGAGAACAGGTGAACAAGAATTACAAACTGACCTTTCAAAGTTTTTTAAACCTATAACAGAAACGCAAAAAGCTGCAGCAAAGGAGATTACAGAGGGGCTTAAACCTATTAAAGAAGGTATTGAAAGCTTACCACAAGTACAAGCTATTACTTTTCCAGGCCCATCTACACAGGCTATTGAAGAGGCATTAGAAAAACAAGGAAAAGACCTTGGAGAACGAGCGAAGAGTTATCTAGCAAAAAGTCTAACCAAACCAAACTTAGCAGATACAACATTTGGAGTAAGGTATGATGAAAATACTGGCAAATTTAAAATCGGCAACAAAATGATAATGTTTGATAAAAATGATATTATAATTGGTAAAGATATATATAAAGGTACCGATGGTTTATGGGAGTTAATCATGTCTAAAAATCCTGATGACAATATTATTAGTAATGATGATAAAGATAATTACGCGAGGATGATGGTAAAAACAAGTGCTCTTCATATAGATTATGATTCAAGCAAAAATCGACCTAGGTCTAATAAAAGTGATAAATGGAACAAAATACATAGCGATATTTGGGCAAAAAGGAAAAAGTATGAAGGAAAAGGAATTGTTATCCCATCTGACCCTAATGCATTAATAGAAAGACTAGACCTGTTGATGGCAAGTAAAGAAGCAGGTAATACAGGTGTAAGAAATGAGGTAGTAAGCATTTGTGATGAATTAAAAAGGCAAGGTGTTTTAAATTCACACGCTTATAAAAATTTAATGTCTATACTATAAAAAATGATAATCACTAAGAAACACGGATTTAAAAAAAGGTATTCATACGGTGGTTCCGGAATCTTTGATAGTATTGCTAACTTTTTAGCGAGGCTTTTTACTAGTAGTGCAGCTAAACAAATTGCGTCTTCTGCCCTTGATGTAGGAAAGAGTGTAGCTAAGGAAGGAGCAAAGAAAGCTTTAGAGGTTGGAAAAAGTGCAGCTGTAGAAGCAGGGAAAAAATTAGTTACGAAAGCTTTAACACCAAAATCGAAGCAAATTTTACAAAAATATAATACAACACCAAAACCTAATGATACTCCTAAAACGCAAAACATTAGCGCATTAATGGAAGGAAGTGGTATTGCTATTCAAGACTTAGTTAAAAGATTAAACAGTGGAGCGGGTATTAAAACAGTATGAAAAATATAGATAAGTTAAGAAAATTATATTCATTATATAAAAAAGAATGTCTATATTAAATTTTAATCGTGTAGATCATGAAAAATATGGTACCGCTACTATTGAAATAGTAGGCGCTTCTTTAAACATAGAAGATTGTGAAATCATTGAAATTAATAAAAAGAAATATAATTATAAAAAAGCTGTTGTGAAGTTATCTCCTGAAAAGGTAACCAAGATGAAAGAGATTGAGGAAAAGGTGAATAAATATTTAAAAAATTGGGGTATACCTGAAATAACACTTGTATACGGGAATAGAGTTTATCCTAAAACTATACTGGATACTGCAAAAAGCATTAAACTTCGAGGTGTGTTTGTTAATGATAATAATAAGTCTTTTCCCCAGCTTTGGTTTGAAATTTAAGTAACACAATTATAATTTTTATTTCATTTAAAAATTATAATCACTATTATAAAATGGACATTTTAAAAATAACTGAACCAATTTTAAAAGATGATAGTATTGATGAGTATGAACACTATGAGTATGAACCGATAACAGGTGCTAATCTCAACAACTCAGGAGGAGATATTAGAATTAGTATCGAAACCCAAGATATTTTTACTCATCCTAGTGAGAGTTATTTACTTATTGAAGGGCGTTTAACAAAGGTTAATAATACAGCTTACGCAAATGCTGATAATGTTTCTCTAACAAACAACGCTATGATGTACCTGTTTAAAAATATTAGATACCAACTTTCGGGTATGGATATTGAATCCTTAACACATCCTGGTCAGGCTACTACGATGCTTGGGTTGTTAAAATATCCAGATGATTTTTCCAAATCACAAGGTCTAAACCAATGTTGGTATAAAGATACAACAATTGCAGCAGCTGCTCAAAACATAGGTTGGAATATAAGGAAATTATACATCGTTAATAATTCTGACCCAAAGGGAACATTTAGTTTTAGAGTTCCATTAAAACATATATTTGGTTTTTGTGAAGATTATAATAAGATATTGTATGGAATGAAACAAACTCTCACCTTGACAAGAAATGATGATGACAATGCGATTTTTAGAGCTAATGGTGTTGATGCTGGTAAAATTACATTGGATAAAATATCATGGTTTATGCCTCACGTGCTACCTGCTGATGGAGAGAAGATGGAACTTTATAAAATTATCGAGAAAAAAGAAAAAATACCGGTTGGATACAGAATGCTACAATGCGACTCCATTTCAGTTCCTCAGTCAACATCATTTACCTGGAGACTTTCTGTCAAATCATCACCTGAAGTACCACGTTTTATCATTGTAGGCTTTCAGACTGATAAAATTGGCAGTCAAGAGCAAAATCCAGCCATATTTGACAACGTAGACGTTAACAATATCTATGTCATGTTAAATTCTACTCGATACCCTGCGGTTGACTACAATCTTTCATTTGCTAAGCAGCAATTTAGTAGAGTGTATGGTGACGCTTCTCTATTTAGGTCTAAGTTTTATAACATGAATGAGTTGGTATCAAATCCTAACTTTGCCCCTTCAGAGTACAAAACCCTTTATCCTTTGTTTTTGTTTGATGTTTCCAAACAGAGTGAGAGATTAAAATACTCAGTCACTGATATCCAAATCAAGACAAATTTCGGGCAAAATGTACCTGCAGGCACCGAGGCATATGCCGTTATTATTAGTGATAGGTTAATTAACTTCCAGTCTGATGGAAATAAAATGAGTGTAGTGTATTAAGTTAACTATTTTTTTTTTTATTAAAAAATGATAAAGATTATAGATTTACAAAACATTCTTAGGCAAAATAATATAAGTTTTTATAATTATTGGACTAAAAAGCGGTTGGAGGAGTTGGTAAAAGAACATGGTTTGTTACCAGAGCAGTCGCCTAAGCTAGTTAAAAAAGAAAAAAGCGAAGGCCCTAAGTATGATGAAGTAAGAACTTTTATACGTAATCCTAAAAAAGTTAGTATAGAGGATGTTGAAACTGGTGAAATAAAAACTTTTCCATCGATTTATAAGGCAAGTCAATTTATAGACCGCTGCCCACAAATTGTTAAGAACTATAATGGTGGAATTTGGAATAATAAATATAAGATTAACATCCAGTAAATTTAATATTAAGTTAAAGAATTATTTTTATATTATAAAATATGAGAGATTATAATATAAAAATGGAAAACATTAATTATAATATATATTCTGTAAAAGGTTTAAAAAATTTGGCAAAGTCTAGAGGAATCAGAGGATTTTCTAGTCTTAAAAGAGCCGAATTGATTGATCGTCTAAGTAGTTCTTCACCCCCTGGACTTGATAATCAATTCCAAGGATTCACAGTAAAAGACTTAAAACGAGAAGCTAAGTCTATAGGAATCAGGGGATATTCTACGCTTAGAAGAGCTGCATTAATTAACCGCATCATGAACCGCTCCATTAATCGGGAGTCACCAATATTAGACCATAATATTGATAATCATGGAGTGCCGATATTACAACCAACACCTTATACACCACCACCTCAGACACTAACTCCACCTATAACCGAAATTAATGAGTTGGAGAAGTATTTAAATAGTATTAAAGAAATTCCTAGGAATATATCACCTAGGATAAAGGCTTTAAAAGAAAAAATAAATAAGATATATAAAGATAAAGATGAAATAAATATTATACAAAGATTATCGGCACTAAAAGGGGCTGCCATAGAATATTTTATAGAAGGTAAAGGAAATTATACACCGGTTGATTTCCTTGATTTAGCGAAAGATAAATTAACCAATATTATGAGAAATAACCGTCAAACAAAACTTAAACTCGTTATAAAGTGTATGATGAAAGAATCTTATAGTGGTGAACTAAAAGAGATGAATTTCGATTCTGGCTACCCAATCATTAATTTAGATGGGTATGATGTGGGTGAAATATATGATGAAATGGTGGAAGAACTATTAAAAAATGTAGCGCTGAGGGAAATGGAAATAGATTATTGGAGAGTCATTTTCATAATTGATTTAAGATTACATACAGTAACATATAATCCAATAAGAGGTAGTTCTTGGATACCAACTCCTCCTAAGATAGCGAATACAAAAAGTGTTATTAACCCGAAAAATGAAAATGATGATATGTGTTTTGCATATTGTATTGTTATAGGTTTAAATCCAAACTCAAATATCCGCCCTGAAAGAATTAGTAGCCTACAACCCTTGTTAAACAGTATAAATATGAAAGGGATCTGCTACCCCGTTTCCCTTTCTGATAGAATTAAATTTGAGAGCCAAAATCCTTCAATATCAGTATCAATTTACGGATATGGTTCCAATGGTGTTTACCCACTTAGTATAAGTAAGGAGGTTTATAAAAGAGAACATCATATTAATCTTTTGCTTCTTGAGAAGGATGGTAAAAAACATTATTGTTTAATTAAAGACTTGAGTAAATTATTATCTAAACAAATATCCAATCATAACGGTAAAACTTATATTTGTCAAAGATGTTTAAATCATTTCACAAAAGAAGAAACTTTAAATAAACATTTAGAGTATTGTAGTGAAAAAGATGCTTGTAGAATAGATTTACCTAAAAAGGGAACCAAAATATCTTTCGAAAATTTTTATAAACAACAGAGACATCCTTTCACGATTTATGCGGATATGGAGTCTACGTTAGAAAAGAAAAACGAAAAGAAAGGTAACACTACAAGGGTACTTAATATGCATAACATTTCAGGATATTGTTTTTATATCAAATCTCTTTACGAAGATTTTTACCCTTCAAGGATTTTCCAATATTCAGGTGAAAATGCTGCTAAGAAATTTGTAGAGGATTTAGAAAATGTTATAAGAGAAATAGATAATATACCACCAAGGGAAATGATTTATAGAGTTGAGGATAAAAGAGAGTTTGATAGAGCAGTAAATTGTTGGATATGTAGTAAGACATTTACGGAAAAAGATAAAAAAGTAAGAGACCATTGTCATTTTACTGGAAAGTATAGGGGAGCCGCACACAATGCATGTAATTTAAATTATAGAAGACCTACTTTTACACCCGTATTCTTTCATAATTTTAGTAGGTATGATGTTCATTTATTTATAAAAGATTTAATGAGTACACCTGGTGATATGAGTTGTATACCAACAAATAAGGAAACATATATAAGTGTGTCTAAAATGGTACCAATAGAATATACTGTTAAAGGGGAGAATAAAACTAAAAAATATGAGATTAGATTCCTTGATAGTTTAAAATTTCTAGGTAAAAGTTTAGATGAATTAGCTAGCACCCTAGCTAAGGAAGAAAAGACTAATCTCACGAAATATTTTGAGGAGGAAAAGTTTGAATTGGTCTCTCAAAAAGGTATATTCCCATATGAATGGTTTGATAACCTTAGTAAATTAGAGGAAACGAAGTTACCTGAACAAAGAGCATTTTACTCGAAGCTTAGATGTAGTGGAATTACTAAAGAGGATTATCAACACACTAAAAATGTATGGAAAACATTTAATATGAAAACTTTTAAAGATTATCATGATTTATATAATAAGACTGACGTTTTATTGTTGGCGGATGTCTTCGAGAATTTCAGGAATGTTTGCTTCGATAATTATGGGTTAGACCCATCTTGGTTTTATACAGCGCCGGGATTAGCTTGGGAGGCAATGTTAAAAACTACTAAGGTAAAATTAGAATTATTATCAGACCCTGATATGATTTTATTTATTGAAAACGGAATAAGAGGAGGTGTCTCAACCATTTTTAAACGATTTGCAAAAGCAAATAATAAATATATGGGTGAGAAATATATCCCAAGTGAGCCATCTAAATTTATTACTTATTTAGATGCGAATAATCTCTATGGTTGGGCAATGTGTCAAAAACTTCCTACCGGTAATTTTAAATGGATGGATGATTTAGAAAATTGGAGGGATCAGCCATGTATATTAGAAGTTGATTTAGAATATCCTAAGGGATTGCATGACTGGCATAATGATTTTCCCTTAGCTCCTGAAAGATTAAAGGTAGGTAAGGTTGAGAAACTTATACCTAATTTACATGACAAAACTAAATATATATTACATTGTGAAAATTTAAAGTTATATTTAAGTTTGGGTTTAAAGCTTAAAAAGATTCATAGAGGTATAACTTTTGATGAGAGTGAATGGTTACAAACTTATATTAATAAAAATACTAACCTAAGAACAAAAGCTAAAACCACATTTGAAAAGGATTTCTTTAAACTTATGAATAATTCTGTATTTGGTAAGACTATGGAAAATATTAGAAATAGAGTAGATATAAGATTAGTTACTACCAAGGAAAAATCAGAAAGATTAGTCGCTAAACCAAATTATTATGATACATCTATCCTCGATGAAAATTTATGTATAATTCAAATGAAAAAACAACGATTGTATTTTAATAAACCTATTTATGTGGGGATGTGTATTTTAGATTTAAGTAAGACATTGATGTATAACTTCCATTATAACTATATTAAAAATAAATATAATGAAACAGCTAAACTTCTTTTCACTGATACAGATAGTTTAATGTATGAAATAGAAACGGAAGATTTTTATAAGGATATTAGTGATGATGTTAAAGAATGGTTTGATACGAGCGAATATCCACCTAATCATCCTTCAGGTATTCCTACAGGATTAAATAAGAAAATTGTTGGTATGTTTAAAGATGAGACATGTGGTAAGATTATAGAGGAGTTTGTAGGTCTCAGGTCTAAGCTATACTCTTATAAAATGTGTGATGATGAAGAGGAGAGTAAGAAATGTAAGGGTATTAAAAAGCAAGTAGTAAAAGCATTTATTAAACATAAGCATTATAAAGAGTGTTTGTTTGAAAAGAAGACACATTTAAGGAAAATGGTAGTTATTAGGAGTTATAAGCATGAGTTATATACTGAGGAAATAAATAAAATTGCCTTGAGTGATAATGATGATAAAAGGTTTGTTTTAGAGAACAATATAGACACATTAGCATGGGGGCATCAATTAATATAGGTTTGAGATTTTGCTCATATAGGTATATGTGGGAAAAAATGAAATGTGTAGTCCCTCATGCATGGACTTATTCTATGTTGACACATGGGGGGACCCCACACATTAGTTGTTGTGTTGGTTAGTGGATGTGTTGACTTATCTATTGATTGATGTGTTGGCTTATCTATTGATTGATGTGTTGGCTTATCTATTGATTGATGAGTTGGCTTATCTATTGATTGATGTGTTGACTTATTTTTTTATAGATGTGTTGGTTCATCTATTGATTGGTGTTTTAATTTCTGGTTACATTCCTGGAAATTAATTCTTGGAAAATGTTTGAAGGGTTAAGGGTTAAGGGGATTAGGGGTTAAAGGTTAAGGGTTAAGGGGTTAAGGGGATTAGGGGTTAAAGGTTAAGGGGATTAGGGGTTAAAGGTTAAGGGTTAAGGGTTAAAGGGATTAGGGGTTAAAGGTTAAGGGGATTAGGGGTTAAAGGTTAAAGGTTAAGGGTTAAAGGGATTAGGGGTTAAAGGTTAAGGGGTTAAAGGTTAAGGGGTTAAAAGGTTAAGGGTTAAAGGATTAGGGGTTAAAGGGATTAGGGGTTAAGGGGTTAAAGGTTAAGGGTTAAAGGGATTAGGGGTTAACCATCTCACTGCTTATTGGGGTAGCTCTCTCACAATTTATCTACTGGCGACCTATCATTTTTTTTGCATTTTTTGATAAAGGATATACCCATGTGTATATCTGCGAAAAATACGAAAAATCTCTGCTCTAGATTTTTTTGGAAGTCAAATAATGTCTTGACTTTCTATAATAAAATGATCTTTTTGGCGGTTATGGATGTTATTGAAACATCGATAGCGGGTCATTAATTTGAAACAAATATTAATTTCTCACCAAGTTGAGAGGATCAATCGATTTCCTATGAATTTAAAACACACAGAACATGATTTGGCTGAAATGATAGACTTTACTCACAAAATTCTGATGTTTGCTGCAATAACTGGGTTTTTGTGTAATTTGAAAGAAGGGTTATGTTCTTTATGGGCTCAGAACTTTTTTGTTCATCTAGTTAGGTCTGATTATCTCTTCATATACTGAAAGAATATACTTTGCAGTGTCTCTGTGTCAAATTTCACAAAATTCTCCACGCTAGAAATAACTCTCTGAAACGCCTTTAAGGTAGGTGCAGTCATATACACTGGCTATATTACTTAATGTACAATGAACCCAAAAGCAAAGCTTGAAATTAAGGCCTATATTAAAAGTCGTGTCAGTCTGATTATTTCAGCTTCACAAATTTATCAGATACATGGGGCTTCTGCGGTATCAAAACGGTCGGTTTTCAGATGGTATAAAAAACTAAAAGATGGTATAACTTACTTAAAAGATGCCCCCGTCCTGGTCAACCCAAAACCGCAGCTTCCAAAGAAAATGTTGTTGCTGTGGCAGATTTAATTAAGCAGGATGCCAGGCTTACAGTGAAAGAAACAGTTAAGAGGGTTGGAATATCATCAGGGTCAGTTCATAAGATTAAGGGGCCTGTGTCTTATTCATAACAATTTTGCAATTGTTCAGAATTTTTTAGAAACGGAAAAGGTGGTACAGCTTCCCCATCCACCCTATTCTCCCGACCTTAGCCCATGTGACTTTTTTCTCTTTCCTTTATTGAAGAAAACTCTCTCTGGACGTCGATATGGCTCTAAAAGTGCCTTGGGAAGTGCCATTTTTCAGTGTCTGCTGGGTATTCCCAGAAAAGACTATTTTGCAGCCTTCACAGACTGGATTTCCAGACTTTAAAAATGTATTTCTGTGAAGGGAGAATATTTTGAAGGAATGAAATGAACGAAATATATGCATTTAATATAATGCATCTCATAGACACCCAGTGACACAATTAAATGGACGACCCTCGTATATCTCCATGTGCAAACTTGTCCTCCGACCCCATTCCAATGTGTACTGTGGTTGTAAATGGTTTTGAACCTTATAATATTCAAAACGTCCTAACTTCTTCTTCTTTCTTCATCGCTTGTGCTTGAGATTATTGCAAGTCTATGATATAAATGCATCATTAAAGGTGCAATATGTACTTTGAACATATATCATTTGTTGTTTTGTTTTCTTCTTTGTTGTTCATTTTTTATGCCAAACACTGTTCTGAAAAGTATTTCAGAAACGCAGAGTATTTATAAATTCTGTTTGATAATGCTTCATTTGAAATCTGAAGTTTTGAAATGCATCTACTGATAGAAAAGTAATACAATACAGCGTTCGCTCTAATTCATATTCTGTATGCTATACACGTTTTTAGTAACCCTTTCAGCACCATAGGCGAAAACATGGACTTTATCGGACGGTAGATCAATATCAGACTGCACAGAACGTGCAGTCTGATCTTTGATCTATGCCGTCTGCTAGTTTGTCGAGCCAATGAGGTAAAAATCTTTCTCAGTTTCAATGGATGGTATTTTAAACAGTCGGAAGAGGACACATATATATGGCATTGAAAGAGCTAACCGCACATAGTTCTCCAGCAACAACAAAACGCTGATCTAATAAGCTGGCACAATGGGATTTACATATCTGAATCCAATGGAGCACATGGGCTCTAATTAAGGATAGGTTTCAACGAATTGAAATGGTAAATTGAGACAATAATTGACGGCTCAAATAATAAGAATCGAATTTAAAACGATTGGTCGTGATTGCCGGTTTTCATTGAAAGAGGTACTATTCAAAACTGTCCTGAGCATTATCAGTTGACAGCATTCACGTATCTAACATTTCAAGGGCTTGTCTGTAATGTGCATGTAAATGTATTTGTAAGTACTAAATAAACCTGCATGATTCAATCTCAAAATTAGACAACTGTACTACAATCTTACTATTGATTTGGAACAAAACATCTTACACAAATATCTGATATTTTTGACCAAGTGCTGTGCAATCAGATCGTGCAAACTCTCATTCTCCCACGCCAATTACTACTTTCCAGAATGAAAAAGAATTCAGCAGAAGAAGAAGCAAAAATCTTGTAGCAAAACTTATCCCCAATTCGTTGAAAGAATTTTGACAGACCTGTAGTTCAAACTAACCATTACTTGGTTACAATCACTTAGTGCTCGACCACATAGTTACAATCACTTAGTGCTCGGCCACATGGTTACAATCACTTATTGCTCGGCCACATGGTTACAGTCACTTAGCACTCGACCACATGGTTACTGCTAGACCACATGGTTACATTTACTTAGTGCTCGACCACATGGTTACAATCGCTTAGTACTCGACCACATGGTTACATTCGCTTAGTGCTCGACCACATGGTTACAATCGCTTAGCGCTCGACCACATGGTTACAATCGCTTAGCGCTAGACCACATGGTTACAATCACTTAGCGCTCGACCACATGGTTACTGCTAGACCACATGGTTACATTTACTTAGTGCTCGACCACATGGTTACAATCGCTTAGTGCTCGACCACATGGTTACAATCGCTTAGTGCTTGACCACATGGTTACATTCGCTTAGTGCTCGACCACATGGTTACAATCACTTAGCCCTATCCTAGCACTATCAGTGAGCGGATGGGCTTAGACAAGTTAAGTCTTTACCAAACGACAAACTTTTAGACGTTTCCACATTGAAACGTTTTGCAGACTATAAACCAAATGTGGCTAAAATGATGGGATAAAACGTTGAAAGAGAAGAAACCATTGTGAGAAAGGGAGAAAATGCTGGTAATTAGCATTTTCTCATTTTCCAACAATGATTTTTAAAGTCCTTTTCAAAAGGTCGTTAAAACACGGTATTGTTTAGTAAAGGTTTGACCATTTCAACCTATAGGCGAAAACTGTGTCTTTCAAGTATGGCATATAACAAAGTAAGCCCGTACAGGCCGTGCAGTCTGTTCTGTGCAGTCTGATCATTTATCTACACCGCCTGTTTAGTCACGTATATGAGATAGAAACCTTTTAAGTTTAAGTTGGTTGTACTTCCAGCCGTCGAAAGAGGTCGAGCGTATAACTGAGCCATGCTCTGTCAAAAAGGGGCTTAATGCATCTGCTAAAAGTATCGACCCTCGTCAGCCTGCGCAGCAGTCTGCGCAGGTTGGCAAAGACCGAAACTTTTTTTTCTTTTTGATAAATTTTCTACAAATCAAAGGACCAGTGTTTCTCAGGATTCAGTCGGTTGTTAGACAAAATAAAATTTATGGATCCATAAGGTATCATGCTAGGTATCATGTATCACGGAGATGCATTAAGCCCCTTTTTGTCAGAGTATGGCTCATATATTTGGTACTGAAAGAGTAAAGTGCTCAATCTTTAACCTCATTAATAACTTCAATGAAATTTTCAAACTTAATGTAAAAACCGAAATGTTGCTAAATTCAAACTTGCTTTTTGGAGAAAAATATCTCCGTATCGGACAGTGTAGATCCAAGATCAGACTGCACGTTCTGTGCAGTCTGATCTTGATCCACACTTTCCGCAAAAGGTCACTGAGTCGCTCTTTACAGCATAAGAGTTAAGAGACAAAATCAAAATCTTTTCCATTTCGTAATTATGACGAAGATCACCTCCGACATTAATCCTGACCTAAACGATTTCTGTAATTATTCTGTAGAGCTTGGAATATTCAAATGATGCATAAATCTATCTAAAGGAATTAACAGTGTGGACTGGGTGTATCGATCCGGACAATAATATGTAAATCAAGGACATCATGGAACTCTGTCTGTATTTCCAACGAATCTAGAAACGTATTCACCAGCCAATTTCAAACCTCAAACTACTTTAAATAAATGACAGGAATATTTACACTCAATAGGAAACAATTATTGCGGTTTCAAAGCAGATTTCACCGGAAAGAAAATATCGGACAGTGTAGATCAAAGATCAGACTGCACGTTTTGTGCAGTCTGATCTTGATCTACCCTGTTCGTAAAAAGCGCCTCGAGTCGCGCTTAAAGGTTAACTCATAACCAGACGACAACATTTTAGACTTACATGTATCTGATTTGAAAGCATTTGCAGACGACAAAATTTAATGTTACTCAAAAAGTGAAATTTGCCTTTCGAAGGATAGAAAACGTTAAGGGAAATAGGAGAAATGCGGGTTAGCATCATTTTCTCCTTTCCAAATAATGTCTGTAAAAAATCTTCTCCCAAGTCTGTTAAAACTTTGGATTGTTAAGTAGAGTTTACTTAGTTTCCAATCTAAAAAACAAAGTAAGCTTATTTCCTAACCATTTTAAACTAAGTTCTAATTCAAAATTCCGAGGTAAACCAGTCATATGACATGTCGTAGCATTTAGAATTCGAACAATGTTTAGAATGGTTGGTGAATACTTACTGCATTATATAGATGTACAGGAATTTAGGAATTTTTAGGAATTTTGATTTAACATGGTATCTTGATATGGTCCATGAATTACAAAGAAGTTTGACATAGTTGTTATAAAGAGCTTTTATGCAAAAGGTCCAAAACTGGATTAATATAATCCTTACTGACAATGATACCCTTCATTTTGGATGCATCTTTGTCTCTCATTGCTTGTTTTGTGTAAATATGTTAATGTTCATTACTGTAGGCCTAGATAATTTATAAAGTTCTACGATTGCATTGCACTGCAATTCACTACATTGAGTCGCATCATGTATCCCGTCTCATGGCATGGCATCGCATGGCATCGCATCGCAACGCATCGCATCGCATCGCATCGCATCGCATCGTATCGTATCGAATCGTATTGTATTGCATTACCCTTCATTCAGAGATTCGCCTTACTCCCAAAAACGTCTCGGCAATGAGTTTCATGCCCAGAAAAGGTTCTATCAGCTCAAACGTGTTTACATGTACAAAACTGTGTTATTTGAAGACTGAAGTTCAGACTAATTGGGGATTCCGTTGCAGATTTACAAATAACATCTGTTAAGATTTTCATCGTTCAAAAAGTCAGATTTCTATCTAACATTTATTTACCTTTCGTGTCTTGTACAATACTTAATGGCAGTTCTACAATAAGCTACGCAGAAAGGATTAAAATGCATACGTTCAATATAGAACATGGGCATTACGAAAGTTTTCAAGTAAACCAAAGGGTGTGTAAAGTTGGCAGTAAGTTCGATAATCGGAGTTCGATATTCAATATCGAAATGAATCTGCGGATGAGTTGAATTTCATGCCTTAGTAAATTCGCTTTTTTTTCAAACTCAAGGGATAGTTACGAAAATTAATGAATCCTGATTTGAATATCGAAATGAATTTCATGCTAGCAGCAGATTCGTGTTTTTTTTTTAATACATAGGCATATGGATGGTGTATGAATCGAATGTCGATTTGAATTTCGAAATGAATTTCATGCTAGCAGCAGATTCGCGTTTTTTCATCTATGGGCATAAGGATGGTGTATGAAATCGAATGTCGATTTGAATATCGAAATGAATTTCATGCTAGCGGCAGATTCGCGTTTTTTTATATATGGGCATAAGGATGGTGTATGAAGTCGAATGTCGATTTGAATATCGAAATGAATATCATGCCAGCAGCAGATTCGCCTTTTTTCCTGTATGGGCATAAGGATGGTGTATGAAATCGAATATAGATTTGAATATCGAAATGAATATCATGCTAGCAGCAGATTCGCGTTTTTTCATGTATGGGCATAAGGATGGTGTATAAAATCGAATGTCGATTTGAATATCGAAATGAATATCATGCCAGCAGCAAATTCGCATTTTTTCATGTATGGGCATGAGGATGGTGTATGAAATCGAATGTCGATTTGAATATCGAAATGAATATCATGCCAGCAGCAGATTCGCGTTTTTTCCTGTATAGGCATATGGATGGTGTATGAAATCGAATATAGATTTGAATATTGAAATGAATATCATGCCAGCAGCAGATTCGCGTTTTTTCATGTATAGGCATAAGGATGGTGTATAAAATCGAATGTCGATTTGAATATCGAAATGAATATCATGCCAGCAGCAAATTCGCATTTTTTCATGTATGGGCATGAGGATGGTGTATAAAATCGAATGTCGATTTGAATATCGAAATGAATATCATGCCAGCAGCAAATTCGCATTTTTTCATGTATGGGCATGAGGATGGTGTATGAAATCGAATGTCGATTTGAATATCGAAATGAATATCATGCCAGCAGCAGATTCGCTTTTTTTCCTGTATGGGCATATGGATGGTGTATGAAATCGAATATAGATTTGAATATTGAAATGAATATCATGCTAGCAGCAGATTCGCGTTTTTTCATGTATGGGCATAAGGATGGTGTATGAAATAGAATGTCGATTTGAATATCGAAATGAATATCATGTAAGCAGCAAATTCGCATTTTTTCATGTATGGGCATAAGGATGGTGTATGAAATCAAATATAGATTTGAATATTGAAATGAATTTCATGCTTGCAGCGGATTCGCGTTTTTTTATGTATATGCATCAGGATGGAGAATCAAAATGAATGTCGATTTAAATATTGAAATGAATGTTGTGCCAGCAGCAAATTCGCATTTTTTTCATGTATGGGCATAAGGATGCTGTATGAAATCGAATGTCGATTTGAATATCAAAATGAATGTCATGCCAGCAGCAAATTCGCGTTTTTTTATGTATTGGCATAAGGATGATGTATGAAATCGAATGTCGATTTGAATATCGAAATGAATATCATGCCAGCAGCAAATTCGCATTTTTTCATGTATGGGCATAAGGATTGTGTATGAAATCGAATGTCGATTTGAATATCGAAATGAATACCATGCCAGCAGCAGATTCGCGTTTTTTCATGTATGGGCATAAGGATTGTGTATGAAATCGAATGTCGATTTGAATATCGAAATGAATATCATGCCAGCAGCAGATTCGCGTTTTTTTATATATGGGCATAAGGATGGTGTATGAAGTCGAATGTCGATTTGAATATCGAAATGAATGTCATGCCAGCAGCAGATTCGTCTGTTTTCATGTATGGGCATATTGATGGTCTATGAAATCGAATGTCGATTTGAACATCGAAATAAATATAATGCCATCAGCAGATTTGCGGATTTTTATGTATGGGCATCAGGATGGAGAATCAAAATGAATGTCGATTTAAATATCGAAATGAATTTCGTGGCAGCAGCAAATTCGCATTTTTTTCATGTATGGGCATAAGGATGCTGTATGAAATCGAATGTCGATTTGAATATCAAAATGAATGTCATGCCAGCAGCAAATTCGCGTTTTTTTATGTATTGGCATAAGGATGATGTATGAAATCGAATGTCGATTTGAATATCGAAATGAATATCATGCCAGCAGCAAATTCGCATTTTTTCATGTATGGGCATAAGGATTGTGTATGAAATCGAATGTCGATTTGAATATCGAAATGAATACCATGCCAGCAGCAGATTTGCGTTTTTTCATGTATGGGCATAAGGATTGTGTATGAAATCGAATGTCGATTTGAATATCGAAATGAATATCATGCCAGCAGCAGATTCGCGTTTTTTTATATATGGGCATAAGGATGGTGTATGAAGTCGAATGTCGATTTGAATATCGAAATGAATGTCATGCCAGCAGCAGATTCGTCTGTTTTCATGTATGGGCATATTGATGGTCTATGAAATCGAATGTCGATTTGAACATCGAAATAAATATAATGCCATCAGCAGATTTGCGGATTTTTATGTATGGGCATCAGGATGGTGTATGAAATCGAATATCGATTTGAATATCGAAATGAATTTCATGCCAGCAGCAGATTCGCGCTTTTTTATATATGGGTATAAGGATGGTGTATGAAGTCGAATGTCGATTTCAATATCGAAATGAATATCATGCCAGCAGCAGATTCGTGTTTTTTCCTGTATGGGCATATGGATGGTCTATGAAATCGAATGTAGATTTGAATATCGAAATGAATATCATGCTAGCAGCAGATTCGCGTTTTTTTATGTATGGGCATAAGGATGGTGTATGAAATAGAATGTCGATTTGAATATCGAAATGAATATCATGTAAGCAGCAAATTCGCGTTTTTTCATGTATGGGCATAAGGATGGTGTATGAAATCGAATGTCGATTTTAATATCGAAATGAATATCATGCCAGCAGCAGATTCACGTTTTTTCATGTATGGGCATAAGGATGGTCTTTGAAATCGAATGTAGATTTGAATATCGAACTGAATTTGATGCTAGGAGCAGATTCGCTAAATGTTTGTATGGGCATTGGGATTTTGTATGGAATTGAATATAGAGTTGAATGTCGAAGTGAATCTGAGGCTAGTAGCGGATTCGCCAATATTTCTTCACGGGCTGTAGATGATGTATGAAATCGAATGTAGGTTTAAATATCGAACTGAATTTCATGCTAGCAGCAGATTCGCCAAAATTTCTGCACGGACCCGTAGATGATTTATTAAATCGAATGTAGATTTGAATGTTGAAGTGAAGTTCATGCTAGCAGCAGATTTGGAAAAAAATCTATATGGACATATTGATTGTTTATGCAATCAAATGTAGGTTTGAATATCGAAGTGAATTTTCTGTTTGCAGCAGAATCGCAAAAAAAGTCAATATGAGGATGTAGATAATGAATGAAATCGAATTTAATTTAGGCACGAAGATGGCGTTTTAAATGAAGAGCAGGTTTTGGATAAGCAAAAGTGTTTGTAGATTTGCAAAAATATCCATATGGACATATGAATGATATTTGGAATCAAAAATCATTTGAAATATCTATCTGAATTTCATGTAAGAAGCCGATTCGCAAAAATTCCAACATTGGCATTTAAATATGATTTCATGACGGCATTAGATTCTTTACAGAAAAATTACCCGTACTTATAATTCTTATAAGAAATTAAATATCTATTTGAAAATAGATACGAATTTTAAGCAAACAACGGATTTGCGAAATTTCCATATGGTCATAGGCAAGGTGTATACAGATGGGGTTTAACACCGAATAACGATTTTGAATGTCATACTAGAATATGGTTCGGAATAATTTCTCTGCGGACATGAAAATGGTCTATGAAAACAAATGTAGAATTAATAATTTATACCAGTTTTATGTCGGCAGCTGATCCATGAAATCTTTAAATTTGAGCATGTAAACAGTTTATGAAATCGAATAAAGATTTCACCATCGATTTGAATCTTATGTCAGAAGCAGTTCGGTAAAAACCAACAATAATTTGTGAACATATTACCCTGTCGTATATGAAATTTTGTAGTATCTTTTAAGGGGTCGCTAACTAGAGCACTTCTATTGGTAGTGACTGATCGATCGCTGGATTGACTGATTGATTGGATCGAGTGATTGAGTGATTATTTATTTTATAAATATGTATTCACTTGCTCACTTAATGCATTTATTCTACGCGTCTGTTCATTTGTCCATTTATTCTTTTTTTCCATATTTTTGTTTGGTCCATTGTTTGACCTTGCATTTCGTTATCGTTGCAAAGTTCCAAAACTTGATTTTCATATTTTTTGCAACTGCCATTTTCAGGTTGTAATTTAGTTGTGCAATGTTTCTCATTCTAACCATTTTTGCTGAATACTTCTTTTTTTTTTTTCTCCTTCTTTTCTGTTGTATATATTTCATTACTGTTGTTAAAATGTTCACCGATTTGGAGGAAAAACAATAAAAATGACAATAATGGAAATCAATAAATGAATGCTCATGTATAAAGTGTGTACAATCTAATACTGACGCGAGCTTCATGCGAGCAGCAGATTTCCAAACGACATTGTATTTGCATATATACATGCAAATGGTGTATAAAGTCGAATAACGATTTGAATATCAAAATGAATTTCATACTGCAGTATGATACACGAAAATTTCAACGCGGGCATACAGATGGTGTATGCAATCGAATATATTTAGACAAGTGATTTCACCAAACAAACTAGTTATGAAATGAAATCAAACAACATGCCGACGGCCAGATCAAGTATAAAGTTTTTGACAAACTGCCTTTCTGAATTGGACCAGCCCGCATTGCTCAGGTGTTAGAGCGTACCTGAATTGTAAACGTCAAGTCTTTGGTTATTATAGGGTGAGAGTTCAAGCCCCACGGCTGACCATCTATAATTACCAATAGTCTTTCGGATGAGACGTTAAACCGATTTCCCGTGTGACGGTGCAATAAACCGAGCACGTTAAAGAACAGGGCGTAACTTAGGGTGGTTGTAACCTGTATGTTGCACTATCCCTCGGAACAAAACTAACAGTCTTCAGGGGGCGTCGCCCATATGGGAAACCGGTGGTGACAATAAATAAACGCAAATTCAATCAATCTTTCTGAGTTGACCAGCCGGCAAAGCTCAACTGGTAGAGCGTAGGACGTGTAAGCATCAAGTCTTGGGTCACTTGAGGGTGTGGGTTCGAGCCCCATGGCTGGCTATCTAAAAATACTAATAGTCTTTCGGATGAGACGTTAAATCAAGGTCCCGTGTGAGTGTACTTTACACTGACAGAAACAGGCTCAACTCAGTGTGGGTTTCGTTCTGTATCCTGCAATATGCCCTATAACAAAATAAAAAGTCTTCAAGAGGTAAGCCCCGAAACATCCGTCACCAGAGGGGATATCCCCTGTCTTGCTCCCCCCTCCCCCAACACACACACACACTTGTGCCTTCGGCTGTCAGGGAACGCCAAATGCATTCCATTGCATTGCATTCCATAGCCGTACCACTTTTAACAAGCCGACCACGGCCCTGACTTGTAAAAAAATAATTACTGCGCATGTTTCCATGATTTTTCAAATGCGACCAACTGCAGGGTCGTAAGAAGTCGTATTTGTACAGTAGTAGGTAAAATTTGATTTTGAACTCAAATTATTAAATTTGTCTTTATTGGGTCAGAAACATTGTGGGAAAAGGAGAAAGTCCCGGTTACCAACATTTTCACATTTTCCCACAAAAGCCGTCTACCTCAGGATCGTCAAATTCGGAATTATGTGGTTAAAGGTTAATTACATACATGTATACCTCTCCCCACGGAGCAATCTCAAAACGATGCTTTTCACCACGATGTTTCATGAGTCTACAAGGGCTTACTAGCGCTTTCTCGATGATTTCAGTTGAAATGAAGGCTAAACAGCTTGCCTGCAGATCCAAAGACGGGTTTTAGATAGTAAGGACCCATGAATATGTGAATTGTCGCCGTTAAACACATTTGGCATGGCATTAATCACCACACATTTGAATATAAAAACTGAATAAAAATCATAACAGTTGTAGACCTCTATCTTATTTAGGCCCCCGTCACACCAAACTAGTTCTTAGAACGTCTTACTACCTGACAAGATCGTCTTACCCCGCCCTGACATAATCGGAAAACGGGTTGCGGGTAGAACGTGTAATTTTTGCCTGATAATGCCTGAAGCCCCTGTCTCACCAAACCTGTTCATAGAAAGTCTTAACCCGGTCAACAAAAATCGTAAATCGGGCTGCGGTCGGGATAGGACGTGCAATTTCTGTCGGTAAAATGCAAACGCACTGCCATTTGATGCCCGACCACACTGCGACAGGATCGAAGTATGGCAGTTCCGTTTGTAGTATGTCAATGTCGTTTTAAGTACGTTGTCACTCCGTCTAATTACAGGAAG
Source organism: Hippopus hippopus (assembly GCA_946811185.2). NCBI lineage: Eukaryota > Metazoa > Mollusca > Bivalvia > Cardiida > Cardiidae > Hippopus > Hippopus hippopus. Next base: position 27,590,128 of record OX328100.1, on the reverse strand, counting down.
GGTTGGACGGCAAAAAATTTGAGCAGGCTCAAAGTTCTGGAGCACCTTTCCCGTCCTAACCCGTCCATTAAGTTCGTAAACAGATCGTGAAAGGTTGCTTATACGTTCACTCCGTTCGAAAAAGTCCGTTTTGCAACTAATTTCGGAACGGAGTGAGAACGAGTTTGGTGTGACGGGGGTATTACCTACAATTGATAGTAATAAAAATGGGGCAAGTTGTCTCAGAATTTGGGGCGAGTTGTCTTTTGAAGGTGGGGCGAGTTGTCTTGGGGCGAATTTTTTGTGGGGCGAGTTGTCTTTGGGGCGAGTTGTCCTGCACCCGACAAGTGATACTAGTTTCATGGCGGCAACTAAATCGCGAAACTTTCGATTTGAGCATGTAAATTGCTTATGAAGTCGAATAAAGATTTCATCAGCGATTTAAATCTCATGTCAGCAGCAGATCGAAAAAAAACAAGCAGCAAGTTGTGAAAATAGTACCCTGTAATTCATTGCTTCAGAATTCTAGAGACGAGTCAAGTCGTAAAATAAAAGTGTCGTCGTGATGTAAATTCTTATCTATTATTATTGTGCCTTAAAGATTCTACCTTCTGAAAGCAAACCTGAGTCGGTTATACGTACAGTTTTATGACAAATAGAGTTTTTTTTAGCTCACATGAGTAGAAATTAAGACCCAGTTTGGACTTTTCTTAAGTAGCCGCACTGCCAAATCAAATCCAATTTCTTGTATATAACTTTACTTCTCATGTAAAATGAAAGTTAGTTAAAAAAAACTTATCTGCTTTAAGCGTTTGTCTTAGTAGCTATTTTTAAACAGGCAACCTTATGCAAATAGTATGAAGTTTCTTAATAATGAAAACGGGTGAATATATTACTGATGGATGACTACAGAATTCGACTACTACTACTACTACTACTACTACCACTACTTGTACTTAATTAGTCTACACTAGTAAAGGTAATATCTGTTCACATGACACACTTAGAATATGAAGAATAACAAAAATATGCTGTAATTTTTTGCATGACGTCCAAAGGTTGTGAAAAAGAACATTTACTTACCCTTATTTAGTCTGGGGGTTTTAAGTAATTAGTCAAATTATTTTTCTCAATTTCTTTTTTCGACGTAGCTGAATGATCTTACTTTAGTTCAATCAGCCTTGCACCGTGTTTTATTGTATCATGTGGTTTTTCAATACCCATAAAACATTGACATAACGTTACTCCTTACATAGTTGCACTCCTTTCTATGTTCTAGTATGAAAACTGTACAAAGATAATTTTATTTCTACATAAAAAAAATGACAACATAAATGCATTATACATGAGATAAAATGGACATGATAATGAAACTATGTCAAACTATATTTAAATCTACAGGATGAGAGACACACACACACACACACACACACACACACAAAGGTTATGCATCCCTTATTTCTATTTTGTCCATTCTGTAGATGACTTTATAACTGATAGATTTTTAATATATATTCAATGCTTTTTATCTACCAATATTGACATTTCAATCACAAAAGAAACTACTGTCACGTTCACTAGTTTAAATCATCGACCTTTTTGTGAGGTAATGCTATTTTTGTGTACATGCATACAAGAAAGAACGTATCTTGTGCAATAGACGACTTCTCCCATGCGTTTTAAGAAATTCACAATCATCTTGAATAAACAGCCTATCTGACAACAATAAGTACTTGGGCATGTTTAGGTGACAAATTGTTCTAAATTGCTAGCATGAAATTCGGTTCGATATTCAAATCTACATTATATTTCATGCACAGTCTTTATGCCCGTACAGATATTTTAGCAAATTTGCTGCTAGCATGAATTTCAGATCCATAGTCATACCTACATTCGATTTCATGCATCATCTATTGCTAGTACAGAAATTATAGCGATTCTGCTGCTAGCATGAAATTCAGTTCGATATTCAACCCTACATTCGATTGCATACATAGTCGTTATGCTATTACAGAAATTTAAGCGACTCTGCTGCTTGCGTGAAATTCAGTTCGATTTTCAAATCTACATTTGATTTCATATAGAATCAAAATGCCAACACATAAAAATACGGGAATCTGCTGCTAGCATGAAATTCAGTTCGATATTCAAACCGACATTAAATTTTTACATATCCTCCGTATCCCCCTACATAAAAATACGCGAATCTGGTGCTGGCATGATATTCATTTCGGTTTCTGAATTGACATTCGATTTCATAAACCATCGATATGCTTATACATAAAAACAGGCAAATCTGCTGCTGGCATGATATTCAGTCCGACTTTCAAATCTACATTCGGTTTCATACACCATCTGTATGCCATGCATAAAAATAAACGCGAATCTGCTGCTGGCACGATATTCATTTCGATATTCAAATCGACATTCGATTTCATACACCGTCCTTATGCCCATACAAAAAAAAACACGAATCTGCTGCTGGCATGACATTCATTTCGATATTCAAATCGACATTCGATTTCATACACCATCCTTATGCCCATACATAAAAAAAAAAACGCGAATCTGCTGCTGGCATGACATACATTTCGATATTCAAATCGACATTCGATTTCATACACCATCCTTATGCCCGTACATGAAAAAATGCGAATTTGCTGCTGGCATGATATTCATTTCGATATTGAAATCGACATTCGACTTCATACACCATCCTGATGTCCATACATAACAAACGCGAATCTGCTGCTAGCATGAAATTCATTTCGATATTCAAATCTACATTCAATTTCATAGACCAGCCATATGCCTATACAGAAAAAAAACGCGAATCTGCTGTTGGCATGATATTCATTTCGATATTCAAATCTACATTAGATTTCATACACTATCCATATGCCTATACAGGAAAAAACGCGAATCTGCTGTTGGCATGATATTCATTTCGATATTCAAATCGACATCAGATTTCATATACTATCCATATACCTATACAGGAAAAAAAACGCGAATCAGCTGCCAGCATGATATTCATTTCGATATTCAAATCGACATTCGATTTCATAAACCATCCATATGCCTATACAGGAAAAAAACGCGAATCTGCTGCTGGCATGAAATTCATTTCGATATTCAAATCGACATTCGACTTCATACACCATCGTTATGCCCATACATAAAAAAACGCGAATCTGCTGCTGGCATGAAATTCATTTCGATAATCAGATCTACATTCGATTTCATAGACGATCTTTATGTCCATACATTAAAAAACGCGAATCTGCAGCTGGCATGACATTCATTTCGATATTCAAATCGACATTCGATTTCATAAACCGTCCTAATGCCCATACATGAAAAAACGCGAATCTGCTGCTGGCATGATATTCATTTCGATATTCAAATCGACATTCAATTTCATACACCATCCTGATGTCCATACATAAAAAACACGAATCCACTGCTAGCATGAAATTCATTTCGATATTCAAATCTACAATCGATTTCATACACCATCCATATGCCTATACAGGAAAAAATGCGAATCTGCTGTTGACATGATATTCATTTCGATATTAAAATCGACATTCGATTTCATACACCATCTATATACCTGTACAGGAAAAAACGCGAATCTGCTGCTGGCATGATATTCATTTGGATATTCAAATCAACATTCGATTTCATACACCATCCTCATGCCCATACATGAAAAAATGCGAATTTGCTGCTAGCTTGATATTCATTTCGATATTCAAATCGACATTCGATTTCATACACCATCCTTATGCCCATACATAAAAAAACGCGAATCTGCTGCTAGCATGAAATTCATTTCGATATTCAAATCGACATTTCATTTCATGCACCATCCATATGCCCATACAAAAAAAAAATGCAAATCTGCTGCTAGCATGAAATTCATTTCGATATTCCAATCGACATTCGATTTCATGGACCATCCATATGCCTAGACAGGAAAAAACGCGAATCTGCTGTTGGCATGATATTCATTTCGATATTGAAATCGACATTAAATTTCATACACTGCCCTAATGCCCATACATAAAAAAACGCGAATCTGCTGCTAGCATGAAATTCATTTCGATATTCAAATCGACATTTGATTTCATGCACAATCCATATGCCCATACATAAAAAATCGCGAATCCGTTGTTAGCATGATATTCATTTCGATATTCAAATCGGCATTCGATTTCATAGACAATCCATATGACCATACAAGAAAAAACGCGAATCTCCTGCTGGCATGATATTCATTTCGATATTCAAATCTACATTTGATTTCATACACAATCCTGATGTCCATACGTAAAAAAACGCCAATCTGCTGCTGGCATGACATTCATTTCGATATTCAAATCGACATTCGATTTCATACATCATCCTTATGCCCATACATGAAAAAATGCGAATTTGCTGCTGGCATGACATACATTTCGATATTCAAATCGACATTCGATTTCATACACCATCCTGATGTCCATACATGAAAAACGCGAATCTGCTGCTGGCATGAAATTCATTTGGATATTCAAATCGACATTCGATTTCATAGACCATCCATATGCCTATACAGGAAAAAAATGCGAATCTGCTGTTGGCATGATATTCATTTCGATATTTAAATCGACATTAGATTTCATATACTATCCACATGCCTATACAGGAAAAAACGCGAATCTGCTGCCAACATGATATTCATTTCGATATTCAAATCGACATTCGATTTCATAAACTATCGAAATGCCTATACAAGAAAAAAACGTAAATCTGCTGCCGGCATGATATTCATTTCGATATTCAAATCGACATTCGACTTCATACACCATCCTTATGCCCATACATAAAAAAAACGCGAATCTGCTGCTGGCATGAAATTCATTTCGATATTCCGATCTACATTCGATTGCATAGACCATCCTTATGTCCATACATAAAAAAACGCGAATCTGCGGCTGGCATGACATTCATTTCGATATTCAAATCGACATTCGATTTTATAAACCATCCTGATGCCCATATATAAAAAAACGCGAATCTGCTGCTGGCATGATATTCATTTCGATATTCAAATCGACATTCGATTTCATACACCATCCTGATGTCCATACATTAAAAAACGCGAATCTGCTGCTAGCATGAAATTCATTTCGATATTCAAATCTACATTCGATTTCATAGACCATCCATATGCCTATAAAGGAAAAAACGCGAATCTGCTGTTCACATGATATTCATTTCGATATTCAAATCGACATTCGATTTCATAGACAATCCATATGCCTATACAAGAAAAAATGCGAATCTGCTGCTGGCATGACATTCATTTCGATATTCAAATCTACATTCGATTTCATACACCATCCTGATGTCCATACATAAAAGAACGCGAATCTGCTGATGGCATGATATTCATTTCGATATTCAAATCGACATTCGATTTCATAAACCATCCTTATGCCCATACATGAAAAAAAGCGAATTTCCTGCTGGCATGACATCCATTTCGATATTCAAATCGACATTCGATTTCATACACCATCCTGATGTCCATACATGAAAAACGCGAATCTGCTGCTAGCACGAAATTCATTTCGATATTCAAATCTACATTCGATTTCATAGACAATCCATATGCCTATACAGGAAAAAACGCGAATCTGCTGTTGGCATGATATTCATTTCGATATTTAAATCGACATTAGATTTCATATACTATCCATATGCCTATACAGGAAAAAACGCGAATCTGCTGCCAGCATGATATTCATTTCGATATTCAAATCGACATTCGATTTCATAAACTATCGAAATGCCTATACAGGAAAAAAACGCAAATCTGCTGCTGGCATGATATTCATTTCGATATTCAAATCGACATTCGATTTCATACACCATCCTTATGCCCATACATAAAAAAAACGCGAATCTGCTGCTGGCATGATATTCATTTCGATATTCAGATCTACATTCGATTTCATAGACCGTCCTTATGTCCATACATAAAAAAAACGCGAATCTGCGGCTGGCATGACATTCATTTCGATATTCAAATCGACATTCGATTTCATAAACCGTCCTAATGCCCATACATAAAAAAAAACGTTAATTTCCTGCTGGCATGATATTCATTTCGATATTCAAATCGACACTCGATTTCATACACCATCCTGATGTCCATACATAAAAAACGCGAATCTGCTGCTAGCATGAAATTCATTTCGATATTCAAATCGACATTCGATTTCATAGACCATCCATATGCCTATAAAGGAAAAAACGCGAATCTGCTGTTGACATGATATTCATTTCGATATTCAAATCGACATTCGATTTGATACAACATCCATATGCCTATACAGGAAAAAACGCTAATCTGCTGCTGGCATGATATTCATTTCGATATTCACATCGACATTCAATTTCATACACCATCCTCATGCCCATACATGAAAAAATGCGAATTTGCTGCTGGCATGATATTCATTTCGATATTCAAATCGACATTCGATTTCATACATCATCCTTATGCCCATACATAAAAAAACGCGAATCTGCTGCTAGCATGGTATTCATTTCGATATTCAAATCAACACTCGATTTCATAAATCATCAATATGCCCATAAAGGAAAGAAAACGCGAATCTGCTGCTGGCATGATATTCATTTCGATATTCAAATCGACATTCGATTTCATACACCATCCTTATGCCCATACATAAAAAAATGCGAATCTGCTGCTAGCATGAAATTCATTTCGATATTCAAATCGACATTCGATTTCATAGACCATCCATATGCCTAGACAGGAAAAAACGCGAATCTGCTGCTGGCATGATATTCATTTCGATATTCAAATCGACATTCGATTTTATACACCATCCATATGCCTATACAAGAAAAAACGCGAATCTGCTGCTGGCATGATATTCATTTCGATATTCAAATCGACATTCGATTTCATACACCATCCTTATGCCTATACATGAAAAAATGTGAATTTGCTGCTGGCATGATATTCATTTCGATATTCAAATCGACATTCGATTTCCAACATCATCCTTATGCCCATACATAAAAAAACGCGAATCTGCTGCTATCATGATATTCATTTCAATATTCAAATCGACATTCGATTTCATAAACCATCCATATGCCCATACAGGAAAAAAAAAACGCGAATCTGCTGCTGGCATGAAATTCATTTCGATATTCAAATCGACATTCGACTTCATACACCATCGTTATGCTCATACATAAAAAAACGCGAATCTGCTGCTAGCATGAAATTCATTTCAATATTCAAATCAGGATTCATTAATTTTCGTAACTATCCTTTGAGTTTGATAAAAAAGCGAATTTACTGCGGCATGAAATTCAACTCATCCGCATATTCATTTCGATATTGAATATCGAACTCCGATTATCGAACTTACTGTCAACTTCACACACCCTAATCCAAATGGTATTCACACTGAAGTCTCCGCTAAAACACATGTGCGAGTAAAGTCCGGGTTTCCGACATCTTTGGCCCTTGTAAATGAAAGGAAATCGATGTAGAACGCCCCAGAAATAAATAGAGCGTTCTAATACACAATCAAGTTAGGTTTGTTTCCTCGGCAAATGAGACTAGACGATGACAAATTGTGTTGTGACGAATGTTACTAAAAATTAATGTCACCATCGAGTTTCATGCACACGGTACATAACCTAGCAAAACATACGGGAGCAATTTATGTCTTACTCTAAGCTTAACTCTGTACCAAACGACAAAACTAGACTTGTCAATAAGATTTGCAGACAAAAAACCGAATCGGGCTAAAATGATAAGAATCGTCTGTGAAAGACTCTTCGAAAAAGTTAAAAACATTGCGACAACATAAGAAAATGTTAGTTACCAACATTATCAATTTCCCACAACGTGTTAAATAGCCTTCTTCCACAAAATCGTAATATCGGATTCATTGGGTTAAGGCAAAAAGTTCAATATCTTACGAGTTCGATCGCCTTTGCACAAGACTGATTTTGACAAATACATGTTTGTTCTATTTTGGAAAAGGAGCAATTGCCTATACCAACCAACTTCTCTTCTTCCTTCAACATTTTGAAATACCGTGAAAGAGACACTGTTTTCTACCCTTAAAGTATCTCCCCTTTCCGTCTTTTGTATGAAAATGGCCTGTATTGCAATCGGTTCAAAATGTCTGACAACAATACAAACAATACAAAGTGTTTCTTTTAATTCAATGCCAAATCACCTCTAAGACCAGCAATATTCCTCTTACAACATTGTGTCAGAAAATGTAAGACTCTCTACACTATCAGTTTCTTGTACGTGAAAGTGAATTAGCTTTTAACGTCAAAAAAAAAACAGAGTTCTAATTCATAATGAAATTAAATTGTGTCTCTGCAATAAATGCGTCGATACCTTGGTAATAATAATGTCATGAATGTTACAAAACATAATCAAATTTTGATGCTGGAAAACTATTTCACCCAGTCACCAAGTTGATATGTTTCTCGTTAGTATTAATTCTCTTGCAGCCAAGGTTAGAAATAATATACGAGTCATGCTCTGACAAAAAGGTGCTTAATGCATCTCCATGCTGCATTATACTACGACAGTCATCACATTAAAATGGATCCAAGCAATTTATTTTGTCAAACAACCGATTTTATCATGAAGTAGAATGGTCCTTTGACGTGCAGAAAATACACCATGAGTAAAAACTCTCGGCCCAGGTCAGCCTGTGCGGATTGGGTAAGCTTACCAGGGTTGATACTTTTTGCAGATGCATTTAGCCCCCTTTTCAAAGAGCATGGCACATATCTTTTGTGACTCTAATCCTTTGCCAAATATTTCCGTATTTAACGACCTTGGGTAAAAAGCCTTTTGAGAACGACCTGATGAAAATATTGGGGGAAAATTAGCAAAAGCTGGGAACCAGTATTGTCTCCGTGTCCCACAATCCCATTATATTACCCTCATTTAATTTGTAATCTGAAAATGCTTTCAATTTGGACATGGTAAACCTTCTCATGTATCTCCTTCGAGTCATCCGAATTATTAACTTACAGATCTTTTTTTTAATTGCAGTTTAACGCCGTTTTAAAAGCTTAGGTCATATCACAGCGATCAGTGCACTACGCTAGTGCTTCCTGGCTTTCTCGCACCAGTGTTGACACAACTTTCTTTCCAAGTCACTGACTACTTTTCTAACATACATCAGAGGAGAAAGGCGAAAAATCGCCGGAAAGAAAATTTTCCGCAACCGGGAATCGAACTTGCAACTACCAGGTCACGAGTCAGATACGCTAACCACTGAACTACCCGGCCAAGCAGTTTACAGATCTAACATAGCCTATGTGGACATGAACGAAGAAATATAATGCAAAATTTTATCCCAAATATATAAACTTGACCTCTTTCAATGTCTGAAACTAAAAAAACATCACCAAACAAGTGAACGGTTAAGATTCAAGATCAGACTGTACAGCACAGAACATTCTGTGCTGTGCAGTCTGATCTTGATCTATACCGTTCACAAAGCATATGTTTTCGCGTCGAAGAGTTTAAACTTTGTGTATTACAGAACAATACTATATGACAAAATAAACTAAATGCCAAACAAATTTTAGAAGTTGAAAAATCTACAGTACAAAAATGCGACAGTGCAAGCTAGATTGCTATCACTATCGATTTAGATTGTAAATGGGAAGGAAATCGATTTATAACGTCACAGAAATAAACAGAGTGTTCTGGTGCACAATCAAGTTAGGCTTGTTTCCGCAGTAAATGAGACTAGACGATAACAAATTGTCTTTTTTGTTAAAGTTACACTAATGTCAATAACATTTTTGGGTGTTTCCAATAGAATCCAACACAGCCATTTTATTTCTTCGTCAATATCAGTGAATTCCGCATCAGCTAACAAAACGTTTGAGAAATTGTTGGAGCTTCATTTGAAGTGATAAAAGACATTTTTCCCCCATCCCTCTTACCATGAGAATATTAAGAGTCAGTTTGCTTCATGTTGTTCAAAGACGCTGTTTTACCTAAACTGGCTGTATGCTGTTTCTTTACACTTATCTTAACGTGTTTTTTCTTAAACTAGTCATTTCAGCTAATGATATTTAGGTATATAGACAAAATGAAAACAGAAAGTATCTCAATTCTACCGTGGCTGCTCCCAATGGTTGTCACTGTGTTCATGAGCCCCTTTTTCTTGACTTCAACATTTCAGTCTACACTTATTTAATTTCTAGGATGCTAAGGGCGACTCACAGATATTCGGATTTTTACTATAGGCTTGAAAACTTCATTTTACTTATTAGCAAGTTATTGAAGAATATGACAATTTTTTCTAACGGACAGATTTTTTTAAAACTTTGCACATACAAAGCTGATCATGTTTCTAGGAGATTACAGTAAAGACAGATATGGATCACCGTACTCGATTCAAAGAAATTTGCTTTTGAAAAAGGTATATACACTTCCAAAATTCAGCTTACCGAAATATTGGATTTAACACGCTTTTCTTTAATAGTCAGTTGAACAGAAAAAGAATTACTGGAAGAATTTACAAATATACCTTATTCTGATGATTTTTTTTTTTTTTTTTTTTTTTTACAAAAAAAAATATATAAAAGACTGGTTTTGAGTTTTTTAAATGCACAAATATGCATGTTACATATAGTCCATTGAGTTAAAAAGAGAGATAATTTGACAGAATTAAGGGTTAATTTTTAATAAATACATACTTTCTAACAAACAGATTTTTCTTAAAATTTCCACACTCATAGTATTTATAATTCTAAACAATTAGAAAAAATAAAAATGGCACCTATCCAAGCTTATTTCGTCAGAAAACAGTGATGAGGATCACTGTTTAAGTTAATTTTTTCAAGGAAAAAAAATGATAACAGCTCAGCAGACATAGTGGGAAAAGGAGAAATATTGCACATAAGGGTCAATTACTCCTTTTCCCACAATAATATTGAAAGTGGAAACAGTTATACTTCTACAGCTTTAAATTTCCTGCCTTTGTTTGCTTGTTTGGTGTATAATGCCGTGTCAACAGTATTTTAATTACTTCACAGTGACAGTTCACAGATCCATTTTTTCTCTCTACTGGTACTATCCGAAGAAAGTGCTACTTGTTTCAGTGCACCGATAGTATTACCATTTATACAAAAAATACTTGGGCGCACTTTTGATTCACTATCCATGCCAACACAAATGCGCAATATGGATGGGCGCGAACATTTGTGATATATACGTCTTTAAGGCTGAAATAGCGTTTATTTTAAAGTTTGTAACTATGGCATAAAATGTCACTATGTTACTTCATGTTCCGAGAGTAATTTTAAAGTTTCTCATTCTCTGAATAAAAAATCAGTAAAACTGATGTTCTTTTATAAGTATGTTCAGTAAAACCTACCGGTCTGTTGATTTCGAATCTTTTTATATGTTTCAAGGATTTTTAGTCATATCCTGTTTATATTTTTCTTGTACTTTTCTAGGGCGTCGGAAAAAGAATACAAATCAAACAAACAGACCTAAACGACTTTTTTTTTTAAACCAATTGCAACAATAAACGGGATTTATTTATGAACTTCAAAAATTACCCGCAAGTCATACTACTCTTCGTCGTTATCATGTAGGCGAGTTTGAAAAACCTTACTGGTTAAAGTATAATAAATTATGTTCCAAATAAAGTTATGGTCAATATTTTCCCTTTCCCTCACTTCCGTCCACGTGGACATGGTATAAAATTAAGGCCCTAAAACTAGTTTAAAAGTTGTTGATGTTACTCATATGGCTAATACGTAAGCAAATTGATGATAACTAAATACATTTAATGAGTGAATAAAGACAAACTTTTATGTAATTGACGCAAATATCCTATCTGATATAAATCTGTCGATCAAAATAAAGTCTATGATCATCCTTTTAGTATGGGACTTAATCCTTAAGCAAACAATCCTGTGTTTAAAATATCCTGAAGAAGAAGGCTTTTGAAAATATTGTGGGAAAAGAAGAAAATACTGAAACCAGCATTTTCTCCTTTTCCCACAATATTTTCTTACCTTTTAAAGGCAAACTCCTTCATTGGAGCCACATATATTTGTTTCGTCTGCAATCGCTTTCAATATGGACAAGACTACAATTTTGTCCTTTAGTAAAGGGCTTAACATCGCGTGCATTGTTTGCGTCTAATCACATCTTGTTTCCAGAACGGTTGCTTCTAATTGCGGACGAACCGCAAAAAATCTATAAACCCTTAGATAAGCCAGGAAAAAATCAATGCTACCATATTGATAATTATAACCACTACATGCAACACCCCTCAGTTTCATCCATGGGCCGTCCAATTAAGAACGCTCTTAATGATTCTATATTATTTGCAGCGTTTAGTGACAATTCGTGACGTCATCGATCACGTGTTTCCTTTCAATAGAGCCATAAAAGTAAATTGATGTCGTCTGACCATTATTCTATCTGAAGACCAGACTGGAATCGAGACTGCATTGCGTCGTTAGTGAATTCCGATTTATCGGGAAAAATAGCCAATATGTGTCTCTGATTTAGAAAATACGTTAGAATGTTGTCGTTGTGGACTAGAAGCTACTATCGTTTTATTGGAGTTTGATTGCTGTTGTAATTATGGAACTTGGGTTAAAACACTAGAATTACTGTAAATTCTTTGAATTTCTGTAATTTATGTTTCTTATTCATCAATGTGAACGACAATTTTACAGTTTGTGCTCAAGCCAGACCATGACAATTTTCTATAGAGATATTGCAATAGCGATAGTTAAAGTGACAATCATCTTCGATATGATTTATTGTGTGTACTCTAAGCCATATGGTGAATTTGTGTGAAAACAAACATCTTGAAAGTTCGCTTAAGTATTGTTGTTTTAACGAATATCCTTCTTTAAATGGCGATATGAAGACGTGGACAAAGAAGCTGGTTAAAATAAACAGTGTAAATGGATCATCTATCGAGAAATTACTTCAAAGAACAGTATAGGCCTAATAGATGAGTATATTTATTTAAGTATCAGATGGTATGTAGACATATATGAATGAGTTTCTCTTCGTGGGACAAAGGATTCTTTATTGACAGTTCTGACGGTTATCATTGTAATTGTAAATGCTGCTACACCTATATTTATTGAAGAAGATACTTCCGTAGTGTGTGCTACGCCAAATTAGGCTACTTATTCGGATAGCGCCTGTCCTAGAAAGTAAAGTTCTCTGTTTACAAAGAAAGAGAGATATTATATTCCTGCAATGTCAGACTATTTTCCAAAAGAAAATTGAAGTTCTTGATTCAAGACAAAAATTGTATTTCGATACAGTGATTTTTATTTGTGTTCATACCTTTTCATGTATGTTTTTGTTTAACGTTTTTGGAAAGCATTTTGCCAATAGGCCTATTGTAGCAGGTTATTCTCAACCGTACCGTATGGAAGACATTTCAACGTGATTAGGGAAGAAATGAAGGTAAAGTATGAGATTTGTATCATATTATAGCACGTAAGTGAGGATATTCTTTGTTCACTTGGTAAAAAAAAGTATACGTTTGAAGTAGACTAAACTGCCTGTATATATGAACTGCGATCTTGCAAAAGCGGGTTCAATGCAAACCCCCGTGATGCATTATAACACGCAAGTTGTCATATAATTATAGATCCGTGACATCCATTTTGTTTTAAAACAAACTGAATCATTTGGACTGGTCCTTTGACATACAAAAAGTAGTTTCAACCAAGGTCAGCCTGTGTCGATACTTAGTGCAGATGCATAAACTCCCCTTTCACGGGGCATGGCTCAATTAGATAGGTTATATAGATCAATCCCATTGCATTTTTCGAGCAACATGAAGCAAATACGAACAAAATGCAATGTTTTAATGATAATTGAAACATTGTAGAAAAAGGAGCAATTGCTTCCAACAATCGTTTCTACTCTTAAATCGTTTTCAAAGCATGTATACTACACTAAGGGTATATTTATAAACAAGTATTTCAGCGTTAGAGATGGCTAAGTTCTTTTGAAAAATTGACATGGTTCAAGTCGCATCTTTCAGAATTGGACGGCATAAATTGCACTGTAACGTGATAATTTGCACAGCCAGCAGTCTGATCTTAGTCTAGTCTGGCCAAAAAGGCAACTAAAGCTGTGAAAGGCGCTTTCATGGTTGAAGTTCCGAGTGTTTTAGACAAAATACATGTACATATACTTGATAAGTCAATCCAATTCTGTGATCCCTATTGTATTCAGTTTATTGAATAACTTTTACCGTAAATCTATTGTTAAATCATCTAATAGATCGGGGAGATACAAAGGAATCCTAACAAAACATTATCGATAGCAGCCGCTGTACGAGGCATTGATGGATTCACCTGCGACACGTGACTTTGATACGATATGTACATGAGCAAAACTGTCCATTGGAAACTATACAAATATCCAGTAAAAATAGAAATCAGATATCTCTCGTTTGCGGCATTATAATGATTAAAACGGTGTGGCGATCGCATTCGAAACAATAATCTAGCCCCGGGGATAACTAACAGTTGTTGCATTAACGTTACCATGGCAACTTTTGACAGAAGCATAGGGTCATTAATTTTTGTTCCGTGATAATATCAATTAACGGCTCTGAGTACTGATAGTGATTATACTAAATTTTATTATTTCTGAACTCGGCACTACAAAAACATCCATATAATCATTTATACGTAGTATCTGAAATACGAGGGCATTTGAAATAAAATTTTAATTTTTTTTATTAAACGAGCTTAAAATGTTATTAAGCCGTCCTTTGGCAAGCTTTATAACAAGTTTTTGTCAACGAATTTGATAAAATAAACAATGCCTTAAAATCCAACGAAAGTCAGAATGTTTTAACCACAGAACTGTATACCAAGAATTATATTAACTATAGTTCAAGATATATCAAAACATAAGCCTACTTTATAATATTACGTGTGTTGAAATTTACATGAGACCTATTCGTTTTTTTTGATAATTGTGTCCTTACAAGATACAAAATAGTTCCAAAGAAGCTTACATTTATCGAAATTGTTCTATATCTGAAACAGGCAGTTATCAATTGTGACAGGTAAATTTACAGGGAAAACTAGGTAAGCAATGTTCTAGAAACGGGGCGTGTGATTAAGGAGCTTCGACGGCACCATTTGCTTATTTCAAAAGTATGGAAGACAATAAAATTAGTAACGGCAGTATCACACTGAGGACAGGGGTAATTTGAGGATAAATGCTTTTCTTTCTTTCCTTTGTACCAATACAAATTAATCCTGTTCACATAATCTTTTCATCGATTGTGAGAAAGGCAAAAGATGCTTGTTTGTATTTCGTTACGCCCGTAGGTTACCAAGTAAGATTTAATCTGCTTTTGCAGACCTTGTAGGTAAATATCAGACTGCACAGAACGTAAAGTCTGATCTTTGGTATACAATGTCCGATATTGTGAGTTTTTTTTCCCTGTGAAAAGAACTTAAAAATCGCAAGTTTTGGTTTTATCACAGGCCGAAAGTTTCATTCAGTTTGCTTTGCAGTGTAAAGAATACTAATGATATTATTAAGAGATTACGCATCAGCGTCTATTTCTGGTACAAAAATACATGCTTGCATTTATGGCAAACATTATCTCATTTGTTTCTTTAGCAAACAATACCTAGTTTTAACGACCCTGTGGAACAAGGCTGGTGAAAACATGGTGAGAAAAGGAGAAAAAGCTAGCAACCAGCATTTCCTGCAATGTTTTCTATGCTTTTAAAAACAAAATTCATCACTGGAGTCACATATGATTTATATAAAAGCTGTCAATGTAGACACGTCTCAAATTTTGTCCTCTAATAAACTCCACTTATTACTTGAGCCCATTGTTTAGAAATTGTGAAGAAGGCTTCTACAACGTTAAAGGAAAATGCGAAAATACTGCTAACCAGTATTTTCTCCTTTTTCCACGATGCATTTCACTCTTCCAAATGCAAATCCTATCATTGGAGCCACATTTTAACTGTCGTTTGCAGATGATTTACAACATGCAACAACCACGTGATATGAGCATCCAATCAAAAAGTCAAACTGGATAAGAGGATTGTTTTTAAACTTTTGTCCCTCTGATCGTCTTTGATTTACACAAAAATAGCCTTTGTTTAATGTGATGCCGTTTCTAACGGGGATTATGTGACCAGAATAACTGGTGGACTA
Source organism: Hippopus hippopus (assembly GCA_946811185.2). Classification (NCBI taxonomy): domain Eukaryota; kingdom Metazoa; phylum Mollusca; class Bivalvia; order Cardiida; family Cardiidae; genus Hippopus; species Hippopus hippopus. The sequence continues at coordinate 27,573,870 of OX328100.1, read as the reverse complement.
GCAGAGAGAGCAGATTAAATGAACATGCCGGCTGATCCCAATCTACACTAAGTTTAAAAAAAAAAAAAGTCCATCCCCGCGTATGAAAGGCAATTAGAAGAGTTTAAGACAGAAATGCAACATCCGCGTCATCGTTATAAATTGAAAGTCAATAAGAAAAAATATTCTGCAGCAAGTAACCCATGGAGAAGAAGGGTTTTGATAATATTGTGAGAAAAGGAGGAAATATCTGTGACCAACATTTTCCCCTTTTTCCTTAAATGTGTCCCATCCGTTCACAGACACATGTCAAAATATGTACCACATTTAATATCTCGTCTGCAAACACTTTAGATATGTACAAAGCTGAATTTTTTTCGTTTAATGACCTCAAACGGATCCAGCTATCTCGTATAGGATCAATTCACCATATTAAATAGTTACAATTCTATCATCTGTTAGAGTCCAGGAGAGATCAAACTAACATCAGACTGTATGGAAGCTCACGTTGATTCTGGTTCTCATTTATCTGAAAATAGATCGGATGTCACATTCGTCACATGGTCCCCTTCAGATTTCCTTCAAACACTCTGGTTGCCATGGCAACAAAACTGAAAAATATCGAAAATCTTTGAAAATCTTCTTGTCTGAAGGTATAAGGCCCACGGTTACCAAATTTGGCATGTAGCTTTATCTAATAGACCTCTACCAAGTTTCTTCAAATTATAGCCCTGGTTTCAGAATTGGCCCTACCCCGGGGTCACAAGTTTTACTGGGGCTTATATAGTGATAACTTTAGAAATCTTCCTGTTCCTAACCATTTACATCGGGAAAATTGTAAAATTCTTCTCGTACCTAGCCATAATGCATAAGGCTACCAAATTTTGCATGTAGCTTTATCTGGTGGGCCTCTACCAAGAGAGCCCAAATTATAGCCCCGGGGTCAAGTTTGACCCCGCCTAAGGGGGCACAATGAGCTTATTTAGTGAAAACTTTAAAAATCTTCATGTTACTAACCGTAAGACCTAGGGCTACTAAATTTTGCATGTATAGTTATCTTATTGACCTCTACGTAGATTATTCAAAAATCAGCCTTTGGGTTTTAAGTGGCCCTGCCCAACAAGTCCCAAGTTTTACATTAGCTTATATAGTGAAAACTTTAAAAATCTCCTTGTTTCTGATCGCGGACTATAGGTGTAATATTTTATGAGTGTTATCATCTAGTAGGCCTCTTCCAAAATTAGCCTCACCCCATGGGTCAGTACTTATAGAGTGAAAATTCTTAAAATCTTCTTGCTCCAAACCATAAATCCTAGGGCTACAAAATTTGACACAAAGCTTCATGTTGTAGTTCACTTCTGAATTTGTTCAAACTTTAGCCCTGGGATCGAAATTAGCCCTGTTTCAGGAGTCACATGTTTTACAGGACCTTTTATTGAGGAAACTTTGAAAATCTTCTCGTTTATAACCATACATTCTGGACCTGTATTACTTGGTTTGGGGCTTTATCTTGTGGATCTCTACCAGGATTCAAGTGAATACAGCTCTGTGGTCAAAATGCCCTGGGGTCATAACTTTTCTATTGGGATTTTATAGAGAATATTTTGTATGTCATCTAGTTCGAAACCAATTGGCCAAGAATTTTAATGTTTGAAGTGTATGGTTTTTACTTATTAGCCAGTGGAGCGAGACAGGGCTATCATGGCCCTCTTGTTGTATACGCGTGGTCCCAGTAATAGATCTAAACGAGCCTTTACCTTGAAGAATTCCAACAATGAAAATAAGGAGTATTGAGCCAGGATTATTTCTCTCTCACCGCTGAGCATTGTGTCGACATTGTGTATGTGGGAAAGCAACCAGCGGCTTTAGAAGAATATTGTGCGAAGTACTGATAGTAAAACTCCAAGAAAGAATCGATAGAAATGCTTGCCTTTTGAAAACGTTGTCTGAAAAGGAGAACATGCTGGTTACAAGTATTACGTTCTTTTCTCACGTTGTTTTCTATCCTATCAAAGACACACTCCATCATTTGAGCCACATTTAAACTATCGTTTGCAAATGCTTTCAATTTGGAACAGTCTAGGATTTTGTCGTTTGGTGACGAGTTAAAACACCATACAAACAATACAAAAGTCACAATCATTTTAAAATTAATTGAGCTATGCTCTTTGAAAAGGGGGCTTAATTCATCTGCAAAGAGAGTCGAGCAAGGTCAGCCTCCACAACCCGCACAGGCTGACTTCGGTCGGAAGCTTTTTCTATCGATCAATTTTCTGCATGTCTAAGGACCAATCTACCTCATAATTAAGTTACTTTTGAGACAAAATTGATTTTACGAATACATAATTATGTGATGATTTGTTTGGCATAATGCATCACGGAGGTGCACGAAACCGACTTTTTCTAGTGCATAGCTCAATGCTAATTTTATAAATATCCAATTTTATTTCATGCTTTCCGGTAGGTTATCGAGAAATATCGGTGAAATAATTTTCGATATGTCATGGTTACGACCAGTGAAAATACCGATTTTTATATTCTAGTTACCTAGGTAAAATGCGCGTGACTCACAACCAGATGGGAAATATGACGTCATTTACCTTACATTTCTCGCGCTTGACGTAATATTGTAATGCGTTGCTATGCGGAGGGGGTACGCCACGGGGAATAACTGAATAGAACTGTACTGGATTTTGATAAAGTTCCTCCCAGAAAGGGTTGAAAGCATGAAATAAATAGAATATTTTTTTTTTTTTTTTCGGTTAAAGATCGAAATTTATTTCATCTCGTGAACACCATCGGTAATATTTTCACTCGTGGCTGCGCCACTCGTGAAAATATTACCGATGATGTTCACTCGATGAAATAAATTTCGATCTTTAACCGAAAAAAAAATATATATCCTCTATCTATCCGACTGTCTGATAGAAAGATTAGTAACTTAACCTTTAATCAAACCACAAACGTTTTAGACTCGTCAATATTGGAAGATATGAATACGACAAAATTAAGTTGGGCTGAGATAATTGTAGGTGTTTCTTCGAGAATGGAAAACATTGTGGAAAAAGGAGAAAATGCTAGTAACTAGCATTTTCTCCTTTTCCCACAATGTTTTCAAAAGCTTTCTGTCTCCCGGTCGTTAAAAGTAAGGACTGTGTAGCAAAAGGTTAAGACCCCCAGGGTCGCATAACTCCTTGCCAGACTATGACATTTTTTAGAATTGTCCAGAATGAAAGTAATTGCAGACGACAAATTCAATCTTGCTCAAATAGTGCGAATTTGTCTGTAACGAGGGAAAATATTGTGGGAACAGAAAATGTTGGGCGAAGTTTTCAAAAGCCTTCTTCCTCACAGTCGGTAAAACTTTGAACCGTATGGTAAGATGATGCGTATTTGATTGATTGATTGCATGGTGTACAACGCCGTTTTCAATATTATTTTAAGTTGTATTCCGGCGGCCAGTGCACCTATCAATGCTTTCCTGTAGTTCTTTTGACCAGTACTTCGCACAATATTCTTCCCAAGCCACCGACTGCTTTCCCACATAAGTGACATAATCATTATCGAAACAATGATCTTCGGTGAGAGAGGAATGAATTATGCCGCAATAACTATCATAAATCCTCGAAAGGACATTGGCCGAGTGTGGGATTCAAAGAGCAATGGGTGGAATTGATAAAATGAGACAACGTATTTGATTGATTTTTATACAAGGTCGTTTTTTTTTTAACTAAATTTCTTAAACATGACATACTTTAGGTTTATGATGTATATCACTGTTGAACCATATCCGAACGTCGAATCTTCTTAAGAACGAGTCATTTGAAGAAAATTCATTTGTCTTAGAAAAAGTGAGAAATTGAACAGCTGCTCCTATTCCCTCATCTTTTATATAATTACTTTATCAAAGGCCGTCTCATGTAAAGACATAAAATGTTGCACCCATGTAGTGCTGGATAAAAGTAAACAACAATTCCAAGACGTAAGTATATAATGTGAAAAGGATCTTTTAACTTAGTAGGGAACTGTGTACACAGCGTACCATTCAACAACTCCTCACGACTCGGCCGATTCCGTACCTACATCAAGAAACCTCTTCCGTATCAAGGGGGTTTCCATTTTGAAACACTGCCAGTCACATGATCTTCAACATGGCGGCGCCCTGTAAATCGTTTAGCAAAGGCAACAACAGCCACGGTGATAAGCTACCTTTCACTGAAGAATGCCAACGTAATTGATAGACCGAGTTTGAAATTAAATGTACAAACTGTTTGTCATCGGAAATGTACTAGGTGCATATCAAGCTACGTGATACAGCCGAGGGACTTGAACAATGGATCATCCGAGGTTTGCCGAGTGCAATTCTACATGTAAAATCCTGATCTATTATTTAACCCTTTGCCATAAAAATCCAGTGTTTTAACCACACTTTGGAAAAAGGCTTTTGAAAACATTTTCGAAAAAAAAAAAAGTGCTGATAAACATTTTCTACTTTTCCATGTTTTCTAACTGCTCAAAGACAAATTCTACCATTTGGGCCACATTTAATTTGTCGTCTGTCGATGCTTTCAATTTGGACAAGCATAGACATTCGTCTGGTAAAGACTTAACACGTCATTGGTAGTCAATAATTTGTCTGCAGTTCTACTCATCGTCTACGTTTCCAGTATGATAAGAAAATATAACCTTAATTGTGATGGACTGGTTTTCTCTGTGACAATGACTTGCCTGTTTTCGTCGCAAGTTTCATATATAAGAGCCATGCTCTGGCAAAAGGAGGCTTGATGCATCTCTATTATGCATGATATCAAGCAAGTCATCACAGTATCATGGATCCATAAGATCCATTTTGTATAACGACCTACTGAATGATGAGGTTCACTGGTCCTTTGAGCCGCAGAAAATTGAACAATAGCAAAAGGTTTCAGCCCAGGTCAGCCTGCGCGGAATGCGCAGGCTGACCTGAGCCGAAACTTTTTGCGCATGTATTAGACCCCCTTTTCACAGAGCAGGGGTCATTTAGACAGAGACTTCGCACTCACCATTCCATTTCCTGGTCTCTATTAACACATCAGTTCTAGTCAATAATTCGTCTGTGATTCGATTCGTCGTCTACGTTTCTAGCCCGATAAAAAGTCGTCTGCTTGATCATTAGTGACAAGCAAATACAAGTTCAAATACGGATTGTTCAAGGAGGTTGTACATACCTAACTCATTTCTGTCTCGCGAGAATTATTACACGAGATTTGCTTATTTGGTTTTTTAACAGGAGCACTGTGGCGGGGTGTAATTTTGAGGCAAATATTTGCCCGTTGATGTTCCAAGTTTTATATCTTTGCGTCACTCAAGGCATAAATGAGGGACACATTTATTTCCCAGCAAAACCTCCCTAATAAGGAGCGTATACAGCTAGGCTGCGTTGAAGAGGTCATATGAGGAAATCAAGTTTTACCTTTTTTTTTACTGTTTCTGTTTTTTTTTTTTTTTTTCTTAAACGAACGCACGAAAGAACGAAATAAGAACGAACGAATGAATGAATCAGAATGAATTTTTTACATATCAGGAGTAAAAATACACAGAACGAGAAATGCTTCAGCGTCGCTTTTTTTTATAAATCAAGGAAATTTTCCAGTAAATTAAGAGCCATACAAGTTCTATTTTGTAGAGTCTGATCTATGTCATCTGTCATCGTTTACAGCCCCCCTCCCCCCCCCCCCCCCCCAAAATATTTTTTTGAAAGTACTCAAATATCAAACTGAACATCCATGCACTCTGATCATTCGATCCTAAGGTCAAAATTAAACCTATAGTTTGTCCAGTTTTTGTGGCCTAAACAATTACTGGTATTTGAAGACAACAGCGACAACCAGTGGGGGTCTGGCTTTAATACTGTGCCCAAACAATAGCCACACAATTTCATTTAAAATATTAGAAGCACTTTCATTGATTGACTTTGCTTTGTTTGCAGTATTCATTAAGCCTGTTAATGGCAACTATTTACATTCCAACAACTTTTTCCTCTACAACTATTTCCATTAATCTATTCACTCGCGACATTAATTCATCACAAGAGGCCATTCTAAAGTTTTGATTTATATGATTCATTAACCTTTAGCTCTTCAGGACAATGTATTTGAATCATGCTTTGTGTAAAACGGGTTTGATTCATCAGCAAAAAGTATCGATCCATGTCAGCCTGCGCATTCCCCGCAGGCTGACATCGGTCGAAACTTTTTGCTCTTTGTAAATTTTCTGCATGTCAAAAGATATTTGTGCCTCACAATTCAAGTTGGATGTTAGAAAAAAAATGGATTTTTATGAGACGACCTGCATTGTATAATGCGTTATAGAGATACAGTAAACCCCCGTTTTGCAAGAGCACTACTCAATTATAAACTCGGCCGTATTCAAGGCTGAAAATACAATCCATTAAAATTCAAAATGATGTTATACCTTACAGACTTGACTAAACAAGCCAAGAGTATAGATCCAAGATCAGACTGGACTTTCAGTACAGTCTGATCTTGATCTATGTGATTCATTACAGCCCTTTTTGTCGCTTAGCGCAGTGAAACGGTTCGAAAACTTAGATCGTTGAACAGATAAAACGCACATGTTCATTCTTTACATCTACAACAGACGATAAATTTGAGACTAGCCAATATTGAAAGCATTTGCAAACTGCAGACTAGACCCGTTAAGGACGGATGTTCCCCGAATGTGTTTTTGTCACAAACGAAATAGATGTCGTAGAAAGATGTTCTCCCTCCACATGGGCTACCATTCAACCGTTGATACTTAAAAGGATTGAAACCAAATCGAAGGGGAAATCATCGAACCAGGATCCGTATTCACAAACTATTCTGAAGAACATTCTTGGTCTAATTATAGATTTTAACAACTATTTTTAGAACATTCTTGGTCTAATTATAGATTTTGAAAGTAACTCAACTTCTGCTTGGCTAAACCCTTTGGTTTAGCCAATCAGAATTTGTTTTACTTTCAAAATTTACGGAAAAAAATCTTGAGAATAAGACTAAGGATGTCCTTAAGAATGGTTGGAGAATAGGGCCTTCGTACCCAGAACATACGATAATATGCGCATGTCATTCGTATAGGGACGCTCCCCATAAAGTTTCGTTGACTTCCATAGAGCGATTGATGAGAAATAGCTCGGAATCGGGACTGGGGACAAAAGATTCAAAGGGCCATAATTGTGAGAGAGCTGTGTACCAGATCGCACTGACAATATGTACTGGGTAGCTTTAATAGTGATTCTGCAACAACTTTAAAATAACCGTTGCTTTAAGATTAAAACGTTCAAACAAATAACCAATTGTTAATGATAAAACGTTTAAATTACATACACATTTCATGTAAGGTCATGTTTTCAAATGATTGGGTAAAACGTCTCATATCATGGTCTGAATATTCCAAAACCATGACAGTGTTAAATCTGTTTACTTTTAGGCTGGGTTTAATCTCCGGGGAAAAATTGTCATGAAATGTCCTATTCAATCTACCATCATTTCATCCGAAACAAAAAATTACTGGAATGACTAAATGAGTTCCTGTCTTAATGTTTTGGTGATATTTGCTCTGCCTTTATACATTTTTTTTTTTATTGTTTTGGAATAATGTAATATTTCTACTGAAGGATCAAAATACTGAAAGTATAGCTAGAGCAATTTTTTTAAACTCTGTACTGTAGAATAAACAATTTTAAACTCAGCCACATTAGCAGAGTTTGAAGCACACAAATAAAATGTGGTCAAAGTAATAGAATTTGTCTGTGAGAGTATGGAAAACATTGTGGAAAAAGGAGAAACGGTGGTGGCAACGGTCGTTAAAAATCGAGATTATTCGGGAAAGTGTCAATTCATTATCTTGTGAAGACATCATTTATCTTCTTGCAGAAGACTACTTTTCACAACATTGTAGCAAAAGGAGTAACTGTTGGTAAAAAGATATGAGCCTTGCTCTGGCAAAAGGGGGCTTTATGCATCTCCGTGATCCATGATACCAAGCAAGTCATTAAATGATCATGGGGCCATAAAATCAATTTTATCCAACTATCAGCTGAATAATAAGGTAAACTGGTACATGAATATGCAGAAAATTAACCAATAGCAAAATGTTTCGGCCCAGGTCAGCCTGCGCGCACTGCGCAGGCTGACCTGGGTCGATACTTTTTGCAGTTGCATTAAGCCCTCTTTTCACAGAGCATGGCTCATATTGTTTTCTTCTGTCAAAATTATTTTACATCATATTCATGTATGAGATTTCATTCCATGTTGTTTTTATGTCACACAATTCCGAGCTGAACGACCCTTAGGAAGAAACCTTTTGAAAACATTGTGGAAAGTGGGGAATCTGCTGGTAATCAGCATTTCTCCTTTTCCCATAATGTTTCCCATCCTATCAAAGACGCATTTTACCATTTGAGTTATACTTAAAGTAACAATAAAGGCCAAATGTAAACAAAGGGTGTGTTTAAATGCATTTGAATTTATATCATACCATTTAAAAGTATGAAAATTATTGTGAAGATGACAATCTGTCATTGTACGGTCGGTCCAAGTGTTAGTCGCTGACAGAGAAATTAATTTCAAAACTAGGTTAAAACCTGCCAGGTAGCTGTGTCTTTTGTTTACTTTTTGCCTGATTTTAAAATTCTTTTTTTTTTCTGCCAGCGACTAACATATGGCCCGACCATACGATAACAGACTGTCATCTCCACAATATTTTCCATACTTTTGAATGGGATGATTTAAATTTAAATGTATTATGTCACCTGCTTTGATATTTTGGCCTTTACTGGGCCTTTAAATTGTTGTCTGCAAATTCATTCAATTTGTACGAGTCTGAGATTTTGTCGGTTGGTAAAGATTTAAAGCCGTCTGTAGCATACACTGAGATGATCTGAAAAAGACGAACATTACACAGGAAAAGTATGATTTGCGAGTCTCACCCTCGAGCTCGTATATGTTTGATTTCGAAAGTTAACCATTTACATGCTAAATAACTTAACTGAAACTTTCAAGCCGATAGTAAAAACCAAAATGTTGCTGTTTCACAGTTTTTTGTTTTTTTTTTTTGGGGGGGGGGCTTATCTGACATTGTAGACATTCTGTGCAGTCTGATCTTGATCTACAATGTCCTCAAAAGGTGAGTGAGTCGCGCTTAGCAGCCTAAGGGTTAAGATAAACCACGTACTGCAGTACTCTTGTATTTACTTGACAGCAAGCTGCCCTGCTTCCGGTTGGAAACAATACCAAAGAACAGTTAAGAAAGACCTTCAATGGCATGTCCCGTTGACATTTGAATTTGAAAGTTTAAACGGCTTTTTAAAAATATAATGGGAAAAGGGGAAATGCACCATTTTCTCCTTTTCCCACAAACTTTTCTATCCCTTTATAAATAAATTTCAGTCTTGAAGCGACATTTATTTTGTCATCTGTAAATGCCATAGACCTACATGTTTAATTTCTTATCGTCTTTTAAAAAGTTACAATTTTATTTTACTTTCCGTCGCGGCAATACAATTTGATGACGGTTATTCGCCATGCATATATCCGGTTAATAACATTTTCAGTGGTAAAAAAAGACCTTCACGAATAGCTGTGCAGTTCACGTCTTTATTTCGTTTTATTTTCTATAAAACTCATTTTATGGAGACTATTTTACGGTCCCAGCGTAACGATAAACATCTGATTAAGTTGGGCTTTTTTCTCAACAAACCGCATCTTTGCCCTGAATGGAACGAAAATAAACTGAGCTATTGATTTTCCCGTCTCACTAATGAAGATTTCTTGTCGTCCGCGTGTACTATCTCTTTAACTCTTTAGCTTTTTGACTCTTAACCCGTTAACAAACAATGGGACCGAATTTTAACGATTGTGGGAAAAAGAGAAAATGCTGGTAAGCAGCATTTTCTCCTTTCCTTACATTTTTTTTTTTTTTTTTTACCTTTTCAGAAATAGATAATTATATCATCATTTCAGCCACATTTGATATGTCGTCTGCAAATGCTTTCAGTTTTGATAACTTCCATTTTGCCGTCGAATACAGAGTTAACATATTGAGGGAAGTGTAAGGTTCTTTAGCAGACAATGCAGATTAAGATCAGAACCTAGAATTATCCGGTCGAATTTTAGATAGTCCGTATTAAAAAAGCTCTAGATTTGTAATTATAAATTTACATGTACATTTATTCTTCTGATTGGATATGTCGATCTTCCTTTTTACCCGTGTAGGTGCTTTACACCCTTTTCTTTACTAAATTTCAGCCATAAAATTACTCAACGGAACAAACTGCTTTGTTTTATTCTTCCTGTAAATTTCTCCTATGAAAAAGGTCTTCATTCTGAGGTTTGGTGATAGCTGTATTCCTCAAGAAAAATATTTGCCCGAGAAGTGGCAGATTCGGAGATTTGACAACGTGTTTCAGTTAACTATGAGATTTTTTTTTTTTTTTTTTCAAAGCTTCAATTACAGTATTCGAATCCTTGAAAATCCGACAAAAAAAAAAACAGATTTTCTGCATCTCCAGCAATATTTCGAATAGCTTTTTTCCTAGATTCGAACAAAATCTGAATCGTTTAGTAAAGTGTAGAAAAGTTGCCCCACCCCTCCAATACTGTAACCTTCCATCAAGGAATAATCCGTGTATTCAGAACAGAAATAGTAGTAAACGGTCTCTGTATTCATTAGGTGTATTAACCCTTGTCCTGCTAAATAACTAAAATGAAATTTTCAATTCGATAGTAAAAATCCAAATATTGCTTTTTTCAAAGTTATGTTTTGGGGAATAATATCTCCTTATCGGACAGTGTAGATCCAAGATCAGACTGCACAGAACGTGCAGTCTGATCTTGATCTACACTGTCCGCAAAAGGTCAGTGAGTCGCGCTTAGCAGCCTAAGGGTTAAATATCGATCTGATGATAATGATATGACAAGTTATGTCCAATTATTATTTACAGGTGTTTTGCATCGGTTGCAATAACAATAGTAATTATCGTCAGAGTCTTTTCCTGCTCGTGCCGAGCCCCGGTAACTCTGAGGTAACGCGCATAGCCTGTGATCTAGGGGTTATGAGTTTCAATCCCTGCCCGACAACAAATTCTTACGGAGGACAGATAAAATTATTGCAACATGATTAATTTTTGTAATACGTCCATTGACCGCTGTGGTACAACTAACATAGAGGTATAGAACGCGGCGTTAAACACAAACCAAACAAAAATGAATACAAAATCTTGTTCACGCGCATCTGTTGCGTTTTCACTTCAGCGATATTCATGCCTCCCATAAGTCTATCTTGTTCGTAATGTTGAGCATACTTCTTTGATCACGTGACATGATATAAAAAGGTTGTGGCTCTGTACAAACCGGTAAATGTAATATCTGATCTTGATCTATGTATTCTACAAATTCATACACGCCCTTGCATTTTATGGCTCAGTTGTACAGGAAATCGTTCATAAAGCAAACAATTAGATGGCATTTCAATGCAGGAGATTGAGTTAGTAAACAGTCACCATTCATACTTTATCGAACTTCTGTTTCAGGCGTGACATTTCCGTCTCTTGTTATTGCATTAGCGAGCTATATTCAGCTTGTCCATATTATCTACACAATTCATTTTCTGATGTCCTTTAACTCAATTCTTATAAAGTAGGAAACAGCCATGTAGGGGTATCTTCAGAGCGTCGGCTTCTCACATTAGTGCTTCCAGGTTTAGATCGTCAACCTCCGCATCTACATGTGCATACATCACGGAGTATGTGCTTATCAGGCTTCCAGGAAAATATCATTGAGAGTGACTAGTAAAACCTGTTGAAGTTGATAACCCATAAGCTGCAAAGCGTGACTCACTGACCTTTTGCGGACAGTGTAGATCCAAGATCAGACTGCACAGAACGTGCAGTCTGATCTTGGATCTACACTGTCCGATAAGGAGATATCTTTCCTCCAAAAAAACTTTTGAAATAGGAAATATTGGATTTTTATTATCGTCTTAAAAGTTTCATTTCTTTTATTTAGAAGGATAAGGTTTAACAATCCATATAAAAAGAGGTTTATCATATTAACCGTTTATTTCAAAATTGTATCCACTCATTTCTCTACGAAATCATAAACCTAGCAATAACTACGACAGATTGCTAACAGTGTCAACTATCTGAAAAAAAAAAGATTGTTTTAGCAGTTTAAAAACATTGTTGGAAAAGTTCGAAGAATGACCTGAGTATCTTGGAGAGTAGACAAGGATTAGCCTGTATCTCTGGCGTCTCATCGTATCTCCAATTAATTTGTTAGCACGTCTATTTGCAATATGCACGATTACATTAGTGTCAAATATCATTTAATGAATTGAACATGGCGAACATTTCCGTCTTTATCAATTATTCATCGATTTCGAAATACCATTGTCATTTCAAGGTTTTATTTCATATCTAAATATCATCTATAGATAACAATATGGTCAGGATAGGTATTTTATAGATGTATCAAAAAGTGAAGTGATTGTTTTCATCATTGTATGACTTTCATTTTGCACTAATTTGTAGCTGGTAACACTCAATCAACATCTTCAAGTAGAGCAGACCGATGCTACCTCCCGCTTTGCTGCTATATATGTTTGGTGTGTAATGCTTCGATGCAATGCGTCAAATGATGTTGTCCATGAAATAACTAGATATATTTCGGCATTTTGTATACATAAAAACCCAGTCGGTTGTGTAACACCTTTCATTCATTCATTTTCGAAGTAAGAAGCCGTTATTCATAGGATATTAATTCTTCACACGATTTTTATTTTCTAGTACTAGCAGCTCTGTTGGTTCACACGAACAATACACTAGAATATAAAGAGAAACATTTACATTGTTGACAAAAGTTTTCATTGCCGTTTTTCTATTTGCTTCTTTTCTGTTTCGTATTTAGTCCACATGATAAATTGTACCACCCAAAAAACTTGATTTACAGGAAATAGTAGACTTCGTTCTGACCGAAATCTTGCAATTTAGAAAGCTCTCAGCTCATTGGGTACCAAGACATCTGACAGTTGATCAGAAGCAAACCAGGCCGACTTTGGCGCGTCCTAATGAGAGCCTTGTAGAGGTAGATCTTGCTTAATTTCTGAAAACGTTTGTGATCACGGATGAAACATGGGTCCATCATTTCACCCCAGAGGCCATACAACAGTCTTATCAATGGAAGCACCCGGGTAAAAAAGGCAAAGACTATTCCATCCGTTGTGGCCTCGGTTTTCCGGGATGCTGATGGTATTCTGATGTTTATTATTTGCAAAAGGGACGAACAATCAGTTGTATATATTGTGCATGACTTCGTATGCATTCAAGAGAAAATAATAAACTCAAGCGTTCGCGTAAAACTCAGCAAAGGTGTCGGTTATTCCACCAGGACAATGCCCCTGTTCACAACTGTCATTGCCATGACTGCCACTAACAAATGTGGCTTTGAATTAATTGAGCATCTGCCTTTTTCGCCGGATCACGCTCCATCAGACTTTCATCTATTTCCAAAATTGAAAAAGGCCATTTCCGGGGCCCGCTTTCGGTCAGATAATGACGTTATACATGCTGTGGAGGACTTTCCGAACGGTCAAGAAAAGGGCCTCTTTAAAAGTGGCACTGAGGTCCTTGAACATCACTGGAAAAAGTGGAAAGATACCGAAGGGGATTATGTTGAAAAATAATGCAATATGTCCGACAAAAGTCGAACCCTTACACATGAGGCTCACTCCTGATTAATCAGCATCGTAAGTATGGTCTTTAAAAATCAAGTAGAAAGTAACAAAATAAATAAATAAATAAATAAAATTAAAAAACAGCAAATTTATATTTTGACAACTAAATCTAGACATCTCTCTTTAAAGAAAAACTTGCTGATGTTCGTATACATTCGATTTTTTGCAAAGTTCTGCGAATCATTTAGATTTTTTTCATGTTGGAACATCAAGATATTAATTTCATCTGCTGTTTCAGGGACATTACACTTGTGATATTCGAATATCTAGCGTAACAGAAGCTGGTAATACAAATACAATTTTAATGGTAGCATTTAGATTAGTATTTCATTTCTATCCAATAATATTAACCAGAAATGTGAGCTGTAGGATAGTTAAACGTGTGATATATCTAAATTAGAATATCAGGTGATAGTGGAGACCGCCATGTTCTTTTTAACTCTTTCCTTACATTAGATAAAAAAAAAGAAGTTTTTGTGGACAGTATAGATCAAGATCAGACTACATAGAACGTGCAGTCTGATCTTTGATCTACGCAGTCCACTACTTTATTCTGGGCTGACCGAACTGTCTCTTGTAGCCATTTAAACGATGTGGTTTATGATTTGGTAGTGACAGGGTTAAACAGACAACTCCGTTACCAAGCATAAAATTTCTGACAAATTTTGACATTACTTTATCTTTATGATCCACCAGAACTTCATATTGAATAAATTTGTAATCGCGTAGAAGAAATCAAAATGCTGAGGATACAATATTACATGCTTTTATCTATTTAGCCTAATCATTTGTTATCAGTACCAAAAAGTAGGCGAAAAGTCAGCACATTCAGCTTCGCCGAAAAAGGGCAAAGTAAGCTTAATACGCCCATTCCACTGGGCGGCGATCCCACTGCGCTCATGGCGATCATAGGGCTTCTCCAAAATCTTCCAATTCGCCGAAAAAGCGCCGACACGTGCAACATTATGGGACTCGTGCATTTCCAGTACGCTTATCGAACGCTTCAATTACAATCTTGCTGCGCAGTTCACGATCCTGTCACGCCGCTGTTGCGCTTCTACGGCGCTTCCAAGACGCTTCTACTACGCTCCCACTACGGCACGGGATTTCAGGCTTACTACGTTGCTGCTGCGACCTTGCTACGACCTATGCGTAGGAGCTGCGCTTCTGTTGCGCTTTTAGAACTTTTCTGTATAGCAGCAGTTGAAAATCGGCTTCCGAAGGCAAGAGAGTCATTGGCCCTAAAGCCCTCAACTGAGTAAATTCATCTATGGTTGATAAAACTGAAGAGATCCAGGTTTTAATGATGTAAAACGCATGCGTGTAAGTGACCTACTTTTTAACTACTTGACCTACTTTTGAACTTGTCAGAGATATCATCCAAACAAACATTCTGATGATGTTTTATGAGTATCAGACTGAGAATGTGACTCTAGACTGCACACAACGTTTTTCTAAGATTTGGCACAGTGACCGACTTTTTGATCTGTTGTGACCCAATTTCAAACTTGTCCGAGATTTCAAAAACACAACCTTTCTGACCAAGTTTTATAAGTATCAGGCTGAAAATGTGGCCTCTAGAGTGCAAACAAGGATTTTTTTCAGATTTGGCCAAGTGACCTCTTTGACCAGACATGACCCAATTTCAAACATGTCCAAGATATCATCAAGAGAAATATTCTGACCAAGTTTCATGAGTAATTGACTGAAAATGTGGCCTCTAGAGTGCACACAATGTAAATATTGACGCCTGGACAACGGACGACGGACGACGGACACAGCCTGATCACAAAAGCTCACCTTGAGCACTTCGTGCTCAGGTGAGCTAAAATGCAGTTATGAACAAAAGATTGAAAGGGTTGGGTGTTGCTTTTGTTTTGACGCACTGCATTTTCGCTACGTTACTCGCGCTGCCGCTACGATACTGCTGCGTTCACGAATTTCTTGCTACGCTTTTACCACGATTTTGTGACGTTTCAAGCCCACAGCGATCCCGCTACGTAAATTTTAAGCAAGGTCAAAACAAGCCCCGTAAAATGGCGATCATGAAGCTTTCTATACGCTTCTCCTACGGTCAAAGCGTTTCTACTGCGCTGTTGCCATTCCTGCTACGCTTCGCGGCGTTTTGACCAAAATTTTGAAGCGTAACGGAATCTCCGTTTAGTGGAATGGGGGTTTAAGTGGCGATCATGAAGCTTTCGATACGCTTCTACTACAGTCGAGGCGTTTCTACTGCGCTGTTGCCTTTTCTCCTACGATTCACGGCGTTTTGACCGAAATTTTGAAGCGTAGCGGAATCGCCGCCAGTGGAATGGGGATATAAGCTGTACATAGCTTTAGACGCGCTTTAGTAAACTTTGATACAATGTACGGTAGGCCTATATTTAGAATCATTATGTAGTTTAACACGTCTTTTGGTATTTACTGTCTTTAAAACACCAAAGGCTACGTATACACTGTATGGTTCCATACTCTCCATTCAAAACTCAAGCAAAGTAACATTTTTCAGAAAACTCTGTGACAAAAAAAAAAAACACTGAGCAAATGATAACGTTTATCAGATAGATTTGGAACACGAAAAAGATTCGAAACAAGTTAGAGTATTACGTTTTAAAGTCTTGGCAAAAAAAAAATCATACATTCTCTTGAAGTCGGTTACTTCCAATTATAAATGAGACGAATTTGAAAAATTGAGTAAAAGGTTCTGTAAAACATTATTGATTGTGCCAGTGAGAGTTCGTTGTCAGAACTTCGGTTAAAAGAATACAAGCGTGAATAAATAGCATCACTCGGTGAACCATACCCCTCATCCAAGAGCGTACAATACTGCTTACTAGTTCAAATACCACTAGGAGATACTATAAGTTTTTGAAGAAAGGATCTTTTCTTAGATTATTTAGAAAAAAATATGTGGGTAAACTGAGTAATTGCTGCTTTGATCCACAATGTTTTTAAAAGCCGTCTTCTGCAGCAGATGAAAAATTCGTCAATGTATGTGATGAATTAAATTCAATGTCTTCTCTATAGATTACAAGATATTTGAAGAATTTCGATCGGTATGATTCAACGTCTGTCTGGTTAATGTTTTCTCAGGATGAATAACCCTGTAGCCATACTTAATATTTCTACACGTCTTTCGTTGAAGATATAAGCCATACTTTGGCAAAAGGGTAGTGAATGCATCTTCAAAAGGTATCGACCTATGTCAGCCTGCGCGGACTGCGCAGGCTGACATAGGTCGAAACTTTTTGCTGTTTGTGAATTTCCGGCGTGTCTGAGGTGTATTAAACCTTCTTATGCCAGAACCTTGCTCATATTTTTGTTGCTTTAGAAACAAGATGACGTCGTTATCACAGGTATTATATTTTAGGTTACAGAGGGCTAAGTTTTTCTCTCTTTTTTTTAAGAGCATTTGATTGATATTCCCAAACTAGTTACCTCATAGTTCCTTTCAAAATGGTTCCGACGTCTGTTACGAATGGTGCATAAGACAGATAACGAAAATCTCTTTAAGAATAACAATGAATTACAAGCCATTGCTCCTTTCTGCAACATTTGTTTATAAAGTAGTGTACGACTAGGCCGTGAAAAATCATTATTCAATAAAGGGGCAAATTCTTACAGTAAGTCATCAACTTTTTTATTTTTTTTTTAATTTTGTTCCATATTTTGTACATCGATATAATCTGCTCTCCTGCCTTTTCTATATGGAGAGCCCTGTAATGTGAAAATGAGACAAGCTTATTTAAATTTCTTTAGTATTCCATGAAGACTATACAGATGGCGTTGCCAAAATTTTCCGAAACGTCGGGTGTCTTAGTCAACCCTTTACTATCTTAAAACTCCAGCAAGTCGATATCGTCCTGTTTGGGAGACTACTGTCTTTGTTGCGACTGTCTGCGAATATAAATTTGTCTCGTCAGTTTCACCCTTAAAGCTATCATTCCAGCTTTGGTGGCTTTTGTGGACAGTTTCGATCGAAATCGGATTGCAGAGAACATGCAATCTGACTTGCATCTACACTGGGCGCTACTTTATTACATATTCCAGTCACAACAACTTTAAAATAGCAATATTTTTTTCTGTCTTTCCTAGTTAATAAGTCCTGTCATTAATGCAGTGCTCTAAGGAATGAAGTCTAGCAGTATTTGGGCGTAGAAGCAGCTAAGATCAGAACAACTCTTTATCCAGTCTGTTGTTGACTGTCTTTTGAGCCCTAACTGGGCGATGTCATTGTATTTGGCAAGTTGATTTCTTCGTTTACACCGTCCGCCAACGAGACCATCTTGTAGAAGTCTTCTTCTAATTGGATGCAAACAATCATTTGAAGTTACAGCGATGTTGAACTCCCTAGTCGTTTTGGTACATTTGGCACTTCAGCTGTATATCTCCTTATTTGGTAGCCCATTTTTTAAATACATTATTACATGAGCTTTAACTTCTTGTTAGAAATATGGCACCATCTAACAAATGCGCTATGTACTGTTTGGCTATCCCTATAGTTATTCGTTCTACATCATCCTCTCTTGGCTATTGTCTATATATTTCGAAGAAAAATGCTCCCTTGATTAGGAAAACAAATAGGATTCCTTTGAAGTTCACTAAATACGTGTTGCTGGTATATTCTCAGGACAAGAAGATCAAACCCTATCAATTAACACGGCGTCTGCCTCTAATTTTTCCTCAAACAGATTTTCTTGACATATAATTACGTTTTTCTGAATATTTCTTGTACGTCGGTAGACAGCACAAAATATCACGGATTTAGACAGTATCAATATAGCGTATATTTGTTTTGATTGTTTCAGTTTCTACCAGCTTTATGTTGTTTGCTAGGCGCCAGTATGGAAATGGTGCTGTAAAAGTTGCAAAAAGCTGCGGCCAGACCCTTGGCTTGTACACAATTTTCTAAAATTTCATGTATTTAAGTTTCTATTTTTCTTGCAATAAAATTTGTATTATCAAACAAACTTTTGGAACAATAGTTTCGAAAATAAAGTGTTGGAAGAAGCAAGCTTCACTTTATACATCTGACCAAAGGTTGCTCGCAATACTATACAGAGGTACCACTGTCTGTGCAAAATGACTTATGATTTGCGCTTTCTTTTGAAGTACTTTAACCGCTTACTGAACAGATATAACTTTTAATACCAATGCAAAATTCTAAAACATTGTGGTATAAGGAGGAATTGGTTGTAACGATCCGATGAAAAAATACCTCGTCCCTATACATCAATGCGTTCCTTCATTTACCTTGGTATGCTTTTTGGTTAGTCAAGAGATAGCGTGTACAGTTATGGCTACAGTCAGCCTTAGCATATACTAGTAATCAAATTGTATCTCCTTCATCTACTTTTGTTCTATCTGATGTTTATGGTGTCCATATGAAAAGTCAGCAAACCTTTAATTTACATTAAAACAGAATATCTCTCTACCCAGGGTAAGGACCGCCGATCTAGCGTCTGATCTGAGTCTACAGTATGAAGCATTGTTTACTTTGATAGACGACATGCAGAGTAGGATTAACCGTTACAGCTCACCGCGTAAATACTACAGTATCTATCTGTTCCATGGCTGTCAATGCGCCAGATCAATGCATGTAACAAACATGTAATATCAATATAATACACGTGTATTCTATCAACATTTCCCATTTACAGTACCAGACACAGCGGGGATAAGATGGACCTATACAATATAAAAAGTCTCTAGTTGTCCACTAATCTGACCCTGTTAAAAATATTGACTGCTGAAGTAAAAAGTGTGTTTCTTTTTTTTGTTTGTTTGTTTTTCTTTTATACTTTGCATATATATCGACCCTATAAGTCCAAGTTGGAGAAATGGAATCTTATATTTTACGTCAAAGCAACTTTCGGTTATGTGCAATTTCAAGACTTAAAGTATCAAGGAACTTGGTATGCTTGTCCAAGAATCCAACCTAGAACAACATGGAGGAAAGACTAATCTCACAAAATACAGCACAGACTTATACTGATCTTCATTTTCCACAAGAAAATAGCAGTACAGACTCAGTCTGATTACTAGTTTTTGAAAAAAAAAAAAGACATGAGCTATACTCTGTGAAAAGGGGGCTTAATGCATCTGCAAAAAGTATCGACCCGTGTCAGCCTGCGCAGTCCGCGCAAGCTGACATGGTTCGAAACTTTCTTTCTTTTTATTTTTAAATATCAAAGGACCATTCTACCTGTAGATCCAGTCGATTGTTTAACAGAAAGGATTTTACGTATCCATAATTATGTGATGGCTTGCTTGGTATCATACATCATGGAGATGCTTTAACTATGGTCCATATGAATCTAGAACGGTTTTGTATACGACTTATAGTGTCCGATTATTTTACAACTAATATGATACTATGGCGTTGTTTTACATGTACATGTATGCAATGCCTTAACCCTTTACCACACAATCCCGAGTTTTAACAACCATGAGGAAGATGACTTTGTGAAATCATTGTGGGAAAAGGAGAAAATGCTTGTAACAAGCATTTTCTCCTTTTCCTACAATGTTTCCAAAAATGTTTTCTGCCCTTTCAAAGGCGATTTTCTCTATATAAGCCATGTTAAATTTGTCGTCTGCAAATGCTTTGGTTATGGACAAATCCAATAAAAAAAATTTGTCCCATTGTTTTATGAATCTAGCGTTAAGAACAGCGTTGTATTAATTTTTACCATCAGTAGTATGCTGGGGCTTTGAAGGACACACCACTTGCTCAGCGCCATTTGTGGGCTTCAATCTCGGGATTTCCTGATTACAAATCGAGAACCTAAACTGCTGAGTAATGGAATATCCCTTCGCAAGGATAGTAATACGCAAAAAAAGAAAAGAACTGATTACAACGAAACTGCATACGAGTAAAAACACTCCTTCTGCACACCCAAAAGTGCCGAAGTCAAATGCCATGTTCCATTGCCTGTCTCTGTCCAAATTAGATAATTGATCGGTTCACCGCTAGTTTACAAATGACAGTGATATGTGCGTCTAGCCGACATGGATCGATTTCTGAATTAACGTCATCCTTGATATAGGCGAAGTTTATCCAGGGATGTACGCTGAAACCAATCCATTGCGCCATTTTAGAAATAGTGATTACATGATAAACTTGATTCTAAAATCTAACTCGGCTGAATTTATTCGCTACCTCCTGATGAAAAATATGCCAGCAGCAATAAAGATTAACTCAAAACTTTTAAGTCATTGATTGTTGTATGGTGTTTAAGGCCGTTTTCAACATTGTTTTAGTTATATCGCGGCGGCCAGTGCACCTATCCATGCTTTCCTGTAGTTTCTTTTACCAGTACTCCGCTATATATTCTTTCCAAGCTATTGGCTGCTTTCCAACATAACTATCATCGAAACAATGGTCAGCGGTGAGAGAGGAATTAATCCTGTCGCAATGACTATCATCAATCCTCGGAAAGAAATTGGCCGAGCCGAGGATCAAACCAGCGACATCCTGTTCTGCAAAACCTTAGACAGAAGATAATATAAATGCCATAACAAATGATTTAAAAAAAAAAAACTCATTCCAGCAGTTTGTCAATTTTTCACAATGTCTCCAAAACCTGTACAAAGAAACGGCATCGAAATACATCTTTGTGTCGGGAGTATTAACGTAGTTTTATTGAAAAAACAGGACCAAAATATACTAATTTTCTGTGAATTTCTACATTTTCAGAACATTCTAGCAGCCGGAATCCAGGACAGCTGGGCTTTACGAGGACTATTAAAGAAACAGTACATTTCCGAACAAAGCTATTTTATCGGGTTTCGTGATTGGCGAACACTGAGTCACAATTTGTTCGTTGTCGTCGAAACCTGCCTTAAATAGCAAAAATATCCAGCTATTTTTCTACCATGCAATTCTATGATGTCCAGCATGAAACAGGATCAACGAAGGAAACAGAGGGTATAATGGGTACTTTCCAAATGCTGCGTTAGATAACGAAAGTATTCGATTCCGAACGTCCAAGAGAGTTTACAATGTCTTGAGTGTAGTAGTACCAAAGTAGGGAACATTGGCGGGCTGCAAGAAATGGAACGTGTAATGATGTTATGGTCAATGGTTGCAACAAATGTTTAGCTATAGAAACCAGCCAATCAGCCAAGTATGACTCTATTGCCGGACCTGACCATCAATAGGAGTCAACAAGCTTAAAGCACCCAACATTTCAAAAGAAGTGGTTCATTCGAGCTTATATCTATATTCAAATAACTGAACACTTTTGGTTAAGATTATTTGCATAACATAGAGCTGCGCATATGTAGAAGGTAGGGGTTTGGTCTGTGACAAAAAAGGAAGAAAATAAACCCCAGCCGATTCATCGCTTTGAACGACATAATTAGATACTGCAAACGGCGCAGATCAAACCAATTACCAACTATTCTTAAGAACATTCTTAGTCTTATTCTCCAAGATTTTCTTAATTTGAAAGAATAATACCTCTTATTGGCTAAACCAAATGGTTTAGCCAATCAAAGGTAGTGTTACTTTCAACTTTAGAAAAATTCTGGGGAATAAGACTAAGAATATTCCTCAAGAATGGTTGGTGAAATATATACAGAACCAGATTCACTAACCAGATCAATAGGTCTCTTCGTTGCCAGTGGCACTGCAGTTATAGCCGCCTACAATCAGCAATGTCATCTACATGCATTAATTGGCCGAAAGGTTACGAACTAGTCGAAAGGGCTCAATATAAAACAAATACGTCACACAATCTTAGAAATACTAGTAACAATGACACGAACAAAGTTTGTGTCAACCGAAGTCAAATATGGCCTAATTACATACGCAAATGGGGCTTGGGTTTTGTCGGAGTACACGCTGTCTCCAGATAAAACTGTAGTATAAAGTAAGACGATAAGCAAAGATTCATTTCGTTTGTAGTCTTCAATCAAATAAGTATGATCATCATTGTGCTTGGTCGCTTGCGACGCCCCTCTTCTCAGAAAACGTGACGACTTGTTAGCTGCTACATATATAAGAAATAAGGATAAAAAGATTAGGAGTACAAAGCATTAATATAATCCCATTATTTGCTTCAATGATTCTATTTTTATTTAAGCCTGAGGCCTATATACAATAAGTTATCATACTAAGAAATGAAATACGCATCATTCCGTTTTCCCAGCAGAACGAGGCTCATTAAATAAATGTGCAATAAATGTTTTTCATTGCCTTAAAAATCTTTTCTGACTATAAAATTATTTAATACTACAGGGGAAATGTAAGGAGGTTCTGGTTAAATTCGATGAAGTAAAACTAAAAAAGAAACCTTTGTTCATGATGAACCTTCGTATTACTGGACGATGAAAGCTGCCATTGCTAGAGACATTCAGATAATTGTGTCTCCTTTTTCTAATATTTTTTTCTATTTAGTATGAATAAAATCCAAACATTAATCGGGTTAAAAAGCTTTGTGTGTGGGTCTTAATGAACAAAACATAAACTATATTGTATGCTTTTTGAAAGAAAAGTCCATGATAAGTCACAGGGGGGTAATAAATAACCCTTCTCAGTCAGATTAGTTTCTGAAGAAGCTTGGTCGCTTGAGGGATCTACAAAATACGAACAATAACTCCAAGATACAAGACCAGTGAGCATTTCAGATCCGTCCATGATTGCCTAATCTGCGCCACAAGCTAATTTATGTTCGAAAGTGCTATGCTCAACACGTGATACTGTCATTAGTGAGTTTTCCCCACCGTGATAAGGTTTCACTCCCTACACGACGGGGCCACAACGTCGATGGGTTTGAAAAGTGTGTGTCATTATATTTCCTGTATTTTATGCCATCGAGGGAATAAAACAAGACGTAATAAGTTCTGAAGTGAACAGATCTCGGTACATTTCTGGTGATTCATTGGGCTTCCGATATTTTTATTCCAATGATAAATCACGTATACGTATTAATTTTACATGAAAACTATTCAGTATCCGAAGAAGAATCCGCAGTATTGCGGACCAATCGTCGTTATAGAAAGAAATACAGGTAAAAAAGCCGTTGTGAAAGACGTGGTCTCGATCAATTGTTGTTAAGGCGAAAAGCATCACACAATCTGTATGACTCAATGATTCTATGATTCACTGAAATGTATCTAATAGTGAATCTTGAAGACCTACACACTTAACCATTTGAGCGTCCAATAAGGGGAATAAATATTCAGTTGGTTGATATTCAAAATTGAAGGTCGTTTTGGTAGGAGTTAAGAAACAAATATCAAGAAACCTGATGATGACAATGATGATGATGATGATGATGATGATGATGATGATCCATAACCCTACCCGTCTGATCTTGATTAATGCTGTCCTCAAACAAACGTCGGTGAAGCAGTAAATGGCATTCTTGACGTTAATAGTCCTTATGAACTGGAGGCAAAGGAGTCCAAACAAGATTCGGTGATTACAGATTGGAAAAATATTTTTGTGTTTGAACTCTTCCAGTGCCAACTGAATAATTCTGCCGCTTTCGACCACTGAAAAAACGATTCAACAACAGTTCACAAAGATTTTTATCATACAGGCTTGAATAATTAGGCGAACGGTATAGACCGAAGTTCAGACTGCACGATCTGTGCAGTCTGGTCTTGATCTATGCCGTCCGCAAAATCCCGTTTCTTTTGCTTTGACGCCGAAAGGGTTACCCATTACGAGGATGGGATTTATTCAACAACATTTTTTTTTCAGTTTTCTTCTATTGTTGTACATATAGGACTGTTTACACCAGTGTAGTACACAGACAGATTTTGCGAAATATTGTATGAAAAACAGCAAATCATTAGCTGTAACTAGTATTTGCACCCTTCTTACTATGGTTTGGATACTGACTAAACAATATATAAGCATTGCTTTTTGAAAAGGGGTTATAATGCATCTATGAAGAGAAAACAACCCAGGTAATTTTTTTTGTAAATTTTCTGCATGCCCAAAGATTTAGTGGTTCGTTTGACAAAATATATTTCATGGATCCATACTTGGCCTGCAACACGCGAAAAGGGGCATTCGGACATTTGCGTAAAGTGTCGTCTCGGATCAGCCTGCGCAGTCCGCGCAGGCTAATCCGAGACGGCACTTTACGACTACATTAGATTTTGTCCTTCAGTAGACATGCGCAAAACATGAAAATAAATAAAAACGGATAGTGTCGTTTCGGATTATCCTGCGCGGACTGCGCAGGCTGATCCGAGACGACACTTTACGCAAATGTCCGAATGCCCCTTTGTGCGTGTTGCAGGCCACTTATGTAAGGACTTGCATGGTATAATGCAACACAGAGATGCTTTGAACCCCTTTTGCGAACTGCGCAGGCTGTAAAGGGTCGATACTTTTTGCAGATGCACTAAACCTCCTTTTTTTTTCACAGAGCATGGTTCATTTATATTTCCATTCCTTCAAATGCTCAGCATCAGCGCAGCGATACTTATACGATTAAAGAACAAGTACTAGGCTTAGGTTCCACAGGATTCTAAATGGCTCATACGGTTTGTGAACAAATTTAACCATCTCCCATGAAGATCCAGTCTAGCAGCTCTAAACTTGTTTATCAAACAGAAGAAATGGCTAATATAAAACAGACCCATTCTACTCCATGAAATAAACACTGATTACGCAGTAATAAAGCGGCGATTGTGATTTCCCTAGAAGACCATATCTTATAAACGACTGAGCCCTGGAAAATATTAACAGAAAAGTGCAATACATCGTATTATTTTTTGAATACCGGAGTTTAAATCCGCCTTCGTGGACATTGCAGATCATTTTAATTGTTTAAAGTATATTTCACGATAACAGTACATTTTTGCTTCTTTCTTATTGAGCTTGCCTTATCGTCAGATGGAAACACCAATGAAAGGTCTTGTAGAAAAAAAAATCTTTGATTCTTGGCTTTTACATTTTCTAAAAAGAAGGAGGGTATCGACAAGACGCTCTGTTTGGAGAGTTCGTTGAATAGCAAACAGTATTTGACAAAAAATATAACGCAATTTGTGATGGTGTAGCAATTCAGAACTAGCTTTACTTTCTCAGTCTAAAATTAGGCTAAATACAATTTAACATGTTTGGTATTTTCATACGGCCCAGAACACTACAGTCATAAACCACACGGACTACATTATCCTAGGCCGTAATACAATCTTCTGTACTTGCACAGCCTCATAGTCTCCAGTTTGAATAAGCGGTGTCAAAGTGTTTAAGTAACTGGATGTAGATGAACAATACATGAGTTGAAGCATTTTCTTTGGCACGTGGAATGTCCCAGTCTTTTGCATGAATTGCTTTAGCAAGACGATTTCATTGTAGTTGGTCTGGTGGTTCCTTTTGGTTTTGACCATAAAAAGAAAATGAATGGTTTTTACCTACCATTTGGCCTGCAACACGCGAAAAGGGGCATTCGCACATTTGCGTAAAGTGTCTTCTCGGATCAGCCTGCGCACTCCGCGCAGGCTGATCCGAAACGACACTCTCCGTTTTTATGTAATTTTCTGTTTTGCGCATGTCTACCGCAGGACAAAATCTAATGTATTCGTAAAGTGCCGTCTCGGATTAGCTTGCGCGGACTGCGCAGGCTGATCCGAGACGACACTTTACGCAAATGTCCGAATGCCCCTTTTCGCGTGTTGCAAGCCATTTTATAGTGCCCCTCGGACAGGTTTCACTTTAGGTTTTGATGCACCTAACAGATCAAAAACCAGGATTAACCCTTATTCTACCTTATATAGATTAAATGAAACTTTCAAGCCGATATTAACAACCCGATTGATGCTATTTAAACTTCATTTTGAGGGGGGGGGGGGGGGGTATCTCCTTATCGGACACTGTAGATCAAATATCAGACTGCACGTTCTGTGCAATCTGATCTTGATCTACACTGTCTGCAAAAGGTCAGTGAGTCGTACTTAGCAGCCTAAGGGTTAAATGATATTCAATGACGTAGCTCAAAGTACATAAACAAAAACACATCATGTTATGTGTCCGTGGAAAGCAGTTTTATATCGTAGCAATAATATTTGTCATTTCCTTGCAGGTCAAGAGTACCATAAAATATATGATACTGAATAGAAATCTACATACATATAGTAATAAGAATAAGAGCCATCAAACATTGTCTTCCATGACATTTTATTGTACCAATGCGCCGCTGGCGATCAAGCATTATTCTGTAAGGAAGAAATGAAAAGTGACACGCAAACCCGAAATAATGTTTGGTCGTGATTGTCCTGGGGGATCAAGTCTCTTATTTCCGATAAAAGCACACACTTCGATTTTCCCACAGAAAGCAGACAAACCACGAAAGGTTTGTTGGTAAAACGAAACGTAGACGATTAAATATCAAGCTTGAGGCCACATTCCCTATACTTGTTTGAGTGCAGAAACAAATCTTTTTCGAGATTATTCGTAAATCTCGGTGTTTTCCGTCTCAGCAGCCCCTGCAATGGCTTTTTGTTCCTTTTCTGCGGTCTAATTTTCCTAACGATGAAATATACATAGATATTTTTTTTTTTTTGGCACAATGTCTTCACTTTAAAAACGTACATTTAATCCCATTCATGTACGCTAATCATGTCCTACAACGCTTTATAAAAAGAAGTTAAAATAGCAGTGGTTTTATCTTTTTTCTTGCCTCTCATGGTTACACTTTTAGAGTGGTGATTGGTCGTAAGAGCCTGACAGTTAGCTTGCGTTTAGGCGAGTTTTTTTTAAAAGGCATAGCAAAAACATACACATCTATATGAGCTATGATCGGTCGAAATGGTAGTTAATGCATCTCCGTCTTGCACTATACAAAGCAAGTCAACACATAATTATGGACCTATAAAATCCATTTTGTCCAACAACCGACTGAATCCTGAGGTAGACTGGTCCTTAGACATGCATAAAATTGACCAATGGCAAAAAGTTTCGACCGAGGTCAGCCTGCTCAGTGCGCGCAAGCTGACCTGAGTTGATATTTTTTTGCAGATGCATGAAATCTCTTGTCACAGAGCATGGCGTATATCGTCTGAAAAAGTGGTATTTATATTCAGATACTTAAAGTGAAAAAGTCACATGTGAGATATTGTCAGGTGTCTCATTCGGGGTTTTTTTCCGATACATTTTTGTTCAGTAAAATTTCTTAACTCTGCAGTTACAGGATGTGTTCGTTATAGCTGATTATTGCATTTCAGTTTCATACTCTTTTAGTGCCCTTAACGACTATATACAGTATGTCGACTATATACGTTTTTGTGGGCTTATGAGCTGCCAGGCAGGCTAATACATGTACACCGTTTTCTGTACATATAGTACTGGTTTCGATAAATACTTCGAACCATTTGACAACAAGTTGAATCAGGATAGGTTCCCCTCATGTATGAATGCAGCTTAAATTAGTTATTGAATCATAAATTATAAGCTAAAGGAGGAAGGCATCTGAACATTCCACAAACTATAAGTAGATATTATTGGCATAGAAAATAGTGTAAGCTGATACAACGGTAAAGAAAAGTCTCGAAAAAAAAAAACTACAAAAAAAAGAAAATCTATTTTTCGAAGAATGATCTGAAATATTATAGCGTGGGTGGTATTTTGCGCATGAGCATTCTCACAGGCAAATCCGGTTCATATTGCCCAAGTAGATGTGACCTTACTGGATGATATATGTTCATTTCCGTTCAGATTATTAAGACACATGGGACTCTCTTCACCGTGATGCATGAACGATGGAAAGTAGCATTTAACGCTTGGTAAATATTAGCAGGTGAATCATACTCGTGTTATGCCAACAACACAAGTGTATTTAGGATTTTGTTTCAGAACTAGTGACGTACCCAGGCATATGAACGTACGCAAATGCATAACATCAAAATTCCCGTGCATATTTTTTATTGTATATAATTAAAATATTGTACCCGAAAAGAAAATTTTTGAAGTTTAAGAATGCCTAAGTTCGTTTTCTCCGCCCCCTTTAATTCCGCTGGGGGAGGTCCCCGGACCCCCTTCTACACTTGCGTAAAGTCCAAAAAAGATCCAGCTACGCTACTGTTAACACTCTTTGTAGGTAGTTGCAAAAAAAAAAAAAGAAACATACGGGTAGGGATCAACCATATCATTGTGTCTACGCTGCCTTTTTTTGTATGACTTGTGCTTATTGTACGACACATTCTTCTAAGAGAAAAATATGGCTTATCATTTACATGTAACTATAGGGCCGGTTTCATCGCTTTATTTCGCAAAATCTCAATTGCATTTTGCCTTATTTAACATAAATATCAAGACCTTTCTCCTACTAATGACGGAAACAGAATTGTAAGTAATGTAAAACAATCTATAAAAAAAAAAAACCTTGAGGGACATTTGCCTGAATGCAATCACTGTCAAATTTATCAAATTGCCTTCGAAAGAAATAACATTTCGTACAGTCCATTGGCAATTCATGGAGAAGATATGGCTGGGATTATTAATAAAAACATAGAGAGTGTAGCTAAAGATCAGGCTACACTATCTGCAAAGAAAAATCATGGTCGCCTTTGGGAAGATAAGGGTTAAACGCAATTTTGCTCTTAGACACATTGTCGCTGGACGCAAATGGATGAACGTATAAATATGGCATCTCTATTTTCATTCCGTTTTATGGGCAGTAATTTTATCGCTGTGCTATTATTTATTGTTTATAGCTCCCCCTCTATCAGCACCATAAACGGATATGTTTAAGAGTGGAACAAATGTCATTTTTTCCAGGAATACTAAAACAATCGACTGTTGTGTGTGCTATCACGGCCATAAGCTGATAAGACGGGCTGCCGACAAGAACACTTAACGTTGCGTTTACTTCACGCCGTTTGGATGCTATATTGTGGTTCTTTTACTCTTTAACCAAATGACAAAATTTTAGACCAGTCCAAATTTAAAACACAGAAACAAGCAAAAGTAGCTAAACTGATGGAATTTCTCTCTATTGGGGTAGAAAAGATCGACGGAAAAGGAGAAAATGCTGGTTACCAGCATTTTCTCCTTTTTCCACGATATTTTTAAATGTTTTAAAAGGTCATTTTATTCAGGATCGTTACCATACAGGATTGTTTGGTGCGCGTTTGACTCTTTCGTTGCCAAGGAAACAAAGTCGACTTTCCTTCACGGTGCAAAAATACAGGTCCACTGCATATGGTAGAAATCTTGGCCAGAATTGAACATCAGGTAACGGACGGTGTAGATTCAGGATCAGACAGCACTTTATGTGTATTCTGGGCTTGATCTACGCCTTTCCTAAAAACTATGCAAATCAACATTTGCAGTGACAGAGTTAAGTCATTACTTCAAAAGTAAAAATTTTTTACCAAGATCCTGAAGACAACAGCTTTTGATAGTGTTACGGGAGACCACTCCTTCATGCATGACTTCGTCCCGATTTAAATACAATATCTGACAGCTGCGTTCGGAAGATATCTCCTTAGCTCGGTGGTTATGGTATTGGTCTTTTAAACCTCGAAAAACGAGGTTATTTGTCCGCCATAAGTACGAATCCCGCCAGATGCGGTTTGTTTTGCCATTCATTTGTTTCTTTGTTACGGACTTTGTTTGTAAGATGGGGGCTCGTCCGGGATTGGCCATTGAGACATTAATCCCATTTGTTGTCCAAAAACGGACATTTGTTTTCTAAATAATAGACTTACTGCCTAATAAGGCTTTGAGTCATCAATAAATGATGACTTTAAGAGGGGGTGTGTTACGGGAGACCACTCCTTCATGCATGGCTTCGTCCCGATTTAATTAAATACAATACCTGACAGCTGCGTTAGGGAGATATCTCTTTAGCTCAGTGGTTATGGTATTGGTCTTTTAAACCTCGAAAAACCAGGTTATTTGTCCGCCTTGGGTTCGAATCCCGCCAGATGCGGTTTATACTGCCATGCATTTGTTCATTTATTTCTTTGTTACGGACTTTGTTCCTAAGAATAGCATGAGAGAAAACTAGCTACTGCAATCGACTGAAGCTGACAAGGCCGATCCCGGTAGCAAAGGCGAAAGCGTGCAGGACTTGAGACTAGGGGTCGCTGGTTCGAATCTCCGGCTAGGCCAATTCCTTCCGAGGATTGATGATGGTCATTGCGACAGGATTCATTTCATTCTCACCTGATCATTGTTTCGACGATGGTTATGTGGGAAAACAGCCAGTGGCTTGGAGAGAATACTATGGGAAGTAGGCCAACTGGTGAAAGAAACTCCAGGAAACATGGATGAGTGCACTAGCCTCCGCGATATAACTTAAATAATCTTGATAACAGCGTTGAACACCAAACAGTCAATCAATCAATAAGCTGACAAGGCGTGCTGCCAGCAAGGGCGCTTAACTTTTTAAAGACTTTACGCCATTCGGATAGAGCTTAGTAGCTCTTAAATCCTTTCAGAAAATAAAAATTTGACTCTCTTCCCAAGTAGAAGATACACGTTGTTTGCCCGGCTAGGTAGCTCAGTGGTTAACATATTCTGACTCGTAACCTGGTGATTGCGGGTTCGATACTCGGTTGGGGCAAACTTTCTTTTCGGCTATTTTTCGCCTCTCACCTCTGATGGAAGTAAAACAGCAATCAGTGGCTTGTTGTACTGGTTGTTGTGCAGGTGAGAGAGAAAGCCAGGAAACACATGCATAGGTCCGAATCTGTTAAACTCCCACACAAACCAACAAAGAAAGATTTGTTGTTTGTAAAAGCACATCAATGAGGGTCCAGTATCGGGCTGTACGTTCTTTGGTCTCCACTTGCATTGTCCATAAAAATAGGGCTTTAATTTGTTCTTAGAGTTTTCAGATTGAAATAAGCTTTTAAAACCGTTCTACCACACAACTCAGTTTTTTGCTGCAGCCGTTTTTCTTTTTAACAACTCTGAGAGTGAAGACTATGGAAAGTCTCGCTGGAAAAGAAGAACATGGTGGTAGATCCTTTTCTCACAGTTTTCTTTCCTTGTTTTTACTTGAGGATATATCCATCCTTTGAGCAACATTTCATTTTTCGCTTGCAAATCCTTTCCGTATGAACGTGTCCAGAAATAAGTTGTGGAGTAAAGTGTGTATTACCTGAGTCCAATTCCTTTCTCTTTCACCTTTTACCACACAATCCCGAGTTCTAACGACCCTGAGAAAGACTTTTTTTTAAAAACATTATGGGAAAAAGGAGAAAATGCTGGTAACCAGCATTTTCTCCTTTTCTCACAATGTTTTCTACCTATTCAAGGAAAATTATTATTAGTTGAAACAGACGAATTATCATTTGTAAATTCCTTGAATATGGATGAGTCTAGAATTATTCCGTCTGGTAAAGAGTGAAGGAGCTCGACAGATAACCAAATAAGGTGATCCGGAAACTTGGGCGTAGCCCGGGTTCAAAAACGTTAATTACAGCTATGATATTGACGTAATTGCGGGAACTATTTCTGTCCAGAAACGCAAAATGCAGATCGGCTTGTTGATAATTTATCGAAAGGGACTTGGTTACAGGAAATTTGAAAAATATAAAAATGGACAAGAAACTGCAAGTCTGTAAAATTGCCGTTTTTACTCAATTAAGCCCACCCACCTGAAAATTGATATCGGTTACACGAAGAATATACATAATGCAGGAACGAAAATTCCTAGAAAGAATAAGTCTTAGAAAACAATGAGTGATCAGGAGCTTGTGACAATTGAAATATTCTTTTCGAACAATTCTTGTTGAATTTGAGCCATTCTCTGTGAAAAGGGGACTTTATACATTTGCAAAAAGTATCGAACCAGGTCAGCCTGCGCAGTCCGGGCAGACTGACCTGGGCCAAAATTCTTTGCTATTTGTCCAATTTTTGTATGTACAAGGACCATTCTATACTGGGATTTAGTCTTTTGTTAGATAAAGCGGATTTTATTGATCCCTAATTATTTGATGTCTTGCACGGAACAATTCATTTCGGAGATGCATTAAATTCCCTTTAGTCAAATTTACAAGTCTTCCGTATGGACGTGAAGTAGTCGTAAAATAGGATAGTGAATAATTCTTCACTAAATAATTCCGAACTTTAAATATCGTCTCTCGAAAAGAAGATTTAGAAAACATTTTGGAAAACGGCAAAAATCCTGGTACTAGAATTTGCTGCTTTTCCTGGAATGTTTCTTTTTTTTTCCCCCCAATCCTCGGGAAGAAAACTTGTATGTTCTAGAAAAATTTAATTGGTCGTCTGCAAACGCTTTTAATTTGGACAGATCTGAAATTTTATCGTCCTGGTAACAACTTAAAGCCCTTTCATGTTTAAACAAAACGACAAAGTTTCGATCGACAGATGGATTTGTCTGTTTTCAAGATATCTGACGTTGTTGCCTCTTTACAACAAGACAAAATTTCAGACATGTGCAAATTGAAAGTATTTGCAGACGACAATATAACATGGGGCTCAAATGGTGGTCTTTGTCATTGAAAGGGTAGAAAACATAGTGGGAAAAGGAGAAAATGCTGGTAAACAGCATTTTCTCCTTTTCCCACAATGTTTTCTAAAGCTTTCTTTCACAGAGTCGTTAAAACTCAGCATTGTTTGGTACAGGGTTAACACAATGATATTATGTGTTTGTTCAGTAAACATGCGGCTGATAAAGAAATGGAAAAAATAGGATCATGTGATAAAAGGAAACCCTATCATAAATCGCGAGAGCTCGGAATTCTCGCGTGATTTCGATTGATTTTTCCATTGACGTCACAAATCTTGTAGTTGTCTTGTTCTTTATCTTTTTGTTTGAATTATATTTTACACCCTTTACAATATTTCTTTTTCCAGTTAGATCGTTACGTCGGTTCACTTGTTCATGGGATGTATTTACCAACCATTCTTAACCCTTATCCTGGTAAATAACTAAAATGAAATGTTCAATTCGATAGTAAAAACCAAGATATTATTATTTCAAAGTTATGTTTTGGGGAATGATATCTCCTTATCGAACAGTGTAGATCCAAGATCAGACTGCACGCTCCACAAAAGGTCAGTGAGTCGCGCTTAGCAGCCAAAGGGTTAATTGGAATCTCGGTGTAACTTTAGATTTAGAAAATAACGAAATTTCTGATTGGCTAAAACATGTAGTTTAGGCCAATCAGACACTGTCTTTATCGACGCATCATTTTTATGTCTAAATATTTCAGAAGTCCTCGTGGGCAAAACTTACATTTTTGCCGACGACAAAAAAAAAAATAAAGCCTTGTACAAATTGAAAGCGTTTGTAGGCGACAATTCAAATGTGGCGCAATTGTTGATATTTGTCTTTGAAATGGTAGGGAACAGTGTCGGAGAAAGGAGAAATGCTGATTACTGATATTTCTCTTTTTCTTACATTGTTTCCCATAGTGATAATCCCCATGGTCGTTAAAGCAAATGATATTTTTGGTAGAGCAATAGGTTTTATTCGAAGTTTTGATTCACGGTAAAACGGAGAATGACGAAGCTCAAATCCAGACGTTTTATTTTCGGAACAAGTTTCCTCATTAAAATACCAACCGTAACTCAATAACTGTGTGTAGAAAAATGAGCTTTTCCCTCAGGCTTTGTCGTAGCAGTAGTACCAGTTGTAAAATTTTTCATTAATTACATTTCCTTCCGCGGGAAGGTCATAGAAATTCTATATGTCAGGGCACAGCGAACAGAAATACTAGCATCTTCTCGATGGTTAGAAAAGAATATCTTACAGAGAAGAGCTCCCATGTAAGTGAGTCATGCTCTGTGAAAAGCGGCCGTATTGCATCTGTAAAAAGTATCAACCTAGGTCAGCCTGCGTGGTCCACCCATGCTGAACTGTTTCGAAACATGTTTTTTTCTTTTAGTAAAATTCCTTCACGTCCAATGACCATTCTACCTCACAATTCAGTATGTTGTTAGACAAACTGGATTTTATGGATCCACACTTATTTGATGACTTGCTCGGTATCATGCATCACGGACATGCATTGAACCTCCTTTTGCCAGAGCATAAATAAAGTATTGTTTCCTTTGAAGGGTGTAGGTCAAGACTTGACGACACAGACTGTAGAGTCTTGCTTTTTGGTTTATGCTGTTTTCGTAGCATCTTTCAAATTAAAAGGCATTCAGATAAAAATACCAGAAGCTTCCTTTTTAACCTTTATGCTGCTAAATAAGTTGAATAAAACTTTCAAGCCGATAGTGAAAACCCAAATAGTGTTATTTCAAACTTATTTTGTGGGAGAAAAATATCTACTTATCGGACAGTGTAGATCCAAGATCAGACTGCACGTTCTGTGCAGTCTGATCTTGATCTACACTGTCCTCAAAAGGTCAGTGAGTCGCGCTTAGCATCTTTAGGGTTGATACTCACAAAAACAGCTTTCTTTTTTTTTTTTCAGACGCGGAAATAACGTTAGTGGTAAAATGTACCAAAAATCAGATTTAAGCTTGGCACTTTTGACACTATCACCGACTGTCTGGCGGTGCTTAATGCACTCACAATTTTTTTACAAGATTGCTTCTTGCAGTTTTGTGGACAGTAATATTTTTAAATCCTATTGACCCTCGCAACGTCAACATCAACTTTCTTTTCGTCTTTTGCAGACGTTGTAGATCAAGAAACGACTGCACTGAATTTGAAGTGTAAACTTTTATCTACATTTTCTAATTATGAATATGATATCCGCAATAAAATAAGCCTTATGTTTAGAATATCATGAACGTTTTGCCCCCTTATTATATCGATTTAATCAAGTCTGCACTAAACAGACTAACATCTATACTGACAAAGCCACGAAAAAACCCACGTCACTTAATATAGAAACTATTGACCCTCGCAACGTCAACATCAACTTTCTTTTCGTCTTTTGCAGACGTTGTAGATCAAGAAACGACTGCACTGAATTTGAAGTGTAAACTTTTATCTACATTTTCTAATTATGAATATGATATCCGCAATAAAATAAGCCTTATGTTTAGAATATCATGAACGTTTTGCCCCCTTATTATATCGATTTCATCAAGTCTGCACTAAACAGACTAACATCTATACTGACAAAGCCACGAAAAAACCCACGTCACTTAATATAGAAACAATTCTGGTTTGAGGTGGCGGGCATTTGCATGGCTTCGGAGCTAAAATAACGCAGAAAACCAAAACAAATCATTCATACTGATGAAAATATATTCTTTTGAAGGTGCGCCATTGCAATGCGACGAAAGATGAGTGCAAATATGCAAAAAAGGGGTATGTTTAGTAATTTGCCAAGTGTTTTAACCATTCAAAGTGTAGCGAGATTGACACACAGATCTCTCTCTCTCTCTCTCTCTCTCTCTCTCTCTCTCTCTCTCTCTCTCTCTCTCTCTCTCTCTCTCTCTCTCTCTCTCTCTCTCCCCCTTGTAATTTCAGCTTTAAAGATACATCTCTACTCCTTTTCAGACAGTTTTCAGCAAGTTTTCAAAACCATTTCATCCTTTTGTCATGAAACTATAATCTTGTACCTTCATGCAAAGTGCTGCCCCTGATGGCTACAAATTATTGCCCCTGATGGCTGCAAATTGCACAGATTACGACGGATAGAAAATGCATTTCATGTTTTGAAGGCCTTCAAAGCAATCGCTGTTGTCGTTTCCGGTGTTAAATGAGGACAAATCACTAGTGTTTGTCTGTCCCTTATACCATATATATCGGTATTTATCTATGTTTACACAACTGAGCTATATACACTTTCAAGTTTTAAAAGGACTCTTTAGCTGTAAGGATGTATCTTTAAACTTTAAAAGAAATACAAAAACAATTTTAAAGATAATAATAAACAGAAGCAGCAGCAGGGTCTCTTCACTTTCATTTTCAATGGCGTGTACCTGCTGCACTCGTGAGGTCGAAACAGGCTTGTTAGTGGAGGTTGTAAAAAGTTGGGTCTGACCCCCTCCGCGGCCACTTCAGAGCCTTTCACGTTGCTGGTGACGGCTGTCCTTCCTGGTGCCTTGGTTGTGATACAATAAAAACTGGCCTAAAAGCTTCAATTTTCCGATGAAAGTCTTGTCAATAATGTAAGTGTGTGTTGAAAAGGGGGGTCTGACCCCTTCCTCGGTCACTTTAGAGCCTTTAACGTTGCTGGTGACGGATTTCCTTCCTGGTGCCATTGCTATAATAGTAACATCACCAGTGACCTAAAGCCGTCAATGTTCCGATGAAAGCCTTGTCCATACTTCCGGTTTCTGTTCTTGGAAAAATACAAGTGACATGGAGTACATTAAGGACCCTTCCTGATACTGACAAAATGTGTGTCACATTTCCATTTATTTTAACCCTTTAATCCCCGCAGATGTTTTTTTTTTTTTTTTTTATTGCAATTGACCATCTTTGCAAAAATTGTTGGAAAAGAAGAAATTGCGCGGACCGCGCAATTTCTTCTTTTTCCACAAAGTTTTCACCTTTATTCATGAATTAAACCTTAGTCCACGTCGTTAATTCATAACTGAGGTAGATCGTTTTAAGCGTAGCCGTGTACGAATACGTTTCAAAGATAACGAGCTATGGCATGTAAGCATTTTGAAGATCTCGGAAGGTCAATAAAAAAAATCGCCATAATGACATGTCGTCTGCTGCATCTGTTAGAACTATTTCACTGTAGAGCTGAGTCATCTTACAGAGGGCTTTGGCAATGGCCAGAACTTAAACATCTCGGAAGGTCAAAAAAGAACTCATCCTAATGACATGTTGTCTGCTTTATCTGCACGAACTATTTCACTGTAAAGCAGAGTCATCATAGACACGATTTTAGCGATGGTCACATCAGCAAAGTTGTCAAGAAAGTGTTCCAAACAATTCTTAAAGTAACATTAAAGGCCAAATGTAAACAAAGTGGGTGTTTAAATACATTTGAATTTATATCATACCATTTAAAAGTATGGAAATTATTATGAAGATGACAATCTGTCATTGTACGGTCGGTCCAAGTGTTAGTCGCTGACAGAGAAATTAATTTCAAAACTAGGTTAAAACCTACCAAGTACCTGGGTCTTTTGTTTACTTTTTACCTGATTTCAAACTTCTTTTTTTCTGCCAGCGTCTTACATATGGCCCGACTACGCGATAACAGACTGTCATTTCCACACTATTTTCCATACTTTTAAATGGTATGATTTAAATTTAAATGTATTATGACACCTGCTTTGATATTTTGGCCTTTACAAAACGGTTCCGTTTTTACACAACCCTGAGAACGAAAAGGCTTGTAAAGGAATTCTGGACAAAGGAGAAAATACTAGTAACCAGCATTTTCTCCTTGTCTAACTGTTTTCTATCTGTTAAAAGCTAAATATCATCATTTGAGACAAACTGAAATTGTTTCTGCAAATGTATTCAATTTGGACATGTCGTATACTTTGTTGTTTGATAAAAAGGTATATGGTGTGGACAGAGCTTGAGATCTAACCTTTGATTGCACATATTCAGCTCGGAGCTGGATTTCAACAGCACTAGTCAGAGGCTCTGCATTGACTTGCCAGTGGTCATTGAGCCACGGTTGACCCGAGTTTTCTGTCTACGCGTTAACTCTGCCAAACGACCAAGTTTTAGACTAGACCAGATAGTGAGCATTTAAAAACTACAAAATAAATCCAGCTCACATGATGATTTCTGTCTTTGATAGTGCAGAAAACATTGTGGGAAAAGGAGAAAATGCTGGTAACAAAAGCCTTCCTCTTTAGTATCATTAAAACTCGGAATCGTGTGCCCTTTATCACACAATCCCGACTTTTTAACGACATAAAGGAAGAAAGCTTGCGGAAACATTCTGGGAAAAGGAGAAAACAGCACTTTCTCCTTTTCCCACAATGGTTTCTACCCTATCAAGGACTGAAACTATCATTTTAGCCAAATTTTATTTGTCGTCTGCTAATGTTTACAATTTGGCCAAGTGCAGAATTTCGTCGGTTTGGTAGTTTGCTTGTTTGTACTGGAGTTTTACCCTGTTTTAACAGCTAAGGTCATATAACGGTGGTCTTTGCACCTACGCATGTATTTATTGGCCTTCTCACACCAGTACCCACACAACTTTCTTTCCAAGCCAATGACTACTTTTTTCACATGCATCAGAATCGAGAGGCCAAAAATTGGTAGTTTTGGTTAAGGACTTCAGATAGTCTACTCAAGGCAGACCAACTCTGTGCAGAATCCAGTGATATCATGATCTGTTTATACAGTTATCAGTAACACAGGCACTGATAGAAGCGTGAACCATTAGCCGTCCATCCTGACTTATCGTATAGACTTGATCTCGTTAAAGCTGTTGTCCCACAGGAAATCCATTAGAAAAAGATCTATTGCTGTCCTTTACGGCAGAGTGTTTTACGACTAAACCCTTTGATTTGTTGACCTTTATCCCGCTGAACAAAACACTATGAATGTATAATATAGACAACGATAAGCCCAAACAGACATGCCGACTTGTCTTGAATGTATATTATTCGTTTTTGTTTCCATGGTTTTAGGCATATAACTGAAATTCCGAAATTTGCTTTGGTTAAAAATCAACAATTCCTGCGGGATATGTGTCGTTAGATGGAGTGGACATTTCCATTTGGCAAGGCTAAGGTCTTGTCTCTGCCCGACTAGTTGAATATGTAAGGCAATGTAGACCCAAGATCACACCCCACATTCTTTGAAGTCTTTTTTTGATCCGGACTGTCCGTTCAGGCACATAAAATCACGCTTAAACGTGGCACAAGAATTGACAACCCGTAATATAACTGCTGTATTAAGCCTGTTTTACACAAACCATATCCTTCTTGACTTAAACTATTACAAGTTAAGCAAACAGACTATTGACGAAAGATGATATCTTATGCTCTGGAAAACATCGTGGGAAGAACAATAGCCTATAATTTCTCTTTCTTCACAATGCTTTCAAAACATGTTATACAAGAGTCAAACTTTGATCATAATTAAGATGTAGAAACACTTCCACAGGTAAGCCATTATGAGAAATCAAAACCGCTGCAAAGTACTGCAGTGCCATTCTCCAAGGTAATAAATCTGTCATTTAAGCATATCATTAAAGAACCAGTGACTTAATTAAACCTTCTAAAAAAATATTGGAAGTTTCATATTTTTTGTTAATCCACATAAACTTTCAAACTCTTGCCTTAGTCTATTGCTCTTTTATACTAACAATGACAATAAAAGATTAAGGAATGTAAATCAGCACATTAGCAATCTCCATCTCCAACAATGTTTTCCGTGCTGTTGATAAAACAATATTTTTTCTTACCGTCAAATATCCTTGCTTTATATTTGACAGTTTTTGATAAGGCTGTAGACAATTTGTTCAGTCATGCAGAAAATAAATTATCTCTTAACATATGAGCCAAGCTCTGGCAAGAGGGGGCTTAATGCATCTCCGTGATGCATTACAATATGCAGATCATCACATAATATTCTTTTTTCTTTTTAACAATCGACTAGATTTTGAAGTAAAATGATCCTTTGATCCGTAGGACATGTAGAAAATGATCAATGGCAAAAAGTTTCGACCCATGTCAGCCTGCACGAATTTGGCAGGCTGACCTGGGTCGATACCTTTTGCAAATGCAATGAATCCCCTATTTACAGAGCATGACTCATAATATTTTGCAACTTGAGCATTCTTCTGGCTGGGTTGATAGTGCCTTACTCTACGATAAATAGTTTTCCAGTTATATCAGGGCAGTAGTTCACCAGTACTATGTTAAAGTACTTGAGTACCTTGCCCTAGGATACTCCATGAGCTTTGAATATCAAAAGGCATCAACAATTGA
Source organism: Hippopus hippopus (assembly GCA_946811185.2). Lineage (NCBI taxonomy): Eukaryota > Metazoa > Mollusca > Bivalvia > Cardiida > Cardiidae > Hippopus > Hippopus hippopus. Next base: position 27,533,348 of record OX328100.1, on the reverse strand, counting down.
ACAACAGAAGCCTCCCATTCCTGTCTTTAGGATATCAATAGGGTATTTGAAAAAAAATAAGGCGTTATTTCTATTTAGGAAACGAACATGAAAATGTAATACCGTTTTCTGCTTGTGGGCTAATCTAATATCTATTTGCCAATCAAGGTTACTCAGCAACTGTATATAGACCCGAGGCGAATAGAAGGACAAACTAATTGAGCCATGCTCTGGCAAAAGGGGGCTTAATGCATCTCCGTAATGCATGATACCAAGCAAGTCGTCATATGATCATGCATCCATAAAGTCCATATTGTCTAAAAACCAATTGAATCATGAGATAACCTGGTCCTTGGGCTTACATAAAATTGATCAATAGCAAAAAGTTTCGGCCCAGGTCAGCCTGCGCGAACTGCGCAGGCTGCCCTTGTCGATACCTTTTGCAGATGCATTAAGCCCCCTTTTCACAGAGTATGGCTCAATTGATTTCGGAATTAAATTGAATTTAGACGAATCATGTTTGGCTTTCATTGTTTCTCCTGGGGGTGACCTTTCGTGGAGACAGAATGGAATCAGTCATACTTGGATTGACTGTAGATTTGTGCTGTCTCGTGATTGTTGGCATTCTCCATTACACCGGTATGGAACATTATCGTGGACTTCATTCATGACCCCTAGAACACCTGACATGCGCAGTGGTTTTTTTCTTTTGATGTTTCATACTTAAGGAAATATCTGAATGGCCAATCAAACTCTTGTTAATATAGCGAACATTTCTTTTGCTAAAAATAGATGACTGTCTACTTCCGTTACTAAAAATAACTAAGGTTCTTGTATATTTTTGATTGCATGGCTGAAGTCTCAACGAACCGTCTGGTAGGACATCGGTATGCAAAAAAGAGAATGAATGATGATGATGCGTCATCAGCATAGGCTAAAATTTTCATGGAAATACTGCGGTTACCATTCAGATTCTTATATGAAATATTTATGAGTGGAACGTAAGCGAGATACCCTAGGGGTGATGAATGCATTTGATACAAAACGAGGTGCACCGATCATCATTGTACTCCACATATGGCCTGCAACACGCGAAAAGGGGCATTCGGACATTTGCGTATAGTGTCGTCCCGGATCAGCCTGTGCAGTCTGCGCAGGCTGATCCGAGACGACACTTTCCGATCGTGTGTGATTTTCTGTTTCACGCAAGTCTACTGTTGGACAAAATCTAATGTTGACGTAAAGTGCCATCTCAGATTAGCCTGCGCGGACTGCGCAGGCCGATCCGAGACGACACTTTACGCAAATGTCCGAAAGCCCATTTTCGCATGTTGCAGACCATATAAGATGACGCTTTAAGTATGATATACACAGTGCATTATTTGTGCTTTTTCGTCAGAAACAGCCTGTACATGATAACATTTTGATCTTGGGGAACGGACAAAAGCCCACTGGGACAAAAGCCCACTAGGACAATAGCCCACTGGACAAAAGCCCACTGGACAAAAGCCCACTGCTAATTTTGGCAGGGAGGACAAAAGCCCACTGCTTATAAAAAAGGGTTAGAAAATCTTTTTTTGATCATTTTTGTAAGAAAGTACCCATTTGGGATTCAAGATCCATCCAATATCTCACTATTTTTACCTTTTAAATGACTTTCAATACATGATATTAGTAGTTTGAGCATGGTTAAAATTAGGTTCTAATATGAAAAAATTGAAAATATTTGCCTACCTGAATTGGAAAAGTGGGCTTTTGCCCTAGTATACATGAAGAGTTTTAAAGTACGTTAGATACATTTTTTTTTATTTGATAAACACAGTATTACGAATGATGCATGTGTTTATGTAAATTTACGACAAGCAAATCCGAACCATCTCGAGGCCACTAAAATGACAATGTTGACTGGTCAACTTGAGTCAAAGGTTAGCCACGCCCTGCCAGGTCAGTTCTTACAGCCTTATATCTAACTGTGAGTAGGATATTATCAACATAAGTATTAACTCTTAGGCTGCTAAGCGCGACTCACTGACTTATTGCGGACAGCGTAGATCAAGATCAGACAGCACAGAGCATTCAGTCTGATCTTGGGTATACATTGTCCTAGAAAGAGACGTTTTTCCTCCAAAATACCTTTTAAACGGCACTATTAATTTTGGTTATTACTGTTGGCTTGAAAGTGTCATTTCTTTTATTTAGCAGGATACAGGTTATAGAACTTTTGGAGAACTGAGTACAACTTTGTTAACAAATGTTGGTATTTTTGGGGTTTTTTTTTTTTTTAATTTTAGGATATGCACTGACCTGTAACTTGGATAACTGATGTACTAAAATTGCTACCAAAGCTGATTTTATACACAAATTGCCTTCATTCTCAATGTTTTTAAACTCTACAATATTTCCCGTACCTATAACCACCATGTGAAGGAAGACTTTTGAAAAAATTGTGAGAAAAGAAGAAAATGCTGGACTTTTGAAACCATTGTGAGAGACGGACAAAGTGCTGCTTACTAGCATTTTTGTCCTTTTCATATAATGTTTTGTACTTTTCTAAAGACAAATCACATCATACATACAAATTTTTTTAATTAAATACAGGATTTTAACTAAAAGTGGGCTTTTGTCCTAGTGGGCTATTGTCCCAGTGGGCTTTTTTCCTAGTGGGCTTTTGTCCTAGTGGGCTTTTGTCCTAGTGGGCTTTTGTCCTACACCCTTTGATCTTTTGACAGCAACAATGTGCCGGTTCGAATTACTAGTCTTATGGTTTATTCAGTCGAGTACATTTTTCGTCAATCTTACAAAAAAAAAAACCACTAAATATTGCAATTTTAAGGTTTTTTTTTTTTTTTTTTGGGGGGGGGGGGAGGACTATCTCCTTATCGGACAGTGTAGATTCAAGATCAGACTGCACGTTCTGTGCAGTCTGATCTTGATCTATACTGACCGCAGAAGCGCCTTGAGTCGTGCTTAGCAGCCCAAGGGTTAAAGGCACTATTGAGAAGTCTCAGGAATCTTTTCTAGATCTCCTCAGCGAATAATTAAGCTTGCAAAGCGTGTTTTATATCCATGAAGAGTTTATCAATCGTTCAGAGCAGTGTTTGGTAAATTATTTCATTTGGAACATCTAAAACACATGAGTAAGATTAGTCAAAATAAATCAGACAAACGCCCAAGTTTCATTCCAAAGGGTCAACCGCTTGTAACATGGAGATAACATTTGCGTCATCAAAATACATTTATGGAAGAAATATAGCCATAATCGTCACAAGTATCTCACAAACAAATTCTAGTGATCCATATTTGTAATAAATGGGCGTTGAAAACCTTACTTCGTCATATTTTAGTTTCGATAAAGATCGACCATCTGGGAATTGCTGGAATTGGACAAGTATTTCAAAAATATCAGTACACAAGGATGCTTTTAAAAGCTTATGTAATAGATCTATTTGCTGAATTTTTTGTAAAGGTTCAACGGAATGGAGGAATTCGTCTTGGGTCATCGGTTAAGGCGGAGGGATTTTTTTTTTTAATCAGAGGGTCTGGGTTCAGCCCTAGTTCTATATTCTTCAGTGACACTAGTTGAGTGCACTGCCATTTGACAAGATACTGTCCACAGAGTGCAAGACTAGTACTGATGTTCAATCTGTGAATTATCAAAAAAAAGGGTAGTTGCGATTATCCCAGCGCTGCCATTGTTTCGACAATGGTTATGTGGGAAGCAGCAAGTGGCTTGGAAAGAATATTGTGCGGAGTACTGGTAACAGAAACTCCAAGAAAGCATGGATAGGTGCACTGGCCGCCGCGATATAGCTGAAATAATGTTGAAAACGGCGTTAAACACCATATAATCAATCAACCTCTTGCGATTAGAAAAGCATACGTGTCCATAATGTCTAATATTGACCTGCATACCTAATTGTTACTCCTTCACTTTCTGCCAGGTGACAAAAATATTGACTCGTCCAATATTAAAGTATTGGCAGACGAAAAAGTAATTGCGGCTTAAAATGGCTTGCAAAACGCGAAAAGGGGCATTCGGACATTTGCGTAAAGTGTCGTCTCGGATCAGCCTGCGCAGACTAATCCGAGACGGAACTTTACGACTACATTAGATTTAGTTCTTCATTAGACATGCGCAAAACAGAAAATTACATAAAAACAGAAAGTGTCGTCTCGGATCACTGCGCAGAAGATCCCAGACGACACTTTACGCGAATGTCCGAATGCTCCTTTTCGCGTGTTGCAGGCCAAATAATGTCACTATGTCTTAAAAAGGGTAGATTTTGGGATAGACTGAAATGCTGGTTACCAACATTTTCTAGTTTTCTTTTTGGATTGTTTTCAAGAGCCTTCTTCCTCAAGATTGTTAAAACAGTCGGCGGTGTGGAGAAGCGTTAACTTTGTCATTTTGAAATCAGTATCTTTGGAATTAACACTATACATATGAGCCTCGCTCTGGCAAAACGGGGCTTAATGCATCTCCTTGATGCTTGATACCAAGCAAGTTATCACATAATCATGAATCCATAAAATCTATTTTGTCTGACAACGTATTGAAGGTAAGAAGGTAGAAGGGTCCTTGGACGCGCAGAAAAAATAGACCAATAGCAAAAGGTTTCGACAAAGATCAGCCTTCGCGGACTGCACAGGCTGACATGGGTCGATAATTTTTGCAGATGCATTAAGCCCCCTTTTCACTGAGCATAGCTCATATACAACCGACAATTTAAAACAAATGGGCTTTAAATAAACAGTTGACTCAAAAACTGTGAATGGGTGAAGAGAATTATGATGGGCCATAAAATTCGAGAGTTTCAATCTAAAGCACAAGCAAATGGTTCGTTCTCACTTTAAACTGCGGCCCAGCATGACTGACTAAATCACTTGAGCCATGCACTAAGAAAAGGGGGCTTACTGCATCTACAAAAAAGTAACCTTGACCAGGCTGACATGGGACGAAACCTTTTGCTTTTAATAAATTTTCTGCATGTCCAAGGACCATTCTATCTTATGATTCGATAGGTTATTGGACAAAATAGATTTTATGAATCTACAATTATATGATGACTTGCTTGACACAAGGTATCACGGAAATGAAATTAACCCCATTCCGCCAGAGCATGGCTCATTTCATGTTGAAAAGTTCAGTTCCATTCCCGTATAGGTATTTTTACCAAAATCCTGTTCTGTTTAGTCATACATGTATGTCACTCGTCACAACTCGGCCGATTGTGAACCTACATCTAACCTCGTCTGTATCGAGGGGGTTTCCATTTTGAAAGACTGCCAGTCACCTGATCTTAAACAAGGTGGCGCCCATGTAAATCGATTAGCAACGGCAACAACAGCAATGGTGATAGCTTTTGGCTGAAAAATGCCGACGGATTTTATAGACAAAACTAGAAAATAAATGTACAAACTGTTTGACAAAGGAAATGTATCAAGCAAGATTCTGATCGAAAATTGTGACAAGTGTTTTCTTTGTCTAAGTGGAGTATTACAAATTAAAGAACGGTAAAGCGGTGTATTTCCGGCGAAGAAATGTACCGTGTAGATGCATATCAAGCCACGTGATACAGAATATGGTCTTGATCAAAACGGATCACCCGAGGTTTGCCGAATGACATGTATGTTTCCTTTTTGAGGTTTAATTGTAGTATGTCACCGGTAATGATAAGGCTGATGCCGTAACCAGTCACCTGCATGGCTTTCACATGACTGGCCGATTTTCGTTTCACTTTGATCAGGTCATTATTGCACAACATTGTCACTTTTATGACTATTGTCACTGGAAACAAACAGGTCGTTGGAAATTTTTTTATCTCACCAAAGTTTTAGAATAACAACAGAAATCGGTGAAACCACCTGAATTACATTTACTCTCTCGGGGATTGAAATCTGATAGACCTTTCAGTCAATTTAACACGTTTCATTCTGCGAACTACTGATATTCTTTTTTTTTTTGTCACATAACCTCCCTTGTTTTTTAGTATAATATACCCATTACGAATTTTCCTATCTTATAATAATTCAGTATTAGTTGTTTTCGTGAATATTGTCGAGTTCTGATTGGCTGAAAACTTTTTTTCATAGTTCCATAAAAAAAAAAAAAAAAAATAAGCAGTGTAGGAAATACTTTTTCAGTCAAACTAATGAAAACAAACATGTATAGATCTACTAGATTTCATAATATTTTTCTTTCTGATTTTATATCCAGTCCGAATTTCAAATTGCTAGCTAAATTTATTTTCTCTAATTATTGACAAGAAGTATCCAACAGTAAATTAAAGAGAGACTTAGTCACCTTACTGGGTTCTAACAATCTTATTTTCAACTTAATTCTAGCGTATTGAACTTCTATTTATAAATCTACTAAATCTGCAAATGTTCAATACTATAATGACGTCATGAATTACATCATTTTTACGTCATAAACGAGCAGTTTTACCGCGCTATAAAATATGAATGAAATGGGCATTAAATAAATACTCAATGTTGGATTTACAAAAAAAAAAGCAGTTAGTATTATTTAAGTGTATATTTGTTGTCTGTGATATTGAATTATAAGGAATGAAGAAAAATTTTTTTGTTGTTTTCATGGAGGTATGAAAAATAAACCTAATCACATTGTGATTAGGTATTTTTTTTTTTTTTCATACCTCCATGAAAACAAAAAAGGTTCTCTTCATTCCTTAACACGTTTGATATCACAATTGTGTGACGTCACTTTTGACGTTATTTTGTACGCATTTCATAGAAGTGGATGGGTTTTATGGATATTATCGCAGGTTAATCTATAGATGGTTTTGCATCTTCTGATCTATAATTTGTGGAATATTGTTATACATGTTATAAACAGAATCTGGTAAAAAGAGCCAAAGGCTCGCTTAATAACATTTTCCCCAGACTCGTTTAATAAAATTTTATCTCAAACACCAACTCATGTCAGATCTTATAGACTATATCTGCCCTTTTCCAAAATAAGAAAATTCCTCGAAGCGAATTAATTCTTCTTTTGGCACAATATTTATACCTGCATGCGTGTAATTCAATCTTGAATCACCTTCATATAGATCTAATATGATCTAAAATGATATTTTCAACCTAGTTTAACTTACGCTTATATAATCGTATTTATCCTACATAAATAACATCTCAACCCTTATCCTGCTAAGTCAATTAAACAAACCTTTCAAGCCTATAGTAAAAACACGATTGAATTTATTTCAACTTCATGTTTAAGATAAAAAATATTTCATAATCGGATAGTGTAGATACAAGATCAGACTGCACGTTTTCTGTCCGTAAAAGGTCAGTGAGTCGTGCTTCGCAGCCTAAGGGTTAACTCTTTACCAAACGATAAAACTTTTACTTTTCCTAAATTGAAAGCATTCGCAGATGACAAATTAAATGTGGCGGAAATGATGGAATCTGTCTTTTAATGAGTAGAATACACTGTGGAGAAAAGCAGAAAATACTGGATACCAGCATTTTCTCTTTTAAAATTTCTAAAAGTTTTTTTTTTTTTTTTTACCCTCATGGTTGTCAAAACTCGAGATTGTTTGGTAAAGGGTTAAAATATATAAAAAATAGGAAAACTCTTTTGGGACAACTACAGAAAAAAATTAACAAGAGAGCAAAAACCTGTCAGACTTTCAGATGACATACATGTAGCGAACGTTGTAACATTCTTGCGTTACTTTTCAATTCCATGATCGCTAAGAGTAACTATTACGATTTGTCGAGCTTCCCAGATTACTCCTAGTTCTTGGACTAGAATTAAGAAAATGATTCGCCGACCTGCATCTGCACCTTAACCGCTCCTGACAGTCTGTTGGGATCGAGTTTGGGACACACAGCTTGCTTATGCTACTCCTCAACCATAATGGGCCCAAAAGACATCCTCCACACGCGCTCAATTACAGAAATGACATCGTAAATGAATCTCAAACGGAATAATCAATGCCATTTATTTCCGAATCGCTAACAGTAATTTGATTTGAATCTAAATTGCATATGCATACTTCTCATTCAAAACGGCTTGCAAACCAAACGTCTCTATTAATTTAGAATCTAAACATTCAGGATATTGTTCTAGGGGAAAATAGGCTTTGAAACTATGGAAAATGATTGGAAATTCGACCTGTAGGGCAGCATCTTTACACTGTGACTTTTCCTTACTTTCCTTACGTTTCTTTAAGCAGCACAACACAAAACTTTACAGAGGCCATTGGCTTGTATCTCACACAAACATTGTCGAGCCTGTGTACCTCGGTAAGACAGGAATTGACCCAGTCGCTACAACTTTTATTTATTTATTTATTCATTTATTTTTAAAGTATCGGTCAAGCTTGGATTCAAACTCACAACCCTGGATTGTAAATCCTGCTCATTGATCCTGAGCCAAAAGGCTCGACATAAATGTCTCGAAAAGTCTTTGTTAGGATTTAAATGGACTTTTACCCTTACAGTGTTAAACAAGTGAAATGAAACTTTCAAGCCGATAATAAATTTAAAAAAAAAAGGATTTTCCTACTGCAAAGTTATTTTTAGGGGGGAAAATATCTCCTTATCGGACAGTGTAGATTCAAGATCAGACTGCACGTTTTGTGCGGTCTGATCTTGATCTACAATGTCTGCAAAAGGTCCTTGAGTTGCCATCAGCAGCCTAGGGGTTAAGTGGACATGGAAAGCTAAAACGATCCACTTTTTATTATTGAAACTTCCAGACAAAGATCAAATGCATTAATTTGCAGATAATCTTGGTCTGCTATATTTGCACACAACATTATCTGGTCGTATTCTCCAACTATTTAGATTGCATTCTAAGCCTAATTCTAGATTTCCAAAATAAAGCAATATTTTATATGGTTTATGCAATCAGAAACTAACAGTATCAAGATTAAAAAAATGACCATTTAGGTGTACAAGTGATGGAAAGAAGGTAAAATAACTAACTCATGCTCTTTGAAAAGGAGGCGTTATTCATCTGCAAAAAATATCGACCCAGGTTAGCCTGCGCAGTCCACACAGGCCAATTTTGGTCGAAACTTTCTGCTATTGGACAAATTTATACAAGTCAAAAGACCGTCCTACACCATGATTCAGTCGTTTGTTATACAACATGATTTTTTTTTTAGGGGGGGGGGTCTATACTTCTGAGATGACTTCCTTAGTATCATGCATCACAGAGACGCAATAAACCCATTTTTCAAGAGCATTACTCAAATTGCCTCTCTGTTGAGGTGACAAGCATGGTGGCGCCACTGTTGAAGATCTTGTACTATATTGTGTCATAGAAAGGTGTTGATGTCGCCTTTGATTTCTACTATGTAGACATATAATATTCCTTATGGACCACAGAAAAGAACGTCGTCTGTAGCTGGACTTTCAGTTAAACTGATTTATTATAAAGATATTGGGTTTTTTTTTTTGTATACTGTACATACCGTTGAGTGGTGCTCTTTAAAAAAAAAGGGTTAAATGTGATTAAAGGCATTTTTAAACGATTTATACCAAGCAAGACGTTGCATAATATGGGTCTATCTTGTCTAAAGACCGGCTGAATTATAAGGGAAAATGGTCCTTTTACATGCAGAAAATTTACCCCTAAAACATTCCTAGACCCAGGTCAGCCTGCGCTGACTGCACAGGCTGACATGGGTCGATACCGTTTGCAGATGCATTAAACCACCCTTATACAGAGCATAGCTCATTTATAATGTCCTTGTTTCGAAAATGAAATGAGCTATGCTTTGTGAAAAGGTGGCTTAATGCATTAGCGAAAAATATCGACGGCGGTCCGCGCAGGCTGACCTGGGCCGAAACTTTTCGCTGTTGGTAAATTTTCTGTATGTCAAAGGACTAGTGTACCTCATGATTCAGTAGGTTGTTATACAAAACGGATTTCAGGGATGTATAATACAGCGGTGAAATGCTTTGTATCATGCATCACGGAAATGCATCAACTCTTTACCACACAATGCCGACTTTTAACGACCCTGGGAGAGAAGCCTTTTGAAAATATTGTGGGAAAAGGAGAAAATGCTGGTAAACAGCATTTTCTCCTTTTCCAACAATGTTTTCTACTCTATCAAAGAAGAATTGCACCATTTATGCCACACTGGAATTGTCGCCTGCAAATGCTTTCAATTTGGACCAGGCTAAAATTTTGTGGTCTGGTAAAGAGTTAAACCTCCTTTTGCCAGAGTATAGCTCAAATATGATTTACCGCATGTAGATATAATAAGCTCTACTTTCACCGTTGGTGTCCACTACGACTCATTTAACAACCTGGCTGTCGAAGTATCCAGCTCATTAAGAAGTTTGTATGCTGTTCAAAGTAATTCGCCAATGCCCTTGTCACCTAGGCCAACCGAGATCTCCAGGTCTTCTCGACGGTTACATTCAAAGTGAAGGTTCACCCACCACTTCCGCCCGACCAAAATGCCACTCGTTGGATTCTAACACTTATTGGATGCTCCCACGTCGTCCCTCGACACGTGTCACGGTTAGTCACAGCAACCTATTGCAACCAATAGCAACGTAAAGAGTCAGTCAAGGCAACTAACTGCAACGTAAACATCAACGTTCACAACAATTTACCCATAAACAACAAACTTGAACAGCAATCCAAGAAGTTCTCACAAAACACAACTGTGCTTCAGAATTTAAAAAAATAAAAGTGTATGTCCTCCACCGAACATGGCAGACAGATACGTACGAGGGTTGTTCGATATGTAATGTGTATTGTACGATATCTCAAAAGCATTCGAATCAAATAGTGAAATGAACATTACATCCCTTCAAAATATTCTCCGCGGTTTGAAATACATAATTTCAATCTCTGAATCCATTTCTGAAATGCGTCACGGTACGCTGATTTAGGTAGACCTCTGAGGCACTGACTGATGGCTAAGCCAAGGGCTTGTCGGGACTTGTAACGACGACCAGATAAGAACTTTTTAAGTTTTGGAAAAAGGAAAAAGTCGCATGGGGCTAGATCTGGAGAGTATGGTGGGTATGGCAAGACAGTAACCTTCTCCGACTTCAAAAATTGCTTCACAAGCTCAGATGTATGTGATGGAGCATTATCATGAAGTAGACGAACATGCCTAAATCCTGACACAGGGCGTCGTTTAAGATAATTTTTCTTGAGCTTTTTTAGTATAACATCTCGGTAATACCGACCTGTAACAATTTTGCCCTTCGGCACCGGAATTTGTACGGCTATACCATCACATGAGAAGAATATGCAATATAGGACCTTCTTTTTGGTTATGTTTCTTTTGGCAAATACAGGCCTTCTACCGTGTTTAGTTAACTATATTTTGTTTCCAGTTTTTCTTACTGGTTCAAAATAGTGAACCCATGTTTCGTCACCAGTAACAATGTTTGCAAATTGTCTTTGATTGAATTTGGGAAACATTTTGAGCAATTGCTTAGCGGTTTGTACTCGTACCCGTTTTTGGTCATCTGTCAATATATGCGGTATTCATCTGGCAGAAATCTTTCGTACTTTCAAAATACGCTTCAAAATGAAATGCACCCGCGATAGCGATATGCCAACAGCGTTGGCAATATCACGAATCGTGTATCTGCCATCACTTTCAATTATTTCCCTGACTTTTGAGACATTTGCCTTGCCTGTTACAGTCACAGGTCGGCCAGATTTTGCTGCATCTTTGACGGACTATGTGCCAGTCAGAAATTTCTTTCTCCACCTTCGAACTGTCTCATAAGATACCTTATCAGACCCACAAACTTCCCCCAATTCAGTAAAAATCTGCATTACCGGATGACCGAGTTTTGTGCGAACTTTTATATAAGCTCTAATTTCTTCAATATTCTTAATCCGTTTCCCAACCATTTTTACAACAGTGGTCAACGACTAGCTCTAATGAAATGACTATAAATTTAAAACTATGTGGAGCTAAAGGCTTGTGTTTATACCGTTGGAAAGGTATTGAATAGAGCTATTCAAGCGTATCATCATCCACGAAATCGTTGAAAGCGTTATCGCGCTGTGGTACAATACACATTACATATCGAACAGCCCTCGTATATGTATATAGGCACATACAGAACGCGAACGTAAAGTGACATCCAATGATTGGCTTAATTTTCATTTTTATATTTATTTATTTCTTTATTATTTATTTATTCATCAGAAAGAAACTCAAGTCTTATTGAGAAACAAACTATTTTGGTTTCTTGGTACATAGGTCGTCCGACAATTGGAAAATTATATCTTTTTTTAGATCTGTATGTCAATTGTGTCGATTTAAAGTAATTCATAAGTTGAAATTTATAAAACAGTTCTTAAAAAGTAATAAATACTTACGTATCCTACACAGAAAATTGTACGTTTACATTATGGACTGAAGGCCTTCCTTCCTCTATCCTATCTTTATCCTTTTGTGACACAAGACTGAAATATGTATGTGAATAGCATTACTAAAGTAGTTTGGTGCGATAAGGAAGTACATGCACATATTAATAAAGATGATCTTCATGAATTCATTTCATAACGGTGGAAAAATGAATCCTGTCAGATGCAAAAAGACGTCAGCTACAGAGGTATTCAGAAATAATTTGCCAGGATTAATTGAAATGAAGCCGAATGAAAAGCTCGACAAGCAACAACAAAAAAATGACATTGCGTTTGTAACATCTTTTTACTTCCAAGGACGCTTGGCGCAATTCACGCGCCGGATAATTCTTAGTCATCAATAAAGAAGTAGTTTACAATGTACACATTATTCTCTCGTCAGGTTTCATTGGCAACAAATTTTAAACTTGAGAAATGCAATAAGACAATTTCTGTAACTAGAAAGAACAAAACCTGATCGTTTGCAATCAATACGGTTTAGATAAAGGAAATACATAAAGCACACCTAGAAATGAATGCATGTTTTTAATAATGTTCTATACCTACTGTTTTCTACACTCACACACACACAAACAAAAACGTTACGATTCTGACGCACATGTTTTTTTATTATTATTATTTTGGATAATCTACAATAAGCTCCAGCTAACCCCCTTTTGTATGTGTCACAGCCAACTTTCATGGACATGCCTTATCAGCAGTCTTGCATATCAACGAATCATAAAAATAATCGATATCATACGTAAAGGTGTCGGGATTTTCCGGAGTTCGGCGAACTTAAACCCTGTACAATCTATACTTGATATCCCGCAGCTGTAAAGGATAAGAGAAACGAAATGAGAAAAATATATGTGCTAGAGACGAAACAGAAAGTTATCTTTAAGCAAACCATTCGTCATCAAATTAGCCATGGCAAGAAAAAAGGCTTTATTGTTCATGTTGAAAGCATCACATCCAATCAGCGCAAACTGATCCGAGGCGACACTTTAGCACTGTCTACAGGCATGGTAAGGATAAAAAAGTATTTCTTTCTCTAATAAAGTTATACATGACGCAGACAGTGTGAATTTGAATAACCATCCATGGATTTCACTAGTAGGCTGTTGAAACTGAGATAGACTTTTGGCAAAGTTCATTTTCTTTTATACAACTGTAAACATGTTTCGTCCATTTTATAAACCTGTAGCACTAGCCACGAGATAGACGGAGATGTTTTTTGGCTAGCTTTGAAATTCAGAATTTCCTGTAACAGTTTTAACCTATTCATAATATTAAATAATATTTGTAATGCTAGGCTGTTTAAATAACAAAATCTATTGAAGTTAACTAATAAATGATAATTAAGCAGTAGCTACCTTTTTAAGTCATTGGTATAGGAGAAGTAGCGTGTATTATTCCCTTACCTCCTATATTCAGAGTCTGTATCAATTTAAATCTATTAGCAAAGTCATTCTTTTTGTGGTTAATGCTTTTTGCAGGTTACGTCGTGTTAAATGTGGAAGTATTACAATTAGCCCTTCACTGTATATAGGCTAATTTCTTACCAGTGAACAATTAACATAAATGATTTAAAGGGGAAAACAGTTGAAAGATGGGAAAAACTGTTTGATTGATGTAGAAAACATTTTTTGAAAAAGTAGGAGATAACTTGTCAAAAATTAGTGCGCCCATTTCCATAGTTTTTCCTAAACATTCAACTGCAGGGTCGCTAGAAGTCGTATTTTGTACAGTAACAGGATAAACTTGTTATTTAAATTTTTACGAAAAGACAAATTTTCAGACTTGTCCAAATTTGGCGAAAAAGTCATTTTCTGAGGACAAATAAAAAGTGGCTCAAAAGATAGAAGTTGCCTTTAAAGAGTAAAAAACACTGCGAGAAAAGGAAAAAAAAAAATGTTGGTCATCAGTATTTAAACCTTTTCCTACGAAGTTTTCAAAAGCCTTCTTTTTGATGTGACAGGTCAATGACTGGTTTGAAAATGGCAAGGAAACATGAATATGTGAGCTGGCGCCATGAAATACTTTTGATATTGCATTTATCACCGAACATATGAGTCTAAGAGCTGAATAGTGGGGGGAAAAAAGCAAATGTACATTTTCTAATTTCGAATTCTTATTCTTATAATTTTAGATCCGTGGAAATAATTTCATAAATATCAAAAGTTTGATCTTTTATCAGATCTATGAGACACATAATAATGTATCATAGGGATACTGTCATAATCAAACAACCCGGGTATAAATTCCATTTGTATACCTTCAACATAGCAGGGGGTCTGTTTGTCAATATAACATTACATAACACAGTAAAGATACCCGTAACATAACATAACATAACGCAACACAATATCTCTTTATTACACCCAAGTATTATAAAATACAAAATGGGGAAATAATACCGGTACAAATAGGATTGTGAAATAGACTAAAACTAATGGAGTTCCGGGCAAAAAAAGAGTCAGAATTAAGGAGAAAGATAAAGAAAAAGAGAGGTAAAGACTCGTCTTCAGATCACACAGTTTAAAATGGTGGTCTGTCGGAGGGTTGCATTGTGGGGGGATGGAGAGAAAGTGGTAATAATGGACGTACTATTGAAACGGAGGGGGCGGGGGAGGGGGGTAATTAGTCAAGCTGGGGCTGCAAGAAAACATTTCAAAAAAGTAGGAATTAAAAAAAATAATAATAAATATTACAGTCAAAGAATGGTGGAAAGAACATTCGGATATAGAAAGGCCAAAGAGTAATAAAAAGAGAAAGGAAAGAAAATGACAGCAATAGGAATATTACAGACACAATTGGTATATACGTAGGGTTTACAGCAAAAAAGATAAACATAAGAATAATGGGGAAAAAAGCTGTCAGAGGGATAAAGTAGAGACAGCATATGTACATATAGATACATTTTGCAACAATTTTATGCAGAAAAAAAAACTTAATTAAGGTAAAGAGTGTGTGTGTGTGGGGGGGGGGGGGAATTGAAATGCGTAATTGTAACAAAAAAACATGACACTTGGTTATATACATACATTGCATTATATTGGTTGACAACTAAATAGAGTTGTCGTAAATGGATTTGGAGATAGCCTTGCTAATTGGGTAAGCGTGAGTAAGCACTGATGCGTACATAGATATGTTAACATTGTTGCAAATGGAGAAAGTGCTCTTTTCGAACAGATTATGCATTCGCTACAGCGCTAAAAGAAATCGTCCACCGCATGACTGGGAATAAATGTCTACATTAAATACTAATGTATAAATAAAAAAATTGCAATCGTATGCTTGTGTAACGTGCAACGACCTGGTCACCCAGACAGGCACTAGCCTAATGCACGTTGAGACAGGCACTAGCCTAATGCACGTTGCTTAACTATCACGGAGAGAAATACACCAAATCCCATCGCTGTAAAAGCTAGCTCAACAGCAAGGCAGGTTTCAAGTACTTATATATCTAACCTCTCTCCGTGACATTACTTCCCCCTTCGACAAGTCTCGACCTCGAGACTTATATACAAACATGTATATATAAATAAACCAGGGGAATATACATGGGTAAGGCAACTCCAGTCTGGCAGTTGTCATTATCCCACCGCTGCCACCAAATGTAACGTGCAACGGCTTGGTCACCCATCCAGGCACTAACTATAACCACGTTGCTTAACTTGCACGGAGAGAGCTGCACCAAACCGCATCGCTGTAAAAGCTAGCTCAACAGCAAGGCAGGTTTCAAGTGCTTATATATCTAACCTCTCTCTGTGACACTTGCAGAAAGGGATAGTCATACATGCAATATCGAGAAAACACTGACACAAGTGGAAGAGTTGCATGCTGCAACAACAACAACAACAAAAAAAAAAAACCATTGTCCCGCTGACGCAGTGTTTTCGGAACTAACCCGATGGTGTCTAATCGAATAGTGAGACTTGGCCATCATCGGAAAACTCCGGCACATTCCGAAAAAAACAGGATAGTGGCATTAAAAAACTGTAAAAATGGACCAAAAGTTTTTTTGTTTTTTTTCACATGATTCAAAGTTATACCAATTTAAAGAGAAATAAATAAGCTTTCTGACTTCACTTGAGATAATTTTGATTTTTCACAAAGAAAGAAAATTCAACTAATATTTCAGTTTTTAACTTCGGAAAATGTATTTTTCCTCTTTATTCTATATAAACCATACCTACAACTTAAAGTTAAAAAAGGACCAAATTTATAATTTAATATTAGTTTTTTTCATGAACACTGGCGAGTTCTGATTGGCTGAATTTTTTTTTTTTTTGGAATAGCTCAATGAAAAAAAAAAAAAATTGAGCAGTGCCGGAACTACTTTTGCAGTCAAACTAATGTAAACAAACATGTATACGAGATTCCATAATGTTTTTCTGTCTGACTTTCTATCCAGTCCGAATTTCAGATTGCTAGCTAAATTTATTTTCTCTGAACATTGAAAAAAAAATATCCAACAGTAAATTCAAAGAGAGAGCTTAAACTCATTGTCACTTTGCTGGGTCCTAACAAACTTATTTTCAACTAATTCTAGCGTATTGAACTTCTAATAATAAATCTACTAAATCTGCCAATGTTCAACACAGGCTATAATGACGTCATGAATTTACGTCATTATTACGTCATGAACAAGCAGATTTACAGCACTATGAATTATCAATGAAATGGACTTTAAATAAATATGCAACGTTGAATTTACACAAAAAAAGCAGTTAGAGTAAAATTTAAGTGCATATTTGTCTGTGATATTGAATTATAAGGAATGAAGTAATTTTTTTTTGTTTTCATGGAGGTATGAAAACAAAAACCTAATCACACTTTTGTATGAAACCGCTTCGCGGTTTCATACAGTGTGATTAGGTTTTTCTTTTCATACCTCCATGAAAATAAAAAAAGTTCTCTTCAATCCTTAAATAAAACTAAGTGCATTTGAAAGAGCAGAAACTGAAATCTCTCACCTCACTTGAGATAATTTTCAATGCTGAAAATTGATGAGGTTATAAGCATTTATCTACCAGGGTCCTTCATAATTCTATATCAAAAAAATACAGGTAAAATAGGCAGATATCGATTTTTACATGTCCGCGAAAGTTGGCTATATTTCCGTTTATTTGTCGTGGCCACCGGTTGCCTATGTGTGTGACACCTCCCTGAAGGCTTTTAGTTAAGTAACGGGAGAAAGTGAAAGATACAGGGCGAAACAACCCCCAAGTTCCGCCTGGTTCTTTAACATGCTCGGTGTATAGCACCGTCACACGGGACAACGGTTTAACACCTCATCCAATAGACTATAAGTAATTTTAGATGGTGAGCTGTTGGGCTTGAACCCACCCCATCAAGTGACCCGAGACCTGACGTTTACAAGTCCTACGCTCTACTACGAGTACTTGAGGTGTTCGGGCTGGTAAAGAAAGAAAGTTATATACACTGATACCTCATTACATGTATGGCAAACTTTTTTAATGGAGCATGTAATTAGATTGGCGATAAATTTCTTATTTGGTGATTTTTATCTGTTTTCGCCAATACATGGATCCGTGGAAACCAATATTTGACCAATCAGCATGCTAGCTGACAGTAATTGAAATAATCATAATAATAACTACTGTATTATCATAATGATAATAAATGCCAAAATTAGCGATTTTTCTATTTTTAATTTCTATTTTAATGTGAGTGGGGAAAGAGCTAAAACAGCACTTTTCAATCTTGTTTTTGTTTGTATTGGAGTTCAACGCCGTTTTAACAGCTTAGGTCGTATCACGGCGGTCAATGCCTCCACACATGTGTCTCCTGGCTTTCTCACACCAGTACCAACACAACTTTCTTTCCTAGTCACGGATTACCATTCTCACATGTATCAGAGGTGAGAGGCGAAGAATTGCCGGAAAGAAAGTTTGCCTCAATGAAGTATCGAACTCGTAACCACCAGCTCATGGGTAAGATACGCTAACCACTGAGCTACCATGCCAGGCTTTTCAACCTTGCATAGAAACAAATTTTATAATAATAAGAAGACAGCTGGTTTCCATTACTTCAAAGCTTTCACAGACATTTCCTTAATCAAAACGAAGTATTTGGTATCGTCGATTTTGAAAATTTACTTTTGCTTTGGATTTTTCGCAATCTAAGGGACATTCGACGGGCAATCGAGACAGTCACTGTAATAAATAGTATGAGCAAAAAAAAAAAAACCGCTCAAATAAATGAGCCATGTTCTGTGAAAGGGCTTAATGCATCTGCGAAAAGTGTCGACCCAGGTCAGCCAGCGCAGTCTTCCCTATTGGTCAGTTTTTTGTATGTCCAAGGACCAGTCAGCCTCAGGTTTAAGTTGCTTGCTAAAAAAAACCGGCTATTATGGATCCAAAATTATGTGATGTCTTGACTGGTATCATGCATCACGGAGATGCATTAAACCCCCTATTGCCAAAACATGGCTCAGTTGATATGCTCCCATATTTGTGGTAGAAAGAATCACGACAAAAAGCAAATTGCTGAATATGAGCAATTTCAACTGTTGTCATAATGCTTTCAAAACCTGTTGATGAGCAACTATATGTGATTCTTTAGCAAACTTAAAAGGAAAAAAGAACGTTATAATTGTATTTAACCCATAGACTGCTAAGCTCGACTCACTGATCTTTTGCGGACAATGCAGATCAAGATCAGACTGCACGCAACGTGCGGTCTGATATTGGATCTACACTACCCGATAAGGAGATATCTTTTCACCAAAAATTAAGTTTGAAGCAGCATTATTCGGGTTTGTACTATCACCTTGAAAGTTTAACCTTACTTATCCAGCAGGATAAGAGTTAATATATATAGGCTGTGTTAGGTACAATATTTAAACGGTTTGTTTGTATACGTGGCCAACTTCAATTCATGATAAATCTTTACCAGACGACAAAATTTTATACTTGTCCAAATTGAAAGCGCTTACAGACGACAAATTAGAAGTGGCGTAATTGATGTGAATTGCTTGTGAAAGGTTACAATAGGTTAGCTTGAGAAAACATTATGGGATAAGGAGAACATGCAGGTTACCAGCATGTTGTCCTTATTGCACAATGTTTTCTAACCACATTTAAAGTCTCTCTATTCGATGTACAACTGTTGTTGCCATTCATTTAGTGACTAAAAAGTTATAAACCATTATATTCCACAGAAGACTTAATCTATCGAACAGATTAACATACAAGCTCAATATTCAAAATACATTATAATACATTTCCTAGCTTGTAACAACAAAAGGGCCATGATGGCCCTGTATCGCTCCACTGGCTAATAAGTAAAAACACTACAAGTCAAACATTACAATACTTGGCCAATTGGTTTCAAACTTGAAGACATACAATTTTTTTTCTATAAAATCCTAAGAGAAAGTTATAACCCCCGGGCAAAGCCATTTTTGACCACAAAACTATAATTACTTGAATCCTTGTGGAGGTCCACAAGATAAAGCCCCATACCAAATAATACAGGTCTAGAATGGGGTTATAAACAAGAAGATTTTTAAAGTTTCCTCAATAAAAGGCCCTATAACACAAGAGACCCCTGAGACAGAGCTAAATTTAGTAGCCCTAGGTCTTATTATGGTTAGTAACAAGAGGATTTATAAAGTTTTTACCACAAAAGCCCATGTAAAATTGTGACCCCTGGTGTGGGGACAAACTTGACCCCAAGGCTATAATTTGGGCCCTCTTGGTAGAGGCCCACTAGATAAAGCTACATGCAAAATTTGGTAGTCCTAGGCCTTATGGCTAGGTCCAAGTAGATTTTTAAAGTTTTCCCTATATAAGCCCATGTAAAACTTGTGACCCCCAGGACGGGGCCAAATTTGACCCCAGGGCTATAATTTGGGCACCCTTGGTAGACATCCACTAGATAAAGCTACATGCCAAATTTGGTAGCCCTAGGCCTTATGGCTAGGTATGAGAAGATTTTAAATTTTTCCCTAAATAAGCCCATATAAAACTTGTGACCCCCGGGGCTGGGCCAAATTTTACCCCAGGGCTATAATTTGGGCACTCTTGGTAGACGCCCACTTGATAAAGATACATGCCAAATTTGGTAGCCCTAGGCCCAATGGCTAGGTACCAGAAGGATTTTAAAGTTTTCCCTTTATTGCCCATATAAAACTTGTGACCCCCGTGGCGGGTCCAATTTTGACCCCAGGGCTACTATTTGAAAAACTTGGAAGAAGTCCACTAGATAAAGCTACTTGCCAAATTTGGTAGCCCTAGACCTTATGGTTTCAGACAAGAAGATTTTCAAAGATTTTCAATATTTTTCAGTTTTGTTAGCATGGCAACCAGAGTCTTTGAAGGAATCAAATTCTTTCATGAAATCTGCAGAGGACCATGGCAGGATCATTTCTGTGAAGTTTCATCAAAATTGGATGGGTAGTTTCAGAGAAGAAGATGTTTGAAATAAAAGTTGACGCACGCACGCATGGACGCACGAACAGATGCACGACGGACACCGGGCCATGACACAAGCCCACTGGCCGAAGGCCAGTGGAGCTAAAAATGGCATGTATACTTTGAACAAAATATTGGATGGGTGGACATGTAAGGTTCATAAATCTTGTCTACAAATGCATGTGTGAAAGTGTTTTCAATACACTTGACCCATGTTCTGTGAAAAGAGGGTTTAATGCAGCATCTCCGTGATGCATTATACCAAGCAAGTTATCGCATAAATGCTCTGTGAAAAAGAGGATTTAATGCATCTCCTGAAGCATTATACCAAACAAATTATTATATTTGCTTGAAAGGTTTTAAGCAGAATAAAAAATCAAATTCAAACTTTCACAAGGATGTACTACATACTACTACAGTAAAAGGACTGAACAAAACTGGACAATAACATATCTTTAACAATATATAGAGAGTGAAGAGATGTTCTTTAGATCATGTAATTCTTCTTTGAAAGGGTATAAAACATTGTGGGGTAAGGGAAAATGCTGTTTACTGACATTTTCTCCTTTTCTCACAGTTCTTTGACTCTTTACTGAATAACAAACTCTAGACATGGTCAAATTGAAGGCTTTAAATTTTGCAAATGACAACCCGAATGTTGATTTCTATTATTGAAAGGGTTTAAATCTTTATCACAGGACAAAATTTTAGGCTAGTTCAAATTGAAAGCTCTAAGACTTGCAGACAATAACATACATGTGGTTAAGATGGAGTGTGGCTTTGGAAGGTAGGAAAAACATTGTGGGAAAAGGAGAAAATGCTAGTAAACAGTATTTTCTCCTTTTTACCACAATGTCTTCAACAAAAGTCTGATTCCTCAGAGTCTGTAAAACTCATAATTGTGTGGTATAGGTTGAAACGTTGTGGAAAAAGGACAAAATGCTGGTTACCAGCTGGTAACAAAGGATAATACATTGTGGGAGGAGGAGAGAATGCTTGTCACCAGTATTTTATCCTTTTCTCAAAATGCTTTCTCGAGCCTTCTTCCTCAGATTCGTAAAAACATGGAATTGTTTGGCAAAAGGCTTTTCTTCACAGTCATTTATGTCTTTTGTTGACTCTTTACAAGACGGCAAAATTCTAGACTCATTCATTTTAATAGCTAGCCTGGGTTCCAGCCTGATCGTTATTTTTCCCTTATATAGTCGGACATATCTCTGTCTCAAATAAGGGATCGTACATAACCATATGTATTTTTTTGTTTTGGGAACTATTTTACAATTTAGCTTCTACCCGTTTGGATGTTTGAAGATTAAAGCTTTTCAAACTGATGTTGTAATATAGTTGGAGGTCAAGGTGGCATAAATTTTGTTTCCCTTAAGAAAACTTGTTGCAGCCTCGATCTTGCTGTCATCCCTCGTTATTGAGGTGGTAGATTACAGAAGCAATAAACCTTTGTGCCACAGATCTGTATGGACTGTGAAAGGAGACTGCGAGGAGTGATAAAAAAATTATCACCGCCTGGACCCAGGCTAATAGGTAGCATTTGCAGACGACAAATTAAGTGTAGCTAAAATGATGGAATCTGTTGTTGAAAGGTTGCAAAACATTGTGGGAGCAGGTTAAAATGCTTGTGACCATAACCTTTTCAGAAAACCTTCTTTATCAGGGTCATTCAAATTCTATATTGTGTGGTAAAAGGCTAAAGGATTAGATGTTCATTTGAGCTTCTCAAATCAGACGGAGGTATGGTCAACTGAGAACTTGAGATTATTCTGCAAAATTTTTCAGGCTCAGACTTTCTGACATTTTGCACTTTTGGTCTGTCTAATCTTAAAATTTTTTGTGAATAAAAAAAATAAAAAGGCTTATCAGAAGATTATTTTGAAATAATACTTCTAATATTGAACAAGAACAGAACATTTTACAGATTTAACCTGTACAGGTCACCATGACACAATAAATTGTTTGACAACAAATGACAACATGAATCATATGAAAGACAAAGAAAATCCTGTGATAAACATACCTTTAAGTATACATGGAAACTGAATATTGTTTAGATGTAAACTTTTGAAATTGCCATAATAGTACTGGTCACCTCTAATAAAACATTGAACTTGAGAATAAATTAAGCACATTAAAGAATTTGCAGCAAATTGCTTCGAGACAAGAAGGTATGCTTGTGACAATGAAAATTTAATGAATTTTTTTGCAACATTTTACAAAGCCTGCCAAAACTCTAAACTTTGCTACATTTGCACCTAAGTGAAATAATCATGGCATCTTTGTGTAACTCTCTACAAGGAGACAAAATTTTAGACTTGTCAAAATTGAAAGTAATTGAAGAGAACCTATTAACCATGAGCCAAAAGGTGGGAATTGTCTTTGAAAGGGTATGAACTTTGTGGGATAAACAAAAAATGCCCGTCACCTGCATTTTGTCTGTTTCCCATAAGGTTTTTAAAAGTCGCCATCCTAATGGCCTTTTCACGAGATTGTTTGGTAAAGGGTTGAAGCTTGGTGGGCAATCACAATCACCATTTTGTTGAAAGTGTAGATCAAGATCAGGTTTTAAAAAGTCTTGTTTTCCCTCTAAGTAAACAAAAACAACTTCAGCAACAACAACGAATAACTAGCTGAAAATCAATCTAATTGTGAGTCACCATACCATGTTATAAAGTGTTTTAGCAGAGATTGTATGCGTACATGCTGTCTCCTGATCTTGGTCTACTCTCTTCTCTTTGCTACAATTGGTTTCTGTCACATAGATTCTCAGAAAATAACAAAAGGGTCCTGCATGAAGATGTAGGATCGTAATCTGTCTCTAATACACAGTGTTGATGATTTGTCTTGTAGTAGTGGAGGTCTTTTTTCATACCTAAGTTGAGAGAATTCACAGATGATAATTTAAAAGTGGCTCAAACGAAAGAACTAGCGGGCCCTAAAGCACTCACCTGAGTAAAGTTGTCTTTGAATGATAAAGCTGAAGAGATACTGGTTGAGATGATGTAAAACATCTGATTGTTAGTCACCTTTTTGACTGATGTGGCTTATTTTTTATCTTGTCATAGATATTATCAATGCAAACATTCTGACCATGTTTCATGAGTATCAGACTTACAATGTGACCTCTATGCATGCACACAAGATTTTTCTAAGATTTGTCCCAGTGACCTAAATGTTGATTCTACATGACCAAATTTAGATCTTGTCTGTTATAATTTATCATCTAGATAAACATTCTGACCAATTTTCATGAGACTGAACTGAACATGTAGCCTCTAGAGTACACACAAGTTTTTTCTATGATTTGTCCCATTGACTTACTTTTTGACCTGACATGGCCAAATTCAAATTCATACTAAATATCATTAAGACAAAAAAAAAACAAAAAAACTGACCACAGTTCATGAGTATCTGGCTGAAAAAGAGGCCCCTGGAGAGCACACAAGGTATCCCTAAAATTTGCCCCAGTGAACTACTATTTACCCCAACATGACCAAATTTCAAATTTCTTTAAGAAATTATAAAGACAAACGTAATTACCAAGTATCATGAGTATCTGACTGAAAATGTGGCCTCTAGAGTGCACACAAGGTTATACAAAGATTTGTCCTAGTGACCTACTGTTGGACCCAACATGACCCAATTTCAAACTTCTTTAAAAAATTATTTGAACAAACTTTCTGACCAACTTTCATGAGTATCTGACTTCAAATGTGGCCTCTAGAATGCACACAAGGTTTTTCTAAAAGTCTCAGTGACAAGTTTGAAATTGGGTTTGACATGATATAAACCCAATTTCAATTTTGTCCAAGATATTATCCACACAAACATCCTGACCAACTTTCATGAGAATCTGACTGACAATGTGGCCTCTAGAGTGCACACAAGGTTTTTCTAAGATTTGACCAAGTGACCTACTTTTTGACCCCATATTACCAAGTTTTACACATGTCTGATATATTACCAAGACAAACATTCTTACTGATTTTCATGAGAATCTGATAAAAAATGTGGCCTCTAGAGTATACACAAGATAACTGTTGACGCCTGGATGACAGACGTTGTACAGTGGACAACAGACACAGCACGATCACATGAATACATTTATGCCTTTTCAGATGGTTGAAAATACATCTTCAAGCAGGCGTTGTAGATCCACATCTATGCAGCCTGATCTTTGGTCTATACCGTCCACGAAAGTCCCTGTTTTTGCCCATTCACTGAAAGAGTTGACCGTTTTTTTTTTTTTTAATCTATACAAAAAGACAAAATTTCAAACCTCCCCTAACTGAAAGCATTTGCAGATGACAAATAAGTGGGACTCAAAAACAGAAATAAGTTTTGGAAAGGTAGAAAACATTTTGGAGAAAGGACAAAATGTTGTTTCTCCTTTTTTTTTTAAATATTTTCAATACACTTCTTGTTTCTTTAACTGTTTCTTTATTTTTTCTAATCTTTACACAAAGACATTTTAGACCTCCTCTCAATGAGAGCATTTTTAGGCAACAAATAAATGGGACTCAAAATTTGAATTTTGTTTTTGAAAAGGTAATAAACACTCTAAAAGGAAAAAATGTATTTTACCAGTATTATTATTTGAAATTTCTCTTTTTTTACCCAATGTTTTCAAAACGCTTCTTGCTGATGGTTGTTAAAACTTGCGATTGTTCCGTAAAGGATTAATTAAATCATAATACAGCTTTTGTAAAAAGCACAGGATGATGGGTGTATTACCAGATCCTTGACTTTTTTTTAAAACTAATCTTTCACTTAATAAATTACCTTGTACCTCTTAGCAATCTAACTTTCAATCCCTGGTCTTTTGGAAATCAATATTTTCACATTAGCTAGTCTGTAGTAAAAATCAAACATTCCATGTTTGTCTGGTTTCTACGAAATTTCATCATTCTGTTTGACCTGAAAATAGAAAAAAGAATTAAGGTTAGGAACAAACCACATTCCAAGTGGGTCAAATTTATCATCAGCTGCTTATATGGATTTAATCAACTTATATAAAAAAAAAAAAACCTTTTCCACATGCTGACATATCATGCACTTTTTTATACTTACTCTAAATCAGACAAGACTGTTCACTTAGCACAGTGTGGCCGCTCAGTGGTTTACGTTTTTGTAGGCATATCAACGGCCTGCAATTAGCTATAAGGGAGTCAGCATGTTTATGGTGATTCAGGTACTACAATGGGTATGGTTGCAAATGTTTTCAGACATGCCCTGGTATGAGAGTCTTTAGAAAAGACGCTGGTGCAAGTTTAAGGATAATTTAATTGGGTCGAGGTTTTTAACAGTCCATGGGATTCAAACACTGTGACATTATTGCTATTACCTACAAGAAATGCAACAGAAAAAGTATGAGGCCTTATATCTTTTTCTATACACCTGACCGTATCGGGAATATTATTGCTGACCGATTCCTAGGTTACAGATGTGGTGACAGCACTGCACACAAATATTCTTTCCAAGCCACTGGCTGCTTTCCCACATAACCATCGTCGAAACAATGATCAGCGGTGAGAGAGGAATGAATCCTGTTGCAATGAATTTCATACATGAGGAATGAATCCCGTTGCAATGACTTTCATACACTACCTGAAATTTATTAACATAATAAACATGATAAAGAAGTACCGTAATCTTACAAAAAAAGGACATGGTTAGAAAACAAACACTACCTGAAATCTATATAAGATAAGAAATACAATAAAGAAGTAAAGCTATAAAGAGAATCAAGTCATGGTTAGAAAACAAATTCAAACACTACCTAAATTGATTGATTGTATGGTGTTTAATGCCATTTTCAACATTATTTCAGTTATATTGCGGCAGCCAGTACACCTATCCATGCTTTCCTGGAGTTTCTTTTACTAGTATTCTGCACAATATTCTTTGCCAGCCACTGGCTGTTTTCCCACATTACCATTGTCAAAACAATGATCAGTAGTGAGAGAAGAATAAATCCTGTCGCAATGACTTTTATACACTACCTGAAATTTATTAACATAAGAAACATGACAAAGAAGTATTGTAATTCTACAAAAAAAAAGAACATGGTTAGACAACAAATACAAACACTACCTGAAATCTATATTAGATAAGAAATACAATAAAGAAGTAAAGCTATAAGGAAAATCAAGACATGGTTAGAAAACATACTACACAAATACTACATGTACCTGATATCTATTAGATAAGAATCATTACAAGAAGTAAAGCTACAAAAAAAACCTGACGTGGTGAGAAAACAACAAATATTAACACTACCTGCTATCTATAATGTAAGAAACACAATAAAAAAGTAAAGCTAAAAAAAAAAAAAACAGACCTGGTAAGAAAACAGATGCAAACACTACCTGAAATCTACATTGCATAAGGAAGTATAAGAAATACAATAGAGAAGGAAAGCTACAAAGAAAAAAAACAAGACATGGTTAGAAAACAAATGCAAACACTACCAGATATCTATTTTACATAAGAAACAACATAAAAAAGTAAAACAACATATGTTTAGAAAATGAATACAAACAACACCTGAAATCTATATTACATAAGAAACACAAGAGAGGCCTACATCTGTGTTTCGTAAGAAATACAATAAAGAAGTAAAGCTTCAAAGAAAAAAAAACAAGACATGTTTAGAAAACTAAAACAAATCTACCTCAAATCTACATATTACATAAGAAACACAATAAAGAAGTAATCCTACAAAAAACAAGACATGGTTAGAAAACAAATACAAACATTACCTGAAATCTATATAACAAAAGTAACACAATAAAGAAATGAAGCTATAAAAAACAGGACATGGTTAGAAAATAAATACAAACAACACCTGAAATCTATATTACACAACAAATACAATAAAGAAATAAAGCTACAAAAAACTGTTTGACCTGAAAATAGAAAAAAGAATTAAGGTTAGGAACAAACCACATTCCTAGTGAGTCAAATTTATCATCAGCTGCTTATATGGTTTTGATCAACTTATATAAAAAAAAAAAAAACCCTTTTCCACATGCTGACAAATCATGCACTGTTTTAAACTAACTCTAAATCAGACAAGACTGTTCACTTAGCACAGTGTGGCCACTCAGTGGTATATGTTTTTGTAGGCATATCAATGGCCTGCAATTAGCTATAAGAGAGTCAGCATATTTATGGTGATTCAGATGTTACAGTGGGTATGGTTGCAATGTCTTCCGACATGCCCTGGCATGAGAGTCTCTAGAAAAGATGCTGATGCAAGTTTAAGGATAATTTAATTGGGTCGAGGTTTTTAACAGTCCATGGGATTCAAACACTGCGACAGTACTGCCATTACCTACAAGAAATGCAACAGAAAAAGCATGAGGCCTTATATCTTTTTCTATACACCTGACCATATCGGGAATATTATTGCTGACCAATTCCTAGGCTACAGATGTGGTGATAGCACTGCACACAAATATTCTTTCCAAGCCACTGGCTGCTTTCCCACATAACCATCATCAAAACAATGATCAGCAGTGAGAGAGGAATGAATCCTGTTGCAATGACTTTCATACAAGAGGAATGAATCCTGTTGCAATGACTTTCATACAAGAGGAAAGAATCCTGTTGCAATGAATTTCATACAAGAGAAATGAATCCTGTTGCCATGACTTTCATACACTACCTGAAATCTATTAACCTGAGAAACATGATAAAGAAGTACCGTAATCCTACAAAAAAAGGACATGGTTAGAAAACAAATACAAACACTAACTGAAATCTATATTAGATAAGAAATACAATAAAGAAGTAAAGCTATAAAGAGAATCAAGTCATGGTTAGAAAACAAATTCAAACACTACCTAAATTGATTGATTGTATGGTGTTTAATGCCATTTTCAATATTATTTCAGTTATATCGCGGTAGCCAGTGCACCTATCCGTGCTTTCCGAGAGTTTCTTTTACTAGTATTCCACACAGTATTCTTTCCAAGCCACTGGCTGTTTTCCCACATTACCATCGTCAAAACAATGATCAGTAGTGAGAGAAGAATAAATCCTGTCGCAATGACTTTCATACACTACCTGAAATTTATTAACATAAGAAACATGATAAACAAAATAAATAAAACAACACATGGTTAGAAAATGAATACAAACAACACCTGAAATATAACATAAGTAACACAATAAAGAAATGAAGCTACAAAAAAACAGGACATGGTTAGAAAATAAATACAAACAACACCTGAAATCTATATTACATAACAAATACAATAAAGAAATAAAGCTACAAAAAACAAGACATGGTTAGAAAGAGAATATAAACAACACCTGAAATCTACATAAATATAATAAAGAAATAAAGCTACAAAAAAAAAACAAGATATGGTTAGAAATTGAATACAGACAACACCTGAAATCTATATTACATAACAACTACAATAAAGAAAGCTACAAAAAAAACAAGACATGGTTAGAAATTGAATACAAACAACACCTGAAATCTATATTACATAAGAAATACAATAAAGAAATAAAGCTACAAAAAAACAAGATATGGTTAGTAAACAAATACAAACATTACGCGATGTCTATATTACATAAGAAACACAACAAAGAAGTAATCCTACGACAAAACAAGACATGGTTAGAAATAAAATATAAACACTACCTGAAATCTACATTACTTAAGAAACACAATAAAGGAATAAAACTACAAAAAACAGGACATAGTTAGTAAATAAATGCAAGCACTACCTGATTTCTATCTTAGATAAGAAATATAATTAAGAAATAGATCAAATAAAAGGTGTGGTTAGACAAATAATATATAATCCAAACCTTACCAAATTTTTGATGAAATACATATAAGAAAAAAAGCAAGTTTCAAGCAAATATACGAGACAAATACAAACAATAACCAACATTTATATCATATTACAACACAAACATGAAAGTAAGAAAAACCTGTAATCAAAAACTTACTAAACCTGTAATAAGTTATACATAAACCACAAGCATTTTCAAAGCATGGTCAAGACAAATATAATAAAAAATATCCTGAATTTTTATGAAACATAAATACATGAGACAAAGCACATTCAAATAATGGTCATCTATAGACAAAAACTGACTGCAAATTTTATATGAAATGTATAAACGAGACAAAGCACCTTCATAGCATAGATTTAAATTGAAAAACTTGAAACCTTTCTTGTCAGAACTCCCCTGGTCTGAGTTATGATAAGAATGGTTTCATCCTAGCAAAGAAAAACTGAATGATAAATTCAACCCACCTCTATCTTTAAGCTGTTGTAACCTAGCATTGTCCATGTTGACATCTGAAAAGTCATAAAATAAACAATTAAAGGGTAGAAAAATGGAACAATGTACTGTTATCTCTTAATGAGAACAACAAATTTCAGACCTGTCCATATAAAAAAGTATTTTCAGACAACAAATTGAGCCATGCTCTGTGAAAAGTTGGTCCAAATCTCTAATGCACCTGCAAAACATCCTGACCCAGGCCACCCTGCACGGACTGCGTTAAGCGTTTTGCTATTGGTCAATTTTTCGCAAGTCCAAGGACCATTCTACATTATGAGAGACTCTGTTATGAGAAAAAATGGATTTCATGGCTCCCTAATTATGTGATGGCATGCTTGGTATAATGCATCACTGAGATGCATTCAACCCCCTTTTGCCAGGATGCCACTCAATCATATGTGACTCCATTAAAGGATGTATATGCAAAAGGCTAGAAAAATTTTGGATATGTATAAAATGTTGGTTAACAGTTTTTTTGTTTTTTTTTTTCTGCATTTTCTTTAATTGTTTCAACAGTGGCCTTTTTCAAGGTTGAAATCACAAGAGAGTTTGGGTTAGGCTGCCTGTAGTCTGTTTACCAGGATATCTCTAAAGATATTTAAAGTGCAAGTCCAAAATCAAATTGTATTGCACATGCCTTCTGATGCCAGCTGCATAGTTTATTATTAGCATGTGATAATAGTAAATGTTGGAAAACATGGTATGATTCAGTAGATCTAGAACAGGAAGTCAACCGGGTAGCTCTGAATTAGAAGAATCTGTGGTAAAAATTACTGACAGAATTGTACTTACAATAATAAACATCACTCATTGTATATAAATTGTAGATTATGTAATTGTAAATAGGCCAGGGGCCTAAATACTACATAAATAAATTGGAATTGGGGAGAAAAAATGGAAATTGAAAAATACTGCGAGAGAAATTAACAGATATGACTATATGGCTAGATGCTTTTAAGTCTTGCTGATCACATAAAGGAACATTGTGGCAAAAGAGGAAATGGCGTGTGAGGGCAATTTCTCTTTTTGCCACATGTTTTTGCACGCTTTTATACATTAAACAATTGAAACAAGCACATTTTTATACAAATTTTGCTCACAAGTTTTCCCTAAAAATGTGTCTTTTTTTACATAAAGTTATAGATCTAGTTGGCTGTCATTTTTACAGAAAAAAAAAAATTCCTTGCCAGAGGAAACTAATATTGTCAACTTATACATGAGTCATACTCTGGCTAAAGGGGACTTAATGCCGAAGGCGAGGTGGCGACATTATTCACCACAGCCGTGAACAAGTTTCCAAGTCCCCTGCCACCCGACCGTACAACGAATTTATTATACTGCAAAGTTTTACCATTCCAATGTGTGTTAAGCGAATTTTACCTGTTTTTTGGTTTCAAAAATTGAGTACGCTGACGAAGTAGAATTTCCCTTCTGAGTGCCCCAATTCAATGAAAATTGACGTCACTGGGAACTGACGTCACTGAAACCTTGGTAAAACGTGCAGTTTGGTGCATAATCTTGATGTTAATCTTGATCGACGCCGCCATTTTGGATGTTGTGTTGAAAGTGTAATCAGGTATACGGGGCTCCCGAAAGGGAAACTGCTTTTACGTTGGTTTTGCCAGTGTACATGATATATATGTTCGGGGCATATTATCCAATCAGATCACGAGAAATTTCTTTGCAGTATAATAATGTGTCTTTCACAACTACATGTACAAGTTTGATATCAGCGGTCAATGTACATTAAGACCCGACTTCACAGAAAGTGCTGTCTGGTCTAAGCTCTTCACTGGCCACTTTCCACAGATATTTTGACAAAGAAAAAACCTTTAAACACAGCAATTATTTACGTGTTTTTTCCTGACTTAAAATTTTTGTTATTTTGGCGCCTTAACCCATATCCTGCTAAATGACTGAAATAGAACTTTCAAGCCGATAGTAAAACCTCAAATGTTGATATTTCAAATAAATATTTTAGGGGAAAATATCTCTGTATCGGACATTGTAGATCCAAGAGCAGACTATACGTTCTGTGCATTCTGATCATTGATCTACACTGTCCGTAAAAAAGGTCAGTGAGTCGCGCTTAGCAGCCTAAAGGTTAAGGATTACCCCATTCGAACGCTATATCAATGAAAGGCACGTTTTCAATCGGGAAATGTCCCTGTCTATCTATCTATCGCTATATCGAGGCTTCTTTCTAGTTCCATGAATATATTACAAAGTAGCCATAAATGTAGAACAAAGATCAATCTGCACAAACTGTAAAGTCTAATCTTGATCGACATTGTCTGCAAAACCAACATTACAGCACTCTCACGGATAAACTCTACCAAATAACAAAATTTTAGACTAGTCGAAATAGAAAGCATTTGCAGATGACAAGTAGTGGAATTTGTCACTGACAGGGTAAAAATTATTGTGGGAAAAGGAGAAAAGAGCTGCTGTTTGGGAGCATACAGAAACCGGAAGGTTTGAAAGGAAAACGGCTACCCCTGTACAATAGAATCTCTCTCTCTCTCTCTCTCTCTCTCTCTCTCTCTCCTCTCCTCTCCTCTCTCTCTCTCTCTCTCACTTAGTAGGTAGCTTGACCAAGTTGTCTCACCCCTGCCTCTGTGCAATAAATAATTATATAAATATATTTGTAAAATCGTAGAAATGTGCTTTTGTTAGATTCTACGGGGTTGTTTTTGTTCATGTCACATGACCAAAAGTGGGCTAAAATCCGAATTCAACTTAAGCCTGGCTATCTCTCTAATTATCATTAGACTGCCGTATGAGCAATGAAAATTTCACGTTTATATATTCATTAAAGAAGAGCGAGAATAAAATATCCTTAAACATTTAGTTCATTAAAAGTGAACACCAATCTAAAACTGTTAACAAAACAAGTGCTTTTGTTCTCTTTAAGGGGTATTCCAATAGTACATGTACACTTAATCACCTAGGTTGTTTTAGTTTTCAAAGAAAGGTTCCTGCTCATTTGATACATTTCTTTCTTTTCCAAAATCTTCCAGCGGAAAATGCAGTCATGTATACGAGTGAAAAACTTTATGCAAAAATTCAAATGAAAATCTTTCTGGAAAAACGAGATTTACTATTTGCAAAAGATTTGGGAAAGTAGTATGTAATTGTATCTAGCTATTTCTCTTGTCATCCAATATGTTCAAACACTGTCCAATGTATTGAATTAAGAATTTGTGTTTAAATGACTAAATAACAGAGTTAGGCTTTCATTGATTTACTTTTCACGTGGAAACTCAATGTTGACTGATTTAAGAAATGTTTTAAAAAAAAACATAAATATAATCTTTTTGCCCTGACCCTTGCGATACCAAAGGTAATAGGAGACAAAAGACAGTTATTTCCCTTGATAGCTCTCGAATACTTCATAGGTCTTGAATAAGGCATTACTTGTTTTTATCCTTCATTTTCTTTGCACTTTCTCGAAATGTTCAGGTTTAAATATTTTCTTCGAAATTCATCAAACCACTAACTTGATCTACTTGATGCATTTCAATGGGATAATTAGTGAGTGGAATTCGATTTGCAAATGTTATGCAGGCCTTAATATACATCTTTTAAAAGTCAAATTATAATAATCGCAACATCTGTAAGGAAGGCAAGGATAAATACTTAGAAAAACAAATTAAAAAGGACCTAGATGCAATTTAGTTACCTTAATTTTTATCTTACAAGGGCAGTAATTGGGATTTCACTTTTTTCTCCCATTTTTGTTGCTTTCGTGGATAGCATCAACTGCACAGAATGGATATATAGTCCTGTTTAGTATAAAATGTGAGTTAAGAATGAAATGAACCATGCTCTGTGAACAGACAGTTTAATGCATCTGCAAAAAGTATCGACTCATGTCAGCCTGCGCATTGCGCGCAGGCAGACATGAGTCGAAACTTTTTGCTTTTTGTAATTGCTCTGCATGTCATAGGAGTATTCCACCACATCATTCAGTCGGTTGTTTGACAGAATGTATTTTTTATCCATTATTATGTAATACTTTGCATCGTATATCACAGAAATGCGTTAAATCCCCTTTTCACTGAGCATGGACCAAATGGAAATATCTTGCTGTGTACTTCGATTGACTGAATATGGCTATCATACTTGTTTACCTCTCGAAGTGAAATATTGATTCTGACTGGTTGTCGTCAGATTATTTCATTTGCAAAACAAACCAGTCGTTCTTCTTCCCCGGAGCTCTTTGTTTCAAACGATATGATTTTAGTTTACACAAAGACCGACTTAAAAACCATTCGAAAAGCAAACGGAAGGCTTTAACTCTAATTACTTGACAAATAGCCTTCCTGTGTGAGCAATATGGCAAATCACTTAATTCTGTTTGCTCAGAAAGGCGAGAATATTGCGCTTTCAAACGGAATCGATATATCGTATTTGAAGTTAAACTAAGATTATTTAACAGATACAAACAACTGTATAATTAAAGTCGGTCCATGTTTCTTTACTGAAGTGGGTGTTTGATCAACTCTGTTCAAAATCAAAGGGTGGCTAAGGAAACCTAATACCTTTTTATCATTTTTGATATTTGTTTTTAAAAAGTAAAAAAAGCATACAAGCATATTTACTGTATTTGCTTTGTTGGTTCTACATGTTCGTGTACAGGCGAAAGAAATAATTATTCATTTTAGTTATCCATATTTTACAAAAGCTATGTCAACGGTCGTCTTCGTAAAAATAAGTTTTACACAGTGAGTAAATCAGAAACTTTAACTATTTTCTTACCGCGAGAACGACGTTTTTATACTTAGTTTTGTTAGGAATGGATGTTATAACTCGCATATATCGCAACTGTTTTAAACCTCCGTTGGGTTTTTGGTTTAGGATCACAAACAATGCATTTTAGATGTCCCCAAAGGAAGAAATCCAAAAGGATCAAGATTAGGTTAACACATGACTCACAGTTGTCCGATATTGTAAGAGAATCAGTGTTCATTATCTACGTCGGTAAACTAGGAGTGAAAGAAAGTATCTTTTAAAAATGATAGATGGCGTAGATGGTACTGGAATATTAAAAAATTGAAACTCTATTGTGTTTCAGTATGAACAGAAAAAATGAAAAGTAACCACGACAGTAATTGCTTAAAAATAGGCCTGCACGGGTCCGCATAATAAACATGTCCTCATTTTTGACCAGCCGCAAATTACTATATATTCATTAGATTACAGCATAACCAGAAGTAGGTGAAAAGTCAGCGCATTCAGCTAAGCAAAAAAAAAAACGCTTAAGTCCATTTTACTTTCAAGAAATGAAATAAGCACATGGGCTATCGAGAATGGTTCACCGCATGGTTCACCGCATGTGAGTTTTATTATTAGATTGATATCAGAATAATTGAATAATATGTTTGAGTAGTTACATGTAACAACCTACTGCGTCTTTTCCACAATGTTTTATAAGGTTCTATGGAAGGAGTTTGGAGTTGTCTCTTGTTGCCAAAGAAGAAAAAATAGCATCATTTGACTAGATTTTTATGGATTCATGAAATTAATTACTGTTCTGTTCTGACGTCTCTTGCTTTTTTCGCAATCGCGCCACACGGGAAAGGAGAGTAAATCTTTTTTTCCCTTTTAACCCCGAGGCTGCTAAGCCGGACCCAACGACCTTTGGCGACGATGTAGACCAAGATCAGACTGCACAGAACTTGCAGTCTGAACTTGGATCTACACTCTCCAATAAGGAGATATTTTCCCTAGAAATAACTTCGAAACACCAACATTTGGGTTTTTACTATCGGCTTGAAAGTTTCATTTACGGTATATACCTTATTAAGTAGTCTATGCGTTAATTCTCCTAGCTCATTACCCCATGTAAATGGCTTTATGCGACTGTTCATATACAGTTTTCTCCTTTTCTCCTTTTTCTACTATTTTCAATGTCGTCTGCTGCATTTCTCTTTTTTTTTTAAACGAGGTTTTCAGTTAAACAATCCTATAGACATGTATCGTGTAATGGCCCATAATGTGGTGAACAACAAAACATTTATCATGGCACAAGAGTGGTTCAGAATGTTTTATGGGACTACTCATATAACGCATTTTAACGCGTCACATTCAAAGGAAATAACTGCACCGCTTTGATCATGCGATACGCCTGACGCCTATCAAGCAGTTAACCCTATTTCGAGCTTGCGTGTTTCAGACATTGAACATGTGACAACAAAGGTATTGTGTACGAATACCAACGCTTGGCTGATGTTACTTTATACTGAATTTTTTCAAACCGAAAAGCCGACATGACCGTCTTTAACCCTTAGGCTGCTAAGCTCCATTATCTCCCGCTAGATGGCATTCTACAAATACACATCTATCTAATTTGGGCATTCTGGGTACAGATCCGGACTACTTTTCAAAACGACAACCGTTACTTTGAATTTCAAAATAAAATAAACGTTTACTCAATAAAACGCTACCTGGTTCGATTCATTCAGCTATGATCAGCTAGCTTGTAACCTATGCACCGGCTATTTTTGAAAACAGCCCAGACAGGCTTCGGTAATAGCTTCGGTATAAGCCCTACTTTTCCCTAGTATATGGGGTCGGTGATGCGTCATAGCAGAAAGGTCGAATCTTCGAAGAATATGACATGCGCAGAAAACGGCTAAGCGCGACTCACTGGCCTTTTGCGGACATTGTAGATCAAGATCAGACTGCACAGAACGTGCAGTCTGATCTTGTATCTACACTGTCCGATAAGGGGATATTTTTCCCCCAATGAATTACCTTTGAAATTGCAAAATTTGGGATTTTATTATCGGCTTGAAAATTTCATTTCACATATTTAGCAGGATAAGGGTTAAGATATATCGAGAGTTACCGTTTCTTCTGATAAGGGTCCCCATTTTGAGGCAAACATTTCCAGTAAGAACAGGGATATCAGAAAATGTGGACGATAGATATACACTCGTTTTTAGGCAGTTTTCAGCCAGTTTTTAATCCATTTCATTTTAATTTTATGAAGCTATAATCATTCTTGTATCTTCATGCTAAATGTTGCCCTTAATTGCTGCGAGACTGAACAGATTACGACGGATAGAAAATGCATTTCATGTTTTGGAGGCCTTCAAAGCAATCGCTTTTGTCGTTTCCGGTTTTAAATGAGGATAAACCCCTTGTGTTTTTCGATCCGTTACACCAACCATATACATGTATATTGGTAATTTATCTATGTTTACATAGTTGACCTATTCTACACACATCTTTAAAGTATTCCAACAAAGACGGCGACGCAAACGACGGCATGGCTATGACGTTATCTTGTCGTTTTCCCCGGAAACAGCGAGACAAAAGGAAGATCTGATAAAGAGAATAAGTTGGTTTTGACGATATTGAAAAATCGTTGAAGGCAAGAGGGAAAATCCCCTTTTGAAATGCCATGTTTTTGCACAGAAATTCTACCCAAAGATGGTAACCAGCATTTCCTCCACTTCCCCAATGCCTCCTTTTATTATTATTATTATTATTATTATTATTATTATCTTTTTTCAAAGACAAAAACCATCATTTGAACCACAGTTATTGCCATCTGCCGAAAGTTCTAAAGCTTTAATCAATTCTTTAATGTTGTCGCCTGGTAAAGAGCACAAATACATTTGAGCGATGCTATGGCAAAAGGGGACTTAATGCATCTTGGAATGCATGATACCGTGCAAGTCATCACATGATCATGGATCTTTAAAGTACTTTTTGTCTAACAACCGACTGATATCACGAGGTACACTGGTCCTTTGACATGCAGAAAAATGACCAATAGCGGAAAGTTTTGGCCAAGGTCAGCCTGCGCGGATTGCGCAGGCTGACCTTGGTCGATGCTTTTCGTAGATGCATTAAGCCCCCTTTTCACAGAGTATGGCTCATTTCTAACTTATATAGCTTATGAAGCAAAGAAATAATTAGTATGTTAAAAACTCCTGAAAGTCGATTATTTGCTATTTGATACGATGACGGACAGCTTAAATCCTCTACCATACAATCCCATGTATGAACCAAAAATCGTTCATAAAAAAAAGAAAGATGTAGACATGTGAAAACATTGTTGGAAAAGGAGAAAATGCTGGTAACCAGCATTTTCCCCATTTCCCACAAAGTTTTCTAACCTTTCAAAGACTTCCATCATTTGAGACACATCTTATTACGGTCGTCTGTAAACGCTTTCAATCTGGACATGTCTAAATCTAAATTCATTCTTTGGTAAAGAGTCAAATCACCCGGCAGATGTTTCTGTCTGTATTTCAAGATATCGGACGACATTCACACTTGAAACAAATGTGTTTGTTCTGTACACAGCGACTGATAAGCATTGATCAACCATTCCGGACTCATCGGGAATCGAAAATACAGTATTCTAACATGTAGTTCAAAGGATTTCCCGAGCTGGAACCCGGAAATGCCCTCTCGGTCACCTAGGTGCACTTCATTTCGTTTATAGAACAGAACATAACATTAGATTTTCACTGGATAAGGCGTATTATACAATGTTCACGACTTTCACGTCTAAGTGCCATTTGCGAACATAGGGGCTTTTGCAAACGCTTTATATCAAGATCAGATGGCACAACACGCGCAGTCTGATATCGTAGCTATATCGTCGTCTTAAGAAATCAAGCATATATAAAAAAAAAAAAAACCACTTTCTGCGTTTCAATTGATTGTATTCTCAGTTGCCTTATAAGTTTATATTCTTGTAGAAAGAGTTAAAACTAATAACCGCATACTCGGTTACATTAATTCCAAGTTTTAGTTTTCGACCTGTTTGCATTTGCTGTTACATGGTATTTTACATTGCTTTATTATTTCAGACATTCTATTGCGACAGGCCATTTATTATTCTTGCATTAGTCTATGGTTCTGCAGTGCCTTGACAAGGAACATTCCCACGTTATGCCGCCAGTGGGGATCGAGTAAGGATTTTTTAATTACAAATCCATTGCTTTAACCACTCAGCCATGGAGACCCCCCCCCCCTTCTCAAAGTTGTCTTACCGAGACTTTGGTATAACTCTAATCCAATTGAGTTCATGTTAGCTTCGACATTGTCTCAATTTTGTTTTTTGTTCCAGTTATTTAAGATGGAAATCTCCCGTTTAAGTCGCATTGTCACGTTTCTCATTTTTAAAAATCGATTCTGAACCAGATTTGTAGTACAATTTATTTTCGTCAAAAATTGAGATGAGGACAGCGATGAGACATAAAAATTACAATCGCGAGACGAAATGTCGCTTTTCCAAAACGGCAAATCATGGAAGTAACATAAACATAGTAGTACGCCAGGGGCGTAGCTACTTGTACGCAAAATGCAGCTTTAAAAAAAAAAGGACAAATTTTCCAAAAAACGTAACCAGAGGCCACCGAATAGCTTCCGAGGCTGACATGGTTTGATATATTTCTGCATGTCCAAGGACCATTCTACCACATGATTCAGTCTGTACAGTAAGACAAAATTATGATTGATTAATTGACTGATTGAATGGTTTTTTACGACGCTTTAAACATTATTTCAGTCATATCACGGCGACAGCTCATATATTCCTGTCTACCAGTACTAGGCAAGGGCTCTGAAGTGTCTTGCCCAAGGCCACTCCAACGAAGGACCCAGTGGATCCAATGCGGCTCCAGGTTACGAGTCCCACACTTTGCCACCGAGCCACGCCCGACCCCCCAAGACTATAT
Organism: Hippopus hippopus; assembly: GCA_946811185.2. NCBI lineage: Eukaryota > Metazoa > Mollusca > Bivalvia > Cardiida > Cardiidae > Hippopus > Hippopus hippopus. Next base: position 27,493,524 of record OX328100.1, on the reverse strand, counting down.
GATGAGTTTCTCGGTACATGTATCACGATGATGCATTAAACCCCATTCTGCCAGAGCGCAAAAATATATATTTGGAAACGCACCGATACAACAGTTTTATGTTCGATATCAAAATCAGGTCAACATTGGCGTGCCTCTTCACCGTCCTCAAAGTTTGGGTGTACCTTAATTACAATCTATATTTCTTTACCAATTTCCAATTCAGTTTGCATGCATTTACAAGACAAGCCACGCACTATTGATTTTCACAAGACATTTGTACATGTCTGAAACAAATTTTATCATGATAGATTCCAAAAATTCATTCTTTCTGAGTCACGGATCCCTGTGGTTTAGTTGAAACTTTGGAAGAAAAAATCAAACAATTCCCTACAGAACTACGCTATCGCAAGTGCACACAGATTCCGGGATTTTCATTTTTGTCATTTATTTTTTCAGAGAGATGATTCGCTTGTCCTTTTTTTTTTCAAATTTGGTCTCTGTGATTAATAACACATTGATTTGTCATGTTTTGTCCCGTTTTTCTTGTTTTCTTTTTTCTCGTTTAATTATTGCCATTTTTAGGAAATCGTGATTTTTAATTGACTTACTTTTTGTGTCTTTGCAGCAGGGAAACATTGTGGCAGAACCGACTTCTGCTTTTGACATACTTGCCTGTCATGCTTTCATGATTTGAAATTTTAGTTGTAATCCATCCATATTGAATAATGGTAAGAAATACTGGAGGAGTTTTTCGTTGTCGTCATTGTTGTTATCTTGCTCTTTTTAACCCTATGCCGTTTTCATTTATATCACGGCGACCAAAAGGTACTGCTCGCAACACTTTAACCCTTTACCACACGGCAAAATTTAAGACCAATCCAAATTGAAAGCATTTGCCGACGAAAATTTCAGTCTGGCTCAAATGACGCAACTTTTCCTTGATAGGGTAGAAAACTTTGTGGGAAAAGGAGAAAATGCTGGTTACCAGCATTTTCTCCTTTTCCCACAATGTTTTCAAAAGGCCTCTTTTTCAGGGGTGTTAAAAGGCGTCATTGTATGGTAAAGGGTTAAAACATGTCAGCTGATTTTACGGCAAAGTCACAGACAACTCTCAGAGATGAGGAAGGAATGAATCCTAACCAGTGACCATGCATCATTAATCTCTTGGAAAGAGTTTTGAACTCCCAACAGCCGGATAACTGTCACTGTTCGATACGACTGCACTACCGGTGCTCGGCATAGGCGACTGAACTCTTTCAATCCTATAAAATGAATTCAGCTCATTTGAACGAGGTTTAAAGTGGCCGTCCGGAGAAGCGTTTAAAAGTTGTCGATTCGAAGGAGGGTTATACATTGGTCCCAGGTTTAAGCTACCTATGATCAATCTCTTTACAGGGGCGTTAAGCAAGATTTCGTTCCTCAAGCGTTTTTTTGAAAATCTGATCAAAGACTGCTAACTTTCATTTGCGTGCAAAAGGGCTTTGACATAAATCATAGATAGAAATAACATGCTTAGTTTAATCCTGAAGGGTTTTCTAAATTTGTTACAAATTTTTGATTGGCTTAAACAAAGAGCCGTGCTCTGTAAAAAGGGAGGCTTAATACATCTCCGTGATGTATTATACCTATCAAGCCATTATATAATTATGGATCCATCATAGCCACTTTTCTTAACAACCGACTTAATCATAAGGTAGACCGGTCCTTTAACAAAAAAACAAAAAAGATAAATGACCAACAGAGAAAAGTTCGGCGCGGACTGCGCAGGCTTATCTGGGTCGATACTTTTCGCAGATGCATTAAGCCCCCTTTTTCACAGAGCATGGCTCAAACTGATTAGCCAGTCAGAAATCGCGTTACTTTCAAAATCCAGAAGAAGACTAAGGATGCAATAAAGAATGGTGGATTACCGAAAAACAGTTGTCAGTCTCTTTAAGGGCAGTACTGTAGAATGACAAAAGTGGTTTGCATATACATTAGCTTAGAAGAACGTTATCTGGAATCGGATCTAAATTGTGGCTCTGCGGAAAGCACAGTCAGTCCGGACATACAAGCTTCTTGCATTTCTCGCTAATGGAAATAAATCATAAATTTAAGACAGGCGCCGTTTCAGCTCGTATCCGTTACGTTAAAATTTGTGCCAAGCCTTTATCCTTTACCAAACAATCTCGACTGATTAAAGACCCTTAAAAAAAGAGACCGTTTAAAACAAAAATGTGGGGGAAAGGGAGAAAATGTTTAATACCGGCATTTTCTCCTTTTCTTCCCACGATATTTTGTACCCTTTCGAATTTAGGCAAATCCAGTCATTTGAGTCGCTTATAATTTGTCATTTACGGTTTTCGGATTGGGTAAGTCTAAAATTATGTCGTAGGGTTTTAAGCGTTGATCAATAGAGATCCATTTGCTTTGGTGTAACAGAAAAAAAAGACAAACAAAAGAATTATTAATTGCGTAAAATCTCAAAGGTTCAAATACATTTGAACCATGCTCTGTGAAAAGGGGGCTTACTGCATCAGCGAAAAGTATCGACCCATGTCAGCCTGCGCATTCCGCGCAGGCTGACATGGGTTGAAACTTTTTGTTATAGGTCAAGTTTTCCTAGGTCAAAGGATGAGTCTACCTTATGATTCGGTTGGTTTTTAAACAAGAAAATATCTTTAAAAAAAGAAAGACGGCGTAAATTTGCCCGCAAATTAGCAGGCCCCTCAGAATAACCATGTCTACATTTTAACCAATCACAAATTTCTCTTCTTTCATTTTTTTATCAGTACCAAATAGCCAGCACATTTAGCTACATCGAAAAAAAAAAAGGATTGTATAGATCCATAATTATATGAAGACTCGCTAAGAATAATGTATCAAGGAGATGCATTAAGTCCCCTTTGCCAGAGAATGGCTTATTTCCTAGCAGGACCTTTAAAGATACATTCTAACAGAAAAAGGGGGGGGGAATCCTGTTAAAACTTGAAAGTTTGTAGAATGGCTCAGCTGTGTAAACATAGATAACTTACCAATATATATGGTGTAAGGGATAGAAAAACACAAGGGATTTTGTCCTCATTTAAAACCGGAAACGACAACAGCGATTGCTTTGAAGGCCTCCAAAACATGAAATGTACTTTCTATCCGTCGTAATCTGCTATCTTGCAGCCATTAGGGGCAACACTTAGCATAAAGATACAAGAATAATTATAGTTTCATAAAATAAGAATGAAATGGGTTAAAAACTGGCTGATAACTGCCTGAAAACGAATGTACATGTATCTTTAAAATAGTCCAAATCACGAGTATAAATCATTATTGAAAGAATCGGTAGAAACGGTAGCTCAAGTTGAAATGGTAGATTTGTATAATTAATCGGGCCATAAGTTCACTCTATTCCGGGGGACAAAATTTTAGGCGTGCTAACAAAGGAAGTATTTGCAGACGAGGAATTAAGTGTGTCACAAATGATAAAAATTGTCTTTGTGAGGGTAAAAACATTGTGGGAAACGGAAAAAATGCTGGTTACCAGCATTTTTTCTGTTTTCCACAATGTTTTCAAAAGCTATTTTTCTCAGGGTTGTTAAAAATCGGTATTATATGGTAAAGGGACGGATGCGTTTTGAAACTGAATCTTAGGGCGTTTTGGAAATCGTCCTCGTAAAATCAAGGATTGTCACTGAACATGAATTTTATATGAGTGTTTTCCTTTATGTCCTCGACCCTTTACCCTAAAAGTACTATTACCTAAACCACGTTTAAGTTGTCATCTGCGAATGATTTCAACTTGGGCTCATCTCAAGGTTTTTCATCTGTTCAAAAATTTCGGCATACTCTGAGATGTTGGTTTTTATTTGAGAACAAAAAACAAATTCTTCAAGGCATCACATACCTCGTTGACGATGAAAACGTTTTCCCGTTCCCTTTCATATTCGCCAGTTGTTTGTCGCTTCCTGAATATGAAGTACGGCCGGTTGCTTCGTGGTTAGCGTATCCGACTCGTGACCTGGTGGTTGCGGGTTCGAAATCCGGCTGAGGCTAACTTTCTTTCCGGCGATTTTTCGCCTCTCACCTCTGATGCATCTGAGAAAAGTAGTCAGTGACTTGGAAAGAAAGTTGTGTCAGTACTGATGTGAGAAAGCCAGGAAACATTTGCATAGGTGCACTGGCCACCGTGATATGAACTAAGTGTTAAACTCTCATACAACGAAACTGAATATGGAGAATAAAGCCGGGGGGGGAGGGAGGGAGGGAGAGAGAGAGAGGGTGGGGGGGGGGGAAGAGAGGGGGTATGGGGGACAAAAAAAAAAAAAAACTGACCAAGGGAAAGAATTCATACATGAGCAGTGTCATTCCGAACTCAAGCTTTTGAAAGTATTGTGTCCCTTTAATTCAAATTCTGTTGCTTCAAGCGATCCTATGCTCGATCCACAGATGGAGCTATTTCAATATGACCTAGGTCTGGATAGATTCTTAAAATGAACAAGATATAATTAATCCTTTTCCAAAAATTTCAGATCCTCCCAAATTCAGTACATCTGCAGACGACAAATGCAAAAATCAAAATAAATAAGCTTGAATTCTCTTAAAAGATACATAAAATGGTGAGAATATGGTTACCAGCATTTTCTTCTGTTCTCACAATGTTTTCAAAAGATTCTTACTAAGGGCCGTTAAAAATTGGGATTATTTGGGTAAAGGGTTAAGATGGTGGAAATCCTACGTTAAGAAATATTCGATAGAGCACTGTGCATGTACACATGTGCATGTTTCCTGTTATTCACACGTGATTTCCAGTTATGGTACAGTCGATCCTCAAACGAGAAGTCTTGACCTGCCTGCATAGCTCAGGTGGTAGAGCATTGGACTTGTAAACATCAAGTCTTGGGTCACTTGAGGGTGTGGGTTCGAGCCTAACGGTCGGCCATCTAAAATTACTAACATTCTTTCGGATTAGACGTTAAATCGAGGTCCCGTGTGACTGTGCTATACAAGAACCAGGTGTGACTTAGGACTGTCCATAATGCACAATACGCAAGTGCACAATGTAGACAAGATGGGAACAGGCGAGACACTCCTTTATCACTATAAATTTAACAACCCCACCTTCATAATTTTATAAAGCCTATAGATCTAGATCTAATTACATTTTTTTCGATCTAGATCTAGATCTAACTAATCCATTTAAAGGCCCAGTAGCAACCCAAAGTAAACAACTCGGGTGTTAAAATGCATCTAATGTTTAAAACATAACATTAAAAAGTATGGAAATTATTATCAAGATGACAATCTGTTATTGTCCAATCGGTCCAAGAAGTTAATCGCTAGCAGAAATAGGTAATTTTAAAACCAGGTAAAGAGTAAACAAACGATAGAGCAACTGTTGGCATTTTTTTACCTTTTTACCTAGCCTTTAAGTTAGCCATATTTCAGCGAATCACTGTTTTCCTTATTTTACTGCTTCATCTGGAGTCTAGGTCAGAAAGTCTATTCCCGGTTTACCTTAACTAGAGTCTACCCCATGAATTTCCATCATAATGCAAGAGCTCTATAAGCCTTCATCTGCAACATTGGTCTGCGGATGCATGCAACATTGCAGATACATATGTCTTTATATCCATTTGTGTGAATACGGTCATGGTCTTCTTCTCATAACACAGCATCGATTAGAGGTGCTTCTGAAAAAAAAAAAATATGGATCTAGTTTTCAGCCACAAATTACTGGTTTTAGAGGATTTCAATCAGAGTAATCTTGAGCAAAGGCGTAGCGTCCATAGTGCACAATTCGCAAGTGCACAGTGTAGACAAGATGGGAAAAGGCGAGACATTCTTTTATCACTAAATATAACAGCTCCACCTTCATAATTTTATGATTTTATTTTATGATCTACATAGATTCTATATACATTTTTGTAGATCTAGATCTAACTGCTGGAAGTAGGAAAATTTCCTAGATCTACCAAGTCAATTTCAGCCGTATGTCGCGGTTTCTTCCTATAGTATCAGGCCGTGTAGATTAAGATCAGACTGCACGTTCTGTTTAGTCTGATCTAGATTCACACTGTCAGCAACTGAAGCGCATGTTGTGCTCGTACATGTATATAGCTCAGCCTAACGGTGAAATATAGCACTAAGTTCGATTCAGGGTGCGTAGTGATTCTTTAAACCCCTTGTTCTATCCACGTAGAGATTAGTGTTTTCTGTGTTTCTTTGCGAGAAGCGGCCTGTCTGATGATTGTATTCTACATGTGTGTTTTAGATCGAATCGGAAAATCATAGATCTATTACCGAATCGAAAATCGATATTGCATCACATTGAAGTGACGCAATTTTCTCGACATTACACGTAATACTATTTGTCTCTTAGGACTTTAACAGTAAAATCCCTAATCGAATAAGGAATGTGAGTTTAATAAATGAATAATCAGTAATAAAGTTTTAAATCGGCTCAAAATGTTTCATACCACTCTTCTTTTCTTTTTGGAATTTAAGTGAGGCTGCATTTTACTGTTTTGATAAAAAATGATGCTCGAAAAATCTAGAATGAAACGCATAGAATATTATTCTACGACCAAAATAGTAATTTTAACCGAACGCATCACATAGCCGGCTTTCAGGATACTTTTATCTATAGTAAATCTTTGCCGAACGTTGTTTTAAGACTTTAACTCATCGATTTTGAACTAAACGCGGTGAAAGTGCAGCGTAGCATTACTAACACACATTTGATAACTTAAACGTTCCAGAAAATGGACGCAGAAACCAAGGAAGAAATACAAGAGCAGATCAAAATACAGGGTGAAGTAGTCAGAAAGCTGAAAGCAGAAAAGGCTGACAAAGAAACGGTAGGCCATCCTTGTTAGTGATTCACGATCAAAATGCTTTTCTCTATTAATGATCAGACCAAAAGATAAATTATCAGTCTAGTGAAATCAGTATATCTTGTTAATTGTAGATCATTAGATCTACTTGGTAATTTTTAGGTTTAGTTCCTTACCATATGACAAAATTTCAGACTGGAGTGGTTCAAATTGGTTTTGATTGAAAACGTGTCAGACATAGTTACCAGGAGGTATCAGATGTAATAAACATCAGAATGCTTAAACCTTATATATACTTTGCTTTTGACCAAAACCGGTAGTGCATAAACTGTACAAGTCAATTAACTTACCTTGTTATTTATCAAAACTATTTCATCCTGAGTCGTAAGAACAATTTAAGACTGTAAAATTTATCTCATTCAATAGAATCAGTAATTAGTGTATCAGTGTTCAATCTAGAGCACACCATCGAGCCAAAGCCCCCCCCCCCCCCACCCAAACTCCCAGATGGCTCAATTCTAAACCAACCTCAGGCCAGGTGGGCGCACTTGATAGTAAAAGTGCCAATCCGCAAATTAGGGTCCTTTGCATCCATTTCTGCTTTTTGGCTCAATAAACATCATACAGAGCTTTCCAGTAAGAATTTATCTATAATCTGATGGATGTTAAAGTCGAGGTAAAACTGGTAGCCTGCTATCGATCTTTGTATCACACTTTTTTGGGAGATAAACAGGTTCCACAGGATACGGTTTTTTTAACTTCCGCTGATCATTTAAAATCGCATTGAAGCGATTTTCTGAGTATTTGGGGAGCCTCAATGAGGCAAGAAAAGGCAAAAACTGTTGAAAATATTACTTCTTAAAGTGCAATTGGGTCAGTACCTGCATCTAGTTCAAGTGACACTGATAAAACCAGACAGAAACGCTAGTTTCAACAAAGATAGCTCCAGGATGATCGGTTCAAAAGTCAATTAGTTTATGATGAGAAAATCAAACTGCAGTACGAGTGATCGACCAGGAAGGTAAATTCCTCTATGATGGGATATCAGAATTTTCGAAAGTTTACCATTGACATATTTTGTCACTTTTTTTTTCTCGTAGGATGGGGGAAACAAGTGTTGCGTCATCAACAATGATAATTTCTGAGTGTTGCAGTTTATTAGCATAGTATTCATAGATACATATATGAGAATATGCTTGTAAAATAAAAAGGCAACACTTGTCAAACAAAAATGTAAACAGTTCATTAATATAGTATGATTTGTTTTTGTATGGACCCACTTTTCCAAAATAGCCCCCTATTTCAATGTCTTTGGGCCGGATAGGCCTCCTCACAAGCAAAGCTAGATTGAACACTGATATAAGAGCGACAATCACATGGTCTTTGTTTTGAAACACTTTGTTTTGTAACAATTAATTTTAGAATTTTGGCAAAATGCTTCGGTTAATATCTTTTAACTGTCTTCTGTTCTGAATTGTATTCATCAATCTATGCATCATATTGAAGTGAATTTCTGTCATGATTTAATGATCCCATAATGATGTGATTAAAAGATGCATGCTCTCAGTGAAGTTTGGGATCAAATCAGCCACCACTTGGTTCTCATACAGATGCCAGAACAGGCATTTGTTAGATTTTCATTATTTTACCAGAGTTGCTGATAGGATTTTCTCTCCTTTCCATGTCCACTCCCCACTCTTCCATGATGATGTATTTGTGTAAATTTCACCGCCAACTGCTAAACCTGCGTTTACTGAAACCTATGAAACTATGTCGACAACTTTCGGATGATCAGGTAACCAATTTCTTGGTTTTTGAAATCATTTTTAGTCTTCATTATAGACTTTACATGAGCAGGGTATTAGGCCTGGCTAGCTAACTGCATTTTCTAAGTCATTTTAACTTCTCTTCAGACATTACAATTTAGACTTGTCCATACTGAAAGCATTTGCAGACTACAAATCAAAGGAATTTGCCTTTGAAAATGGAAGAAAACATTGTGAGAAAAGAAGATAGTGATGGTAACTGGAATTTTTACCTTTTCCCACAATGTCTTCAAAAGGCTATCTTCTCGGGGTTATTAAAACTTGGGATTGTGTGATAAAGGATTAAGTCTGCATCACATGCTTATTTTGTACATTTACTTGGCTTGACCTGTAGTTACTAGTGCAACTTATTAAAAAACAATCCAGAGTTTAAACAGCCTGAGAAAGGAGGCTTTTGAAAACATTGTGGGAAAAGATAACCAGCATTTCTTTCTTTCCCACAATGTTTTTTTCTAGCCCTTTCTCACAAGAATTACTTTATCCAAGACATGTTTAATTTGTCATCTAGTTATACTTTATGTTTGGACAAGTCTAAAATTTTCTCATGTTGTAAAGAGTAAAATAAAACTCAAAGCATGCTCAGAAATGTGCCCTGTAGTATATTTCACTCTTTTGCAATGTTTATAAATATGTGAAAGGTTTCTGTCCCAAATTTGCTTTTGGAGGCTTAGTGAATCTGCAAAAAGTATTGACCCAGGTTAGCCTGTGCAGTCTGCGAAGGTTGACCAGGGCAAAAACTTTTTGCTATTTGTAAATTGTCTGCATGTCCAAGGACAGATTTGCCTCATGATTCAGCTGTTTGTTTGACAAAGTAGACTTTATGGATCCATAATCATGCATCAAGGAGATGCATTTAAACCCCTTTTGGCCAGAGCATGGCTTAATTATTTTACTTTCATTAACCCTTTACCACACTGATTTTAGACAATATATGCATAAGAAACAAAGGAAAAATTAAATATATTTGAAGGAAAGTAGAATGTTTGCTAAATGTATGGAAAACATAATGAGAAAAAACACAATATTATTGTTCTTTGCAAAAGCTGTCTTCTTCAGGCACATTTAGTCATTTTTCATGGTATTCTGTAACTTACAGTCCCAATAGCACCAAAAGTCAATGCAGGTGTGAAATGCATTTGAATTTAGATTACACCTTTTGAAAGTATAGAAATAATGATGAAGGTGACAATCTGTTTATTGCACAGTCAGTCCAAGTGGTAGTTAATGGCAGAAAAATGAATTTTAAAAGTAGGTCAAAAGTTGCCAGGTTGCCTTATTTTTTGTTTACCTTTAATCTGATGTTAAAATTCATTTTTGTGCCAGGGACGAACACTTAGACTGAGCGTACAACAACAGATTGTCATCTTCACAATAATTTCCATAATTTCAAAAGGTATAACTATTATTTTAATTCAAATCCATTTCAACACCAGCTTTGGTTACTTTTTGCAGCTACTTGGCCATTAATAGCAGAGCTTTTCACTCGAAATTACTTATATTATTTCACATTCACTTTTAGTTTTCTAAATATAAAAATTTTGCTGCCATTGGATTCTGAAATATTAAACTTAAACAAATTTCAGAGAATGAAAAAAAACATGAACATGTGTACCTAGTATCTGGCGTTTTGGTATCTTACAGTAACATTTGTTTAGCGCTTTACCATAGCATCCCAAGTTTTAACGACCCCGAGGAAGAAACCTTTTGAAAACATTGTGGGAAAAGGAGAAAATGCTGGTTACCAGCATTTTCTCCTTTTTCCACAATGCTTCTTACCCTGTTGAAGACATATTCCACCATTTGAGTCACATTTGAAATGTCATCTGTAAATGCTATCGGTTTGGACAAGTGTAAGATTTTGTTGCTTGGCAAGGAGTTTAGTTTACTTATGTAAAAATGTTAAGCAAAAAATCAAAAGAAAACCACTCCTACTAACCTGTGCAGCTGAACAAATTTAGCAAATCTTGATGGAAAAAGAAATATAATACTCTATACAAGGACATTTTAAAGTGAACTATTTTGAAGTCTGCTGTTAATAGTTGCCGCACAAGGTCTTGGCACTCCACTACAGACAAGAGGAGTGACCTGTTACCACATTACCACACAATAAAATTTTAGACAAGTCAAAAGTGAAAGCATTTGCAGACCATAAAGAAATGTGGATCAAATGATGAATTTTGTCTTTGAAATGGTAGACAGCATTGTGGGAAAAGGATAAAATGCTGGTTACCAGCATTTTCTCCTTTTCCCACAATGTTTTTAAAGCCTTCTTTTGCAGGGTCATTGAAAGCCAGGTTTGTGTGGTAAAGGGTTACTGTTAGCCTTAGAGAAGAATATACCGAAAGAGACATTTTCCAGACTAGAAATAAATCCCAAATATTTTAGTTTCAAGGTTGCTTTTTTTCTTAATGTCTCAGCTAAGCAGAAAATGTAGATCACAGATCAGACTGTTTGTTTTTTTGTAGTCTGATCTTAATCTACACTGTCTGCAAAGGCATCTACAGTTGTGAAAGATGCTTTCCTCTTTCACTTTTTGCACCAGAAATTCCACTTTTTTCTGAGTTCTGAAAATAGATTGCAACTCGTATTGAAAATGACTTTTGTCTTAGTTTAATAACAGGGTAACGGACGGTGTGGACCCAAGATCACACTCCACATTTGATGCAGTCTGATCTTGATCTATAGTATCTGCAAAAACTACTCAAGTGGTCATTGGTTGTGAGAGAGTTCAGGGTTAACCTAGCTTCCAGCCAACTGGATGCAGCACTTGACCCATATTATGCAGCTTAGTTTTAGACATATATTCTCTTACTTTTACAACAGAATCTGATAGGAAAGAAAATCATTAGGAGAAAAGGCAAATAAAATTTTTGACTGAAACGAAAGAGAAATGATTGCTTGAAACAACCATTTCCTTGTTTTAAAACTGTTGGTTGTAGGATCATAATGATTTAAGTAAACATTTAAACTTGTTAACCCTAATTTGGGCATAAGTGAAACCAAAACCCTTAATTCTTTACCACACAATTCTGACTATTGACAACTCTGAGAAAGAAAGCATTTTAATAAAGTGTTTGAAAATATTGTGGGAGAGGAGAAAATGCTGGTAACCAGCAATATCTCCTTTTCCCATAATGTGTTCTACCCTTTCTATTACAATTTTGAATAAAGTGTTTGAAAATATTGTGGGAGAGGAGAAAATGCTGGTAACCAGCAATATCTCCTTTTCCCATAATGTGTTCTACCCTTTCTATTACAATTTTAATTTTTGGTTCATATTTATTGTGTTGTTTGCAAATGCTTTCAGTTTGGAATTGTTTAAAATTTTGTTGTCTTGTAAAGACTTAATACGTAAAACAAAACTATGCCAGCCAGTCAAAGTCTTTACTTAGCATTTTTTTTTTTAACCCATTACCAGACGACAAAATTTTAGCCGTGTCCAAATTGAAAGCATTTGCAGACGAAAATTTCAGTCTGGCTCAAATGGTGCAATTTTCTTGGATAGGGAAGAAAACATTGTGGTCAAAGGAGAAAATGCTGGTTACCAGCATTTTCTCCTTTTCCCACAATGTTTTCAAAAGGCTTCTTTCCCAGAGTCGTTAAAAGTCGGTATTGTGCGGTAAAGGGTTGAGTGGCTGTTAGGGGTGGTTAACTCTTCACTTTACAACAACATTTGAGACTGGTTCAAATTGACAGGCAGAACCCTGGTAGCTGATTTTGTAGCATTCAGGACTTGAGATGGCAGCCAACAAATTCAGCTTGACTTAAATGATTTTTTTTGAAAAGGTAGAAAACATATTAGGTAAAGGAGAAAATAGTGGTAACTAGTATTGATTTTTTCCTGTTTCCAATATGTTTTCCAAAAGTCTGCGTCCTTTGTGTCCTTGAAATATGCACAATTTGGTAAACTTGCAACCCTGATAGATTTTAACATAACTACCGGTAGTTCTTTCTGCTTATCACTAGTAGCCTAAGATGACATTAAGCCCTTTTTCTTTCTAGTTTCTTATGTTAGCGAGATTCAGATTCTTCATTCTATTGTCATAAGAAAAAAAAGGATATTTAAACAAGTTAAATCTCACCTTCATTGCCAAGTAGTATTGTGAAATGGACCATAATTATATAAAATTATGGTATCACCTCAGCTTTTAACCATACAACAAGATTTTAGACTAGTTGAAATTCAAAGTATTTGCAGATGATACATTTAAATGTGGCTCGAATGTTTTGTTTTCGAAAGGATAGAAAATACTGTGGAAAAAGGAGAAAATGCTTTTAAATACTATTTGAACATCAGCTTGAAATAAGGGTGTGATACTGAAGATAGTTTTGACTGATAAGATTGTCTAATATGTCTTAGTTGACAGACCTGATCAGTCAAAACTATTTTTAGCATCAGACTGTTACTTGAAAGCTACAATTCAAATTCCATTGACCAATCAGGGATCCTGCATAGCTCAGTGATAAAGTGTAGGACTTGCAACTTGGAGGCGCGGAGTCCCACTGGATCCAATTGGTTTTTCGTGGGAGGGTCCTTGGGCAAGACACTTCAGAGACCAAGCATAGTACTTTTGAAACCCAGGAAATATATGAATAAGAGCTGTCACCATGGTATGACTGAAATAATGTTGAAAGCAGCATTAATCACCATTCAATCAATTAAACTGTTGACCAGTCAGATATCTTCAATATATTCACTGCGTTATAAAATATTTCCACCTCATGGTGAGAAGAGAACAACCCGGACATGCCTGAAGTTTCGTCCTTAATTGTTCATATAATATGTTTCTGTTTCTTTTATTCCATGATATAGATTGTAGATAAATAACCATAGAACATGCTAAAATTTACAGCCTTTTCTCCCAGTCTAGAAATGTGTGAAAATTACTGATATAATGATGGGGGTCATTTATGGCACTGCAGGCAAAACAGTTGGACACCTTGTACTATATATTAGGTTATAAAAGTTTGTTAAAATTCAAGTGCCTTTGGTCTTGTTAGAGTTACTGGTAAGTAGCTGGTACTTTTTGGAATACAACCACTCCCAGATCCCCATTTGGAGCCTCAAAGTAACATTGTAACCTTCCCACTTATCACAATCTTGAGAGAGACCCTCTTGAGAAGTCTGCAAGCTTTGATTTGGAAACTTGTGTGTAACAACTCAGAGCAATTATTTCATCATAGAAATTGCTTTAGAATGCTTCTGTTTTGTGGACATATATACAGGAAATGTGTTAGATTTGGTAAATTTTTGAGATTGGAATTTACAGTGATTCTTGTACCAAAGACACAGAAGAAGATTTGCAGCAGAGAGCTTTGAAAATGTACTCATAATATAAGAATAAATCAGCATGAACTGAGATTTAATCCACAAAAACATGTGAAAACATTGTGGCACTAGGAGAAATTGACCATTACAATCATTTCAAATTGAAAGCATTTGCAGACAAAAGATACTTGGATCAAAATAATGAAATTTTTCTTTGTGGGAAAAGGAGAAAATGCTGGTTACCAGTATTGTCTCCTATTCCCACAATGTTTTCAAAAGGCTTCTTCCTCATGGTTTTTAAAACTCGGGATTGTATGGTAAAGAGGGAAACATGGTCAGCAGCAAGACAAAGACGTTATCTGCAGGTTGTATTGTGTTAAGAAGTAGGAAACAAGGAGTTTTAAACATGGCAAATGATAAGGATTTAGTCGAGGCAGAGATAGCTGCCATGTCCAAAATGGAAGGTAGCGGGGACATACACCATACCATATGTCTGGATGGGAAAATGTCACAAATAGATAAGATTGCTCTTGTAAGTGAGGAATTATGTGGTTTTATCTTAATTTTTGTATCTGAATGATTGGGAACTGTGAATTGACATTGTCTTTGGGGAGTATTTCATGATGATAGTTTCTATGGATAGTCAGGGCCATAGCTGCCTATATGCAAAAACTGTTGTGTACACTTTGCTTAAAAAAAAAAGACAAATTTGCCAGAAAGCGTCACCAGAGGCCTACTAATAGCTTTTGCAATTTAAAAATTTCTTTGGGGGACAACCCCCAGACCCTCCTGGGAAATCTCCCCTCTCTAGGTACTTCATGTCTCATGTAATACCTTTAGTATTACTTCTCATGTAATACCTTCAGTATTACTTTTAGTTTGCCTGTTATTAAGGGCTAGCTATACCCGTGATATTGATATGCTGGATAATGACAGCATGTTATTCCAGCAGCAATTTCTCCTTTTGTCACAGTATTTCCCTACATGTTGATGTGTTGACCGTTATAGCACTAATCAAAACTAATGTTCTTTTTGTAGACAGTGCAGATCAAGATCAGGCTGTAAAGAACATGTACATTTACTATCATTCTGGGAATCTGCACTGTTTGCTATTTTGTAAAATATGATGTCAACCTTGAAATTGCATTGTTAGCATCTCGTTTTCCAGGCTGAAAAAGTTCCATCTGATTTATTTTTTCACTCCCAAATGTTAACCCTTTACCAAACGACAAAATTTTGGACTGGACCAAACTCAAAGCACTGCAGACAACAAATTAAATGTTGCTAAAATGCTGATAATTTGTATTTGATTGGATAGAAAACAGTGTGGGAAAAGGAGAAAATGCTGGTTACCAGCATTTTCTCCTTTTCCCACAATGTTTTCAAAAGGCTTCTTTCCCAGGGTTATTAACTCTTTACCAAACTATAAAATTACAGGCTGGTCCAAATTGAATGCATTTGCAGACGACAAAATAAATGAAAAATGACTGAAAAATTAAAATTTGGTTCGGGAAGTGTAGAAAACATTGTGGGAAAAGGAGAAAATGCTGGTTACCAGCATTTTCTCCTTTTCACAAAATGTTTTCAGAGGCCTTCACCATCAGGGTCATAAAAGTCGGGATTGTGTGGTAAAGAGTTAAAATCTGGGATTGGTTGGTAAAAGGTTAACCGTTTACAAGATAATCAAAATTTTAGACTTGTTAATATTGAAAGTGTTGGGACACTACAAATTGAGCAGCACTCTGAGAAAGGGAGGCTTATTGCATCCTTGTAATACATTAGAACAAGGAAGTCATCACATGATTATGGATCCTTAAAATTCATTTTGCCTAACAACCAACTGAAACACGAGGCAGAATGGTCCTTTGACATGCAGAAAATTTACAAATAGCAAAAAGGTTTGACTCATGTCAGCCTGCATGCACTGTGCAGACTAACATAGGTTGACACTTATTGCAGATGCATTTAGCCCCTTAATTACAGGGCATGACTCAGTTAAGTGTGACTATGAAATAATGATGAAGGGATTTTTCTTTAAAATGTATAGAAAATCTTAAGGGGTAAAGGAGAAAATGCTGACTACAAGCACTTATTTCTTTCTCCACAGCGTTTTCAAATTGTTTTTTCTCGGGGTAGATAACACAGGATTGTGTGTTAAAAAGAGTGAAACACTGTCTTAAGTTAACCCTTTACCACACAATCCCGACTTTTAACGACCCTGAGAAAGAAGCCTATAGAAAACATTGTGGGAAAAGGAGAAAATGCTGGTAACCAGCATTTTCTCCTTTTCCCACAATGTTTTCCACCCTATCAAAGTCAGAAATCATCATATTACCAAGATTTAATTTGTTGTCTGCAGAATGTTTTGAATTTGGTCCAGTCCAAAAATATGTCGTTCGGTAAAGAGTTAATTGAAGGACTGGTTATATTGCAGATTACAGAAGAGGTACAGAAGTTACTACAGTTGAAAGCAAAAATCAGTGGAGATGAGCAGCCCAAGAAATTTGTGCTTAAATGCCCAAAAGTAAGTTTCTGTGTTACCTTTGTTTATCTTGGATGTCAAAATTCTAGGCTTGCCTAAATTGGAAGTACCGTTATTTTCAGATATCAGATAAAATATGGTTCCAATGATGGGATTTGCTGTTTGAAAGGGTAGGAAAAAATGTCGGAAAAGGAGAAAATACTGTTAACTAGCATTTTCTCCTTTGCCCACAATTTTTTCAAAAACTGTCATTTTCAGGGTTGTTAAATAAAAAAAATGAGAAATGGTTATGACATGATAATTCTTTTTGTCTTTCAATATTTTTTTGTATAGTAGGTTTGAATCATGCTAATGTCTGACAAATAAGTGCTTTACATTCTGGAAGATATATGCCATATATATATTTTAATCCCATTGACCCATGTTAAGTTTTCAAAAAATTTTATCTGTATTCAGTCTAGTGCCTGAAAAACATTAGAGAAACAATGATCAGAAAATGAATGATGAAGGTAACAAATAAATTAACAGCAAGTCATGACTGTCCGACAACTTTCTTTGTCTTACTGTAGACCCTTTGACATACGGACGAAAGGATAATATTGTGTGATTAGCTATTTCTCCTTCTGCCACAGTGCTTTCACATATTTTCATGTATCATATTTTGATTCATGAAGGCTATTCATATTTTAAAGGATGCTTTGATAGTTTAAACACTGATTATTCAATTATTCTTACATCTTTTACCATCAGGGGACCAGGGATTATAACCCCCAACAAATGGCCATTAGAGAAGGTGTGTTCAATACCATTATAAAATGTTTTAAACGCCACGGGGCAGAGACAATTGATACACCAGTGTTTGAGTTGAAGGTTTGTGCTTTTTATATCAAATGATTATACTGCTGTCTTGACCAGTTATTTTATAGTTATGAGCTTTTTATCAGCGTAGTTTACAGTGTGGGGAAAGAAAAAAGCACTGAAGCACTTGCTCTTTCTCCCACTTTGTTTATTGTACTGTATAGTACTTTCACTCTTTACCAAACGATCCTGTGTTTAAACGACCCTGAGGAAAAAGGCTTTTGAAAACGTGGGAAAAGGAGAAAATGCTGGTAACCAGTATTTTCTCCTTTTCCCCACTATGTTTTCTTCTCTGTCCAAGACATATTCTTTCGGCTCATTTGGCCACAGTCAATTTGTTGTAGGCATATGCTTTTAATTTGTAGTAGTCTAAAATTTTGTTGTTTGGTTAAGAATTAAAAAACAGTCTTATAGTTTTATAACACTAGGGATGAAGGCTTTTTGAAAAACAAGAGGGAGAAATGCTGGTACCCAGTATTTTCTCCTTTTCTCACAGTATTTTCTGCACAATTGAAGAAAATTCCATAATCTAGAAGCTTCTGATTAGTTGTCTGCATATGCTCTCAATCTTGACTTGACTTAAACTAGAGCTGTCACTGAATGTGACTTAATACCCCCGCCAGCGCTTTGACAGAAACAGGCAATTATTTATACACAGACGGACACACGGGCGGACACACAGACGGACACACGGACAGACAGGGTGATTCCAATATACCCCCTAAAACGTTTGTTTTGCGGGGGTATAAAAATACTGTTGTTTGATAGAGAGTGAATAGTGTTTTTTACTCTCTGTTGTATTTCTGTTCTGTGAAAAGGTGGTTTAATGAATCTCCATGATGCATGATACTAAACAAGTTATCACATAATTATAGATCCATAAAATCTGTTTGTATAACAACCAATAATTATAGATCCATAAAATCTATTTTGTATAACAAGCAACTGAGTCATGAGCTACACTGGTCCTTTGACAAGGAGAAAATTGACAAATAGCAGCAAAAATGTTTTGACCCAGGTCAACCTGCATGAACAGGGCAGGGTGATATTGGTCGATACTTTTTGTAGATGCATTAAGCCCCCATTTCACAGACCATGGCACATTTGCTGGTCTTTGTATGATTTGTGGTAGTGTTTGGGGAGTGGTATAAAAATCTGATGAGTAATGCATTGAATCTTACCACATTTTGATTGAGATTTGGTATTTCTCCAGGCAAAATAGATGGAGATTAGGCTGCAAATAAAACATGGTCTGATCAATGATCTTTGATCTGTTCCAAAATTTTGTCAAATATTGTCTGAAAACCCTGCAGTAGTAGGTATTTTTACCACAGACTGTAAATGTCAGTGTTACCAGCAATTACTTTGCAAAAATGTTTTTAAAATGGACTCATGTAAGATGACAAAAGTCTTAGGCTCAGACGGTGTGAAAATAATTTGTCATTTTTCATGAAAAAAGAAACTATCCATGTTTGAGTAAGTTTGACTACATTCTTATAATACAAGTACATATGAAAGTGTCAGGTTAGATATTGATATTATTTTTCAAATTACATGTGTAAGATTTTTTTCTCTCAAATATTGAAGTTTCAATTTTTGTTTCTTTATCTTGCAGGAAACATTAACTGGGAAGTATGGTGAAGATTCCAAGTTGATCTATGACCTGAAAGATCAAGGAGGAGAACTACTGTCACTCAGATATGACTTGACAGTATCCTTCAATAATTCTTATTTTGGTACATATCAATATCACAATGTGTGCTGGTATTTTATATGTTACTGCATGCAGATGGCTTTTTGCTTCTTACAGCAGACCACTTCTACAAACATGGTGGCAAAAAGAGAAATTGCTTGTAGTGAGCAATTTCTCCTTTTGCCACATGTTTGTATGTATAAGACCTATTGATGTTGTTTTTCAGTATTATGAAAAGTTGTTTTTCAAGACCTCTGTACCAAATATGCATCAATGAGTTAACTCTTTACCAAACAACAAAGTTGTAGCTATGTCCAAATTAAAAGTATTTGCAGAGGACAAATTAAACTCGAAACCTGAAATTTGTCTTTCATAGAATATAAAACATTCTTGGAAAAAGAGAAATGCTAGTCACCTGCATTCTCTCCTTTTCCTACAATGTTTTCTAAAGGCTTTTTCTTCAGGGTTGTTAAAACTTAGGATAGTGTGGTATAGGACTAATCTTTTAAGCTTGGCTGTTTTCCAGAAAACATCTAGGTATTGTTGTAACCCTGACATCATCGTCATGCAAAAACTTTGATATTTTGTAATATCTCTGTTTTAACTGAAGATACTTACTTAAACTTGGACAAGTTTTTAACCATCAAAAGTGGAACCTATACAACAAGGGCAGGTAACTATCAAAGTATTTGTGACAGTTATGCCCCTTTTTGGACTGAAAATCAAGCACAGTGGAGCATTGGCACCCACATGCGTTGCTCTTGTAATGTCAAGTTCTAAAGTCTTGCAGCCACAAGTCTTAACTCTTTACCAAGGGACAAATTCTAGATTTTTTCAAATTTGAAGACCACAACTTGACGTGGCTTAAACAATGAAAATTGTCCTTACCAGGACAGAAGCTATTGTCGCTGAAGGAGAAAAATGCTGATAACCAGCATTTATATCTTTTTCTCACGATGTTTTCTAACACCCCTTGCTTTGGGTTATTACAGCACAGTATTTGTTTGGGAAAATGTTTTTATAGAATAACTCGACAGACTTTGACAGCAAGGTTTGCTTAGAAAAACTGTTTGCTCTTAGTCCTCAGGAGTATGTAGAAATGATACAAAATT
Source organism: Hippopus hippopus (assembly GCA_946811185.2). Taxonomy (NCBI): domain Eukaryota; kingdom Metazoa; phylum Mollusca; class Bivalvia; order Cardiida; family Cardiidae; genus Hippopus; species Hippopus hippopus. Next base: position 27,473,496 of record OX328100.1, on the reverse strand, counting down.
ATATTTTTTTTTACAAATGCTTGTTTAAGTTAATGCCTTAACAATTACAAAGGTTCCATTTGCAAGGTACCTAGCCATGAACAAAGTCACAAATATAAAAAGGTACCACATAGCCAAAGTTTACAGAAGGGATAACCCAGCTATGTCAAGAGGAAGATTTAGGGAATTCTACCAATGTGTAAGTCCTGTTTATAGCTTTTCTCAATTCCTATGGGAAATATTACTATCAGAGAAAAATAATGTTTATATTCATTTGTTATAAATTGGAATTACAAATCAAAGAAAACAAGATACTTCAGACTATTCACCTTTTACCACACAGTCCCGAATTTGAACAACCCTGAAGGAGAAAGTCTTTGAAAACATTGTGGGGAAAAAGAGAAAATGCTGGTAACTAGCTTTTCTCCTTTTCCCCACAGTGTTTTCTTTCCTTTTAAAGGCAGAAATTGTCCTTTCAGCTTCACTGAATTTGTTGTCTGCGTATACTCTCAATTTGACCAAATTTAGAATTTTGTTGATTGCTGAAGAGTTAAGATCAGATTGTATAAATGTGTAGGCTAATATTAGGCCACATTATCTGCTAAAATACATTCAAAGTTGGATATGGTAGGATAAGGGTTAAAGCCAGACATGTTTTGACACATTACCAGACATAAAGATGGAAATGGATTATGGACTTTTTCATGTTAATGATAAGATTGAAATCTAAAAGTTAATTTTGTTTTATGCTTTATCATTTTTCATATCAGATACCTGTGTAGATGTGAAAGATGAAATGTTTATTCCATTTAAGTATGCTTTATAAAACAATCATTTCTATATTAAAAAACGCAAAATTGTAGACTGGTCCATATCAAGAGCATTTGCAGATGACAAATCAAATGACTTAAAAAGTGAAACTTGTTACTGGTACAGTAGGAAAAATTTTGGGGAAAGGAGAAAATGCTGGTTACCAGCATTTTCACCTTTTCCCACAGTGTTTTGAAAGCCTTTTTACTAAAGTAAAACTTGGGATAATGTGGTAAAGAGTTAAGTATTATCTTTACAGGATTTTGATATAGCTGGACAGTATGATGCAATGATACCTGATGCAGAATGTATCAAAATAGTGGCAGAAATACTTACCCAGTTAGAAATAGGAGAATTTAAAATCAAAGTAGGTGTTACTAATTATCTGTTTTAGCTTGGCTGTTTTCGAAGAAAACGTTGGGGTATTGTCGTAGCCTTCGTGTCGTCATCTGTGTCCTCGTCAAAAACTTGACATTTTCAAGAGTTTTGACATTTTATACTATATCTGTCATAACTGAAGATGCTTCAACTTGGACAAGTTGTTCACAGTCAAAAGGGGAACTCATACAACAGGGGCAGGTAACCATCAAGATATTTTTGACACAGATTTGCCCCTATTTGGACTTAGAATTTTCACTGAAAATCAAGCACTTGTAGCAGAGCATTGGCACCCACATCAAGTGCTCTTTTTTTAATTTTTTTCAATACTATTCCTTAACCACACAACAACATTATACACTTATCCACAATGATTTAATTTAAAGACGACAATTCAGATGTTTTTCATATGATAGTAGTTAGCCTTGAAAAGGTAAAAAACATTAGTGGAGAAGGGATTAAAATGGCTACCATCATTTTCACCTTTTCCAACAGTTATTCCTTCTTTCTCAGGATTGGTAAAACATGGGATTGTATGGTAAAGGGTTAAAATGTCATTGATATTCTGGGTCAGCTTATTGTTAATTTTGTTAATCTAATCCTGTACTACACAGTCCTAAATTTTTATGACCTTTAGGAAAATGCATTTTGAAAACATCGTGGAAAAAGGAGAAAATGCTGGTAACCAGCATTTTCTCCTTTTCCCACAATGTTTTCAAGACTATCTGATACAAATCCGAACATTTGTGCCATATAAATGTTGTCTTCTGCAAGTGCTTTCAGTTTGGACAAGTCTAAAATTTTGTCGTTTGGTAAAGAGCTAAGTAGCAAACTGTTTAGTTAACCCTTTACCACACGACAAAATTTTAGACCTGTCCAAATTGAAAGCATTTGTAGATGACAGTTTGAACGTGGCTCATATGAAATGATTTTTCTTTGATAGGGTAGAAAACATTGTGGGAAAAGGAAAAAATGCTGGTTACCAGCATTTTCTCCTTTTCCCACAATGTTTTAAAAAGCCTTCTCTTTCAGGGGCGTCAAAAGTCGTCACTGTGTGGTAAAGGGTTAATATTATGCTACAGGTCAATCACAGGAAGTTATTAGATGGAATGTTTGCTGCATGTGGTGTACCCGATGATAAATTTAGAACCATTTGTTCTGCTGTAGACAAATTAGACAAGGTAGGTAGTGATGATGTATATTAAGGTATCAAAAAAGATCAGATTCCTGTATAATTGCACTCCGAGCAGGCTGACCTGGGCCAAATTTTTCACTATTGGTTAATTTTCTGTATGTGCAAGGACTAGTCTACCTCGTAATTCAATCAGTTGTGAGACAAAATGGATTTTATGGATCCATGAACGTGTGATGACTTGCTTGGTACCATGCATCACGAAGATACATTAAGCCCTTTTTTGCCATAGCATAGCTCATATGTAAGTAACATGTATTTTACCTTTCTGTAACTTGACAATTTTTTGTCTGATTTCAAGCTATTAGGTACTCTTAATCTTTAAATTTAATTCACAATTCGATTCCTTGCTAACTACTGAAAAAAACTTGAGAGAGATGTTCTTCAGTATTCTGCGCATTACTAGTAAATCAGTGTTTATTCTAGACAGGGGAGATTGCGCGATTCACGCTAAAATCGGTTAGGTTGCCCCCAATATTGCTACATAATGCATGAAAAAGCACACTCATTTTTTGAAGGAAAGAAAAGATGTGAGAGAAGAAAAAAGATTACACCTAGATCCATAATATCATAAACTCAAAATAAAATGTACAAAATAAGACTAAGAATGTTCTTAAGAGTGGTTGGTGAATAAGGACCCAGGCTGCACAGAATGTACAGTCTAGTTGTAGGTCTACACTGTCTGCTTATTCATTCTAATCTTTGCTTTAAAAAGTCACCATTTGTATTGAAATTCTATTTACTACCTTCTCCAAAAAATAAGTTATATTTTGCATTGAAAGTGTTAAAACACCCACACATCAATTTCATATTAATCAGTTCATTAATCAGTTTAAAATAGCAATGCTATCAATTCCAGTCAGTCAAGTATTTTGATAAATAAAAGTCAAATGAAAATCTTGTTACAGACATTCTGGGAAGATGTTAGAGCTGAAATGGTTGATGAAAAAGGACTTGCTCCAGAGGCAGCAGATAAAATAGGCCGTTTTGTGAAATTTCAGGGTAAGAATTACCATATTATTTTGCCTATGAACATTTGAGGTTTATCTGCCATAAGAAATAGTCACAAAGTTTTTAGCTAGATTTTAACCTGGAAGTTTGGAAGACAATATTGAGGTATTGTCATAGCCCTGTCATTGTTTTCTTCATCATTGTCTTGATGCAAAACTTTGATATATTATAAATGTCTGTCATTACTGAAGATATTTACTTCAAACTTGGACTAGCTGTTACATTCAGCTATCAACAGGGGAACTCATACTGCAGGGGCAGGTTACCATCAAATTATTTTTGACACAGTTTTGCCCCATATCTAACTTAGAGTTTTCACTGAAATTAATCTCTTTTCAAAAGCAACTAGAATCCCGCATGCAGTGTCATCGTTGATAACTTACAAGATCTGGCTTTTTATTTTTAATTTTTTGTGTTAAATTCAGGTTAGCATAAAAACTTCCACAAAATTATCAAAAAGAATTTAATATTTACATGTTGGACAAAGTATTTTAACTCTCTACGTAATGACAAAGTTTAAGGCTGGTCAGCTTGAAAGCATTTACCGGTATCAAATCCAATATGGTTAAAATGATAGGATTTTGTTCTGAAAGAGATGAAAATATTGTAGGAAAAAGAGGAAATGCTGGTTACCAGCATTTTCTCTTTTTTTCCACAATGATATCTAAAGGCTTCTTTCTCAGGGTCGTTAAAAGTCTGGATGGTGGGGTTAATGATAAAGAAAATGAATTCTATTTCTGTTGTACTTAGTCCATGTCACAATGTTACATCAATTTTACACTATTTTCCTTTTTTCAACCCTTTACCAATCAATCCTGACTTTTAACAAATCTTAGGAAAAACACTTGAAAACATTTTGGGAAAAGGAGAAACCACCATTTTCTCCTTTTCCAACAATTTTTTATTATTTGATAGACTGCATATTACATGTATTTGAGCCATATTCAGCTTGCCATCTGCAAATGCTCATAATTGTGACCAATTTAAGATTTTAGTGTGGGGGAATGCTGTTGATCATGAAGGCAAACTCTGTGGTGTTCTGGGACAAAATTTTATATGCACAGGACCTGATCGTGATGATGCAAGACACTTTTGTTCAAGCCAGCTTTTGTTTAAAAAAAAAATGTTTTCACTTGAGATGATGACAGACTGAAATGTAATGCACATTCAATTCCACTAGATCAACACTTGTAAAATCTTACATGATACTGAGCAACTATTCTATGTTCACACCTTATTCTAATTTCCAAGATTAGTCATCTGATTGGTTGAGAGATTCTGTCTCGGCCATTAAGATCACAAGCCTTCAGATTTAGAATTTGAACTTGATATTGACTGATTGATGGATAGAGCCCCAGACACACTGTTTAAATAATTAACACTTTCGCAAACAACAAATTTAAGACACTTCCAAAATGAGAGTATCTGAAGGCAACAAATCTCAATGTGGTACAAATGAACTGAAGTTCTTTGACAGGGTAGGTTACCACAGTGTTTTCAAAAGGCCTCTTGCCAAAGAGTTACAAATATGGGATTATTTGCTAAAGGGTTAACTCTTTACAAAATGACACAATTGTAGACTTGTTCATGTGGAAGGCATTTGCAAGCGATAAATTACATATCTCAAATAAATGGATCTGTCTTTCAAGGGTAGAGAACATTGTAGGAAAAGGAGGAGAGACTTATAACTAGTGTTCTCAACTTTTCCCATAAGGTTTTCAAAGGCCCTTTGCATCACGGATCTTGTTTAGCAAAGGGTCAACTGCTCTATAGATAAATTTTGGATCTTTTCCAAAGGACAAAATTTGAGATCAGTTCAATTTTAACACATTTGCAGACAACAAATAAAATGTGGCTCAAATGACAGGATTTGTCTTTCAAAGGGTAAAAAAACTTTTTTGGGAAAAGAGAAAATGCTGGTCACCATAGTTTTCTTTTCCCACTATGCTTTCAAGTCTTCATTCTCAGGGTCACTTAGATATTGGATTGTTTGAACATTGGTTATAATGAATGCATGTCAAGTTCTGCATCATAGTTTATGTATTTATTATTTTTTATAGGAAACCAAGATACCTTGAATGAACTATTGAACGATGAGGAGTTAACGCGAGAGAAGGCTGCTGTGGAAGGTTTAGAAGAACTAAAACTATTGTTAAACTATTGTGACCTCTATGGAATTTCAGATAAAGTAATCTTTTAGTTTCTTCTGTATTGCATAGAAATATTGTTATAAGATTAACTTTTAAGACTGAAGAAGTCTTGATACTTTCAAAGGGGCTTCTTTTGATATTTTTACTGTGAGGAAATAGAAATTTGTAAAACACTAATGAATACTATAGAATAGAGATTTCTCTGCAAGCGTAAAGAAGCTGAATACTTACACACAATAAAAAGGGCTCCGTCTTTTTTTTTTTTTTTTTTTTTTGGTAAGATATGATGTCATTGTGCATAATTAAATGTCATTGTGCATTATTAAATAGGATCAAGCATAATCAATGCATATTGTTGATCATGTGACAATCATACATGCCTTTGTGGCACAAAATCTGATAATTTTGTGAGAGCCTCTTTATCTCAAGGAAATTACCATTGAAAAGATTTTTTGTTTCTTTTTCTTCTCCCTTTGTATTTATTGATGGTTTCACCAGCTATTGTGTTGCTGAATTTAGTGATCATACTTTTTTATACGCCCGTTGAAGACGGGACGTATTATGGGATCACCCATGGCATCAGGGCGGGTGGGCAGGCGGCGTCCAGTTCTTTGTCCGGAGCATAACTTTGTCATCTGCTGTCCGATTGACTTGAAACTTGGCATTTGTGTTTGTGCAATAATACGGAGTGCAGTGCAAAAGAACCATAACTCTACCTCTTGCTGTCTTTGAGTTATTTCCCTTTGATTGTCATTTTTACAGCATTTTCTGCTTGTCCGGAATATAACTTTGTCATCTCTAGTCTGAACATCTTCAAATTTGGTATGCATGATTGTTGAAGAATTAGGGAGTGCAGTGCACAAGAACCATAACTCTTCCTAGCACAAATTTTGAGTTATTCCCCCTTTGATCTTCATTTTTATAGCATTTCTTGCTTGTCCGGAGCATAACTTTGTCATCTTAAGTAGGAATGACTTGAAATATGGTATGCTTATTGGTTGCAATATTTGGAAGTGCAGTGCGCAAGTGTTGTAACTCTACCTCATGCTGTCTTTGAGTTATTTCCCTTTGATCATCATTTTTACAGTATTTAGTGCTTGTCCGGAATATAACTTTGTCATCTCAAGTCAGAACGACTTCAAACTTGGTATTGCATGTTTGTTATAATATTACGGAGTACAGTGCGCAAGAACAATAACTCTACCTAGTGCGGATTTTGAGTAATTCCACTTTAATCTTCATTTTTACAGTATTTCTTGCTTGTCCGGAACGGAACTTTGTCACCTCAAGTCAAATTGACTTGAGACTTGGTAAACATGTTTGTTGCAGTTACGAAAAGTGCAATGCACTGGAGCCGTAACCTTACCTAATGCCCTTTTGGAATTATTCCCTATTCATTATTTTTTTCTACAGCTTTTCATGCTTCTCTACAATATGACTTCGTCTTTTCATGTTGGAATCACCTGAAACTTTATATGCATGTTTCCTTAACATTAGAGGAGACATTCATGCCTATTTCAATCACTTACATAATTTCTGCTGCACTACCATTTTCCTCTACCTGACCTTTACGATTATTATCCCCCCTCGACAACTGGCGGTGGGACGGGTGTATCTTGCGACAATTTGCCTCTCTTGTTAAGTTTTGTTTGATTATAAAAATCTGATTAGCCCCTTAAAGAGCGATAGATCAAATGCATTCAACATATCACCCCTATAGTATTTTTTCAACCCATAGCAGATTACTTTTGAAAAAAAAAAAAAAAACATTTGGCAAAAGAAGGAATTGCTCAGAATGAGTGGTAGTTTTCCTCACTCGTTCTGAGCAATTCCTTCTTTTGCCAAATGTTCTCTTTTTTCATGTCAAAGTATTGTTACATGTAGGAAATAATAGTTGATTTTGATAATTTATGTTAATAATAATTGATTTTGATAATTTATTTTTTGCAAGGATGTTTTCTGAGTCACCTGGTTTGGATAGTTTATAATTTTGAACCTCTCAGTGCCATAGGCTTTCATGGATGGCAAAGATCAAGATCAGACCACTAAAAAGTCTGATCATGGATCAATATCGCCAGATTGTTTAATAAAGCTTATTATGTCAAAATCTCTCTGAGGGTTGATGGTTTATGTTTTCAGCTGGCAAAAGAGATCAAGTTAACTCTTTACCAAATGATAAAATTTTAGACTTGTCCAAATTGAAAGCAGTTGCAGATGACAAAGTAAACATGATCCAAACATCGAAAGCTGTTTAGGGTAGGGTAGAAAACATTATGGGAAAAGGAGAAAATGCTGGTAATCAGCATCGCCTCCTTTTCCCACAAAGTTTTCAAGAGCCTTCTTTCTCAGCGTCATTAAAACTTGGGATTTAGTGGTAAAGGGTTAGTATATTTGGCACTGAAAGAGTTTAATCAAGAGAAAAGATATTGAGAATTTTTTTTAATTGAAAAAAAGTTATGTCCAAGTCAATTTCTTAAAAGCGATATCATCCTTTTTTCAGGTCATGTTTGATCTTAGTCTTGCAAGAGGATTGGATTACTATACAGGTGTTATATATGAAGGAATTCTTCAAGGTAAGATGGGGTCCAACCTCTTGGTCAAATTTAATCTCATATTAGTAATATCTATGATCTGAGACATCTGTGTAGTGAATGTTAATAACAGACACTAGAAGGAAAAGTGAAAACTAAACAAACTAAAAAATCTATCTGTTTCGATGAAATTAAATAAAATCATCCTGCTATAGCTCATAGTTTAGATAAGGAACAGAACGCCAAAGAAAAGATCATGGCTCTACACAGCTGCTTGTTTTTCAAAGTAAACAGCAAGGTATTGTTAAAGCCCTGGCGTTTGTCTGCGGCATTGTGAAAAACCTTGATATTTTATAGTAACTCATTCTTTACTGAAGATATTTACTTCAGACTTTAACTAGTTGTTAAGTATCAAAAAGTGAACCCATAAAACAGGAGCAAGTAACCATTAAAATACTTTTGACACAGTTGTGACTATTTTCAACTTAAGAATTTTGAAAATTGATGTTTTATGATATATCTGTCAATACTGACGATATTTACTTCAAACTTTTAAACTACCATAAGGGGACCATATACAACAGTGGCAGGTAACCATCAAAATATTTTTGACATAGTGATGTCCTTTTTTTTATTTTGACTTAATGTTTTCACGTAAAGCAACTGCATGCAAGCATTGGCTATGGCATGCTGTGCTCTTGTTTATTTAGAAATGCTTACCAAAACTGACCTGAATTATTGTGTAAATTCCTTACTTCGTTTTATAATTACATTGAATATGTCCACATCATTTATATTGTAGGGTCAAAAACTTATTGTTATATAGAGTTTATTTCATCAGCTTGTGGTTAATATAGGGAAATATTTGCCGAAAAAGGGAAAGGTATGCGAAAATAACGAGTGCCGTAAGGCACGAGTTATTTTCGTGGACCTTTCCCTTTTGAGGCAAATATTTCCCCATATTAACCACAAGCTGATGAAATAAATTATATATTATATTTCCTCTGATTATTTTGTCAACGAATGCCACTTTTAAAACTTAAAAATTTAAAAAACTTAAAAAAGTAGTTCCAGATTTTCGGCAGGAGGAAAATATTCACTGTGACGGGGAAATAATTCCCCCCAGCTTAAATTACTACATTTCTTTACCCATAACATTTCTAAAAATAGACACATGAACTATAATATAATATTATATCCTAAGGTTATACTCACAAGCCAGGTGTATCAGATGAGGAGAATGTGAGTGTGGGTAGTGTGGCAGGGGGTGGGAGATATGATGGACTTGTGGGTATGTTTGACCCCAAGGGCAAAAAAGTACCATGTGTCGGCGTTAGTATTGGCATTGAAAGAATCTTCTCCATCCTAGAACAAAGAGCAATGGTTTGTTTTGTTATTTTTTTTCTGTTGTCGAATAGCCCTGTTCCCTACAAGTTCAATCCTTTACCAACAATTAAGTATTTCACTGACTCTGAGAATGTAGGCTTGAAATCATTGTGAGAAAGGGAGAAAATGCTGGTTACCATCAGTTTCTCCTCTTCTTACAATGTTTTCAACTTGCATCATTTGAGATAAATCTTGCATCATTTGAGATACATTTATTGTCAGCAAATGCTTTCAACATTGACAAGTTTAAAGTTTTGTTATTTTGTAAAGAGTACTGGGATTGCTACCTATGCTACTGTAAGACATATAACTAACAATTGTGATATAGACAAGGGATGAACATATTGGGGTATGGAAAATGGTTTTTATTAGTTAGTATTGAAAATGTTGTGAGAAAAGGAGCATTAGCTTGCTTAAAGCCCTTGCACCTTTTCCTGCCATAATTTTATAACCAGTTTACGGAAGCAGAGTAAAAAGTAATGCTTATTGTAATGGGGTGGAAGACTTGATTACTGTCAAAGAGTTTTATAGATAATGACAATTGTTGGTAACATTTTGAGGGTAAACAAGCAATGAAACATGTGGGACCCACAAGAGTGAATTTATGTGGAAATAAGGAAATCAGTTTTTTGACTGTAGTTCTTTGTATGTTAATTTAAAACAAGAACAGATACAAAAAGATAGTTTTTGAAATTGTAGCCATGCAAAAATTTTATCTTTCACTGTAGATAATGGAGCAATGCAATAGAGCTATTTTTTTTATTAAAGAACTAACAAAATAGTGTCAATAGCCAATCATTTAGCAAGTTTTTTCTAGTATTAAGATTGAATTGGTTTTGATTAGAGAATAATATCCCCTGATGAATAAGGTAGTATCACTTTTTGCATGGTTCTTTTTCACTACAGGCAAGCAATGAGATGATTAGAACAACAGAAACTGAAGTGTATGTTGTATCAGCCCAGAAAAACTTGGTTCAAGAGAGAATGAAATTATGTAGAGAACTGTGGGATGCTGATATTAAGGTGAGTTCTTGCAACTCTGTATGACAGACCTAAACCCTTTTGTTTTTAGCATTATTTTGCTTCCTCAACAGAATATCACACCCTTCAAGTCATGAGTTACCTCGGAAAAACTTTAAAAGATAAAGTTTTTGTTTTGTTTTTGACATGGATATTAACTTCCTATTACACGGTGTCATAGTACAAGTTTATTTGTTAAAGTTGTCCATTATGTCTATAGATCTAATGTATATATAGAAGCTGGCTTCAAAGCGGGCTTGAGAATGAAAGGGTTAATAGTTCTGTGTTTTAGCAGCTAAGAGAAAGAAGGCTTTTGAAAAGACTCTTCACTGGGAACATGGATGGAAATTGAGAAAACTATTGTTCTTAGCAATTTCACTTTGCCACAACTTTATATGACTGAGTCAATATCCTTGATACATATGCAAGTAATTTTGGCCTTTGCTAAGCGCAATCATTTGTTCATGAATATCACAAAGCTGTATAAACAGGATGATGAAAGCTCAATTTAATACTTTTGTTTTGTTGCTTAAAGATTTACGGTTGTTTATTTGGAATTCATTAGCATATAAATGAAATATTAAAAGATTTTTTGAAATGGCATCATAAAATTATTGAATTTTGATACAGATTTGCTGAAAGTTAGGATATTATCTTCTCTTGCTTGTATATTATACCTGTAAAGTACTGGACATGGTAAAAGTTTGTTTTTGTGGACAGTGTAGATCAAGATCAGACTGAATGTAATGTGTAGTCTGATCTGGGATCTACATTGTCTAGTGCCTGTAATGTAGTTTTGAGAGAACAACTTTGAAAGAGAACTTCAAAGTATATGTCTGTTTGTACAATGTACTATGAACTGAAATGGTCAACGTCAGTACTCTTGGGCTTGATGTTAACATTGATTCCTATTTCTAGGCAGAGCAGTCCTACAAGAAAAACCCTAAACCCTTGGATCAGTTTCAGTATTGTGAAGCAAATGGCATACCTATTGCAATTATCATTGGACAGTCAGAGCTAGAAAATAAATGTGTTTCTTTAAAATTTATCGGAAGCAGAGGGGAGGTAAGAATGTATTTTGAATTATAATCACACATTGTAACTTTTCATGCCCCTCAAGTGGACAGGTTTTGAAAACAATCGAGAAAAATTGGCAACTGATTGTAACAAGCAATTACTCCCTTACTCCCTTTTTTGCATAATATATTAACCCTTAGAGGACAGCATTAACCCTACAGACATTTTCAGTCAAGAAATGAGGCCTAGATAATTGCATTTTCATATCGCTTTGTTCCATAGTGTTTCATCTCAGCGTACAGTTTATATCAAAGAGGATCCTGCATGGCTCAGTGGTAAAGTGTAAGACTTGTGACTTGGAGGCCCCCGAATCAAGCCGCACTGGATCCATTGGGCTTTTCGTGGGAGTGTCCTTGGGTAAGACACTTCAGAGGCCTAGCCTAGTACTGGTCAAACCCAGGAAATGAATGAATGAATATGTGAGCTGTTGCCGTGATATGACTGAAATAATGTTCAAAGTGGGGTAAACACCATTCAATCAATCAATCTGATCAAAGATCAGACTGCATGCTTGTGCAGTCTGATCTTGATCTATACTGGCAACAAAGGCAACTATGGTTGTGAAAGGCACTTTAACCCTTTACCAAACAATCCCGGGTCTTAACGACCCTTGGAAAGAAACCTTTTGAAAACAATGTGGGAAAAGGAGAAAATGCTGGTAACCAGCATTTTGTCCTTTTCCCACAATGTTTTGTACCCTATCAGATGTAGAGATCAACATTTAAGCAATATTTAATTTGCCGTCTGCAAAGGCTTTCAATTTGGTCTAGTCCAAAATTTTGTCGTTTGGTAAAGAGTTAAGGGTTAATCACAGGACACCTTTATAAAGTGAATCAGAAATTTTGTTTTCTGATAAAATGTAATGAGGGAAAATATATAAAGTAAGGTATTTTGTGTTTGCAATATTGATAAGAACAACAAAATGTTCCCAAGTAAACGTATGAAGTAATTTCCAGCTCCATATAAACATACTTAGGGCTTTTAATGAAAAATTGTTCTTTCAAATTTAATACAATCCCTACTAAAATTATATATAAGGATAAATTTAGATATTAACCCTATACCAAACAATCACAAGTTTTTTATTACTACTTGGAAATAGATCATTGCAAATAATGTGGGAAAAGGAGAAAATACTAGTAACCAGCATTTTATCCTATGCAAGCTATATTTTCAAAACCCATTCAAGGACAAATTTCATCATTGCAGCTACATTTAATTTGTCATCTGCAAGTGCTTTCAGTTTGGACTAGTTTAAAGATTCTGTCTCTGATAAAGAGTTAATACATGTATATGAGACATAATCAGTGAAAAGGGGGCTTAATGCATCTGCAAAAACTATCGATTCTTGTCGGCCTGCGCAGGCTGACCTGGGTTGAAGCTTTCTGCTTTGGGTTGAAACTTATTGGTCAATTTTCTGCATGTCCAAGGACTATTTTACCACATGATTCAGCTGGTTGTCAGACAAAATGGGTTTTATGAATATATAATTATATGATGACTAGCTTGGTATAATGCATCTCGGAGATGCATTAAGCCCCCCTTTGCCAGAGCGTGGCTCACATATATGTGGTTTCAGAGATAAAAGAGACCGGATATATTTAAATTGCATATATAAATAGATATTTCTTTTCATTTCAGCAAAAAGAAGTTCCAAGAGCAGACTTGATAGAAGTGTTAAAAGAGGAACTGGCAAAGCTCTCGTCCACTTAATGATGATGTTAACCTTAGAACTCCTTTACTTGTCACTTCCTCTAAGCAAATTTTTGTGTAGGACAACAGACCACTTTTTATACATTGAAATAAAAGGATAAACTGCCAGGAATATTTCTCCTTTGACTACAATGCTTTCACATATACATGTACATGTTTTCATGTCTTTGACATTGATTCATGTTCTTTATCCTAATTAACAAGGATGTTTTCTCGTCTGTCATCTGCTCCAAATTTTGTTCTATGAGATAATGAATTAATATTGTGAATTTTTTTTTTCCTTTCAGGTCAAAGCTTGTCGTTAGTGTTGACATTTATATAACTGATAGTGATTTAACCCTTCACCAAACAATCCCTGGTTTCAACGACCCTGATGAAGAAGCTTTTTAAAAACATTGTGGGAAAAGGAGAAAATGCTGGTAACCAGCATTTTCTCCTTTTCCCATAATGTTTTCTATTCTTCCAAAGTCAAGTTTCAATTTCTGAGTCATGTTTATTTTGTCGTCTGCAAATGCTTTCAATTTGGACAAGTCTATAATTTTGCTGTTTGGTAAAGAGTTAAGTATCTTCTCTGTAGATTGTATGTCTAGTGTACAGACAAGATGTCCTGTGTACAGACAAGAACTGTTGTGATGAGACTAATTCTATAGAGTGTCATTAATGCTGGTTTAATTATTTACTAGATGAGAAAATTCTATACTTGTCTGGATTAAAAGCATTCACAAACAACAAATTCATGTGGTCCAAATAATGGGATTTGTTTTTGAAAGGGTAGAAAACATTGTAGAAAAATGAGAAAATGCTGGTTGCCAGCATTTTCTCTTTTTCCTACAATGTTTTCAAAAGCTTTCTTCTCAGGGTTTTTAAAATCGGGATTGTGTGGTAAAGGATTAAATCTTACCCAGATGATAAAACTTCAAAGCTCCTAATTTCAGAAGCAGTTGTAAATGACATTAAATGTGTCGGAAATTGTTTGATCAGTGTGGGAAAAGAAGAAAATGCCAGTCATCATTTTCTCTTTTTGTTAAATTGTTTTTCAAAATGTTTCAGATGTAATGAATTTGACAAAACCAAAATAGTGCTTTATATAATTTTTTTCAACGTTAATCACTTTTAAAGCTAAATTAACCCTTACCATGCAGTCCTGTGTTTTGACAATCCTGAGAAAGAAGGCTTTGGCTTTTGAAAACATCATGGGAAGAGTAGAAATGCTAATGACTTGTAATTTTTCCTGTTCCCATATGTTTTCTATGCATCAAAGCCATACTTATTTGTCTGATGCAAATGCTTTCTCTATGGAAAAGTCTAAAACTTTGTTATTTGGTAAAGAGTTCAAATAGAATTTATAAAAGTGACTCAAAGGAAAAAGCATTTAAGAAACTTTAAACTCTGATGTGAGGACAGATAGTGCATCTTAATATTATTCTTCCATTTTTTCACAGCTATTTAAAGACAAACCAAAATCCAGTGAAAATAAATAATCAATCTTTTTTGCTTGTGTAATTAAAAGATTAAGCTCATCTAAATGACTAAAAATTAGACCCCTGCAAATTGAAAGCGTTTACAGAAGACAAATCTAATATTGCTCAAAAGATGATTTCTGTCTTTGAAATGGTAGAAAATATTTTGGGAAAAGGAGAAAATGCTGGTTACCAGCATTTTCTATTATTGCTACAGCATTTTCAAAAGCCTTCTTCAGGGTTGTTAAACACGAGATTGTTTGGTAAAAGTTTAAGATATGTCTACTTAGATGTGTTCAATGTCATTTGGATAATGTTATACACCAAGGCTTAATTTGTGATCTATTTGACTGAATGTCTCAGTTATCAGTGTATCAGAATTGCAAAGAAGCATTTAACCAATTCTTGATGAAGTTTCTTTTTTTATCAATATGTGTGTATTGATTGAATTTTTGAAAATAAAGTACACCATGGAAAACATTTTGTGTCATTTTTTAACCCTTACAGTGTCTCACAACCATAGTGCCTTTCAAAACCTTTACAGTTAGTGTAGATCAAGATCAGGCTACACAAAGTCTGATCTTCGATCTACTCTGTTCACTTTGAGACATCCTGGACAATAGCAACTTTAGAATTACATTTAATAGAAAGAAAATATCACTGGTTGATAAGGTGCTCTTAGGATTAACATTATTGCCTTGTTTACAAACTACATATACATGTACTAATCTCTTTGGTCGGCCCTATCTTAAAAATACATTTATACTCCTTTTCAGGCAGTTGTCAGCCGGTGTTTATCACATTTCATCCTTATTTTATGAAGCTATAATCATTATTTGTAAAGTCATGCCAAATTTTTCCCCTAATGGCTACAAGATTGCACAGATTACGACGGATAGAAAATGCATTTCATGTTTTGGAGTCCCTCAAAGCAATCACTGTTGTTTCAGGTTTGAAATGAGGACAAATCCCTTGCGTTTTTCTTTCTGTTACACTAATATATTGATAATTTATCTGTGTTTAGTGTTTACACAGCTGAGCCATTATAAACACTTTCAAGTTTTAACAAGGTTATTTTCTCTCTAGCTTTAAGGATGTATCTCAAAAGGAACGCTTTCAAATTTGTCTGCTGCAAATGTTGAAACCAGGGTCCATATTCACCAACCATTCTCAAGAACATCTCTAGTCTTATGCTCCATAATTTTCTAAATTTGAAAGTAACACAACTTTTGTTTGGCATAACCAAATGGTTTAGCCAATCAGAAGTGTTACTTTCAAATTCAGAAAATCTTGGGGAGTAAGACTGAGAATATTCTTAAGAATGTGGCTCAAATATTGGAATTTGTCTTCAATAGGGTTTTATTTCAAAAAATGATATCTGGTGTATGGAACCGTTTGGCATGAAGATTCAAGAATGGTTATAGTTTCATGACATAAAGATGAAATTGGATAAAAAACTGGATGTAAATGCTTAAAGATTATATCCTCTTAAAGCCATATTTTAGATTTTTGTCCTGGAGTTTGGCAAAGACTTGTGGGAATGTCACATGATCCATTACATATGCTGATTACGAGGATTTGTATTCAAATCAGTGCGATGACATCATATCTGATGTATTTAAAAACAGACAGAGCCACCAAGTGCAATGTGACCATTCCGTTATTTAACACCCAAAATTTCACCTTATTACTGAATGTAGCAGATATTTTTAATGGATCCAAAGATAAGGAATTATGTATACATGTATAAGCTATGCTCTGTGAAAAGGGGGCTTAATGCATTCAGTGGGTTGTTATACAGAATGGATTAAGGGAATGTATAATAATGTGATGACTTGCTTGGTATCATGCATCATGGAGATGCATTAAACCCCCTTTTCACAGAGCATGGCTCTACATTAGGTACATTGGTAATTTACAAAAGTCTGATGCACAGTATAAAAACTAATTAGGCCCCTTTAACAAACAATCCTGCATTATAATGACACTGAGAAGGAGGTCTTTGACAAAAAAGAAATTGCTGGTAAAAGCATTTTCTTACTTCCCCAAAATGTTTGCTATGTTTTAACCAATAATCACACAATCCCGAGTCGTAATGGCCCTGAGGAAGACGGCTTTTGAAAACATTGTGTGAAAAGGAGAAAATGCTGATAAACAGCATTTTCTCCTTTTCACACATTGTTTTTTTTTTACCCTTTCTACGACAAGGACTATCACATGAGCCACATTTAATCCATCCTCTGCTAATAATTACACTTTGAGAGAGTTCAAAATTTGTCATTTGGAAAAAAGTTAAGAGAGATACTTAACCCTTTACCACACAATCACGACTTTTAACGACCCTAAGAAAGAGGCCTTTTGAAAACATTATGGGAAAAGGAGAAAATGCTGGTAACCAGCATTTTCTCCTTTTCCCACAATGTTTTCTACCCTTCCCAAAGCAAATTTCCATTTTTGAGTCAAAGTAATTTTGACATCTGCAAATGCTTTCAATTTGGACTAGCCCAAAATTTTGTCATCTGGTAAAGAGTTAACAATCTTCCAATTTATTGTCTGCAAGTGCTTTCAATGTGCTTCCAATTTGGACAAGTCTAAAATTTTGTTATTTGGGAAAGTGTTTTAGTGTAAAACCTGATCTAAGATCACTTCATTCTGTAAGCAACCATTGAAAATAACAATGTTTAACCATTATAGCACTGAATAAACCTCTTCAAAGAATATGACATGCACAGACAACATAGTATTTACTATCAGAAAAGGAACTCATACAACAGGGGCAGGTAACCATCAAATTATTTTTGACACATTTATGCCCCTTTTCACCTTAGAATTTTCACTGAAAATCTAGCACTTGCAGCCGAGTGTTAGAACCTCCATGCAGTGCTCTTGTTGAAAGTTGCCATTTATAGAAAGACATGACATGTGATTTATGCAATATGCACAGGAAAGCCAAAACAAATTTCTTGTGGTAGATCTTTAATCCCTTCAAATGAATTCCCTAAATTCTAAGGTCCAATCACTGTGCAAGTGTTCTACCACTTGGCACGGCGGATATTTGAAATCGAGACAGATTGCACATTTTTTAGTATCATCATGTTCAATCTATTTATGAATAACTTAAACCTCATCAAACAATTCAGTGTTTGAACGAACCTGAGAAAACACACTTTTGAAAACATTGTGTGAGCTGGAGAAAATGCTGGTAACCAGCATTTTTTCCTTTTCTTACAATGTTTCCAACTCCTTCAGAAACAAGTGGAGCCATTTGAGCCACATTTACTTGGCAGCCTATAAATGCTCTGCATTAGGATGAGACTAAAAATTTGTAATTGGGTTGAGTGGTTTTCTGTTACTGCTCTTAAATGCCACCTTTTACTAATTGCCATATCTTTTTGATCATATCATATATTTGTCTGTAAAAATTACAAACCAGTTATTTGCATATGAGCTATGCTCTGTTAAAAGGGGCTTAAAGAATTTGTAAAAAGTATTTGATCGGATTGGATCAGCTTGCCATATCTTTTTGTTCATATCATATATTTGTCTATGAAAATAACAAACCAGTTATTTGCATATGAGCTATGCCCTGTTAAAAAGGGGCTTAAAGAATTTGTAAAAAGTATTTGATCGGATCAGATCAGCCTGCACAGTCCAGGCAGATTTACCCGAGTCAGAATTCTTTGCTATTGTCCAATGACTATCCTACCATATGATTAGGTTGGTTGAACATTAGAAAAAACTGATTTTTTTTATTCATAATTTTGTGATGACTCCCTTGGTTTAACCCTTTCCCAAACAATCCCCGATTTTCACAACCCTGAGAAAGAAGCCTTCTGAAAACATTGTGGGAAAAGGAGAAAATGCTGGTAACCAGCATTTTTCTCCTTTTCCCACAATGTTTTCTTCCCTTCCCAAAACAAATTTCAGTTTTTTAGTCACACTAATTTTATCATCTGCAAATGCTTCCAATTTGGACTAGTCTAAAATTTTGTCGTTTGGTAAAGAGTTAATGCCTCACAGAGCTGCATTAAACCCCCTTTTAACATGATTAAGGAATTTGTTGAGGTATTTCTGTAAAAATTAGCGGGATTTCATAGCAATAAATGTACGAAAAATTGTCTTTGAAAAGTTATCCAGTTTTATGATAAATTACAAATTCTGATTTATCATGATACATGTACTTTTCAAATAATAAAAAATCCAACATCATTATTACCTGGTAGGTAGTTACTTATTTGACTCTAAATTTCCATAATTATTTGGTAGTTAGTTACTTATGTGACAACAAATTTCCATAAGTTCGTGCATTTTGGTATTTCTATTCGTTTTTTGTTAATCGGTACACAGTCAAACAAAATTGCAGCGAACTGGATTTGGTGCGAATAACGAATAGGAGGAAACCGGCACCCAATTACAAAACGGAAACCAGTTTTACTAAAAATAGAACATAAAGACATACGCAATACCTATTTTAGTTCGTAATTTATCGAACTGTAGCAGGTTAATTCACGTCGTCTGCTCTGCTTATTTCAGAACTCTGTATTGGTTTTTTTCAAGCCAGTATATGAGTATTCTGAATCTGAGTGTACATGGTGGACCTTTCGTCTTCTATCTGTCTCGGTGAAGCGCTTGATATAGTGTGACACTCGGTAAACCACCGATATCAAACCGAAAGTAGGAAGTTCATTAGGCCGAGTATTCACCATAGATTGTGTAGTATAATCATGAACAAAGGCTCCGAAATAAAAATCCAGGTTGTTGAGGGACAAATTACAGATTTTGAGGTAAATAATGTTACATATAACATAATAATGATTTAAAGTTATGAAATAATTGTTGGCTAGACCTAGCTGTGATGCATATAATTACACCAAGCACAACATCACACAATTATGGATCCATTAAATCCATTGTGTCGTGCATCTGACTTAATCATGAGATAAAATGGTCCTTGGACATGTAGAAATTTGAGAAAAAGCAAAAAGTATCGACCCAGATCAGGCTCTGCAGAATGCACAAGCTGACACCTTAACTCTTTACCACATGACAAAATTTTGGACAGGTCGAAATTGAAAGCATTGGCAGACAACAAAATAAATGTGACTGAAAAATTGAAATTTGTTTTGGGAAGGGTAGAAAACATTGTGGGAAAAGGAGAAAATGCTGGTTACCAGCATTTTCTCCTTTTCCCATAATGTTTTCAAAAGGCTTCTTTATCAGGGTCGTTAAAAGTCGGGATTGTGTGGTAAAGAGTTAACTCTTTCAGCACCAAATATAAACTTGATCCTTTTTGAAGTAACAATAAAGGCCAAATGTAAACAAAGTGGGTGTTTAAATACATTTGAATTTATATCATACCATTTAAAAGTATGGAATTATTGTGAAGATGACAATCTGTCATTGTACGGTTGGTCCAAGTGTTAGTCGCTGACAGAGAAATTAATTTCAAAACTAGGTTAAAACCTGCCAGGTATAGCTGTGTCTTTTGTTTACTTTTTGCCAGATTTTAAAATTCTTTTTTCTGCCAGCGACTAACATATGGCCTGACCACATGATAACAGACTGTCATCTCAACAATATTTTCCATACTTTTAAATGGTATGATTTAAATTTAAATGTATTATGACACCTGCTTTGATATTTTGGCCTTTACTGGGCCTTTGATGCCTGAAAATAGAATCCACTGAGACTCGGAAGGATTGTTATCTAATAGGCTTGACTAGACAAGCGGATGGAATAGATCCAACATCAGACTGCACATTCTGAACTTGATCTGTGCCATCTGCAAAATTCCTTGTTTTTGCCTCTGGTGCCGAAAGGGTTAAATCTCCAATTCACAGAACATGGCTCATATTTTTTTACAGATCCTGAAGGCAGAGAGTAAAGTCACAAGTACATTGTAATTTCTTCTTTTGTCGCCATGTTTTATCATGTAATACCTGTAATGACATGGTGGCAAAAGAAGAAACTGCTTATTGCATTTATACATGTGTTTCATGAAATGGCTTTGAAAGATTGTGGGAAAAAGAGAAAATGCTGGTTTACCCTTTACCACAAAATCCTGAGTTTTAACAACCTTGACAAAGATGGCTTTTGAAAACATTGTGGGAAAAGGAGAAAATGCTGGTAACCAGCATTTTCTTCCTTTCCCTTAATGTTTTTCAATCCTATCAAAACCTAATTCCTTTATTTGAGCTACATTTAAATTTTCATCTGCAAATGCTCTAAATTTAGACCAGTCCAAGTTTTTGTCATATAGTAAAGAATCAAAGCAGTATTTTCACTTTTTCCCCAGAATGTTTTCTACCATTTCAAAGGCAAATTCCAGCATTTGAACTATGTTTGATTTGTCATCTGCAAATACTTTCAAAATGGACAAGTCTAAAAATTTTGTTGTCTTGTAAAGAGCTGTCTCAAGCGTTAGAACCTACCAGTCAACAAAATTTTAATTTTGTTCTCTATTTTAACAGGCAGATGCTTATGTCAACAGTACAAATAAGGGCTTGGACCTAAAAGTGGGTAAATTGTCAGAGTCGATATTGGATGGAGCTGGTAAAAAGATTCAGGAAGAATGTAAGAAGAAGTACCCAAATGGAATAAAGTATGATATGATAGCAGTGACTGATGGATACAAACTGAAATGTAAAAAAGTATTTCATGGTGCATTGCCTACCCCAGACAACAATAAGGATGGAGATGCAGTCATGGTATTGTTCTTTCTAGTTATTGGTTATGTTTGATATGATAGATTGATTGAACAATTGATCCGCTTTTGACATTATTTCAGTCATATCACTGCAACAGCCCAAATATTCATGTTTGTCCTGAGTTTCATAGGTACTAGGCTAGGGCTCTGAGGTGTCTTGTCCAAGGACACTCCCATGCAAGACCCAGTCCTTCCAGTGAGGCTAAAAAAACAAGGGTCCTCCAGGTTATGAGTCCAACACTTTATCACTGAGCCACACAGGACCCTTTGTGATTAATATATGAAAGAAGAGGATGAATGTGTTTAACCCTTTACCTAACAGCAACATTTTAGAGCGGTCCAAATTCAAAGCATTTGCAGATGGAAAATCCACTCTAACTCAAATGATTTGATTTGTCTGTGAATGACCAGAATAAATTGTTGGGAATGGAGAAAATGCTACGTTTTCAAAGGTCTGTTTCTTTTGGAGGGTTAAATCTGGGTATTTAGTGGTAAAGGGTTAATCAGATAACACAATCAGAAAGATGCCAAAAGGTTATCATTACCTCTTTACCAGACACCAAAGTTTGAGACTTGTCAATTTTGAACACAATAGCCGAGGACAAATAAAATATGCTGCAAATGATAGGATTGTCTTTAAAACAGTAGAAACAGTGTAGAAAAAGAGGACAACGCTGATTTCCAGCTAGTCTATCTTTTCCCACAATATTTAAAAAAGGTTCTTCTTGAGAATCATTAAAACATGAAATATATGGTAAAGGGTTAAAAGGGCAACTTAACTCTTTACCAAACGACAAAATTTTAGACTTGTCCAAATTGAAAACATTTGCAGACGACAAAATAAACGTGACTCAAAAGTTGAAACTTGACTTCAGAAGGGTAGAAAACATGGTGGGAAATGGAGAAAATGCTGGTTACCAGTATTTTCTCCTTTTCCCACAACGTTTTCAAAAGGCTTCTTTCCCAGGGTCGTTAAAAGTCGGCATTGTGCGGTAAAGGGTTAACTATTTACAGTAATGTACTAAATCTTTCAAGTAAAATAGATTAACCTTATAACTTTAGTTGCCTTTGCAGCCAGTGCAGATCCATCCTCGGAACCCAGGTTTGAAGCATTACATTACTCTCCATGCATCACAGATTACAGAATGAATCGAAACTGGGTCACCGAGGATGGTGCAGATCAAGATCAGACTACACAAAATGTGCAGTTTGAATTATGATCCACACTGCTTTTCTGGGACAATTTCAATAGCAGCAACCTTGAAAGTGCACTTAACACTATCCAAACTTCTAACAACCTTGAGGAAGAAGGCTTTTAAGAACATTATGGGAAAAGGAGAAAATGCTGGTATTGTGAGCAGGATTTTCTCCTTTTCCGAGTGTTCTCTTCCCTTTCAAAGACAATTTCCACTATTTTAGCCACATTAATTTTGATTTGTTGCCTACAAATGCCTTCAATTCGGAGAAGTTTTAAATTTTTTTTGTGTTATAAAGAGTCTTTTTTCTAAACTGAAAATGTCTGTTGGGTATGTTAGGCCCTGTAACAGTTAACTTTGGGGATGATTTTAGTGCCTCAAAACCTTTTTATTTCTGTGTCATGCTAAGCACAACATTCAATCTTTATTGCCTACTTCATTTAACCTGACCCAGGTCAACATTATTTACATGAATTAAAAGTCTATTTTTACCCTCGGCATTGCATGGGGCTGCCTTCGGCATATATCTCAGAAATATTTTGCATGGTATGTGCTTAAATTAAATTGCTTACCTGTGTATTTAAGTACCTTCCCATGTGTAGAATGTCCCAAAAAATAGTTGGAGTTCTATTTATATGCCTACTTATATACTTAGCATAAAGGTGAGGATCAGGTTAAATGAAGTAGGTAATACCAGACCAAACAGTTTTAGAGCTTCTCCAAATTGAAAGCATTAAAAGTTTGTAGATAATATATAAGTTGTGTCGTAAATAAATGGATTTGTAATTATTTAAAAGGGTAGAGATCATTGTGGAAAAAGGAGAAAATGTGTGCCTGAATGCCCCATCAAATGTAAACTCTGAATGAAACATTGTAATTATGCATGTGAAAACCCTGTTCCATATTACATTTGATTTTGTTTTTTGCTTCCAAGGGCTTCAAAAATGCATGATGCATGATGAAAAAAATTGTCTGCGAGTGATAATGAGTCCACAATCATGATGTTTTCATTTCTTTTCAGAATCTTTGCCGGCTGGTCTGTGGTTGCTTAGAGCTTGCTCACAAAGAAGGGCTGACCTCTATTGCATTTCCACCCTTGGGGACGGGCTTTCTGGGCTATGAACCTTTTGTTTGTGCCCAGACCATGTATCAGTGTTTCAGTATGTTTGAAAGTTCCCACCTACATACAACAGTCAAAACAATTTACATTGTCATCTTTACAAAAGGTGGAGACTGGATGCATGTAAAACAGGTAATCCTGGTTTCTTAATTTTAATCCCTTAACTCTTTACCAAACGACAATTTTAGACGGGTCCAAATTGAAAGCATTTGCAGATGTCAAAATAGAAGTGACTGAAAATCTCAAATTTGTATTGGGGAGGGTAGAAAACATTGTGGGAAAAGGAGAAAATGCTGGTTACCAGCATTTTCTCCTTTTCCCACAATGTTTTCAAAAGGCTTCTTTCTCAGGGTCGTTAAAAGTCGGGATTGTGTGGTAAAGGGTTAACTCTTTACCAAATGACAAAATTTTAGACTGGTCCAAATTGAAAGCATCTGCAGACGACAAAATAAATGTGACTGAAACATTGAAATTTGTTTTGAAAAGAATAGAAAACATGGTGACCCTGAGGTAGTAGGCTTTTGAAAACATTGCGGTAAAAGGAAAAAAATGCTGTAAATGCTTCTCATCTGCAAATGCTTTCAATTTTGACAATCTTAATATTTTGTGAAGTGGTGGTGAGTTAATAAATCTATACATTTCCATTTGCAGGCTTTCCAAAGAGAACTTCATGTTTCATTTGATATACCGGTAGATGAGGAGAAACAGCAACTGACACGGCAACAGTCACAGCAAAGAATGGGGAAAAAAGCACTGAGTGTCCCTCAATTAAGACCAGGTGTGTTATTGATTATTTTTGGGCCAATGTAATGAGAGATGTTTTGAAACAATGGATTAATTTTATAACGACGGGAAAATTAAATTTTATATGACTTGTTCATAGATGAAAAATTAACAATCTGCTTTCCATGAAGTACATATGCTGATATACTGTTTAATTTGGCTTTTGTTTTCATTTAGATAACAGAAAAAAGAGTGTTGCAAATTTTATTCAAGTCAAACACTTCTAGCAGGGAACAATAAATACATGTTTGATTCATAACCATAGGCTGCATTTATTAAAACCATCCCTTTGTTGGACAAGTATCCCTAGTTACCAATGTTTGTATCCCACTTCCCTTTGAACCCTTAAGCTTTTTGTGCACACTGTGTGTAAATTTTATTCAAAAAAGTCAAAGAATTATTCATTTTGATGCTTTCCTTCTTGGCTTACATAATATTATATCTTTACAAGTTTTTTTTTATTACAGCATATCAGTTCTCCGAATTATTAATGTAATAGTCTGAACTAGGGAGTATAATTATGTGTATGAGCCATGGTATAGTAAAAGGGTGTTAAATACATCTCCACTATGCCTTGTTTGGAGCAAGTTATATGATTGCGGATCCATGAGACCCAGTTTGTTTTACAAGTGTCTAAATACTGAGGTAAAATGGTTCTTTGACATGCAGAAAATTGACAAATAGCAAAAAGTCTTAACCCTTTACCTGATATGCCAATTTTAGACTCTTCCAGTTCAACAGCAAATAAAGATATGATGTCAAAAATGTGGACAAATGGAGATACAGATATCTGATAGAGTAGAAAACATTGTGGGAAAAGGAGAAACTGCTCGTTACGAGCAGTTTCTCCTTTTCCCACAATGTTTTCAAAAGCTGTCTGTTCTTGATGCGTCAAAATGAGTATCTGTGGAGTAAAGGGTTAACCCATGATAGCCTGTGTGAACTGCGCAGGCTGACATCGGTCATTACGTTTTGCAGATGCATAAATTCACAGAATGTTGCTCTTATGTTTATGGCATTCTTTCATCAGCCTTAGAAAAACAAATACATGAAGTAATGATATACTTGCAGCTCTTTCAGAAACTTGTATACGACTAAGCCAACATAATGCATGTAGAAGCATACTGCCATGTGGTCATATATGTGCTGGTTATAAAGGAGAGAATCAGTGTCCCCCATGTCTAGTGTCTGGTTGTAAAGCCAATAAAGCCATCAAACAGAATAGAGAGGATGATTGTATTATTTGTTATACAGATCAGTTAGCTGCTGCCCCTGTCATAATGGTAGGTAGTAAGCACATACATGTACCTGGCATCTACTTGTGATAGGGACACTTTGAAATTCTGTATGTTTAAATTTAGATTTTGCAATTGTCTAATAATTACCAACTGCAATGATAGAATCACCAGACAAGTGATCAATCTGATAAAAAATTTCATTGGTCAATCTAGTTATGTCACCCTGATTTTTAAATTGTAAACTTGACCTATGGTGTAAAGGATATTACTTTGACTTTTTTTAGAGAGAATTTACAATCAAGATTTGCTAAGTATATGAAGAGGGCACTTTCATAGGAAGGACCAAAAAATTAAAATTCCAAGGTTTTTTTTACCTGGATATCCTTAAGAAATAAATATAGGATAGAGGCAAAAAGAGATACTCTTCCAGACAAGATCGGCTACATTTTGCCATTTGTAGAAAAATTAAGTATGTATAATTCAAGCTCCTTCATATAACATTATAAGCATTCTGTGTTTTTCAGTTGAAATGTGGCCATATATATCATCTCCACTGTGTAAAGCGTATACTTGACAACAGATGGGCTGGAGCAATGATCACTTTCAACTTTATGATGTGTCCTTTATGTAAGGTAAGTTTCTCGTACTTGTAATTACTTGAAGCGCTGTTTATTACCCCTGAAAAACTCAGTGTCAGGAATATACTGGTATCAGTCTATCAGTCCATGTAATGTCCATCTAGTGATACTCCTCAGAGGTAAATTTGTCACAAACCCATTCTGTTTTGCTGTCATTGTATTGAAGCTTTGTAAAACTTTGTAAACTAGCAATTGAAGATGTACAAGGTGCATTTCTCAGATGTGCAAGAATTATCCTCCCCTGTAACATTATATATAGTTTCTCCTTTTGCCAGAATATTTTCCAGGGTTGTCTAATGCTATGTTAAAGAAGACACCTACAGGTGGAATTATGTTATTCCCATGATTATTACTCTATTGCAATTTTAATAGAATTTGCTGCCCTTTCCTTGAGTCACTTTCACATTTATACTACAAGATACTTGTAAATAGTCATCCTACTTAGTGTAAGATGTATGGGCAGATCTCTGGTAAAAGGGGGTTTAACGTATCTCCACGATGCATTATACCAAGCAATTTATCACATAATTATGGATTCATAAAACCATTTTGTCTAATGACCAACTGAATCATGAGGTACACTGGTCCTTGGACAAACAGAAAATTGGCCAATAGCAAAAGGTTTAGACCCAGGTCAGCCTGCATGGATTGCGTAGGCTGACCTGGGTGGATACTTTTTGCAGAGGCTTAAGCCCACTTTTCACAGAGCATGACTCATGTGCCTCTATTGCAGGCTAAAATAGACCATCCTGAACTTACTGCAGACCTAGCACCTGTAGATGAGTTGTATGAAGAAGTTAAACGAAAAGCTGTCACACGACTAGCGTATGAAGGACTTGCCAATTGTATAGATATTACCACACCTGGTTTGCCGTTTTATCAAAAACCAGCAGAATATGCTCTTCAACGGTACAGCTACTATCAGTGTTCTAAGTGTGAACATGTAAGTGTTTATTTCATACCTTTTCTGATGAGATACTGATAAGATAGGCATGTTCTCCAACCCTTTACCACACAATCTCCGGTTTAAACAACTTTGAGGAAGAAACCTTTTGAAAACATTGTGGGAAAAGGAGAAAATGCTGGTAACCAGCATTTTCTCCTTTTCCCACAATGTTTACTACCCTTGAAAGAAAAAATTCAGGCTTAGAGTAACTTTTGTCATCTGCAAATGCTTTCAATTTTGTTGTTTGGTCAAGGGTTTAATCATTGATTGCCCTTTTTTGTCCTTCGGAAGAGAATTTTCGTACATGTAAATGTTTGGACAAGGAAATAGCCCAATTGGTGTAAATTCTCTTCTTGTCATATTTGGTTCATGTATTTATACATGTATCATATTTTTATTAGGAAACAATATTTTAAACATGCATGTCCATGTTGATTGCATTTGCAAATGAAAAATGGTATATGGCTGAATTGATGAGATTGTCAGTTTTTGTTGGATTGAAAACATTGTAGGAAAGATGTTTTCAAAAGTTGCCTTCTTCAAGATCATCTATACAGGGGACTATAAAGGATTAAACTTTAGTTCATGTTTATTTTTGGTATATTACAAGGATGTTTTCCAAGTTTCTGCTGCAAATACTGCTTATAAGTCAACTTTTAAGACTTCATGTAGATGCAATTTGATGTATTATTAGCGGTGTAATGCGGTTCAAAATTCAGTTTCTTCATTTTTCACCTATGAAAGATATTTTAAATTCTTTTCCTTAAGATATCCTGAAAATTGAGACTTATTTAACTCAGTCCCTTATAAAAATGGATAGTTGGTAACCAACATAAATTGTGAACTTATTAAGTGAGTGTGTGTGAAAACATCATGGTAAAAAGAGAAATTGCTTGTTATGTCTTACTTCGCTTTAATGTTTTCAACAGTTGGTTCAGTTATGACCATTTAGCCTTTTAACCAAAAGGTCCAGAGTTTTACAGTCTTAGGGAATAAGGTTTTTAGAAACTTTATATGGGAAAAAGACAAAATGCTGGTTACTAGTATGTCTCTCTTTTTTCCATCGAAAAATTTTTCATCTTCTTTCCACAGTGTTTTCTCACTAGCAATTCGTTGTCAGAAAATACTTTCAGTATGATTTAGAAAATGTTGCCATCATACTGTCACCATGTCATATTGTTACTGTTCTTCTTTTTTTCAGGCATATTTTGGAGGAGCAGTGCAATGTCAGGCTGGTATAGATGATGCAGACATAGATGAACAGGAGCTTGTGTGTGCAGCTTGTTCTGGAATAGGGAGAGAGGAGGTAATGAAATTGCAGTACAATGTCTGCCTGGATATTTTAAGAACAAAATTTCAGACTCGTCCAAACTGGTAGCACTTGAAGATGACAGTGTTAATGTGGCTTTTTGTGAAATTATTAGAATTTCTTATGAAAAGGGTACAAAAGTTTGTGGGAAACGGAAAGGAGGAAAGCTGGAACTATGGTAGTTTGAAATTTAGAAAATTCTTGAGAATGAGACTAAAATACAATTTAGAATGGTTGGTGAATATGGGCTTAAAATTAATGTTTGGTAATGCAAGTAGATCTAGATGCTTTACATGTCTCACTGTCATGCTCACTTTTATGTCTAGAATGAGTCTGCCAAAGCCTGGCAGCACAGTCACTAGTGCACAGGACTTTAGAACAGGGTTGCTGGTTCGAATCCCAAGCTTGGCCATCTTCTTTCCAAGGATTGATGATAGTCATTGCAAGAGGATTCTTTCCTCTCTCACAGCTGAATCATTTTTTCATCTATGGTTATGTGGGAAAGCAGCTAGTGGCTTAGGAAGAATATTGTGCAAAGTACTGATAAAAGAAACTCAAGGAAAGCATGGATAGGTGCACTGACTGCCACGATATGACTGAAAGATGTTGAAAACAGAGTTAAACACCATACAGTCAATCAATCAATCTAGAATGAGTCTGGGAGGATCTGAATACTCAAGTCTTTTTCCTTTTAATCTTCCACTTGATCTTCAGAGCCCTCTTGTTGTTGTACATAATGTTTGATTTTGAATTTAAATCGTACCCTATTCCAGAAATGCAAGACACATGGTACAGACTTCATAGAGTACAAGTGTCGCTACTGTTGCTCCATTGCGGTATTTTTCTGTTTTGGGACCACCCACTTTTGCAATGCCTGCCACAACCAAGCAATGGCAATGCCTCGAATGCAGCTTCCATCTTGCCCAGCTGGACCCTGTGGTAAACAGCTGACTGGAGATTGCCCATTAGGAATAAAACATGCACCCACGGGAGAGGAGTTTTCTTTGGGATGTGGACTATGTTTAGATGTGAACTCTTTTTAAACTTTTCAGTGCCATAGGTGAAAACAGGGGCTTTTGCTTTTACAGACAGTATGGATCAAGATCAGACTGCACATAAGGTACAGTCTATTCTTGGATCAATACTGTCTGTGTGTCTGTCAAGCCTGCAGTAAGATAAAAATGTTTCTATAAAATATATTTTCAGCCTTTACCTACAGTGTTTTCAAAGATCTTCCTTTCTCAGGACCTTAAAAAGTTGGGATCGTGTGGTAAAGAGTCTCTATACCAAACCACAGCATTCTAGACTCAACCAAATTGAAAGCATTTCCAGATGACAAATAAAATGTGGCTAAAAAGATTATGTCTGTCTTTGAAAGGGAAGAAAACATTGTGGGAAAAAGGAGAAAATGCCGGTTACCAGCATTTTCTCTTTTTGTCACAATGTTTTCAGAAGGCTTCTTCCCCAGTGTCGATAAAAGCCAGCCAGGAGTGTGTGTGTGTGTTACGGGCTAACATAGGTTGACTTTAATAGGCATGTTCCAAGTTTAGTCTTTTTGAATGGTTTTACTCTTTGCCAAAGGACAAAATTCTAGACTTTTTGATATTGAAAGTAGAGGCAGATGGCAAACCAATTGGGGCTCAAAGGTTAGAAATCATCATCAGAAAAGAACAAAAAACTGGTCACCAGATTTGCAGATGACATTAAATGTGGCTCAATTTCTGGGACATAACTTTGAAAGTATGGAAAACATTGTGAGAAAAGACAATGCGGAGCTATTTACTTGAGGTCAAACTCACAGCTACATGTATGTAAAATTGAATTTTGACCCAAAAATATTTTAAAATAGATTCCACTATAGTTGTTTTATAACTTTTTAGACTCCTTCTCTATTTTTAATTTTGTAATTTAAAAGTCCCAATAGTGGCCAAAAATCAATGCAGATGTTAAAATTTATTTAAATTCAAATCATACCATTTTAGCAGCTGTTGTTACTTTAAACGATGTATAAGCAGTCAGCTCCTGTTCTCCAGTACATGTAAAACTGACAGATAAAATCGGTTTGTATATGTGCTGCATAATTCTCTTTAACTTTTTACCAAATGATAAAATTTTGGACTCTATCAAACTGGAAGCATTTACAGACAACAAATTAAACATATTACAAATGATGATTTCTGTCTTTGGTAGGCTAGAAAACATTGTGAGGAAAGAAGAAAATGCTGGTTACCAACATTTTTTCCTTTTCCCACAATGTTTTAAAAAGCATCCTCTTTCAGGGTTGTTATTAAAAATTTTTTATTGTGTGCGAAAGGTTTAAAAGTGGTAATTTTGTGTTAAGTGATTATGTTGAGATGTGATTCTGATTCTTCTTGTTTATTTAGGTCTTTCAGCCTCACAGGTGAAAAGTAGTATTTAGGATGGCATAGGTCATCATCCAATTTGCTGAAAATACAGTTTGGTCTTGGATCTATATATCGTCAAGCCAATAAGACAAAAATTACTGGGTTTCTATGGGTTTCGTTTTAAGCCATCAAAATAGATAAAGTTTATTTGGTGCTGAAAGAGTCATGAAGCAAAAAAAGCTTTGTCACATAATCTGAACTCTTTACCACACAATCCTGTCAACCCAAAGAAATAAAGCTTTTAGAAAACATTGTGGGAAAAGGAGAAAATACTGGTTAACCAGAATTTTTTCCTTTTCCAACAATGTTTTCTACTCTTTTAAAGACAATTTTGTCGATTTGAGCCACATTTAATCAGTTGTATGCAGATGCTTTAGGCTTGGACAAGTCTAAAATTTAGCCATTAGGTAAGAGATGATTAAGTTATTTGTTTGTACTTTTTAAAACAAAGTTTGACATATTAGAAAATGACTTTTAAACATGTTTTTTTCTTTTAATTGTATTTGTTATGTTTTTTCCAGCTGTTGTCATCATTTACAGTCATATATATAAAAATAGAAGGATATCATTATTATATTACATCTATGTTTATTAATAAGATATTGTGCAATGTCTGGCTTCTCTGTGTTCTATTTTTAGCTCGATTGTTTCTGAAGAAAACGTCGAGGTACATGTATTGTCGTAGCCCTGGCGGCAGCGTCTGCATCATTTACATTAAAAAACTTTGACATTTCATAATATCTCTATCATTAGTAAAGATACTTACTCCAAACTTGGAGAAGTTGTTAACTATCAAAAGGGGAACCATACAACAAGGGCAGGTTATCATCAAAGTATTTATACTCAGTTCTGCCCCTTTTTCAACTGATTTCCACAATTGAAAAAAAAAATGACATTTTATAATATCTCTGTCATTACTAAAGATGTATGTTTCTAACTTGGACGAGTTGTTAACCATCAAAAGGAAAACCATACAACAAGAGTAGATAATCGTCAAGATATTTTTGGCATAGTTATGCCCCTTTTTCAACCTATAATTTTCACTGAAAATCAAGCAACTACAACCAAACATTGGCAACTTCATGCAGTGCTAATACTTTTAAGAAATGTCATCTTAATTTTTTTCTGTTAATCCTTTACCTCACAATCCCATTGAAAGCACTGTGGGAAAAGGAGAAAATGCTGGTTACCAGTATATTCTCCTTTTCCCACAGTGCTTTCAAATGTCTTCTTTTTTTAGGGTCGTTAAAGGTCAGGATTTTTAAGTAAAGGGTTAACCCTTTACCAAACAATCCCTGGTTTTTACGACACAGAGGAAGAAGCCTTCTGAAAACATTGTGGAAAAAGAAGAAAATGCTGGTAACCAGCATTTTCTCCTTTTCCCACAATGTTTTCTACTCTTCTATAGTCAAGTTTAAATTTTTGAGTCACATTTATTTTGTCGTCTGCAAATGCTTTCAATTTGGACAAGTCTAAAGTTATGTCGTTTGGTAGAGAGTTAAACAGTTAAATTGGGAAAAAATGCATTTTACATATATGTAATATTACGGTCAGATTTAGTGACAAAGTGATATATGTAGAGTTATTTCTATAATGTTAAAGTTGTGATTTGTTGTTACTCTTTACTAGACAGTAACATTTTAACCCTATACAACACAATCCCATGTTTTAACGACCCTGAGGAAGAAGCCTTTTGAAAACATTGTGGTAAAAGGAGGAAATACTGGAAACCAGCATTTTCTCCTTTTCCCACCATGTTTTCTACTCATTCAAAGACAAATTCTATCATTTGAGCCAGATTTAAATTGTTGTTTCCAAATGTTTTCAATTGGACAAGTCTAGGATTTTGTTGTGTGGTGAAGAGTTAAGACCTTCTCAAAGTTAAAGGTATGGTGTCCATGGTTGTGAGGTAGAGTGTCGGCCTTGTAACAAGAAGGTCCCGAGTTCGATACCGCTGAGTGGGTGTCAACTTTGGAACTGTTCATTGGCCCACACATTCGGGGCGAGTAATAGCGTAGTTCCCAGGAAGCAGAATCAAGAGAGATTAGTATAAGTTGTAAGAACTTGTTTCTCAATTGATGTAAAATAAATACGGTTAAACTATTAAAGTTAAAGCATTTGCAGACAACAAGATAAAGCAAAATCAAAAATAGATACATGTAGTTGCTTTTGGAGAGTTAGAAAGGCAAACTCAAAAATAGATATTTTCTTGTGGAAATTTTCTCCTTTTTCCGCTATGTTTATAATAGCTGTCTTTCTCAGGATCATTAAAACATGTGATTGTGTGGTAAAGCGTTAAATGATACCAGTGGTTTCTTTGTTATTGATACATTCCCATTTCAAAATAAAATATTAACAAAAGATGAAAATGAATGGCTGTGTATTATACTATCTCCTCCATACATCTTGACTTTGTGTACCTATGATTTAACCCTTGCCAAGCCTCAGTAGCCCAGTCAGTAGCATACAGGACTCAAGAACAGCTGGTTCAATCTCCGGTTTGGCCAATTTCTTTTTAAGGACTGATTATAGCCATTGCGACAGGATTCATTCTGCTCCCAACTGATCATTGTTTTGACAATGGATATGTAGGAAAGCAGCCAGTGGCTTGGAAAGAATATTGTGCAGAGTACTGGTTAAAGAAACTTTGGGAAAGCATGGATAGGTGCACTGGCCGTGATATAACGGAAATGTTGAAAACAGCGTTAAACCCCATACAATCAATCAATTTAACCCTTACAAAATGAAAAAAAATTTGGAAATCTCTGGATGGAAAGCATTTGCAGATGACAAAAGTGGCTCATGTTATGTGTATATAGGGGTTATATTTACTCTTTATGCAGCGTTAACATAAGCCAAGATGCCCACGATTTGACAGAAACGGGGCGAGTGTGTGGGGTTATGCGCCAATTATATATTAATCTTGAAAGAACATGGTAGGTCGGGGTAATTGTAGTAGAAGTAGTACAACGTAACAGATCTTTATGCTGCCCATCAGACCTTGATGGTCCATTGTAGTTGATTTTGGTCAACTTGGAAACACATCACAAAATGGCACGATTTTCTTTATTTATTTTCCTTCCCCACGATTTCATACACTATCAGTATGTTTTGTTACAAGCTTCAGCAACTTGTTATGAAAACTAAAATGATTCTGTCAAAGATATGCCACGATTTTCATTACTTTCTCTCAAGTTCTCTCGAGTTCTCTAATGATTTCTATGATACACTATGACTTATGTCAACAATTTGATTGACATTGTCATGTTTTGTGCAAGATTTGGGTATAATTAGATGGCATGGGTCATCCATCCTCTCATCGTATTTCAAGGTGCACCAAGATCATCTACGATGGACTGATGCGCCGCGTTAGGGTCTCTTAAGTTGTGCTACCTTCTATGATTTCTTCGTTCTATTACGCTCTCTAAAGATTAACAGTTAATAGGAGTAATCGTGACCCAATCTTTGACTAATAAAAATTTTGTCACAATCCTTACGATCATCGTGCCACATTCCCTCAAGATTAACGCCGTTTGGTCTCACAACCACATACGCTCACCCCTCTTCTCTCAAATCGTGAACATTGTAGCTTATGTAAATGCTGTTTCACTACTGCAATAATGCAATAAACCGTGGAGTTCTGCAATGTTTTGAAATCATGGACACCATGTTTCATGTAAATGTAGTATTACCAAGACAAAATTTTAGACTGGTCCAAATTGAAAGCATTTGCAAGCGACAGAATAGATGACTGAAAAGTTGAAATTTGAAAAGGTAGAGAACATCAGGGAAAAAGGAGGATATGCTTGTTACCAACATGTTCTCCTTTTCCCACAATTTTTAGGCTTCTTTCCCAGGGTTGTTTGTAGTCTGGATTGTGTGGTAAATGATTAAATAATACTAGACGTCTATTTTCTCCGACTAGCAACCTATTTGGTAGAGACATTGTGACCAATCTGATGGCCCATCCTTCAATTAACAAGAGCAGTTGTCAGACAGCACAGCATTGCTGAATGTAACTTTTGACCTGTAGCTGTAATCGAGCCAAATATGAACCAAATCCATCCTTTAATTTGGAAATAATGAGCTCTTAAAAACTTTGAAGTAAAACTTGAAGTAAAATATCAAAGTCTACAACCTTGACCCTAACATTATGTGTGTGGCTTGGGTATTGATGACAGAAATTTCAGACCTGTATCATTGTAACAAATATGAATCAAATTCATCATATGGTTTGGAAAATGTGAGCTCTTCAAAAACTTAAACATGAATGCTAATGTCGACATGTAGGGATAGTGCAATAGCTCTTTCTAGACCCCGTCCAGGAGAGCTTAAAATGGTAGGTAAGCATGTTCCTTGAAATGTCACTTACATGTGTTCCACTGTGCACTTTATTAGAAATATTACAGCACAAGAGGGCCATGATGGCCCTGTATTGCTCCACTGGCTAATAAGTACAAAGCATACACACCAAACATTACACTTCTAGACCAAATGGTTTTAAACAAGACTATAAAGTTTTCTCTATAAAAGCCAATGTGAAAGTTGTAAGCCCAGGATGAGTGCATTTTTAAACTATATATCAATTCAAGGGTTAAACTTTGACCAAATTTAGAAGAGATCCCCTAGATGAAGCGATGTGCCAGATTTGGTAGCTTTAAGCAATATGGTTTGGAACCAGAAAATTTGTAGTGTTTTCACTATATACATGTACATGTATCCCCATGTAAAACTTGTGACCCACGGTACAGGGCCAATGTTGGCCAAAGGGCTAAAATATGAAGAATCTTAGTAGAGGTGCATTAGATGAAGCAGAATGTCAATTTTGCAGCCCTAAGCCATACAGTTTAAAGTTTTTACAGAATTCAAATCCTTTCACGAAATTCTGATGAGGACCATAGCAGGATCATTTCTGTGAAGTTTGGTCAAAATTGAAAGGGTAGCTTCAAAGAAGATGTTTGAAATAAAAGTAAACACACGCATGGATGCAGGGACGGACGTACAACGGACACAGGGCCATGACATAAGCTCACTGGCCTTTGGCCAGTGGAGCTAAGAATTGAATATTCTCTTTTTTTCAGTTTAAACCTTTTAACTGTTACAGAACTAACATAAAAAGTTTTTATCATAGCTGGCATTTTCTCCTTTTTCCAAAATCTGACCTACCTGTCAAAGACAAATCCAATATTTTGACCCTTTACAAAACAATCCAGAATATTCACCACTCTGAGGAAGATGGCTTCGAAAAATGGTATAGGAGGAAATGCTGGTAACAAGCATTTTCTCCTCTGCCCATCATGTCTTCTATCCTTTGGAAGATACATTTTAATTTTTTGAGTCAAATTTTTTATTTTCTGTCTGCAAATACTTTCAATTTGGACAAGTCTAGAATTTTTATCATCTTGTACACAGTCAAGCCACATTAAATTTGTTGCCTGCAAATGCTTTCAGTTTGGACAAGTCTAAAATACATGTGCATGCATTGTCATCTGGTACAGAGTCAAGTCAATCTATTTTTGTATGAATGTGACAGGTTATAAGAGTTTAACCCTTCAGTGCACAATCCCGAGCTTTCACCACATTGAAGAAGACTTTTGAAAACATTGTGGGAAAAGGAGAACATGCTACTAAGCAGCATTTTCTCCTTTTTTCACAATGTTTTCTACCCTATCAAAGACAGAAATAATGATTTGAGCTATATTCAAGTTGTGGAATGCAAATGCTTTTAATTTGGTCATTTGGTTAATTGGTAACCATATTTTTTCAGCTTAAAGAAGTTGATTAATGGAAAGTCATTACATAGCACCATTCTACTTTCATATATTCTGTTTAATCTCACAAATTCCAGACATAAATACTCAAAAAGTGACATCCAGATTTATCAATTTTATTTCAAAACAAAAACGTGTGACAGAGCTGATGTGAAGTTTTCTACTAGATGTTTCTGCCATAAAAAAGTAATAACAAAAAGGATGCAAATGCAATCTATCTGTTCTTAGTTAGCCCCTTTACTGTACAAACCAAAGTTTTAGCAACCCCCAAGATAAAAGGACTTTTGAAAACATTGTTGTAAAAGAAGAATACTCTCCTTTTCCAACAATGATTTCTAACCTTTCAAAAACAAATCTGTGCTATATTCAATTGTCGTCTTTTAATGCTTCCAATTTGGACCAATCTAAAATTTTGTTGTTTTGTAAAGAGTTAATGTCTATTGAACAGATACATGTAGTTCCCATTACCCCTCATTACTGTGTGGCTATTGCTAGATAGCTATAACAAGCAGTTAAGGAGGCTTTAAGAAGGAGTTTTTTAAGGCAAGGAAAGTACCTTGCTTAACTCTTTACCAGACAATAAAATTTTAAAAATTAAATTTTCCAAAACAGAAAACATTTTGCAGAAGACGTATTGAATGTGGCTGGAATAATGAGATGAGACTGTGAAGGAAGAGAAAACATTGTTGGAAAAGGAGAAAATACTGTTTACCAGCCCTTTCTCCTTTTGCCATAATGTGTTTGAAGCCTTTTTTCCTCAGGGTCCTTAAAACATGGGATTATTTGGTCAAGGGGTCAAATGTATGGAAAACAATGAGGTAACAAAGGAGCAATGGTATGTTGCGATTAATTATTCCTTTTTCCTCAATGTTTTTTGAAAAGTTAACTACGGTGGTATTACTAGCATTTGAGCCATACTCTAACACAAGGGGGCTTAATGCACCTACGTGATGCATTATACCAAGCCAGTCATCACAGTATCATTGGTCTATAAAAACTGTTTTGTACGACAACTTACTGAATCATGAGGTAAACTGGTCCTTTGAAATTCAGAAAATTTACCAAAAGCAAAGTTTTATCCCAGGTCAGTCTGTGCAGACTGCCCTGGCTGACCTGGGTCAATACTTTTTGAAAATGCAGTGAGCCCCTTTTTCACAGAGCTTGGCTCATGTAATTTGCAACAGGTTCATTCCACACAAAACTTATACACAATCACTTCTCTTTGGAAAATATACCTCAGAGCACTGAATGCATGATAGGGACATTTTCAGACTTCAAAATAACCTATGAATTGTAGAAATACAACAACTATAAGGCTGTTCAGGCCAAAATATCTCACTAAAGTGTAGGCTGTGGCATGCCAAGATCAGAATCCATGTTCTATGAAGTCTGGTCTTGATCTACACCATGTGCAACTGCAACTTTGTGTGGTGAAAAATGCTCTACAGGTTAAAACTCTGTCCAGTCTTAAATATATACACCAAACAGTGAACTACATGCATAGTTCATGTTGTTTTGTCTATCTGTTTGGATTCCAAGGCAAAATTAAATCCCTGTATTTCTTGACGGCTGAAAAAAGACAAGAAATCACAAATTTTATGATAATTTCCTTTTAAGGAGCTAGACAGACTTTTATCATCAAAACAAAATTGGAAAAGTTTAAGCACTGAAATAACTTAGGGACCTGCTGCCAACCCATAAACAAGTAAGAAAGACAAGTCTAAAAAAAAAATGCTTTTAAATTCCTTTAACTCTTTACCACACAAGCCTGAATTTTAATGACCCTGAGAAAGAAGCCTTATGAAAACATTGTGGGAAAAAGAGAAAATGCTGGTAACCAGCATTTTCTCCTTTACCCACAATGTTTTCTACACTATCCAAGACAGAAATCATCATTTGAGCAACATTTAGATTGTTGTCTGCAGCTGCTTTCAATTTGGACAAGTCTACAATTTTATTGTTTGGTTAAGAGTTTGAAATCTTTTTGAGGAGGACAAATTACCGATAGATGTCATCATGTTTCTGAAATGATAAGCTTTCTCTTCCAAAGGGTAGGAAGCATTGTGGGAAAAGAAAATGCTTGTTACCAGCATTTTCTCCTTTTCCCACAATCTTTTCAACAACTTTCTTCTTCAGGATCAAAGATTTAAAAAAAAGAAGAAAAGAAGACAACAAATACCTGTGCAGCATTCTGTACAAAAAAGGACTGTAAAAAATCTGCAAATATTCCTTACAAACGGATATGCAGATGCTCAGCATAACTACATATCATTCTAATGACTTTCCTAAAATTTCATCTAAATAAGACCTGGGTTAAAAGAATCAAAAGGGCAGCAAAGTTTACACACATGTATCAACTCTATGCCACAACAACAATGTAGACTTGTCCAAATTAGAAAGCCTTTGCAGGCGATAATTCAAATGCGGCCCAAATAATGAACTTTGTCTTTGATAGGATGGAAAACATTGTGAGAAAAGGAGAAAATGCTGGTTACCAGCATTTTCTCCTTTTCTTGCAATGTTTTTAAAAGGCTTTTCTTTCAGGGTCGTTTAAACTCGGGATTGTGTGGTCAAGAGTTAAATCTGAATTTAAGATGATTTTACCAAAACCCCTTTCAAAGTTGTCGCACTACCATTTTTTTATCAACTGCAGGGGCATAAATTGTTCATTCATATTGTATAGGTTAGCCCTTAAAGTAACAATAGCTGCCAGAAGTAACACAGGCGATGCCAAAACGCATTTGAATTTAAATCATACCATTAAGAAAGTATGGAAATCATTGTGAGGATGACAATTTGTTATTGTCCAAGTGTTAGTCGTGGCAGAAAAATCAATTGCAAAACTAGGTTAAAAAGTTGCCACTTCACCTTTTGTTTACTTTTTGCCTGATACTGAAATTCATTTTTCTGCCGTAGACTATCACTTGGACTGACCACACAAAAACAGAGTGAGACCGTCGTCCTCACAATATTTTCCATACTTTTAAATGATATAAGTTTAAATGAATTATAACACCCAAATTGTTTTTTGGCTGCTATTGGGCTTTTAAAGTGTCATATACCCAGACACACATTTTCAGTCTGGAATAAAAACCTGTAAAAGAAGCAACATCAAGACTGATTTTTAACCCAAATGTCTCAGCAAAGCTGACAGTGTAGCTCAAAGATCAGATTGCATGTTTTGTGGAGCCTGATCTTCATCTAAACTGGCTACAAAGGTGCCCAAAGGAGTGAGAAACCCTTTAGGAATCAAATAAAATAAGATTAGAATGAAAATGGAACTTGCCTGGTTCTACAAAATCTTCAGGATGGTTGTCTCTGTAGTTTTCCACAAAGAGTAAATTCTTTTTCTTATAACTCTCCATTATGAAAGTTACACCCAAACCTAGGGTAACCCCTAAGGCAATTCCAGGTACCATGTATTTCCTTACTGAAATAATAGAAATGTAGGAGTTTCATGGATAAACCAATATTTCTAAATCCTTTACCAAACAACCCCAGGTTTTAACAAACCTAAACAGTAAGCTTTTGAAAAAATTGTGGGAAAAGGAGAAAATGCTGGTAACCAGCAATTTCTCCTTTGACAACAACGTTTTCTACACTTTCACAGGCAAACTGCAAAATTTGAGCCATAATTTTGCCATCTGCTAATGCTTCCAAATTGGAAGAGTTTTAAACTTTGTTGTCTTGTAACGAGTAAACCTACTATATGTAATGCCCATTTAACTCTGTACCACAGGATCCCGAGTTTAAACGACCTTGGAAAAAAAACCTTTTTAAAAAACATTGTGAAAAACAGAGAAAAGGGCTGGTAACCAGCATTTTCTCCTTTTTCCACAATGTTTTCTATTAAATTTAAAGGTAAGTTTCATCATTTGAGCCACCTTTGATTTTTCATTTGCAAATACTTTGCATTTGGACAAGTTTAAATTTTTGTCTTTTGGTACAAAGTTAATCCTTAACCCTTTACCACACACTTCCTGGTTTTAACAACTCCGATAAAAAAGGCTTAGGAAAACACTGTGGGAAAAGGATAAAATGCTGGTAACCAGCATTTTCTCCTTTTCCAGCAACGTTTTCTATCCTTCCAAAGATAACTTTCAGTTTATGAACCATGTCTGATTTGTTGTCTGCAATTTCGACAATTCTAAAATTTTGCCTTGTGGCAAAGAGTTCACTCTATACCAGAAGACAAAACATTACAACTGGTAAATACATGTACATAACCCTTTACCGTCTAGTCCTGTTTTTAACTGTCCCTGTGAAAGAAGGCTCTGAAAATATTAACCCTTTACAAAACAATCCTGTTTTTTAACAACTCTAGGGAAAAAGTCTTATGAAAACATTGTTGGAAAAGAAGAAATGCTGGTAACCAGCATTTTCTCCCTTTTCTACAGAGTTTTCTACCCTTCAACAGACAAATCTCAACAACTGAGCCACAGTTATTTTTTGTCTACAAAAGCTTTGAGTTTGGACAAGTGTAAAATATTGCTGTTTGGTACAGAGTTAAGGGAAAGGAAGAAAGTGCTGGCAGCCAACTGCCAATGCTGTCAATTTGTATAAATCTCAAATTTTGTTATAGATCTGCAAGGAATCATACACATATACATGTCTGTACAGGTAATTTACAATCCTTGTATCTAACTACGAATAAAGCATTTTGCAGACACATGTTTTAATACGGCTAAATGATGGAGTTTGTCTAATGAAAGAAAATTGTATAAATCTGGAACTTTGCTTTCAGCCAATTTAGACCTCTCTCTTTATAAATATGTGACAACATCAAAAGAGGGCCATAATGGCCCAGGCCACCCTCTATCACTCCACTAGCTAATTTCGAACAAAAAGATTTTCAAAGTTTTTTGTGTAAAAGACTGTAAAACTGGCAACTTGTAACAAAGGGGGGAGCCAATTTTGACCCAGAGCTATAATTTGAACAATCTCAGTAGAGGTTCCCTTGATAAAAATACATGCAAAATTTGGTAGCCCTAGGTCATATGGTTAGGAACAAGATTTTTTAAGTCTTCACTACATAAGTCCATGTAAAACTTGTGATTACCCAGGCAGGGCCAAATGACCCGAGCTACAATTTGAAGAATCTTGCTATAGGCCCACTAGATAAAGCTATATGAAAAATCTGGTAGGCGAAGGCCATATGGTTGGGGACAAGAAGATTTTTAAAGGTTTCACTATATAAGCCAGTGTAAAACTTGTGACTGCCTGGGTAGGGCCAAACCTGACCCCCAAGCTATGATTTGAAGAATCTTGCTAGAGGCCCTCTAGATAATGCAATGCAAAATCTGATAGCCCTAGGCCATATGGGTGAAACAAGAAGACCTTAAAATTTCAGTATTTAAGCCAATGTAAAGCTTGTAACCCACGGGGTGGGGTCAATTATGATCCCACGGCTATAATTTGAAGCTTTAGAAGAGGTTCATTAGATAAAGCTACATGCCAAATTTAGAATCCCTATGTCCTTGGCAAGAAACAAGAAGACTTCTAAAGTTTTCACTTTATAAGTATGTGTGAGCCAATAAGGTACATGCCAAAATTTGGTAGCTCCACGCCTTATGGTTTCAGACAAGGAGATTTTAAAAGGTTTTTAACACTTTTCAGTTTTGTTGCCATGGCAACCAGTTTTTACTGGAATAAAACTTTTTGAATGAATTCTGAAGAACACTATGCCAGGATCATTTCTGTGAAGTTTCATCAAAATTGGATGAGTAGTTTCAGAGAGGATGTTTGAAATTAAGGGAAATGCAAGCACAGATGCACAGAACGACTGATGGGCACGCACATGCACACAAGACACTTGAAGATGGACACAGTGCAATGACATAAAAGGGGTTCAAAATAACAATATCAATTTTACCAGTGGAAAAAAAAAAGCCACTTACTAAATTCTGCCAATGGATAGTGTTACAAAAATGAAATTCAAACCCTATAAACCTACGAAACAGTATCAATACAGCGCTGAAGCTTTTCTACTGAAAACTTCAATGGAACATAGTACCTTGCACAATAATTGTCCAAGTATGAGAAAAAGTAATGTGAGTATCTTTTTACGGAGACTAACAGAAACAATGACAGAAGAACATATGACAGAAAAAATGAACAATGAAACATTTCTTGTTTTCTTTCTTATTCTTTAAAGCTTTAGTATTTATAACATTACATTAATTTTTATCACCACTCTATTCTAGCCGTTCGATTAATAAAGCTGACTCCACTAACGTGGGATGAACGAGCCCTGGGACGAACTATAATTTGGACAAACAAGCCAAGTACGGAAGCCCACCATACTAACCTGCAATCATAGGTGTGTACCCATAGTAATTGATAGCCATCAAACCATATCCATAACCCAATAATATCCCAGCTGTTACCGGGAAATTCGGCAATCTGGGTTTGTAACTGTAGCTTTCATCGGGTTTGACTGGTTCGTACTCTATGTCTGCCATACTTGTTTTACTGACCTTGAGCTGTGCTTGATTAAGTGAACTTTTTTTTTGGGGGGGGGGGGGGCGGGGGGAGAGAAGAGTCGATTCAAATATATGCAAAGCTCTTTAAATTTTTTAGCGATGTGATAAATCTTTCCAGGTCAGAACAATTTTTCTCGTGAAAATTTTAGACGAAGATAAAAATGCTCAAAATTATTATATTAATCACTAGGTCAAGAATTGGACAGTCCCCTCCTGTCTGGTGCTAAGACCTGTGTGAATTGATACGCGCTGCGAGAAATCGATTAACGCTAATAAGCCTTGTATTTTGTTGTCCTAAATGGACATACAAATTAGTCCGCAGAGGCCCGTACAAACTGTCCACATTCTGACAAATCGCAAATTACTATATACATTTGAGACTAGTAAATACCAATCTGAAGTAGATCAATAGCCACCACTCGTGTCAACTCGGCCAATTCCGTACCTACATCTAACTTGATCATTATCTTCCGCTAGATGGCATTCTACAAATACACATCTATCTAATTTGGGCATTCTGGGTAGAGAAGCAGACTAATTTTTCAAAACGACAACCGTTACTTTGAATTTCAAAATAAAATAAACGTTTGCTCAATGAAACGCTACCTGGTGCGATTCATTCAGCTATAATCAGCTTGCATGTAATCTATGCACCGGCCATTTATTAAAACAACCCCTACAGGCTTGGTTAATAGCTTCGGTATAAGCCCTACTTTTCCCTAGTATATGGGATCGGTGATGCGTCATAGCAGACAGGTCTAATCTTCGAAGAATACGACATGCGCAGACAACGCTAACTTGATGGCTCCCATCACCCGAGGTATGCCGAATGCAATAGCCACCTTATATTTAGAACAGCTACACTGGAAAGGCGCGTCCAGGCAGTTTTCTCAACATCTTCCTGGCTAGTTTTGCATCATTTAAAATAATCTACCGTTGTCTGCGCATGTCATATTCTTCGAAGATTCGACCTGTCTGCTATAACGCATCACCCATCCCATATACATGGGAAAAGTAGGGCTTACATCGAAGCAATTACCCAAGCCTGTCGGGGCTGTTTTAAATGTCCGGTGCATAGGTTACATGCTAGCTGATCATAGTTGAATGAATCGCACCAGGTAGCGTTTCATTGAGTAAACGTTTATTTCATTTTGAAATTCAAAGTAACGTTTGTCGTTTGGAAAAGTAGTCCGGTTCTGTACC
The DNA here is from genome assembly GCA_946811185.2 of Hippopus hippopus. Lineage (NCBI taxonomy): Eukaryota > Metazoa > Mollusca > Bivalvia > Cardiida > Cardiidae > Hippopus > Hippopus hippopus. The sequence goes on along the minus strand of OX328100.1, from coordinate 27,428,992 downwards.
CAGAATGCCCAAATTAAATTGATCATTCGGCATACCTCGGGTGATGGGAGCCATCAAATCCCTCGGCTGTATCTGGTCACTCTCTTGCACTACGGATCATTCCCATTCACCTCTATAGTTGGCTCAGAAAGTAGTCCGTCATCACGTGATATTTTCGTTACATGACCATAACTCAAAATGGCGACACAAACGCCGGTGAAAGAAAGACCAATCGATTATTTTGTGTGCTGTTCAAACAGCATACGGCCAATCAGACTTATTGGTAGGAAATGTGAAAAAGAGGGATTTTCTGAAAAGCTTAAATGTCTTTTAAAGGACGATAACTTGTTTTTTAATCTTAAAAACTTAGATCCATCGGTGTGTCGAAACTGTTGTCATCATTCATGGGCGCAGCCATCTTTTTTACAATTGGCGTAAGATTCTGATCAGTAAAGGAGCTTGAAAAAATAGTTCCATTGTATACAGGTAAATTCATCAGTTTGAATGCACCTATAATGTATCCGGAATCATGTTTCCTTTGTCTACTTTATTATGTTACACATGAAACAGTTAAACAGTAACAAAACATGTTTTCCTCGGTTTGACAAGATTCTTGTCATTTAGCCCATTGCAGAGATGTATGGTGAGAGTAACGAACGACAACTCTGCTCGGAGATTGGTATCTGGTAGCTTGACGTTGTCTGCGCATGTCATATTCTTCGAAGACTCGACTGTGTATTTGTAGAATGCCATCTAGCGGGAGGTAATGGGTAGCTTGATATGCACTTACACGATACATTCCATCGCCGGAAATACGCCGGTTTACCGTTCTGAAAATTGTAAGACTCCTCTTAAAAAAGAAAACTTGAGTCTTAATTTTCTATCGAAATCTAACTATATTTCAGTTGACAAACAGTTCGTACATTCATTTTTTAACGTGGTTTATCAATTCCGATTGAAGTTTTCACCGACAGATAGATAGATGTGAATAACCTCACCGAGGTTGTTAATGTCGTTGCCATTCGACATACCTCAGGTGATGGGAGCCATCAAATCCAGATGTAGGTACGGAATCGGCCGAGTTGTGACAAGTGTGTCGTTGCTAAACGACTGACAGTGGCGCCGCCATATATAAGATCACGTGATTGGCACTGATTGATTGAATTTGCGTTTATTTATCGTCGCCACCGGTTGCCCATATGGGCGACGCACCCTGAAGGCTGTTAGTATTGTTACGGGGGATAGTGCAGATACAGGACGAAACCCATCTTAAGTTACGCCTGGTTCTTTTACGTGCTCGGTGTATAGCACCGTCACACGGGACCTCGGTTTAACGTCTCATCCGAAAGACTACGAGTATTAGTAATTTTAGATTGCCAGCCGTGGGGATCGAACCCACATCCTCAAGTGACTCGAAACATCACGTTCACGAGTCCTACGCTCTACCTTTTGAGCTATGCAGGCTGGTCGTCGTGATTGGCAGTTCAAATGGAAACGACCGTTATACAGACGAGGTTAGATGTAGGTACGGTATCGGCCGACTTGTGACGAGTGTTAGATGGATCCATGTGTATTTGTAGAATGCCATCTAGCGGGAGATAATGAATAACTTAATACACAATAAAAAAAACACATGGTAAACATTTTATAAGCTAAAAAGAAAAGTATTTAATCGTCCAATTACTACTTGGTTATCTATTAGACATCACATTTTCGACAAATGGTCAGAATTTCGGAACAGTATGACTGGTATTTGTAGGGTTATGAAACAATTTCTAACCATACCCCAAATATTATAGTTTATCATATAAGATGTTTACCCGGGGTTTCTTTGGCAATGTAGTATACAGCGGTCATACTAAAATACGCCATAGAAGATTTATACGCCATGGATACGCCATGGGAGTTTTTGCACGCCACAGCTGTTTCATCAGTGGAATGATGTATTACCTCGTCTCGAAAATACATAACCTCCCGATCTTTGTCTTTTTAAAATAACACATTTCACGATAATATGATATACAACGTATTGAAACTGAAAAACAATGGTAATAAAACATATTTAAACAGTATTACTAAGTTTTTGTCCCTTTTAATGGGCTTAATATTGCTTTGGCGAGCATATTTTGGTATGGCATACTAATCTCAGATGAGTTGTCTCCCTTTGTAATTTGATAAATTTTTAAATGCAAATATCTTGCAAAGAATGATGTTTTCCCAACTGAAACATATGAATATGATGTGAAATGGATATCTTGATATATTTCACGAGGTAATAAATCATTCCACGTCTATAAAACAGCTGTGGCGTGCAAAATCTCCCATGGCGTATAAACTCTCCATGGCGTATTTTAGTATGACCCGTATACAGTATAGATATAAAACAATAATTATGTTGGTTGTTAGTTTTTAATTCTTCGTTGAACTTATTATGCCATGAACTCCCCCCTTTGAATATTTTTAACCATGACTTTTCTGTAATCGGTTTAAAAAGGAGTTATAAATTCATTTTCAATCTTTGTCTACTTTTCTGGAGATATCTGCTGTATATATGTCCCAGAATTGTTGTATCATTGCCGATTCAGGACTTAATTGATATCTTTCTTACTGATCTGTTTTATTTCTTTAAAGTCTTTGATGAATAAGGTTAAGGCAGGTGTAGTTGATTACCGACCCTGATACACAGTATGCAACAGAGGCCAGTGTTCAGACAGGGATATATATATACGATCCCTGGTTCAAATAAGTATCATGACATCATATTTGATCTCATTAAAAAAAACTAAAAAAAACCTGAGCTACCCAATGCAAAGGAAATAACCAGTAATACTCGTTTTCAGCCATGCAGTATGAAGCCATTTTTTAACCAATTTAATCCTGATTTTATGAACCTATAATCATTCTTGTATCATTATGCCAAATGTTGCGCCTGACAGCTGCAAGGTTGTACAGATTGTGACGGACAGAAAATATACATGTACGAGGTATATGCATGTTTTGGAGGCCTTCAAAGCAATAGCAGTTGCCGTTTCCGGTTTAAAACGAGGACAGATCCCTTGAGTTTTACTATCCTCTACATTATATATCGGTAATTTATCTATGATTACACAACTTAGCCGTTATACACTTTTCAAGTTTTAATAGAGGTTTTTTACTTTTCTTTCTAGCTGTAAGGATGTACAAAATCGCACCTTTTTACTGCATACAGTCAGCATTTTCCTGCATACAGTCATCCAGATTCATTACGTTTACGGACATCCATATTTTGTATTTGTCAGTGTGTAAAAAAAAAACATTAATGTACGGGTAAAAAAAATGAAGAAGATAATTCAAATCCAAACATGAAGAACTCAAAGCGGAGGCCATGAAAGGCTTTTCTCAACAAATAATTTCCTGTGACTCTGAAGGAGTTCTAAAAACATTCGTCTTAGTCATTGAATTGGTCCCATTGAAAAGGAAATCATCAAGATGTTTAAGTATACAAGTTTTTTTTATGATAGTATGCATAATTTATTAGAGCAATCTGCGAGTTTTTATCACGTATTATTCGTTTATGTGCCGGCAAATGGCCCGCAAAATAAACATGTCCCCTACCGAAAACGGTGTTTCGTGAGAAATACGTTAAAAAAAATCATGTAATCTTCATCATGGCGAATGCGAAGAAAATTGCGGAAATATCGCTTGTAAATGCTAGGAAGTGCTTAGAGCAACACAATTATGGCAGGACCTTTGCTCATTTTCTTTTATTTCTGAAGCTTGAACCGGAAAGATGTGAAGAAGTGTACTATGAATTTGCGCTGGCGGCTCGTGAGTGGAGTGAGCACTTGGAACAGGAAAACCGGCTCGAAGACTTGTTTAAATGTTACGAACAAGCTTGTGAGATGTACCCAAATCATGATACTGTGCTTAACAATATAGGAGCGCAGCTCTTTAGGTATAAGCATCATTGCATCTGATCGATCTACCAGTGAATCCGAGTCGTTTCGTCCCAGACCCCACTCCTCGCCTAGACTGAAGGTTGCGCACCCCCCCCCCCCCCACGTTTCTCCCATGGTCATTTGTTTCACCCCCAGTGTTCTTTTGTTTTGCCCCCGTTGGTCGTTTCACCACCCTATTTGTTTCCCCCAATTTGATTTGCCCGCTATTTAAGCAGTTCTTGCTCTGCCAATCGAAGTTATTGACATTTGTCAATTTTTTCAGCATTTTTTCTTACTTTGAATGGGTTTGTAAAACGGACCTGTTCCCAATCTGAAAATGTTACCATTTTTCCCAAAATCACGCATGAAAATTCCTTAAATGAATTATGTTTATCACTGTACAATGGACCCTTTCCAAAGCAAGGTGCTTGTTTTCAAAATGACTCTGTGATGAATTGAAATTTGTTTTGTGGATTTCCCCTGGCAAATTGTTCAGAATGCATAACATAAACAATTCAAATATCGGTGATTTCATTGGTCAAAAAGAGGGAGTTTCCCAAAGAATTAAGCAAGCAACCAAACAAAAAAACTCGTAACATCTGTCAACAGTTTATTTCGGTAAACTGGTCCTAGTGTTTGATAACCAAGTTTCAGCCATTATCGGATAGAGGCCGATTTCCTGTACATGTGTTTCTGCAGTTTCCATAGCGAACGTCAAATACAATGCAGGTGTGCTGTATATGTCTTGGTGTAGCCAAAGATTTGTAATTTGTTGGTATTCTGAATACCATGTGTATTTGTGGAAAATTCTTTTCTTGGGGATTCAACTACAAAATGAACCATAACTACAAAAGATGTCAAAAGAATATTACAGGTTCTAAACTCCCTACAGAGTTCTGCCTTAAGAAGACTGACGAGTCCAGTAAAGTTAGGGGCAAAATGACAAGGGTGGAATTGACCAGGATGGGAAACGTCTTGTTGCCCTACCTGTTTTAAAGGGGTTCCTATTTTTGAAGCCAGTGATACATTATTGACCTACCTTATTTCAAGGGGTACCTATTTTGTAACCCCCAAAAATATCCCAAGTTTTCTCGCAACTTTTGCAGTGCACAGTCTCATTGCTGTAAATGTACGAAATACGACCAGAACAAAAAGGTACATGTTTCTAATGGAAAGATTGTTTTTAAAGACAATAAATCTCTGTCGTTAAAGACAATAAATCTCTGTCGTTAAAGACAATAAATCTCTGTCGTTGGCACACCTCAGAATCATCTTCTTTATAGGTGCCTGTAGTGTAACCACAACAGAGGGTATGCTAAGTTTGGGTTCTATTCTTATTGTTCCCAGTTGAATTTTTAAAGAACAAATTTATCCCAGTAACTCATACTTTTGTATTAGACTTGGTTTCTTTTTCACTTGTTCATTTTATACCTTTTTTATGTTCAACATCATGTGGTTTTATTTTGGAAGGGTAGAAACTATGGTGGGAAAAGGAGAAAATCCTTGTTACTAATTTTCCCACTATGTTTCCTCCAGTGTCATTCTAACACAGGATTGTTTGGTGAAAGGATAAATCATTATCATGTTACAGGATGGGTTACATTGAAGAGGCAGCAGCCTACATCAGAAAGTCATTAATGATAAACCCCGGGTACCTGGCAGCACGAGACAACTTAGAAAACATCTGCAGTCACTTAGTGGAAAGATGGCATTTTCCCATGCTAAATGACAGGAGACGGAACTTGGCATATCAGTATGCAATTGACAAAGCAGTTAAGTCTGGATATGATACAGTTTTAGATATCGGAACTGGAACAGGCATTTTGAGGTATGGTTATAATGATATTGTTTAAGTTTGCTGCCTAAAGTTTTCTTAAACAATATGTGTGAAAGAGAGCTATGGCATTTTCCTCTTGCATCAGAGGTTTTTAGTTAGAATCTCATGATCAGCAAAGTCAACCCTTGGAACTACCAACATCATAGTATGAGTACTGGTCAAGCTTTCAAGGTAGTAATCATCGACAGTTATTCATGTAATCTGTAGGCCTCGTTTTATAATCACAGAGCTCCATATAAAGTGAGTGATTTTGATTTTGAAATTAAAAATATTAATTATTCTCCACCAAACCCTATGTTATGGGTACTCATTAGAATCGCCTCATGGAGACGATTCTAATGAGTACCCACAACAAAGGGTTTGAAAGAGAAATAATGGATTTAGAATACCATCACTCCCCCTTATCTGGAGCTCTGTAATCAATATATATATGAAATAGGTTTGAATCGAATTCAGATAAAAATATCCTGCACTCTTACAACCTTCTGGTAGAAAGCTTTTGAAAACAATTTATGAAAAGGAGGAAATGCTGGTAACCAGCAAATTCCCCCTTTTCCAAAAACGTTTTCTATCATTTCAATGACAAATCCCATTGTTTGAGCCTCATTCAATTTGTTGTCTGGAAATGCTTTTAATTATAATGACAAATGAAATTACCTCAACTAATGAGACTTACACCAATTTTAAGAAGAGGAAACACTGTGGGAAAAGGAGACTGTGCTTGTTATCAGCATTTTCCTCTTTTACCGCAATGTTGTTAAAAACCTAGACATCATAAAATTGTTGGATTGTTTGGAACAGGGTTATGAACAAAAGAACCAAATTGTAACTTCATTATTAAACTTTTTTGTTTATTTTGAGACCTTTTCTTTACAATTTTATAGATACTGTACATGTAGAAAATTTCAGTTCATACCTTCAAACTTTTCATTTTGGATTGGTCAAAAACTTCCTATCAGAAATATATAGTGGTATGCTAATCTAGTAAGTTGTTTTCCTACAATAATTTTTATTTTCAGTTTAATGTGTGAGCATTCTGGGGCAACAACTATAACAGCCTGTGATAAATCTAGAGCAATGATAGAAGTTGCAAAGGATGTGCTGATCTCCAACCAGGTTGAAGACAGGATTAAGCTAATACATAAATCATCAACAGATATGTCTGTCCCAAAGGATATTCGTAACAAGTAAATACATGCAGCTGTACTCTTTACCAGATGATAAAACCTCAAACTTGTTAAAACTGAAAACTTTAAAAGATACATCCTTACAGCCAGTGAGAAAAACACTGTTAAAGCTTGATAGTATGTAGAATGGTTTAGAATTTAGTCTGCTGTGTAAATATAGATCAATCACTGATATATATGGTCGAAGGGATAAAGAAACTCAAGGCATTTATCTTCCATTAAAAAAGACAACAGTGATTTCTTTGATGGCCTCAAGAAAATGAAATGTAGTTTCTATTGGTCGTCATCTGTGCAACCCTACAAATGTCAGGGACAATATTTGGCATGAAGATACAAGAATGATTAGTTTCATAAAATGAAATGGTTAAAAAACTGGCTGAGTATAGATGAAGCTTTAAATTTTGCAAATGATCAATTAGTAGGGTCTCTGATAATGAGATTTTTCTTTGTTTGGTTGGAAAGAATTGTTGGCAAAGGGAAAAAATCTGGTCAGCAGAATTTTCTCCCTTTCCCACAATTTTTTCAACAGCCGTCATCTTCAGCGTGTTTTAGATTTGAAATAAAGTGGTTAAACAAAAATTCTGTTTATGCCAAATTAACCCATTATTATAAGGCCTAAAAAAATGTCTGTGTTTAGGGTTTCCCTACCCTACCTAGAAAATGCTGCTAACCCTAAACTTTTTACGCTACAATTGAAAAAAAAAATCTGTCGGGTGTGATTTCGGTACATACTCCATGTAAAAAGTTTTTGGAAAAAAAAATAAATCCCTACCTACCCTACCTACAGCATCTCAGACCGAAACCTTAAACACAGATATTTTTTTGTTAGGCCTAAGCACGGGACACCTTTTTGGAAAAAAAGCAATTTGTGAAAAAATTTATTATAAAAATTTTGCGAGTACATCACCTTTTTACTTGGATTCAGTGCATGACAGCATGTAGCAGAAGGAGAAATTGCTTGTAACAAGCCTTGTCTTGTTACCAGCAATTAATCTTTTTCCCATAATGTTTTCAGAAGCTCTCTTCACCAAAGCCCTAAAAACTCAGGATTGTGTGAAGAGTTAAAGCTTAAAGTATGATACTCAGTAATTGAAACATGTTTTCATTCAGAAGAGGAAACCCCACCTTTTGACATTTGTTTTGATTAGGATTAATCTTAACCCATAACCACACAATCCTGAATTTTAACAACCCCGAGAAAAATAGCCTTTTGAAAACATTGAGGGAAAAGGAGAAAATGCTGGTAACCAGCATCTTCTCCTTTTCCCACGTTTTGAAAAAAATTTCAGTTTTTGAGTCGTTTATTTTGTCATTTGCAAATGATTTCAATTTGGACATGTCTAAAATTTTGTCATTTTGGAAAGGGTTTATTTATGGGAAAGTAAAGGTCGGTGATCAGACTGCACTTTTTTGCAGCTTGATCTTGACCTACACAGTCCCCAAGAGCATGTTTTATTGCATTTTGTCCTAGTGTTAAGTTTATGTCTATCTTCAGAGTCAGATTGGTCGTAACAGAAACATTTGATGCAGGTTTGTTTGGAGAGCATATCGTTTCAACAATGATTCATGCCTGGAGAAATCTACTGTCAACTTCTCCAGTAAGTTTGATTATTGCTTTCAATTCTATATGAGCCAAGCTCTGTGAAAAGGGGACTTAACTCTTTCACTACTAAATGAATAAGCATACTTTTTTCAAAGGCCACTAATACACTTTTACTGCAAGATGAAGAACTACTCTGGTCATAATCTAGAATAAAGTAGTGGACAGTGTAGATCAGAGATCAGACTGCACATTCTGTGCAGTCTGATCTTGATCTACACTGTCCACAAACGCTTATTGTGTCGTCTACAGTAAAGAAAAAGTTAATGCATCTGTGCAGGCCATTGGTCAGTTTTCTGCATGTCATGACTCAAAAGGTTGTTAGACAAATAGATTTTATAGATCCATAATTCTGTGATGACTTACTTGGTTCAGTGCATCACAGAGATGCATCTATAACCCTGTTTTACCAGAGCATGGCTCCTATAGATTAATACTTGTACCAAGATAAGAACAGTACTTGTAAGTTTCCACTGTGGCTTCATAACCACTGTTAGAGTTGTCCAAATTCCAAAAACCACATGATTTGTAATAATGAACATCAACAATGTCCTTGCTCTTCCATGGATTTCTGTTATAGGAAGTAATGAGTTTATGAAAAAAAAAAAGTAAATTTTTACCACACAACTAAAGTTTAGACACATCTAAATTGAAAGCATTTGCAGATGATAAATAAAAAGTGTCTAAAATGATAAAAATCACCAAGGAAAGAGCAGAAAACATCGTGAAAAAAGGGGAAATACTGGCCACCAGGATTTTCTCCTTATCCCACATTGTTTTCAAAAGCCTTCCTCAGGAAGACACGGGACACAGGATTGTTTGGTAAAGGGTCTAACCTTATTTTATGCAGATTATCCATATCAGATGACAAAATAAAACTGAGTTTATTAGACAGCAAAATTTTAGACCTGAAAAAATTCGCAGATGACAAGATAAATGTAACTCAAATTATTTTTTGTTTTTTTGAAGAGTAGAAAAAATTGTGGGAAAAGGAGAAAATGCTGATTACTAGCGCTTTCTCCTTGTACCACAATGTTTTAAAAAGCTCAGGGTCATTAAAACTCTGTATTGTTTGGTAAAATGTTAGCTGAAAACAGTTGGCCCGGCCGGGTAGCTCAGTGGTTAGCATATCTGACTCATGACCTGGAGTTGCGGGTTCGATACCTGATTGCAGCGAACTTTCTTTCCGGCGATTTTTCGGCTTTCACCTCTGATGCATGTGAGCAAAGTAGTCAGTGGCTTTGGAAAGAAAGTTGTGTCAGAACTGGTGTGAGAAAGCCAGGAAACACATGGGTGCATCACTGACTGCCATGATATGACCTAAGCTGTTAAAATGGCATTAAACTCCAATACAATACAAATTTGAAAACAGCTACTTATGTGGCTACTATGTTTTAAACTGATTAATTTCCAGATGGGTACAGCCATTCCATGTGGTGCTACAATGTATGTGTGTGGGATAGAATGTGAAAAAATCAGGAGGCAAAACAGGTTAGGTAGCCTACTTTGCTTTTATACATTAGTACCTAGAACCTTTTCATTGTTAGCTGAACAGCTTGATGGCCTGATTTATATGAGCCATGCTCTGGCAAAAGGGGGTTTGATGCATCTCAATGATGCATTATACCAACCAAGTTGTCACATAAGTGTGGGAAAAATTTAGCTAAAGCAAAAAGTTTTGACACAGGACAGCCTGTGAGGACTGCACAGGCTGACCTGGGTCAATACTTTTTGCAGATGTATTAGACCATTAAACCTCTTTTTCACAGACCATGACTTACTTTGGCACAGTACTTACTACTCTATTCATTACAAAGATGATTTACGTAAACTAATTTGTCTAAGTTCAACTTTGCCACACAGTGCAAGTAATTCCTCTATTGCTCACAGTAATTTATCATGTTTTGGTTATGAGCTTGTTTTTACCTTTGCCTGCCAAGATATTATATCCAATCAAATGGGAAGAGACAGAGTTCTACCTTTTGAATTGACAGCATGAGTTTTTTGGATGTGCAAACTACATATATAATTATTTGGCCAAATGTTACTGTCCATTTCCATTAAACATGTGAAGAAATTTACTTTAGAGCATGCACATGCCATAGTAAATCACTGAGCATGTATATGACATTGTGCATGTACTAGTAAACCAGTTAAAAGTAAATACACTTAACTGAAATAACCTCTTTTAACCTATTGCTTTACAGGCTAATACTACATCTTTAATATAAAAGGTACCATAAATAAAGAGCATTTGATGGAAAGTAATATACCTTTTCGTGGATTATAATATGGTAATTTTCAGGAATGTGATACCTTCTCTTTTCACAAAAATGTTGTTTAATAATGTGTAGAGGGGTTTAAAAAATCCTTCAGTCCAACAACAAAACTAACATTACCAATTGTTTAAGCTTTCCAGTATTCATTCATTTGCTCCTCATATAAATATGAGGTCCTTGTTCTGGCAATCAATTTGTTAACCCTTTATCAAATGACAGAATTTTAGGCATGTGTAAATGTGAATCAAAAATTGACAATTGTTTTTTGGAAGGATAGAAAACATTGTGGGAAAAGGAGAAAATGCTGGTTACCAGCATTTTCTCCTTTTCCCACAATGTTTTCAAAAGCTATCTTCCATAGGGTTGTTAAAAGTCAGGATTGTTTGGGAAAGGTTTAATTGAAAATTCTGGCTTTCTCCCTGCTGATGGTGTTGGTCACATGGTAAGGTCTTTGGGTAAATGGATGCAGCATCTCAGTATAGTACTAATACATGATTAAATTAGCAATTTCTATGATTATATGACTGAAAATTGTTGAAAGCAGTGTTAAACAAATCTTCATCTAATTAACCCTTTCCTACCCAATCCTGTGTTTTAACAACCCTGTGGAAAAAAGCCTGGGAACCAGCATTTTCTCTTTTTTCACACAATATTTCCTACCCTTTCAAAGACAAGTACCATCATTTTAACAACATTTGATTTTTTTTGTCTGCAAACACTATCAATTTTGACACATATAAAATTTTGTTTTTTGGTAAAGAATTAAGTCTTTTTTCACACAGATTGTTGTATCCAATGCTGCAGCACTTAGATTTGACATGCTGTGAGATACTGTGTTCAACTGGTCATGTTGCAGAGGAGCCGTATACAACTGAAAATCTGTCAAGTATTTCTGGTGGTTACAAAATTTTGACCAACATTGCTGAACTTTTAAGAGTCAACTTTACTAACCTCTGTGTATGATAAATTTCTTTCTACTTCATTCCCTGGACATCTTTTTGACCTTTTTTTTTTTTTCAAGCAGCCAGTGGTTTTGAAGTAATTTTGTTGTGTGAAATACTGTTATCCTACCAACAAACATATTAAGGATTACGACCCCTAACTCATCGGTAAATATCATGTAACATCAACGTTTTTGTTAAGACTATTCTGCTAATCTCGGCAGCTTCCGTCTTTTGATATGAGAGTTAGGGGCTGTAGACTCACTAACTCATCGGTAAATATCGTGTAACATAGACGTTTTCGTAAAGGCTATTCGGCCAATCTAGGCAGTTTCCGTATTGTAATATGAGAATTAGGGGCCGTAGACCTTAAGTACAGTGTTGAAATAGCTCTACTCTTTTTTGCGCCAAGAGCAACATAAGGTGCTTTTGTAGACAGTGAGATCAAGATAAAACTACATAGACAGTGCAGCCTAGGTCCATATTCACCAACCATTCTCAAGAACACTCTAGATTTAGAAAATAACATAACTTCTGATTGGCTAAACCATTTGGTTTAGCCAATCAGAAGTTGTGTTACTTCTAAATTTAGAAACTTCTTGAGGAATAGATCAAGAATGTTCTTAAGAATGATTGGTGAATATGGGCCCTGGTCGTTAATGTACGCCGACCAACTGTCCAATATTTCGCCAGATTTTCTGGTCAAAACAGCCTTAAAGACTCTACAAGAAGCGTATTTGTATGGAATAAAAAAAAAAAAAAAGGTTTCATGTCAAGGCCTGATATTAACTTTTGGGGTAGGTTTCCCTTATTCAGTTGAATTATGGGACACCTCACTCTCCGAAATGCTAAATCTCAGGTGTTCATTTTTGGTATCTTCGAGATCATGATGTCCAGCCCTGTTATTATACCCGTAAATGGCTTTGTGAAAGCAAAGAAAAAACATATTGCTTGCTGAAATTGTTTCCGTTAGAAATAGGTCAAAGTAGAAAATTGTTTGCTTGGGTCCCCCAGCTTTCTATCACATAGATATAAGCCTTGCTCTGGCAAAATGGGGCCTAATGTATCTCCGTAATGCATTATACCAAGCAATTCTTTACATAATTGAGGATCCTTAAAATCCAATAGGTAGAACAATCAGCTGAATCATGATGTACACTGTCCTTTGATATGTATAGTAACAAACAGCAAAAAGTTTTGACCCATGTTTGATTGAGCAGGCTGACGTGGGTCGATAATTATCGCAGATGCATTGAGCCCCCATTTTACAGAGTATGGCTCATTTAAGTAAAATGAGGAACAGTTTTTAAATCTATAGGAACAACATGATAACTTCCTGCTAGTATTGGAATTTTGTGACAAGTCAAGAATCAATTGATTAAAAACCACAATGGAAACAAATATTATATTTATCATGCCATGGCTAATTTAAACCTTTACCAAACAATACAGTGTTTTCACCTTTCTGATGAAAGCTTTTATAAACCTTCTTGGAAAGGAGAAAATGCTGGTAACCTGCATTTTCCTTTTCCCACAGTGTTTTTTATGTGTTTAAATTCAAATTTTATCATTCTAGCCACATTAATTTTGTCTTCCTCAAATGCTTTTAATTTGGACAAGTCTAGAACTGTCTTATCTGGTGAAACATTGATAGGTTAATTACCATTTATCAATTATTATGTGTCATATCTTTGCATTATGTTTTTACAACAGGAATTGGAAAGTTTGAATGTAGGAAAGACCTGGCTGTGTGATCTATATGTTAAACAAAAAGGCAGGCTGGATGCACTTGCTGTATGGTTTGATCTGCATTTAGATGATACAGTCACGATATCAACGGCAGCAAATAACAAAACATGCTGGGAACAGGCTATATACCCTATCACAAGCATCACAAGACACAGCTCAGCAGGTTATTGTTGTGTAATACATGTATTGTTAACTTCAATCTCCCCATGGTACTTCATGGCTTAGTGATATTGGTGTAGGATTCCTAAATGATTTTACCAAGATTTGAAACATACTGTAGCCCATCATGGCATTGTGGTAAAATGAGCAACCAAGTATAACCATTACAAGATTTTGGTTGGTTTAGAAACAGCCTCACAATAATTGGTTCAGTTTTTAATCGGTCGGCGTGAGCTGGACGATTAGAGAGACCACAACTTTCGGAAATCCGTCTGCTGAGGGCAAACTGATCTAACTGCAACTCGTGACAGCTTTTTCCTACAGTCTAATAACACTAATACTAGCTGTTGTGACCTTATTACGTTGAACTTTTAACCCTAATAAGCCATAAGGAATGGTGTCAGTGATAAAGCAACAACTTATGAATGAAACAAGAGCGAATCCAGGAGTATCTGGATTATGTTACGAGCACACCTTGTGTTGAAAAGATGATAGGTCATTTGGCCTGGAGCAAGGATAAACTTGCAGTGAAACGGAATTTGTAAGGAAACATTGCTTTAAAAGAATTTGAAAATTTAGATTGGTTTGCCTTGGAGCAAACTGATGTACATGCTGGCGGTGAAAGCTGTTTAAAAAAGTAATCTGCCGTTGGCAGTTTAATGTAAGCAAAGTGAAGTGTGTGAAGCAGTGTGGGACGAAGGATGTAGAGTTGTTTAAGAGTTATTACCCTAGTGGAGAAGCCATTACATAAACATTTTCAGAATGGTCCGGTTATCCCACACTTTCAACCTTAGAAACCAGACTGTCCATTCACTATACTGACCAGCATATATTTGATTATGCATCTTTCAGCATAGGATGTATTAAACCTTGGGCTACTAAGTGCGAATTTATGACCTTTTCCGGACATTGTAGATCAAGATCAGACTGTATACTACATGCTGTCTGATTTTGTATCTTTAATGTCCGACAAGAAGATATTTTTTCCAAAACAAAAATACCTTTGAAGTAGTAAAGAACTGGGTTTTTACTGTCAGCTTGAAAGTTTCATTTCAGTTATTTAGCAGGTTAAAGGTTAAATTGTTTTCATAACCCCTATTCCTCTCCTTCCAACCATGGCTCTACCATTTTACACGCTCACTAACATGTTTCTTTTTGATGACATGTTTAAGACTGGAATCAGTCTATTAACCGTTGGCCACACAATCTTGTCGGGCTTTAAAAATGTAGTGGGAAAACAGCATACATGTATTAAGCATGTTCTCTTTTTCCTCACAGCGTTTTTTCATCATTTGAAAGATTTTCAACATTTTGTCATTTGGTAGAGTTAAACAGATCATTTTCTTAGATGGAAAAAACCCTGAAACTGCAATACAAAAAACTCACTTAACGTCATATTCTCCATGTCTGAATCAACTGACCAGGGAAAAAGCCTCTTTGGAGAGAACAGATTCAGACCAGATTCAGACCAGACTGCACAGAACATGCAGTCACTCAAATTTTGGATCTGCTATTCCTATTACTTATGAGATATCGCAGTCAAGACAGCAATGACCCTGCAATAATTAGGTTGCTTTTCCACGCTTATCAGATCTATTTCATTAATTGAGTGCTTTAGTGTAAAACTCTCAGTAACATGTTTGTCTCATCAGCATTCTGGTTGACTCTCATCCTCTCCATATTCCAGATTAAAAGCACAAGGTTTACTGTAGTGATGCTCTTGCTCATTACAATGATTCAATACAATGGCCCATGTTCTCCAGTGACATATATATAGTCGCTTTTGAAGACAATAAAAGATCAAGATCAGACTGTCCTTTGAATGCAATGCAGATCATTATCACAGACATACATATTGAATATCTTGTCTGTTTATGAATAATTTATATGAAAAAAAAACTTGACACTGAAATTGTAATGTTTGGATATTGTTTTCTGACTATAAAAGGCCAAACCTGAGTGTTTTAACCAAACTTTCCCGTTTCTGATGACCCCGAGGAAGAAGGCTGTTAAAAACATTGTGGAAAAATGCAAATAACTGTCGTTTTCTCCTTTTCTCACAATGTTTTTTTTACCATTTCAAAGATTCAAATCATCATTAATTTGGTCTACATTTCATTCATCATGTGCAAATGCTTTCGTTTTGGACAAGTCTAAAATTACATCATTTGGTAAAGGGTTGAGGGTTTGGTAGATACTACATGCTTTGAAAGTAATGTGGGAGAAATTGGCCAGCCGATGTTTTGAACAGAACAATCTTGCCAAGGACAATTTAGGCAGCCGAAAAACGTATGGTAGGACAATTTGTCAAGATAAACGCTATCAGCCAAAAGTCATCACTCTGATAGCCATAATACAGGCACATTCTATACGACATATTCATCATGTCCATCATTCAATATGGATATTATTGATAATATCTGACAGTATGTTACAGTATAGTTTCAAAAGTTGCAAAAGTTACAGAAAATAATACATGTATTTATATTTTCTTAATCTTTCTCGTATAAAAGGTTGGTAGGTACTGTTATTCATGATGAGTGATATCTAAAGCTTGAAAATCGGTATTTCTGGTCAGAATAGTCACTTACATTCTACGTTTTATTGCTGTCGACTGGCAGACATACATCTTTAGCATTCCGTTAAACTACATGTACTAATTTGTAAGGGACGGAGAGTTTCTGCGTGACTCAGTTATAAAATGTCTATCCCATACATAGTTCAAACAGCTGCCATTTGATTTGTGATTTCAAACCACTGTAGTTATTCAGTGTCAACCGATTACAGTGCTGACAGCACTTTGATTGTATTAGTAAAAGACCCAAGCAGCAAAGAACTTAATGACCCAAGAAAAACAGTGCTTGTAAATGACAAGAAGAATAATCCTTGTAAATGACCAAGAAGAACAGTACTTGTAAATGACCAAGAATAATAGTACTTGTAAATGACCAAGAAGAATAGTACTCGTAAATGACCAAGAAGAACAGCAGTTGTAAATGACCAAGAAGAACAGCAGTTGTAAATGACCAAGAAGAATAGAACATGTAAATGATGCAATAAACGTAGTAATTGTAAATGTCTCAAGAAGAATAATGCTTGTAAATGACCAAGAAGAATAGAACCTGTAAATGACCCAAGTAGAATAGTATTTGTAAATGATTTGATAAATATAGTACTTGTAATTGACCAAATGAGAATAGTACTTGTAAATAACCCAAGAAGAATATTAATTGTAAATTATGCAATAAACATAGTACATGTACTTGTAAATGACCAAAAAATAATAGTACTTGTAAATGTACTGGTGTGAGAAAGCCAGGAAACACATGTGTAGGTGCAATGGCCACTGTGATATGACCTAAGCTGTTAAAACGGCATTTAACTCCAATACAAACAAACAAACCGTCTGTCCACTTGTTACTCCTTGTACAGCTACATGTACATGCAGCTACTCCTTTACTTTCAATGAATTATCTGCTGCAGCTTGATGTCAAAGGAAAATTACTTACTGCATTAGAACAAAGTTGTTGTTTGATATATTTGTATGGATAAATATTGGGAGAAAAGATCTTTTTGTTGTTACAATAAATTCCTGCTTTCCTCATTAAACATGTTTTTCAAACATCTGTCATCTTAAGATATCAAAGTTACATATAAGTAGTTTTGTAAATATTATTTTCTACTGGCTTTCATTTAATTAGAGAAATATCTTTCAGAGCATGACAGCTGCAGGATAAAGAAGAGAGAGACACTACGCATATTGTTTCATTTCGAACAAGACTGTTTACGACTTGATAAATGCGAAGTGGTGCAGTCCATGCAACCTCAAGAGAGACAAACCAAAAGAGTAGATAACCCGTTTGCCCATGCAAATATAGACACATGTAATGGGAAAGCTGAAGAATGCCAAAAATCTGTGATATGCCATGTCACGAATTGTAGCAAAGTTTGTAAAGAATCAGAGTTACCATTTAGGAAAAGAAAAATGGAACAGGTGCACAGTAAAAATGTATCTGAATGCCATCCTGAAACAATGGAAATACCTGTAACTGAAGATACAAGAGATACAATTATGACTCCAGATGAGCCCATTGTTAGAATAGCTAATGGTTCAGTGGAAGTGACTGATATATCAAATGGAAATGGTGCTTTACACAGTTGTGGTTCAAAGGCTGTAACATCTACAAGTGAAATAGGAGTTAATATCATTTCTAATAGAAGGACCTCTACCGATGTCTATTTAGGTATGGAGAGGTGCTCTTTAGATTCGCAGCAAGGTAGTACTTATGGAGCAGAACAGTGTTATAGTAGTAGTGAAAGTGCATGTACCTTGCCTCAAGAAGCTGAAAAAGTATCCTTTTCTAAACTTACATTCCTGTCAGATGAAGTTGACATTGAATATCTCAATGACATCCATTTAAACAAGCATATGTGTCAAGTTCTTGGACACTTTAAGACTATAAACAAAGGCAAGCCTTTATCTTTGCTGCTAATCTCCTCTAGGTTATCTCTGTTAGCTATTCAAGCAAAAAAGATAGGATATGATTCCGTAATCCATGCAACACTTGATGACCATCATAGGACTCTGCAACAGGTGGCTGCACTGAATGCTTGTAATGTAGGGGAAATCACTCTGATTGACTTGACATACTTGAGGGAAACAAACATCAAAACTGATGTGATTGTATGGGATGTTGTGGAGCCATGTGGAGCATTTAAACAACAAGTGTTAGAAGATATAACATATCATAGGTAAATGATCTTTTGATGCTTGTGAAACAATTTTTTCTATTTTGCTTTTTTCCATTACCTCCTGCATACAATAATTATTGTTTTTTGCAGAAGACCATTTTTAGCTCGAATGTTTTTGAAGAAAATGTCAAGGTATTGCTGTAGCCCCGATGTCTGCTTCATCATCATGCAAAAACTTTGATATTTTACAATATCTCTGTTACTTCTAGAGATATTTAGAACAAGTTGGTAACTATCAAAAGGAGAACCCATGCAACAGAGTCTTGCAACTCTCAAAGTATTTTTGACACAGTTATGCCTCTTTTATATCCAAAACCTTTGAAATATTCTAATATCTCTGTTATTACTGAGGATATTTACAGACAAAATGTAAGGTGTCAAAAGGGAAACCCATACAACAGGGGCAGGCAACTTTCAAAGTATGTATGACACAGTTATGCTCCGTCTTTGACTTAAAATTTTTACTGAAAATCATGTAACTGTAGCCGAGCATTAGCACCTGCATGCAGTGCTCTTGTTGAAAAGTTTGTCATCAAATGAAAGAATTGCTTGTACCGTATCATATACTGCAAATTTGTTTCAAGTTCATTGAGTTAATTGTTTAGTCAAAAATATTGTGAATTAGGGTATTCAAGTGAATTAGCAATTACAGATTATTGATGCCTTACTGTTTTTCTTCATTTTGCATAAGTCAAGACAATTTCATTAATTTACATAGTATCTAGATAATTCTCCTATTTTGTCAGTAACTTAACCCTTGTCCTGCCGAATTTAATTTGTTGACAATTACATAAATAGACTCCGCTAAGTTTATTGGCATTGAGCTGGGTTTATATGACCAAATTTACTGGTAAAGCAGTGGAGAGTGGAGAGCAAGATCAGACTGCAAGTATGTGCAGGCTGATCTTGCTTTACACTCTCCACATAATACATATTTGGTCGCGAACAGCGGGATAAGGGTTAATTATACTAGGAATGTTGTAGATAACTGAATGGAGAAGATAAAGAAAAGATCGCGAACAATCTCTCATTTGATCTAGGTGTCAAATATTTAACGGTAGGAGGCAGTGCCGGGTAGGTCAGTAGTTAGCATATCTGACATGTGACTTGGTGGTTGCAGGTTCAGTGCCAGTTCCTTCTGGAGATTTTTCACCTCTCACCTCAGATGCAAATGAGAAAAGCAGTCAGTGACTTGGAAAGAAAGTTGTGTCAGTACTGGTGTGAGAAAACCAGGAAACACATGCATATGTGCACTGACCGCCATGATATGACTTAAACTGTTAAAACGGTGTTAAACTCCAATACAAACAAACATTAATGGAAGGACTCTAGCAAACCTCCTTAACATTGCACGAATTATTTGCTTCCTTTACTTGATGTACAAATAATGAATCTTAAGATGAAGTCAAAATGGTTAAACACTTTACCTCACAATCCAGAGTTTTAGTTACAGTAAGAGAGTTGGCTTTTGAAAACATTGAGGGAAAAAGAGAAAATGCTGTGACCTCTTTTTGTCACAATGTTTTCTACTTTTGCAAAGACCATTTCCATCATTTGAGCAGCATTTATCATCTGCAAATGCATTTAATTTGGGTGTCTTCAATTTTGTTTTTTGGTAAAGGGTTATAAGTCTTTCCATTGATTTCAAAATCGATTTCCAATCTGTTTCTTTTTACATAGTTGCCGGATGTAAGCAGCCTTGGTCTTCCTGTGTTTAACTGTCCCCTCACTGAATGTACTAACAATGAATTTTAAGTATTTTAAGTCAAAATGGTTACACCCTAGTGTTGGGTAATCGGTTTAAAATCACAATCAATTATCGCTCTATAATTGGAAGAGCAAACCAACTAGCTATCAGTTGTACAATTGGTTTCTCCGTGTAACTGAGAACGCTTTTTTGCTTTAAATACTGTGACAACTTGTCTACATGATTTTAAGTTTATAAAGATGTTATGTTTTGTATTTTAAAAATCAGAGGAAATACATCAAACCCCTGCACCCCCCTCCCCCGTCTGTTAAAGATCTATATTTTCATTTCATAAAACAACCATTTTTTTTTCACTCATGAACAGTGTTTTAGCTTGCACGTATGTTTTATTCAGAGATATGTGTAAATTCACCATTTAAATTCATTATTAAAGATGAAAAATAGTTTGAAGTGCCTCTGATCGGACGATGCCACACTGATCATTGTAGTGTCATGGATTTTCACGGTTTTTTTTTTTTGCGAAATACTTTTCATGTCAATTAATTTTTGGAGAAGTTTTTTACCGCATGATTTGACATGAATTTGTCATTTAGAATAGCAGGTAACTTTAAAATCTTTCACTTTACACTAGATAAGAGGATTAACACCTTTATTATGTTTTCATAAATGATTCGCCAGCTTGATTACCTGTGATAAACAGAGCCGCGAGTGTCCTTCGCATTTGATACTGATCGTGTTTATTAAAGCCCATATTTCTACAGGATGCATGTGAGCTAAGTTATATGAAGCTTTAGACGATAAATTCATGCGTCAGATATTTTTGAGCGTCAAAGACAGGTCATTTCAAATTTCCAAGCGTCAAAACCCAGGGTCAGGGGTCAAATGAGAAGCTTGCCGAGTTGTCAAATTTTGTCAAGACAATCATGGACAAAAATTTCTTGCTCGTTTTTTCTGGCCAATTTTTTCGTGTTTGTTATCCACCATATGGAATCCAAGAGTGTTATCCACCATATGGAATCCAAGAGTGTGAGTAATATTAGTCGCAAAGCCAAGCGCTAACAACCAGTATTCACGTTTCGGGACCGAGTGAGTTCCGGGACCGACTACAGTCAATTCCAGGATTTCTCAATCGCTCATCGCAATCGGAAGCCAAAACCAACTGAATTTCAACTATAGTGGATCATCAATCCACCACTATTAAACCCTTTACCACACAATCTGGAGTTTTAATGACCCTAAAAGTAATGGCTTTTAAAAACATTGTACGAAAAGGAGAGAATGCTGGTAACCATTGTTTTCTCTTTTTACCACAATATTTTCTACCACAATATTTTCTACTCTTTTACAAATTCCACAATTGCAACCACTTCTTATTTGTTGTCTGCAAATGATTTCGAATCAGACTTGACTAAAATTGTGTGGCTTTGGTAAAGAGTTAATATGCATGTATATTCTCCTTCTGTCAATAATTTTCAGGGAGACATCTCTGAAGAAAGATGGCTTGTTAGTTCCAAGTAACATACGTATCA
This sequence comes from Hippopus hippopus, assembly GCA_946811185.2. Classification (NCBI taxonomy): domain Eukaryota; kingdom Metazoa; phylum Mollusca; class Bivalvia; order Cardiida; family Cardiidae; genus Hippopus; species Hippopus hippopus. The sequence goes on along the minus strand of OX328100.1, from coordinate 27,407,355 downwards.
TGGGTCTGTTTATAGAGTCAGACAAGCTCGATGATTTAAGTCATGTGATAGGAAATGAAAGAACCCTTGACTTCAAGATAGCAGAGCACATCAATGTGTTCCAGGTAAAAACAAAACTTAATGAAAGCTACTTTGTCCTGTTTTATCTCTTTTCTGTTTCTCACGGAGAAGATTTTATTAACCCCTCATTACACAATCCCTAGTTTTAAGCACCCAGAAGAAGGCTTTTGAAAAATTTGTGGGAAAGGGGAAAATGCTGCAAACCAGCACTCTCTCATTTTCTCACAATGGTTTTACCCTATCAGAGACAGAAGTCATATTTTTTGAGCTACATTTGTCATCTGCAAATGCTTTCAAATTGGTTGGGTACAAATTTTTGTCGTTTGTTAAGACTTATCAAATTACCATACTTACGAGAACTTTTGTTTCTTACAGCAGATGACTATAGGAAGCATGATAGCATCTGCAACTGGAGCAATTGCTAGTTATGAGCAGTTTTCCCTTATTTGACAATGTTATCATTTGTGTATATCCATGGATTAAACGCACTAATCAAGGTTGGCTAAAATCCATTTTTTACACAAATATTCATAAATCTGTATGCTTCAAATTTGTTTTACTATAACCTCTAGACCCTATGTTTTAACAACTCTGAAGCTTTTGCAACCATTGGGAAAAAGAGAAAATATTGGTAACAGGCATTCTCCCCTTTTCCCACAATGTTTTCTACCCTTTCAGAGACAAGTCTTATCATTATACCCTCATTAAATTTGTCGACTGCAGTTGTTTAAAATTTGGATGAGTCCAAGATTTTGTCATATAGTAAAGAGTAAAAGAACTGTTGAGCTGTTACACCAATGATTCAAGGTCATTCTGTGGTAAAATGATAAAGTGCTCATAGTTCACAACTTTTTCACTTGTACTGATAAATAAAACTTTATTTAACTCATTACCAAACGACAAAATTTTAGGTTTGTCCAAATCGAAAGCATTTGCAGACGACAAAATAAAAGTGACTGAAAATTTGAAATTTGTTTTGTGAAGGGTAGAAAACATTGTGGGAAAAGGAGAAAATGCTGGTTACCAGCATTTTCTCCTTTTCCCACAATGTTTTCTAAAGGCTTCTTTCTCAGGGTCATCAAAAGTAGGGATTGTGTGGTAATGGGTTAATGTCATTTTATCTTTGTATATAAGGATGTTTTCAGTTGTCTGCTGTAACTTTGTTTCAGAGGCAGATTTGTAAGAGAAATACATATCAAACACACTGATTATTCCAGCAGACTCTTCTTGTCTTCAAATACGGGTCATCAAAGTTTCGCCATATTATTTTTTAGTCTTAACCATTCTAGTGCTTAGTAGATGAAACAGACATTCCTAGCCAGCAATAAAAAAGCAAATGCAAATATTACAATTTCAAAGCTGTTTTTTGTGAAAGTATCTGGCAAAGAAGTGGACACTTTAGATCCAAGGTCAGACTGCATGTTCTGTGCTTCCTGATCTATAAATATACTGTCATCATAAACAAAAGCGTCTGCAAGGGCTAAGGTGATTTCAAATACAAAGTTCAGCATGTATACACGTATTTTGTTTTCTTCTACATAGATGCTGAACCATGTAAACATAGACATGTCAACTCTGAATCACACCAAGTTGTCAGAGACATTCGAGCTGTTTGACCTTGACCTTGTGTCAGTCCCATCACAAGGACAATCTTCATTGTGTTCCATCCAGAAGAGTGTGGAAAGAACTGTGGATGTGATAAATACAGGACAAATATCTGCTCTAGTCTATTGGTTTGAAATTAGATTGGATGAAAAAAACTCTGTGTGTACACTAGACTCTAGGTACCACTGGAAACAGGCAGGGGTCATAGTGAAAGGTGATCATATGGTTATCTCAAAGGAGAAAGTGACAACTCGGATTACATTACAAAACAGTTGTTTAGATGTTTCTGTGATCAAGTGAGTTTGCTTCTGTGATGCACCTTGTTTATATCATTACCTTGTAAGACAGGTTTGCTGAACCCTGTACCAAACGATTCCTACTTTAAATAACCCTGAGGAAGAATGCTTTTGAAACCATTTTGGGAAGAGAGGAAATTGCCGGTAACCAGCATTTTCTCCTTTACACAAAGTTTTCAAACATGTCAAGAACAGTTCAATTTTGAATCGCATTGTCTGCAAAATGCTCTCAAGTTAGACAGGTCTTCAATGTAGTCATTTGGTAAAAACTTAGAACAGTTCTGAAAACAGAACATCATTGTAAAGCAGAGATGATCAACATAAATAAAGGTTTAACCCTTTACCACACATTCCCTACTTTTAACAACCCTGAGAAAGAAGCCTTTTGAGAACATTGTGGGAAAAGGAGAAAATGCTGGTAACCAGCATTTTCTCCTTTTCCCACAATGTTTTCTACCCTTTTCAAAACAAATTTCAAATTTTTAGTAACTTTCATTTTGTCGTCTGCAAATGGTTTCATTTTGGACCAGTCTAAAATTTTGTCATTTGGTAAAAGTTAACATCATTGTGTGCAAAAGCATTTCAGTATTAGCAGAAGTTGCTCATTAGAAGAAAATTCTCAAAATTTTGCAACAATGCTTTTCAAAAGTTTTCTGCTACATGGGTATATTAAGTTGCATTTGACATGGACTAAGTTTCAGGCAGGATTTTTGCAATAGACACTCATTGACTGTTAGTGATTTTGCTTTTGGATATTCTTATCAGATGTGGAGTTTAACAACTTTTAGAGAATATTGTATTACGGTGTGTGCCCCGAGTCATATGAATGCATAAATACAAACCTACATTCTTTTATTTCAACCCTTTACCACACAATCCCGACTTTTTAAAACACAGTGGGAAAAGGAGAAAATGCTGGTAACCATTTTCTCCTTTTCCCACAATGTTTTCAACCCTTACCAAATCAAATTATGATTTTTGAATTGCTTTTATTTTGTTGTCTGCAAATGCTTTCAATTTGGCCAGTTTGAAAATTTTGTTGTTTGGTAAAGAGTTAAATTCATTGTAACAAAACAGTTGCAATGTTACATACAATGAGCAATTTATCAATTTGTTGAAATATTTGTTATAGCAGATTCCATTCCTCTGTCATCAATAAATACAAATTTGATGCTGTTGGAAAAGAAGCCAGAGGCTTTGTAAGAGTGTTACGCAAAATACTGGTGATAGAAAGTCTAGGAAGCATGAATATGATCACTGACTTTCATTCTGTGAATGAAATAATGTGGAAATAGCAATAAATATGGAATAAAAAACCAAATGGCTTTTTCATTGTCAGTACATCATTTAAAACTTCTATTTTTTTACACAAGATGTTGTAAAGTTTGCAGAGCTTAAACTCTTTACCAGCTGACAAAAGTTTTGACTTCTCCATTTTGAAAGCATTTGCCGACAATATATTAAATGTATTTGCAGACAATAAATAAATGTGGCTATTCTAAAGATGGGGGTTGTTTTTGATTGAAAAGAAAACACTGGGTAAAGGAGAAAATGCTGGGAACTAGCACTTTCTATTTATCTTACAGTTTTCTTTTTTAGGAGCCCTCTTTGATCAGATAAGTAAAACCACAGGTTTGTTTGGTAAAAGCTTAACCCTTTATCACATAATCCCAAGTTTTAACCACCCTAAGGAAAAAGGTTTTTGAAAATATTCTGGGAAAAAGAGAAAATACTGGTAACCAGCATTTTCTCCTGTACCCAAAATGTTTTCTAACATTTTTTAAAGCAATCCTAAAATTTAATCCACATTTAATTTGTCATCTGCAATAGCTTTCATTGTTGAACTGTGTGATATTCTTTCGTGTGGTAAAGGGTTAATTTCAAACTAATACAACAAACCATACTTGAAAAAGAATATCTCTATATCCATATACACCAACATTGTTACAGCAAGATATTCTTCAAACAGCATCTAATAATTGTGTGCTGTCATAGTTATTTCCTGTGAAATTTTACATAAGTGTAGATACCTCAAAATGTCCACAAGTGAAATATCAGTGACAGGTTTCTCATTCTATAGTCATCTATTTCTTTAGAAAGCTTTAAAAATGTAGCATCAAAAAGAGAAATTGGCATTCGTTATTTGCCACAAATGACAGTGTTTTCAAGAGTTGTTTGCCAGAGGTGATGTGATCATCAAGCAGTCACGGGTGGAGGGCGGATAGAACCAGCACTGATCATAATCTTTCTCATCAACTTCTGTATCCTTCCAAGATCTGTTTGGTCAAATGAAACGTTGGATTTCACAATGTTTCGCAGTTTCTCTTTGTATGACTTGTTTGCCTCTAGCAGCTCACTGGATTTGAAAGGAAAAGAGAGCATTAATTATTCCTTTACCAAACACCATAATTGTTTAGACTTGTCCAAATGAAAGCAATTGCAGATAGCAAATTAAATGTTTTTCAAATGATGGGATTTTTATTTGAAAACGTGGAAACTATTGTGGGAAAAGGAGAAAATGCTGGTTACCGGCATTTTCTCTTTTTTCCTACAATGTTTCAAAAATCTTCCACCTCACAGTCCTTAAAACATGGGATTATTTGGTTTAAGGTTGACTTATCAATACCCACAATCAATTAAAGTAGTAATATTCAGAGCTTATGTCTCAACATGCAGCATTTAATCTGAGCATCAAGTATTTGCTATAGGAATAATGATACTTCTTAACAGTAAGAATTTTATATACTGCTTTTCACTGACATGATGTGTTTTAAATATTTTCTGTGTAAGACCAAAAAATAGTTGTATATTCTATGCAATTCTGTTTAGAAAGAGACCATTGGCTTAGAGAAAGCATTACTATGTTATTGGCGACCAAATGTCAGGGGTGAATGCACAGCCACATTTGCCATATAAGTGAAATTCTGTTGAAATGGTGTTAGACTATCAACAAAATTTACAAAACATAAAACTCAAGAGGTTCAGTTCTGGCTGAATGAAGCCAGGTATAAAATTTTGAGCCATGCTTGGGCAAAAGTGGGGTTTAACTCTTTACCAAACAACAAAATTTTGGACTGGTCCAAATTGAAGGCCTTTGCAGACTACAAAATTGATGTGACTCAAAAATTGAAGTTTCTAGTAGGAAGGATAGAAAACATTGTGGAAAAAGGAGAAAATGCTGGGTACCAGCATTTTCTCCTTTTTCCACAATGTTTTCAAAAGGCTTCTTTCACAGACGCGCCAGCATTTTCTCCTTTTTCCACAATGTTTTCAAAAGGCTTCTTTCACAGACGCGTAAAAACCCGGTACTGTTTGGTAAAGGGTTAAAGCATCTCCATGATACCAAACAGGTCAACAAATAATCATGGATCCATAAAATCCATTTTGTCAAGCAAACAGCAGAGGACATGCAAAAAAATTACCACAAGCATAAAGTTTTGACCCATGTCAGCTTGCACAGATTGCTCAGCCTAGCCTGGGTTCGATACTTTTTGCTGATGTATTAAACCCCCTTTTCACAGAGCATGGCTGAGTTTAATTATTTTCTTACCCCTGACATTGAAAATTATCAGTTACTGCCCTTTTGCTAGGAATTGTTAGCAAAATGATTGATTAAATAGTCTATTATGCCTCTTTCAACATTATTTCAGTCATTTCACAGCAAGAGCTGATTTCTTCAAGTTTGTCTCAGGTTTCCACCAGTACTAGACTAGGGTTCAGAGGTGTCTTTACCAAGGACACCCTAACAAAAACCACAGTGCATCAAACATGGATCAAACCTAGGACCTGTAGGAAAGACCAACAAAACCTCAATGCCTTGAGGTCTCAAACTAAGGAGCTGCTGGATATAGACTTACACACCTTCACAACTTAGCATGCTTGACCTGATGAGCAGACAATACTGGTTACAAATAGTCATTATGAAGATGTAACTCGGCACAAAATATATAAACTCAACCTCTTAAGATGAAGTCTGAAAATATAATCCATTGAAACTCAGATTTTTATCTGAAAGGTTTGACTTAACAAGCCCATGGTACAGATTGAAGATCAGACTTCACAGGATGTTCAGTCTGATCCTGATCTATGCCTCCACAGAAGCCTCTGTTTTTGCCTACGGGACTGACAGGGTAAGTGTTCCTGTGGGCACAAAATGAGACGTATAAACTTACATGAATTCAATTTCTCCATTTTTGTTTGAGTCACAAGCTTTCACAAACTTCTCTAATGTAACTTTTTTCAATGGTATTGAGACAGCCTGCAGAAATATAGAAGAACTGGAGACTAAATCATACTGCACTGTTTAGCCTGCAGAAATACAGAAGAACTAGAGACTAAATCATACTGCACTGTTTAAGTTTCAAATTCATAATTTCAGTAAATAAAAAGGTTATAGCAGCTGCATTTAGATCTGCTTTTAATAGAAACAGCACCTATCAACGATGGACAATAAAACCATTTCAGCCCTGTGCCAATAATCTGGAATTTTTAGCTTTAGTTGAAATTTATTTTTAGGAAAGACGTCTTTGAAAAACATTGTGGGAAAAGGAGAAAATCTTAGTAATCAGCATTTTCTCCTTTTCCAAAATGTTTGCACTTCTTTCAAAAACAAGTCCCATCATTTAAACCATATTGAATTTATAGTCTGCAAATGTTTTCAATAGAGACAAGTCTAAAATCTTGTTGTTTTCTAAGGAGTTCAGACAACTAGAGGCGCTTGAGCGCCTGTATCGCTCCACAGGCCTGATATTTCTATAATGGCAAAAGGAAGTTTTTAACAATTATCATTCAATCCTGCATTTTAGCTCACTGAAGAAACAATTTGGTAGACAACCACCATAGGAACTTACCTGCAAAACAACAATGAAACCCCAATGAATAGTTTTAGAGAAGAAATTTTTCAAAGATTTTACTTTATACCATAAAAGGAAAATGAGTCTCCCATAAAAGCCATGTTTTTTGACAGATCTTTTTTTTTTTAAGGAATTCTGTAAACCTGTATCTAAGGAACATTCCTGCAAAATAATAATGCTATCCAAATAGCGGTTTGGGAGGAGAAGATTTTTAAAGGTTTTTTACTTTGGTTGCCATGGCAACCAGAATTCTTCATGGAACACAATTATTTGAAGGAATTTGAAAGAGGACCACCAAAGGAACATTCCTGTGAAATTTGGTAAAAATCCAGTCAATAGTTTCTGAGGAGAATTTTTTTAAAGAAAAAGTTTACGGACGCACGCACGGACGAACGAACGGCGGTCGGACGCACGCACGACGGACACAACGCCATGACAATAGCTCGCTGGCCTTCGGCCAGTGGAGCTAATAAGCTATTTGATTCTGTTCAGTTCTCACTACACTTGCAGCAGAAAAATGATAGGACATTAAAATATCACCACCTGCAGGCTGTTTTATGTTATGTAGCTGACGACTTATAAAAAATTTATAGAGAAAGGAGAAATCATTTAGTACAAGTAACTTCTCCTTATGCTATGGCTGCAAGAAAAAACAAGAGCACTGCATGCGAGTGCCATGGTTAGGTTTTAGCTGCTTTCTCATTGAAAAACTTTCAGTTGAAAATTGCCAGCCATGGGCTGCTTTCCCACATAAACATTGTCGAAACGATGATCAGCAGTGAGAGAGGAATGAATCCTGTCACAATGACTATCATTAATCCTCGGAAACAAATAGGCCAAGCTGGGGATCCAAACCAGCACCCTCCGGTTCTAAAGTCCTGTGCCCTACCAACTGTGCTACTGGGGCTCACCAGAGCTCTAAGCAAATGTCAGAGATATCAGAAAAAATTCAAAATCTATGCAACACCACAACACAGACAACAGGGCTATGGCAATACCCTAATGTTTCTTTCAAAACCAGCTGAGCTAAAAAAGTCATCTACAGTTTGTGTTTAGTATTACAAATACATGTTTTATAGAAAACTTTATCTATAAAAGGCATCAGACACCTAATTTTAAGGCAAACTTGGCCCTCTCCTACCCTTATCCACACAATCCTATGTCTAAAAGCACTAACAGAGAAGGCTTTTTGAAAACATTGTTGGAAAAGGAGAAAATGCTGGTAAACACTGTTTTGTCCTTTATCCACATTGCTGTCTATCCTTTCAAATGCAAGCCCCATCATTTAATTTTAATGACCATATTTAATTTGTCAACCGCAAATTCTTCCAATTTAAAGCAGTAGAATATTAGTTCTTTGTTAAAGAGGTAACTTAATATACAGTCTTACATATAAGATTAAAGAAAGCAAAATTGTCAAAGACTTGAGTGCCTGTGCACATCTCTTGGTATTTGAGAGTTTACAAGTAAAAGGTCACATCAGATACCTTCTTATTTAACCTTGTACCAAACAATAAAATCTTGGATTCATCCATTTTAGAGTCATTTGCAGACAACACCTTAAAGGCAGCTCAAATGATGACATTTGTATCTGAATTCAGGTACTGGTAGAAAACAATGTGGGAAAAGGCAAAAATGCTGGTTTCCAGCATTTTCTCCTGTTCCCACAATGTTTTCAAAAACTTTGTTTCCCAGTGTCATTAAGCCCTTATCACTCAATCCTGAGTTTTAATGACCCTAAGAAAGAAGCCGTTTGAAAACATTGTGGGAAAAGGAGAAAATGCTGGTTACCAGCATTTTCTCCTTTTCTCACAATGTTTTCGATCCTTCCAGATACAATTTTTATTTTAGAGATTTCTAAATGTCACTTCTTACATGTGGCCACCTCTGTATCATAATAATGAGGCATTTGATAAAATACATGTAAATACCTCAAGTCCATTCTGAAATTCTTGAACACTTATTCCTTTACTGTTATCCTTGTCCATTTGATGAAACAGGTCAACAAGTCGCAGTTTTTGTAACCGCATAAATTCCATCAGCACGAAATGGGGATTCTCGTTCAGTAGTGCTATCTCGTCCTCACTTTGATCCTGAAAGGAAGGAAGGTTTTATTTTGTTTGGTTGAATAGAATTGAAAAATCATTCAGTCATATCATAGTCAAGGGTCCCATACTCATGTCCTCCCTGTTTCACTTGCATTGGGTTGGGGTTCTAAAGTGTATTACCCAAGGACACTCCTAGATGATCAGTGGGAGTTAATTAAAGTTCCCCATCTACTCATTTTTGCCAAATGTAGAAATTTGTTTAAATCAATAAAGTAGTAATATCTACGGCCCCAAAGAATGAAAAGAAGTTACAGTTTTGTTATGAAATGAGTCTTGGTCAGGAGAAAATTATGTCAGGTCAAAATTGTAAACAATTGGGGGGAGGGGGGGGGCATGTATCACTAGAGTCATTTGAACACCCCCCCCCCACCTAAAAATAGAAAGCTGGACTAGCTACTAGTTGACCAACATAGGAAATGGCGCACTCGTCTATTTGTAGGATCATGTCTTATTTCCTTCTTTCAGCAATCCAAAAACGCCAAGTATTAATGTGCACATACAAAATTTACATTTCTCCTGTCTTTAAAATAATTCCACTGCACTCTTGATATAAAATTCCGACAGTAGACCTGTGTAGTGTATCTTGACTCCACTTTCTTGCCAGCTATATGAATATGCAAGGCAAAGGTCGTACACCGTAACATGACAAGCATCATGCAGTATCCTCAACTGAACGAGTGAATAGGAGCCAAGTCCAAAATTACATTTTCTTTTTGTTGTAATCCATGCAATATCGCAAGCACCAGGTGTAATTTTTGTCATGAAGCCACAAATGACTATACTTTGATGAAATATCAACAAAATTGGTTATATTTTGTTTAAAATGAGCAAATGGGTATCTTTAAGGGTTTCCTGATTAAAATTACTTGCAAGTCCTTTTTTACCATAGAATCCCATTGCCATGTGTTAAATACCCGAGGCCAAAGGCTTTCATTTGTGGTCTGCACATGCTTTCAACTTGATGATTTTAAGATATGAAAAACTCTGTTGTCTGATAAGGCTTGACTAAGCAAGTGGATGATATAACGGTAGATCCAAGTTCAGACTACATATTCTGTTCAGAAGGACCTTGATCTACACAATCCACAGAAGCCCTTGTTTCTGCCTATGACATTAAACTAGTTAACTCTAATGGTGAAAAAGAAAATTAAATAGGTATTGTAAGTTGGTAAGTAAGTCCAAAATGTTACAGTTTAGGCAGTTTGTAACTATCAGACCGTAGTTTCAAGATCAGTGCAGTCTCTTCTTCATACCCTTTACCACACAATCGAGAGTTGTAACGACACCGAAGAAGAAAGCTTTTGAAAACATTGTGGGAAATGGGGAAAATGCTAGTAACCAGCATTTTGTCCTTTTCCCACAATGTATTTTGCCTTATTAATGACACAAATCATCGTTCTAGCTACATTTATTTTGTCATCTACAAAATTAATGCTTCCAATTTGGTTGAATCCAAAGTATTATTATTTGGTAAAGAGTTAATGTTGGTGTGAAGCAACCATTATTCTTACCTGTCTACCAATAGGATCCCTGTCCCCAGTCCACACCATACCATAGTCCACCTCAAACTCCCGGGTCTCCTTGATCTCACTGAGAACTTGGATAAAATCATCATGCACATGTTGGTTCTTAAAGGGATAGAACGAATGCCAGTGAGGTAAGAAATGGTAGCTGGATCGAAGGCTTGAGCATATTCGCCTTCAGAATTTTTTAGTTCAGGATTAGCATTGGCAATGTCCTTCAATAGACTTCAAAACCAGTGGCTATATATGGCTTTCCTAGTTAGATCTACAGAGCTAGCACATAGATTATATAATATCTGTTCATCAAATATTGCAATTGCTCTAAATTTTCTTTTCATTCTCTTTGTTTTTTCTTGTATCCAACATTGTTATATGATTTGTATATATTTTTCTCCCGACTTTACATATGCTATCAAATCTCATAACTAATTATTTACCACACATTATCCTGAGTTTTAACAGTGCTGACAAAGACTGATTTTAAAAACATTGTAAGAAAAGGACAAAATGCTGGTAGCAAGGAACTTGGAACTTTTCCTTCACCAACAATTGTTTCTACCCTATCAATAGCAAAACCCAACATTTGAGCCACATTTAATTTGTCTTCTGCTGATGCTTTCATTTTTGATGAGCCTAACAATTTGTAGTTTGGTAAAGAGTCAATAATTATTATTGTATCCTACAAATCAGAAGTGTAAGGGCTAAATGACCCTGACTGTGGATGATAATACAGGTAAGATATTAACTCTTTACCACACAACTATTTCGTAGACTTGTCCAAAATGAATTTATTTCCAGACAACAAAATAAATGTGGTTCAAATGATGGAATTTGTTACAGATTTGGTAGTAAACCTTGTGGAAAAAGGAGAAAATGCTGGTTACCAGCATTTTCTCCTTTTCCCACAATGTTTTCAAAAGGCTTCTTACTCAGGGTCGTTAAAACTCGGGATTGTGTGGTAAAGAGTTAAGTCTTGGTGTTAACTTTTAGCAAGATGACCAAATCTTGAACTAATCCATGTATCCTTGTATGTTGCTGAATTTGAGGGCTTTGTTTCTGAAGAGTGTGGAACAATTGTGGTTGATTGATTGTATGGTGTTTAACGCCGTTTTCAACATTATTTCAGTTATATTGCGGCGGCCAGTGCACCTATCCATGCGTTCCTGGAGTCTCATTTACCAGTACTTCGCACAATTTTCTTTCCAAGCCACTGGCTGCTTTCCCACATAATCATCGTCGAAACAATGGTCAGCGGTGGGAAAGGAATGAATCCTGTCGCACTGACTATCATCAATCCTCGGAAAGAAATTGGCCGAGCCAGGGGTCATGGCCAGGGATCGAACCCTGGATCCCGTGTTCTCAAGTCCTGCATGCTACCGACTGAGCTACCTGGGCTCGGCAGGAACCATTGTGTTAACCAGCAATTTCTCTTTTTGTCACCAGTGTTTTCAAAAGCGTTCATCCTCAGGGTTGTTAAAAATATGGGATTTCTTGGCAAAAGGTTAGTCAAATTTTGTACTATTCACTCACCCCCATATCGATGTACTCAATGGCAATACTTGGATGTACCTTGATGTGCTCTAGTACCTTCAAGGCTCCGAAGTGAGTGATGTGATTCCTGGACAACTGGAAATGAAAGGAAACCACATGTATAGGTCACGACTAGTATTTCTAGTTACATGTATACTAGTTCCAAGATATAGAGATTCTGCGTGAGCCCGGGTAGCTCAGTGGTTAGCGTATCTGACTAGTGAGCTGGACGTTGTGGTTCGATACCCAGTTGTGGCGAACTTTCTTGCCAGCAATTTTTCGTCTCTCACCTCTGATGCATGTGAGAAAAGTAGTCAGTGACTTTGGAGAGAAAGTTGTACCAGTACTGGTGTGAGAAAGCCAGGAAACACTGACCGGCATGATATGACCTAAGCTGTTAAAATGGCATTAAACTCCAATACAAACCAATAAAAGATCCTGCATAGCTAAGTGGCACAGTGTAGGATCATTCGTAAACTGGAGGCCTGGCTTTCAGTCCACACTTGAAGCACTGAGTTTCCATGAGGGTTATCCTTGGGCAAGACACTTTGAAGCCCTGGCATTGTACTGGTGAAACCCAAGACACATATGAATATGTGAGCCATTGCCATGATATGACACAATTAAAGTTGAAAGTGGTGTAAAACACCATTTAATCAACAGGTTCCAAGAAAAAGAAATCAACAATAATTAACCCTTTTACCACAGAATCAAGAGTTTTAACAAACCTGAGGAAGAAGTCTTTTGAAAACATCACGGTAAAAGGAGAAAATGCAGGCAACCTGCATTTTCTCCTTTTCTCACAATGTTTTCTAGCCTTCCAAACAGAAGTTTCAATTTTTGATTCACATTAATTTTGACGTCTGCAAATGCTTTCAATTTGGACAGCTTTAGTTGTTTGGTAAGGAGTTAAGCTTAGATGAGTCACATTTAGTTTGCCATGTGGAGATGCTCTCAATTTGGAAAAGTCTAAAATAAAGCTGTCTAGTAATAAGTTTCCATATAATTTCTTCTACCCTTCAACGCTTTACTGCACAATCCCGATTTTTAAGCACCCTGAAGACTGAGGAAAAAGCCTTTGAAAACCCTTATAGGAAAAGGAGAAAAGAGAAAATGCTGGTAACCAGCATTTTCTCCTTTTCCCACAAGATTTTCTACACTTTCAGACAATTACCGTCATTTCAGCTAAATTCAATATGTCGTCTGTGAATACTTCAAATTGAACTAGTCTAAACTTTTGGTGTTTAGTAAAGATTTAAAGATAAAATTAATACTGCTACTCAAGTCACTTTAATTTGTTGTCTGCAAATGCATTCAACTTGCGCAAGTCTGGTAGACAGTTATTTTTGTCAAGCTGTGGTAAACATTTGAAACACTAAGTCTTGTACCTACCCTCAATATCTTAAGAGTGCTATTTTTCTCCAGACCAGATAAAAACTGTAGTATGCACATCTCTGAGAGTCTGTTACAGGATATATCCAAGTCTAATAAACAATGGTTCTTCTTTAAAGAGTCAGCCAGGTACACGATACCATGAATATGAAATCCATTCCAGGATAAATTGAGGACCTCTAGCTGGTTGTTACTCTACAAGTAAAGAAAACTGAGCAAATTGTGTACGTTCTGTTTCGACTGGCTAAACATTACATCTAATTGTTTGCATAAATTTATGTTTGTTTGTTCTCATTATATTCTCAATCATGTTGTGGCTTCAAGTACACCTCTTGATGTCTTCCAGGGCTTTCTATACCAGAACTTTATGCACGATATTTTCACAGGATGCTTCCCAAAATGAACTGGAGATATTGTTTGGCTGTGAGAGAGGAATGAATCCTGTCTCAATGACTTTCATCAAATGTCGGAAAAAAATTCTGACTGAGACAGGTTTTAACTCACAGCCCTTAATTGGACTACTGTATCAATCAGCAAGAAAGACCATTATATTTCCATTTCAAGGCTGTTCAAGGCCAAAGTATATCCAATTCTAAACAGGCAGTGTAGATCTAAGACCTTGAATGGCACTTTGCTTTCTTCTACAATGCCTTCATAAGTACTTAAATTGCATTCAGCATCTAACACAAACACTCTTTACATGCCGAGTTATTCACACATGTACACCCTTTACATGCTAAGTGACTTTATACCTCCTCCATATTTACAATAGTATGCCTACAAAAAAAAGATTGATATATAGCATCAGAGTTGCCGTGAAATGTGAGGCCGAAAACTTTAAAATCCTGATATAAGTTGCCTAGAACTGCCCTTACCATGTTATCAGCAAAGAGCATCTAATGACCAAAATGTACAATTCCTTTGCTTTTTCACTGAGGAACTAAACCATGTGATAACTTGTTTTCCCACTATTCCTTTTTTTTTCATTGATGATTGCTTTATTTTCTGCACAAAGATAAAGAAAATGACATGACTTGCTGCATGATTTATGTGATTGCTGACGATCAGTCCGACTTGTTTGCCCCAATCTGATTGACTTAGCTGTTAGTATTTTGCAAGGAAACTAATAAGTTGTGCAAACTTTTGTTTAAATATTTTGACCATAAAACAAAATTAATAAACAACTGTCACACACAATCATTGGGGCATAATTGCCAAGCGAATGAAAATATGGTGCCGCCTCTTCTGCGGCGACACAATAGGGCATAGATCTAGATGCAAATGATTGGTATTTGTCTTTGCATCTGTCATACTATGACCATGTATTCTTTATCAGACTGCAGAATTTTAGAGTATTCAAGACAAATTACCAAATTTGTCTTGGACCACTCTAAAATTTTGTGGTCTGGTAAAGAATCTAAAGTCATAGTATGACAGAAGCAAGACAAAACAGATGTCTGGCCCCTTTTTGGTGTCAGGGGGATTGATATGTCACCAAGGCAATTCCTAACTGAAATAATGGTCATTTTTCTCTAACAGTTTTGGAGTTATAGAGCGGACACGAAACTGTACGTAAAATGAGTAAGGAAATAATCAAAGGGAGATAACTTGAAAAATATACAAGCCAGAGTTATGGTTTTTGTGCATGACACTTTGTCTCATGGTGCTCTACAAATGTGTGAAGTTTTATCAAAATATCTTAAAAGGTTTTCGAGTTATAGTGCGGACACGATTTGTGACAGACAGACAGACGGACGGACAGATGGACGGACAGACGGACGCACAGGGAAAAACAATATGTCTCCCGACCCTGACGTAAGGGAAACATAACTATATGATCTTGATATACTATAATGATCTTGGTATACTTGGCTGCAAAAGCAACTGTATAAGGTTGTGTAAGGCACTTTATGGGTTAAGATCGGTACTAGTGCTCCAATTCCTCAATCAAGCTTGCATGATCATAATACCTACTGCTAGTGCTTTGCCAATTGCCATTGCTCCTTTCATTCTTAAGTGATTCCAACTTAGATCTAGTTTCTCCAGGAAGAAGTTCTGGGCTAAAATGGAAATCACAACCAACTAAATGTATTGTTATTGTATTAACCCTTAACCTGCTATATAACTCATATGAACTTTCCACCCAATTGTAGAAAACCCAAATATTGCTATCTCAAAGTTAATTTTTTGGTAAAGTATCTCCTCATCTGACAATGTAGATCCAAGATCAGACTGCACATTCTTTGCAGTCTGATCTTGATCTACACTGGCCGCAAAAGCACCTTGAGCTGTGCTTAGCAGCCTAAGGGTTAAATGTTCAAGCTCTATTAACATAGTTAAATAATGGCCGAGTTTGAAGAGTGATATTGCAAACAGAACATTCCCCTGGGCAATTATTGCACCTTACTATTAGCCAGAGTTTAGATTGTTAGCTGTTACTGGTTTCAAACAAAATGCAGGGCAGACTAGAACTGCTGCATTCCCACGAATATACCCCCCAAAGGGTTGCCTTGTCAAGATAAAAATTCAGAGGGCCCTAGCTCCTCCTACAGGATCCATCACTATGAAAGTTGCAGTGCACAAGTTCCCACAAAAGAAAAGTCTTGATTAAAATACTGCAGTGCAAAATATATATCTGAAATTTAATAGTTATTTAATCTTAGTTCAACCCCTAACCACACAATCCCGAGTTTTAACATCTATGAGGAAGAATTCTTTGAAAAACGTTTGACACATGCAAAATTGATGAATAACGAAAAGCTCCAACCCGGGTAAGCCTGCACTGACAGGCTGACCTGGATTTGATACTTTTTGCAGATGCATTAATCCCCCTTTTCACAGAACAAGGCTCAAATATTTGTTGTAAACAGCATTGTCAGTCAGACTTACTAGCATCTTCTTGTCTGAACCCTTCACCATAGAATACCATGTTTAAATGACCCTTACAAAGAAAGCTTTAGAAAACAGTATGAGAAAAGGAGAAAATGCTGGTAACCAGCATTTTCTCCTTTTCCCACATTGTTTTCTACCCTGTCAGAGACAAATTCATTATTTGAGCCACATTTGATTTGTAGACTGCAAAATGCTTTCAATTTTGACAGGTCTGAAACTTTGTTGTCTGGTAAAGAGTTGATAAAACTATAACCATCTAAACTTAAACTATTAAATGCTGACAAGTACACCTCACCGATTGCCTTGTTACATGATCAAGAAAAAATTCAAAGGGCCATAAATCCTTTAATATTTTACTATTCATAATGAAATTGTAGATGCAAAGTTACCCATACTTCGAAGGTCTTAAATAAAAATTTCTACCACTTTAGATATAGTTGAAAACTGTAGGAAGAACAATTAAGAAGGAACAAATTTGTGTCTTCCTGTCTATGAACTGATGAACAGACGCATGACCTGATCCAGTTTTTACACTTGTAACTTCGTTGCAGCAGTGGCATCATTAAAATAGAAAAGTAAGAGTTTACTTTTCCTCTAATTGGTTGATGCTGTTCCATGATGCTATTTCTATTTCAATTCATTTAATTTAGAATTTTTACAATTCAGAAGATGATGAATAAGTATACACACCTAAACCATCTGCAATATACTCTCCCCCTTGTTCTCGAAAATAATTGTGGCCCAGATACAGCTCTCGTATTGCACTGTTCTCCTGTGAGATAGACGAAATATATAATTCTAAAATGTGATTAACGTTGGGCTACTAATCGCAACTTGGGGAGCTTTTGCGGACAGTGTAAATCAAGATCAGACTACACAAAACATGCAGTCTATTCTTGGGTCTACACTGTCTGATATGGTATTTTTCCCCAAATGAAATCAAGTTTGAAATTGCAATATTTGGGTTTTTACTATTGAATGGAACTGTTTGTTTTGTTTATTAAGCAGCATAAGGGTTAAAATGGTACTGTCATTCAAGCCCAGTAGCTCAGTCAGTAATATACAGGGCTTGAAACCCAGGGTTAGCTGGTTCAATTCTGTGCTTGGCCAAATTATTTGCAGGGTTTGATAATACATTCAAAGTTAGTTAATTTGGTATTTTCATTTTTTCTCTGTCGCAGTTGTTTTTCTTCGTCTTCTTTCTAAACTGCCATGATTTTAATCATTACCAAACAGCCTTATGTCATGGTGAACCAGATTTGACCAATATCTAGATGGGAAGATGGACTTTGATGGTCATAAAATACCGATGATCGCTAGAAAATGGCAAAAAATTGCCTGTCGCAAAGTGGGTTGGGAAAAATTGACCATTTCTCGCAAGATAAATTCGGTATGTTACCCTTAACTTTGTCAATTTTTTATTGCTAAAATGATATTTGATTTTGGAAAATTACTTACTCGTATGTTAATTTCAAAATCCAACTACAGACAACTATTTAATAATTGTCGCAAATATTCAAGTCAAGAACGTTAACACATTTTCATCACACACAAACATACCAGAAAGTACATGAAAACAAAAACAATTGAAATGAAAATAATTGTAATTGATGTAGATTTGAACAACTGCAAGCAAAGCATGCTTTGGCGTAAGCATGAAATGATGATTGTGTAATAATCATGATATTCAGAAGTGGGACTTTTAGAATTGTCAAGTATGTGAAACATTCTGCATGGGCAAACATGCACAACTGTTTTTAAATGTCAAGACAAAAGGTTTTATTGCTATCTCTAAAGACCCTGTTTCTATTTAAAATAACATCTGCGTTGCACAGACTTAGTATGTTTGTTGTAGAAAATGAATAATGATAAATGCAGTCAAGAACATGGAAGTCAGGTTCGTGCACTAAATCATGGTTTTGACGGTTTTCTTGACTGAGTTTACAATCTGATGTGTCCATATGAATGCAGAATGAGTACTGGTCCCAATATAGATTAAACGTTTACTAGTAAACCTTTCCTATTGAACAGAAACTTCATGGGGAAATGTCAAGTATGTTAACTACATCATAAAACCAAGCGGAAATATGTTATTCATGTGTAGTAGATGCTTTCTAGCATAAACATATGTAGACGTTGCTAAATATTTAGTAGTTCAGCATTCACATTAGTTTTACCAATGTCTACATGTTCCAGTCTCTGTGTTCCATGGTCAGGTACGTGATAAGTGATTGTACTGTGGAAACGGCAAGTCCTAAAATGACCCCATTCACGCTTTCAAATGGAGTTTTGATTAGTGAATAATGAAATAAAGTTTAAAATTTGGCAACGTGACTTTCATTTTCGATCATTTTCTAGCATGAACTTGCTCTTATTACTGACTTTGAATGAACAGTCACTGCGACAGGATTTATTCCCCTGTCACCTGTCCTCTGAAGCCTGTTTAAAAGATGTTTATGCAGGAAAACAACCAGTGACTTGGAAAGAGTGTTTTACCAGGTCCTAATAAAAGAAACTCCAGGAGAGTGTTGATAGGTGCAAAGGCTGCTGCGATATGACTGAAATAATGTTGAAACAGCATTAAACACCAACAGAAAAAAACTAGAGCTGTCACTGAATGTGACTTAATACCCCCGCCAGCGCTTTGACAGAAACAGGCAATTTAACAAAAAATTTTCTAAGTTCAAGGGGAGATTACCCTTGAATCATAGGGAGTAGATGATTGAAAACTGCGTCTTGCACAACTTCAGTATACGATCAATGTATCAACGAACTTTCAATACAATAGCAGCAAAACTGTAGGAGGAGTTTGCGACACAAAATTACTAGTATTTTGTACACAGATGGACACATGGACGACACATGGACACACGGACAGACAGGCTGATTCCAGTATATCCCCGAAAACATTCGTTTTGCGGGGGTATAACAAAATGGTACATGACATTGCCTTGAGCGATTGAATCCAATTTTTTCAAGAATGAATATTGACAAAGTTTTATCATTTGAATCTATTTACTTTTTTAAGGCAAGATTCCTGCAATCCAAATTATTTCAATTGTAAACAAAATCTCTCACCTCTAGTAAATCTCTGAAAAAGATGCCGTCAGTTTCTTTAAATCTATTCCCTGTGAAAAAGAAAGGTTTTGATTATGTTTTGATTTCTTTTAAATTTTATACAAGGGCATGTATCAATAATATGTATATTTTGCCCTGGATAACTTCATATGAACAAACATTTAAAAACTGTGAAGGACCTTATGAAATTGGAGATTTTCAACAACATGTGCTTGTTATTTCAGTTTTAACGTTTAAATATGTGTGACCAAAAAAGAAATGTTCATCTTTTTACCACAAGATTTTCACAAGTAGTCTGCCAGATGACACATGGTGGATGTGTGGCAATAAATTGGTATTGTGATACTTTCAGTGCATCAGGGTCAGACACCCCTGTCGTAGACCATACTATGTTTTATTCAAGAAGTTCAAAAGATACAAACATACATGAGCCATACTCTGTGATTTATAACGGGTTTAACTCTTTACCAAATGACAAAATTTTGGATTTGACCAAACTGAAAGCATTTGCAGACAATAAAATAAGTGTTGCTCAAGTGATGATTTCTGTCTTTGATAGGATAGAAAACATTGTGGAAAAAGGAGAAAATGCTGGTTACCAGCATTTTCTCCTTTTCCCACAATGTTTTCAAAAGGCCTCTTCCCTAGGGTCGTTAAAACTCGGGATTGTGTGGTAAAGGGTTAACTCTTTACCAAACGACAAAATTTTAGACTGATCCAAATTTAGAGCATTTGCAGTCAACAAAACAAAGTGACTGAAAATTTTAAATTTGTATTGAGATGGGTAGAAAACTTTGTGGGAAAAGGAGAAAATGCTGGTTACCAGCATTTTCACCTTTTCCTACAATGTTTTCAAAAGGCTTCTTTCTCAGGGTCGTTAAAAGTCGGGATTGTGTGGTAAAGAGTTAATGCATCTCTGTGACGCATTATTCTATGCAAGTCATCGCATAATTAGGATCCATAAAATCCATTTTATCTGACAACCAACTGAATGATGAGGTAGATGGGTTCTTCTACATGCAGAAAATTAACAAACAGCAAAATGTTTTGACCCAGGTCTGGCTGCACTGACTGCTCAGACAGACCTGGTTCAAAACTTTTATGCAAATGTATTTAAACCCCTTTTCACAGAGCATGGCTCCTGAGGTTTTGTCAACAGAAAGAAATCCTGCTTGCTTGGTGTAAATTTCAAAAGCAATCCCATATTTAAACACAAGATATCATCAATGCCCATTCTTACATCGAAACTGATTAAACCATAAAATGTAGCCCTCTAGAATTCAAAGATGATTTGAATGCAAGGAAATATACAAACCACATAACAAGTATCATTGATTGTTTCCATATCATATCAATTATTCCTTCATTTTTTTCTGGGTTTCACTGGTTCTTGGCCGAAGCTCAGAATTTTCTGGCTCAAGGACACTCACACGAAAAACTCGGCACTTTAGACAAGGAGCCCCTAGATTTCCAATCGTACACCTTCACCTCTGAGCTGCCAAGCCCCTGTAGCTCAGTCGGTAGAGTATGGGGCCTGAGAACAGGGGGTTGCTGGCTCGATCTCCGCCTTGTCCATTTTTTTCCTGGATATTGATAATAGTCATTGTAATAGGATTCATTTCTCTCACTGTTGACCATTGTTTCGATGATGTTTGTATTTGAAAGCAGCCAGTGGCTTGAAAACGATATTGTGCAGAGTACTGGTAAAAAGAGTGAAGAGTACTGGTAAAAAAAAACTCCAGGAAAGCATGGACAGGTGCACTGGCCACCACAATATAACTGAAATAATGTTGAAAACAGCATATAACACCATACAATCAATCACCTCTGAGCTACTCAGAACCTCTATGACAACCATCAAACAGCAGTAATAGAACAACAATAGCAATACCTGTAAGATCAAGTCTTCTTACGTTGTTATTTTTCAGAAGGGATGTACAGATAGCCTCTGCCCCAAGCGAGCCAATGTTATTCCATGAAATAGTCTAAGAATGATAGAAAATATTTGGTTTGTCAAGTTCACAAAAACACCCTGTGCCAAACGATCCTGACTTTTAATGTCTCTCATGAAAATGGCTCTTAAAAGCATTGTGGGACAAGAAGAAAATGCTGGTAACCAGTATTTTTTTTCCCTTTTCCACTATGTTTTCTACCTTTCAAAAAAAACAAAAAACAAAAAAACACACAAATTTCAGTTTTTGAGTCACTTTTGTTTTGTAATCTGCAAATGCTTTCAGTTTGGACGAGTTTAAAATTTTGTCTTTGGTAGAGTTAAAAGAAAAACATAGGCCTAACCCTTTCAGCACATATGGCAGAAGCAAAGGCTTTGTAGATGGCATTTATTAAGAACATGCAGTCTTCTTGGATCCACACATCTCTCTTTTTTAGTCAAGCCGATATTCAACATTCAAGGTTTGATGCATGAAAATAAGTAGTAACTTCATGGTCAAGATACAATTACTCTATACAAAGCAATACCTCCTCTTGCCACAATATTTTAAAAATGTTATACTACTATTAGCGGATGATGATAATATGTAAAGCAACAAATTTACTTCGGAATATCGATAGCTTCTAGAGACTTGTAAAACGGGTATATAGATGTTTTATGACACTTTCAAGAGTATTCAAGTCATAGATCACGGCAACCATGTGCTATCAATACATGTATGCCATGGTGTCACCAGTTGCAAACAAGGGTACTGCAGTGCTTTGTCTCAGGACATCTTTACGACACAGGCAGCTCATGACATGAGGAAAAATGTGAAAGGCGACTGGTAGAGAAACATGTGAAATATATTACATGATGTTCTCCTTGTTTTAGAAAAAATGAAATACTGGTATACACTAAAGTGCCAGAAATCTACTTACAATGTCGGTAAAGTAGTTGTTTTTTGCAAACATTTCTCCAAGATACTTTCCTGCTTCTGGTCCCATATCATTCCCCTCAAAATGCATCAGCTCACATACTGAATTTGACTGAAAATAGATACAATCATGGTTCTCTACATGATGTGATAACTTTCAGAGAGAAAAACATGTTCATGTCTTCACGTCTTGAGAGAGAGAGAGAGAGAGAAGAGAGAGAGAGAGAGAGAGAGAGAGAGAGAGAGAGAGAGAGAGAGAGACGGACGGGGATTGCAGTAATACATTTGAGCCATGCTCTTACAAAAGGGGATTTAACTCTTTACCAGACGACAACATTTTTGACTCATCCAAATTCAAAGCATTTGCAGACGATAAAATTAATGCGAAAACTGAAATTTGTCTTGGGAAGGGTAGAAAACATTGTGGGGAAAAGGAGAAAATGCTGGTTACCAGCATTTTCTCCTTTTCCCACAATGTTTTCAAAAGGCTTCTTTCTTCAAGTTGTAAAAACCCGGGATTGTTTGGGAAAGGGTTAATACATCTCCACAAAGTATAATATACTGCAAGTCATCACAAAAGTATGGATCATAAAATCCATTTTGTCTAAAAACCCACTAAATCCTGAGTTAAAATGTTCCTTGGACATGCAGAAATTTTACCAAAAGCAAAAGGTTTTGATACACATCAACCTGTGCAGTCCGCGCAGGATGACCCGGGTCAATACTTTTTGCATATACCTTAAACCACCCTTTTCACAGAGCTGGTTCATTTGCTGTTTCTAAAACTTTGTCCTTTTCCTGAAATATGACCAAACCAATTCCTGCCATTTGCTTTTTTCCAAGCTAGTGTACCTTTTTTGTCAAGCAAGGTTAGGTTGCAACGTGGTACATGTATTGATATACAGCAAACTAGATCTACTCATGGCTGTTCATGACATTGGCATTCATGTGGTTGGTTGCACTGAATAAAAACAAAAAAGTAAGTTGCTCTGGAACACATAGAATTAGTAGATCTTCACTGGTGCAGCCTATTATTGTACAAGGTGTTGAATGTGCATTTTATCGACATTCCTACCACTTTTCGGTTTTAACAATACTATCAGCCTGTGCAATAATTGTTTCACAATTTATACTAAAATAGGACCGGTATTCACAAACCATGAATATTCATCAAGAATATTCTTTGTCTTTCTTCTAGATTTACAAAGTAACACAACTTCTGATTGGCTAAACCAAATGGTTTGGCCAATTAGAAGTTGTGTTACTTTCAAATGTAGAAAATTCTCGAGAATAAGACCAAGAATGTTCTTAGGAATGACTGGTGAATATGGACCCAGGAATAGCACGAGGAGTGTGTTTTTCATATGAGAGACGATAGTATAAAAATTCAGTTGTAAAGCATACCAATAAGGCTATTGAACAAGCCTTCACGTCGTTGGTTATAAGTTTGGTACCTTTACAGACCAGATCATCTTCTATTAACCCATCATGTATGTTTTTGATTGGTTTAACACTAAATTCCTGACATGTACTGATGTAATACTTTTGACTCAAGTCTCCTAATTGGGGAAATACGTCACAGGCGTCGTCTTCAGCTGGAAAGAGTAAAGATAAGGAGTCACGTTTCGTTCAAGGAGTCATTACTATCATAAAACTCTAATCAAGTTCTTTTTAAAATCATTGTTTCAAAGAATTTGTATCAGATAGTAAAATTCAACAAACCTTAAACGTACACCATCTTTGATATTTTGCGAAGCGCCTTGGTCAAAATAGCCTCCGCAATAGCATTTTTTAACCCCTAGGCTGCCAAGCGCGACTCATTGACCTTTTGCGGACTGTGTAGATCAAGATCAGACCGCACAGAACGTGCAGTCTGATCTTGAATCTACACCGTCCGATAAGGAGATATTATTCCACAAAACATAACTTTGAAAAAGTAATATTTGGGTTTTTACTATTGAATTGAAAATTTCATTTTAGTTATTTAGCAGGATAAGAGTTAAAAGCCATTGATAATCGGCCGTATCCGGAACAGAAAGTAAGTAACTTAATCTAACTCAAACAACAGCGAGAAGAAAACTAAATTTAATTTAATTTAACAAGAATGAAATGATGCGGACAGTGAAGATAAAGATCAGATTGCACAGAACGTGCAACCTGATCTTGAATTTAGAATACATTGCCTGATACTGCAAAACAAGCTTTCAAATTATAATATTTAGCCCTGTGAAATCTTTAAGCAAATTCATTTGTACGTGTCAGCATTTCTTTGCTACCACAGGAATTACAAACCATCAAAGTCGAAATCCTCAAATTCATCAATCCCAATGCAGGACATTCGTTGTAGATAATGATACTCATCGTCAGGTTTTCCATCCGGCTTCTCCTTACTTGTTTCCGGTTTGTCCTTGGTCTTACTCTCTGGTTTCTTCTTCCGTTTTATTACCTTGGGTTCTGGACGTTTGGGTTTTAATTCCAGTCTGTACTGACTCGCCAGTGAAACAGCCGAAATTTTTCTGTAATCTCTTAATGCACACATATTGATAAGTTCGTTTGCATGCACTCAATCCTTTGACTTGACCGTTGTCACTTTGGTACTTTTTGTCCAGCGTTTCTCAAATCGATGCTTTCTTGACACAGTGTCAATTTTCTGTGAATGAGGGATTTTATTCAGCCTGATTAAGAAAAAATACTGGAATCATTGGTTAATTCAAACCTTGGCTGAAAACTGAATAGCGTCAGAACAATTATGAATACTCAGTATCGATCAATCTGTAAAACAAATTTATTTATATATTTGCGGTGCAAAACTGTCAGTCTGATCAAATGAGCAGTACTTTCCCTTAGAAAAATAAAAATAAAGTAAATGAGCCGTGCTCTGGCTATAAGGGCCTTAATACATCTCCGTGATGCATCATACCTAGCAAGTCATCACATAATCATGGATCAATAAAATCATTTTTGTCTAACAATGGATCGAAACATGAGGTAAACTGATCCTTGGAGATGCAGAAAATTGACCAATAACAAAAAGTTCGACCCAGGTCAGCCTGCGCGGACTGCGCAGGCTGACCTGGGTCGATATTTTTTGAAGATGCATTAAACCCCCTTTTTACAGAGTATGGCACAGTTATATGTACAAGTTTGGAGCATGAAATGATTGAACAAGCAGTAAAGGAAGCTGATCAAGTGCTGTCATAGCATCCAGACTCGATTAATTTTGAAAACAAAAATGCTCTGTGAAAAGGAGGCTAAATACATCTGTTAAAAAATATCGATCCAGGTCAGCCTGCGCAGTCCGCGCAGGCTGACTTGGGTCGAACCTTTTTGCTATTGGTCTGATCATTCTGTCACAGGGGTTAGCCAGTTGTTAGACAAAATGGATTTTATGGATCCATGTTTATGTAATAACTTGCTTGCCACAGTATATGCATGAAGGAGATGCAGTAAACCCCCTTTTGACAGAACACAGCACGAATTTATATGTTTACGGAGCAAAACTTTAAATCTGATCAAGTGACCAGTATTTTCCTTACGAAAAAGAGAAACTAGTTATAGA
Organism: Hippopus hippopus; assembly: GCA_946811185.2. NCBI lineage: Eukaryota > Metazoa > Mollusca > Bivalvia > Cardiida > Cardiidae > Hippopus > Hippopus hippopus. The sequence goes on along the minus strand of OX328100.1, from coordinate 27,381,592 downwards.
TAGCAGTTTGGAGCATGAAATAAATGTACTGGCATTAAAGGAAGGTGATTACACTATCATGGCATCTGCACTCAATGAATTTTGAAGGAAAAAAAATATTCAGGCTCACAATAGAACGTAACAGTTGTGATAAATAATTATAATATAGTCAACTTACCCTCATATTCCATGGCGAATCAGAAATTAAACAAATGAGCTTTTTATACTGTCATTTACTGCATTTATGAGAAAAATAGAACGTTGCCTTTACCTACATTTTACAAGGAAAAAAAACCGGACTTTCTAGACAAAAGTAGTAGTACTTCACATATCGAATGGTAAAAACAAATCACCATGTTATTCCCTACATTTTTACAGAACAAAGCCCAATACGTGTTAATTTTTTTTTTTTTATGTTTTTCTTGACCTTTTAACAAAGGCGACCCTTTTGATTTTAGAATTTAATACTCAGATCTTAATCTAGTTCGTTAGACCATTTGGAAATAATGCAAAACGTAACGAGAAAAGGTTGGGGGCATAATTTTTTTTGTTCGAAAATATCTACAGAACGAAATCGTTTCATCATTGTCATTCTAACGTAGTCTTACAGCAAGTGCTGATGGCGACTTATATCTGAATATGCTTCCACCATAAACAATGGAAACAAAATAAAATGCACCTTTAACTTTCGTAAGAAGGAACAGTTTAATCTGTCGGTAATCTGCTATCGCGTAATAGATCTTTAAATCTGGCTCTAAACTTATAACCAGGGTTCGTCACCTCTATTAAAGTCCTTTGAATAAAAAGGTAGTCCTAGTGTTATTTCTTTATATACCTATCTGTCTGAACATAAGTCTTAGTCAACACTGTCCACACAGGAGCACTGAGCCCCGCTTATTTATTCCACCCCCTAAAGGCTTATCTGGCTTTTAACCTCAATTTTATGACAGTATAAGTCGTACGAGCTGTTACCTTTTTCAACATCATAGGCGAAAACGGGCTTTTGCAGACAGCATTGATCAAGATCAGACTGAATAGAACGTGAAGTCTGATCATGTTCCATACCGTGGGTTCAGTCAAGCCTTTAGGATAAAAATATAAGTTTCAGTGGACTGAATTTTCATTCGTCGAAAGAGGTCTAATTTTTTATAATTGTATTTGGCGCTGGCGGAGTTAATCCTTACCCTGCTGAATAAAATAAATAATTCCTACAAGTCGATAGTAAAAAACCCAAAGGTTGCTATTTCAAAACTATTTTTAGGAGAGAAATATCTCCTTATCGGTCAGTGTAGATCAAAGATCAGACTGCACGTTCTGTGCAGTCTGATCTTGATCTATACTGTCCGCAAAAGGTCAGTGAGCCACGCTTAGGAGCCTAAGGGTTAAAGTTTCGAGGGTGAGATGCAGACATGCGAAAAGTTCTATTAACTGAAATTTAGAGTAAATTATCGCTGTTTTGTTCTAATATAGACTGGAAATTTATTCTTGAAATAGTCTCTTAACTTTAGCGCGCCGAATAAACACATCATTTTCAGTCTAGAAATAAGACCTATTCGAATGCAATTTTATTGGCTGCTTTTTGTCTACAGTGTTTTAGCAAAGCGGGGACAGTGTAGATCAAAAACAGTTTGCACTTTCTTATGCAGTCTGATCTCAATCTACACTGGCTGCAAACGCAACGATAGTTGTGTTGTGAAATGTGCTTTAAGCGATAATATCTGTTTTTTTTTTAACAATACATAACGTATCTCTGTTTCGGCCAGCATCAGGCCATCATCAGTGGTGCTGCTATACACCAGACAGAGCTCCCCTCCTCCTCCTCCTCCTGATATCATTTTTTCCTTTAACCCTTAATCTGCTAAATAACTTGATTGATGAATTGACTGATTGATTGATTGTAATGTGTTTTACGCCGCTTTCGACATTACCGCAGTCATACTGCTATGTGAGTTAAATGAAACTTTCAAGCAGAAAGTAAAAACCCGAATATTGCTACATTTGTATTTCAATTTTTTTTTTAGGGAAAAAAAATCTCATTATCAGACAGTGTAGATCCAAGATCAGACTGCACGTTCTGTGCAGTCTGATCTTAATGTACACTGTCCACAAAAGGTCAGTGAGTTGTGCTTAGCAGCCTCAAAGTTAAAATGCCTTTCTTTTCTCTTTTCTTAGAATAGTTCTGCAGTGAAACAATAGTAAAGGCATGCATTCGAGCCAATTGAAGAAACGTTGACCTGTATTCTTTTTTTGGTCAAGAATGGATTATGTCACTTTTATGCCTCAACTTTTAATATCGTCGCAAAAAGACGAATTGCTCCCAGCTCTCCTAAAAAATTCACGAGTTATGATCCTCTATTGCGCTTTAGATGGATCCATTATTTCTATTTGAGTTTCCTTGTTGCTAAGGCATATGGCTTTTGCTGGAACCAGTGTCGTCGGTTTCAACAGTTTCTACTATATCGTAGCGACATTATGTTTTCCTGGGTATCACCAGAACTAAGCTAAAACTACATGTATGGAGTGACTTACCTAAGGAAGGTCGCACGCGACCAGCACCGCGAACGGGGACAGAAAGCAGAACCTATGGAAAACAAATCCAAATATTTAACCACCGTGGCACAGATACATTAAGTCTTATGATTACTGGCTAGTCGATAGGGGATAATTTATCTCCAGGACGCGCCGATTTCGTGACCTAGAATGTTTGAGAGAATTCACTGATGGTGCTAGCACATTGTTTGATTGCATGCTTTTAAACGTCGTGTGCAAAATTGTTTAAGTTTTATCACGACGACCAGTGCATCAACCATGCTTTCCTTGGATATCGTTTACAATTACTTCGTGCAGTATTCTGCCAAAACCAATGGCCTTTTTTTTTAAACTTATGTATCGTTGAAACATGACCAGCAGCGAAAGAAGAACGAATCCTATGGTTTATCATCAATCCTCGGATAGAGATTTGCCTGGCTGAGAAATCGAATCAGCGACCTCCCTGGTTTCAACACTTGTACGTTTTCGACTGAGCTATCGGGCTGGCACAGAGTTACGTTGTAGGTGCTATGTACATATGAGCCATGCTCTAGCAAAAAGGGGCTTAATGCATCTATATGTCTTCCAAACCAAGAAAGTCATCACTTAATTATAGATTCATAAAATACATTTTGTCTAACAACTTATTCATGAGGTAAAATGGTCCCTGGAAAAGCAGAAAATTCACAAATGCGCGGACTGCGCAGGCGGACATCGGTCGATACCTTTTGGAGATGCATTAAGCCCCCTTTTTCATAGAGTATGTCTTATATTTAATTCAATTCTTGCGAGAAGAGCAGTAATTTTGTAAACCAAATAAATAGAAATTACGTTTTTGTCTGGTTGCGACTTAACTTGTACAAGAAATAGTAATATTTCTGTCCATTTTTGTCTTACGAAAGCAGAGTATTGGTGAGGAGCTCTGTCACCCAATAGACTACTATTGGGTCTAAGCCACCTTCCCCTGTAAGTTTCCTTTTAAAGGTCATTTCAGGGAATGGCATGCTTTTTATATAGTTACCATTTTGCTGTTGAAAACTTGATCTGTGACGAAAGTAACGCGTTCTTTTGATAAGTATCAAGATAAGTTACAAAATTACCGTCTTGTTTCGTAACGTCGAAAGGACCGTGTTCATTTATAAAGGTGCCATGCTCGGTATGAAAGTGCCTTCACAGTGTTGTTGATAAAGGTAGTGTGCCCTGTGACGAAAGTACCGTTATCGTTGATGTGGCGCGCCCTGTGACCCAAGTACCGCTGTCTTTTCGATAACAGTAGCGTGCCTTTTAACGAAAGTACCGTTACCGTCGATAAAAGTGGCGTGCCCTGTAACGAAAGTACCGTTATCGTTGATAAAGTAGCGTGCTCTGTGACCAAAGTACCGTTGTCTTTGATAACAGTAGATAACAGTGTAATGTAACTAAATTACCTTTAACGTTTATAAAAGTAGTGTGCTCTGTGTCGAAATGACCGTTGTTGTTGATAACAGTCGAGTGCTCTGTGACGAAAGTATCGTTATCGTTGATAAAAGTCGCGTGCTCTGTGACGAAAGTACCGTTGTGTTTGACAACAGTCGCGTGCTTTGCGGCGAAAGTACCGTTGTCTATGATAACAGTCGCGTGCTTTGCGGCGAAAGTACCGTTGTCTTTGATAACAGTCGCGTGGTCTGCGACGAAAGTACCGTTGTCTTTGATAATAGTCGCGTGCTCTGTGACTAAAGTACCGTTGCCGTTGATAACAATAGCTTGCTCTGTGACGAAAGTATCGTTGCCGTTGATAACAGTCGCGTACTCTGTGACGAAGGTATCGTTGTCGTTGATAACAGTCGCGTCCTCTCTGACGAAAGTATCGTTATCGTTGATAAAAGTAGCGTGCTCTGTGACGAAAGTACCGTTGTCGTTGATAAAAGTAGTGTTCCCTGTGTGAATTGTAAACTGGGCTCAATGCATCTGCAAAAAGTTCGACAAATAGCTGCCTTCGCAGTCTGCGATGGCTGACACGTGTCGAAACTTTTCGCTATTTGTGAATTTATGCATGGCAAAGGACCTTAATACCTCCAGATCCAGTCGATTGTTAGACAAAATGGATTTTATGGATCCATAGTCGTATGATGACTTGCCTGGTATAATACTTCTTGCAGATGCATTAAACGTTCTTTGTCAGAGCATTGCTGGTCTACAATAGTACCGTGTTCTAAGATAGCAGAAACGGACGGTCAGACCAATTACTTAAGAACCATGTTCTTTTACAAAATTAACCGTGCTGCCCAACGAAAGAAAGTTAGTTGTGACGAAATTAATGCGCTTTGTGATGAAAGTGCTCTGTGATGAAAGTGCTCTGTGTTAAAGGTATAACATGTTTTGTTACGAAATATCACCCCTCTGTATTGTGTAACTGCCCTGCGCTGTGACAAAAGAATCGTGCCCTGTGACAAAAGCATTTTTTTTGTGACAAAAGTAACGTGCTCTGTGACGAAAGTATCGTGTTCTGTCACGAAAAAACTCGTGTTCTGTGAAGTTAATACCATACCTCATGACCCTGTGCTGTGACAAACTTACCTGAATCTAGGTCCAACTTACCTGGCTATGTGACAAATATTACGTGCTCTATGAAGAAAGTGCTGTGCCATGTGACGAAAACAGAGTATGATTTTAATATCATGCTCTATTACGAAAGTAACTTCCTCAACATTACCACACTCTGGAACGAAAATACATGTACCTAACTCTGTTCCGGAGGTACCACACCCTGTTACGAAATTACCACGCTCTGTGACGAAAGTACCGCGCTCTGTGACGAAAGTACCGTGGTCGGTGAAGAAAATACCGCGATCTGTAACGAAAGTACCGTTGTCTTTGATTACAGTCGCGTGCTGTGTGACGAAAGTATTGTTATCGTTGATAAAAGTAACTTGCTCTGTGACGAAAGTACCGTTGTCGTTGATAAAAGTAGTGTTCCCTGTGTGAATTGTAAACTGGGCTCAATGCATCTGCAAAAAGTTCGACAAATAGCTGCCTTCGCAGTCTGCGATGGCTGACACGTGTCGAAACTTTTCGCTGTTTGTGAATTTATGCATGGCAAAGGACCTTAATACCTCCAGATCCAGTCGACTGTTAGATAAAATGGATTTTATGGATCCATAGTCGTATGACGACTTGCCTGGTATAATACTTCTTGCAGATGCACTAAACGTTCTTTGTCAGAGCATTGCTGATCTACAATAGTACCGTGTTCTATGATAGCAGAAACGGACGGTCAGACCAATTACTTAAGAACCATGTTCTTTTACAAAATTAACCGTGCTGCCCAACGAAAGAAAGTTAGTTGTGACGAAATTAATGCGCTTTGTGACGAAAGCGCTGTCCTCTGTAACGAAATTACCTGAATAGAAATTAATGAAACAATTTTGCTGTGTGACAAAAGTACAAGAATGTGCTCTGTTCCAAAAAAAGAAAACTGTTTCACAAAAGTGACGTGCTATGTGATGAAAGTGCTCTGTGTTAAAGGTATAACATGTTTTGTTACGAAATATCACCCCTCTGTATTGTGTAACTGCCCTGCGCTGTGACAAAAGAATCGTGCCCTGTGACAAAAGCATTTTTTTTGTGACAAAAGTAACGTGCTCTGTGACGAAAGTATCGTGTTCTGTCACGAAAAAACTCGTGTTCTGTGAAGTTAATACCATACCTCATGACCCTGTGCTGTGACAAACTTACCTGAATCTAGGTCCAACTTACCTGGCTATGTGACAAATATTACGTGCTCTATGAAGAAAGTGCTGTGCCATGTGACGAAAACAGAGTGTGAGTTTAATATCATGCCCCATTACGAAAGTAACTTGCTCAAACAAGTGACAAACTTACCACACTCTGGAACGAAAATACATGTACCTTACTCTGTTCCGGAGGTACCACACCCTGTTACGAAATTACCACGCTCTGTGACGAAAGTACCCGATGACGAAAGTGCCGTGCTCTGTGACGAAAGTACCGTACTCTGTGAAGAAAGTACCGTGCTACATGTCGAATTCACCACATTCTGTGACGAAAGTACCGCGCTCTGTGACGAGACTACCGCGCTGTGACAAAAGTGTCGTGCTCTGTGACGAAATTACCTCGCTCTGTGACGAAATTGCCGCGCTCTGTGACGAATGTACCGTGCTACATGTCGAATTCACCACTCCCTGTGATAAAAATTACCGCGCTCTGTGATGAGACTACCGTGCTGTGACGAAAGTACCATGCTACTTGTCGAATTCACTGCGCTCTTCAACGAAAGTACCGTGTTGTATGACGAAATTACCGCGCTCTGCGACGAAAGAATTTTGCTCTGTGACGATAAATCCAATGTTGACGCAAGTAACGTGCTTTGTAAAGAAATTACCGAGTTCTGCGTCGAAATTACAACTCACTGTAAAGAAATTACCACGCACATTGACGAAAATACCGTGCTCTGTTATGATGAAAGCATGCTCTGGGACGAAAGAACCATAAACCGTGAAAGAGCCGAAAAACAAATTCCTGTGACGAATGTGTTACAATATGTGACAAAATTACCGCTCTTTGTGATACCGTGACGAAATTACCACACACTGCAACGAAAGTACCGTGCTCTGTGACGAAATAACCGCGTTCTATGACTACACTCTGTAACGAAATACTAGTAACTGTGCTCTTTGACGAAATTAACGTGGAGTGTGACGGAAATGCCTCACTGCGACTAAATTGCTGTGCTCGTCGACAAAATATCACGCCGTTACAAAATGATCGCGCTCCCTGGCAAAAGTACCAGAGCTCTGAATAGAACAAGAGGGCCATGATTGCCCTAGAGTCGCTCACCTGGGCCTTTTGATCAAACATGACCCATTTCTCATCTCTTCCGAATAATTAGACAAACATCTAACAAGCTTTCATATGTATTGGACTGAAAATTTGACCTCTAGCGTAAACAAAAGCTTTTTCTAGAAGTGACCTACTTTTTAGCCCAACATAGCCCACTTTACAACTTGTAGATATTAGCAAAACAAAGATTCTGAACACCTTTCGAGAGTATTGGACAGAAAATGTGGTCTCTAGAGTGTACATGAGGTTTTTCCAAGATTTGACCTGGCGACCTAGATTTTGACCCAATGTGACCAATTTTCGATTTCATATATCAATTTTCGATCTCATATACTATAGACAAACATTCCGACCAACTTTCATGAGTATTGGAATGAAAATGTGGCCTCTTGAGCGTGCACAAGTTTTATTCTAAGATTTTACCTAGTGACCTTGTTTTTGACCCGACATGACCCATTTTCAAACTCGTCTGAGATATTATCAAGACAAAGATTCTGACCAAGCTTCAAGACTATTTGACAGGAAATGTGGCAATACAGCGTACACAAGTTTTTTCTAAGTTTTTGCCTAGTGACCTAGTTTTTGACCCGACGTGACCCATTCTCGAACTCGTCTGAGAAATCAGCAAAAAGATTCTGACCAAGTTTCATGAGTATTTGACTGCAAATGTGGCCTCTAGAATGTACACAAGTTTTTCTAAGATTTGACCAAGTGACCTAGTTTTTGACCCTACGTGATCCATTTTCAAGCTCATCCGAGATATCATCAAGACAAATATTCTGACAAAGTTTCATGAGTATCGGACTGAAACTGTAGCTTCTAGAGCGTACACGAGGTAAAAGTTGACGACGGACGATGCACGACGGACGACAGACACAGCACAAGCACAAAAGCTCACTTTGAGCACTTCGTGCTCAGGTGAGCTAAAAAACATCGTCCCATGACAAAACGTACCGTTGTTACCTACATAAGAACAGAACATAAGTACTGTACTCTTTAACGAAATTACCACGCTCTGTGATGCAAACTTTACGTGCTGTGATGAAATTACCATGCCCCATGACGAAAGTAACGTACTCACTGAAGAATCTGCCGAGTTTTGTAATAAAAAAATTACAGCGATTTCTTTTCTTCCGCATTCTCTCTCTCTCATTCTTTCATCACCTCTCTCAAACTAATTTACTGCTCACATCTTCATCTATAAAGTTTGTCTTTCAACGATAATATATCCACCTATAGAACGTTAAGCGAGTCCAATTCTATAATAAACCCTTATCCTGCGGCATTGAAATATTCAATCCATCAACGCAATGTCCAGCTCGAAGAGTGTGCACCAAGATCAGACTGCACGTCAGTGCAGTGTGATCTTGGTATACACTCTTCTCACAAGGCATCAGTGGCAGCCAAACGCAAGATATGGGTAAACGATCTTTATATATTATACCCTACAACTTCAAAGTCTTTTGATACAGCTTCCAGAAAAAAAAAAGAAAAATCCACAGTCCAACAGGTATAATCAAGCTTCCAAAAATATTTTTAAAAAAATCAGAGTCCATTTGTAAAAGTCAAGCTTCAAAGTCCAACAAAAACAACGCGAATTTCAAAACTCTAAAATTCGCGTTCAAAATCGCGTTCAAACTTCCGAGCCCACTTTGAAGTGTGCTTCTACTTTCCATATTTAACGCGGGGCTGATTAAACTTTTCAAAACTCAACGAAAATACCGTAATAAATAAAATAAAATATACAATATAAAATGTAATATTTTTCTACATCATAATGATAAAAATTCTACGAGAGATGGCCAGAAAATGTCCTTACTTATTTCCTACATGCGAGGAAAAATAACATTTTATCGCTTATTGATAGGTCAGCTTATTTTCATAGTCACTTTCGATTAAATATAACAGAGGTTTGGTATAACCAGCACTAAACTTTGAAACAGTTTGTATGGTGTTTATCGCCGTCTTGAACATTGTTTCACTTATATCGCGGTGGCTGGTGCACCTATCAATAACTTCCTGGAGTTTCTTTCACCAGTTTTTCTCACAACAATCTTTAAGGTCACTGGCTGCTTTACCACATAAATACCACCAAAAGAATGTTCAGTGATGACAGAAATAAATCCTACTGAGATTAGTCCTCGAAAAGTCTTCGGCCGAGCTGGGGATCGAAGCAGCGAGCTCCTAGCTTTGTAGGAACAGACATCTGTGATAACACCACTGCTGCTAAGAGCGAAAAATCTTTCAAAATTTTTAAAGTACGCAGAAAAGGTTTTTATAAAGCTTGCATATCCCCCTGCGACTTGTTTGTTTCCCGAACCTGAAAGGAACTGTCGACAGTCCAGAGTGGCTTTGATTGCAGCTCTGAATCGTTCAACGATATCTGCAATTCATCCGCTCCGACATTAAAAGCTCGTACAGAAACATGTTAAATTGTATACATATAGACATAAAGTGAAAATCCTTTTAACCCTTTACCAAACGACAAAATTCTATCCTTGTCCAACTTAGAAACAGTAGCAGACGACCAATAAATAGAGGCCGATATTACGAGATTTTTTTTTAATTTTAAAGTGTCGAAAAAATTGTCGGAAAAAGAGAAAATACTCGTTACCAGCATTTTCTTCCTTGTCCATAATGTTTTCTAAATCCCTTTTCTCAGTCTCTGAAACGCGGGATTGTGTGGTAATGGGTTTAATAATATTGTTTCAAATAGCGATCTGTTTTTGAAGAGGAACAAAAATTTCGGATATTTTATGGCCAGATCTCGTAGTGGAACAAACTACTGTAATTTAGAGGAATTCTAAGAGGGTTTTTCACTTAAGAAATAAGATCGACTAGCCGGGAAATTCTTCTGCAAATACAGTCTCTACTTTTGGTCAAATCAAGCTGTACATGACAACGGGTTCTTGTTGGATTTAAAACTGTTTGGTTGCCGTAGGAGCTTAAACTTTTGAAAGATCGCAATGACATTCGTCACAATCGGTTTATACGAGGCAACTCGTGGTTCTGTTAGCCAATGTTTTCACTGAAGGGTAAGATTTTTGTACTCTAGACCATGCACTGGAAGGCTGAAAATGGCCAGGCGACATAAGTTTGTAAATTAAGATTTTATTTCCTACCTTCATCTCATCCGATCCATGGACAACTCCCTCTGTAAGCTGTCTGATCATTTTCCTTCTCCTACATCTCATCATGTCGGGAATTCCACATGGCACTTATATCTTACCCATGTGCCAAACACTATCTTATACTGACAGTATAGTATGATCAACTGACAGGTTCTTCATGACCGAGAGCTAAGGACATGACATCTAATAGCATCATATCATCGAACAAAGAATGTGCCTCAGCTTAGTACTGGTAGGTGGCCAAGAAAGCATTAACTGGTATACTGTCATCTAGATATAACATGCACAACTTTCCTACAACAGGAATGAATTTTTATACAAATTTAGGAAAACGGTTTTGGTGGCCGTATTCTAATTTAAATTTATCCACATACTTTTTCTCCTCAGCATAGCTCAGATGTGTCACCAATGAAGCGTTAACCAGTACAGTGTCGTCAAATTGAGGAGATTCCGAAGCAGCCTATTTACTGTTTTGTGATGTCGTTGTGATAAGGTATTGTAACTCATCGTAGTACTGGATTGTCAGACAGAGTAAATAAGGACACTCTATTCGTAGATACAACCTATCGAGATAATGCAACAAGGCGCAATGGCTATTGTATTGGCAGTGTTGCTAATTTTCAGGAGGGAGGGGATTGGTGTTACTCATGGCTTTCGTACGTGCGAGATGTGCACAACGGTGTTTCCCGTAGACTACATAGTAACGAAGTACTGGTTGGTGGCCAAGAAGGACATAATATTTGAAAAATCCCAATGACATTTTAAAAGTTAATACCAAGCCACTCGTTGTTCAACAAAGATCGTTGAAAATGAATCGTGGGATGTTCTCTTGTCCAGTCCTAACGGCTTGATTAAGTACTGGTTTGTTGCAATGGAAGCCAGAATTGGACCATACAGTATTGATTCGCTGAAATCGGGATTAAAAAAGTATAGATCTATGTTTCCTACCTTCCAACACAGCAAGTCCGACGACGACTTCCTCCAACAGTTGTTTGTTCCTTTCCCCTCTCATACATCTCATCGCATCGGGAATTCCATGTGGCACTTAAATCTTACCTACGTGCCAAACACTATCTTATATGACACTATCACATGATCAAATGCCTGGTTCTTACTGGCCGAGGGTTCAGGACAAGACGTAGCATAATATCATCGAGGGGAGAATGTGCTTCGGTGTAGTACTGGTAAGTCGCCAAGGAAGCATATTGACCCTGGCTACTGTCAACTGATATACTGATACAAATTTACTAAAACAGGAAATAAGTTTGGGTCAAATTTAGGACATAAGACTCATCGACAATGTTTCGACTGATTTGTTTTCGAGCCCTTTTTCATCTCGGTGTAGTACTGGTGGGTCACCAAGGAAGCACATTAAACCGGTACAATGTAACCACAGTAAGAAAGACTGGGTTTGATGGTCCTAGAGGTTAAATATGACACAGAATATTTCTTGTTGTCGTGACATAAGGTATTATTTCCATAGCTTAGAACTGGTTTTGATGAAGAATAAGCTGTTGTACAGGCTTCGATATATAACAAACTGTCGAGATCAGGCAACATGGTGCAATGACTTGCATAGTTTTTCTAAGGTATATGACTGGTGTACAACAAAGGCTACTCTCTGCGTAGTACAACTGCTTAAACTGTTGAAAAGCTCAGAATGTGGCATAATTCGTCGGTACATGTTTTCAGGATATATATAGGAACAAGGGCATATGGGTGAAATATGTGTTAGAAAATAATATATACCCTTAAACAGCTAAAGAAATGTAATTTTTCAGCCAAATGTTGTGCTTTTACGGTTCCTTTTGCTGGACAGTATTTCGACGCACAGGACACTGTAGATCCAAGATATGACTGTGCGTTTTGGGCAGTCTAAGCTTGATCTACATTGCCCTCAAAAAGGCACTGGTTCGCTTATTGTAGCTTAAGGGTTAAATCTTACTTTGCTTGGAATCATCTGGGAACATACTTCTTCATCTAAATTCCGATACGTACATGTAAAACGTTTTAATTTGTTTCTCTGTTGTTTTAACTATGCTTTTTCCCAAAAATCCACACCTGTAGGACTCTTACTAGACAAACAATAAAAAAACAGAACACGTAGGCAAAACTGAAGGAAATGAAAGTTTTATTAAGACGTACACGAATGCTTGCAAAATATGCTACGGCTCCTTTTCCCCTCAATGTTGCCAAACGATGTCAATTGCAAGGGTATAACTAGTACCATTAAGCATAGAAGTGTTCAACGGAGAATCAAATAAAACGTTTCGGATACGCGTTCATCAAAATTTCGCGCAGCCCCGCGTTAAATATGGCATCCGTTGTTGGTTTCCTGTGTATTACTACATGGTGTAGTAATCTTACAGAAAACAAGCGAGGTCCTGGAATAAAAATCGCCATTAGTTAGTACATTATTATCCACAGACGACATTTTTAGTCGTCTTGCAGCATACCACTTTTTCAAAACATTGTGGCTAAAGGAGAAATTGCTCATACTGAGCTATTTATCCTTTTGCTTCAATGTTTTTACACGCTTTAACTGATTAAACCATTATTACCTTATAAGGAATATCTTTACTCAAAGGGGATGAGTTTAAATTCTGCTGAAAATTTGTTTTTAGACTTTGTCAAGCAGTGCCATGGAACGTAAATATTAACTATTTTTCCAACAAAAAGAAAAAGTAAAAATAAATTAAAAACCCTTAAAACGCTAAGCATGACAAAACATGTTTTCCTGGCAGTGTAAATGAAGATCAAACTGCACTTTCTTATCTTGCTTTGACCAACATTTTGTGTTAATACCGAGACTGTCAAAACAGTTTTGAAGCAGCAGATATCCCGTACTCGATTGATCCCTTTACCAAACAAGCTGAAGGAAAAGGGCTTTTGAAAAGACGAAAAAGGAGAAATTGTTGGTCATCAGCATATTCACCTTCTCCTTCAGCTAAATCAAAAAAAAAAATTTCCAATCATTTGAGACACATCAAATTTTTCGTCTGTAATTCCCTTCGGTAAAGATTTTATAAGCACTTTAAGGGTTTTTCCTACCTGTTGGACGCCCTAACAACCAAAAAAGAACGTAATTCCATTACTTTTGCACTGTTTTGTCTTAGCGTGATCCTGAATATCACTAACTTATCTAATTATCAAACACCACGCTGTTTAATTGGTTTTGCTCTTCAATGATAGTTGGAGACCCCAAAATCACGAGGGCCACGTAGTGCTTTTGCATGTTGTGAGCATTTTACAAGGAACGCCCAAATATTCTGTGTATGACCATGTTTTGGGTGCGTTTGTGAGTCATCTTCATATGTACGCCAAAACTGTAAGCATTAGCAGACGACGCAGTAAGTCTGGCAAATGGACAAGGTATTGTCTTTGACTGGGGTAGGAAACATCAAGGAGAAATGAAGAAAATGTTATTAACCAGCTTATTGTCTTTTTTCCCCCACGGTACTTTCAGCTTTATTTCTCAGACTCGTCAAATACCACAATATCCACTTACATGTATATTCCTAGTCATATCACGGCGACAGCTCACATATTCATGTGGTTCCAGGATTGCACCACTACTAGGCTAGGGCTCTGAAGTGTCTTGGCCAAGAACACTCCCACGAAAGACCCAATGGATCAAGTGAGGCTCGAGCCCGGGGCCTCCAGATCGCGAGTCCTACACTTTTTCATTGAGCCACGCAGGACCCCAGGGAATGAATTATACCAATTTTAAAATGTCATTGTAATTTCAGAAAAGAAATATGACGGATTTCAACTTTGTTAGAAAGTGCTTTTTTTTTTGGGGGGGGGGGGGGGAAAGCTTAGTTGTCGAGTAAATGATGAAGTCGAAACACTGCAAGCGCTATGGTAAAAGACATGAGTAAAGAAAAATAACAAGGCAAACAAGCTACTGGGTGACCCCAAAAAATGCCACCCATAAAATTGCTAATAAAACTCACAATCCTTTCTGCAACCCAATGAAGTTCAGTCTATGCCTGCAGTGTCCACCAAGTTTCAGTCATGAATGTCCAACAGCCTTTGTTTTATCTCCGTTCCACGATGTGCACCAAATGTGTACCTCTGTGTTGCAAACACCCCTTGATACGACGTGCAAAATTGTCAATAACTTTGACACACTCCTCCCTCAGTATTGACCTGATTTTGGCCGTGATGGTCCTCTTCAGTTCAGGAATAGTGCGGGGGGGGGGGGGGCTGTTCTGACAGACATTATCTTTGAGATAACCTCACAGATGAAAATCTGGTAGATTAAGGTCCGGTGAGTGTGAAGCCCATTCAGGATCACATCTTCTACTGATGAGACGATCACCAAAGTGTCCCCGCAGCCATTCCAACGAGTCATTTGAAGTTAGGGAGTTGCTCCATCCTGTTGAAACCTCTGTTCATTCCTCAAAACACCTCGTCGTCTGCCCAAGGCTGCCCAAAACTTCTTAACGACCACTAGGTAGCGCTCAGTATTGATCGTGACTGACCGTTCATTCTGGTCTTCAAACCAGGAAGGACCAATGATCCCATGTTTTGATATTGCAGTGTACTTGATGGGGCGCACCCAGGCCTTTGCAGACAATCTTCTGTTAGTGATCAATACTGAGGTAGGAGTATATCTGAGTTATTGACAATTTTGCATGTCGTGTCCAGGTGTGCTTGCAAAGCAGAGGTGCACATTTTGAGCACATCATGGAACGGAGATAAAACAAAGACTGTTGGACATTCATAACTGAAACTTAGTGAACACGTCAGGCATAGACTAAAGTTCGTTTGTACCAAATATGGTTGGATTGCAGAAAGGATTGTGAATTTTATTAATGATACCATGGGTGGCATTTTTTTTTTGTCACCCTGTATATAGGGTCTTTTAAGATTAATATAATCATACACTACTTCAAAAATGTTGACATGGGTTGAAATTTTCTGACAGTTGTTAATTTTCTTCATGTCCAAGGACCATTCTACCTCATGATTCGGCTGGTTGTTAGACACAATGGATTTTATGGCTCCGTAATTATACAATGTATTTGACTTGCTTGGTAAAGTGCACCACGGAGATGCATTAAACCTCCTTTGCCGGGGCATGACTCATATCCAATAACATTTATTAGCTTATATAAAAAACAATAATCGATTCACGCAAAAAAAATTAAAAATAGGCATTTGTGTTCTACGATGCCCAGAATATGGACTATATGTATTTGCTGAGTTGCTTCCCTTTGATAAGCTTTCAACCTGTTCATATTTTTAGACCGTACATACATGTAGTGTGAAAAAGGTGAAATAATCATAGTTAAATAAAACGTGAATTGAGAATACGAAGGAGTTTTTTGTTTGATTGGTTTTTAACTCCGTCACACACGGTATTTCAAGCATACCAAAGCAGCCATTGCTCGTGGCCCTTCATCAAAGTATCAGAGATAGTCAAACTGTGTCTCTTGGACCAAATATTGCCGCCTGCGGAGAGAGAGAGGGGGCAGGGTTCCAAGTTTCACAGTGTATTTCTATATTCTGACGCTCTGTATTCCATCATTGAAAGTTGAAAATTATTTGAGCCATGCTCTGTGAAAAGGGGACTTAATTCACCTACAAAAAGTATCGACTCATGTCAGCCTGCGCAGTCTGCGCAGGCTAACATGAGCCGAAACCTTTTACTATTGGTCAATTTTCTGCATGCCAATGTACCTTTTTACCTCAGGATTCAGTCGGTTGTAGACAAAATGGATTTTATGAATGTATAGTTATATGGCTTGCTTAGTATAATTCATCAAGATGCATTAACCCTTTCTCACAGAGCATGGCTCATTTAAATTCAGCGAAGTACTGATAAAAAAAACATATAAATGTGTTTGATGGAAATTAATTTAGTTTTGCTTTGGGCTTGTTGAAAAAATCAAAATGATTGTTCGTTTAGGATGAGATTGCTGGTCCCATTATTTTTTTTCTATGAAAAATCAACAGTATTGGAAAATGGTATATTGAACCCTCCACACACAGTTTAAGGCAATCCAATGACCAGTCTTGGAATTCAGCATCAGGGCCCGGTTTCACGAAAAAACTTAAGTCTCTTATTTTACTCAAATCCACTAAGGGTCTCAGTGTCTGACTTACGTTGAGTTCGTTATTTGAGACGCATTTCCCTAACATTAACAGACTTAAGCAATGTTTTGACACAAGATTTCAGATTTAACCTTACAAAATACACGGACTTAACCAACAGACCTAAGTCCGTTATTTTGATGAGTTGAGTAGGAAACGTTGCGTCAGCTCAGGAGTTGAGAACCTAACTTTAGTCTAAATGTTAGAGAATTTGAATCTCGAATAATGAAGTCAGCTTAAGTCAGAAAATAAGTCCGTTAGTGGATTTGAGTAAAATAAGAAACTTAAGTTTTTTCGGT
This sequence comes from Hippopus hippopus, assembly GCA_946811185.2. Taxonomy (NCBI): domain Eukaryota; kingdom Metazoa; phylum Mollusca; class Bivalvia; order Cardiida; family Cardiidae; genus Hippopus; species Hippopus hippopus. Next base: position 27,364,713 of record OX328100.1, on the reverse strand, counting down.
CACTGAACAATATTTAAATTTCTCGGTGATTACGATCCGTGTTTTTGCCCCCATATATTTAAGATTGATCGCGAAATTAACACAAATATCTATGATTGATAGATCAATTAACACATACATTTTTGATTGATTGATTTGTATACAGAACAGTTGAACTTCTATATTTAGTCCAGTTTTTGTTGGGGACAGATAAATCAAGCTGAGATAGGACATTAAATAATTTTAATATCAAGAATGACACAACAAAAATCGCAGTACGATGAAATAATGTTCATTGTATATAGCCGTTCTTCAATACAGCTAAAATGCTCTTATTTCATCCTTTACCAAACAATTCCGGCTTTTTACAACCCCTGAAAAGACTTCAAAATATTGTGGAAAAAGGAGAAAATGCTGGTAACCAGCATTTTCTCCTTTTACCCCAATATTTACTACTCTTTTGAAGACAAATCTCGTCATATGAGTCAAACTGTATTTGTCGTCTGTAAACCTCTTCAATTTGAACCAGGCGACAGTTTTGTCGTTTTGTAAAGAGTTATTTATTCATCACCTGTAGACGACTATATTTTTCGACGTCTTGCGTGACAGACTTCTTTTAAAAACATTGTGTCAAAAGGAAAAATACCCGTGGCGAACAATTTCTCCGTTTGTAACAAATTTTATCCCATATATTGCCTCATGGTACCATGAACCCATGTTGATGAACCATCTTGTACAATGACGTTGTCATAAGCAGTCTGATGCAATTCTTTTTCAACTCTTAACCTGTTCGTACATTGTTAGAACTTTATGAAATTGAAAGCATTTGCATATGACAAATAAACTGTGGCTTATATGTTGCAACTGTCAATAAAGTGGTAGAAAATATTGCGAGAGAAAAAGGCAAGAAATGCTGGTGACCATTATTTCCTCCTTTCGCCACGTTATTTTTTACTCATAGGGGTCCTTAAAAGTCGGGATTGTTTGATATAGGGCAAAAAGGTTATAAGCTTTAAGATAAATAAAAATTCTGTAATTATCATTTCAAAACTACATCAATCACTATGTTAGCGTTTACGTTAAACATCGGTGATACTACATAATTCTTCGCAAATTAAACCCTGTCAGCGTATGACAAAAAGAAGATTTGAATAGGTGTGGAGATAAAATCGGCAGATTCGACGTTTGACAATTGTCATGTCCCAAGGTCTGTTGCCTCCAAATACCCGTATCTACATAAATCCATTTCCGTTGATTTCAGTCCATTAGCTCCCCTTCACATCTCGTCGTAATGATATGAAATGGATGTGATTTTTATCAGTTACCTTTTTTTCTTTCTTTCTTTCTTTGTCTGTCTGTTTCCGCCGTCCAAGCGATTATTGAATATTGCACCTTGCCCCCTCTCTCTTTTGCTTCTGTTGCTTCTCTCACTTCATCATCATCATCTTCTTCTTCTTCTTCTTCATCATCATCATCATCTTAATATCATCATCATCATCATCATCATCACCACCACCATCATCATCATCATTTAAATACCATCATCATCATCATCATTATCATCATCTAAATATCATCATCATAATCATCATCATCATAATCATCATCATCATCATCATCATCACTTTCTTCTTCTTCTCCTTTCTGTAAATATCACCTTCATCGTATCACCGTATTACCTTCATAAACTGTATACAATTGATCTCTAGGACATTCATCGTTTTCGAAGCAAGGTGGTTTAATTGTAAATAACGCTCATATCTAACATGTTTCCCGCTTAAACATGTTAGCGGCAGTACCCGTGTTAGGTAGTCAGCATAAATAAACATTGAATATATCAGTATATGTGAAAACCATGGCAGTTCCTACTTTCGCCACAACGTTTACAAAACAGATCTATTGCAAGGCAAACGGAGTTTTCTAATATAGGTGGTTTTACATTTAAATTTTAGATGTGGATCAAATGATAGAAATCGTCTTTGATAAGGTAGAAAACAATGCGGGAAAAGGGAGGAAATTCTGGTTACAAGCATTTTAACCTTTTCCCCCAATGTTTTCAAAAGGCTTTTTTTCTCAGGGTCGTTAAAAACCTGGGATTGTGGAGTAAGCGGTTAAGTACATCGTATACGTATCATACAGTCGTCCACAATACTCTTCGACCTCCAAGGGTGTCCTCACACTTCATTAATTATGTCATTATAACGTTAAATGGGCCCATCAAATTTTTCAAACCGTAGAAAAAAAACCCAAAATAAAGTGACTTTTATGAAGTTATTAAATCATTCTCAACATTATGATAACAATCCTGTCATGTCTGTACGTAAATCTATATTTACCTTTGCCCTCTCGGGTGGCGAATGGCTTTGAAAAAATGCAATCGTGTACTATATAAACCATTTTAAGGCACGGCGCAGGACATGCTGTATGATCTTCAAACTACATTGTTCGTTATCATTAGAGATGTTTTGACCTCAACAGCCATGCGTATTGCAAGAATTAGGTCTGTTACGCTGGCTGAAAAAGCATAGTATTTTGATCTTTTCCCGGGTTATAAGATCATTTTGCATTTATACTCAACCTTAATTAGTGGAACCCTCCAAGTTAAAGCTGCGTTTAGACTTACTACCGAGACCACGCGTAAACGAAAATCAATGGCACCATATATGAAGTACCTTCAAATGCAATCATCTCTACGAATAGAAGCACATTTCATTGCGAAACAGGTTCTAAGAAGTACCTCAGGGGCGTAGCTAGCCGAAAATAAAGTGTTAAAGTAAGACCAAATATATAACCCGAGCCGCGAAGTGCCACGAGAAGGGAGGGGGATTTCCCAGGAGCGTAGAAGCTTTTTGGTGCCCATTTATGACGTTTTTGGGTCAATATGTATCTTCGCTTTTGCAAAGAGTACTAAACTGCGTTTTTGAGTACAGGCTGCTACGCCCCTGTACATGTATATTTAAGCTTTCATTTCTCATTTGTTATTCTCGCTACGATTTAGTTAATGTTTTGTCTACTTGATGGACATCCGTGTATGTCCTTATAATGTCGCTCTGTCTCGCGAGACTCGTTTATTTTCTTACTAAATAAGCGCAAGATGTGCACAAAGAGAGATAACTCTACCGGACTAATGATAATCAGTATCATGCCAATCATACTATGATGAGCTAACTTTGTACAAGGTTCGATGTTATTGCCAACCTTGCATACCTCATGAAGGGTTTTAGCAGCAGGATCTGAACTCGTATTTCGAAATTAGGAGACATTATTCTCCAACCTATTATACTATTGCTGACGATATATGATAGAACCAAAAGCTATTTCCCAATGTAGAAACTGTTGCGCGTTTTAATTCTGTCCCTTCTACCAAGGGTAGTCTCAATAATGAGACGCTACGGTGATTTTTTTCATATTTGGACATTTATTGTGCACAGAACCAGGGGCGACCAGTCAAAAAATAACATCGCCTTTGGGGACAGTTATCTGTACTACTGCCAAGGGTTGCTAGAGCCAATGGTTTAGCCCGCTATACCCTCCGCTCCGTTTTTACCACTCAACCTGCAGTCCAGTATAAAAACATTTGCAGACGACAAAGTGTATTAGCACCTCAAATAGTAAGATCTCTCGTTGGAAGAGGTTGAAAACATTGTGCTAAAAGAAGAAAATGCTGGAAACCAGCATTTTATTCATTTTCGATAATACTTTTTAAAATGTGGTTCCTCAAGTTCGTGAAAAAACGAGATTGTTTGGTAAAGCATTAGCAGAAGTACAAGCACTGGTATACGACCTGTGCCTGTGAGGTGAAACAAATAAATCCAATCTCCAGTGGTCGAAAACCATGATTGTTCTAGTTTGGTTCCAGAAATAGTCATGTTTCAAAAAATCGAGTGCGCAATGACATCCGACTTTTCTTGTGCATATTGACTGTAACACTTGTACAGGCTAGGGTCCTGCACTACCTTGCCAAGGGATACTCCCATGCGATCAGTCCTGCCATAGAAGATCGAATTTTTTTTTCTGATTTATAAATCAACCGCCTGAAATACGATACCATGGAGGTCTCCTAAAACTTGTTCAGTGGCGGAACAGTGATTCATATATTTATGATAACATGTGCGGTGTAGATTACACGCAAGTGTTGATTCCATAAACAAACACCTTGTAATTTACGAATTAACAACTGTCAACGGTACCGAGACGAAACTAGCAATTTATCGCATTTCTTAAATGGCTCATTTGCATGTCCAAAGGTACACCGTCTGAAAAACGGGTATTACCGATTCGACTTTTCGAATCGGCAAAAAAGCACAATCAATGAAACCAATTACTTTTGTATAAGAATCATTGAAGATCGCTATTTTAACCCATAATCCTGCTAAATAAGTGAAATGAACAACATAAACCCAAATTTTGCTATTTCAAAGCTGCTTTTTTTCGGAAAAATTTCTCCTTATCGGTCAGTGCAGATCCAAGATCAGACTGCACGTTCTGTGCAGTCTGATCTTGATCTACACTGCCCACAAAAGATCTGTGAGTAGCGCTTAGCAGACTAAGGGTTATTGCGATTCACAATAGCACTTGACTTTTATCACTGCAGTCGGCGAAACTTTCCATGAATTCATTGAGTTTCTGTTATAGTACTTAGTAAAACTATTCTTTCCAGACCAATGGCTGCCCTCCCACATTAGAAAATACAAATCACTTTAATATCGGTGGGAGAAAAATGGATACCGTCGTAATTACTACATCTGCCATGGTGAGGAACTTTTGTCGATGCGGAGGTTTTGAACTGTCAACTCCAGGTAAAAGAAAGCAGGAGTGTATAAATGAGCAGACTTTCTGATACGATAATAAACGACAATGAAATAGAACATAGGGTTGAAGAAGCAAGTCTCAGACAACAACAACAACAACAACAACAACACTTTTGACTGGTCCCTTTGATCAGGGATCTTATATATACGATCCCTGCTTTGATGTTCTCCATGGACACGAATGTGCTGATCGTAGTATCAACCACCTGAGTATTTGGTCATAAAAATCTACAACCATGTTTATACCAAATTATCCATTATTCTAAGACCTGTGGTAAAAAATATGAAAACAGTGCGGGGGAAAAAAAATAGAAAATGCAGGTCATAAGTAATTTATCCTGCTTCCAAAAATGGTTTCTGCCCTTTCAAAGCCAAATCCTATCGCTTGAGCCACATTAATATCAATGTTTCGTCTGCATAATTTAAAGATTCTTTTTTTAAATATGGACAAGTTCAAAAAATTTCGACACCTGGCATACAGTTTTTCATTTGTGTATGCCACGTCATCTATTAATTAAAAAAGGACAAACTACACTAAAATCACGGTGACATGTTAGAAGTGTGGGCGGATCCGCTGGTTAGATAGCTATTAATTTGAAATCATGTAAATTACAGGTTAACTCTCCACTTCCTAAAACAGATTTGCTGATCAAAACTTTGCAAATGTCCGTGCAAAATAGGTTTGATCAATATGAAATTAAAACTTAATACATTGATATATATGTATGTAAAAATATTGTGGCAAAAGGAGAAATTGTTCGTTCTGAACAATTTCTCTGTTTGTCACGATTTTTTCATAAGCAGTGAACTGTAAGGTGAGAAAAGACGTTAGCAGGTCGTCACCTGTTACCCCAAACTCATTCAGGTCGAAAAAACTTGAGATTTTGACCCAGCCTCTTTCGACGGCTGAAAGAGACAGGTACATGGAGTTTGAGGGTCATAGGGACCCCCTGAATTTTAAAGTATCTTGAAAAACTTCGAATCGATTTTTATGAAACTTTTCAAAGTGTTTTAAAATGACCTTACAAACTCTCACAGCGAAAATTAGGGTTTTTCTTTCACAAAAATGAGCATTTTGCCCATTCTAGAAGAGTTGAATTTTTGTTCTAAAGCTCAATTTTCTCCGACGGTTTCGCACAGTGGCTAGAACAGCAAATTCAAATTTCAGAGTATGTAAGTATGTAAGCTACTTATGATATGCATTACTTAATATCAGGTAAGTATAAATTTTCACTGTACATACTCGTATATGATTTTGCGTCGTACGTTGAAATTATCCGAGTATACCTACTACTCAACTATTTCCTTTCTGAAGAGTCAAATACCGTCCTACATACTCATATGCCGTATTTGTGCTTCAGAATTGATTTGAAAAGAAGTTAGATCATTCAAAAGGACGAACAAGCCCGAAAGAACGAGCCCGGACGCCCGGGCGAACAAGCCCAGGAACGAAAATGCCATTAAGCCCGAGCGAACTGGCCCAAGAACGAAAAAGCCCGTTCCTGTACGCAATAGACTGCGCAAAGAAAACTACCGAAAACGTCTTTTTTTTTCAGATAAAAATACAACTATTTATTGCCATTTTATGATTCTGTTGTATAAAAGTAACGGGAAAAACTGAAAAAGAAGTGAAAAAAAATCAAACATTATCTTTAACTTCAACCTACTGCTTAATTTGCATTCAAACATAATATCATACAATGAAAAAGGGAACCATCTTCTCTACAAACTTTTAAAGGTGGGTATTTAGATTTTTCACATCTCACCAACTTAAAAAATATATATATCACTGAAATTTATATAAAAAAACAATACAAATCATCAATAAGTAAGAATCATAAAATTACAAAAAAAAAAATTTTTTATGGTATTCCCTTAAAAGGCTACGTAGCCTCTTAAGGTATTTTTAGATTTCGCGCCAGAAATCAAAAAAGCTTTGTGGGAATGTCAAGTGACTGGCACGTGACTAATGACGCTTAAATTCCAAAACATAACAAACATGTAATTATTTTCCATAATGTCTTCTTCGGACGCTATGTTTGAAGCTTTGTCTGTGTATTTCCGGTGTGTAAAGAGCGAGTTGTTCATGTATAAATAGAACGTGTTTCCCGTCAGTGTCGACCTGGGCCGTAGTAAATCTCTAATTTCTTTTGTTGTCGGATGGTTTTCGACTACTGGGGTTTTATGAATGAAAATTAAAAGGCTTTGGGAGTATAAGGATGATTTTTTTGTTTTTTTTGTAAAATTTTCGTCCCAAAATCTGAAGGGCCACCTTTAATGTCCCAAATTACATATAGTGTGAAATTAGAAATGATAGCTGTATTTTTACATTTTTATACATATCAGTATGTGAAAAATTGTCAAAAAGGGAACAAAATCCAATAGTCCATGTTCAGATAGGACCATTATTTCAAGGTCTTATGTCCATATGTGACATCAGTTATAACTGAGTCTAGGTCACTGTTTAAAAGAGATAACTCTTTAGGCTACCTGTCTGCTCGATAATTGGATTAAATAATTAAATAGTGTATCATTTTAAAAAATGTGCATCCTGTAATGCTGTATTTAGGACCAGATGCCTATATTTAACACAACGAAAACAACCGTCAGTAACGAAAATTTCTACCACTTCTCACGTTTTGATCAAAGTGGCCCATACACGATCAGTGATAATGCGAAAAAGTACCTGTAGAGGGATTAAGCGACCATTTTGCATTCAAATCTGGTTTGACGAAATATTTGCATTACCTCATATTGAATATTTTTCAAATACCTCATTATATTTTTAGATACGTGTTTGTGCGAACGATTCTTTACATTGGGTAGTTTCAGAAATCTTTGGGGTTTTTTTTTTATTAGTTTTGTGTTCTTGATCGATAAATACCTTGAATGATATTTTGTCTAAAAAAGGCTTGAAACTGTGACTTTTGAATCGTTTAAATGCTGACGTAAAATTTATTTATTTATCTTGTAAACATTTTGGGGCACGTTGAACAAAATCAGGGATCTAACTTGTTTACAGGCATTATGAAGAGACTGAAAAAGCCCATGGAATTAATTAATTCTACATTTTGAAATCAGTTTGGAGACATTTGTTCTTCTTGGGTGACTACTGATGCCTCCTTAGAACTATCAGAGAAGTAATGTAGATCATTCATATACCAGTGAAATGGACGGTGATAGTTTATGTGAGCCCTGCGAAAAAAAAATACATGTAATCTAAGATTGGATTGCCTGTATTATTTTAGGCATATCATGGCGACGGTTTACATATTCATTTTTTACTGGCTTTTACCGGTACTAGGCTAGGGCTCTTGAGTGTCTCGCCCAAGGGCACTCCCGCGAAGGGCCCAGTGGATCCAGTGCGGCTCGAGCCTGGGGCCTCCAGGTTACGAGTCCCACATTTTACCACCGAGCCACGCAGGACCCCAACGACCTTCAAAGCAGCAAAGTTAAAGTGATGGACATTTTTCAACAGGAAAAAAATGGTTCCAGTGTGTTTAAATTGAATAAATATTATTGTTTCTGGATGACAATCAAGTGTTTTCCTCAAAGACCGAAGGCGAAAAGATGAACATTTCCTTACACTAAGACCCTTCTGTGCACCTTGGTAATGAGAATCAGTGTTGTATTGATTGATGAATGCTGCCTATTTGTACCAATTCAGGGTCCGTATTTACCAACTATTGTTAAGAACATTTCTGGTCTTATTCTCCAAGATTTGTTAAATTTGAATGTAACATAACCTCTTACTGGCAAAATCAAATGGTTCAGCCTATCAAAAATTGTGTTACATTCAATTTTAGAACATTCTGGAGAACATGACTAAGAACGTTTTTAAGAATGGTTTGTAAATACGAACCAAGGTAGCCTTAAGGCAGCGAAGCTCGACTTAATGAGCTTTATATATGAGCCACGCTCTGGCAAAAGGGGGCTTAATGCATCTCCGTGATGCATGATACCAGCCCAAGTCATCACATAATTATGGATCCATAAGAGCCATCTTTTTAAATAATCGACTTAATCATGAGGTAAACTGGTCCTTGGACATACAGAAAATTGACCAATAGCGAAAAGTTTCGGCCCAGGTCAGCCTGCGCGGACTGCGCAGGCTGACCTGGGTCGATACTTTTCGCAGATGCATTAAGCCCCCTTTTCACAGAGCACGGCTCATATATAGCGACTAGGAGATGCATCAAACACCCTTTAGCCAAAGCACGGCCAATTTATTTCGCAGTGTAAATGTTAAACGTTTTAATACTAATCTTTCTTTAACAGGCCTCTGGTATAGGTAATAACCCTTCAATTCTTTTGTATTTGGGATGTATGCCTCTTTGGATGGTATTTCACACGATTCATGGTGACATTTCACAAGACAGCTTAGTTATTCATGTCTTTTCAGGGTTTAGCTTATACCTGATCGGACCTCTGTATCCCCTTGCCAAAGAATACACATCCGTGCCACCAGTCCAACCCATGGTGGTCGGACAAGGGTTTAAAATTTTGTCATCTGGTATACCCAGAACACTTAGCCACATTAAACGCCTGCGTAGTTGCTGTTAATTTTCAATGAATATCATTTTTTGGGGGTAGATACTGTATTGTGTACAGCAACCACTTTTAAAACTTAAACATAATCCAATGTATCAGCCATGCTCTGGGAAAAGGGTATTTAATAAATGTCCGTGATGCACCATGCTTAGCAAGTCATCACATAATTTTGGATCCATAAAATTCATTTTGTGTAACAAGAGACTGAATCATGAGGTAGAATGGTCCTTGGACATACACCAAAAGCAAAAATGTTCGACACAGGTCAACCTGACGTGGAGTGTACAGGCTGACCAGAATCGATACTTTTTGCAAATGCATTACGACCCTTTTTAACAGAGCATGGCTCATATAATCCATCTGAGGGTATGTAGAGATAAAGTGAAAAAAGGTCAGTTTAAACATTTAAAACATTACTTTAATCTTGTAAGATTAAAATGCCCAAAAATACACTCGTGGGACTTATTCATGAACAAGACAGACAGACAGACAGACAGACAGACAGACAGAGAGACAGAGAAGTTTTCTAAGACTATTCGCATGAACAAAAGTAAACGGTATGCAAATATTTGATGCTCTACATAAATACATAGACACCAAAAGCGCCTTTCACAAGGATACTAACGTTTGCGGGCAGTGTAGATCAAGATCAGACTGCGCAAAATGCGCAGTCTGATCTTTGATCTACACTGTCCGCTTCGCTGAAACACAAGAGACAAACGCAGCCTTGATAATGCAATTGTTTGGGTCTGTTTTTAACCTGAAAATGTCAGTTTGGTTTCTTCGGCGCTCTATGGATTAGACTAGTAATAGATGCGTACAAGGTGTTGGTTTAACTGACAATGCCTTGTCTTAATGGATTAGGCGAGGCATTGAAAAAAAGACAACCTGGAGTTGAAATACTTCTCCTCATTAATGATTCAAGTCTTGCCTCGGTCACAGTATTAAAACTTCTTAAGGATCTTGTTCTTACACCCAGCGTCCATCCTTCTTCAGTTTCACTATCACTTACATCTACAACCATATCCTCGGTTCTACGTTCAGGCAGCTGGTTCTCATGAGCGAAACTTTCAGGATGATGAGTGTTTATTTGGTTTTCGTTATTTTTACAATGACTGTCATTTGAATCAACTATCATTATTTCCTTCTCAGCATTTTCTTTAGATTCAGTATCTTTGTTCTTGATATTTTCACGGCTATTGATAGCACATGCAATATTGACTTCTTCAGTATTTTGTTCGTGTCCAACATCACCAATTCTTTTAAGTTGGTCAACAGGTTCTTCTCTGTCAGTTACAATTTCAGATGTGTCACATTCCATATTGATATCATTATCTTTTATCACGTCTTCATTTGCAAATCCTATGTAGAAATATTCATTTTCAGACTCATTACCGTCATCATCATCATCATCGTTAAACTCCTCCTTGAAAAACCTCACAGGTTTTATGTCTTCATCAACTTCATCACCATCGTCCTCAATTGTATCAATTGGCATTGTTAACAGAGCATTAGTAACAGGCGTGTCTGTAATTTTATCTACGTTTGCAGGCTCTATCACGCTCACGGTAGCAGTATCTAGTTCCGCTTGACCTTCTCCAGTTTTATCTTTATTCAAATCTACAAATTTACCATCTATAACTCTAAAGTCAATATCATAGCTGTTTCCCCAAGCTTCGCCAGTCGACATGTAAGCCTTTACACCTTTAGCGAATTCTTCGCAATCACAGCACCCTCTGAAGTCCCTGGAGAGCGGATCATTAAGGTTCGGGTTGTGCAAGAGGAACAGAAGCCCAAGAACGATCCCTTCAAGCCCGTGTGATTTATCCCAGAAGTCGGAATCAAACAGAGACAGGCAGATATTCGTGTTGTTATTGTCCGATTTTTGCATGTTATTATCTATGTTTGGATGGAACATGTCAGTGTCACACCAGACCATTGGTATCTCCCCGTTTTGGAAGTCTTCGAGATTGTTTACCTGAAATAGAAGGTTTGAATAATCATTATGATATATTTACTGTATTTTAATGCATTAACCCTTTACCACACAATGCCGACTTTAAACGATCCAGGGAAAGAAGCGTTTTGAAAACAGTGTTGGAAAAACCAGCATTTTCTCCTTTTCCAACAATGTTTTCTACCCTATAAAAATGCTCCATTTGAGCCACATTGAAATTGTTGTCTGCAATTGTGCTCACTTTGGCCAAGGCTAAAATTTTGTCGTATGGTAAAGGGTTAACTCTACTCTATGCCAGGCGATCAGTTTTAGAGTGGTCAACATTGAAAGCCTTATTTGCACAAAACAAATCATAGACGTGATAAACAAAATTAATACAAAACCATCCGAGGACAACTATTCAGTGATGTAGAAGACCTCTGAAAACAGTACATGAAAATGAGAAAATTGCAAAAGAAAATCCTTTTGCCTCATTTTTTTTTTTTTTTTTTCTTTTCAATTTGTATTCATGTATGATCCATGTTCTGTAAAAAGGGAACTTCATGCATCTGCAAAAAATATCGACTCATGTCAGCCTGCGCAATCCGCGCAGGCTGACATGAGTCGATTTTTTTTTTGCTATTTGTGAATTTTCTGCATGGCAAAGGACCCCACTCTGACAACATTGTAAATGGATTTTATGTATTCATAATTATGTGATGGCTTGCTTGCTATATAATGTATCACGGAGATGCATTAAACCTCCTTATGCCAGAACATGTCTCATCATAAGCCTAACGTTATTTTGATTAGTTAATATCTATTTCACATCCGCGTCCAATCGCTTAGTAGATAATGTACAGAGCTTGAAATCTTGGGGTAGCTTGCTCGATTCCTATCTCAGCCAAATTCATTCTTAACATTGGTGGTAACCATTGCTGCAGGTTTTATTGTGCTCTCATAGCTTAAAATTGTTTAGACGGTGTTTATGTGGGACAGTAGCCAGTTGCTTTTGAGAAATCATTGTGCGAAATTCGATCTTCAAGAACCCGGCTGGTATTCAGCATTTTCTTCCCACATTATTTTCAATCCCTCAGATACAAGTTCCATCATTTGAGCAACAGTTTACTTGTCGACTTACTTTCAATGTTAATTGGTCTGAAACTTAGACAACTGATGAAAGCAGTACACCAACGGGGAAAAAAAAAAAGGAGGAAATGGAGAAATTTTCTTATAAGAAGAAATCGTACCCGTTTTCTCTGGAGCTATAAAGGAGATAAGTCATGCTCTGTGAAAATGGGTCTTGATGCATCTGCAAAAACTAACGACCTATGTCAGCCTGCGCAGCTCGCGCAGACTGACTTGGGTCGAAACTTTTTGCTTTTTTTTTTTTGTAAATTTGCTGCTTGTCAAAGAACCAGTGTACCTTATGATTCAGTCGCTTGTTTGACTAAATGGATTTATGGCTCTTTGAACATGTGATGACTTGCCTGGTATTATACATCACGAAGATGCATTACAACCCCTTTTACCAGAGCATGGCTCTAATCGAGGTTACATTCAGGATCTTACTTAAAAGATCTAATACGAGGTAACATAATTTGAATGGTTATATATTCAAAATCTAGCAGAAATGTTTTTACCTACCGTAAATTTAAATCTCCCGCCCTTGTAGAGGCCACCGTTCGGCCGAATTGTCACGTGAAAGTTTGACAAATTTTCATCATCCCAGTTCACACTATTTATGCTCGCTTGTCCGTCTGTCAGCCGTCCGATCCTCTTTAACAGACGATGAAAATCCTTTACTATTGTCCGATTTGCCATTCTTTTTTTCAAATCTGAATATTGACTTTCTTGTAATCGACAACTCAATTCAAGCTACACAATCAATAATGGTGATAAACCTGATTCTGAAAGCAGCTGGGCGTATGCCGATTACGATAGAGATAAATCGTCCGATTGTTTTGTACCAATGAGCTAACCTTTGACATGAAAATATTCAGTCATTTGTATTTATAGCACACTGATCTGAAAAGACAATGATGGAGATAAGCACTACTTCAGCTAGAGATTGTATTTAGTACAAGATTCTGACAGGGGTTTTCCTATATATGTTGCATAAGCAGACGTCATTTGAAACAAGTCCCGACTTGAATGAAAACATATTATTCACGCCTCGTTAAAACGCCGGGAACCAGACCATTACTCTCCGTTCAATGATGTCATATCTAATTTTAGAATACACCAGCGCCGTTTTGAACCTGTTTTAAGATTTTGTCGTAATTTCCGCTGATATAAATAGAATACACTATTTTTCTCGTCGAGTCATAAGTAGGTGTTGTAAATATTATGCACATAATGAATATACTGACAGTCTGTCTATGTGATACCCAACCTTATTCTGCCCTTTTTCGTAACCATTAGGCTGCTAAGCGCGACTCAAAGACCTTTTTGCAGACAGAGTAGAGCATAATCAAACTGCACACAACGTGCAGTCTGATCTTTGATCTATATTGTCCGAGAAGGAGATCATTTTCTTCACAAAATTACTTTTGAAACAGCAAAATTTGGATTTTTACTATGTGCTTGAACCTATGATTTCATTTATTTAGCTGGATAAGGATTAACAGTTGTGTAACTGGTGTCTCATCTTACGAGCTCTGTCTTTTATGATATTCCAAGTCGATGACTGAGCAGTCAAAGTGAAATGTGCGTAACTTTGACTAATTGAAGGATATCCTATATAAGTCTATGGTAGCATAATTAGCGACGCCTTAAAAAACCACTACACTGCAAAACGAGCATTCCGGCACCCTTAGCGATGAGCGTACACCTAGATTAGCCTGCACATTCGTGTAGTCTGATCTTAGTCTACATTCTTCGATGCCATTTAATTAGTGCGTAAGCTTTACCGTACCTGTAATATTAAAAGAAAATATTTGTTCAGTACAATTGTTGGTTTTGCTGTATATCTTAATCTGCAGTCTGCTTAACGCGACCTGAACAATAAGCATCTACAGATAGTCTAAATAGCTAAAGATCAAACTTCATCGTTTGTCTGATAACCGTGCAGTCTGATCTTTCAGTGAAAGATTTAAGCATTAAGTTCTGCCAAGTTTTTCAGCATCTCCCTCTCACTATCTCTCTCTCTCTCTCTCTCTCTCTCTCTAATACCCGCCCTACGCTGTATCTTCAAATTTCAGATTTACCGATACTATTTCATCATTTTTCAAACCACTGAAAGTCTATGCAGGTCATACAGTTGTACCTTTGTTGAATCATTGTGAAATCAACAATCCATGTATAGTGAGTGATTTATCAAAGTCGATCATCGGAGGCTGAGACAGATAACTGTGATGATGAAACACTATGTTAAACTCGGTAACTCTTGAGACGATTTCGTTCTACAAGCCTTTGAAAATGTCAATGTGAAAAGTTAAATCTGTTTTTGGTGGGAGAATGAAGGTCTTTAAGGTCTGGTTTTTGGTAGAGGATCGGGGCGGGGAGATGTTGAGAAAGGGGGGGGGGGAAAGAAATAATGCACTAGCTATTAGACCTACTGTTACAGTACTGTACTTTTCAAACGTATACTTGTCTTAGAGAATCCCTGGACCTAACTGTTGTACACGTATAGTAGCATGACTTGTGTTAAGATGACCCTGAGGAAGAAAGCACTTGAAAACATTGTGAGAAAAGGAGAAAATGCTGGTTACCAGCATTTTCTTCTTTTCCCACAATATTTTGTACACTTTTAAAGACAAATACCATCAATCGAGCCATATTTGATTTGTCGTCTAAGTCTGGACGAGTCTAAACGTAAGTCTTTTGTCATCTGGCAAGGAATTTTTGATGTTTCAATCATATTGCATTTTCAGTGTAGTAAAGTACGTAGATGACTTTAGGGTCTTGTAGCAGACCACTTTTGAACACATACTATTTGCAAGAGGAATCAAAGCGCTGAAAGCACTGATGGCTAGGGGCAAGTGGAAAGTGCATATATGAGTAAAGCAATTTGCATTCTATCATGAACTATCCGGTTAAAAAGTAAAAGAAAAAAAATGTGGATGCCAATGCTCGGCTGCAGTTGCTTTAAGTGAAAATTGTAAGTCGAAAAGCCCGGCATTACTGTGTCAAAAATATTTAGATGTTTACCTACCCCTGATTTATGGGTTCCCTTATGATAGTTAACAACCAGCCCAAGTTTGAAGTAAATATGATGGTTAGTAACCACTTCAAGCTTGACGTAAATGTCTTCAGTAATGACAGTAATGACAAAGATATTATAAAATATCAAAATATTTGAACATTCAAAGTCAAAAAGGGGCATTTATAAATGTTTGAAAAATACTTTGATCGATACCTGACCTTTTGTATGGGTTTACCTTTTGATAGGTAACACCAGTCCCAGTTTGAAGTAAATATCTTCAGTAATGACAGAGATATTGTAGCCTTATCTCTTGCAAATTTCTGTTTTCCCTTACACGAGTATGTTAAGGTTTTCCCCTATTCCACTCTCAAATAAGTACAGTGTTGCTACAAGAGTTTACATCATATCTTAAGTCCATTCCGGTCCAATCCAGTCCGTTCCGATCCATTCCGGTATTTCCATGCACCAGGAAAACACCGACTCATCAACAACTGTCCTACTTGTACATGTATTACGGCTGACAAGGTATAGGGTTTTGTCTGTTTACACACCATACGTGGATACACACCATACAAGACACAATCAAATGTCAATTTCGCCACATTCAATCTGCATCCAAAGGTGTGCACACAGCGACGACCCAAGGTAAATACGGGTGTTGGTTGTGCCATGCTCTGCATGAGTATTTGGTGAAATTAACGGGAGAATTTCTTTCATCACGCCAACAACCACCGTTAAAAACTTTTGCTTTGAATATATTTTCTTTGGCATTTTCTCGGTAAATGTAGACATCGAAACCCTCTTTCAGTTTCTATTTTACATCACGGATGAATAACTCGTAAGGTGTAAGGCGGTTTTGTGGGGTGTGTCGTTTCAAGCCAATTAGAAACGGCAGTTGTAGTTCCACCAAATCAGAGACATCGAATAGCGCGCATTTATACATGATGTTGAGAGTGGTTGCAGCTTTCATGCAAAAGTCTGAAACGTGGTTACTAAGGCTAGGCGCCGTTGGCCCCTAGCCAAAAATTGCTCATGACGAATAATTTCCACCTTGGCTACTATGCTTTCACATGCATGTATTCTAATTTTATCAAACCTTACATGTATCTAGTCCCAATTATATCATAGGCTTTTACAAAAGCTATTTTCAGACTTCTCAGCTGCGACTTTTTTTTTCAGGAGGGAGGAGTTAATCCTTTATGATACAATGCCGAATTTAATAAGACCCTGAGCAGGATGGTTTTTTAACCATTGTGGGAAAAGGAGAAACTGCCTGTACTAGCAACCAGCATTTCTTTCCTTTTCTCACAGTTTTCTACCCTATCATAGAGCTTATATTCTTTTGTACCACTCTTGAATTTGTACGTCAGTAGATATTTCGAATGCGGAAGAACAGCGAATTTCTCGTTAAATACGGAAGGACTGATGGTAACACGATCGATCCATCCATGCATAAACCCCGTGATAGTTATACGTGAAATATGTATAATACTTCCCTCTGTCTGAAATTTCGCCAACATGGTGCAAAATGCAAATTATACGAGTGGTTATTTTTTGTGTGTTACCCGTCTCTTTCTCTCTCCACATCTCTCTATCTCTCTTATCTTTTTGAGTTATGCATCTCTCTCTCCAAATCTCTCTCTCTCTCTCTCTCTCTCTCTCTCTTATCATTTGTAGTTATCCGTCTCTCTCTTTCCACATCTCTCTCTCTCTCTCTCTTTCTCTCTCTCTCTCTCTCTACATGAATCACCCTATATGCAATATCAAGCTTTGCAACATCCAGGCTTTTTGAAGAATAGAGCACTTAAATGCGAAAAAAGTCTATCGTTAATATAAAAACGACGAAGAAAATATCTTGATCAAGAGACAAATTATACTCATTTGAGCTAATCTCCTTTGGTAAAGATATTTTCAAGAAATTTTGAGCTGTTTTCAAAGGTTTTTGGACATAAGAGTGGTAAAAACTTTGACAGAAAGGTTTCCTCAATACCTAGTGAAATTTCTAAATTTGCCACAACATTTGTAGAAGCGGTCTACAGGGTGCTGTAAAAGGTCTCCAATAGGTAACGTTAGTAATGTTTATATGAGCAGTGTTAATCCTTTTCACAATCATACAAATGAGGGACCCACTGGCAAAACGAGGTTGAACGGATCTCCGTGATGGATATCAAGCAAGTCGTCATATAATGATGGGTCCATAAAATCTATTTTGTTCAACAACCTACTGAGGTACAGTGGTCATTTTACCTGCAGAAAATTTAAAAGAAGCAAAAAGTTTCGACCTCTGTCAACCTGCGCGGACTGCGCAGGCTGACATGGTCGATACTTTTTTTCAGATGTAGTAATCCCCTTTTCACAGAACATGGCACAAGTAAAATTGCTAAGGTCAGAAAGAAGAAAAGAAGCATCTTTTTAAATAAAGACTATTTCTTTGCCAGAATATCTCACAAAATATCTTACAGCACTGGTCCATAATCAGACCATACTCTATGCAGTCTCATCTCGTCCTGCACTGTCGTTGTTAGAACCAAAGTTCGTGCTCTGATTTTTTCGCGGTTAAAAAAGGATTAGTCGGCGATGACGTTTGTCCTTAAGCATACTATATCCTTTTTTCTGGTGTCCCTTAAAGCTTTCCCAAACAACAACCTGTAACCCTTCCAATCGAAAGTAACTGGACACAACAAATTCGATATTGGTAAAAACTTTAGGTCTCTTATGGACAAGGAAACAATGTAAGAAAAAGACAAAATACTGGTTATCAGCTTTTTCACTTTTTCCCAGAATAATTTCAAAGCCTTTTTTCCTCAAGAGTCTTGAACACGCTGGGTTGTGTGGTAAATCGTTAAAGTTTTGACTTCTAACTAAAAATGATACTAGTAAATATTGCTGCGGTTGTTGATGACAGAGCTCTAGTCTGTTCAAGAAAAACAATGCTTTAATTGTTTATGTGTCTGGTATTTAACGCCGTTTGCAACTTTATTTCAGTTATATCGCAGCGACCAGTGAACCTACCCATGCTTTTCTTTTACCAGAACTTTGTAAAATATTCTTCCTAAGCCTCTGGCTGCTAACTATCATAACCACTGTAAAAACAATCATCAGCAAAAGGGGGGATTAATCCTGTCGCATTAATAGCATCAATCCTTGGACAGAAATTTGTAGGATGCTGATTCGAACTAGCGACCCTCTGTTTTGAAAGTCCTATGCCCTACCGACTGCGCTTCAGGGTTCGAGAAGGAATAAAATAGTTCTAGACTGTATTTGCCATACTTCTTCATAAAATAAAGAATATTGTAGATTACTACTAAAATTCTTATGTTGCTTATGGATAATACTTTTTGAAACAATTCCACGTTTTTTGACGTCCCTGAGTAAAAAAAAGCTTTTGAAAACATTATGGGATATAATGTAGATTAATACTTTACGGAAGAATTCCATGTTTTAATGACCCTGACGAGTAAAGGCTTTGAAAACATTGTGGAAAGGAGAGAAAATTGCCAACCGTTTTTCCCCCTTTTCCCACAATGTTTTCTATCTCTATAAAGGCAAATACTAGTATTAAAGCAATGAGCCTTATATAGCTTGTCGTCTGCACATACTTTCGACTTGGACCAGCCTAAAATCTAGTTTTGCGTTTGGTATAGAGTAAAGACCTCGGTTGGAGAGGTACAAGTAACGTAACGTTACACGGTTTAGTTTAAACATATTTTATTTGCAAATTCAACTAAAATGTACAAGATAATTTACAAATACAGTTCAAAATTTTATGCAAAATGGATAAGAACGAAAGCAATGCTTATAATGTTCTTCTCCAAGTTGATAGCCTAAACAAACGAATACAAGTCATAAATTTAAACTAATATGCTATACAGTGAGAGAGAGATAATATTATTAATAACTGTTTGGGAATAAGGAAGAAATATGTTTTGATTGGAAAAACTATGAAATGAGTTAGACTGATAAGTACAGGAAGAGAAAGGGGAAAGATAAGGTAATGGAAGAGATAGTGTAAAGTAGATAAGGTAAAGGAGTGTTCTTAAAAGGCTTTTATACGGTGAAAATATAAATTTGTTCCATTCTATAGTAAGCGTCAGTATTCCTGATAAAATTTAATAAAGGTAGAAGACAAAATTATCATACTGGGAATCGACTGCTTAACCTAATAAATGTTTGAACTTCAAGAAAAATTTTCTCATTGTCACGATATAGAAGATTACCTTTCCCAAAGAGTAACATCTCAAGATCAATATTACCAAATACTGATATTGCATTAAATAGACTAGTCCTAGTAGCATCATAATTATTACATTCAAAAAAGAAATGTTCACTCGTCTCAATCCCACCACAAATACAGAGAGGGGAGTCAACAATATTTTTCAGAAATAAGTGGTGATTGAGAGAGCTACATTTGTTTCTGATTTGTGTATGTATAACCTGTAGCTTCCTTTCTCCAATAAAGTACAGCTTGTTGGGACTGGGTTTGTCCCGATTCAGATAGTGCTTAAAACACGATAATGAATCTTCATTTCGTATTTCAATTGGTAGTTCGTTCCAGTCTTCAATGACTGCGGGAAGGAAAGACTTTTTGTAAAGTTCAGTTCTACATTGTGGGATTCGATGATTTTGAGAGCCACGGAGGCTGTATAAGGTTATGCTACCGACACTTTGAGGTACTAATGAGCTTAAGGTGTTAGGACTTAGTCCTTTGACCATTTTAAAATATATTATCAGTTTATGCTTACGTCTTCTGTCATGCAGGGATTCCCATCCTGCCTCCTTGGCAAGATCATCAAGGGATGCTAATTTTGTACAGCCAGTCACTATCCTAGCAGATTCTATCTGAATTTTGTCAAGTTTGGTAATTGCGCCTCGTTTTGGTAGAGTTCATTACAAAGCAGACAGTATGATCAGTCGATTAATGCAGAAAAAAAAAAAAGTTTTGGCACAGACCACATTTGAAACAAGAGGGCCATGATGGCCCTGAAGTCGCTCACCTGAGCCTTTTGATCAAACATGACCCATTTCCAATCTCTTCAGAGATATTAAGACAAACACTCTGACAAACACTCATTAGTATTGGGCTTACAAATATGGCCTGTAGAGTGCACACAAGCTTTTTCTAGAATTTGTCTCAGCTGCCTACTTGACATGTAGAAATTATCCAGACATACATTCCGACAAACTTTCATGAGAATTTGAGAGAAAATGTGGCCTGTAGGGTGTATAAAAGGTTTTTCCCAGATTTGACCTAGTGACCTACTTTTTATATCCAACATGACCCATATTCATTCTAGTCTAAGATATTATCAAGACAAACATTCAAAGCAAATTTCAAGATTATTGGACTGAAAATGTGGCCTCTAGAGCGTACACACGGTTTTTCAAGGATGAAACTTGGTTACCTAGTTTTTATTCCATGTGACCCATTTTCAAACTCATGCAAGTTATCATCAAGACAAACATTCTAACAAAAGTTTAAAGAATATTGGACTGTAATTATAGTACAAAAGGTTTTTCCGAGATTTGACCTTGTGACCTAGTTTTTTATCCAACATGACCCATTTTCATGAAATTATCAAGACAAACATTCTGACCCAATTTCAAGATTATTGGACTGAAAATGTGGTCTCTAGAGCTTACATAAGGTTTTTCTAAGATTTGACCTGGTGACCTAGTTTTTGACCTGACATGACCCATTTTCAAACTCATCCAAGCTATCATCATGACAAACATTCTGACCAACTTTAAAGAGCATTGGACTGAAAATACGGCTTCTGGAGCGTACACAAGGTTTTTAAAGATTTGACATAGTGACCTAGTTTTTGACCCCACATGGCCCACTTTCAAACTCATCTGCGATATTATCAAGACAAACATTCTGACCAAATTTCAAAGGTACTGGACAGAAAATGTGGCTTCTGGAGCATACACAAGTTTTTTAAGATTTGACCTAGTGACCTACTTTTTGACCCAACATGACCCGTTTTCAAATGTATCAGAGATACCATCAAGACAAACATTCTGACCAACTTTCAAGAGTTTTGGACTGAAAATGTGGCCTCTAGAGAGTACACAAAGTTTTTCTAAGATTTGACCTGGTGACCTAGTTTTTGACCCGACATGGCCTATTTTTTAACTCCTCCGAGATATCATCAAGACAAACATTCTGACCAACTTTCAAGAGTTTTGGACTGAAAATGTGGCCTCTAGAGAGTACACAAAGTTTTTCTAAGATTTGACCTGGTGACCTAGTTTTTGACCCGACATGGCCCATTTTTTAACTCCTCCGAGATATCATCAAGACAAACATTCTGACCAACTTTCAAGAGTATTGGACTGAAAATGTGGCCTCTAGAGCGTACACAAGGTTTTTCTAAGATTTGACCTGGTGACCTAGTTTTTGACCCAACATGACCCATTTTAAAACTCATTTGAGATATCATCCAGACAAACATTCTGATCAACTTTCAGGAGTAATGGGCGGACAATATGGCCTATAGAGCGTACACAAGGTTTTTCTAAGATTTGACCTTGTGACCTAGTTTTTGACCCGACATGGCCCATTTTTGAACTCATCTGAGATATCATTAAGACAAACATTCTGACCAACTTTCAGGAGTATTGGACTGAAAATGTGGCCTCTAGAGCGTACACAAGGTTTTTCTAAGATTTGACCTAGTGACCTAGTTTTTTGCCCGACATAACCCATTTTCGAACTCGTCCGAGACATCATCAAGGCAAACATTCTGACCAAATTACAGGAGTATTGGACTGAAAATATGGCCTCTAGAGCGTACACAAGGTTTTTCTAAGATTTGACCTTGTGACCTAGTTTTTGACCCGACATGGCCCATTTTTGAACTCGTCTGAGATATCATCAAGACAAACATTCTGACCAACTTTCAGGAGTATTGGACAGAAAATGTGACCTCTAGAGCGTACACAAGGTTTTTCTAAGATTTGACCTAGTGACCTAGTTTTTGACCCGACATAACCCATTTTCGAACTCGTCCGAGATATCATCAAGGCAAACATTCTGACCAAGTTTCATGAGTATCGGAATGAAAATGTGACCTCTAGAGCGTACACAAGGTTTTTCTAAGATTTGACCTTGTGACCTAGTTTTTGACCCGACATGACCCATTTTCGAACTCGTCTGAGATATTATCAAGACAAACATTCTGACCAAGTTTCACAAGAATCAGACTGAAAATGTGGCCTCTAGAGTGTACACAAGGTAAAAGTTGACGACGCACGACGGACGACGCACGACGGACGCCGGACGACGGACGCCGGACACAGCACGATCACAATAGATCACCATGAGCACTTCGTGCTCAGGTGAGCTAAAAATGTATAATATTATCAAAGCTATATCCTTTGAATAGCCGGAGAAAAAGAACCTATTCGTATCTTTCTTTCACCTATATTTGTGGATAGTTACCTACCTGTACCAAGCCCCGGTAGCTCAGTCGGTAGCGTGCAGGACTTGAAAACAGAGGGTCGTTGGTTCGATACCTGGCTCGGCCAATTTCTTTCCGAGGATTGATGTTAGTCAATCATTCCTGTCCCACCGCTTACCATTGTCACGACGATGGTTATGTGGATAGCAGTAAGTGGCTTGGAAAGAAAACTGTGCGGAGTACTGGTAAAAGAGACTCCAAGAATACATGGATGTGTGCACTGGCCGCTGCGATATAACTGAAATAATGTTGAAAACGGCGGTAAACACCAAACAATCAATAAGTCAACCTACCCGTATTTACCCGAGCTATACTCTGGCAAAAGAGGGATAGATGCATCTCCGTGATGCATTGTATCGAGCAAGTCATCACGTGATCATGAATCCATGATGTCCATTTTGTCTAATAACCGACAGAATTACTGTTCCGATGGCAAAAAGTTTCGGCTCAGGTCAGCCTGCGCAGTCCGCGCAGGCTGACCTGAGTCGATACTTTTTGCATATGCTTTAAGCCCCCTTTTCACAGAGGATGGCTCATCTACATGTATACCAGTGCAGAGTCCGGTTTCTGAGACGGTAACGTACAGGACTTGATACCAGTAGGTCGCTGGTTCGTATTCCCAGCTCGCCCTATTTCTTTTTCAGGATCGACGATTGTCAATTCGACAGAATTCATTCCTCTCCCACAAGTATCCATCGTTCCGACGATCAATATGTGGGAAAGGTGTAAGTGGCTTTTAAAGAATATTGTGCATGGCACTGGTAATAGAAACTTCAAGAAAGCATAGATAGGCTCACTTGCCGTCTTGATATAACTGAAATAATGTTGAAACGGTGTTAAACCATGCCAGCAAACAACCTTATATTAGTAGATTGACACGCTTTAAGAATTTATACATGCAGCTCACTGAATGTCCTACGGAAGGGTCTGTCGTAAATAATTTCTGCTTCAACCTTTTTCCGTCGAAATAATACCGATAAAGTTCTATCAAAAATATAGATTTCGATAAGTTACTTGGTGTAATGGGAGACTATCTTTAAAACTGTAAATAACAAAACCGAGAGTATGAACCAAGATCAGACTGCACACATGTGCAGTCGAACCATGGTATACACTCTTCGCAAAGTACATCCACAAACGCATATACCAGGATAGGGGTAATAATCATTACAAAGCAGCCAATGATTTAGACACAAATCTACCGGGTATGTTTCGCTGACCTCGAGTGCTGGAGAGAAGCATTTATAAGGGGTTAAACTTTTGACAAAGCTTAATTCCCCTCCTAACTCTTGACCTACGGCAGAGGACATTGGTTGGCTTGGCAGCAGACCGCTGGGGAGAGGAGAAATTGCTCACAGCACGCATTTTCCCGTTTTCCATATATTCATGTATTACACTTTGAATCACGTTGATCTTCAATATCTTATATTGATGCTTTTTAAGTGGTCAGCTGCAAATTTGTTTCCGGACAAAGTGAATTAATTAACATGGAATTACACCTCAACATGTCAAGACAATACAAGATAAAAATTTTGCAATAAAACGGGTTTCGACGATTAAAGCTATGGCTATTCATTGAAAAATAGTGACCCTCTAGAAAAAGCAGTTGGAAACAAAGACGGATGTGTAGAAACCAAATTGATTTAATATAATAATTTAATTATTCTTTAATAACTAATTGTCTTTGATAATAAATTAATAAATAATACAATGTATAATCGTTTTCATTCATATAATTTCTTTCATCTGTTGCTGCAAAATGCATCCATAAGACTATCACAATGTATTTCGATAAACAGTTAATAAACAGTCTAAGGCTACACAAAGCAGCGCTTTAATACTCATATCGTCTGACGTACTCGATGTTTTAAACCTTGTAGAAGTCTTGGCTTGACACTCGTTTTGTAAGGAAGCCCGCCTTGACTTTAACGTTGCACCATTCTCACTGGAATCGGTTGAGTCCATAACAGGATTTGATATTGCACAATTTTCTGTAATGTCTTTATCTTCGGTTATAGCCGCTTCTGCGACTCTTCTATTAGCCACATTAGTAGAACTTTCAGCGTGATTGTCTGTATCACATGCAAGCTTATTTCGATCACAATCAAGGTTATATTTATCACATTCCAGGTTCTCCTGATTACTGTCAGGCCCTGTCTGATCACAATCAGAATCCTTGGTTTCGGTCTTGTCTCCATCGTCACCAAAAGCAATAACGAAAAAGTCATTACACTCGTCATCAACCACAAACTTTACCGGCAGTACATCATTCTCGTCGTCTATGTCAGAGTCTGCAAAAGCTTCATTTTCCTTGTTTATAGTATTTGTATCTTTATCAATACCACATGTGTTGTTAGCGGTATCTATGGCGTTGATTTCATCATGAACTTTCTCCGCACCCTCAACATCAACATTTACTTTATTAGATCTACATTCTAAATTTCCAATTTCTTCAATTTCGCTTTCGGTAACATTAGGCTCTTTTGAATTAATCTTAAGACCGCCACAATTATCCTTATTCACCTCAGCGTTGTTTTCTATCAGGGTCAAATCTTGAAATTCTCCGTCGATCACCCTAAAGTCAATTGAGTAGGTATTTCCTTCTACTTCTTTACCAGCCATATAATCTTTAACATTTTCAGCAAACTCTTCTATATCTAAACGGCCGCCATCAAATTCGGGAGAGAGGGGATCCTCGATATTAGGATTGTGCATCAGGAAGAGGACCCCCAATACCACCCCCTCCAGGCCATAATTATGGTGCCATGTTCCCTGGGAGAAGATATTTAGACATACATTTGATTGCAGACGGCACGTCTTTCCCTCATGACGGTCAATGTTTGGGTGGTAGATGTCAGTTTCGCACCAGATACCGGGTACGTCGGACTCCTCTGTTGTAAAATCATCTGGAATTTGGACCTGTAATACAGCAATAATTGTATATGAGCCATGCTCTGTGGAAAGGGGTTTTAATGAATTTGCAACAAGTATCGACACAGGTCAGGCAGGCTGGATAAAACCTTTTTTCGTTTTTTGCTTATGGTAAATTTTCTGCATGCTAAGGAACATTCTACCTCAGGATTCAGCCAGTTGATAGAAAAAATTGATTTTGTACAGAGTTCTAGATAAAGGGAGTGATTTTGATTTTAAAATTAAAAATATTAATTATTCTCCACCAAACCCTATGTTATGGGTACTCATTAGAATCGTCTCATCGAGACGATTCTAATGAGTACCCACAATATAGGGTTTGAAAGAGAAATAATGGATTCACAATACCATCATTCTCCCTTATCTGGGGCTCTGTTGTGGATCCACAATTATGTGATGACTTGCTTGGTAAAATGCGTCAGGGAAATGCATTAAACCATCTTTTGTCAGAGCTTGGCTCATATTTATTATAGTATCCCGTCGATATAATTCTAGTCACTTTATGGTTTGTCTATATAGCCATGTTAAAAGTAAAGTCTTTATCAGAACGACATTTCGTGTTATTGAAAGTGTTTGCAGTGAGTAAATAAACAGTGCTGGAAACCAAATTGTTTTCAAATGCCTTCCCACTCGGGGCCATAAAACAGGTTGTTTTTTTTTTTGCAGAGGCCTAGAGAGTAATGTGGATTTGGAAAACGAAGGAAACGCTGCCTGTTGCTGAGGGTTATTTAAAGACCAAGGAAATAATGTATCACGTATTCACCATCGACACACTTAATTGGACCTTTGTGACGTAGAGCAGATAGGTTCGGAATATGGCGTAGTTCTTCAGCAAAAAGTTTAAACCTATGTTGTGGACACTCATGAGGATTAATTTTCATCATAATTCAAAGTTCACATTCAAAGTTTAATTTTTGCAACTCTATATGGCTTGCAACACGCGAAAAGGGGCATTCGGACATTTTGCGTAAAGTGTCGTCTCGGATCAGCCTGCGCAGTCCTCACAGGCTAATCCGAGACGGCACTTTACGACTACATTAGATTTTGTGCTATAGTAGACTTGCGCAAAACAGAAAATTATACAAAAAACGGAAAGTGTCGTTTCGGATAAGTGTGCGCGGACTGCGCAGGCTGATCCGAGACGACACTTTACGCAAATGTCCGAATGCCCCTTTTCGCGTGTTGTAGGCAAGGCCATTTATTATAATCAATCACATGTAAAAATAATTGTAGATCTAGATCTAATAGATCTGGACAAAAATTGAAGAAAACGTGCAATAAGATCAACTCACCGAAAATTTAAATCGACCTCCTTTGTAGAAACTCGCATTAGGTCGTATCACTAGATTAAAGCTGTTCAAATTCCCATTGTCCCAGTCCACGTTTTCAATGCTTGCCTGTCCGTCTGTTAAACGTCCGATCTTTTTTAAGAGGCGATGAAAATCCTTGGCCAAACTAGGCTTTGTCATTTTTACTTTTCTTAAGAGATATTGTAGATCTAGTGAAATTGACTTAGTTTAACATTATTCTAAGATCTACGTCGACGAAATTCTGCAGAGATCATGCTAGATCTACGTTACTATGTGATTATTTATATACCTCTCTATGCTCTGTTATGTCTCTCGTAAGGTTGTGCAACTTAGACTGCTATAAGGAATATAAATCACAGTATTGCTCAGGCCAGGATATCTTACAGAACCAGACTAGAAAATTTCTATTTATAAACATGATGAGGATTATTTTTAGAAGTATCGTAATTTTCCAACACATCTAAAAATAACTGCCTACTAAGCATGTCAATACACAGTCACCGTATCAGAGTATGAATAGCTTGAAAATGAAAATATTCTACTTGTAAAATCTTTTTAAGGCAACATTTAAATTTTATCTTAATTGTTCTTGAGATTACCGGCCTCTAGCGTGAAAGCTTCCGAGTTCTAAAGACACCTCGTGATGAGCGGCGCTCATCCTTTGTGCTACGTGTACATCGCGAGATCAGGTTTAGATTTCTAGGAAGCAATCATCTATGTACAGTGAATGATGTAAGTTGTACGAGCTTGTTCAAAATTGATGGAAATAAACATGAGTTGATGTCAAAGAAAAAATTTAAAACTTAACTAGTCTATTCCGTTTAGTTGTTCACATTCATTTCAAATTCAAAAAGAGTGAATTCTAAAATTGTTTAGCGACAGGCCACTCATTATATATAGATCTATACATCTAGATATCTAGATCTACATATGACAATTTAACCCTTTACCAAACAATCCCTGGTTTTTACGACCCTGAGATAGAAGCCTTTTGAAAACATTATGGGAAAAGGAGAAAATGCTGGTAACCAGCATTTTCTCCTTTTCCCACAATGTTTTCTACCCTGCTGGAAACAAATTTCATTTTTTGAGTTACGTTTATTTTGTCGTCTGCAAGTGCTTTCAATTTGGAACAGTGTAAAATTTTGTCGTTTGGTAAAGAGTTAAGAAGGTGTTCCTGGTAAAGATTGATGTAAATTCTTCCTTCTGCCACGATATTCCTCACAAATTACCGAATCAAGCCTTTATTTATATTTTTGATCCACGTTATACAAAAATACTGTTTGCAATTTAATCGTCTGAGCTCTGCAACTTGTTGAGCGGGTAATGAGTTATCTAGAAAAGCTTCTGGAAATGCTTGACAAAAGTTGAATCTTCCAAATAGTTGCACTGTCGTCGTAATCGCATACGACAAATTATAAATGGAATCAATGAGTTAGTGTACTCTGATAGGGTAGCAAACATTGTGGGAAAAAGAGAAAATGCTGGTTACCAGCATTTTCTCTTTTTCCCACAATATTTTGAACAGTGTAGGCCTACTTACTGAGTTCGTCAAAACACAGAATTGTGTGGAAATGTTAAATAAGTGTATATGATATGTTTTTATATCTCTCGTTTCCCTTCGCAAAGAGAGAAAATCGAGATCAGCTGGTAGTTTCTGAACAGCCAGATCTTGGTCAATTTTTTGATACCTAACGACAGATCTAATTGTTTTAACAGCCTTTTTATTTTCCGTTTAAGATCAAAGCAATTTTGACCATAAATAGGGTTGATAATCTGTCTATCATTTGAATAAACGAATTCTACAAAGGCTAAAAAACCGGCAGAAAAATTTCCGACAGAAGACCATCCCAATGTATTTTTTAAATGTTAATCTGCTAAGTTATATGAACTTTCCAGTCGTAAGTCGCCAAATATTGCTATATAAAAATTGTTTTTGGAAAAACATATCTCCTTATCGAACAGTGCAGTCTAAGATCAGACTACACCTTTTGTGCAGTCTAATCTTGATCTACACTGTCCGCAAAAGGTCAGTGACTTGTACTTAGCAGCCAAGAGATAAAACTTAAGTAAATGTAAATCTGTTACAAAGAGAAATTGTCGAAATAAATGGAGGCTGTGTTGCTGGTTAATTAACCCTTCACAATATAATCCCAATTCTTGACGACCTGGGGAAAGACACGCTCTTAAAAACATTGTGGGGAAAAGGAGAAAATGCTGGTTATACCAGCATTTTCTCCTATACCCACAACATTTTCTATCCTATCACTGACAAACCTCGCCATTAATTCTAAACAATATCTAAGTTGTCGTCTGCAAATGCTTTCAATTTGAACCAATCTTTTTTTTTTTTCGTTTGGTAAAGAAGCATCTGCTAAAAATAACCACTCGTATCAGCCTGCACAGTTTGCGCAGGCTGACCCGAGTCGAACCTTTTTGCACTTTGTAAATTTTCTACATGTCCAAGGACATTCTACCTCAGGATCCAGTCAGGTTGTTAGACAAAATGGATTTTATGGATCCAGAATTATGTGATAACTTGCTTGGTATGATACATCACGGAGAGCTTTAAACCCCCCTTTTTGCCAGAACGTGGCTTAACCCTTTCCCAAATGACAAAAATTTGGACTAGACCAAATTGAAAGCTTTTGCAGACGACAAATTAAATGTTATACAAATGATGATTTTTGTCTGTGAATGGGTAGAAAACATTGTGGGAAAAGGAGAAAATGCTGGTTACCAGCATTTTCTCCTTTTCCTACAGTGTTTTCAAAAGCCTTCTTTCCCAGCATCGTAAAAAGCAGGGATTGTTTGGGAGAGGGTTAAACAAATAATTACTTTACGGAGGAAAAGATTTTAAACCTTTAGTGTAGTGACTGATAAACTTATTCAGTCTGGAAAAAAAAACGGCTATATATTACCGCGATTCCCAAGCTGTTCTTGTCAGGATACGTTGGAAAGTAGCGGACAGTGTAGACTGAAGATCAGATTGCACGTTCTGTGCAGTATGATTTCGATTAAACTGTGCACAAAAAAAATGGATTAGATTCAGTAACGTTAGTGCTTAAAACCTTGGGAGTAAAAATGGGCCTTGCTTGTTAAAGCACTTTCTCAAAACTATCACGACAGGCGCATGAAGAGGACGTCTCATATAGATGTATAGATCTATCCTGTAGATCAATATGCTACTATTGACATAAATGTTCTTCACAGGACATTCATTTCTGTGTAATCGATCGGGGTGGTTTCCCGTTAGTACAAAAATAGAATGATTTTAAATCGGAATAAGACGTAATTCGGTTTATTTACACATACACGACCATGTCACAATGAATCATATCAATAAATGTAAAACTAGTAACGTGTTAGATCTACATAGTGTACATAGACTTTCGTAGTGAACATGGACGGTCGATTGAAAGATATTCAGCGTTTGATTAAGAAAATCGACCGACTTACCGACGGGCAGGCCAGTGTTAGTCTAGAGCATATAGACTGGGATGATGTCAACTCATTTCTGTTGGTTGTTAGGCCAAATGGAGGCTACTATAAAGGGGGAAAGTTTGAGTTTCGGGTAAGTACTATCCATGCTCATGTTTGTGTGTGCATGCGTGTATTTCTATCTGTCTGTGATTTTGTCCGACAGTATTTATGTTTGTTTCTTTGCTTGTCTAGATCTAAATGTTAACCCTCAACCACACAATCTCGATTTTTAACGACCTGAAGAAAGAGAGTTTTAGAAAACATTGTGGGAAAATGAGAAATTTCTGGTAACGAGTATTTTCTCCCTTACACTCAATGTTTTCTACTCTTTCAAAGGCATAGCCAACAATTCGGATCAGATTCGATTACTCGTTTACAAATACTTTCTATATGGACGAGTCTAAAACTTTGTTTCAATATGTGGTAAAGAGTTAACCTTCCTGTCCGTCTGTCTGTCAGTATGTCTGTTGTAAAAAAGCCCAGCACTAATCTCATTACTAAATTCGATGCAGATGACTTAAAGGACATTTCTGTAGACCTACAGTAAAGATAAACGTTTAGAAATAAGATCAGCCTACATACTGATTCTATCCCGGCGACAGATCACTCATTTACGAGTGGACTGGGTTTCACAAGACCTCGGCTAGGGCTCTGAAGTATCTTGCTCATGGACACTCCTACCAAAAACTCCAGCTACTTAAGAAAGGATCGAACCCCTGGCAGCCGAATTGCGAGTCTTAAGCTTTCAAGTCTGAGCAACTCGGGGCCTGATGTGGTAAATGGAGAAACTGCTCGTTCACCTTTCTCTCAGAAGTACATTACCTATTATTGTTGCTTTCTTAACCTTTTTCCCCTTCTTTATGATTTGCACAATACTATCATGACATTATGAGAACAGCAGTTGTATTTTGATGTGCAGAGATAACTTGTTTACTCTTTCGGAGCCAAACTTGACCTCTTTCGACGGCTCAAAATTCAATAAATAAAACTTTATATCTTAAAGGCTTGATGAAACAAGCGGAATGTATAGGTCCAAGATCAGACTGGACGTTCTGTGCACTATGATCTTAGTCTATGCACTCTGCACAAACCCCTGTATTCGCCTATGTCGCTGAAGATGCTATTTTTTCTTCACACAGGTAACACTGCCATTAGACTATCCGTCTGAATGTCCCCCTGTGATATGGTGTAACACCCCAGTTTACCATCCCAACATAGACATGGAAGAGCAGCTCTATTTCGACGACACATCCACCAATGTGTGCCTAAATCTGTTTGATTATGGAACGTGGCAGCCGTCGTTCACGCTGGAGGTAATGGTTCTTGGGCTTATCTTTCTCTTCCACCATCCAAACCTTAACGATCCACTTGCAAGTGGGTTCTCCGAGTCAATCGATATAGATCAGTTTGCCGCAAATGTACGTAAATACATGGCGGGAGAAGAAGTCAATGATGTAAAGTACAATACCGGTTTCCGTGTTATAGACGGTGTCATGGTAGAGGAATGGGACCGTCTGAAGAGCAAAGGTGATACGAATAAATTGGAAACCATAGGGGATTCCGTTCTTGAATTAAGTGATACCAGCGAACTAGAACACAGAAGGCCTAAAAGTGATTCCATTGAAGATGTAGCGAAAAACGATTCAAAAGACGCCACAGCACAGAGAGCACATGACATCATTTACAACAGTGATATTTTCAATACTAGTGATCCTATCTTCGAAAACGATGACAACAAGGTTTGCTCTGAGGTGGGCACTCAACTAAGCACAATAAATGAACTTCATAGTGACACAGACAATCATCCAGCAGTACAGCAAGCAGATGTCGAAGTGGTTTCAACAGAAAAGCTTGAAAATTTAACAACTGACAAAGTTAACGAATGTTTTCATGATGAGAAGTGTCCAGCGTTTATAATAAAGGAGGATATGGTAAATGCTTCTCAGAATCAGGAAGGTGACCAAGATGGCGGTGATGTCGAATGTGTTATCGTGAATGGTGAATTTGTTGTTAAACCTAAAATGATACATATCGAAGAAGAAGGTGTACCAGAATCCATAGACAAAACAACCAACACATGTGTAATCACTGTTGATTGCCTCGACTCTGACAGGAAAACGCTGGATCCAAATCTTAACATCGAGTCCCATAGAAAGGAAAGAAACTTTTTTTCTTGTGTATGGAACCTCATATCGCGTGCCTTTAGAAGACGTCGATGACCTTCAAATCTTTGATGAACTGCACTAAAGTCCCTGTTACACTCTGGCTCAAGTTGGTCTTATACGTTCCTCTTTGAATAATTTACAATAAAAAGAATAATATTCTCGACAGGTCTTTTTTTTTTGTAGTCGTTCTGGCATCAAGATCTGAGTGGTCTTTGAGGACAGTATAGATCAGTATGAGAGTGCACAGAAAGCGCAGAATGCTATATTATCTATACTGTCTGATATTTTATCAGATACATTGTTGAAAAAGAACGTCGTGATTGAGAAAAAAAGTCATGCTCTTTGAAAAGAGGGTTTAATGCATTTACAAAAAGTATCGACCCCATGCCAGCCTGAGCAGTCCGCGCAGGCTGACATGGGTCGAAACTTTTTGCAATTTTCTGCATGTCCAAGGACTGTTCTACCTTATGATTCTGTCGGTTATCAGACAAAATTGATTTTATGGATACATAATTATGTGACGACTTGCTTGGTACAATGCATCACGGAGATGCATTTAAACCCGTTTTTGCCAGAGCATAGCTCAAATCTATTGAATATGATAACACAGTTGCCAAGGAAGTGAAACAGATATTACCCATCTTTTTTGGTGACTGAGTTATTATTGCACCATTGATTGTTGTTCACTTATCCACCATCATTCTTCATAGATATCTAAATTTCAGTGATTTGTAATTATATGTGGTTTAACTTTTCATCTCACAACAAAATTTAATGCTTTTATGCTCATCCATCGTAAAAGCATTTGCGGACGTCAAATAAAGTATGGCTGAAAGTAACGCATTTTTCTTATAAAGGGAAGAAAATATTGTGGAAAAGGAGAAAATGCTGCTGGTTACTTATTTTTTCTTATTATCCGACAAACAGAAGAGACGTGGAAAGAGAGAGAAAGGGAGAGAGGAGAGAGAGAAAGAGAGAGGAGAGAGAGGGAGAGTGAGACAGAGAGAGAGAGAGATATACAGAGAGACAGAGAGAGAGAGATTACTATTATATTCGCGGTATGTCTCTATGATGCTTCTGGCTTATGCCTTCTTATGATGAACATGCTGAGGATTTATACAAATCGGAATAAGAGAGAAAGAAACATTTCTAACGTGTTATTTTTTATTATCTTTTTTTTTATCAATAAATCTATTTTCTTACAAATCATATGCAAAACTGAACCTTTATCCTGCGGATCGTGACCTCTGATGACCTTTTCCGAAGAAAAACAGACCAAGATCAGCCTGCATGTCCTTGCAGTCTGCTCTTAACCCACTTGCTTCGATTACTATTAATTTGATTAAGCTTTACGACGTCCATATGAACCAAACGTTCTCGAAAACATTCTCTGTTTAATTCCCGAAAATTTTCTAAATTTTAAAGTAACACGATTTCTGATTGGATAAACCAAATCGTTTGGTCAATCAGAAATCGTTTTACTTTCTAAATTTAGATTTACAATAGGAATGCAATTTACAACGGTTCACGGTGTAAGGCTGAGTTGGTTCTAGATAATGTTTAGTCCCGTCAGGTACGTTAATTCAGCAGGGTAAAAGGTTAACCTTTTAGCAGACGACAAAATTTTAGAATACAGAACATTTGCAGAAGACAAAAGAAATGGGATATGTCTGCGAAAGAGACGAAAACACTGTGGGTAAAGGAGAAAATGCTGGTAACCAGCATTTTCTCCTTTTCACACGGTGTTTACAAAAAACTTTTTTTTATTCATATCGGGGACGTTAAAACTCGAGATTGTTTGGTGAAAGGTTATTGGAATGAATGTCAGACATTTCATTACAAACAATTAACTAAAACAAGATTTTATTTTATTACTCCATTCGACTTCCCATCACTTTTAAGCAAATGATTTTCAAAACACCATTGATATGATATATATGAGCAATGCTCTGGCAAAGGGGAGGCTTTATACATCTCCGTGATGTATTACACAAAACAAGTCGTTACATAATAATGGAACCATAAATCCATTTAGTCCGACAAATGACTGAATCCAGAGGTAGAATAGTCCTTGGACAAGCAGAAAATTTACCAAAGGCAAAAAGTTTCGGCCCAGGTCAGCCTGCGCGGACTGCGCAGGCTGACCCGCGTCGATACTTTTTGCAAATGCATTTACTCGCCTTTTCACAGAGCATGGCTCATATATATTTATTTATTTCTCTTCATAAAATATATAGCGAAATGTGCTTATTCAGACTACAGTTTATTAACCTTCTACAACACAATATATTGTGTTGTAACGACTCTGAGGAAGACGGGTTTGAAAACATTGTAGGAAATTTCCTTTTTCCCCACAATGTTTTCCGCCCTGTTTGTAACAAATCCAGTCACTTGAGCTGCATTTAATTTGTCCCCTTAAAGGCCATACAATTTGAATGAGTCTAAAGTTTTGTCGTTTGCTAAATGGTTTCAACAACAACAAAAATGCCAGTGATGGTTTCTATAAAGCTTGAAATATACGTAAAAGCATTGTGGGATATTGAGAAATAACTCGTCATGAGTTACTAGTATTTCTCTATTTCTCTCAATGTTTTCAAAAGCTATGTGTGGTAGACGAATGATTTTTTTAAACAGAAAATAAAATCATAATAAAGATTCAAGTACCTACCGGTATTTTGACAAAAGTTAAGATAAATTTTGTACAGAGTGTAGTTTTATCTTAAACGCGTTTCTTAATTTGCCGCAATATTTTCAAATCCTAGTTGATGTAAACTTGTAATGTGTCTTCGTGGCGCTTAGAGTTAATTAAATACGTCTGAATGAATTGAGCAATGCTCTATGAAAAGGGAGATTAATGCATCTGTAAAAATATTGACTCGGGTCAGTTTGCACAGTCCACGCACGCTAACCCGAGTGAAAACTTTTTGCAATTGGTCATTTATCTGTATGTCAAAGGACCAATCTACCTCAGGATATAGTCGATTGATAAACAAAGTCAATTTTTATAGATCCTTAATGACTTGCTTGGTATAATGAATCAAGGAGATGTTGTAAAAACCCTTTACATCAGCGTCGCTCATAACATTTTTGTTGACAATATATAGACTACTACACAAAAATGGTTAAAGAGTCAAAATTCACAGTAGACACTATCTTCAATAGTATACTTTTAACCCTTTACTGCAAAATGCCGACTTTTGACGACCCTTGGAAAGAAGCCTTTTGAAAACATTGTGGGAAAAGGAGAAAATGCTGGTTTCCAGCATTTTCTCCTTTTCCCGAAATGTTTTCGACCCTATCAAGGAATAATTGCACCATTTGAGTCAGACTGAAATTTTCGTCTGCAAATGCTTTCAGTTTGGACAAGGCTAAAATTTTGTCGTCAAGTAAAGGGTGAACTAAGGGCTCGTAATGCAGACTTTGTTTTTTTGTATTTGTTACAGACTCAGTAAATTCCCGCTCATTCAGAGGTCATCATATTTCATCTATTATGAAAAAAAGATTGTGTCAATTAAATACTTTTGTGTCTTATTTCAATAAGTTATCATTAAAAAAATACTGTATCGTACATTACAATAATACAAACTAAAAAGGGAGCACAGCCAATGTAGAAAATATACAATATCATACACTGCGATATTAGAAATTAAACATTAAAAAAATATGTCTCCTTTTAACTCAAATTCATTCATGCTTAGGATGCAATAGTATGACAAATGAAATGGACGTCTTCCGAGAGAGAACAAATTGGACACTGACCGAAAGAAAGCAAGACCCAGGGTCCACATGGTCCCTTATTTTTGTACTATTCTAACGCCCGCATCCAGCCAACTATATATAGTTAGTTAGGATGTTTTACCAATGCATATACTCGTATTTAGTTTAAACTCGAATATAAAGATGAAATGATTTTGATCATTCGAA
The DNA here is from genome assembly GCA_946811185.2 of Hippopus hippopus. Taxonomy (NCBI): domain Eukaryota; kingdom Metazoa; phylum Mollusca; class Bivalvia; order Cardiida; family Cardiidae; genus Hippopus; species Hippopus hippopus. Next base: position 27,328,013 of record OX328100.1, on the reverse strand, counting down.
TAATTTGTTTAAACGGACATGAGTTTGGAAAAAAGAATGCAGCAGCAATTCTGATTCTTCGTAAGAACAATCAGAAAACTTGTTGCACTGTTTTCTTCAGGAAATATTTAATAAGCAGAGATTCTCAATAACACAACGTGTGAGTCAGTTTATCCTTATAATATATTATAGACATTTTAATATTGCCTTAACTCTTTACCATACACAATTTCTTAGACTTGTCCAAACTCAACTATTTGAAGACGACAAATTAAACGTTGCTAAAATAACGGAATTTGTCTGTGATAGGGAAGAAAATATCGTGGGAAAAGGAGAAAATGCTGGTTACCAGCATTTTCTCCTTTTCCCACGATGTTTTAAAATGGTCTCTTTCAAAGGGTCGTTAAACCCGGGATTGTGTGATAAAGGGCTAAAACGACTTTTTAGCCCTTCAGCAGAACATTTTGTTTTGAAAACATTGTGAAAAAAGGAGAAATTGCTCGCAACGAGCAATTTCTCCTTTTGCCACAATGTTTTCACACGTATTTAGGTATCACGGTCTCATTTATATTGGTTATCCCTATTGTACAAGGATATTTCAAAGTCGTCTGCTGTCAATTTGTTTCAGGAGACAAAAAATTAATTTATCTCTTCAACAGACGACAAAATTTAATACAAGTAGAAATTGAAAGCATTTGCAGACGACAAAAAAATTGTTGCTAAAATGATGATTTCTGTCTTTAATATGGTAGATAACTTTCTGGGAAAAAAAGAGAAAATGCTGGTTACCAGCATTTTCTCCTTTTCCCACTATGTTTTTCAAAAGCCTTCTCTTTCAAGGTCGTTAATAATCGGGGTTGTGTGGTGAAGAGTTAAGTTTGCTACCATAGATACAACTTCGATTTTCGAAAACAGTGCCATTTAGCATGTGAAATACGGTCTATGGACAGTGAGTAACGTTATTCAGTGGTTTATACGGAATGTTCGTGCATAGGCCATAAATGGCCTGCAACACGCGAAAAGAGACAGTCGGACATTTGCGTAAAGTGTCGTCTCGGATCAGCCTGCGCAGTCCGCGCAGGCTAATCCGAGACGGCACTTTACGACTACACTGGATTTTGTCACACAGTAGACTTACGCAAAACAGAAAATTACATAAAAACGAAAAGTGTCGTTTCGGATTAGTCAGCGCAGAGTGCGCAGGCTGATCCGGGACTACATTTTACGCAATTGTCTGAATGCCCCTTTTCACGTGTTGCAGGCCATATGCTAAATGTTACAATGTCAATGACATAACATTTTATCAAAGAAAATAAACAATAGATCTAATTCCGTCGAAAGACAAGGCCTTGATGCCGGTCCCAGAGTATCGAGGGGTGTCTTTGTAGGCATGGAAAGGCAGAGTGTGGTGTGTTGTATCTGCAAATAAACAAAACAGAATTGGTTAAAAACATTCCCTTTGGAATGTGAAATATATAAAAAAAAACACAGAATAAGCTCTCTCTCTCTCTCTCTCTCTCTCTCTCTCAGACTGCTGTCTTCATCTCTCTTCATCATGACAGGCGTAAAATCATTTGGAAACAGTAATAAGCAGTAACAACTAAATCATTTGTATTACAGAAGCATTTTCTTTTTTTTCTACGATACTGAATGAACTTGCAGTCGATGCTGTACCCTCACTCTCATATACAAAATTTTGTAGGACATAAATCGCTAAAAAAATTAAAACTCATGTGATGGCCAAAAATGCGAATATGTTTTATAATCTCAGCTATATCACTTCTTAGAGCTTTGCCTTAAATTCTGCTGCTTTTGAATAAATAAAGCCAATTTTAGATGGTAATGTGATAGCTATAGCAAAGATGGGTAGTACAGTAATACATGTAACTGCAAGAATTACTATCTTAAAACACTTACAAACCTTGTTGGTCTGTCAACCATGTAATGGGCGAGCACCATTCATCAACAATGATAATACTGTCCAGTTTTTTTCTTTTTTCAGTAGAACTAGCTGTCATTCAGTCTGTATTGTTTTTCTACACTTTATGAGTCTTATTGCACTTTTGATGTTCATTTATAAACGAGATCACAGAAAATATAAGATGAACGCCATTCATTACACCACCAAATCAGCCTGTCTCCTGTACATTTCAATATCAATGTCTTCTTGATCAAGTGTATAGCTGCCGGAAGTTGTGGTGGAGCCACCGTCGTCGTCACATGACCTAACTGAACTACAACTGTCATGGCGTCCGTGTCTAATAGCACTGTGTTGATATAAATCTCTCCACTGGTCTAAATTATTTACTGGATTTCGTGGACTCAGACTCTGACCAGTTCGTATCACAGATGATTTATTTGGACTATTTGGTAGGTTGTTCGGTAAATGTTTATAGTTATTTGAAATGCATTCTACGCTGGTTCTATATGGCGGCGGGCGGGGAGGTGGCATGTTCATTTGGTGAACAGGGGTGCTTTGTTTAACGTCTCGGGATAATTGAGCCTTGTAGTCACGTGGACCGAACGAGACTCGTTTCATGTTTAAGCACGGCTCTGCGTAGGTAAATGTGCGTCTGTCTTCTGAAAAGGCAAAGAAAATTTGTTATTTAACTTTTTCTTTTTAATGATGAAAACAACAAATACAACAACAACGATAATGATAATAACAAAAACAGCAATAGATGAATAAATTAAATAGACATGTACAAAGCTAGTTTTACTGCGAAATACCGCATCAAATTTACAAGCTCAGTTTATTCTTATGCTCTGCCGAATATGGGAAAGGCATAACGCACATAATTGTATTGCTTTGGTAGTCCGGTTCTTTTCTCTGCCTGCAATGACAATTCCTTGGACAAAAAAATCTGGAAGTATCACTTCAAAACCCTTGTTTATCGCCTCCAAGTCATCATTGCTACCGAGTCTATTAGACAAAATTAAAGTGCTAAAAAACAACTTAAGTCTTTGGTATGAAGAAAGGCAAAGCGTTCATTACCATTGATTGGCGATGACGTCGACACGTCGTCTTCACTTCCGCCCCGTCCGCTGTCTCCGATCGTCTCCCGTGACGTTTCGCTCTCGCTGTCGCCGAGCGGAAGAGGCTGTATCTGGGAGTGGACAAATAAATATAAATCCTTTGTTTTAGACATTTCCTTAACTCTTTACCAAACGAAGTAAAATTTGACAGGTCCAAATTGAAAGCATTTACATGCGGCTATTCAAACATGATGCAAATGAAGGGAATTGTACTTAAAATGTCAAATTTTTGGCTACCAACATTTTCTACCACAATGTTTTCAAAAGTCGTCCTCAAAAGACGATGCACTCGAATTAAATTTTATTCACGAATTCATGTGAAAACATTATGGCAAACCGATTAATCATTCATCGCTAAACGTTCGGTTTCATATCTTTGCTCTGCTTTATCTAAATCATGTGACTGTCTATAATAATTTCAACTTGGAAAAACTTCTTCCAGAAGAAAACGCGTCAAACAAATGAGCCATGCTCTTTGAAAAGGGGGCTTAGTGCATCTGCAAAATGTATCGACCCAGGTCAGCGTGCGCAGTCCGCGCAGGCTGATAGACTGTGCAGGCTGCCCTGGGCCGAAACTTTTTGCTATTGGTCAATTTTCTGCAAGTCCAAGGACCAGTTTACCACACGATTCAGCCGGTTGTTAGACAAAACTACTTTTATGGATCCGTAATCCTGTAATGACGTGCTTGGTACTAGTAACATGCATTACGAAGCCCCCTTTTGCTAGAGCATGGCTCAAATATACTAGTATTTGACTTTCCTCCTGGTCTCAGAATACCATTTCACTGCAAAGGATACCTTTTGGTAATATTTAAGAATTAATGGGCGGGGCAAGTATATTCATGATCAGACTGAATGTCCTGTTATGTCTGATCTTAATCTACATTTAGCTGGATGCTAAGGATACTAATAATTCTTAAAGAGGATAGTTCCATTTTAAGAAATAAATCGATTTGAACAAATGCTTTTTACAGGCGGTATCAAAATATATGTTACCATTCCAAACAAGAATATCTTTATAAAAGATAGACGTGGTAATTTTCCCGCAAATAGGCAGGAGCCCTTAGAATAAACATGTATACATTTTTGACCAGTCGCAAATTTCTCTTTATATATTTATTATCAGTACCAAAAAGTAGATCCAAAGCCAGCACATTCAGCTACGCCCCCAAAAAATGGAATTGTAAGAGATGATAAGTTGGCTTGCAACACGCGAAAAGGGGCATTCGGACATTTGCTTAAAGTGTCGTAACGGATCAGCCTGCGCAGTCCGCACAGGCTAATCCGAGACGGCACTTTACGACTACATTAGATTTTGTGCTACAGAAGACTTACGCAAAGCAAAAAATTACATAAAAACGGAAAGTGTCGTTTCGGATTAGCCTGCGCGGACTGCGCAGGATGATCCGAGACGACACTTTACGCAAATGTCCGAATGCCTCCCCGCCCCTCTTTTCGCGTGTTGCAGGCCATATGGGACACCCTGTACTATGATGTCAGAATGGAGTTGTATGAGGGAAAAAAATAATTACATCAATAAAAAACAGTTAAAATGGAAGACCTTTAAATTAGGGAAAATAACGGTTGCCGTTAAAAACAAAGAGAGACCGTATAAAAATACAAAGGGACTATTTTTTAACGCTGCGTTATCAAGACAACTAATCTGCCTAATGAAGCGAGCCTCACTTTCGGAGACAGTCTCTTACATGATGAAAGAAGACATTTTAACTAATTTAGAACAGAAATAATGATACAAGATGTGTTGTAACCCTTAGGCCGCTTAAACAAAACTTTATTTATTTAGCAGACAATGTTTATCAAGATCAGACAGCCTACACCGAACTTTTCAGATCAAGATCAGACTTAAAAGAATGTACAGTCTGATCTTTGGTAGAAGGATAACATTAATTAATTAATCATAAGAATAAGAGTTTTACCTTTTCGTCTTGAAGCAGACCCGCTCTTGAAAATGATTTTTTTTTAACTTATTCATTGCAAGTAATTCCTCCGTTAAGTACTTTTTTTTTTCACTGTATTTATGAATAAATCTCGAATCATTTTGGTTTCATTTTTTCGTTCTAGCTGAAGGTGCCGGCTGTTGACCTACTTTTTGGTTTTGATAACATATGAATAGATAGATATTTGTAATTGGTCAAAAATATAGACATGTTTATTTTAAGGGCCTCTGCCTATTTGCTGAGAAATTTAAGCCGTCTATGTTTTTAAAAGATATTTTTGTATACTGTGACAGGGTCGTCTGAAGCAATTTTTTTTAAATTTTTTTTTAGTTTTAAACCCTTAACATATTAGATAAGTTAATTGAAACTTTCGATTTGGTGGTAGAAACCCGAATTTAGCTATTTCAAAGTTCTTTTTCGGGGGTAAATATCTCCTGTGCAGTGCAGTCTAATCTTAATCATACACTGTCCGCAAAGGGTCCTTGAGTCGCAATTAGAAGCCTAAGGGTTAAATGAGCTAACACATAAAACAACGGGTTTACCCAGTTCACTGATTGCAATATAATGAGTCAATTTGAACCTAATGTACCAGGGTTGCAGTTCAACACTTAACTACATGACAAAATTTTAGACTCTACCAAATTCAAAGCATGTTCTGACGACGATTTTATTTTACAAAAAGAGTAGAAAACATTGTGGGAAAAGGAGAAAAAATGCTGGTTACCAGCATTTTCTCCTTTTCCCGCAATGTTTTCAAAATTTTCTTTTCTCAGGGTCCTTGAAAGCAGGAGATTGTGTGGTGAAGGGTTTAAAAGCTCTCACTTTAAAGAAGTTGATTGTTTTCAGCTTTGACTCCAGCCATCAATGGACAATACTGGTCTTTTAACTCTCGTTTTGTGATTAAAACGACTTATCTTGTCGCCGATTTCATTTTGTATTAGACAACCTTTTCAAACTTTAAATCGACCATGAACGACCATGGGTGAACCTTGCGGGTGTACAGACATATGTGTGCAGCCTGATATTGTTTCACCACACTCCACGCTTCTTCATTAACAGTTTCCGTCACATGATCTCAATTAAATCCAATTCTCCTCCCCCTCCCCCATGAAAACCAAAACTGTGTAGATTTTTCTGATTCTAACCTGCATACTGGGTGTGTCCCAGTCTTTGGATTTGGCCTCCCATAGATATTGCTGTAGTTTTAAAGCCTTCATGTGGCTGTCGATCTTCTCCCGTGTCTGGATTTGGAGTGCAGGGGCCGAGGCTTGGGTACTGGGTGCGTCGTAGTACCGCTATAATGAGTATAGAAATAAATGGTCGTTATTGGACAGTGTTTTGCCAGCTCATTGTAATTGTCCTTATTTCTATTCAGTGTCCTTTGAATCGTGGCCTCTAAGGTCTAGTGCGAAAGACGAGGACCAAGATCAGACTGCACGTCCGTGCAGTCTGATCTTGTTCCACACCTTTCGATATCCCTTTTAATTCTGAAAGGACCTTTCACAAGTTCAACTACCTTAGCGGCCGGGATTGATCAAGAGCCTACTGTACAAAACCTGAAGTCTGATCTTTGATCTACACTTTCAGCTTTGCTTAGACTTTCTGGACAAAAGCAACATAGAAATTGCAATGTTATCTGGGTCTTATTTGATCCTAAATGATGCTTTGCTCATATGTTGTAGATGAAATTCAAACTACTTCAGTGTTTTGTTTTTGCATACAAATTCACTTAAACCGTATATAAGCTTATCTTACTTTGATCATACCTCTGTTGAGGTGTAATTTTGATTTACTCGTGCACTATCGTGTAATTACTGTCCAGTAAAGGATAACATAAGATCTTGAACCTTTTACCAAACGACAAATTGTTCGACTTCTCCAAATTCAAAACATTCACAGACGACAAACTAAATACGGCTTAAATGGATGACTTTTGGTAACCAGCATTTGCACAATGTTTTCAAAACCAATCCTCCTCGATGTTGTTAAAACTGGTGATATCGTGGTACAGATTTTTAAACAGAGTTGACAAAATGGGTATGCTACCTTTTGCGTAAAAACTTCATCTGAACTTGACTCCATATTTCTTCCGCCGTCGAGACCTCGCAACGAGAAATCGAAAGAGAAGCTGACTTCCTTTCTCTTATTTTTATCTATGTCACTTCCGGAGTCTCCACCAACAGGATATACATCTGCGTCTGACCTCGAGGATATTCCTGAATCAGAGTAGCCGGCACCATCCCCGGAGTCACCCTTTCTGCGATCCATGTTTCGTAAAAACAGGATGACCCCGACAATAGCTATAGCGAACACTGCTGTCGTCAGCACCACAACTACAGATATAATGATATATTTACTGTTGTCACCTCCATCTGTCGACCGACCTGCTGTAGCATTGGCATACATAAGCTCTATGTTCAGGGTCACCGTGGTTGATTTTGGTACGCGTGCTCTGTCGCTGACCTCAATCGTTAGCACAATGATCAGGTTCTTTTGTATGTCAATGAGCTTTTTGATAGAAATCTCGCCCAATCGTTCATCAATCTCAAATATATCCAGCTCATTACCCCCAGTTATTGAGTAACTTAGAGAAGCGTTTTCGCCGTCGTCTTTATCATGTGCCACTATTGTAGTTACCACATTATAGTCTTGTACCGGATACGGAAACTGCACAGTATCGTTTACCTCATTGGGAAATGATACAGTTGGTTTATTGTCATTCTCGTCCCCAACGAAGATTGTCACATACTGGTTATTGCTTAATGTCGGAGTGCCTTTGTCAAATATTTTAACAGGAATCTCATACCGTCTTACTGCTTCCCTGTCCAGTGAACCGGTGGTTGTAAGTTCACCATTATTTGATATTGCAAATGGATAATTATTTTCCGCTGCAGCGAAAGAGAAACTGAACTGACCATTTTCACCCAAATCATCGTCTTTACCGGTAAGGATTCCAACGGAAATATTGGCATCTTGATTCTCTTGAACATGTAGTTCCGGTCTTACAGGCACCATATAGGGAGCATTGTCGTTGACGTCAAGTACGGTCATCGAAATGGTTGCTGTTCCGGTCCTGTTTTCTTTACCATGATCAACAGCTAAAACTCGAAATACGATATATGGGTCTGTCTCTCTGTCATAACTCTTATTTGCGAAAATGAAACCAGTTTTGTTATTGATGAGAAACAGTCCTGCACCATCTTCGTGTAACACATACTCTATCAATCCGTTTTCACCAATATCTTTATCCGTTGCTATAACTTGTGTAATATCATCAAACAGCTCATTGTTTTCAAGTATGCTTACAGAATATACATCCTTGACGAATACAGGGTCATTATCATTGACGTCTGTCACTCTTACAAGAAAACTAGCTGAGGATTCCAAGCTTTGTTCACCTTTATCACTGCAGACAACTGTCACATTGTGAGTATCTAATGTTTCACGGTCAAGCTTTCCATTTAATACAACCTTAAAACTGCGTCCTGAGAAATTTTCAAGTTTAAACAAGTCATCTAAGACATCACATGTAAAGTCCCCATTCTGACCTTTATCTGTATCTTCGACATTCACAAAGGCGATGAAAAATCCAACCGGTTCATTTTCCGAAACGTTCACAAATCCTATTTTACCCGGCGACAATAGATTGACATCAATTACAGGCGGGTTATTCCCAACATCACGTACGTTTACAGTAACATTTGCAAATGATTTTTGAGGATGTTCACCATGGTCAAATGCTTCAACTGAGAAGTCGTAGCGATCCATCGGTTCGTATATGAGATTTTTTATAACGAATACTTGGCCGGTTGATTCTTCTATCGTAAAAGTATCAAGGATTGTGTCAATATTTGGCTGTCTTTCACGAAACTTATATGATACTCTTGCGTTTTCATTCATGTCCATGTCAGTGGCTGAAAGATTGAAAATATTTGAATTCATGCCTATATTTTCGTCAATTGTTACATTATATTGATCGGGGTCGAAAACAGGAGGATTATCATTTTCATCCATGACTTTAACATTAATTGTTAAAACACCCTGAAGTACAGGATCTCCGCCATCGACAGCAATAACTCTGATCACGTGACTATCTCGACCTTCTCTGTCCAGGGCTCGCACAAGACGCAAATATAGTTCATTGGCTTGTGTATTTGCTTCCTTTTTAGAAACTAACTCGAAAAAGCCGTCATCTTGCTCCAGTGAATATCTCACCACAGAATTATTTCCGAAGGTATCCTCATCAGACGCACTGTCAATTCTAAATTCAGTTCCAACTGTTTCTTTTTCAGATATGTTTTTATTTATGAAATCTTTCGGGAAGACAGGAGCATTGTCATTCAAGTCCAACACATCAATACTGACAGGTATAGCGGAGAAAAATGTCTTCGCCTGAACAGCAACGTTAAACGTCATCAGACACTCTATCTTGAACTTGCAGACAAACTCTCGATCTATCATTGTGGCGGACGTGGTAAGATTCCCGGATATGTTATCCAACACAAAATATGGCGTGGATGGATTTTCAGTCAAATATGTAAATCGCACATCTTGTCTCTCATTGTCCGGAATCCTTTCAAAAATTCCACTCTTCTCTGCGACGTTGGCAATAAAAAATCCTTCCACTTGGTTTTCGTAAACTGTAAGTAGAATCACCTCCTCTTGCTGGGCCAAAACAGCGTGTAGGGTGACGGTTACATACAAGATGAAAAATTCAGGGATCTTCATCGTCGATGCATTGGTTATGTCCCTTTACTCTTCAGTTCAACTCTATAAACCTGCAGAACACAAAGTATAAAATTAAAGGCATTGTTTCACAATTGTCATTCCAAAATGAATAAATATCGCTAGGTAAATAGATAAATAAATAAAACTTGTTCATCTTCTTTAGCCTTTTCCATAAGTTGCTTCCAATCGTAATTTTAGAACTCGTTAGCAAAGCTATCATTTACCGCCAAAGAGCCTTTCACAGTAATTCTTGCCTTAGCGGCCAGTTTACATCAAGATCAAACTGCACAAAACATGCAGTCTGATCTTTGATCTACACTGTCTGCTTTGTTCAAAGACAGCCTTGAAAAGGCTCTTAATTTGCGCTTATTTCAACACTGAAAATGTCTCTGTCAGAATTATTTAACGTTTCATGGGTTAACATATTTCATCAGTTAACGCATACAATGTCCCCACCTCACAGCTGACTTTGTATACACGAGAATGTGAACGACAACTTCGGTTACTTTTCAGCCTATGTAGGCCAATATTAAACTGCATCTGTACTCAACAGTTAGATCTACACTGTCCGATGTTTTGCCAAATATCGTGGCAGAAACAGCTTTTGAATTGTAATATTTTGTTAAATAAATTTAAATTCCGACTATTTTAGCAGGCTAAGCGTTAATTATATCCCTGTGGATTAAACATCACTCACAACAAAGAAAATCCGGCAATAAACTTAGAGAAAATCCCCTCATAAACCATCATCGATCACATATGGAAGGGAGAGAAAACGAGGGATTATGCGTACGAAAAGAAAAGGAGTATGGCGGGAGAAAGGAAAGTCAATCCAAAGTCGTGAAATCAACACATCGCGTGACTTTCACCCTCAAAGACACTTGATATCACATGCGCAATGTAATACTGTCACTGCAAGTCATTTCCTTCTTAAATAAATCTTGAGCCGGTGACTTTGTACAAAGAACAATGTCAAATAGGAATGATAAACACTAAGTCAAAAGTTTGAAAAAAATGTGGGAAAAGGAGAAATTGCTCGTTACGAGCAATTTCTCCATTTGCCACAATTTTCTCACAGGTGATCTGCTGCAAGATACCAGAAAAAGGCGTTCTCAGGACGATATGAGTTAACAAAGAAGGTCACAGTTAAACCCAACAGCCTAGACATCCTGTCCAAAAGCCCCATCCTGTATAATCCACCTTGACATTAGACTTAATCTTTAGTCTGCTCCTTAGTGAGAGTCACTGCACATTTGGAGACAGTGTAGATCCAAGATCATATTGAAAAGACCGTGAATTCTGATCCACGGGGATTTTTCTTATCCCAGCAAAGATTTTTTTTCAGAGCCAATAGAGTATTAGAACTCTCAATCCTTCTCACAGTCTCCCTATGCACATCGGAGTGTGATTGCCTTCTTTATGTGTGTCTGTTCGTCTCGTCTCAACTCGCGCCCACAACTTGAAACTCGTGCCTGTATCTGAGACTGCCGAAACTTATTAGATATGTCTGCAAATGCTATTTTCGGCCACTTGAACAAATACACACTTCTTTTCCAACCAAGACGGGATTGTATCATCTTGGCAGAAAGTTGTCAAACAGAGCAGACTTATCTCGTGTTTTGGTAGATTAAAGCTTTTATAAAGGTGACACTTATATTGCATACAGTAACAATACAATCAATTTTCGGTTGCATCAACACAAACATGTTCCATTAAACATAGATTATGCAGGCCGTCTGTATTTATTTAGCCCCAGATAACTTTCCTTCGTTTAAACATCACAGTTTTTCTACATTCCATAACTTTAGAGTATATAGAAAGAAATATTCCATTGAAATCTTTTTTTAGGCAGAAAAGCAAGATTGTTTTAGTACCTGTCACTTTTCACGTACCACCGAAAAATACAACAAATAAACAAATATTGTCTGTTTGCATTCACGGCACACTATAGATGTGAGCCAGGCTCTGGCAAAAAGGGGGCTTAATGCATCTTCGTGATGCATTATACCATGCAAACCATCACATAATCGCGGATCCATAAAATTCATTTTAAAAAAATATGGTGGGTAAAATGAGCAGTTGCTTGTTACAAGCGTTTTCCATATTTTTTGAAGGACATTATCATCTTTCTTTTCCTTTCGTTTTAACGATTTAATTTGCATATGTTACAATGGGTTAAACAATGTATCACCCCGCCAATACAATATTTTCTCAATTACTTGAAAAAGGGCAAACACTTGATACCATTATCAACTCGTTGAATGTGCTTATCAAGAGTTATCTGTCCTTCAGTTTATTCCAACTTAACGATCGTGTGAATTTCATAGCTATTTGAAATGTTTCTACAAGTCATTGTAGGGTCTTACAGACAGACAACATTCAACGTTTCTGAATAGCGACAAGGACCAAAGTATGGAGCTGTAGGTCACACGCAGAACTGCTGAAAATAAGAAATTTGTCAGTTCGCTATAGTGTTTTCTTCAATTTTAGCACATAGTTTAACTACGCTTACATGTACTTTTATTTTTCAGCTTTGCGAGTTCTGATGTAATTTTCATTTTTCAGGGAAAAAAAAGTTGAAAAAAAAATCGGTATGAAGTAAAAATTTAACTAGTATTTGCACAGTTTTTGTTGTTTTAATCGTCTGGAGGCGTGAATGGCAAGCAAGAGAACAAAGCGACTTTGTCACATACGAGATTACTTTGGATAAACCAATAGGCCGGATAAGCACTTTCTCAAATAAACCTGAAAGATACGTTTAGATACAATGTTTCCTGCGCTACCCGATACAGTGTATTGTTGGTGACCATCTATTGCTAGAAATGCAAATTTGCACAAGGTTTTTATGTTAAGAGTGTGGGATAATAATGACTAAGTCGGATGCAAACAAGTTAGAACCATTTTCGGCGATTTCGTGGTAAAAACATGTTGTACCTTAATATGGCAAATAAAAATGAGCCATGCTCCGGCAAAAAGAGGCCTAATGCATCTCTGTGATCGATGGTTCCAAGCAAGCCATCACATACTTATGGATCCACCAAAGCCACATTTTTAACAAACTACTTAATCATGAGGTAGACTGGGCCCAGGACATACAGAGAATTGACCAATAGCGAAAAGTTTCGGCCAAGGTCAGCCTGCGCGGACTGCGTAGGCTGACCTGGTCGATACTTTTCGCAGATGCATTAAGCCCCCTTTTCACAGAGCACGGCTCAAATGAATATGACGACGGAGTTTATTTCTCTGTTATTCTGTTCTCTATAACCATTGGAATCTCTAGTCTGACCGATTTAACTCTTTATCAAACGATAAACTTTTAGATTCACCGAAGTTGAAAGCTTTTGCTGACGACAAATTATATGTGGCTTAGATTGTGGAATTTTGGAATTTTCGCTGAAAGGGTAGAAAACATTGTGGGAAAAGGAAAAAATGCTGGTTACCAGCATTTCTTCTTTTCCCACCATGGTTTTCAAAAGGCTCCTTCCTCAATGTCCTTTAATTCGGGATTGTGTTGTAAATGGTTAAATAAGACAGTACTTTAGAACAACCCCCCTGAATCTTTTTAAATAAAATACGGACATCTAAATTGAAATACTACGTGTATTGACGACTCCTCTATTTTCCCATTTCTAAAAATTTATGATCAGTTCAAAACGACAATTAATAACAACCAATTACCATACGAATTACAGTTTTTTCGTCGCTCCAGTAGACAGCATTTAGAAAAAGAAATGCCGGAAAAGAAGAAATACATGTCGCTTGTTGCAAGTACTATTAGTTGCTTCTCTCACCACAATGTTTCCTCACATCGTCATATGACACATGTTCCTTTCCTTTAAATATTTTGGCTTGTGTCAGTCGTCCCTGTTTGTGGTACGTTAGAAATTGTACTTTACCCTCTTCCACACAATCCCGAGTTTTAACGACCCCGATAGTGAAGACTTTTGAAAACATTGTTGGAAAGAGAGAAAATGCTGGTCACAAGCATTTTCTTCTATTTCCCACACAATGTTTTCTATCCTATCACATTTAAAAAAAATCATCATTTGAGCTACATTTAATTAGTCGTCTGCAAATGCTTTCAATTTGGTCGGGTCTAAAAATTTGTCGTTTGGTAAAGAGTTTTAAAAAGGGATCAACTTTTTTTTTTCAAATGTTGTATAATTGCAATGTATTACTAGAAAATGTTATTTGAAAGGCTTCGAGGTTAAATGTAGAAATATCTTGAGAGAAAACGCTGCATTCACATCAATGTCACCTTGTCATTTTATTTCTAAGAATCAAATTTTAGTTTTCCAAGCATTTTCGAAAGTAAAGAGTATTAAAGGTTACTTGTCATGAAGTAAAGGGTTAAAAATGATGTATTAGTATCTTTTGTGACCTTTTCCCTTATCCAACTTGATCTGCCTCTTTCAAGGAGACCTTTTAACCCTTTACCACACAATCCCGTTTTTAACGACCCTGGGATAGAAGGCCTTTGAAAACATCGTGTGAAAAGGAGAAAATGCTGGTAACCAGCATTTTCTCCTTTTCACACAATGTTTTCTACCCCTTTAATATACCATCATTTGAGTAACATTTAATTTGACGTATTGAAAGTCTTTGAATTTGGGCTAGTCCAATTCTTTTTTTCGTTTGATAAAAGGCTTAAAAGGAAACAAACATGTAAGAATGCAATCATCCCATGAGCCCATGAAGTCAATTCTAAAACGATCCATCTTTTGTTCACGGATAATACAATTCGAAAATGCCATAGTTATTGATCTTTAAAAGAAATTTATATCGAACACTTATATACGGACAATGAGATACGATTCACGCACACACACACTCAATAAAAAAAGATGAAAAAAGATAATAAAACCCATCATATGTCATAGTTCTAAAGAGCTTCCTCCGATAATGGGTCACACCATAGTAAATTAATTACTTGTCTACTTTTTTCCATTATTCATCATCTTCGTTGTCATACATAAAGATGGCGGGAATTTTGTATTTGACGAGACAAGCAAATCATTTCATGCTACATTAACATTGCTAAATACACTGAATATATTCTCTTACACCCTTTGAAGGACTTTCGCGTCTTTGATTGGGTTTGCAGCCAATGTAGAGCAAGATCAGACTGCATAAAACGTGCAGTCTGATCTTTGATCTATACTGTCTGCTATACTGGGATATCCTGACTTTAAGCAGCCTTGAACTTCATTTTACCAGACCATATATGTCCATTTGTCTATTTGGAGCTTTAGGGGCCAGGGTGGCAAATAATTGTTGAAGGAGGGGCCCATCGTGGCCATTTCGTTAACCCTTATTCTCCCAAATAAATTAAATAAAACTTTCAAGCCGATGGTAAAAACCCGAATAATGTCATTTCAAACTTAATGATTTTTTAGAAAAAAAATATCTCTTTATTGGACAGTTTAGATCAAGATAAGACTGCACTTTCTGCGAAGTCTGAGCTTGATCCACACTGTCTGGAAAAGGTCAATGAGTCGAGCTTGGCAGCTTGGAGGTTAAGGCGTTGAATTTTTTTTATTTATTCAGTAAAGGCCGGTTGTGCTACTAAAAAGTTGAAGTGTCCTTGGGTAGGGTACAGCAGAGTCCCAGCCTAGCAAAGATCAAAACAAAGAAAATCTGATTACAAAGACAGACCAAACAACAAACAGACAGTCGGGCAATACAAGGAAGAATAAAAGCGAAATGGTCGATAAATGTCAACATCATAACATGCACAGTCTAATGGCGAAAGGTTTTTACCTCAATACATTCAAAACTGACTTTTATTTTTACTTCATGGTCATCATCAGGCTGACCTGAGTCGAAACTTTTTGCAATTGGTCAATTTTCTGCATGTTAAAGGACCAGTCTACCTCATGATTCAGTCAGTTGTTCGACGAAATAGATCTAATGGATCCATAATAATATAATGATATGCTTGGTACCATGCACCACGGAACTGCATAGAATCCCCTTCTTGCCAGAGCATGCCTAATATATTTAACAATGATGTTGTCAACGATGCAACGGAGTCACCTTCCAACTTGTTTCGCGATATAATGATTTAATAATTATTAAATATTTTAAGAAGATGAAGAAATACCTATTTCATGTTTCATGTGAACATTTGATATCCGTCCGTAATACTTCGTTCACTATATTAGATGTACAGCCTCTTACGTCAAAACCAGAATAAATTACAGTGCACCAAAAATCGCATGCAGTACCTTGACGTCAATGTACAACCAATGGGAACGCGTCATTTAACGACGGCCACTTGTCATAACTCTAACCATATGGTTCATACATGTACGGCGGTAAATATGACTTGGGAAAAATAGCAGTTCATTTATAACATTTTCGTTTTGACAGTGTATACATATACCTGCCACAAGGCTGGCGTTATAAATGCCTTTGATGGTATCCACACGTTTGGTCTCGAATCTTCTGTATTTCACGCTTGAAAAATTGACATGCTCGGACAGCAAGTTCGTCAAAACGAGATGTGTTGTGTAACGTTTTCGCAGCAAAGTGGGTAAATTGAGCCCTTTTTCAGACCTAAAACGGATATCTTTCAGCTATAATCAAATATGACCTTGGAATCATGTGGCGAACGGTGTAGATATAAGATCACACTGCACGTTCTGTATAGTCTGATCTTGATCTAAGTCGTCCGCAAAAATCTCTTTAAGCAGCACTCTATATTATATAATTAACGAAGTTTCTTAAAGTTTTCTGCTGAAAAACCTTTATCATATCGACTAAATAATGATTATTTGTTTGAATGAGTATATCAGTGTATTACGAAGACACCTCTTTTATTTTTTGATATTTTACCGGCGCTTGCCTATGGTACTGAAGTGCTTTACCAAAAGACACTCAAACACGAACGGTTCCGTCAGCGGTGATCATACCAAGACGCTCTTAATTACCAATCAAATGCCTTTACCATCGAGTCACTGACAACTGTTTTAAATTTTGAAAATACAACAGGGCAGGCAAATGTGCGAGCTAATCTTTGTCTACATTTACCATACAGCACCTCAGCGGTATTAATTGACACATAATACTGGTTTGGTTCTGACCTTGTTGCTGACACCCAAAGTTTGACAAATACACAAATGACATCATAAATGTTATCATACTTTTAAATGTATTTGTCATAAACGGACCAGCTGACACATACGGTTTTAGATGACATTTTGTTTGTAAGGCAATAAAACACTTTCTGCTTTAAAAATTGAATATTAATTAATATTTTAAAAGTTTCGTGAAAATTTACATCCAATAGTGAATAGCATTTGATAACATTGTGGTACAAGGAAAACTACTTGCAACAAGCAATTGTTCCTTTTCCCACAAAATATTCTATGCTCTTAGATACGATATTTCCGAACCTTCAAATTATCTTCATTCATAACATCCGTAATGGTTCTCGACTGGTCTGAAACTAAGCATGTTCCGTAAGGGGGTTAAGAATTTTTCTATGTACTGTTAAGGACTAATGAAGTATGATTCTCTGACCAATGTTTCATCTTATTAAATTTTCAAAATTTAAAAGTTATTTGTAATTTCATTGCTAGATATTTATCATTACGGAGGTAAATGAATAGCCCCCCCCCCCCCCCGAAAAAAAAGTTTTTTTTTTCTTTTTACTGTTTATAACGTGTCATATTTCTACATCTTGCCAGTTGTGACAGCGACAAATATTGAAACGTTTGTACCACATCAATTACAATATACATCTAAACTTTCACTTAACATAATCACTCTTTAAAAAAAAGTAAATATATTACGAAAGAAATGTCAAGAAAAACTGACACATATTTTTTTTTTTTGAAAAAGTGTCATTTAATTTTTATGCCGAGAATAGTTGCTTTTTTTTACTGAATGAATGCGTACGTCTTTTTTTTTTTTCGAATGAGGTGATGAAAGTCCGCTGCAAGCAAAGCGATTTTGTGGTCAAAATTCAGGGCAGAAATCGAATATAGATAGTTTATTTACATAGCTGAGCCCTATTATGAAAAAACAAGCGAACGGTGAATTACAAACTGGAGTTTATTTACCTTTACAAAACAAAAGCAACTGCCTTTCCAACGCCCGGCCGTATAGCTTGAAAATAATATACCAATGCATTAACAGAAATTTGAATTTTCGAACAAAATGTAAAACAAAATCAAACCTTTCTCGTTCAAGACTGCTTGTTTCACTGTTTATCACAAATCTACCACAAGCAGCAAGTTAGTCTTGTGTACTAAATCCAATTTAAAGCAAGTCAGTATATAACACTACGATATATTGTTGACAGGTATGTTTAAAGCACATTTATTCTCTCCAATAAACCTGATAATGTTAGAATGATATAAAACTTAAAGAAACCATCTCTTATATACACACAAGTGTTCGATTATCATCTTCCCAAAATGATAACGTGCGACAAAGGTGTGAAAACCTAGGGCAAGTGATCGTAACAATAATTTGTAAAACTGTAAAATATAATTTGAGAGGAACAGCCCAAAAGACGTATAAATAGTTGACTGTGTCGGCTAACCTTTCAAGATAAACAGATAACAGTGATCTAAGATTACAGGAAACCGAACTTGCTAACTGTTTTGTTAATTACTAGGAAAAAGAAAATAAAAAAAAAATCTGGCCTTTATCTTTGTACCAGACGAAAAAAATATTTTCGCCTCGCCAACATTTGCAGGAGACAAAATAAATTATGCTCAAAAGATGCACATTTTCGTAATCGGATAAGAAGCTGGCTAACGGCATTTTATTCATGCCCTACAATATTTTCAAAAGCCTTCTTATTCATCGTCAAAAAAAACCATTTTCCTTTCTTTATACATTTTTTTTCACCCTTCCAAAGACAAATTAAGCCAGCTTAAGTTTGTCTGCAAGTGCTTTTAATTTGAAATAGTTTGAAATTTTGCAGTCTGGTTGTGGGCTAACTTTCTTGTTTTTTCCCTTTACCACATAATCGCGCTTTTAAACAACCCTGAGAAGAAAAAGGTTTTGAAAACATTGTTGGAAAAGGAGAAAATGCTGGTAACCAGCATTTTCTCCTTTTCCAACAATGTTTTCTACCGACTAGTAGACAAAATTAATGTTTTGAGTAACATTTAATTTGTCGTCTGTAAATGCTTTCAGTTTGGACTAGGGTAAAATTTTGACGATTGGTAAGGAGCTAAAGAGCCTCTAATTAAAACGTTTACTAATTGTTTTGAAACTTAACCACAAACAACTACACAATAAAACAATTAGCGTTTTTACAATCAGGGTAATTTGAAGGCAACAGTTTTGAGATAACATCTACCGACCTTTCAAATTTCATCAAAAACGATGAGCTAGTGAAAGCTTACTGAGATAAAACACTGATAAAAAACAAAATACTGAAACAGAATTGTACAATGTGTTGAAAAAAGAGATGGTGTGTGATAATCACAATCTCTCTCTCTCTCTCTCTCTCTCTCTCTCTCTCTCTCTCTCTCTCTCTCTCTGTAACAGAAATTTTCTCCCTTTTGCGACACTTGTCTACTTGTATTTCACAAACAGTGTATCAGTATTTTCAGATCTGCATGTTACGCAAAATATCTCATGATTTCGAAAGAGGGTGCTGAATAGAGGTCACCAATACATAGATAGATATGTCTATGTCTGTGTGGTTTCCATCATTTTCTCCTTTTCCCACAATATTTTCTATCCTTTCAAAGACAGTTTCACCTATTTGACCAACATTTAACTTTTCATTTGCAAATATTTCAGATTTGGACAGCTAAAAGATTTGTGATTTGATAAAATTTTGTGAATTGGTAAAGAGATAATGTAACTTTTACGTGTAATCAGAAAAGTAAGAATTGTGACGACGTATTCTTAATGAGCATTTTTTTCCCAATTGTCACAGTGATTACAAACGTTACCAGCCGTAAATGTAACAAACTAATCGTTCATGAGGTAAAAGAACTCCACATCAAACATCAGACAGATAACCATGTTTAAAGTTCTCATCAGAACATCCTAATCCGATTATCTGAGACAAGTCTACTTTAACACCTGGGTTCCCAATCACAGGTACCCCCTACTTAAGCCCCTATTTGTGATAGGGGCTATTAAGACACGAATGTAAAAACACACAAAGACCGTCAGGAGGACGACTTTTGAAAACACTGTGGGAAAAGGAGAAAATGCTGGTAACCAGCATTTTCTCCTTTTCCCTCATGTTTTTCTATCCTTTCGAAGACATGTTTCATCAGTTGAGCCACTGTTAGTTTCCCCTGTGCAAATACATAATTATGTCTTTAAAAAAAAGATAGCATTTTCAATAAAAATTCCACAAATTCGGTTACTCATGTAAAATAACAAAAGTACTATTTATATTCTAGATACAAGTCTATTCGTCATTTGTGCAGCGTTTTTTTTTTTAACAATCTTTAATTTTCAGTTAATAGACTATTTTAAAGGTGTTAACTGCTTCTGTATTAAAAAGGTGATTTTTTTTTTTAATCTGTTAAATTGGAAATGACCGGAACAAGGGCGGAAAGGAAACACTGGGCAATTTGACAGCTTTTTCACCCACGTATTCTTTCACATTATTACATCTTCCAAATATGCAGATATGATAGAAAACATATTTCAAACTCGCAAAGCTGTCCTGATTTTTATGGAGTTTTTATGCAACTGTTAAAAGAAGCATATACTTTGTTCTGTCTTTCCAAGATTCCAGAATAATAGATGCGTCCATTTTGAAACTATTTACAAGTTTCCTCCTCAACTGGTGGTAATCTTCTAAGGGTAAAAAACATTGTGGGGAAAGGAGAAAATGCTGGTTTCCAGCATTTTCTTCTTTTCCCACAATGTTTTCAAAAGCCGTTTTCCGCAGGGTTATTGAAATACGAGATTCTTATGATAAAAGGTTAACCTTTGTAAGTCACTTAATAGGTGATTAAAAACAAGCAATATTGACCAGTGATAGATAGAATTAATCCCTAAGAAGCCCTTTGACAACAATTTTATTGGAGACTTAAGATAACCCAGCATCAAGTTTAATCAACGTTTAAGATCTGGTTTTTCACCCGCCGTTCTTTAGAACATTCTTTGTCTTATTCTCCGAGATATTCAAAAGTAGCACAACCTCTGATCGGCTAAAATAATTGGCTTTGCCAATCAGAAGTTGTGTTACTGTCAAATTTAGAAAATTCCGGAGAATAAGACTGAGACCATTCTTAAGAATGGTTGGCGAACAAGGCCCCTGATCTCCTGGTAACATGAAAACGTTCTTCTTGTTTGCCTTATATTTAAACATACAGCAGATATCTTTTCTACGCTGAATTATTTCAGCGCCCAATGGTATGAACTCAATCTCTGAAGATTCTATCTGCTGAAAATGAGAAAGAGAAATTTTCATCTTGTTGGCTTGACTAACTCCGCGGACGAAACACTCGTAGACCCAAGATCCGATAGCACGTTCTGTGCAGTCTGACCTTGATCCATGACGATCGCAAAAGCCTGTGCGCTCGCCTATGGTTCTCAAAGGCTTAAAGTTCCAGATCGAGCAGTTTGATTGCAGAGTATGACAGCTTTTGCTAAGGGAAAAAAAGCGAACACATTTTATTGTAAAGAAAAAACCCTCCCGCCCTTTTTTAGCCTATCAATACTGGCATTTCTTTCAATGATACAAATTTAAAGATGACATTAATGCGGTAGTTAAGTTAGACATTGTTTTGCCTTTTTCTTATCAAAACAGTTGATTAGGGGATGAAATGTATCGTCTTGTTATCATGATAAAAATATTTGTTCCGTCTAAAGAAATACCGAGAAATTCCTGAGATGAAGCCATTGGTCTATAACAGAAACGTTGACAACTTTCCACGACGATAACAACAACACTAACAACAACAAAAGTCAGCTAGTTTTAAAAGAACTTTTTTTTCTTTCTTTCTTTCTTTCTTTCTTTCTTTCTTTCTTTCTTTCTTCAGCCCCTGTAAATATCATTGTCTTTGGTTTGCCTTCTTATATAGAAGAATATTCGTTAACCCTTAGACCGCCGCATAAAACCTCAGCATTTCAGTTTAGAAAAAAGACCAAAATAATTACAATATCATGGTGTTTTTTGTCTTTTTTGTTTAGCACTGCGGACAGTGTAGATCCAAGATCAGACTGCACGTTTTGTGCAGTCTGATCTTGATCTACGCTGACCGCAAAACCAACTGTGGTTGCGAAAGGCGCTTATTTAGTGTTAAGGATGTGGTAAAAAAAAGTACTTTCGAAATATAGTTCATCATTTTCCGCCTCAATAGTCAATATTTCATAAATAAATTCATGAAACTAAATTTTAGTATTTATCTTTGAGAGCCATGCTTCCGTGAAAGATCACATAACGGCTTTGAAAACCGAAATAAATCATCTGACACACTTAACCCTATGGCCGCTGACTAAACGCAACAGATGCTTTCAGTCCGAAACAAAAAATCAAATTTAATACGGTATTTGCTATAATATCTGAATACTAGTATTTTATATTTTTTAATTGATGATAATGCCATATCCTCTCTCCACGCAGACAAATCTTTATCTATATCACTCAAACAAAAACCTTAATATGTGCACTTTGGTATAAGATTCGATTTTAATACTGCATAAGAACAACGTGCAAATGCTTTTTAACATTTTACTGGCATTCACATCAAAAACATTTTTTCACTGACTCTGTTAGACCCAGTCACCTAATGTTGTGAACTGCTTAATATTTACAATAAGAAGGAAAAGATTTGAAGAATAAAGTGATGCGTTTTTAAAGTCAGTAAATTTTGTCAGCAAAGACATTATATTACTTCCCTTTGCATCGTGACTAGCACTATAGTTTACTATCAAAGTGAACACCAGCAACGCCCTAAGATTCTCTTCAAAATTGTTTACGATACTTGACTTAGGCTCTGTAGCGCTTTGCAAAAAGACGCCCCAACGTGACCAGGGTCAGTATTTATCTACCATTCTTACGAACATTCTCAGTCTTATTCTCGAGAATTTTCTAAAATTGAAAGTAACACAAGTTCTGATTGGTTAAACCATTTGCAAAAGAATATCTTAAGAATGGTTGGTGAATACGGGCCCAGGACATCCAGCTATAACTCGAACATTTATTTTTGTTATGACACATCAGACACAGAAACCATAGATGACCATCATCATGGTTTAACCTGTTATCAAATTGTCCCGACTTTTAACGACTCTGATGAAGAATGCTGAAGAAAACATCTAGTAATCACCATTTTTTCATTTTTCCACAATGGCTTCTATCCCTCATATGACATGTTTTATAATTTGAACCACATTAAACCCTTTACCACACAATTCTGGGTTTATCGACGCTGAGAAAGAAGGCCCTCGAAAATAATATGGGAAAAGGAGAAAATGTTGGGAAAGCATCGTTTTCTCCTTTCCCCATAATTCTTCTACCCTTCCTAAGGCAAATTACATTTTTAGGTCACATCTTATTAGTCGTCCATTAATGCTTTCGATTTGGACCAGTTTAAAATTTTGTCGTCTGGTAAAGAGTTCACCTTTAGGCTGCTAAGCGCGACTCACTGACCTTTTGCGGACAGTGTAGATCAAGATCAGACTGCACAGAACGTGCAGTCTGATCTTCGATCTACACTGTCCGCTCAGTAGATATTATTCCCCAAAATGTAAATTTGAAAGAGCAATATTTGGGTTTTTACTTTCGAATTGAAAATTTCATTTTAGTTATTTAGCAGGATAATGGCTAAAGTTGTACAAGTCTAATATTTTGATGCCTGGCTGGGAAGTGATGTATTAAGGGATAGATATTTAAGTAAGAGTCAAAATCCTTCAAAAGAGAATATTTCCTTTTTATACAAAGTTTAAATGTTATTAAACAGTTCAGTGAGCTATGAAGTGCGCGTCCCTTTCATTCAATGATAATCATGCGAAAACGTCAATATAAAAAGCTCGATCAGATTCCCCAAGGTTAATTCGTGTAACTTTTCATATAGTGGAACTGAACCGAAATAATTTTTTATAATGATCTTTCGCCACCCGGTATAATCGTACCTTTTATCAGACCAGTGGTCCAACCGTTTTACTTTTTACTAAACGACGAAATTGTAGACTTGTCCAACTTGAAAGGATTTGGGGATAAATAAAATGTGTCTCAAATGATGAAATATGTCTTAGAAAGGGCTGAAAACAATGTGGAAAACGGAGAAAATGCTAGTTATCAGCATTTTCTCCTTTTCCCACAACGTTTTTAAAAGAATTCTTCTGTGATGTCTTACGTATTCGAAATAGTTTGGTTAAAGGTTAAAAGCGCGTCATTTTTTTTTTCAGTCCACAACTTTGAGTATTTAAAAAAAAAAAACTAGGAGATATTTCAATATTTATAGATGTCAAGCTCTGATAGCATTATGGAAAAAAAAAATAGAAAATGCTCCTTTTATAGAAATGCTTGACTTATTACTGCTCAGCACCGTTTTCCAATGATTTTTCGCCTCACGATGACGTAAGATGAAGTCAAAGGATGAACCTAGGTGATAACAGTATGGTTTCATACAGTGATTCTTCATTAGACTGTCCCTCCTTCAATGTTCAGCACTAAAGTGCCTTGAGACGTACGCACTGACAGATAGAAAGCAGGCAGCTAAATAGACGGCCGTTGACAGTCTGAGAGGAGAGAAGAAGAAGAAGAAGAAGAAGAAGAGAGAGAGAGAGAGAGAGCTCTATTTACCTCTTTAGCCTAGGCTGCAATATATCCGTGATTTACTTTAAAAGAAAAACACTATCGAAAACTGTTTACGTACATAAACCAGTTATTCAATCACTTACTTTGATACTTTGATTTACGAACAGTCCATTATATTTTTAAAGTATATTTTTCTTCGCCAAACATATTTCATGTCAAATAATTCATATTCACACATTATAAAAATTCACTTCCCAGGCTTTGTGCAAACTTTAAATGAGTTTAAGACCTCCCCACATAAAAGATCCCAAACGTTTTCAATGACTAAAACCAACATTTGTAGTAACGCCTCTTAAAAATGGGCTTTCATTGTCTACCTCAGTGATAATTTCCTCAGACAGGCGATATTGGAAATTAGGCCTCGTGCGGACTTAACCCGAAAGCTGCTAAACGCGACTCAATGACCTTTTGCGGACAGTGTAGATCAAGATCAGACTGCACAGAACGTGCAGTCTGATCTTGGATCTACACTGTCCGATAAGAAAGTATTTTTCTAAAAAAAAAAAAATGGTTTGAAATAATATTATTCGGGTTTCTTACCGGCTTGAAAGTTTCTGTACAACTTACTTAGCCGGATGAGGTTTAAAACTTTCTGACAATAATACGAAGAAGTAGAAGAAGAAGAAGAAGAAGAACAAGAAGAACAAGAAGAACAAGAAGAAAATGACGATGTTGAAGAAGAACAAGGATTAGGAGAAGGGGAACAAAAAGACAGGAGGAGGAGTAGGACGACGACGACTACGACAATGATGACGACGATGAGCATTACGATGACTATGACGATGATGGTGAGAAGTTCATGAAATCCACACCTGATTTTCATCCGTAGACTGTTGGGTTCACAGAACAAAGGAGACAAGAGGGACACACAACTTGACTTTTTGAACGATCGAGAAGGCCAGTTTTGGAGATGGCGCGGTATGCAAATATGAATCATGCCAGGAAAGGGACCTCCTTTCATATGAAGGAAATTAACTTACTAGTAATGCTAATATTTGTCTGGCATCGATAGGCTCGTTTACAGTACTTGTACCTTCACGGACCCCAACGTTTTATCTTTTACTGCACAAAAAAAAATGTGAGCGACAGTACCTGAAAACCTGGGAAAACGCTGCATAGGAAAAAAGGATAAATTGCTTGCGATTCCTCTCATTCGCCACAATATTTTCCCGTTTTTTTCCCAAATAGCTTTTCTCAACTCTATCTTTGCTTTTTTTCTTTCTGATTTTCTCTTTTCCGTAGAACGGGTTCAGCTGTTTTAACCGAGATATTGACCATGGAGTAAACCTTTTAAACATTGTCATGAACAAATAAAGGCTTTTCGACTCCAAAACTGTTTGCAAAGCGACTACAATTAGTAGTATTTGCACGCTTAACTAACAACGTTGAAAGTTCAAATCCTTTTTGGCACAGTCAAAACACATTCACTACAATTAACATTTACTCGGACTTCACGACCTCTGCACGTTCGTGCAGTCTGATTTTATTCTGCACTTTTCGACACCATTTTTTTTTTCTCCTGACGGTTTAAATGAACAGAATACATGTACCAAACTTTTATGGGGTTTAATTCATATCAGACAAGCTCTTTGAACAGGGGTTTAATGCATATGCAAAAAGTATCGACCCAGGTCAGCCTGCGCTGTCCGCGCAGGCTGACCTGTGTCGAAGCGTTTTGCTTTTGGTAAATTTTCTGCATGTCCAAGGACCAGTCTATCTCGAGATTCAACCAGTTGTTGGACAAAATGAATTTTATGGGTCATTAATAATGCGATGAACTGCTAGGTATAATACATCACAGTGATGTCATAAGCCCTTTTTTGTACAGAGGTTGGTTTAAATAGTCAGGATTAAAAAAAAATGAAAATGCAGGCCATATTCAGATTATAGTGACGATCATTGACTGAAATTCAAAATAGTTCTTTTTTCTAAAATGTTCAAAATGGTTTGCAATATTCAAATTAAAATAGTGCATGTAACAGAAAAAGGTGGAGAGGATTATAGTTAAAAACCAAAGGAATACAAACTTTAAGAAAATGAAAATTTCTTGGTTAGTTTATCTTCCCTTTTTTGAAAGGGCCTTCGCACGTTGGACGATTTGCCGAGTATTTTTTTTTTTCTTTTCGAAATAGAGCTTAAATAAAGCGTGTTTTACTTCTACCTAGTACTTGTATCTGCGTGTATTGTAACAAATTCATAGTCAAACTCTCAGAAAGGCCGAGGTATTCAAGAAACAAGAAATAAGCTTTGATCAAAGTTAAAGCTACATACGTAGTCAACCTTCACTAAGGAATCACAAGCTTTTGTAGCCCTGCAGTGGAAGACTTTTGAAGCAAAGTCGAAAAAGATGCTGGTGTCCATCAAAGAGAGAGCCACATTTACGTTATCAGTTTTTTTTATCAATACGGCCGAGTTTAAAAAACTGTCTCCTGGCAAAGAGTTGAGATGATTTCCTCTATCAGCTTTATTTGTATAAAAATTAGGGATAACATGGCAACATGTGTAGTCGTACTTGAAACTATTATATGAACGTGATCAATCTTATCAAATAAGTGCTAAAATAGATTTAAAAAAGGATGTGAGCCCTGCTATGTGAAAAGGGAGTTTAGTGTATTTGCAAAAGGCATCGACCCCGGTCTGCTTGCGCAGTCCGCGCAGGCTGACCGAGGTCGAAACGTTGTGATTTTGGAAAATTATCTGCATATCCAAGGACCATTATACGACAGGATTCAGTCGATTGTCCGACAGACTGGACGTTGGGTCCATAATCATATGTTAACTTACTTTGTATAATGCATCACGGTATTAACCCCCTTTGCCAGAGCACGGCTCAATTTAAAAAAAATGTTAAGTCAGAATACCACATAAAACATCGGCCAGTGTAGACCCTCTAGAACCACTAGCAGAACGAGCTTTTTGTGCCGTCCGATCTTGATCCGAACGGTCCCAATGAGCAGTAACAGGCGATCTACGTATCCTAAGCAATAACTGTTGAGGAGTAAAGCCAGCCTTGTCAAGGTCGGGACAATGGTTGCCAAAGCTCGAAATAGTGTATTTAATGAATTGTTTAAACTTACATAACGATTTTGGAAGAGAAAGTAAACGATCGCCATTCATTCAAAATGTACAATTAAAGTGCGAACAAATGGACAGCCTGTGCAAATATGAGTTGCAATGTTTGCTTAGTTTAATGGCGATACTGTCTGACACTGCCTTGTGAATCAGTTGATATGTTTGAAAATAACGGATACACTATTTCCCTTCCATAAAATGTAAATTGATCCTTTATCAATTCCTAAAAAACCTTAAACCATACAATCCGGAGTTGTAACAACCCTAAGAAAGAAAGCTTTTGAAAACACTGTGGGTAAAGGAGAAAATGCTGGTAACCACCATTTTCTCCTTTTCTCACAATGTTTTTTTGCCCTTCCCAAAACAAATGTCAAGTTTTAGGCAAATTTATTTTGCCGTCTGCCAATGCTTTCAATTTGAACCAGTCTAAAATTTTGTTGTATGGTGAAGACTTAATCTTCTGCGTAAACCAGTCTTATTATCTTCGCCAGTTCAAGAACAGGAAACATCGACAAGGGAAATCTGAGTAATTAGACAAAGAAAAACGATCGATTGATCAAGGTTTCATTTGCCATTTTAGCAGAGCCGTTCCAGCGGAGAAGGGAAAAAATCCAAGGACAGGGATATGGTGCCTTAGTTTAGATTTAGCAATTTGTCCGAAGATCAGTTTGTGTTTAAATCTGAACAAAAAACCCCGAACGTTTAAACCGGACTCCTATAACCGCTACATAAACGTAGTTGTCGTTTTTTTTTTCAGTCGCCATATAATGAGCCATGCTCTTGCAAAAGGGGGCTTAATGCATCTCCGTATTGCATAATACCATGCAAGACATCACATTATAAGGGATCAGTAAAATTCAATTAGTCTGAAAATTGCTGGATATGGAGGTAGAATGATTCTTGAACATGCAGAAAATCTACAAATAAGAAAATGTTTCGACCCATGTCAGGCTGTCATAGCTCGATACTTTTGCAAATTCATGAAGCGCACTTTTCACAGAGCATTGCATAATTATCGGCACATGCTATATTCTCCACTTATTACGTCATCTACAATTAGTAAATAATTATGGTAGGCGTCCTGACAATTTTTATGGGACGAAAAGGGTCAAAGTTAAGCCATGCCTACAAAAAAAGTACGAAATGAACTCGGTGCGAAATGCCAATAATTGCGCAACATTCAATTTTGATACCGTAACATATGTATGAAAAAGAATAGACAAGAATTCCGGTTGAGTATAAATATTGGCTCGTAAACATTAACAGAGTTTTGATGGCTTGTTTGTTAACGGTAATTATCTTTTTTTGGCGAAAATTCTGATGTAACTATGCACCGTTCAGCGAGTGTGAACTTCATCTATAGATTTAATTTTAATGAGAGAGAGAGAGAGAGAGAGAGAGAGAGAGAGAGAGAGAGAGAGAGAGAAGATGTATGGAGATGTAACTCATGCACAGTTAAACAAGCAAACATAAACACATAAACACATACTAGCCCTTAGGCTGATAAGCGCGACTCACTTACCTTTTGCGGACAGTGTAAATCAAGATCAGACTGCACAGAACGTGCAGTCTGATCTTGGATCTTCACTGTCCGATAAGGAAATGTTATTCCCCAAAACATAACTTTGAAATAGCAGTATTTGGCTTTTTACTATCAAATTGAAAATTTCATTTTAGTTGTTTAACAGGATAACGGCTAGTATTATCAATATCAATAAGCTCTTAGAGTATAAGCAGACATTCAAGTAAATGTGCAACCTCCTCCCCCTCCAAGACACTCATGTGTCCCATTTTTCACAGCTATGTAAACTCATTGATACCTGCAGAACACCCTTGAAAACATTATGGCAAAAGGAAAAATAGCTCGCTTCGAGCTTTTCCTCTTTTCGCCTCGATGTTTTCAAATATATTCATGCCTCAAACCTTTGTCCCCTATATTACTTTATTATCCATATTTTCCTTGAATGTTTTCAAAGTCATCCACAGCGAATTTGTGTTCAGGAGGTAATTAAAAGGAGATTAGAGCGGAGGTGACAGTTTTACTTGATTTTCTGCCAGCGATTACTACTGTTATTAACTAAATTCAAGAAGCAGGTTAACAGCTATAAAATGAAAACAAATAAATTCAGTAAGAGCCTTAAATTAAAACATAAAATCAACAAACGGTGCGTCCCTACATGAAAATGACAAAGGATTTAATAGTCAAGCCTCACAAATACTTAATCCAAGACATAAACAGTTAGGACGGACGACCCGCCAAATGGCGACCGTCATCTGTCCCTTACTTACTTCGTACCCTATACATTCTATATTAAAAAAAAAAATCGGCATCATGACGCTTACTTCTGATTATTACTTTTCGATTGGATCAAAATCAGACTATACAGGTGCTGTCTCATCTGGGATTTTTACTGACAGTTTTTTCCTGAGATTTCGAGAAAAAATGCTGTAAAATTTTCAAACTGTCGGTAAACCTCAGTTTTATCTACATGTTTCACGCAGGATAAAGACTTGAAAGTTCAGGAGAAAAATATTGTGGAAAATGGAAACATTAATTTTTGTCAACAGTTTCTACATTCGCCACGTTGTTTTTAAAAGTAATCGGCTGCAAGCTGCGAAAAAGTCGTGTTCAGGAGGAAAAGATTTAACCATTCTTTCAGTGCCAAATATATAACCTCGACCTCATTCGACGGCTGAAAAAGTAGTCTACCGCAACTCAGATATGAGCCACGCTCTGGCAAAAGGGGGCTTAATGCATGTCCGCGATGCATGATACCA
This sequence comes from Hippopus hippopus, assembly GCA_946811185.2. Classification (NCBI taxonomy): domain Eukaryota; kingdom Metazoa; phylum Mollusca; class Bivalvia; order Cardiida; family Cardiidae; genus Hippopus; species Hippopus hippopus. Next base: position 27,297,701 of record OX328100.1, on the reverse strand, counting down.
AAGCCAGCAATCACATACTTATGCATCCATAATAGCCACATGTTTTAGGAATTAACTTAATCATGAGGTAGACAAGGTCTTGGCCATACAGAAAATTGACCAGTAACGAAAAAAATCGGCCCAGATCAGCCTGCGCGGATTGCGCAGGCTGACCTGGGTCGATACTTTTCGCAGATGCATTAAGCCCCCTTTTCACAGAGCACGGCTCATATATTTTCTATCTCATAACATTGACTTTATCCCTAATCCTGCTATATAAGTGAAATGAAACTTTCAAGCCAATAGTAAAAACCCAAATTTTGGTATTTTTTGGGGGAAATTATGTCCTTATCCGACAGTGTAGATCAAAGACCAGACTGCAAGTTCTGTGCAGTCTGATCTTGATCTATGCTGTTCGCAAAAGAATCTGAAGAAAGTGTTAATCTTTCTAGATTTTTATCAGACGGACTTATCTTTGCTGTGTTTTTTTGTTGGTTTGTTCCGTCACCCACCTCTTTAGCTTGTTACATGTAAGTGCGACTAGACGCAATTTTGCGGACAGGGTAGATCAAGTTCAGCCTCTGCACGAAACGAGAAAACTTATCTTAGATCAACACTATCCTATACGGTGAGGGTTTTTTTTCAGACGAAAAATTGCTTTAAAAATCGCATATACTTGTAGTTTTTCTAATGGCTGGAAATTTTCTTTGAATTTAATTGATGTATCAGTTTCAGGATTCAAATGAATAGGATAGATGCACTTCGGTGTCATGAAAAACTAATAAGTGATTTTTTTTATACAAGTTTGTCGAGAAAAACAAGCCTATTTGAAATGTTTGAACTTAATATCAGGTGCCTTAAGGTCTTTCAACCCTGTACCAAACAATCCCGAGTTTTAACGACATTGAAAAAGAAGTCTTTAGAAAACATTGTGGGAAAAGAAGAAAATGCTGGTAACCAGCATTTTCTTCTTTTCCCACAAAGTTTTCTACCCTATCAGAGACAGACACCATCATTTGAGATACATTCATTTTGTTGTCTGCAAATACTTTCAGTTTGGTCGCTTCCAAAATTCTGTCGTTTGGTAAAGGGTTAAATGTATTTCAGGACCAGAGGTATTATTCAAACAATATTGACTTATCCCTGTTTTCAAGATTGAACATTTATTTCACCCGGCAAATTTTCACCAGAATGACAATACTGGTAGTCATAAAGTATTCAACGGGGTCTAGCATATGAGCAATGAACGAAGACTGTGTAGCACTGCAACCTGATGGCGAGTACAGCGGAAATTGCGAGCTCAACACCCACGTGACTTGAAAAGGATTTGAACAATTTCGTTATAATATCCGGATAATAAAACCTTGAAAGGCAAGGCGACAACAGAGGACGGCCATCAAGATTTTATTCGATGATTTTTTCAATCCTATAACATTTATGACCAATAAAAATCAGGATTATGTTAATTTCTGGTGTGAATTTAAATGTCGTAGCGTTCTTTGCGAGCCTCATTTCAGGAAACCTAAATCTGCAAACGTCACAGGCGTTTTTGTGACATGTTGCCACTTTATGGCACAGTTATGGCTGGTCTTATTTTTTACGACATTCTTACGACGTTCAGTAGGTTTTCTTCTACCGATCGTTATTTGATTCGTTATTTAATGTCATAAGGCTTCACAATGCCATTCCTTCCAACATAAAGATACTATCGATGCTATCGCTTTAAACCAAGTTTCCTGTTTCAGAGAGAGAGAGAGAGCTTTCTCTCTTTCAAACAGTAAAAACTCGAAATATGTACCTTGACGATTTGATTATGAAAAATAGACTTCATCTACTAAAATTCAATAATTTTCTTTTCTGAAGCATGTGTTTTTTTTTCTTTATCTTTGCCAAACTCTGTCGTATGTCAAAGGATTAAAAGCAATTTCGATAGTTTGTCCAGTGGTTTACTTACTTGTCCTTTAGGTTGGGCCCGTATCAATACTAGCCTAAATCAATACACAGATATGGGCCAAACTCTGGCAAAAGGGGGTTTAGTGCATCTCTGTAACACATTGTGCCAAGCAGGTCATCACATAGTTATTGAAAATCCATTTGTCTAACAACAAACTGAGGTAGATTCATGAGGTAGATTCGCGTCCTTTGACATGAAGAAAGTTGACCGATGGCAAAAAGTTTCGACCGAGGTCAGCCTGCGCGGGTTGGCCAGGCTGACCTGAATCGATGCTTTTTGCAGATACATTAAACTCCCTCTTTATAGTGCATGGTTCATATACATGTATTATCGATACGGAAAATAGGACACAGGTATGACGCTGGACAGAGAACATCAAAGGTCTCTACATGAAAGGTACGAGGTCATGAAGTGTATCAAGCCGCCACACTTTCTGTCATTTATTCATTACAATATTCATAAAACTATCATATCACACACAGATCCTCTTTGTTTTATCCGACCCACATCTTATCAAAACAAGTTTATTCTCTTTTCAAAACAAAGATTAACCTTTTCACAGCCAGACGCAGCATACTAAGTACCTCTGTGGGCGTCATTTATTAAGACCAAATTGTACAGAACCGTGCAGTCCCAATTAGAATCGACTTCGAAACTATTTTATTCTACATAAAGTCCCAAAAGTCTATTGATTTGCAATAGAAATGCATTTCTCATTTTTAAGTGATTGGAAAATTAAACGATTGCAGACTTTCGCAAATCACTGCGGAGTTAAAGCCAAGTACTAGTAAGAAGAGATACAAAACTTGTCACAGAAACATACACACATACACAATCTTTGTACTTTTGTATGCTATCTGGCCCTTTATCACAAAGTTCTACTAGCATTTCAACCGTTTAAGGTGACATGCAATATATACATATCTTAGTCTACACTGTTCGCAAACGAGTACTTAGTCTCACTTACTGTCCTTTGAGCTGCAGAAAATTGACTCATAGCAAAAAGTTTCGGTCCAGATCAGCCGGCGCGCACAGCACAGGCTGATCTGGGTCGATACTTTCTGTAGATGCATTAAGCCCCCTTTTCACAGATCATGGCTCACACGATTATAAACAAAAGTGAAAAGGGAGAAACACCTTGTCGTCGAACGAGACCCTTTTCATTCCGTGAGATTTGTCAACCTCCCAGATGAAAAGAGAGCTTAGAACTGCTTATAACATTATATTCCAGGATTCCAGAACTCGCTTTTTGATTGGTTGAGCACATCATTGTCATTGGCTGAGAGTTTCTGTCTCAGCAAATCAGAAGCTAGCCCGGGACATAGAAAGAAAAGTATGTGTAGTCATGGTGGTTGTTGAGCACGAGTCTGAACCCGTATCCTGCTAAATAAGTGAAATGCAACTTTCAAGCTGTTAGAAAAAAAATCCGAATAATACTATTTCAAACTTCCCTTTTGAAGAGAAATATCTCCTTATCGGACAGTGTAGATCCAAGATCAGACTGCACGTTCTGTGCAGTCTGATCTTGATCTACACTATCCGCAAATGGTCAGTGAGTTCTCGCTTAGCAGCCCAAGAGTTAAATTCGAACTGTAATTTATCATTCCATTTTTTAGTAAAACACATTAATTTCCGAACCGACATTTTGTTTATTTAGGGAGGACACATAGAGTTGGTGTTTTGTTGAGCTGTTCATAAGGACAAAAAGGGCCGTCAATCAGGGATCAGGCTTGTCCCCTTAAGGACCTAGTACGGTGCCGATATCGGCTACTAGCATCTAACTTTGATTGCTATCTTTATCCTTTATTGTAATGTTTATTTTGTGTATTTGTCTGTTTCCACAAAGACTCAATAGTCCATTTGTCGTTCTCTTTCTTTAACTCAAACTACATTTTTTTTTCCTTTCACAAAAATCTATCACCTCCAATTTTTTCGCGTCTACTTTGTTTATCTTGGTAAAATGTGTTACTGAGATGCATTTACCCCCCCCTTTAGCCAGAGCTTGACTCATATCTGTATATTGATACCAAGCAAGTCATCACATAATTATGGACACCCCAAATCCATTTTGTTTAACAACCGACTGTATCACGCGGTAGAATGGTCCTTTGACATGTAAAGAAATTAAAGATAGTTAAACGTTTCGGCCCGTGTCAGCCTGCACGAACTGCGCAGGCTGACACTGGTCGATACTTTTTGCAGATGTATTTAGCCCCATTTTTTTTACAGAGCATGGCTAATATATCTTGTCACATACGAGATGTTTTTCCTTCCCAGCTCCCATTCCATTTTTTCTCTCCATGTAAAGCAGCAGTCTAATAAATCACTTTTTATATACCCACTGAAAAACTTTGCTGCAATCGTCTGGAATTACTATCTAATGTATACATTGTTTTTTGAAAAAATAATCCCCAAAACAAAAGCCTCATGTTTTCATTCTTCTGAGCTATTGCTATTGATGTTATTATTTTCTTAACTCCTACATAAATGGAATGTTCATATCCAGCCAATGAGGGTTTTTTTCGCCAAAATAAAAAAAAAATGATCTTGAATATCCGCAAAAGCGCCCCGAGTCACATTTAGCAGGCAGTGGGTTTAAAAAGCAGTTTAAAAAGCTCTGAACAATTAAAACTATTATTTCTACTTTTATTTCTACCTTTCTGTCGTTATATAGTATATAGTATATATTATTACCCAGGTAATTTTCATTTGAATTTGCTATCTCTCGATAAGCATAAATTATGAAGAATTGTAGATTATGCAGTAAGTGATACAACGGTTGAAGCTAATAAGCCGGTGAATGCTAAAAGAATCTTCACTCAGATTGTAGCTAAATGACACAAATAATTTTCAGACACTGTGAAACACATCGGTTTCGCAGTTTTAAAGTTGTTTTTTGAAACAGATGGAACAACGTAAGTAGAAAAAGAGACTGCAATTTCTGTGTCTGATCTTGAGTTACAGTTACTGCAAAAAAGAACAAACAGTATTTCTTCGCACCTTACGTATTGAACCGTGAAAAATCTTGTACGAATTTTCTACACTCCACAAAAAAGTCACAAATATGCTATGTTAAGCGCGAGACTATAGCATACTTTACATGCAAAAAAGATACTAGTTTTAAATCAATTCAATAAAATAGAAAACCATACTGTTCATGGAGGAAATCCAGTTTGTTGAGATATCGTGGCAGTCCGAGCCGTACATTCAATTAGGACTTGATTAAGATCGTATCCGATTTCGCGACATTTTTTTTTTCAATCAATTAACCCTTTAGGAGCATTTCACTACTATAGCTGCCCTTGCGGCCAATGTAGATCAAGATCAGACTGCACAGAACGTGCAGGTTGGTCTTTGATCTACATTGTCCGCGATGCTAAGACATTTGGACAATGTTAACCTTGACTTTGCTTTTATTAAGGTCTTTGTTTTGAAAATTTAAATGCCCGTTGGTTTCATGCGGGACTAAGGGTTAACTCTCAAACAGTCCCTATGATTGTTACTCCTAGGCCACTGAGCTTGCTATTGTATTGAGGCCTTGATACGGTCACCGGAAATATGTACAATTGAAACATTTCTGATTGTTGATATTTGCTTGTTTGCCTGATCCTCCCCGAACCTAGATAGCTGTTGCACAGGCCCTGTGGTCCAGTGCAATACACCGTGAAGGCTAGTGATTCAGGAATTGTGGGTTTGAACCCCAAATTTGATCAAAGTTCTTGGCGAGAATTGGTAATAGTGAGTGAGGCAGAATACATACCTCTCTCGTCGATAAACAATGCCAGTGGCTCGGACAAATCCTGGTACAAAGCACCGGTAAAGAATTTAAGAACGCATAAATAGATGCACTTTCTTTCATGATTTAAGTGAATTGCCGATGAAGACGGCGTTAAAGTAGCAGACAGTGCCTTTTATCAGGAATGTTCAATGTTTTGTGTGTAGACCATAGCCGTCCGTTTTGTCTTAAGGTCCATTTTTTCCTCCATATTTCCTTCTTTACAACTCTTGTCCATCATCTCTCATGAGTTACCTAACCTTTTCCCACTGGCGGGGTTCATATCATTTAGATAGCGTCTGAATTCGTTCTTTTGACATGTTTTTTGGTGTTCGTTAAAAGAACAAATAAATCGAATGTCGTTAGTCACGTTATTTCAACGAAGTTTTGATATCAACTGTAACGAAAACTTTATTGTTTCACGTATCGATTTCGCCTGTACTCAGTTTGACTCAACATGCATTATTAGAAATGCAGCTTATACGTATTTGCCTATTGTTTTTTGGCCTGAAAATAATCAAGTTGTTGGGTTTAAGTCCCTCCGTGCTTTAGAAATATTTGATATTGACCGCTAATTAAAATAAATAATCTAGAAAAAAAGAATGGTAAACAAGGTTGTCCGATATATTGAGCCATGCTCTGGCAAAAGGGGGCTTATTGCATCGCCGTGATACATGATACCAGGCAAGTCATCACATAATTATGGATCCATAATAGCCATTTTTAAACAATTCATTTAATCGTGAGGAAGACTGGTCCTTTGGCATACAGAAAATTGACCAATAGCAAAAAGTTTCGGCCCAGGTCAGCCTATGCGCACTGCGCAGGCTGACCTGGGTCGATACTTTTCGCACATACATTAAGCCCCTTTTCACAGAGCATGGCTCATTTTGTATCACAGGTCGTTCTGTAGTAGTACTTGCCACGTTCACTTTGAAATAGTCAAGCGTTGACAGCTTTGTAAAACATTGTGAGTAATGAACATGGGCTTAAGTTGAATACACTCTAGATAAAGGAAAAAAAAAAGTCGAATCTTTTTAGTTAGCACACGATCCCTAGTTTTAACGACCTTGAAAGAAAACGTGGGAATAGGAGAAAATGCTGATTACCAGCATTTTCTCCTTTTCCAACAATGTTTTATATCACCTCGGATATATATCCCTTCATTTGATGGTTTCGATTTTGACCATTAAAAAATTGCAGCCAAGATTAAAGCTTGACCAACATTATCATGACCACCATTGCATGGCCTCACCTGTCCGAAAGATTGAAAAAATACAACGAATGAAACTGACCAATTCTATCCAAACTTTACGCTACATTAGACCAGGTACCGGGACCCCTATTGCTTGGGAACAACTCAAAATAAACATCGTTAGGGGCCACTCAGGGTGTCCATTGTTGGGAACATAATTTGGCGTGTTTATATCAACAAAAAAGTCAATGATTGATGCTGGGGTTCGGAGTGCCTTCGCCTGTTATTTTCGAAATACCAAGTTTTCTTCATGAATGCTCTTTAATAGGGGTAGATTAACTCCTTTGACCTTTCAGTGAAAAGTTCGGACCCTTTCAGGTTGAAAACCGCTTTGGTAAATACCCATGTGAAATTAGGAAGTTTCATTTCTATTTTTTTCTCTCTAGGAGATAAAGAAAATAAAAGCAAATGATAGACGGGAAATTGTTAACACAAAAAAAGAGAACATTTTATTTGACGACAAGTACACAGTTGTACATAGTCATACACAAAAAATTACAATAAACATGAAAATCCCTAGTTCTTGGGCAAGTATGACGGCAAGAGTGACATGACACTAGGGCAATTTCTTCTTTCCTTTTTTTAAACAAGATTCCAATATTTCTAGAGAAAGAGTTTTTGCATCAGAGGTAGAATTACCCAGTTGGTCTCTAATGCAAGGTTTGGAAAGTTTCTGGCTGTGGAGTCTGTTGTAATCAACTACCACACAACCTTGGGTTTAAACGACCCTGAAGTACATGGCTTTTGAAAACATTGTGGGAAAAGGAGAAAATGCTGGTAACCAGCATTTTCTCCTTTTTCCACAATGTTTTCTACCCTGTCAAAGAACTTTAGTTCATTTGTACACATGTACTTTCTGTAAGATCTTTCTTTGAGTTAAAGAATACAACTTGAGATTTTACCGAAAATATACAGTGGGACTATAGGTCGAAACGTTTTAATGGTGTTTTAATGAATAATTTACATATTTTCTGAAATCATTGTTAGATTTATTTTGACATTTAATATTTCAACAGATATTTGAGCCTGTAATTATACACTTCATTTCTTTTCCTCCCTGAAAACAAGATAATTTTGCTATTTTACCGTCAATACACGACTTAACACAGTAACTATTAACACATGGATGTATTTCCTAAAGCTTATCGGCTTGAACATATGAATTATTACTATACTAAAAAGGTGATATATTATTTGCACTTGATATGAAACAAATACATTAATCTTTTTTTGAAAATGCTGTTGGGACCGTATTTAATTCAATCCTTAATTCAAGTACGTACTGTTCAAATTCTGATTTCAGTTCTAAATTTCAAGACTAGCATTCTCATTGGATGAGACGTTCTATCTAAGCCACTCCAATGAATGGTCTCGGAATAAAAAATTAAAACAGTACATGTATCTGGAATAGTCCAATTCTCAACCCTTAGGCTGCTGAGCGCGACCCACTGACCTTTTGCGGACATTGTAGATCAAGATCAGACTGCACAGAACGTGCAGTCTGATCTTGGATCTACACTGTCCGATAAGGACATATTGACTCCCTACAGATACTTTTGAAATAGCAAAATTTTTTTATTGTTTTTTTTTTTCATCCGTTTAAAAAATTTCATTTCACTTATTTTGCAGGATGAGGGTTAATATTAATTTCAAGCCTTTTATACGTTGCAAAAAAATGCAATTCCTTAGTGGATAAACCATCAGCGATATGGTTAACGAATACGTACCTGAGCTGATGTACAATGTTTTATGTGGACAAGTAATCAAGATATATGATGCTGAGAAGAAGAGAAAGAAAGGAAGAAGAGAAAGAAAAATTGAAGAAGAAGAAAGGAAGAAGAAGCCGTGTTGAAGAAAAGGATAAACTGAAGAAGAAGTAGAAAAGAGGAAGAAGAAGATGAAAAAGAAAAGAATATCAAAATTTTGCTTACCAAAACTTAGTGCATGTATTTTCATTATTTTCATTCATTTGCAATCCCAACCCTTGTCATTCTCAAAAATCACTAACTTAAACAACGAAAAATAAACTATGGTCTAATAGTCAATTTCTATTCAAGATCTTAAAATCTTGACATCTCGAGTCCTATTTCTCTGATTATCCACATTTTCTCTAACTAGGTACGACACCAGGCGACAAACGTCCGGCCTGCTATTCAATGCAAACGACCCCTTCAATTAACCTATTACTGTATAGGCTAATTTCTAGACTAAACCCCACAAGGCAACAATGGACACAAACGGAATACATTTCATGAAAATGTAAATTACCTCTCTTGAAATGTACGGAAAAAAAATTGTCGTGAAAGGTACGACTGCTTTTACAAGCAACTTTTCCTTTTCTCTGACAATGTTTTTGATGGTAGTCAATGTGAAAGCCTGGTATAGAGCCGCATAGCATTGCGGCAATGGGTTAAGCCCTTCGTGACGCCTCAATGTGTAAAATGCGAAGCGAATGGTGTATATAGAAGATCAGACAGAATGAAACACGTGCAGTCTGATCCTGAATCTACACCGTCCAATTTTATTTTTCTATACTATGATCATAAAGTAATCCTCAATTGTAGATGAGTTGTATTTCTAACCTTCCAAAACTCGGTCGAAATTTTTTATTTGCCGGCAAATAGAGTATTACCCTTAAAAAACTGAAAACGAAAAAAAAAAGGTCGTGTCTGCTTCCCATGAAAAAATGCACTTTTCGTTGCATTTTGCCGTGAATATCATAAAAATAAAAACCCGAATTGTTTCGGATATTGGGAACCCAAGATCACAATGAAAGTTTTGTATCTTAATTAAGATAAATCTTCAGTACATTCCTGGTAAAATCAGAATAACAAACGTAAATTCATTTTTAAAGCACGTGCGACATTGTGAAAAAAAGAATAAATTGTTAGTGACAAGCAAGTTCTCCTTTTGCAACCATTTTTTTCTTCTTCAAAATATACAAAACTTAGAAAGTTGTGTGCATGAGAAAACGTGATGAAGGGTTTAACCCACAGCCACACAAATCCCGAACTTTAACCAAGAGAGAAGGCTTTTGAAAACATCGCGGGAAAAGGGTAAGGGAGGAAATGCTGGTTACCAGCATTTTCTCCTTCCCCTACGATGTTTTCTAATCTTTTAGAGGCTAATCAGAACAAGTGGTCTGTAATGAAGTTGTTGTCTGCAAATGCTCTTATTTTGGACAAAACCATAAGTGTTATTGTCTAGTAATGCGTTAAACTGAAATTTGATTTTCATTTCTCTGGATTTTTTTATTTGTTCAAGCATTTAAACGCGGTTATCTCGAAGTTTTAAATCAAAACAGACATTTAATTAACTCCAAAGCAAATAAAGGTCCTTGACAAGCAAATTCAAGTCCTAAATCTTAAAGTGAAATGCTTATTTCTTCCCGGCTAATTTATGTCTTTTCAGGTCACCAATACTGCAAATTAGCCAATTTAACTGTCATCAATTTCGCTGGGACTCCTTTTTCAAAGATTCCACAACAGACCAGTCCTGATAAAAGTGTGGTAAATGGAGAAATTGCTCGTAATAACCTTTTGCACTGGATACAGTATTTCCGAAACTTCTTTTATTTTTTCGTAATTTTTATTTAAGAATGCAAGTTTTACTCAGCTGGTTGCCTATTTCAGCTTCACTTTGTTTCTCACCATTTGTTCCCGTAAAATATAAGAATGAGACATTGTGAGTCAGTAGAACAGGATAAGGGCCAGTATCCACCAAGCCTTTCTTAGCCGTTATCATCCTAAATAAGTTAAATAAAACTTTCAAGCCGATAGTAAAAACCAGAATAATGTTATTTCGAACTTATTTTTGGAGAAAAATATCTCCTTATCGGACAGTGTGGATCCAAGGTCAGACTGCACGTTCTGTGCAGTCTGACCTAGATCTACAATGTCCTCAAAACGTCCTTGAGTCGCGCTTAGCAGCCTAAGGGTTACTGACATTCTTTGTCTAATTCTCAAGAACTTCCTACATTTGGCTTGCAACACGCGAAAAAGGGCATTCGGACATTTGCGTAAAGTGTCGTCTCGGATCAGCCTGCGCGATCCGCGCAGGTTAATCCGAAACGACACTTTCCGTTCTTATGTAATTTTCTGTTTTGCGCAAGTCTACTGTAGAACAAAATCTTATGTAGTCGTAAGTGCCGTCTCGGATTAGCCTGCGCGGACTGCGCAGGCTGATCCGAGACGACACTTTACGCAAATGTCCGAATGCCCCTTTTCGCGTGTTGCAAGCCATTTGAGAGTAACACACAATTCAGACTGGCTAAACCGAATGTATGGTTAAGCCAGTCAAAAACTGTGTAACTTTCTAAACCTAGGATAAAAATAAGAATGCAATTTAGGTTGATTGGTTAATAAAGGTTCCGGGCAGGTGAAGCAATTTTAATGTTGTTATTACTAAACATCTTATGCAACTAAATAATTTTGATAATAATAATGATAATAATAATAATAATAGTAATAAAAAAAGAATCCCAAAACCAACCAAACAGAGGCTGACAAAACAAAGTTAAGAATTGAAATGTCCATAAGTACTATTTGAACATCCATGTATTTTGCTTTTAGAATTCTATTCATTCACACATTTATACAAAAGACACCCAGCGGAAATAATGATGATGTGAGCCGTACTCTGGCAAAAAGGGGCTTAATGCCCTTCTATAATGCATTATACCAAGCAAGCCATCACATAATTAAAGATCAATAGAATCCACTTTGTCTAACAAACTTACTAAATGAAGAGGTAGACTGGTCCTTCGACATGCAAAAAACATGCCAAGAGCAAAAAGTTTCAGCCAAGGTCAGCCTGCGCAGTCCGCGCAGGCTGATCTGGTCGATACTTTTTGCAGATGTATGAAGCCCCTTGTTCACAGAGCGAGGCTGTGTATAAAGAAATAAAACTTTAGGCTCAGTATGGACGAAAAAAGATATTTTAGTCATTTGGGAAAAAATGCCGATTTTGGAGTACTGTGATATCCTGTTTCTGTTTTTCTTTAAAGGAAAGAAGTCTGTTAACATTTGTGTACATGATTATTAGGAAAAGACGTTATCATTTTCACAAAATAAAGAAATAAAAAAATTGAAGATCAAAAATGACTCAACAGAAATTTTTGATGTCTTAATAACGATTTTCCTGAAAAAAAAAAAAAATCATAATATCATAAGATTATGAATAGAATCTGCAGAAAATTACCGGTTTTCTCATTATGTCATTAAGAATGATTTATATCATGTCTTCCTTCATTCTTACTGGGCAAGTATTTTCCCGTCAAACAAAAAAACTTCCGTATCATAAGACTTTAAATCTTCCTTGAAATGAAGAAGTGAAAATTCCGTAACATTTTTTATTATAATTTTCTGCATAAAACTTTTTTGTTCGTCTCTTGCAAAAAGGAGAAAAATTGTCATCACCGTCAATTTCTCCTTTGGCACCATGTTTTAACTTTTATCAAAGTGTTAAGCTGCCTTAACTCATATGTGTAATCTAGACTTTACAAGGATATTTTGAAAGTCATCATGCTGCAAATCTGCTTAGCCCTTTCTTAAACGACAAATTTTAAATTCCTACTAATTCAAAAATTCTGATGCGACAAAGTCAAAATTGGTGAAAATGAACATACGTTCTATGATAGGGTTGAAAACATTGTGGGAAAAGGAGAAAATGCTGTCCGTTTCTTAATTATTTAAGATGCGGAATAAAGATTTTAAAATGGTAAAAAGTGCCCCGTGAAATGTTCTCCGTTTGCACAATAAGTCTTCCCTTACAGTTATAACAAAACCCCTCGTAGTCACGTATTGAATATGATGTTATGTTGGTAATTCTCAAATATCTTTGTTTTTTAAGAGTTAGAGTTTAACCCTTAACCTGCTAAATAAGTAGAATGAAACTTTCAAGCTGATAGTAAAAGTCCAAAGACTGCTATTTCAAAGTTATTTTTTTGAGGGAAAATATAACCTTATCGGACAGTGTAGATCTAAGATCAGACTGCACGTTCTGTGCAGTCTGATCTTGATCTGCACTGTCCACAAAAGGTCATTGAATCGTGCCTAGGGTTAATAAAGTATTTTGAATTGAATTGAGTTAAATTGGTATGGCGTATTTTTACTTTTACTGTAGAAAATACCGGTAAAGATCAGGGTGGCCAAGATCTGAAAGACCAGAAAGAAAAGGTTTGTGTCAAGTTTATTAGTGTTTCAAGGTTGTTTCTTCACGAGGGGTAAGTCTAGAGGCGTAGATAATTGCGTTTTATTGCCACAATCATATTTTATTGAAAAAAAAATGCGTAACAAAATCACAGCAGTGGGCAAAATTCTGTGCGATTAAGGTATCAACAGATCGGATCATATCATGAATTAAATCTAAATTTATGTCGATTTGACCCATTATAACCTTTTACGAAACAATCCGAGCCCGAGGAAGAAAACTTTTGAAACAATGTGGAAAAAGGAGAAACATGTTGGCAATCAACATTTTTTTTCTCCTTTTCCCAAAATATTTTCTTTCTTTTCAAAAATAAATCCTATAGATTGAGCCACAGAATTAGTTAAGCAGTTGGTATTGATACGGGGGATAGTGCAGATACAGGTTAAAACCCATTCCAAGTTACGCCTGGTTCTTTAACGTAATCGCACCGTCACACGGTACCTCGGTTTAACATCTCATCCGATAGACTGTTAGTAATTTTAGATGACCAGTCGCGGGAATAGAACTCACACCTTTAAGTGGCCCGAAACATCACGCTCGCTGGTCATACTCTCTACCAAGTGAGCTATTTGGGCTGGTCAAACGATTCATATCAATGCATTCATACCATTTAAAAGTATGGCCTTTATTATAAGTGTGATGATCTGTTAAAGCGCTGTAGGTCAAGGTTCCAGTCGATTGTAGAACAACGAATATCAAAACTGGTACCTATGTTGCGAACAGACATACACAGGGAAGCTGAGATATCAAATAGACTTCTGTAGCCACAGCTGATATTTAACACAAATATCCAGACACTGACTAACTCAATTTATCTTTTTCCTTAAAGGGAGATAGTTATGCCATCAATAACAGATGGCCCAGCTTGCTTTCTGCATTTCATGTTCAAGCTTTGCAACGTCGTCGTGATTGAACATTCTCAAGTGAGCTATGCTCTTCGAAATGGGAGTTTAATGGGAGATTAATGCAAAATGTATCGACACAGGCCAGCCTGCGCAATCCATGCAGGCTGACCCGAGTCGAATTTTTTTTTTGCCATAGGTCAATTTTCTGCATGTGAAAGGACCAGTTTCCCTCCATATTCAGTCAATTGTTAAACAACTTTAGTGGATCCCTTATTATGTTAAGACGTGCTTGGTACAATGCATCACGGAGATGCATTAAACCCTTTTTTACCAGAGCATGGCTCAAGTAGAAAAACAAACAAGGGCACAGCAGTTAACCACCCTGTCTCTTCCTGACCTTACCAATTTCCCCTTTCTGTGCTCACCTGTCTAAAATGTGCAGCACTGAAAAAATATTAAACCGACGAAAAGAAAAATACATATAATTACGTTTGAAGATGATTGAGATTGCTATAATTATGTAATGAATACCGTATTTAATATCGCTTTATAGATCCGTCCGGTTTATGGAGAAAAATATTATTTGCTTTGCAGGATAATAAATGGATTTCTAAAAACGAGTCTATTATAATCAATCTAATAAGCTTTCAGGTTTTCAAATCTCAAAATAGAAAATAAAAGGTCATTGCTCGGTAAGATTTTTTTCGTAGGACGTATTTGAATTAGATATCACGAGTGCAGTTTTAAGGACATAGCCACATACAAAAAAAAAAATTGCATGTTTCAGCGGCTACCTCTTTAAAACAGGCAATCTGTATTAACCAGGCATTAAGTTTTTAGAAAGGTCAAATATGCTGTAATGTACCTATGCTGAGCGAACATCTCTCTCTCTCTCTCTCTCTCTCTCTCTCTCTCTCTCTCTCTCTCTGTCTGTCTCTCTCTCTCTCTCTCTCTCTCTCTCTCTCTGTCTCTCTGTCTCTCTCTCTCTCTCTCTCTCTCTCTCTCTCTCTCTCTGAGACAAGGGTATACTAGTAATCAAAAGTTAATTCTATGCATTACGTGTATTTTAGGCCATTAAGGAGAATAAAGAGTTCTGAATTCTCTCTCTGTCTCTCTCTCTCTCTCTCTCTCTCTCTGTCTCTCTCTCTCTCTCTCTCTCTCTCTCTCTCTCTCTGTCTCTCTCTCTCTCTCTCTGAGACAAGGGTATACTAGTAATCAAAAGTTAATTCTATGCATTACGTGTATTTTAGGCCATTAAGGAGAATAAAGAGTTCTGAATTCTCTCTCTGTCTCTCTCTCTCTCTCTCTCTGTCTCTCTCTCTCTCTCTCTCTCTCTCTCTCTTTCTTTTAACATACTTACAAAGTAATATCGTTGACGATTTAACCTATATCCTACCGAAAGAGGCTGTAATTCCTAATTTTGGCACAATGTTTTTAATGTGTTCATGTTCATACGTGCATTATACTTCAGATATTTTAAACGAATATTCATAAGTTATCGGATACAAACTTCTCTGAATAAATTATTTCTAAAATATTCTCTTTGTCAAGATTATTTTCTTTCATAATTTTTTCGTAGGGTATGTAGATTTTTTTTTCTATTTGCTACAACGTTTTCATACAGTTTCTCCTGCACATCCATATAAAACACATCCATATGGGTATTGGTGAGGGCGATATATGCTATCAGGCGACGAATCTCAGGTAGATTTCTTCAACGATAAAACGGCTTTAATAGTGCGACCATGATGAATTCATCTAAATACCCTAATTGAATTCACACATTCAAGTATATGATATATACTCCGTGAAAAGGGGCCTTAAAGCATTTGTAAAAAGTTTCTACCCAGGTCAGCCTGTGCACTCCGCGCAGGCTTACCTGGGCTGAAACTTTTTGCTATTAGACAATTTTCTGCATGTAGAAGGACCAGTCTACTCATGATTTAGTGGGTTGACAAAATTAATTTTATGAATCCATAATTATGTGGAGACCTTGCTTGGTATCAGGCATCACAGAGATGCATTAGGCTCCCCTTTTGCCAGAGCATGGCTCTTATTTTGTTTTGTTTGGCAGCAGACAACTGTTTAGGACATTGCGGCAAAAGGAAAAATTGCTCGTAGCGAGAAGTGTGTGGACCCTTTCGCAACAATATTTTCAGCCTTATTCGTGTATAGGCTCGATTAATGTTGATAATCCCTCAGAAGTTTCAAAGTTGTCAGAATAAGAACTGTTTAAGCTCTTTACCAAACGACAAAATTTCGGACCTACCAATTTGAAAGCATTTACAGACGAAAAGTAAATTATGGCCCCAAAGAAGATTTCTGTGTTTGAGGTGGTAGAAAAGCAATGTTGGTTACCAGCATTTTCTCCTTTGTTTGCGATATTTTCCAAAGTCCTCTAGCTTTGAGTACCTAGTTTAAATTAAGATTGTTTGATTAAAACTCTGTACCACACAATTCCGAATTTTAACGACCTTGAGTAAGAGGCCTTTTGAAAACATTGTGGAAAAAGGAGAAAATGCTGGTAACCAGCATTTTCTCCTTTCCCCACAATGTTTTCTACCTTAGCAAAGACAAAAACCATCATTTGAGCTATATCTATTTTGTCGTCTGCAAATGCTTTCAATTTGGTTGAGTCCAAAATTTTGTCGTTTGGTAAAGAGTTAAGCGTTAATAAGTAGTGAGTAAAAGAAACCACAAAGGGAAAAAGAAATCTAGTACTTTTTTAATTCTTTATGTGCGGTTTAGGCAAAGATTGCGAAGAAACATGAGAAAAAAATACGGGAAAGCGATGGCGACAAAATTCAATAAATGGTACTAATTTTGCAGAACTCAGTAAAATATTGATATGTTTATAAGATTTATTTATTTATTTATTTATTTATTTATTTATTTATTTATTCGTTTGTTTATTTATTTATTTATTTATTTATGTTTAATTACACTGTTTTATTTGTCATTCATTCATTCATTCTGGTCAAGATACCCTATAATTCAATAATTAAAAACCATTTACCGCACAATCTCGAGTTTTAACGACCCTGAGAAACTAGCTTCTTAAAAACACTGTGAGAAAAGGGAGAAAATGCTGGTAATCAGCATTTTCTCCTTTTACAACAATGTGTTCTATATTTTCAAGGACAAATCTCACAATTTAAGCCGTAACTAATTCAGTCTGAAAATGCTTTGGATTTTGGACAAGTTCAAAATCGTGTCCTTTAGTACAGAGTTAATCTGCATGCTAATGATATTCTTTATATAAAGTTAAGAATAATTGCGTATGATGATACCACATACATAAAAACACAAATAACAATAAGAATAAGAATTAGATGGGTAACAGGTGCGTACCATGGCTTTAGATTATTCATTTTTTTTATTCTATTAATATGCAAGGTACATATTGTATAGATTTATCATTTAAAAAAAAAAAAGCTTGTAAGACTACATTTGAAGAAAACGAGTATGGAATCAATTGTACAAAACAAATCTTGAAGTCTTTTGAGTAATAATTTACCGCAGTTGAATGCATATCGAGAGTTGTTCAGAACAAGACATATTTTTCATATTTGAATCCCTTGATAACATTTTGTTTGTTTGTTTATACGTGAAAAAGAATGTGTTTGGTGCAGTGAAGAATTCAATGGGCGTATTTTGGATTTTTGACAAATAAACAATTGCACTACCAGCATACATTTTAATAATGTGAATGAATAGGACATCTCCGATTTTTTCGGCTTTTTTCCGCTTTTGATGATTTTCGTGGTTTTTTTTTTTTTATCTATTTTTTTTCTTTTTAAGATAGGAGCGTCAAATTATGTCAAAATTAAAGAAAGCTATTTTGGTATCTAAGGAAGACACGTCAGTATAGAAAGGTATGTCAGTACACACGTACAATACACGTTTCTCATGAATTATTTCATAAAGAATGATTAGCGACCACATTTTAGTGATGCTAGAAATAACGTGAACTAAGAACATCAAATAGAAAAATTGAAGTCTTAAAACCACAAGTAATTGAAATGAGTGTACATGTAACCCTTCGACAGACCGTAATTACATACCATTCTAAATTCCAGCCTAATACTGAATTCCAAGACCCGCCGTTTGATCTGTATGTACCAACCATTTTTAATATCATTTTTAGTCTACGTTCAGGTTTAGAAAGAAACACTACTTCTAATTGGCTAAACCAATTGGTTTAACTAATCGGAAGTAATGTTACTTTCAAATTTATATATTTTTATATCATTTTAATCTACTTCCAGGTTTAGAAAGAAACACTACTTCTGACTGGCTAAACCAATTGGTTTAGCCAATCAGAAGTAGTGTTACTTTCAAATTTAGAAAGCTCTTGAGAATGAGGCTAAGAATGTTCTTAAGAATGGTTGGTGAATACAGACCCTCATTGACGTAGACAGTCTGTCTTGAAATGCAGAACTGAAAGAACATCCATAAAGTTTGGTGATTTCGAGCTCTGATATACATGGCTACAATTATTTTGTTCGAAGTGGAGGCTAACACAACATGACTAATAGTACCTTGCAACTGCTTGAGCCTTTCACAAACAATTCTGGTTTTTGAAAGACCCTGTGAAGGACGGCTTGTGGGAAAAAAATGGAAAAGCAGCATGTTGTCCTTTTGCGAAAATGTTCTCTAAGGCTTATGAGACCAATTTGAGTTATGTCTAATTCACCGTCTGCAAAATTGTTTTGATTCGGATCGGTCTAAAATTTTGTTGTCTGGTAAAGATTGAATCCAATAGCACCAAGCGAATTTTGTGGCTAATTTGTTAAGAGTATCTCATAAATGCCTTATGCAGTCTGATATTGGTCTACATTTCCCGCAATAGCTTCAAATGCCCGCAATATACACAAGATTCATAGTGAAAGAAAGTTACATTTCAGCGATGCTCTGGCAAAAGGGAATTTAATGCATCTCCATGATGTAAGTCATCCCATAATTGGATGCAACAAATCCAATTTGTCAAACAAACAACTGAATCATGAGGTAAACTCAACCTTTGAGCTCCAGGAAACTGACATTTAGCAAAGAATTTCGACTCGGGTCAGCCTGAGCGGACTGCGCAGGCTGACCTGGGTCTATACATTTTGCAGATACTTTAAACCCCCTTTTCACTGAGCAAGACTCTTTTTTAAGTATGAGAAACTGAAACAGTGGAGCAAAACAAAACACCATCGAAACAATGTTTTCAAAGGAAAGCATCATTCAAGTTCAGCGTGAAGTAAATTTAATGACTCGAGAAAAGATAATAATTGGTAATTTAATGAATACGTACATAAATTAACGAATGAATAGATAAATCATTTTAACCAAGGAGCATCATGATAGCTTACTCATTATGAACCGAGTTCACACGATTAGGATTATGAATATTCATGAGTATAAAACATAAAAGTACACCTACGTACATGTGACATGTTATGTGACATGTGACATGTTGTTGTTTATCAGTGAAGCTAGTCTGAGATTTTTTTTTTGTACCGTGGAAATTATAAACACTTCAAGTCTCTACGAGAACGCTAGGCAGACGCTCTTGTCTGCTAAAAACATGTCATTAAATTTTTAACAGACAATAGAATTCTACACTCGTCCAAATTGAAAGCATTTACAGACGACAATTCAAATGTAACTGAAATAACGGAATTTCTCTTTGAAAGGTTATAAAACAATTTTAGGGCAATGGAAAATAATATGCTGCTTATCAGCATTTTATTCTTTTTCCCACAATATTTTCAAAAACATTCTATTTCAATGCGTTAAAATCCATATTGTTTTGTGACGGGTTTAGTCAATCCTCCTTTAGATAACATTTTATGTTCTGCAACAAAATAATTTCTACTGCTCATTTGTTTGAAGAAGGAATGGATTAGATTTTATAAGAATAATGAGAATGATTAAAAGAAAGAAGGTATGAGGAGGTGGACTATCCCTCAAAGCGCTTTTGAGCACAGTGTAGATTAAGATCAGACTGCACAGAACGTGCAGCCTGTTCTCTGATCTACAGTGTCCGATGCTGTAAACTTTTTTTGACACAAGAATATTGAAATTGCCAAACTGTCGATTTCTTTTTTCATTAGGCCGGAAATTTTCACTTTAGTGTTTTTAGCAGTTTAAGGGTAAACATTATGAATACTATTGCAAAGAAAGAAAGAAAGAAAGAAAGAAAGAAAGAAAGAAAGAAAGAAAGAAAGAAAGAAAGAAAAATGCTTGTAAGATACATGTAGTAACAACCTTCCAACCATCAAAAAGTTCAGTACATTTACAGTCTGTCGCTTTCACTATTTTCCAAGCAAGTCTTCAAACCCTTTACTATACACTTGTTTTAAACAACGTGTTTTAAAAAAAACCCTGTAAAAACCTGTGAGGGAACGCTTTTGAAAACATTTCTGAGAAAAAGACAAAATGCTAGCATTTTCTCCTTTACCCACAATCTTCGTATAATTCCTATGATCTGGTGTACAGTTGATTGGTCTTCTACAAATGTTTCAACTCTTATCCTGCTAAATAAAAGAAATGAAACTTTCAAGCCGATAATAAAAACCCAAACATTGCTGTTTGAAAGCTATTTTATAGAGGAGAGATATCTCCTTATCGGACAGTGTAGATCCAAGATCAGATTGCACGTTCTGATCTTGATCAACGCTGCCCGCAAAAGGTCAACGAGTCGCTCTTAGCAGCCTAAGGGTGAACCTTTAGAATGAGCAGCCTGATATTGGATCTACACTGTCCGATAAGGAGATACTTTTCTCCAAAAAATAAGTGTGAAATAGCATAATTCGCGTTTTTACAATCGGCTTGAAAGTTTTAGTTTATTTATTTAGCAGAAAAAGGGTTGACATGGGCGATTCTTACATTATGTCATCCGGTAAAGGGTTAATTATTTACATTAAATACTGTGGAAAAAAAATCAAGTATAAGACGAAAAAGCTGAAAAACCTTACATTACTAGAGATCGTGTATATTACTGAGAAAATTTTAATCACGAAAACTAACGGTGTAAGGAGTGAATGTCAAAAGTCAGAAAAAGAAATCATTCAACCCGTAAATACCTGCTTACCTTCTGCACAATCCAAAGTCCAGGTTTTACACAACTAATCGCTTTCGATTCTGATGTTGGACGGTGGAATAATATCTAACAAGGCAACTCGAGTTTCTCAGCTGTGAGAAAGGGAAAAAGTCAAATGTTTTTTTAGTATTTGTCCATGAAAATTTTAAATCAGTTTAAAAAATCCTACAGTCACTTGAACACACAAACTACCATATTTACTCTGGGAGGCACATTTAACCACGAGTCCTGTTATAATCGACATAATTTCTTCCTTTCACAGATAAATGGAGCTCAAAAAAGATAGGTCCAACATAATCGATATCTCGTCCAATCAGATACACCCACTGTGTCACGTGATAGACGACGCGCGCACTGATTCAATCACTCAGATGACATTAGCCGTCAGTTTACTTGACAGTTACGATGCGGATTTTTATATCTTTTTAATAAAATCCTCATATTTCTGTATTTTGTGTAAGTGTTGTAGGCCCTTCTTAACGTAAGCCTGTTCTTTTTTATACCGTAGATGTTTGATAAATGTCCATTTTGACGGTAAATATCGTATAACACGTGAGAAAAAGAAATGAGATCCAAGAACAAATTTATATAACACGAAAGAGAAGTTTTAATACAGATCTGACGCTTAAATATTTTTCCCTATCTTTGCATAATGTACTTCTACTATAAAATAAAGTTGGTTTACATATTCTCATAAAAATCCGAGTTTCCGCACTATCC
Organism: Hippopus hippopus; assembly: GCA_946811185.2. NCBI lineage: Eukaryota > Metazoa > Mollusca > Bivalvia > Cardiida > Cardiidae > Hippopus > Hippopus hippopus. The sequence continues at coordinate 27,275,873 of OX328100.1, read as the reverse complement.
CAATGAAAGGCCGCCTCACCCTATTTTCCCGAGCCATTTTTTCAGTCGTTGTTTGCCAAGCATCCTTATGTTGTAAAGAACTCCTCTACCGATAACCGATTTTGCTAAAATTTTCTTGCACCTTTTTCAGCCACTGTTTACCGTGCATTATAATTCTATAACAAACTCGTCTTAGCTGACCCATTTTTTCCTACATAAAAGTATACTAAGCAAGTTATCACATAATTGTGAATCCATAAAATTCATTTTGTCTAAGAAACCGACTGAATCAAGAGGTAGAATGATCCTTGGTCATGCAAAATTTACAAATAAATAAAACAAAAAGTTTCAACCCATTTCAATAAAGAAACACCTAAGATATTTACAAATTACAAAAAAGTTTCAACCCCTAAGACTTAACAAGTTTGCCATGCTTTTCTTTTTTGTCTACTTCTTTTTCTGGGCACGTTAGTGACCCATTTGGTACTTTTCCCCTGAGACGTTTCATGCCGGTCGGACTTGACAGAACGTTCTAACCCTTTATCACACAATCCCGACTTTTAACGACCCTGAGAAAGAAGCCTTTTGAAAACATTGTGGGAAAAGGAGAAAATGCTGGTAACCAGCATTTTCTCCTTTTCCCACAAAGTTTTCTACCGTTCCCAAAACTAATTTCAATTTTTGATCGACATTTATTTTGTCGTCTGCAAATGCTTTATTTGGACAAGTCTAAAATTTTGTCGTTTGGTTAAGAGTAAAATGAGATTCTACTAAGGGACAATCTGACCTCGACAGCTTTAAAACTGTTTTTGTTTTTCTGCGAACAGGGGTCCTGCGTGGCTCAGTGGTAAAGTATAGGACTCGTGACCTGGAGGTCCTGGGCTCGAACCTCACTGGATCCACTGGGTTTTTTGTGGGAGTGTCCTTGGGAAAAAAATATGTCAGAGCCCTAGTCTAGCACCAGGAAATACATGAATATGTGAGCTGTCGCCGTGATATGACTGAAATAATGTTGAAAGCGACGTAAGACACTATTCAATCAATCAATCATTTTCTGCGGACCAAGTCTTGACATTGTTAGCATGACAGTGTAAGCGAATCAATTGTTAATTACAAAATCCTCATTTCTTTACTAGTCAAAAGACCGCGTCTACATCTTGCAAAAAATTTGGCTGTGTCAATAATTGTCTAAACCCATCCCGTCCAAGAAAGGAAAAGGTTGAATTGTATTCAGTGGGGATCTTTTTTTATTTATTTACAACGTATTGTTTGAGGTAACGACCTGGGCCCGTATTCACCAACCATTCTTGAGAACGTTCTTTGTCTTATTCTCCAGAAATTTCTAAATTTGAAAGTAGCACATTTGATTGGCTACACTTTTTGGTTTAGCCAATCAGTGTTGTGTTACTTTCAAATCTAGAATATCTTGAAGAATAAGACTAAGAATATTCTAAAGAACATTATGATGCTAATTAGTTTAACATATGTTTTTGCTTAATAGCCAATATTATAAATTTACCCTATATTACAACATCCCGACTTTTAACAGCCCTGAGAAAAGAGGCTTTTTAAAACTTGGTGGGTAAACCAGCATTTTCTCCTGTTCCTACAATGTTTTCTCTACCCTTCCCAAAGCGTTTTTCAAAATCATCTACATGTATTTTGTCGTGTGCAAATGCTATCATTTTGGACGAGTCTAAATTTTGGTCGCCTGGCAAAAAGTTAAAGCCAACCTATAAGCATATTTGACGACTCATCTTTCTGGTAATACATCACTCCACGACAAAAAAAATCTGTATTGTTTGTGATGATTGATTTCCTATTTACATATTATGCTTCTTATAAATAAAAAGGAGATAATAAAAATGGTGATTGAATTATTGACTGATTGCGCAGTTAAATCTACTAGACGACCCAAATTTCAAAACAGAATTTTTCCAAATTGAAAGCAATTGCAGATAATATACAAAACTAGCTCAAATGGTGGGATTTGTTTTTAGAGAGAAGTAAACGTAGTGGGAAAAGGAGAAAATGCTCAATTCTGCATTGCCTCCATTCCCTTCAAGGTTTTCAAGAACCGTCTGCCTAAGGGACGTAAAATATAGAATTTTAACACTTATAATTATAGTCTAGGGTTCCTGCAAGGTGATAAACTGAAAAAGACGGAAGAAAAATGGCTTTTAAACACAGAACATAAAATAACACATTCATGTCCGTTAATTCATTTAAGGTATCATTTTGCAAGTGAACGTGCACACAACATATATGCAAGCACAGTGTGAACGGTTTCAAAAAACCATTATTATTCAAGATTTTAAAAACATAGAATTGTTTGCAGAAGAGTTAATATGCTTCAGATATGAATATCTACGTGGGAGGGGAGACACACATATGGACCCTTAATCTCCCAAATAAGTGAAATGAAACTTTCAAGCTGATAGTAAGAAGCCAAATTTTGATATTTTGAATGTTAATTTTTGGGGTAAAGTATATCTCTTTCGGACAGTGTAGATGTGAGATCAGACTGTACGGTCTGTGCAGTCTGATCTGGTCTGCAAAAGGTCTTTGAGACGATCTTAGCCACCGAAGGATTAATCTATGCATATTTATTGGGAAGCAATTTACATCGTATATATTTCTTTTATAATGACGGATTATCGCTTTTCCTTTCATATATGACTGATTATAATGTTATTCATTGTTTAAAGTTTCTAATAAACAACCGTTCTAAATTTGAAATAATCGCGAACAAATTACACCTGAACGTCAATATGCGTATGGAACCGATTTGACCCTTTGCTGTACACACATGACTTTTTATGTCCCTGTAGTTAACAGGAACACTAAGAAAAAAAAAAAGAAGAAGCCATTGCTTGTACCAAAAATTTTCTGACCTTTTGATTGGAAAATGTCCATACTGTAGAACACGATACATTGTATTTCATTTCATTCATGAATCCTTTATGTGTTTACTTTTCAGTTGTATTTAAAGGTCTGTAGGGAGCCTGTACCATCATGGGATGAAAACGCCAATCTAAATGCCTCTACCACTAGGACAAATTGTGAGGCTGCGAATTTTGCAGTTGTTGCTTACTATCGAAACTACCTCTCTTATTTAAAGAAAACAAAGTGCGATAGAAAATAGTTTGAAAATATCGGTGTAAAATATGTGTATCATGACATAAAATTAGACTTTGATGCAGAAACACCCGTGGAAACATACTGACGAAAGTACGAATTATAAGAAGAAAAAGTACTCTTTTTTCCCAAAAGACGTAATTGTCATCTGCTACAAGAAGCATAAAGTCGTTTGCAAGAGTTATGAGTTAACCATTCAGCACACGTCACAATCCTGAGTTTTAACGACCTTGAGGAAGAAAGCCTTTGAAAACATTGTGGGAAAAGAAGAAAATGCTGGTAACCAGCATTTTCTTCTTTTCCTACAATGTTTTCTAACCTTTCAAAGAGGGGTACAGTCATTTGAGCCGAATTCAATATGTCGTCTGCAAACACTTTTAATTTCAGTATGTCGAAAATTTTATCGTTTGGTAAAGAATTCGAATGACCTGTAGTCCGGAAGTATCGGATTATACCAGCACAGCAGAAAATACAGCAACATTTCTATTGTAATATATTGATTTTACAATATGAAAATGATTTGTGTTTTAATGAAGCTGTTATTTGATATCCATGTTGCTTCAGGTCTTTTTGTTCAATTTTTTTCGAAGTAAAACAGAATTACAAAAACGAAATGGATGATCAATCCTTTACTTGCAATAGTTTCCATAACATGAAAAAACAAGTTCACGTATTCATGACTTCTTAGATTTACTTGTACCCGCTCGGAATTTATGTCTAAAACAGTAATAGGTAATAGGTTAAATCTTAATCAAACGACGAAATTTATTAGAATCGCCCAAATTGAAAGCAGTTAAAATTATCTACGTATAAAAGGATGGGATTTGTCTCGGAAAGAACAGATAACATTGTGGGAGAAGGAGAAAATGCTGGATACCTGCATTTTCTCCTTTTTCCAACAATGTTTGCAAATGACTCTGTCTTCAGGGTCACAGAACTCCAGATCTGGTAAAGGTTGAAAAATCAAGATAAGACCCTGTAGACATTGTCATTTTTGTAGATAAATATTTTGATATTTCTGTACACAGACAAAGTGACATTGACTACTTAGCTGTTTGATTGATACGTCTACATCAAGGATAAACATCTACGAATTGCTGATTTTGTGTGTATGTATTTTTATTTTTTTTATCTGACCCTCTGGCCGGACCGGTCAGTCTTGACTCGTGACACCTTTTGTCCATCACTGTCCAGTAAGACGTGAATCTACTCACCTTTTAGTCATAATGACGACGGACAGTTAGGTCATTTTGTTTGATTTACATGAACTTAATAGCTGTACATATACATGTAGTTATCGCCCCTTACTCTGGTTGATTGATTTAATGATGTTTCTCGCCGTTTTCACAATTAGTTCAGGAATATTACGGCGACAGCTCATATATTCATGTATTTTCTGGGTTTCACAAGTACTAGATTTGGGCTTTGAAGTGTCTTACCCAAACCAGGTGGACCCAATGAGGCTCAAAACCGTGTTCTCCCGGTCACAAGTCCCACACTTTACCACTGAGCCACGCAGGACCGCCCCCCTACTCTGGCAAGAAAGTAATCAAGAAATGTATCTAAAATAGCTGGGGAGTTCAATGCATCTGCAAAAAGTATCGAACCAGGTCAGCCTGCGCAGTCTGCGCAGGCTGACCTCAGTCGAAACTAATTGCTTTTGCTACATTTTCTGTGTGTCCAAGGGCCATTCTACCTCAGGATTCAGGCGGTTGTCAAGCAAAATTGATTTGAAGGACCTATAATCATGTGATGTTGTGCTTGTAATAATGCATCACGGGGAAGCATTAAACCTGACTTGAAACACGCGAATAGGGGCATTCGGACATTTGCGTAAAGTGTCGTCTCGGATCAGCCTGCGCAGTCCGCGCAGGCTAATCCGAAACGACACTTTCCGTTTTTATGTAATTTTCTGTTTTGCGCAAGTCTACTGTAGGACCAAATGTAATGTAGTCGTAAAGTGTCGTCTCGGATTAGCCTGCGCGGACTGCGCAGGCTGATCCGAGACGGCATTTTACGCAAATGTCTGAATGCCCCTTTTCGCGTGTTGCAAGTCATATCAAAGTTGACCTCAACATCACGTGGACGAACTGCTTACTTGACGACAAAAGTTTTCACTTGTCCGAATTGAAAACATTTTCAGTCGTGAAATTAACCCTTATCCTGCTAAATAAGTGAAATGAAACTTTCAAACCGATAGTAAAAAAAATCCAAATGTTGCTATGTCAAAAGTATATTTTGGAGGAAAGGTACCTCTTTATCGGACAGTGTAGATCCAAGATCAGACTGCACGTTCTGTGCAGTCTGATCTTGATCTACACTGTCCGCAAAAGGTCAATGAGTCGCGCTTAGCAGCCTTAGGGTTAAATGCTACTGAAAAGTTGGAATACGCGTCTGAAGGAGAAAACATTTCGGGAAAAGGACAGTTACCAGCATTTTCCCCTCTTCTTGCAATGTTTTCAAGGAAGTTTTCCTTCAGGGTGGTAAAAAGGAAGGGTTAACTGGTAAAGATGTAATCGGTTTAACGGCTTACACATTGTTTCAACAGGAAATATAAGTGCGTCTTTAGACGTTTGAAGTGTGATTGGAAGCTGGAGATACAATAGCAAATGATAGCAAGGTGTTTTTTTATACAGAGACAAAGAGGTGAAGCAGAGATGCAGTGTCAAATACAGAATGAGAGATAGGGAGAGAGAAAGACATAGAGAAAGAGACAGATAGACAGACAAATAAATTGAAAGACGAACGGACAGATAGACAGAGCTTAATCACTGTCACCCTTGAAAGCTGCTAAATAAATAAATGAAAAAGCACAGCCAATGACAACAACCCAAAAATTGCCATATCAAAGTCCTTTACACCTCAAAAACTCCCACTGTATGGGGGAGTGCAGGACTAAGATCAGACTGCACGTTTTTTTTGCGGCCCGATCTAGATCTGCACTGTCTGTTACAGCGCATCGAGTCGCACTCAGCAGCGCATTACTGCCTCCGGTGTTTCCACTGATTTTTAGCATTAACCTGCTAAATAAGTGCATTGCTTTTTCAAACGTATTTTTGGTGGAAAAATATCTCCTTATCGGACAGTGTAGATCCAAGATCAGACTGCACGTTCTGTGCAGTTTGATCTTAAACACTGTCCACGAAAGATCTTTTACTCCCGCATAGCAGCCTATCGTTTAATATCTTCTGCAAAAATATGACAACTTTCGGTCCGTCACAAAAAGCTAAATGCGATGTTCGTGCCCATTATTGTTTGGTCTATATACAATGCGTGCAATTTATAGAAACTGGATCTTAATGCGTTGTATAGATACACGTGCACATGAAATGAAAAACCTGTCATTTACACCTTATGCTTTTTAGGCTTTTAGAAGTGTAACACCTTTTTGCGTTAGGATTTATTTTTTATGGTGTTTTCTGTCCGACATAGTGTGTTGGGTTGCGCAGAGCAGCCTGAGAGTTAAAAGAAGCAATCGTTTGTAGTTTTTTTTTTTTTTTTTCCCTTTTCCCAAATTGTTGTCAAAATCTTTCTTCTTCAAGGCATAAAAAGTCGTATTAAAATAGTTATGGTAATATCTATTCAAGTTTTTACATTTGTTTGATATCTTTATTGTCAGTATTGGCGACGTTTATCCGAAGAAATTCTTCAGAAAACCGTAATATCATACGACAACGATGGGCATCGTTCAAACAAATTGTCGGGGTCCTACATGACTCGGGGTGATGGTGCAAGATTTTCAACACGGAGGCCCCAGGTTCGATTATCAGTGTCTCATCCGAGGTGCAGGGTGAGGTGTCTTTCGGGCAAGACACTTTTAAAAAGCCACAGCCTAGCGCTGATGTGAACCAAGACACACACGAATAGTTAAGCCGCGATACGGCTAAAATAATGGTGAAAGCGGCACTAAACACTACACAAACAAACAAATAAAGCATAAAACATTATCAGAAGCTTTGTTGTCTCTTGGTCCTAAATCTTGACATGATAGGATGGCATCTAACATCATTTTAAACAGTGTTTCAGTACATGTCGTAGCTATTGCACGCTTAACCTTGAAATGTAACATTAACCCTTTACCACACGACAAAATTTTAGACCTGTCCAAATTAAAAGCATTTATAGATGAAAGTTTTAACGTGGCTCATATGAAATGAATTTTCTTTGATAGGGTAGAAAACATTGTGGGAAAAGGAGAAAATGCTGGTAACCAGCATTTTCTCCTTTTCCCACAATGTTTTCAAAAGCCTTCTCTTTTAGGGGGTGTTAAAAGTCGTCATTGTGTGGTAAAGAGTTAAAGGCTCAATAAGCCCAAAATGTACAGATAAATTTCATTTATACCAAACACAATTTATAAGTATGGCGATTATTGCAGGGCTGGCGTTAAATGTGGTTGGTTAAATGTTCATTCACTGACAGAATGATGAATATTAAAACAAAAATGAACGTTGCCAACGATGATTGCTGTAAGGGTTTAAAGGCTTTGATATCTCGCAAGAAAAAATACTATGAGAGAACAGAGACATTAATTTTTTAACACTTAGGCAACTAAGCGAGGCTTTGTGGGCTTTTGCGGACAGTGTAGATCAAGATCAGACTGCACAGAACGTGCAGTCTGATCTTGGATCTGTACTGTCCGATATGGTGAGATTTCTCCGACGAGCAAAGTTGTTTAAATCGCAAACTATGGATTTTCACTATTGGTCGGAAATCTTTAGTTTAATTTATTTAGCAGCCGAAAGGTTAAAGAAGCTCTTACGATTTTCAAAACACACTTTATTTTTCTCACAATTATAAGAATAAAAAAAAAAGCATATAGTTTTATAGAAAAAAATAATAAAAAAAAAAATATATAAGAGAAAAAAACGTGCAAAAAACTAAAAAGAGAGAGGAAAAAAATCTGAATCACTGAATAGTAAATGGGGTTATGGTAATGTTAGATTACCTGGGCAGATAGCGCTTTGTCAGACTGACAAGCCCGGTTTTCTATAGGACAATACGGGGGATATCAATGTTATGACAAGTGATTGCATTAAAATATCATTTATTTCATAACCTTTCATGTGCTGAAATTTATGCTACTTATATTTATGATTTTCTTTTTTTGATATTTAATTTTTGTATTACCACGTCCTCTTCTCATGATCATATAATAGACGGTGTTGAATGGTGAGTAATAAAAAGTGAAAAAACGAATCAAACACAGAGAGAGAGAGAGAGAGAGAGAGAGAGAGAGAGAGAGAGAGAGAGAATTCGTGGGGCAAGAACAAAAACTGGGTGGTTTAGTAAATTGAGATCGTTCCCTTGCCGTTTTTTTTTAATGAATATGTGATACACATAGCCATATTTTTTTGTGTTTTTTTTTCCAAGAAAAAGTCTAATGTCATACCATAAACGTGGGAAGGTTTTCAACATTATGTGGGATGTGAGAAAAAATAAGTGAGAATTTGTCTTACCGCTTGAAGTGATAAGCGCGAGTTGAGATGCTTTCGCGGCAAATGGTCCTGGATCTAGATCTGACTACATAGATCGATTGACCTAATCTTGGACCTATAGCGTCCGCTACATTTTTTTTTTTTACTCTGGCCAAAACATCATTAAACAAGCAATATTTTGGTTTTTTCCTACTTGAACAGACCCATTTCACGAATTCTAGGGAGTTGGTCTTGCTGCCCTTTCCTCGACTTCCGTATGAAAAGTTGAATACATAATGACAGTTTATATAGGTACATATGTTTGAGGATCATTTTGACCTGGTTTGTGTTCTTGTTGTTGTTGAAAGATTTACCAATAACCGTAACTTTAAATGAATCTTTCAGAAATGGATGGAAGCTACTTACGACGGAAAATTTGAAAAGAAATTGTTGAATAAAACGCCTTTTAGGCAAAGCTTTTTATTGAGAGATTTTCATGGCAACGAATGGCAAAGAATGACAACGAATGCCGCCTTTTCTTCATAACGTTCACATTTCGGCATGTGCACTCAATCATTTCATAGAAATGGATACACTCAATGTTTTTTGGGTTACTTTTGATCATGAACAGCCAGCATACTAGTAACACGTGTTTTCTGATCTGGAATCTATATGCATGCGAATTTTAACTGTAGTCGAATTACATATAGACACTGAAAAAGAAAATCAGATGTATTTATTTGAAAAAGAGAGGGAGTTACCTGCAGAGCGCCAACTCAATGTATAGGTCTGTGATTATGATTTAGATATTACGATATTAAAACTACTTTTGCTAGGATATTTCACAATTTCAGACCGTGTAGATCGATATTTAAAATCAGCATCTTTCAAAGACTGAAAAGACATTGCACTGAAACTCCAAAAGATTTTCTTTTTGTCTTATAGGATTGACCGAAAAAGCGAACGGTATAAATTCAAGATCTGACTACATGTTCCGTGCAGGCTGATTTTGACTTATGCCGTCCGCATAGGTCCCTGTTCTAACCTAAGGCGTGAAGAGGGTTAACCTTTCATAAGTTTCTCATTAATATTTTTTAGATTAGAATAAATCTTTATTCATGATCTATAAAGATGGTACAAAGTAAATGTCCGTATTCCGTATAATAAACATCTTTTTGCATCACAGAGCAAATGTCCGTATTCTGTTTAACTCTTAGGCTGCTAAGCGCGACTCACTGACCTTTTGCGGACAGTGTAGATCAAGATCAGACTGCACAGAACGTGCAGTCTGATCTTGGATCTACTCTGTCCGACAAGGAGATATTTTTTCTTCAAAAAGTAAGTTTGAAGTAGCATTATTCGGCTTTTTACAATCGGCTTGAAAGTTTCGTTTAAGTTATTTAGCAGGATGGGGGTTAATAAACGTCTTGACGTATCACAAAGCAAGTGAAAGTTAACGTCTTTACAACATATTGAAATAAGCCTTTGATTCTTTCATGACCGCCGCTGATGCTATCTCTGTATTATGATAATGGCACTCAAATACATTCATAAGAATTATAGATAAAAAAGAAAAAGTTAACTCATTAGCCCCCAGAACGAATTTGCGACGGCGGAGTTTAAGACAACACAGTCGCACTCTGTGAAAAGGAGGTTTAATGATTCTGCAAACTATATCGACTCATGTCAGTCTGTCCAGTCCGCCAGTACTGGGCTAGGGCTTTAAAGTGTTTTGCCCAACGACTCTCCCAAGAAAACCCAGTGTTATACCAGTGACGCTTGAACCCGGCCGTCCAAGTTGCAAGTCCAACACTCAACCACTGAGCTCAACAGGACCCGATTAATTCAATAGAACAGGGTCCCTTCACACCAACCATTCTTAAGAATATCTTAGGCTTGTTCTGAAAAAAAATAAGATAAAATAAAAATAAATAGATAAATAAGTAAATAAATCTAAAAGTAACGCAACTTCTGATTGGCTAAACCTAGTTCTATACTGTTGAAACAGCCATATCTATTCGATTATTCTCGATAAGAGTTGTAAAACCCGAGGATATTACAAACACAATGACAACTGTAAGTGATGGTATTGACACAGATTTTTGATGGGGACATTAGTTTTATTCCATATAGTATTGACATCATTGTGTTCCGGTCACTCTGTCCGGATAATTAATGATTTTTGAAGCTACTGACCATTTGTTTGGACAAATGATTGTGTTGTTTACATCATGAATAAATAGCCTTAAGTGTTTTAGCACTGAGGTCAGATCATTGTGATGGTTGATTATTCTGCTTTCGCGTGTGAATTATGAAATTTTGAACAACTTTTATCTGTACTTACCGTCGTCAGATGTCGTTATCTTTGCGTCATTGCGTCTTTCTTTTGCATACTCTCTCTTCACGAGGTGACAAAACTTTTGACTTGTGCATTTTGAAATCATCGGCAGACGAAAATTTAAAGTGGCTGAAATAAAGGAATATGTCTTTGACAGGGTAGGAAAACAATGCAGGAAAAGGAGAAAACACTGGTTACCAGCATTTTCTCGTTTTCCCACAATGTTTTCCAAAACCTTCTTCCTCAGGGTCGATAAAACTCCCGATTGTTTGGTAATAGGTTAAGTCATTACCTGCTGCAGACAAGAACTTTTGAAATGTTGTGGTAAGAAAAGAAATTGATTGCAAAGAGCAACTTCTTCGGCCATGATATTTTCACTTGCAGTCCTAAATTAAATTGCCAGCCATGTTGATTACCGATTTTTAACAAGGATGTATCAAATTTGTTTGCCGCGAATTTACTTGCCGAAAGAAATTCTAACAGCGCTGGAATTTCTGTCAACTTTTGAAGCCAATACTACTATAGGCTTAAATGAGCCAAGTGCTCACAAAAGTACACCCATTCAAGTTTAGATTTCTCCTTAAATTAGGGGGGAAAAGGAAGCTATTTTCGGTCACTGCAGAAGCCCAATGTTTTCAATGCCAAGCCTGATTTGGTCAGAGTATAATATAAATATTCAGACAAGCTAGTTCCCAGGTCAGATTGCGCTCTCTGTGCAGCCTGAACTTGAAAGTGCATTGTCGACATAAAATTCCTTTACTAAAGCTTTTAAAGGGTTGATATAAAGCCTCGTTTTCGGTCAGTTTTACGAGCTTCTAAAAAAGTGATACTGGCCAATTTTCTTTCTAATTGTCAAATTAAAATGTTAAACCAAGGAAAGCATAAAAATGGGATTTGGGTAACTTTTATTCTTGTTAAATAGGTGTACCTAATGATACTAATACATAGCGGACACGGGGTCATCTGATCAAGAAAGATGAAGGCAATTTCGATGATTTGGACGGAGAGAAAACCTGGTATTTTCTCACATAAACGGCTCATTAGTAGAGAGATCTGAAATTTTTAGGGATATTTGATTTTTTATTATTCCTGTCGCCAAAATGTTTGACCATGGCAGTTGAACAATGAAACAAACACTAGGAAATTAAACGCTTGATTTTGTGAGATATCCTTTCATATCCTTTCTGAAGCTCAAGTTATATTTGTTCGAAATAATTCTAAAGCTTTAATAAAATGCCAGATTAGGTCTAATATATTTTCTGTTCTACTGTAATTTTTTTTACATCTATTCCATTTTCTGTAATACACATTTGATACAAGTAACAAGGTTGTTGACCAAAAGCATGAAATATCTCCAACGTATCACGAACTTGAGGGTGTATATCAAGATCAGCCTGCACATATTTGCTGGTCTTGTTCTGCACTCTTCAACGCTAATTCAAAAAGTCAAAACTTTACTTTACTTATTTGGAAACGAGAGGGCGATCTTGAACTCTAATGGTTTGGTTGGTAATCGTAATTCAGCAGAATAATGATGAACGTTTGTAAAACTAGATATGAAAGTCGACGAAGGACACGCGTTCACCACTATTCCATAATATTATTGTCGTAATTTTGAATTCCAGGATCAGCAATCTGATTGGCTGAGACGTTGTCTGAGCCAAACCGATGGCCTGTCTTGGATTTTGAAATTACAATTTAACACTGAAAGGTTGGTGAATACTGCTACCGGTGACGCGGTAAAACTTTTACTCAAATAAATGAAATCGATCTTGATGAAGAAGTATTGAGTTATGACGGGTGCGGTGAACCAAAAGTAGACGGTAAAGGAGAACCAAGACAACAACGGCTTGAAACGTGTATTATCCTCACAGGTGTTAAGGCTGTCCCCACTTCAGTCTCACATATGCCAATTTGGGGTCTGATTGATTCGACTTTAACACCCGGATTTAAATGCTTTGCGCCTCTATGGAAACTCATTTTCTTAATTAAGAATTTGAGAAATAACACTGAGGGGTGATGCGAAACTGTACCAACTGCGTTTTTCTGACAATTCTACAGGAGAGGGAAGGAACCTTCTCATTTCTGTAGAAAAGCATTGTTAGATCATCTTGTTTAGATATGTTTTGTTGAATTGTGTGAATGAATTCAACAAAACATATCTAAAAAAAATTTCTAGCAACGCTTTTCACGGAAATGAGAAGGTTTTTTTCCCTCTGTCGAATTTTCTAAAACGCATAGTGGATAGTTTCACATTCATCATCATTTCGTTTTACGTCGCTTCCGACAGTGTTTTAGTCATACCAAGGCGATATTTATACACGTGTGTCCCGGGCTGCATCAATACTATGCCTGGGCTTTGCAGTGCTTCGCCCAAGGACATTTCCATGTAAACAGCGTAAACTGAAAAAAGTACAAGAAAATGGGATTTTTCTCAGCCACGCAAGATATTTGTCCTTTGATAATAATGACGTGACAAAAAAAGAACAATATTCCTATATTTTAGACGTAACTGTTGCGTGCCTCTAGCTGCTGGAGCGATACTCCACTGTCAGTTAGACATATCACTACCCGTCTTAAATTTAATGACATAAAGAAACCCCTTACGATCAAATTTTACACTTATCCCATTAAGCACATCATTGCCGTTCAAATGATGAGATTTATTTTTGAAAGTGATTAAAAGATTGTGGCAGTAGGAGAAAACCATAGTTTCTAGAGCTGTCTCCTTTATCTCACAATTTTTTCAAAATCATTCTTCTTCAAGGTTGTAGAAACAAGGACGTATCTGGTGAATAGTTAATTTTTTGTTGTTTGCAAGGATATCTCAACATTTTGGACATTGTAGACTCTAGATCAACGTGTTCTTTTCGATATGGCTTGTAACACGCGAAAAAGGACATTCGGACATTTGCGTAAAGTGTCGTCTCGGATCAGCCTGCGCAGTCCGCGCAGGCTGATCCGAGACGGCACTTTACGACTACATTAGATTTTGTGCTACAGTAGACTTGTGCAAAACAGAAAATTACATAAAAACGGAAAGTGCCGTCTCGGATTAGCCTGCGCTGACTGCGCAGGCTGATCCGAGACGACACTTTACGCAAATGTCCGAATGCCCCTTTTCACGTGTTGCAGGCCATATAGTCATGCTCTGGTAAAAGGGGCTTTAATGCATCTCCGTGACGCATAATAAAAAGTAAGTCAACACATCTGTGTAACAACTTACTGGATCATGAGATAGAATAGTATTCCGAAAAGCAGAAAATGTACCAAAAGCAAAAAAGGTATCGACCCAGGATAGCCTGTGCGGACTGCGCAGACTGATCTGGGTCGATACTTTTTGCAGATAGATCATACCCCCTTGTCAAAGAACTTGGCTCAAACGATTTTTCCCTTTATAGCATAATACAATGTACAGTCTAATCTGCACTAAGTAAGCGCCCAAGGGACACTAAAAATGTGACCTTATAAGACAGGTGCTCGCTTAGTATGTGTATACATTTCAATATATTTGCCTTCCTTGGGGACGCAAAATAAATATGCTCGCTTCAAAGAGGTTGCTTGCCTTACCGAGGTTATCTTTTAACTCTTTCACTGTCAGCTATATGAATTCCATTTTCACACAGTGGTTTCCAATGTTTCAAAGACAATTCCCATCTTTTGTGCAAAATTTAATATGTCGTCTACATGTGCTTTCATTTCGCAGTCTGAAATTTTGTCGTTTGGTAAAGTTCATTTGTTTGTATGGTGTTTAACGCCGTTTTCACATATGCTTTCCTGGAGATTCCTTTATCACTACTGCGTACAATATTCTCCCAATGCCACTGGGTGCTTTTCAACATAACCATCTTCGAAACAATAATCAGCGCTGAAAGAGGAATGAATCTTGTCACAATGACCATCATCGATCCTCGCAAAACAATTAGCCGAACTGTGGTTTCAAATCAGTGACCCCGTTCGTCTCAAGTCCTGTACGCTACAGACTGTGCGACCGGGCTCGGCTCTTTACCATGCAATCCCGACTTTTAACGACCCTGAGAAAGAAGCCTTTTGAAAACATTGTGGGAAAAGGAGAAAATGCTGGTAACCAGCATTTTCTCCTTTTTCCACAATGTTTTCAACCCTTCACAAAACAAATTTCAAATTTTCAGTCACTTTTATTTTGTCGTCTGTAAGTGCTTTCAATTTGGACCAGTCTAAAATTTTGTCATTTGGTAAAGAGTTAATAAAGAGTCACATGATAGTCACAGAGGTAGTTGAATTGCTCGACCTCAATTTAGATGAACTGAAATTGCATATCAACATATAAAAATTTCAATTCGACGTTTTGGGTCACAGATCTACATCTCAAAAAGAAAACGGATGTTGTTTATCGATGATAAGGTTGCACGTGCTGTTTAGTCTTATCCTTATCCACAATGTCTGAAAAGAAAAAAAAAAAGTATACTTTGAAATACCCCTTGGCTCAATAGTTTCCATTAGTAAAATTATATCTTGTTTGGATCTGATATGGTATGATATAGAACGCGGGAAGAAACGGCCTGTTTGCATGAATGTCTAATCGTATTGCTCCATTATTGTTTGAGGTTATTTATTGATGTTTCGGAATATTTCCATAGACCATCTCATCCCACGGGCCATTTATATGTAAAACTAACGAAGTTCTATTCCAAACATTGTTATTATGCGTCTTCTAAATCATTCCCTAATAAGCACAATAGCTCGAAATCAATTAAATAGCAATTGGAACGTCTTGTCAGTTAGTTTATTTAAGAGACAGAGTTCAGAATCAATTTACTCTATCAACATAGTGACAATCAAATCTCGCAGCATGCCGTGACATTCGAGACTCGCGCAGGACTTCGAGACTTTGCTTTTCAGACGCCGTCGTCTTTCTAAAGCTTCCGGTTACATAAATTTAATCGTGGCTATTTGATAACCTTTTTATCAATGTACATTGTAAGACTCGAAAAGGAAAATTAAGTAATTAGTTAAGATGTACTTTTTCTCACAGTAGTATCTTGGCAAAGTTAGCGTGAAACATGTTTGATGGTCTTAATTTGTATTGGTAAACTTGAAGCTGATGAGAAATATGCATTATAAAGCAAGTTTAGATAAAATATTTTGTCTGTTCAATGTTTCCTCCAGAAGAGAGGCATGAAGAATGCCTCCTTCCATTGCTGTAGTTGCGGCAAGAATGACATAAAGTGCAGTATTTAACAATAACTATGATTACGACAGTGGTGATAGTTCAAGCAGAGGCACCCGTTAATAACCATGGTTGGAACTATTGTCTCATATTTTTTACCGGAAAAAAAAAAAACACCAAAAATGCAGGTAACCTGGAATTTTAAATGCTATCGTAATTCTAAACTCCAAGAATAAACACCTGGTTGGCTGAGACAGAACGTCTCAGCCAATCAGAATGGCTCCTTTTGGAGTTAAGAATTACATGTAAATAAAGACTAATTGACGGATACAACTATTGGTTTTACAGACAGCCTTTCGGTTTTTAAAATCAAACAGTCTGAAAAGAAGAAACGGATTTGATTTTACTCTTGCTTTTCTTGCAGTTACTAAAAAAGCTTACACATGCAGTTTTGATCAGGATTAACATTGATCACTAAAACTAAGTTCTGATCTTGCATATGGTGCTAGTCGTACTCTTTTAGATATTTTCCCGCCAAGAAAAGCTTTAAACTAGCAATAATCTGTGCAGACTTACTGACCAAAAACTTCCATTTCATAAATGTATTTAACACTCTAAGGGTTGAACGGTGGTTAGGCGACAGTCGAAATTAAACACAATAGCACTGAGTAAACATTGACTTGACGGCAGTTTATTATCTTTTCAGCCTGAATTCATATGTACATCTAAATATGAGATTAAAAGTATCCCTAAAATATTGCAAGAAAAAGTTCTCTCGCAGTTTGGCATGCACGATTTTACGCCCTTCAGTATACCAACATATCAAAAGCAAAAGAGACTCCGAATGATTCTCTAGTTTTCATGTTTGATAGTTTCTGTACATGTTTGAACTTGGAATAAAACGGGAGTAAAGTGTTCAATGATCGATTTAAACTGATAAAGATGAGTTAAGTACGCTTTTCAAAGCAAACAGTCATTGTACTGAATAAATATAATATTAGGTTTTATAACCCGAACAACATTTATAAAACAGATTAATAAGTGCGTCCCCAAAATAGAAATCTTCAATGCAAGCCTTTTAACAAACAACGGAAAGAAAGGCTTTACCCCGAAAGTGGATAATAGAAGTGATTAAAGGCTTTATATTATACATGACTCATCTAGAAGAACCCACAACTGCCGGATGTAAGTAAATGTTTAACAAACAGAAATGACAGAAGAAGGCATCAGGAAAGGCAAAATAACATTTTTATATACGTTTTACACACATTTGTCGCAACAGTTATTCTTTTTTACTTGTTCCATGTCTCGGTCAGAGACAACACTTTCATAGCTTCTTACACTTGACAAGCTTCGTTCATTAATATTCATGATGCTACCACTCTAATTTGAATGATCATAAAAGAATATGTTTACTTTTTACGACCTGAGGGCAGTTTAGGTGCTCCAAATTGGCAGCCAGTGTAGATTCAAAACTAGACTGTCAAGAGAGCACAGTCTGACCAACGATTTAAATAAGAGAAAGGCTCGGCAACTGCAAATCGTCATCTAAGTAGCAACGCTTTCATAATCAGACACGATGTCCACCCATATCTGTATTGTCTTTATTTAATTAACGCCTGCAACAAATTTGCAGCAGGCGACCAAAGGGGTAAAAAGAACTCGAACCCGCAACTTAAAAATTACGAACAGAGCCACTGCCCAATGTGACAGCCACTTATGTTTCAGCCTCGGAACGTCAAATAAACCATTTACAACACAATTCCGAGCTTTAACGACCCTGGAAGATTAGACATTTGAAAACATTGTGGGACGAGGAGAAAACGCATTTTCTTTTTTACCCGCAATGTCTTTAACCTTTCAGAAACAAATCCAACAATGAGAGCAATATTTAATTTGTTGTCTACAAATACTTGAACCATGCTCTGTGAAAAGGGGGCTTAATGTATCTGCGAAAAGTATCGACCCAGGTCAGCCTGCGCAGTCCGCGCAGGCTGACCTGGGCCGAAACTTTTCGCTATGGGTCAATTTTCTGTATGTCCAAGGACCAGTCTACCTCATGAATAAGTCAGTTTGTTAAAAAAAGTGGCTATTATGGATCCGTAAGTATGTGATGGCTTGCTTTGTATGATGGATTACGGAGATGCATTAAGCCCCCTTTTGCCAGAGCATGGTTCACTTTCATTTTATACCAGTCTAAAATATTGTCGTGTGGTAAAGAGATCAGAGAAAATACCCTCACATTGAAATGTAAAGTGCGTTTTGGGTGAAATATTTTAGAAAAGAATAACAGTCTGTGTAGTTCGAAGATCGTATTAAACGTTCTATGCAGTCTGATCTAGATATACACTGTCCGAAAAGGCAGTCTAGTCTAAATTCAATTTTATGCAGAACCAACTTGCTTTGTCCTTAATCCTGACAATAGAACATGCCAAATATCTTAGAATGAAGGCTATCTCAGATTACAATATTTTGTCACATAATTATGGATTCATAACATCCATGTGGTCTAACAATTGACTAAATATGGATGTAGAATAGTCCCTATACACGCAGAAAATTAACCAATAGCAAAAACTATCGACTCATGTCAGCCTGCGCGCACTGCGCAGGCTGACATGAGTCGATAGTTTTTGCAGACGCACTTGGCGCCCTTTTTTCACAGAGTATGACTCGAATGTACTAATAGATATACCCTATATAGTGCGTGTCTAGATTGTGAACTCTTATCGAATATATGAAACACACACTTTCCTGTACGTTGCAATTACATCAGACGACATTGTCGAAAAATGCGAAAGTTGGTCATATGAGTATCATCTGCATTTGTTACAGGGTATTCCATGATGGTGGGCTCAATCTGTGTCTAAACAGATCCGTTTATGCAAAGAGTTACAATTATAACATTGAAAAAGAATAATTTAAATCACGTAAAATATTCGAAAAGCGTATGCCTGTCTCCAAATCCATATCACTTAAATACTTCACAAGTTTGAGACTGACAGTTAATGAGGCGATGACACTCGTTTTCCTTTGCATCTTAAAAAAGAGACAAGGCTATCTGACTGCCAATCATAATTTCAAACAAGAAATATCTTTAAAAAAGAATAGACGGCGTAAATTAGCCAGCAAATAGGCAGGAGTAGACATGGCTATTAGAATAAACATGTCTACATTTTTTAGCAGTCACAAATTTCTATTTATTTATTTTTTATCAGTACCAAAAAGAAGGTCAAAAGCCAGCAAATTCCGCTACGCCGACAAAAAAAATGTTGCCATCCCTTACCCTTACCTGTATAAAGAGGCACGCCATTCACACTTAGACTTAGCTGTTTTCTTTTTAACAAGATGACAAAGAAATATTGCGAAAAATTTTGCTTTGCTTCAGAGAGAGAGAGAGAGAGAGAGAGAGAGGTGGGGGGGGGGGGGGAGGGAAGACAGGATACTGCATCTCATAAATCATAAATGCCAAGATAGTTAATAGAGACCGGATAGTGCTTCCTGATTAAAATTGTTTATTTAATTCAATTACCATTCAATCAGCTATAACAAGCTCGGACTCTTAATGGAAATATCCGTCAGTATCGAATGTCCGGATACTAATACACCATCAGGTTTATAATTAAGTTCTGCATTCAGGCCAGATGAGTCGTGAAATCCTTATAAAGTGCCTTCAATACTTTGGATCAGAGGTCCTTTTAGCAATGTAATTCGTGAATACATGAGTCTCGTTATTTTCTTTGTATTTCAAAAAGAGATACCTTCTGGTATGTCGAGTTCCTTGTCAGACTCCTCCGGTTCACTCTTTACCAGACAACAAAATTTTAGCCTTGTCCAAATTGAATGCGTTTCCTGACGACAAATTAAATGTTGCTCAAAACACGAAAATTTTCTAAGAAAAGATAGAAAACATCGTGGTAAAAAGGAGAAAATGCTGGTTACCAGCATTTTCTCCTTTTTACACAATGTTTTCAGTAGTCTGTCTCCTTAAACATCTTAATAATTCGGATTGTTTGGTACAAGATTATCATTGCATGGACTTCTCGCTATTTTAAGGTACTCCTATCAAAATTTGGTTGATCTACACATGGTGCGTTTGCAACATTATTATCGAAAAGACTGTAACACTAAATGATGAAAAGGTCTGTTGTGTTGACGACTGTCTGACTTCTTCAGCCATGCCGAGTTTAATTAAGTTTCCATATCAGATGCCAGAATATTTGAACTTGCCCAGAGATTCTTTCTTACGTAATCGAAGTTACTTTATGTTAGAATCGTAATCAATTATTTAAAGTTACCTGTCAAGGCCTTTACAGTATAATGTACCAAGATTTAAAGATATTAACATGGAACCCAAATGCAATTGTGCAACGTGGGAAATCGATTGCAACTGTTGATTTTACAACACATATCAGTTTAACACATTCAGGCAATGTGCATAAAAAATTTATCCATGTTCTTTATGAATTGATAGAAAGGGCGAAGACATTGAATAAACACATACTTGTACTTTGTATCCACTGTACATTATTAGTTGTACGGTCAGGTGGCAGGGGACTTGGAAACTTGTTCACGGCTGTGGTTAATCATGTTGCCCCGAGTCGAAGGCGAGGTGGCGACATGATTCACCACAGCCGTGAACAAGTTTCCAAGTCCCCTGCCACCTGACCGTACAACGAATTTATTATACTGCAAAGTTTTACCATTCCAAAGTGTATTCAGCAAAATTTCCCTGTTTTATGGTCTCACAAATTGAGTACGCTGACGATATAGAATTTCCCCTGTGAGTGCCCCGATTCAATGAAAACTGACTTCACCGAGAACTGACGTCAATGAAACCTTGGTAAAACGTACAGTTTGGTGCATAAACTTGATGATGTCAATGCGATAGACATTCGACGTAACTTTATTTAAACATGGATTTAAACAAGTGACTATATGCATTTAATGATATATTGGAAAAAGTATACGGCCATTAGTTGCCTCAAACGACCACCAGGTTAAATCCTTTAAACATTACTATTGTATGAATTTCGACACTTCATAGTTTGCTGACCTGACGAAGGTATGGCTCGTTCTAGCCCCGTGTACATTTGTTTTAGAATGACAAGAAACGAACGAAAATATATGTAGCAATATTCTTTTATTTTCAAAAACAATCCATTTTTTCCACTTTAATGACAGCCATTTATAGAAACTAGAAAAAATATGGAGCAGGCTACTCAGTATGTTTGTCTCGTTGGCGGCTCGTATTGGTCGATGCCGCAATTTTGTATATTGAGTTGAAAGTGTAGTTATGTATACGGGGCTTCCGAAAGGGAAACTGCTTTTACTTGGATTTTGCCAGTGTACATGACTGTATGTACGGGGCATATTATCCAATCAGATCGCAAGAAAATTTCTTTGCAGTGTAATAACAAACTCTATAAGCAGAATTCGGTAATATTGATCACTATTTCGTTATTACGAAATACTAGTATATGCCTAATAAACTAAACGTTCTGTAAAGATTAGTTTTCCGTAAAAATGAATGTGACAAATTTAAACCTAATGGTTCACAGATAAAACCTTAAATAAGATACTCAAATCAAAGCATATAAAACAGAAGAATCAGTATTTAAAATAATTATCTTTAAAAAAGATAATGATAATAATTCTACCCTCACATTGCCAGGTAAAAGAGAGCAGTTTTTAAGAATCACAAGCAAATCATAACCAATTATATCAGGTGCTCTGGCCATTTTTATCATAATGCACAAAGGGCAGTGTAAATCAAAGTTCAGACTGACCGCCCATTTTTTTTAAAGATTACTGTTAGCTTTCACTGTCTGCAAATCGCGTAATGGTCTGTATTGCATTGCTGTAGCAAGTTAACTCTTAGGCTGCTAAGCGCGACTCACTGACCTTTTACGGACAGCGTAGATCAAGATCAGACTGCACAGAACGTGCAGTCTGATCTTAGATCTACACTGTCCGATAGGGAGATGTCTTTCCTCCAAAATATACCTTTCAAACAGCAATATTTGGGATTTTACTATCGGCTTGAAAGTTCCATTCCTTTTATTTGGCAGGATAAGGGTTAACATAGCTGCCTTTGGCAACTACAATCGTAAATGTGATAAAATAGTTCATCTGAAGTAACTTATGAGCGAAGAGTAAACCAGATTTTCCCTTATTTATATAAATATTCGAGCCATGCTCTGTGAAAAGGGGGCTTAAGGCATCAGCAAAAAGTATCGACTAAGGTCAGCATGTGAAATTAATGCAGGCTGACCTGGGTCGAAATATTTTGCTTTTGGTAATTTTTCTGCATGTCAAAGACCTAGCGTACCTCATGATTCAGTCGGTTATTAGACAAAATGGATTTTATAATTCCATGATAATGTGATGACATGCTTGGTATAATGGAATACGGAGATGCATTAAGCCCCCTTTTGCCAGAGCGCCGCTTACATATGAGTCATGCTCTGACAGAAGGGGGCTTAATGCATCTATGTGATGTATTTTACCAAGCAAGACATCACATATTTATAGATCCCTAAAATCCACTTTGTCCAACAACTAATTGAATCAAGAGGTAGACTGGTCCTTTAACAGGTAGACAACTGACTGATATCAAAAAGTTTCGGTCCAGGTCAGCCTGCGCGGACTGTGCAGGCTGACCTGGGTCGAAACTTCTTGCAAATGCATTAAGCCCCCTTTTTCACAGAGCAAGACTCATATTTATGTCAAAAGAAGTGGATATCCAATGCTCACCCTGATTCATACCACCAAAGGTACGTCAAGAGGTTTGACCCGAAAGTGGTTCTTTGATATCTTTGACCAGACATTTTGTGAAAGCCGAGACGAAGTCACTAATGAGACATCAGTTTATGTTTTTGAAATTCCATATTTGACGTGAGCGTGGATGAAGGATGATAAGATCTTGAGATATAATCTGTCCAATATCGGATATCGGCAAGCCCCGTATTAACACGTCACATTTCGTGAAGAATTAGAAAGTAATTTATTGAGTGAACTGTGTCGAAATACTACCAAAGATAAATCAATCTTGGACAAAAGGTGTAGATTTCCTGTCGTTGGTAACAAGGTGGATTGGCTTCCATTGGCTGGGTTGAATCAAAGTGACATTACCTTAAGAAAATAAAATGCAGTAGGGAAGTTGTCTTAAGTTTTAATCTGATTTAACATATTACTCTACAAGTTATCATCAAAACAAAGAGGACATCATTGGCAAAATGCTCAAGGATTGACCAGAAAGAACATTTTACTGAGGAAAAAAGGTTTTAATCTTTACCACACAATCCTGAGTTTTAACGACCCTAAGAAAGAAGCATTTGAAAATGCTGGTAACCAGCATTTTCTCCTTTTCTCACAATGTTTTTACCTTATCAAATACAAATTCTATCGCTTGAGCCACGTTTGAATTGTCATCTGCAAATGCTTTCAATTTGGATAAGTCTACCTTTTTGTCATGTGGTAAAGAGTTAAGGATTACGACCCCTAACTCATCGGTAAACATCGACGTTTTCGTAAAGGCTATTCGGCCAATCTCGGCAGCCTCCGTCTTTTAATATGAGAGTTAGGGGCCGTAGACTCACTAATTCCTTGGTAAATATCGTGTAACATCGACATTTTCGAAAAGGCTATTCGGCCAATCTCGGCAGCTTCCGTCTTTTAACATGAGAGTTAGCGGCCGCAGACCTTAAATAAAGGTTGGGTACTTGACAATAACTTGTCATTATACCGAGTATACCACAGTATAATGGATCGGAGCATGAAACTAAATTTTATGCGGCGTCCTTGAAACAATACAACCAGACAGAAACAAAACTGTTAAATGTGTCTTGAACTGGGCAACAAAGTGTAGCGTGAGGCATGTAGGAGTGTCGTTGGGTAAGGCATGCATGACATTCGTCCTGCACTTGACCCAAGAAGGATTTGTAAAAGTGACCTGTCGCCGTGAGAAGTGTTAAAATGCAGTTGGCAGCCTCGTGATTCACAATGCACACTAAGCGATTCAATTTGTTGTCTGCAAATGCGCTCAATTTGGACTAGTATAAAATTTTGTCGTTTGGTAAAGACTAAATACTGGATCAGGTAAAAAATTCAAAGTACCATAACTGTATAATTTGTGCTGTAGGGGAAGGGCCAATTCTAAGTTGTGAAAACTTGTGGCCCAACCCCATTTCAACTTATGAAATAAAATATGTTTAAACTAAAAAACTAAAACTAAACTAACGATTCTCAATTATAGGTATCTTCCTAAAGTTACATTTATCTGACCTATCGGTGCGTTTACTATATGGTGTATTTACGAAACCTATTATAACCGGTCGCATATGGTCCATGGAAATCCATTTATTGAACTTTGCTCTTGTATTGTGGTTATATCCATATATCACACAAATAAAGACAATTTTGAAGGCCAGTTTTAAATATTGATTTCGCACTCTGTTTTATCATTTAGCTAGTTTAATTTACTTAAAAAGAAGACTAAAAGAATGTATGGGCCTTAAGATATAAATGCAAACAACATGCTTGGATGCTGCTTATGGAAACCTAAGTCAAATAGGACATGTAACGGGCTGTAATATGTAAAACAGGTTAATTAAAACAAATTTTAAGCAAAACCTGGGTTCGTATTCACCAACCATTCTTCAGGACATTCTTAGTCTTATCCTACAAGATTTTCTAAATTTGAAAGTAAAACAATTTCTGATTGGCTAAACTGTTCGGTTTAGCCAATAACATGCTGTGTTACTTTCAGATTTAGAATATTCTGCAGAATAACACTAAAATGGTTTTGGTTTTTACTTTCCGCTTGACATTTTCCTTTAACCCTTTCGGCGCCATAGGCTAAAACACTGACTTTTGCGGACGGCATAGATCAAGATCAGACTGCACAGAACGTGCAGTCTGATCTTTGATCTATACCGTCCGCTTGTGTCAAGCCTATACAATCAAAATCTTTGTAATTTTCAATGGATTGTACTTAGAGCCGTCGAAAGAGGTCGAGTTTATTTATTTGGCACTGAAAGAGTTAACTTATTGAGCAGGTTAAGGATTAAAATGGGTGTACCACTGTAACTATATGTCTGCATGGCATTGATCACTGCTATAGATCCAGCAATTCGTCAGTTAATGTCCCTGTCTATTATAAACAATATTGAGTGTTCCGCCCGTTATTTTCCCTGTCTATATACAACATGAACATAATCATGGTAATGGTTGACAAAGAAGAAAAAAAAACAAAGAAAGGGTCAAGCGCAACTTCAATATTTGTTTGAAAAATGTTAATGAGTTTAATTCACATTGTACACACTGCGTATCAGCAAATGCAGCAATTCTGTGATTTGTGTGTTTATCATGCAACAAAGTCAATTTTCAAAATTGAAATGCACGTTGGTATTTTTCGTGAATGATAGGGATGCTAATCATGGCAATTCATCAACAACCTGTACGTTTTGGTTACGTTTACAAAAACCGAAACTAATCATGCAATCTCCATTTTAGCTATACAGGACACTAGGAACAGGTATGTTAATGGCTTATCAACCCGTTGTGTCTGTATATGACAGTAGTTACATTTAAAAACTGGAGGGGTTTGTGTATAACAAAGACCTAGTGTGCGTTACATAGGCCATTAATCCACTTAAAAATTGAAATTGGAAGGTACAATGTGCAAACATTACTTGCAACCAGATTGCAACAATTACCATGTAATGGACGCGCTACTTTTGAAACATAATATCGACTTTATTATGAAGAAATATTAACTCGCAATAAATATTCTAAGAGCAATTTATTTACAATAATTGTATCCCTATTTATGTTATGAAATAGCATACAGTTACAAATGTCAAGGCATAATATTGCTAAAGCTCATCTCGCTTCGTTTCTGTTGAAGGAGATGCCATACTGTGTGACTGTAAAGTATTCGTTTTTGAAAATGTAGACGTAGATCTAGGTTTGTGAAAATAGACTTCCAAACAATCATAAACGTAGATATTCCCGATCAACGGCCAAGTCTATTTTGCCATCACTCATTGAACGTGCTCGGTTTTATGATCGACAATTTATAAAGATCTCATCTAGGTTTTGCTTTTAAATTTCATCCATGCTCTCTTGAAGTCTTTTAAAACTGTCATGGATTCTTTTTTAAATCAGATTTTATCGAGTATCAAAATAGTACATGAAAGCAGAAGTTATTAGGGATTTCATCAACAGAGAACTGTTATGTAGTTGTACTTGAGCAAAAAGAAGTTGTAGTGGAAGGAAAAGAAAGCTGTTGATACCGTTGTTAATAAAGGCATACCGGTATTAAATATGGGCGTTGAGAAATGGCTTTTATATAATGAAATTTGTTGCCATATCTATTTTTAGGTAATATTTGGACGGTCATTGCTCCAATTTATAAATGTCTTCATAGAGGTTCTTTTACAACAATACCCAGAATACCTTTTGAGTGGTGCTATTTGCAGTTCAATTTAATCAGATGTTTAAATATCACTTTAGTAAGGTGAGAGGGGAATTATTCTATCGCAAATACTTTCGACATAAGAAACAGATTGAGGTCTTATTTATACCTACATACATATGGACATATTGTTGCATAGGGAAAAAATGCTCGTTTCATGTACGTTTGACGCATGAAGAATAATATCGTCTGTAGATAGTAGTAGAATAAACGGTGAGAGAGGAGTGATTCTCAGCTCATCTGAAAACATGGTGAGAAAAGGATGAAATGCTGGTTACCAGCATTTTATCCTTTTTCCACTATGTTTTCAGAAGGCTTCAGCTGATCTAATTTTGACAAGAAGCATATTTGCATTTGTCCCATTTCTTGTCAAACAATTTGGATTTGTATCTTTGGTCAAAATATGTAAAATATGTACAAGTGTTTTTGAAGCAAATACCTTACATAAGAATTGGTCATAACGTCTTCACTAAACACTGTACACGAAAGCTACAACTGTATATGAAAAGCAAACAAATAACCTGTTACGAGTTGTTACATTGGCAAATTGTTTCTTTCATGATTCTAAGTTCATGTGGGTTGGAGCACTGTTCCAATAAATTAGCCCACAATCCATTTCTCAACATGCATTAAAATATTCATTTCGCTCTGAACTGTAAATATAACTGACTTCTACAAACTAGGGTTATTTCCCTTTTAATCTATATCGAACACCCGTAAAAATTACCGAAATAAAAATTATAAGTGGTTCTTCATTGTCTAAATTTGTATACTGGTTAAAACTATATGTCTATTGTGTTGTTAAATCTAGTAGGTCATTAATCTATATTTTTGGAAAGGATATGCATTTTGTTCTTTATGCTGACATTTTAACTCATAGAAGGCGAAAAGGTGCTTTACGAGATAAATCTGGTTAGATTAACGACAAAAGCTAATTCACGCCGTTTAATGAAATTTTCAGACCTGCGGTTTTGAGCTTCAAACTACTTTTACTCCCTGAAGACAGGGGCGGTGTTATCTACAAAACAAAAAACGTTTGATCCAAGGTTCATCCCTTGTATTAACCCCCAGCAAGAAATCAAACACGTAAAGCACTGTAACCCTAAACCACCTCACGTCTAACCACTTCGTCAGACTGACACCAGAAGTCAAAACAAATCTCCCTAACAAAGCTGACAGGCAAGGAAGATTTAACCATCGATTTGTCCACAAGTGCTATGAAAATATTTACTTTAGGCTAGTTTTTCTTAAGATGTCAATGTTTCCTGTATAGCTTTTTTGGGATGTTTAGAAAGACTAACAATAGAATTTCCGTATCCATTACAGGTTAAGTAAACAGCATTGTGGAGGTAATTGTCCCGTCTGACTACGGAGCCTGGCCCAATCATCATATAGCCTCAAGACGTCACGTGGTTCACTCCACAGATGTCAACCAGGCAAAATTTCAAACCGTATAAATTTCGGACTTTTCTTCTAAATATATACTCAACAAAAAAAGTTAAGGAAATCTCAGAAAACCACGGAACAAAAGATTACATAAATAAACAATTATTCATTTTTTATTGATTTTGTTAGATACATTTCATTGCTTGAAAAAAAATGTTTCCTTTATTTTTTTAGCACCAAATTGAATATCTTTGTTGTGGCACTCTGTCAAGTAACCCTGGGGTCAAAGTCATTTTTCGCAAAATAAGTGTCTACAGAGTATTCCCTGTTCGTATGCAAAACATAGTCATGAACATACGCTGTAAGTTTTTATAACTTAAAATTCAATTCTTTTGAATGTTCACATGAAATTTGCGCAAGGGCCTTCTCATGATAGCCCCAAATGTCATGTATTGAATATGAGAATATTCAAAATATCCCTGCAGTAACGGATGTGTCCGCCTTCAGCGCCAAATAAGGACTTGCACTGGCGTCGCATACGTCGAATAATTCTGGCAATTTGGAGCTGAGAAACCAGTCTTCATTCCTCCTGTAGCACCACAGCAAGAGCCTGGAGGTGGTGCCTGTATTCTGCGTCAAACCCTCGGTCCCAGAATGTCCCACACATGTTCAACGGGAGATTTGTCTTGTGAGCGCGCTGGCAAGTCAATGAGCACAACATTGTTCTGAAAAAAGAATCTTGGACGTTTCTAGACGATAGCAATGGAGATATTGAACCGATTTGAAAACTGAAATGTCGACTCAGTCTGGAAGGTACTGCTCAAGTTATCTGAGATAAGTAAATAACTTAAGGGCCAATTTTAAAAGGCTTTTTCTGGTGAGACTCTACAGTGACACTCTTAACTCGAACCAGTCAATATTGCAATTTTGCGAAAAATGCCTTGAAGACCAGTCATCTTTGACAGTGGTTATTTAAGCCGCTGTTGGTGCTGTAAACTCAAATAAAGCATCCTTTTGAAGAAAAATGGATGCTTTATAATACTGTACAATTTAAAATTCTTAGAATGTTCTAGATCTTTTGTCATAGCCCATCAAAAACAATTTCCTTAACTTTTTTGTTGAGTATATGTATTCTTGCTTCCTAAACATGCTAATGATACTTCTATCGAATCTGTTTTTACAAGGAACTTCAGTTTTTCTCGTTGTTTTGAAAAAGCTATTGAAGGTTGGTTAATTTCGACAATCTGGAAATAAATATCGGCATAAGATATATATTGAGGGTAGGGCCAATATCAGATTGCATGTCCTGCACTACCCGCAATAGAGCAACTAAACTGGGAAGACTATGGTTTATAAAGAGTATGCTTTTTCATTAAATTCAGTATCATAAATAGAAGCACTTTTTTTTTCTTTTTATTCGCATGTACGAGGGTCATGCAATAGAAAGTTTATTTCGTGTAGACAGGAAGTACAGTATGAGCCTGAGTGAGAAATTATTATTTCTGAGTTTATTTTCCTCATCAAGTTTCATTCTAGTAGAGTTCACGATGACAGGAAGGTGGAGTTTGATTACTTTACCAATTTCTACAAAAAATCCCTTTTTCCCGGTGGGGAAAAAATGAGTATTGAAATGTTTAGGACAAAAGTAAAGTCCGCTATCTGATTTTCCTCCCTTGTGTAGTCATAAACAATTACTTGTACGTTTTAGTTTAAACGTATTTAATTGCCATCAAATGATACAATATACGTAGAAATACATGTCGGGCAAAAAGATATGGCTACAAGTTCCCACAATTTACTTGTACGGTTACCAAGAAAATCATTTAGGTTCAAATAAGTACACAGTGTGCAATTCTAAAAATGTGTGTTTTACTTCTTTTTCGTTTCACCATCATAAAAACCTTTTTACCTTTAAAAACATTCGCTCAGACATCGGACCCGGCCCCTATTCCCGTTTCTTTTGTTTAGTTACACTTCGAAGACTCATAGACTACCTTCATTGTTCATTTTGGGGGAAGAATTCATGCAGTGAAACATGTGCATTATTAATAACCTGAAAAGGTATTTTATATAATTAATGACCTGACTGTTACTGTTTGGTTACTAATTACAAACCTGACAATTACTGAGTTATTACGGTTTCTGTAAGCAATCTACACAACAATTTCTTTGCTTTACTCATAAAATTTCTGAGAAGAACCTGCAAATTATATTTTGAGTGTATTTGCAAACCTATGATACCATATTTTGAAAGATTTTCTTCCTACTGTTATAGTATATTTAAGAAATAATCTTCTTTCTATCGTGGTTTATCGTTCAATAAACCACATTAGTGAGTTATAAGGCACAATAAATAATTCACGAGGGCGATAGCCCGAGTGGTTTATTCATTGCGCCTCATAACTCACAATGTGGTATATTGAACGATAAACCACGATAGAAAGAAGATTATTTCGATTCTAACATGACCAACTCTTAATCAAAGGAAAACAAGTTCTTACTTAGAGTAAAAACGCGGATGCAGATTATATTCCATTGAATAACTTACTTACTTTATACAGAATGACGTCACTCTACATAGAATAACGTAGATTTTACCACGCTTTCTTTGCACTGTGTTTATAGAGCCGAATTCACGTGTCATGTTAAAATGAGTGATTCATCTTTCTTTCTGTCCTTTATCATTCTACTTCAAGGTGACTTTCATAATTAGGTTTACTTGGCTTTTGAAATGCAGACGCATTGGAAAAGGTTTTAACATAAGAAGACACATCGGTGAAAAAAAAAAAAAATCCAAAGACAGAATGACACCGGTTTGAATATATCCTAATATACGTTTTTTTAATACATATGTACTAGCAATAAAACTTATTATATTGCAAAGAAATTTCTCGTAATCTGGTTGGATAATATGCCCCGAACATATATATCATGTACACTGGCAAAACCAACGTAAAAGCAGTTTCCCTTTCGGAGTACCCGTATACATGGCTACACTTTCAACACAACATTCAAAATGGAGGCGTCGATCAAGATTAACATCAAGATTATGCACCAAACTGCACGTTTTACCAAGGTTTCAGTGACGTCATTTCCCAGTGACGTCAGTTTTCATTGAATTGGGGCACTCAGAAGGGAAATTTTAATTCGTCAGCGTACTCAGTTTTTGAAACAAAAAAAAAAACAGGTAAATTTCGCTTAACACACGTTGGAATGGTAAAACTTTGCAGTATAATAAAATCGTTGTACGGTCAGGTGGCAGGGGACTTGGAAACTTGTTCACGGCTGTGGTGAATCATGTCGCCACCTCGCCTTCGGCTCGGAGCGACATGATTTACCACAGCCGTGAACAAGTTTCTAAGTCCCCTGCCACCTGACCGTACAACTAATAATGTAATAATTTTATGCACAACAAAGCAGTAGACAGCATTTGAAAACATGCTTGTTTTTTCCTTGAGTGTTTTCTAAATCTTAAGAAAACCCGACATTGCAAACATTACCCCTCAGTGTCATTAAAACTAAAAATTACTTCTTCTTATTCAGAAGAAATGAATAATCTAATAATTTGAGAAAATAAAACATTTGAGAAAGAAAGTATAAAAATCAGGTGATTACAAATTATATCAGGTAATCAGCCTTATTCCGTTGGCTGCTAAGATCAAGATCAGACTGCATAGAACGTGCAGTCTAATCTTTAATCAACACTGTTCGATAAGGAGACATTCTTTTTCAAAAAAAAAAGAAAAAGTATTACTTGGGTTTTTACTATCTGCTTTAAAGTTTTATTTAACCCATTTAGCAGGATAAGGGTTAATCTTCCTGTTTATATTGACTGTCGTTAGGACGATTTGGGAGGATCAAATAGTGCTTAAAACTAGACAGCATCTTGATACACACAGCTCTTCACTGTTGCGATGATATTGACATCTGAACTTCTTTTTAAACCTTAAAGTGCTGGAACTGACTTGTTATTGAATTGTAACAAGTAAGTAACTTGAATTGTTATTGCGGACAGTGTAGATCAAGATCAGATTGCACAAAATGTGCATGTTCTGGTCAAAACTACCTTAAGTAACAATATTTTGGATATTTTTTTGTGATTGAAAAGGTCCATTTCTTTAATTCAGCACTGCAAGGGTTAATGTTGAATAGGCCGAGTCATGTCACTTTACTCTACCTTTTTGTAGTTGATGTTACTGTGAATTTGCACTCTTTCAAAAAGGAGCATTGACCAGTAGCTCTCACTGGATTGTTTCTTCTCAAACACTAGATGAATTCGGTCTTAACTTTTAACAAGGATACATTTTCTTTAATGTGGCTGGTTTTTCTGTTACTACAGAGAAGTTTCAAGTATTTCTAAATCTATTGAATCTTTGACGTATATATAATTCACTTTCTTCTCTTTTCAGTACCATAAGGCCTTTCACATGTTGCATATATCGAATCATATTAGCAACAGCATCTCAAATTGAAACAAAACATGACTCTTAAGGCTTGGTCAGACCGGCTAACGGATATGTAACGAGGGGGAAACGGACAAAAACATGCAGAATTTGGTTATCCGGTGACAAAATTCATCTCCTCTGCTGCTCGAGGCTCACGCGATCGGTGTGTGGAGCGAGGAAGCCACACAATGACCGCACGAGTACCGCACATGTAACGGAAAAAAACGCACGTTTAAAGAATATGTACAGGATGATAAACGGTCTATTAACGGATATCACCGTACGAGTAAGGGACTTGTACCGGATAAAACGGAAGTGCAACGCATGAGAACCGGACAAAACGTACGATGAACGGAAATGTACCGAACACCAACGTACGAGAAACGTACTGGTCACGTGACATGCCGAGGGTATAAATTGTCAGATGCATCCAAAGTCTATCATTTGCATGTCTCTGTCCGTTTTGTCCGGTGGAAAGTTTTGAACATGCTCAAAACTTCCCACCGGACGGAACGGACATCGCCGGACAAGTAGCGGATTCACCGGATAAGAAACGGACATAAAACGGATACGAACGGATAAAATGATTTTTTATCCGTTACTCGTCCGTTAGCTCGGTGTGACCACGGCTTTATGTTTTAATCTGACAAGGGTGGCAGTTGGAACCCACCGATTACCTTTCTTGCATGTAGTTATTGTGGTTTGTCTTGGTTCGGTCACATCAACTTCGTTTCTCGGTCCGGAACTAAGCTTTCTCGCTCCTGCGAATTCAATTCTGCAAGTGCATCCGACACACTGTCTGCTCTCGTTGACGATTTTATTTTAATAGAGTAAGCTGAATTTAACTGAAAAGAAAAGGCTTCTTTCAACTTGTCATTGCGTAAAATGAAATCTTTGAAAGGTGATATGATACGGCTTGCAACACGCGAAAAGGAGCATTCGGACATTTGCGTAAAGTGTCGTCTCGGATCAGCCTGCGCAGTCCCCGCAGGCTAATCCGAAACGACACTTTCCGTTTTTATATAATTTTCTGTTTTGCGCAAGTCTACTGTAGCACAAAATCTAATGTAGTCGTAAAGTGCCGTCTCGGATTAGCCTGCGCGGAGTGCGCAGGCTGATCCGAGACGGCACTTTACGCAAATGTCCGATTGCCCCTTTTCATGTGTTGCAAGCCATATCATGTTTGAGTATCAACGCCGTTTTGTACGGACATCTTTTAGCATGTCGCGGTCAATATCAGAAGTACAACTATAAACAGAGAACGATCATTTAGTTCAATAAATGGACAATTTTATCATTTAATCCACTTTTAAATTCGTGGAGTAGCCCAATAGGCTATTTGTATTGGCTTGACTAATGAGCGTGTTTTTCCTTTTTATGTGATTATTGACTTTGAATATGCCTAGTTGCGTTTCCGCAGATAAAGGCAAACTTTGATTTACTACTTTACTTGGTGGTAGGTAAACTTTGATATTGAGAGGTCGACTGTGTAAAATAGACAGTGACACTTACGTCTGGACGAACATTTACCCATATCTTTGCCGTTGTTTATTTGGTGACTATCAAATTGTAGATTTCAAAAAGTTTATTGGCATTTTTTGGAGTCTGTGCGCCTAGAAACATAAAAAGAAGGGCGGAGAGTACAGACCAAGATCAGGTTTGACATACGACTATTGCATCGATATATCTTAATATAAGTACTGGAAAGTAAGTAGAGTTGATCTATATATAGACCCCATTTACACAAGAGACACCAATTTGACCATACATGAAGATGATATGCTGCGAAAAATTTAAAAGTAGTGAGGTTTAATTTTTTATAAATATTTACGTTACCACTAGCAAATTTAGGTAAATTAAGTTGGCATAACATTGCAAGTCATTTTGTGTTATGCAGTTTAATGTTTATTTGGTATAGTGGTCCATGAAAAGTTGGTCTTTTACTACTTTGGATGGTGTTTCACTATCTAGTCAACTCTTTTTGACAGTGATATTTACGTTACTCAAGAAAAAACTTTCATTTCTGCAAAATTAACGTGCAACCAATGTGCAGCATATGTTTCCTGAACTATTATACAATATATTTTTGGAAAAGGAAAAATGATTGCAATCCTATAATTTTCATTTTTCAACTATGGTTCAACTGGCCCATCATACTGAGAAAAGGCGTTTATTGTCTTTATTAACCCCGCCCAGATTGACAAGTAGAGGGAAAATGATGTTTATTCGACTGCTCCAGAAGCATCTAAAACGAGAATTTGTTCACAAATATGAATGTCACGACTGATCTGCAGATCAGTCTTCAGTGAAAGTCCTTTCCATTCACGAGATCAGAAATGTAGATTATGATTCATATTCTGGTTCAATGGAACAAATAGCAGAGGGTCTGTATATAACTATTTCTACTTAGATCAATGCCATATATTTTGATGCGCGGAGAGTGGCCACTAAATCATCCGCAAAAGAATCAATTGACCCCTTTTCCTACCAAATGTGTACAGTTTAATGTTGTAAGAGTTAATGTCCCTAAGTTTATCAGTATGCTGTACGGAAGATGTGCGATTGGTACCGTTAATATAGGAGGGAAGAGTAAATACAAATATCAGATCAGACTGTATTAATGTGCAAGCTGATCTTGGCCCTTTCTTACCACCAAAAACATTAATGGTCGCGCACAGCAGCAAAGAGGTAAAATATACATCTATACACAGCTGTATTTTGTCAACATTTACCATATCTAGAAGGATGATTCACATTTTGTACTTTTTTTTTCCTCAAATTCTCATCCTTAGTGACTTGTGCAAAAAGAAAACTCACAATCGTAATTTTCATTAACAATAATCCATAATATAATCTTTCAAATTAATTTCCATTTACCCTTTTACCAAACAATTTCGAGTTTTAAAGTCCTTTAGAAAAGACCGTTTTGAAAATACTGTAATGAGAGAGGAAAATGCTGGAAACCGGCATTTTTTTTCCCTTTTCCCACAGTGTCTTTAACTACCCATTGACAGACAGATCTCTTCATATGAGCTACATGTACATATACAGTACTAGATCTAGATAATTTGTAGTCTGCAATTGCTACCAATATAAAAGAGTCATTTTTTTTTAGTGGTAGAGAGTTAATTGTCGCATTGTAGTATCTGTAGTACAAAGTTTTTGGACTGGACCAAATTGAAAGCATTGGCAGACGACACTATAAATGTAGCTCAAATGATGGTGTTTTTTTTCATAGGTAGAAAACATTGTGGTCTCCTTTTCCACAATGTTCTCAAAAGCCTTTCTCATTCAGAGTCGCTTAAACTCGGGATTGTGTGGTAAAGAGTTTTAAAGGCTGTGCCATGGGAAAAGTCGTTGGCTTTTATATATGAGCCGTGCTCTGGCAAAAGGTGGCTTAATGCATCTCCGTTATACACGATACTAGCCCAAGTCATCACATAATTGTGGATCCATAGGAGCCACTTTTTTGAATAACCGACTTAATCATGAGGTAGATTGGTCCTTTGATAAACAGAAAATTGACCAGTAGCGAAAAGTTTCGGGCCAGGTCAGCCTGCGCGGAGTGCGCAAGCTGACCTGGGTCGATACTTTTCGCAGATGCATTAAGCCCCCTTTTCACAGAGCATGGCTCATAAAGATTGTAGATCAAACTGCCCAGCATGTGCTTGATCGCAATTAGCAATTCAGATTCCGGAAAAAATGAAAACCGCAAGCCGTAAGACTCGATACACATGCATTATTTAAACTCTTTTTCGAGATCTTTGTTGCTTAAGTAGGTAAAAGTAAAGAAAACAATTTGATTAGTTTCAATTTAACATTATTGTCACGATTTAACACAAAAAATACCTTAAATATTAAACGATGTTTCACTTCTCTTTTTTTTTTTGTGAGGTAACATATTTTTTTTTTATGTGCGGAGTTTGTTACATATGAACAGCTGAGGCAATCCAATTTTAGGGGCTTAATGGAAAGTGAGGATAGAAAATTATAGACTACAGCATACTTAAATGTGTCTGTATCATTTCAACTTTTACAAAGCAATTCAGATTTTTGACGCCCCCGGGGAGGAAGTGCTCTGAAATCCCTATGTGAAAATGAGAAAATGCTGGTGACCAGCAAGTAGAATAAACTGTAACCTTGGAAACTTTTGCAGTACCGTCAGTCGAAGGTCACAGCTTCCATTATGTCTTTCCGAAATCCGTGAAGCCCTCGTTATGCTATTTATTGAAAACTGACGAAAATCCAGACTGACAGGTGACTTTAACGATGTCTGTTAGCCCGCGGGTCGCGTGCAGCCTAACAGAACCAGTGGAGCCCATCGCATAAATCAGCATTGTTAAAATGTATTATCGCCCCATATTATCAGATGCCAGTCCAAGTTAATTTTCCGTAAATTTCTGAAGTCAAATAACTTTCCTTTTCAAAGCCAAATGTACGTCAGTAGTATTACATGTCATGCAGTGCGAGTTCACAGGTACCACCTTAATTCCTAACGACAAAATTGTAGACTAATCCAAATTAAAAGCATTTGCAGACGACAAAATAAATGTCACTGAAAAATTGAATCTTTTTAGGAAGGGTAGAATACATTGTAGGAAAAGGACAAGATGCTGGTTAACAGCATTTTCTCCTTTTCCCACTATGTTTTCCAAAGGGATTTTTTCTCAGGGTCGTTAAAAGTCGGAATTGTGTGGATTAATTGATGTATTCTTTTTCAGTCAAACAAATGATTCAGTATACCAAGCAAGTCATCACATAATAATGGATCCATAAAATCCATTTTGTCTAACAACCGACTGAGACATAAGGTAGAATGGTCCTTGAACAAATAGTATTTTAAAAAACAAAAAAATCCGATTCATGTCAGACTGCGCGGACTGCACAGGCTGACAAATGTGGATATTTTTGCAGATGCATTAAACCTCGTTTTCACAGAATATGTCTTAATTGTATTTTGTATTGTAACGATGAATTGCGAAGTACATGTAGGACAATTTCTACCAGTACATGTTCTGTTATGTTCTGTTCTGTGTCTTTAATGAAAGAAAGAAAAAAAAAAAACATACGTATAAGCCTTCCCTATGTGAAAATGACAGGTTGTAATTTAATTGAGAGAAACAACCGCGGAGTAAAGACGAATCTGTGATGTATTATACACAGCAGGTCTTCGCGTAAGCATTGATCCATAAAAGACATTTTGTCTAACAACCGACTGAATCGTGAAGTAGAATGGTTTTGTACACGAAGAAAATTGACCGAATAGCAAAAGGTATCGACCCATGTCAGCCTGCGCGGATTGCGTAGGCTGACACGGGTCGATACTTTTTGCAGATGCGCTAACCTCCCCTTTTCATAAAGCATGATGGATAAAATACACACAATTCTAGCTTGCCAAACGATAATCTTATCCTTCAAACGTCAATGTTGCACCATTTTACGAGACATAACGTTCCGCTTCTTTTACACCTGCATAGAAAAAAATATATTCAGCAGTATGAAATTTAAGTTTTACAACGAACTTCGATTCACGACAAATAAAAAGTTGAAGGAGGCCACCTTAATGTGAATTTTTTAAAAAAAACCAAAAGGTGCGTAAAATTACAAACATTATAAAGGGTTCACACCTGATGATGACGGAGTTACGTAAAACAATCCTCATGGTTTCAACAGATGGGTTTTACACCATTGTTCTCACTAAACTGACACGCGTTTACATTTCAGGATTCGGATATGAGAATAACTTTCGTATGTGAAAGTGATACGGACATGATGACACGTAACGTATTGTACCTAACCATTTCAAGGCCATAGGCAGAGACAAGGGCTTTTGCGGCCGGCATAGATCAAGATCAGACTGCACAGAACGTGCAGTCTGATCTTGTATCTATACCGTCCACTTGTTTTGTCAAGACTATAAGATGACAGTTTTTCAGTATTTTAGAATTTCTGTGGATTGTATTTTCACCCGTCAAAAGAGTTTGAGTTTATGTATTGGGCGGTGAAAGTGTGGACCAGTTTACAACTGAGTACATCGAATAGTTATATTTCATTCTGGAGGAAGGGTCAAACTATGGCAAGGGAAAGATTTCTTTTTCCTTAAAAATATATAAAATAATGTATGAGCTGCACTCTGACAACAGGGGGTTTGATGCATCTCTGTGATGCATTATACTAAGCAAGTCATCATTTAATTATAGATCTATAAAATCTATTTTGTCAAACAACCGACTGGACTGCATCATGAGGTAAAATGGTTTCTTTGACCTGAAGGAAATTGACTGAGAGCAAAGATTTTCGACCCGTGTAGGGTTGCGTGGACTGCGCAGGCTGACCTGAATCAATACTTTCTGCAGATGAATTAAACCCTTTTATCACAGAGCATTGCTCATATATCGGAGAGAATAACAAACGAAACAGTGTACCAAACCATTTACGGTTGGGCGCATCCATAGTTAGCAGGATGCACCCAAACATTGGATGGTATAGGCTAAACTGAGCCAAAGCATGTCACGCAATATCCCACAAGCGAAACCCAAGATTGGGTTTCGTGTTATTATAATCTCATCTTGATCTTCTCTGCACTCTTAAAGAAACGAAACTTTGTCGATAACACGTGAAAAGGGGATATGCTAATGGCTCCATAGGACGGTTGCCCAATGACCAGTAGCCGCATAGTACTTGGCCCCATATCTATAAGCAGCCTCATGATACTGCTCGTATCATATCGATCTAAAGTTATGCAAATGTAATGAATAAAACGAAATAACATATAAGCCATTCTCTGCAAAAAGTATCGACCCAGGTCAGGTTGCGAAGTCCGCACAGGATGACCTTTGTCGAGACTTTTTCCTTTTGGTGAATTTTCTGTACATAAGGCAGGACCTGTGTACCACATGATTTAGTCTGTTGGTAGACAAAATGGACTTTATGGATCCATAATACTAAAATGACTTGCTTGGTATCATGCATCACGAAGATACACGAAACCTTGCCCCCCCTTTGCCAGAGCATGGCTTATATATCATTTTTGTTTTAGAATTGTAGATTCAAAATTTGAAGTTAGCGAGTGGATCTAGTAAGCAAATGCCAGACTTGCTAAAAGGCAATTTTTATTGTTCAATATTTTAGACGCTAATGCGCTAATATTTTAAGCCCCTCAAATGCATTGTGACAAAAGGGGCATTCGGACATTTGGGTAAAGTGTCGTCTCGGATCAGCCTGCGCAGTCCGCGCAGGCTAATCCGAGACGGCACTTTACGACTACATTAGATTTTGTTCTTCAGTAGACCTGCGCAAAACAGAAAATTACATAAAAACGGAAAGTGTCGTTTCGGATTAGCCTGCGCGGACTGCGCAGGCTGATCTGAGACGACACTTTACGCAAATGTCCGAATGCCCCTTTTCGCGTGTTGCAGGCCATATATAGATCTACTGCAGTTTTACCCAAAACTTAGCTCTAAATTAGCACGTATGTAACCATTTAATATAACAATTACTCTCTTTTCTGTCATTTTTTTTTTCTATCAACTACCAACATCTGTTAGTCTTATTCATTTCGAACCCACCATCATGGTGTTTCAATATCTTGATATTCTACACCAAAAACTGATATACAGTTACTCTTATATGGCATTATAGAATTTACATGTTGATACCCATTTGCTAAGAGACTGTGCATCTGTCACACGAATATAATGTTCGTCATTTTAATGTCCTATATATACAATCATTCTTTTTACACACACGCAGTCAGCGCACAGCATTAGCCATTGCACCGGTGGTAATCAGGGGAACTAGCTCCAAAAGGAACCAATGGAATTTGTGCCCTCAACACATCCGGGAACTCGCAAGCTAGATCCTTCGACAGAAAAACAGTAAACAAAGGTATGTCTCGACGAATTTTTCCAATGCATGGATTCTCGTATTTCTTTGGTAGCGAAGTTTGGAAAAATCCGGTAATGCCATCGTTAGGATTGGCCGTAGAAATATGCAGGGTTTGAATATAATTTTGCCACAACTTTAAAGCACCGAACTGAAAATCCACCAATTTCTGTCAGCACGGAGATCTGGGGCCACGATTTTTTATTTTCCTTCAAATCTATAGCCTTCAGACCCCCTGAATCACCATCCTGATAAAATCAAGCATGAAAAACAGATAAATAAGCAAAAACTTATTGGTGGAGAAAACGTTTCGAGAGAATATGGACAAAATTACTGTTCGAGCTGGGGTCCTAGACAGGGAGATAGTGCCGTCGTCCCCGGAGTTTCCCGGATGTGTTGAGGGCACAATATTCCTTTGACTCTTTTTTGGAGGTAGTTCCCTCGATTACCACCCGTGTGTTGTGTGTAGAAAGGCCATTTTTTTACACAAGAAACTGGCCCCTTTCTGTACAATAATTTTGTATCATAGTAAAAGCTGATTTTCTCTTTGTAGTACTCTTTCTCCGTAGTATTGTTTGTACGAGCGTTTATTCTGTTATACACGACTTTAGATATGAACAGCGCTCTTGGAATAGGGGGGTTAAATGCTTCTTCATAATGCATTGTAACAAACAAGTCGTTGAATTTCAATCAGTTAATGTAAAACGGTTGTCGTCTGTTTTATGACGGCTAAAGAGAACGACATGCATGCTAGATGTGATAACAGAGAAGCCATACGTATACACCCAGGCACCGAAGTGCAGGGAAGCTTGCCCTGTGTGTAAAAGACAAAATATGAATCCACTATCTGATAGTCTGGAATATGTTGAAATCTTTGTTCCGATATATCTCGATGCTTCGAATCACGAGATATGGCAAGACTTTGTTCAATCAGCAGATAAGCCATCAACAGGCGAGACTTTTTAACGCCTTGTCGTAGATTAACTTTGAGAAATTACCGGTGAAGTCTGTCAACATTTTTTTTTGGTCTTTATACATGTATACGATTGTTTATATATCTGCCAACTGGTAACACTCTCTCTCTCTCTCTCTCTCTCTCTCTCTTTATCTCTCTCTCTCTCTCTTAGCTGTCTTATTGTCGTTAGATATCGTTTATTGATATAACATAAATTTCTGCGACAAAAAAAAAATCAACTGAAATGAACGTCAAGAGAAACTATCTCATCAGTGTTCCAGCGCTATTTGACGTTATCAGCTGTATCTTTTTATACACGCCAGGAGACCAGCTATTATTATATTACGATCTCGTCCGTAATTATACCCCTCTATTGTCGAATCTGATCCTTATCCTTTTAAGTACAACTTGGTGAACCTTTGTTGACAGTGTAGACTAAGATCAGATTGTGCAGAAAGTGCAGTCTGATCTTGCTCCACACTATCAAACATTGTGAAAAAAAAATCCTGGTTTTTATTCGGTTTCAGGTTGAAATATCTTTGTCTTTCCGCTTGAACATTTGATTTATCTAACAATCATAAAGTAAGCCCTTTACCACAAAATCCCGATTTTTAACGACCTCGAGAAAGAAACGTTTTGAAAACATCGTGGGAACAGGAGAAAATGCTGGTAACCAGTATTTTCTCCTTTTCCCACAATGTTTTCGACTCCTTCAAAGATACTCCCACCATTTGAGCCATATATCTGTCGTCTGCAAATACTTCAGATTTGGACAATTCCAACATTTTGTCGTCTGGTAAAGGGTTAATCCGCCAGACTGTCGGATAAAATTAGGCAGAATTAACGTACTAATCTCGGATGGTATCTCCCTGCGTGTCAATCATTCCATTCACTGAGGACAATTTTAATTTTCCGATCATAACGAGGACTATTTTATACCTCTATTCATTCCGGGGTGTATAAAACTGTCATTTCACAAAATTTCATTTCGTTTACGGATACACTTTTTATTTCTATTTTATCAAAATCATTATCTCGGGTTTTGATATTCAATCCGTGGATTATGTTCACGACAACTTTGAGGGCCTTTGTGCTCAGCGAACGGTGTAGATGCTGGAACGCGAACCATACTTGGATCTTCTCTGGTCTAGTTTTTTGCTTGTACCCTAAAGGCTGCTAAACGCCACTCAAGGACCGATCTACACTGTCCGATAAGGAGATGTTCCCCCTTTCCCCCCCCCCCCCCCTAAAAAAAAAAATAGATAAAAAAATAATAACATTGAAACAGCAAAATTTGGGTTTATTACTATTGGCTTGAAAGTTTCATTTCACTTATTTAGCAAGTTAAGGGCTGACAAGAGAAGATCGATGTAGGTTTTTCTGACCAATGAAATGACTCGTTTAACTCTTTACAAGACGACAAAAGTTAAGACTGGTCCATATTGAAAAGGCACATATTAAATGAGGCGCAAATTGTGGTATTACAAGCATTTTCTTCTTTTCATCATTGTGTTCAAAAGCCGTCCGCTTCAACGTCGTTAAAACCGGGAATGCTTGGTAAAGGGTTAAATCTTTTAAGCAGAGTCAATAACTTTACTTTTATATACCGTATGAGTAATGATGCTATTTTTTCATAGATGTAAGAAGCAGACAAATCAAACGTAGTCATTAACCAGAAAAATTGAAGCAAAAGTGAGGTTATAAATGAAAAACGGTCTATTGAATGTTTGAAATCGTCACGTACAATCAATGTTTTGGAGTCAATATCTCTTTGTTTAGTGATTCAGTGAGACACTGAGTCGGTCGGTCGGTCAGTCATTTACTGGGGACTTTTGTTTTGTTGGCAGTTTCCCGGTCCCAAATGTTTTCAAGGTAAGCCAATGCTGTGTCTATACCAAGGGAAACAACTCAGTTTTAACTTTGTTTATGTATTTAGACGAAAAATGCAGTTATGTCCCTTGAAACTTAGAGTATGGGATGAGGTGCGCTTACCGACAGTTTAGGTCAAGATCAGACTTCGCAGAACGTATAGTCTTATCTCAGAACAATAGCTAGCTATGGAATGGTGCACGGCAAATGCGGTTACATTTACAACAACGTTTTAAAAGTAGTCTTCTGTAGGAGAAAAGTAAAGTCGTCAGCCGGTTGTAAATTATTTCTTCGGCTATTAAGCTCGACTCAATGCGCCTTTGCGGACAGCGTAGATGTAAGATCAGACTGCACAGAACGTGCAGTCTGATCTTGCATCTACGCTGTCTGGTACGGTAAGATTTTTCCGGCGATGATAACTCTGAAATTCCATTTCTTTTTAATATTAATTTGAAATTTTTGTTTAATTAAGATTAAAGTTGAAAATCGTCTTGTCAAAAGCAATGAGAAGTTAGTTCGATTTTCGTTTTTCGATTTTCGATTTTCGAGTTTCAAAAAAAGAAGCTAGTTCGATTTTCGTTTTTCGATTTTCGAGAATCAAAAAAAGAAGTTATTTCGATTTTCGTTTTTCGATTTTCGATATTCGGACTCTTGCTGTTTTTAAAGTTTTCATGCTAAAAATTTAGTTTGCATGCGGACTGATGCCGAATATCATGTTCTCAATGTCAAAACTCAACATGGCCCTTCAACCAAAGAAAAACTTTACGAAATTTGAATATCGAAATACTGCTTTGTATTTCGATTTTTGATATTCGGACTCTTGCTGTCCTCTTGCTGACTCTTGCAAGAGTCCAAATATCAAAAATCGAATATCGAAATACAAAGCAGTATCGAAAATCAAACTAACTTGTTATTTGGAATCTCGAAAATTGAAAAACGAAAATCAAACTAACTTGTTTTTTTGAAATCATAAAACGAAAATAAAACCAACTTCTTTTTTTTAATCTCGAAAATCGAAAAACGAAAATGAAACTATTTTTTTTTTAATCTCGAAAATCGAAAAAACGAAAATCGAACTAACTTCCCATTCCTCTTGTTAAATAGACTCTACGAAGTAGTGAAATGAACAATTTGTGAAGCCGCGAGCTTTGATTTTACTCTGATCACTTGTCATAGACAGCAACCAGCAATACTTCAAAGAGGCTATTTGTTTTTTTTTTGCAAAAATTCTATTCTGTAAATTATACATGCGATGCGTGTTAAACTACTGCATAAGTGGAAATTTTTGCGATTTCGCGAATTTGAAAAATTCGCAAACTTTTCTGTTCGTGTATTTTACTACAAGTATAACAAAAAATAACGACTGTCTTGAATTTGAAAACATTTCCGTACGCAAAATGTCCGTAATCGGTAATTCGCAAATTTTTCAACACGCGTATGTGTCCACATAAACAGTAATCTCTGCTTTTTTTTCTGACTGCTTTAACTCTTCAGTTAAACTTAAGCGTCAAATGAAACATATTTTTTATTGCACAAAACAAAATTTTTGGACGAGAAACACTTTCCCGCGGAGGGATCCCCGATTCCATTTTCGTAACTTTGATTAATTGCTTCTGATGACTGCTGGGTATTCTGGGAATATGCCATTAGAAAGCAAACGCATGTGTATAATTTTATGTATCGTCGTGTGTATACACATATGCCTGTGT
This sequence comes from Hippopus hippopus, assembly GCA_946811185.2. Classification (NCBI taxonomy): domain Eukaryota; kingdom Metazoa; phylum Mollusca; class Bivalvia; order Cardiida; family Cardiidae; genus Hippopus; species Hippopus hippopus. Next base: position 27,231,127 of record OX328100.1, on the reverse strand, counting down.
TCAAGTGCCAACAATTTCTAAATCTGTTTTAGGATCCGGCAAAAATGCACAAAACAATGAAAACACAATTAGAAATAAGGTAAATGAGCCCGGAAAGATGAATCTGGAGATCAGGTCAACCCTCTTTGCTTTTATATTGCCATCTGTCACAGTGTCAGTCTGAAAAAGATTAAAGTAAAGTTCATGCCATCTTAGACTTCTGTTAGAGTTGAGAACTCAATCTGAATACATCCAAAGTCGTTTTCTGTTTCCTAGGTAGATCTGGTTAATCTTAACTTGCAACATGTTTTCTGTGTTTGTAAAGAGACAGTATGTATTTATACCGGGTCCTCAAAATTCCAGATTGGTCCGCTGTATTCAACACTGTTTCAGTAGTAAAACTGAGATTAAGCATCTCCTCTAATCAATGCAATACAAAAACCACTTCTAAGAAGGATTTTAGACTTCAAAGGTATTTCAGTCAAAGCATGGTAACAGCTTACATACTCATAGTCATGACTTTCGTTGGTTTCACCACCATCGGGCTACGACTTTACAGCACCTAGCTCATGAATTTACCGATTTCAAATCGCATGCCATATAGAAAGAGCTATATGGGATCTAGTTATACTCCGTAACGCTTTACTAAACAACCCCGAGTTTTAACGATCCTTGGAAAGAAGCCTTTTGAAAACATTGTAGAAAAAGGAGAAAATGCTGGTAACCAGCATTTTCTCCTTTTCCCATAATGTTTTCTACTCTATGAAGGACAAATTCCAGGATTTGAGCCATCTTTAATTTGTTGTCTGCAAATGCTTTCAATTTGGACCAGTCTAAAATTTTGTCTTTTGGTAAAGACATAACAGTAGAAAAACCTACCTTGCAGCAAATTTGCTGGACAGCGGAGTATAGTGATTTATCTTTTATCCTCTCTGTAGATGACGTCCCATTCTCCTCTACATCTTCACAAATACCCTAAAAAAAACCCAAAATGATTCACAGTACTAGAATATCAACAGTAGTAAGCTAAACCATTAAAAACAAGAACAAAGATTGATGAATTACTACCTACGGCCCATCCGTCTATTTTGAAATCACTGTGGCAAAAGCAGAAATTCATCGGATACGATGTTGCATATATTCATTTGTGTATATCTTACAGGGATGTTTCAAAGTTTTTCTTGAGTGAAACACACGATTGTAAAATGTAGCTAGAACGAAGAAAGGTGAGCAGCAACAAGAATTTAATGAAATTCAGAAAATTATGCACTTACTGATTCAACGTGTACTAGGACACAGTTTTTGGAATCTGAATTCTAAATAGATTCATTGTTTTCTTTTAGTTTAATTTAACCATTTATTCGAAATTTAAATTATCAAAAAACTTAGAAACAAGTTGCAATGATGTTTAAAGGAAATGATGCTGCCACTTTTAATGCGGCCAATTAATATTGGTGATTTTTATCAGAATATTTATAGTAGCAGAGTAATTAAGGATAGTTGTTACCTCTTTTGTAGCCTTTAAAGCCTTCCTTGGTTTTTTCCTTGCATTTCTCTGTAAAACGTTAACATATGCAAACTCTAAAAGAGCACCAAACACAAAAAGTAAGCACACAAACATCCAAACATCAATGGCCTTGACGTATGATACGGGCGGAAGTGACTGTCGTATACCGGAACTTTGTGTTGTCATGGTGAGTACACACGTGACACCAAGTGATACACGTGCAGGTACGGCCTGTGCATCCACCCAAAACGATACCCATGACAAAATCACCAAAAGAACGCTGGGAATGAATACTTGCAGGAAGTAGAAGCCAACCTTTCTTTCCATATGAAGTTCTGCTTTTAATGACGAGAACTTGCCGGCTGGAATGAATAGAATAGATTGATTGAACTTCACTGTGGTTTTATGTCATCTTTTTTCAGCAAGATATCAATTTAGCACAAAGACCGACGGTTTTATGCTAAATACACATTTGAGGGTCGATAAAAAAAAAAAAATAGAGCAATAATGTAACCGTGACAATTTGGTCGATAGACCGAGTGGTTTCATTCATAACTCACAAACCTGGCTTTTGAACGACCAACCATGATAGAAAGAAGATTATTTCAATTCTAACATGACAAACACTTGATTGAAGGGAAACGAGTTCAAACAAAGTATACTAAAGCGGATGCAGATTAACTTCCTTGAGTCATCCATGGCAGGTCCAGTTACTAACCAGTCGGTAAATATATACGAGTATATAAAAAAATCAATATTTCAATGAAACTCTAGGCATCAAACACAACAGAAAATACACATCGTTTTATTTCCTTCCTTTCAAACGACAACGAAGAATAAAATATGTACATCATGTTAATGATAAGAATTGGAAACTGTCAAGATTGACGTTTCCGCTAATCGTCTAAGAGGAAGAAAAAAACACAAAAAATTACAGATATTTACCGTTTTTGATAAATCTTGACAATGATGAAACTATTTCAAAATTTGTTAGTAAACATATGTAAATTAATTGTCTTTTCATGTTGAAGATTAAAATCAAATTTGGCCGATGCTGCACTGGAAATGTGATTGGGAGAGGGTGAGGTAATTCTAACAGCGACTGTTTACATCACGTGACTTTCATTTAAAAAGTAAAAAATATTCGCGGATGGAGACATGGAACAGCCACGAATGATGTTGATTTTACCATACTTTTTTTTTTGTATTGTGTATATAGAGCCGAATTCGCATGTCACTTTGGAATTTGATTTTATATCCAAATATTCTCATTGACGAACGTTTTTATTCCTATGTCATATCAGATGGCCATATGAAGATTTCAAACAATCCAAAGAGAATTTCAGCCTTCGAATGTTGAGACAGAAATAGGCGAGGAATGCACTGACGAATATTCATCTAGTTTCATTCAAATTCTTTAGGATAATACTTACTCTGGTGTTTAATTGAAGATTTACTGATTGAGACATCGCTTGATAAAACAAATTGGGGCATTTCCACAGTGCTCATAGTGAAAGGGTTTTCCTTACGCCAGAACAGGTCGATGTTTTCTATTGTATATCCAACTGCAAAATAACATTGTATTACTTGTTGTTGTTGTCTAAAATAAGCCTTGGCAGAAATAAGATTGTGCTAGAATTAATAGATTGCGCAAGAACTACTTTAACTCCTGGAGACGACTCGCAATTTCCTTTTAAAACTTTGTGATAAAATCCTTCACATATGTCTCAAGTAAGAAATATTATAGAAACGGGAAGATATAGGGAAAAAATCGTAAGCATTGAAGTAAGTGTACAGGTTTACCTTACGAAGTCTTCTTTATAATTAAAAGATAGACGATTACCCATTTAAACAGTACTGCTATTGTAAAATTTTTATTATGGCTTTTTAATACTACTAGTATTAAAAAGGATCGATCATTCTAGAATGTTAACCGAGATTTAGCGGTCAAAAAGGGAATGAAAGGAATAGTTTCTTTTTACGATATTTGCAACAGATCTGTTGGAATAGGAACCCCTGGTCAAATAAGGCAACGGCGCCTCTTTGATGCACGATATGCAGCCAACATGCTAGGGCATGCAGATAACAGACTGCAGCACAGGACATTTATAAACTACTTCAATCTACATTCCTGTATACATTTAAATACTGGCACTCGTAATACAGCACTTTGCAATGATTGATCTCATCAGTATTTAGCAAAGTCTTGCCAACAAAGAGGTAGAAGCATGGCCTATATAGTTACTCACAACTTTGCATGATCAGTGGACACGTTTGTCTATCAAAGGGATATTTATGGAGCAGCATCGTACAGCTTAATGTCATAGCAACCCTGAAATAATGAAATAAAGTGAAATTTAAACACATATTTCACCAACTTACGTTTATCTCGATAAAGGATAAACGTTTGAAAGTTTGAAAGAAAGGAAAATATTTAGAGCCAGCTGGAAAGGATTGTAAAAAGATGGATATTAATTAGCTTGCGACAAGCAATTACTTTTGACCAACAATATTTTCAAAACCTTTCAACTGGAGGTGCGTAAGATGCTGTGGTTATATAGACATGGGTAAACCAAAACTACACACACACATGCTTTCCAAACAAGTTAAAACTTTTCCATAACAACACAGTCGATCTACTAAGCTGTCGAAATGACTTTAGTCATAAGTCGAAATGCATTTTTGTTATATCCAGATCGTAATTCCCTGTTCCTTGGTTTCTATATAGGCCTAGGCATGGCTTTAAAGGTAAATGAGAGTCGTTTGTGACTCAGGGTTTAGGGCGTTGGGTTGTCAGTCAGAAGACCTATAGTTCAGTTCCCTACGGTGGCGTTAGTCACGTGGAGTGACTTGTGAAAGGCATGATAGAGCATCAGCTAGGAACTAGTAAAACCTACCTAAGACATATATATAGGATCTGACATGAGTTGGTGTTTATGATAAAATTTTATTAAACGGGTCTAGTGAAAATCTTATTAAGCGAACCTTTGGCGAGCTTAATAACATTTTTTCTTGACGAGTTTAATAAAAAGAGGATAATCAACTGGTTGTGTGTGATATTAAAAATCTGTCAGTCGAATGGGGTGTGATGCGGTTGAAAAAAAACGAGTCCGAAGGACGAGTTTTTTAACCGCATCAAACCCCATTCGAGTGACAGATTTTTAATATCACACACAAACCGGTTGATTATCCTATTTATTACATTCCTAATTCACCCTTTGTTTGCTAATAATTATCAAGAACGGTGTACAGGACTTTTCTTTACAAACACATGATCCATTTTTGGCAGAAGCAGCTGACGCAACAGATGACGTAACGCTCGAGGATTCGCGCATAAGTGATGTCATCTATCTCTCCATTTGAAGGCATACATGGTTTTGCACTTTTACAATTTAAAAGCAGTTATATGAAATTAGGAGAATGAACTGTTAACCCTTTCCCACATGACAAGTTTAAGACTCTCCCAAATTAAAAACATCTCCAGATGACAAATACTAAATTGGTACAAAATAGATCTACCTTAGGTTTTCTGATATGATAGAAAACATTATGGAAAAAGGAAAAAATGCAGGTTGGTAGTTTTTTCTCGTTTTTCCAAGAGCTGTCTCCCACAAAAGCTATCTTCTTTTCTGGAAATGTTTTCAAAAGATTTCTCCCACAAGGTCGTTAACCCAAGATTGTTTGGAAAGACCGTACCGAAAATCTTTTCACTGCGCTATTGTTTACTAAAGATGTTTGAAGCAGAGCAGAAACATTAGACTACGAGCAATATAGGAAAAAAAGTAGTTCCGGCAAACATTCTAAAACTATATCATCACTAGTGATGATACCACATCATCAATAGTGACGTTATTCACTGTGAAAAACTGAAAAAATAATACAATGAGAAATCCCAGTAATTCACTGATAGGAATAAAATAAAAAAATATCTCAAATGCCAACGAATGACAGATTCTTTTTATCACATAACGATATTTCACGAATTTTAGATCAGAAGATCCAGAACCATCTATAGATGCACCCACGGTAATATTCATAAAAACCCATTCACTTCTGTGAAATACGTAGAAAATGACGTCAAAAATGACGTCACACAATTGTGACGTCAAACGTGTATAAGATAAGAAAATTCGGGTATATTACAGTGAAAACAAGGGAGGTGATGTGATAAATAAGTGAGTAGTTACCGCAATACGACTGTAATATTGTTGAAAGCTTTGTAATTCACCATTTAAACTACTAACCTCAAAAAGACTCCATGTCTCACCTCATACTGTAGACCACCGTCCCGTCCTTATAAATATGCATAAGTTGGTTGGTAGTTGTTACTGTATGTATAGTGGCTTTCTTCTCGTTCTCAAAGAATGTATCCGGTTGCCAGACATTCTCGATGTTTTTGGGATCCAACTCAAGTTTATCAAATATGGTACTGTTTTTGGTAAAGTCAAGCCGCTCGTCCCTCCACCACTGCCGCAGGAACATGTCGATGGAATAATCCTACAATACGAATAAGGAAAATGGTATAGGCTAACCATGCTAACAGATGGCATTACAATGGGACAATCCTGTCACACAGAAATAAAGGAGTTAAATAATTCTTCCACGCTAACAAACAATGTATACATGTACATCACAATCCTGCAACACAAGTATAGGATAATAAAATATTTTACTGATACTCCATGAGTTCAACTATTCGATTCGTTCAGCACCAAATATATAACAGCTGAAGTTACTGGTAAAAAATCCTGCTGGTCTACTGCATTTGACAGCTAGAAGAACAAGAAGTAGAAGTATTGGTAGTACAAGAAACTGTATTTTGTAGAGTGCTAAGCAGCAGTAGTAGTAGCGATAGAGGTAACATCAATAGAAGCAGCTGTATAAGTAGTTCCGTTCTCTAACGACAGAGAACCTTGACATCAAATTTTAGTTGAATATATAAGTACTATCTTCGATGTATTGCACGGATTCACAAAGAGAGAGAACTCTGGTAGTCTTAAACATGGATGTCAATCATTGTTTTCCGCATTAGCTTCTCAAAGCCTTAAACAAATCGGCAATAGACGACTTTGCGAATATCCATGTAAAATATTGATCATTGGCATGAAGTAAGAATCAATACCATAACACATGTGGAAAAACGTGGCAAAAGGAGAAATTGCACGTTACGAGCAATGTTTCCTCTAACTACATTTTTGAAACAGGTAAAAAGAGTCGGCTAAAAGCAATAATGAATTAAAGAAACGCATGTAGACATTACATATATTTACACTTAATTCTTGTAATGCAATGTAAATTAAATGGACACTGTCAACCAGTACTACAGATGCGTTTCGTGCAATTTTAGATGTGCTTCTGTCTGAATATTGGGCGGAGGAGCAACCAATGTATATCTAAGATCAGAATGCACACACCATGCTGTCTGATCTTGATCTGTGTTGCCCACAATAGCAAGTGAACCAGGGTTGAGGGCTCCAGGCGTCAAAATGAACATTTTTAGCAAACAAAATCGGGTTTTAACCGTCCTTTATCGGAAAACAGAGCTCACCTTGTCTGACTGTAGACATTCTGTGCAGTCTGATCTTGATATACACTGTCTGCATAAAGACACTGAATAACACAAATATGTCGCACCTAGCAGCCTAAGAGTTGAAATGATAACTACTTATATACATACCATGGTTGATTCACTAATGGAATGCATGTCGTGGATAGTTATCTGAATACTGACTTCTGTCGCATTGTCTATAATCGGGGAAAAGAGAAAGAAAGAAACATGGCAAGAAGACCAATTTAATGATTAACTCTGGGCGCGATCAGGGCTTATTACGGACGACATAGATAAAGATTAGACTGCACAGTACGTGCAGTCTGATCTTGAATCTATACCGTCCGTTTATTCAGTCGAGGCTATAAGGTAAACTTTGCAGCCCCTGAACCATAGATCTAGATAAAAATACTTCTTGCGAGCTTGGCACTTCTCCTATCGTAATATTTTATTTCTTTTTGAAGAGTCATGCTCTGTGAAAATGGGGTTAATACATCTGCGAAAAGTATCGACCAAGGTCAGCCTGCGCGGACTACGCAGGCTGACCTAGGTCGAAACTTTTCGCTTCTGGTAAATATTCTGCATGTCATAGGACCGGTCTACCTCTGGATTCAGCCGGCTGTTGGACAAAAAAATGGATTTTTATGGATCAATAAAACGGTGATGTATTGCTTGTAATCATGCATCACAGAGATGCATTAAATCTCCTTTTCACGGAGCATGGTTGAAATGTTTTGTGTCGCCAGACCAAAATGAAGTTGTTCGCGGCAAGCAATAAGGAAATTACTACATTATTTATTTTCCTTGTCTCATTTTATTTATTTACACCGAGATTTTTACAGCAGGAAGGTATTATAGACAGGTAAACAGGTAAGCGGGAAGGAAGCAATTAATTTATTTCCCATTACAACAATCCTGATAGACAATAAAATTAATAAACAACTTTCAGACGAGAAAAAGACTGGCGCAAATATTACAGTGTCCAGGCTGACTCAACTCTGTACCAAAAAAAGAGAATTTTAGACTGGTCCAAAGGAAAAGCATTTGCAGATGACATATTAAAAGTGCTAAACAACATATACTAGTATCTAAGATCAGAATGCACGTACTGTGCAATCGGATCTTGATCTATATTATCCGCATTAGCAAATGAATCCAGGTTCAGAGCTACAGGGGTCAAACGGCTAGGTGAGTGTACATCCCAAAAGGGTGGAAAACATTGTGGGAAAAGGAAAAAAAATGCTTGCAATCAGCATTTTCTTCTTTTCCCAAAATGTTTTCAAAGGCCCTTTTCCTGATGACTGGGATTATATGAGAAAGGATATAAATAGAATATGTACTTCAAAGAAACATACAATATTGGTTAAAAATCAGACTAGCTTTTGTGAAGACTGATCTTGATCTACAATGGCCGCCAGTCAACTTAAGATGTGAAAGGCTTTCTGCGTATTAACGATCTCTATTGCAATGCAATTAATGAATAGAACCCAATTTAAATGTAATCGATAAATCGAGAGATGTTCATTGTTTCAGATTTGCAGAGGAACCATTTATAACTTAAAAATAAAAGATATATTACTTAAAAATGTTTTTGTGTGTGTCTGTGTTTCATTGTAGGATACGCCACATTTAATCCATTATTTTAGCTTAGTTTTCAGCACTTAAAGGTCAACATAAACCCTTAATCTGCTGAGCGCTTTTGCGAACAGTGTAGATCAAGATCACAAAACGTGCAGTCTGATCTTGGATCTACGCTGTCCGGTACGGTGTTTTTTTCCTGGTGAAATCAACTTTGAAATTGCAATATTTAGGGTTGTACTACTGAGTGGAAATTTTTGTTTCATTTGTTTAACAGCTTAAGAACTAAAGGCGTCTTACGCACAGTGAAGGTTAAGATTAGACAACTAAATCATACAGTCTGATCTGAGACCGCCACTGTTGGATATTGATTGATATAATTATACAGACCAGATCAGTTTTTGTTCTAATTTACAGTACCAAGGTCGTGTTTATTTCACTTATCTAGCACACTAAGGATTAAACCAGAATCTTATGCAGACGATGCTTTGGGTCCTGCAACTCACAACCGTTCTGAAACAATGTGGCAAAAGGAGAGATTTCTACTAATGAGCACTTTCTCCTTTTTCAATAGTGATTTAACAAGTACTGTATTTGTGCCCTGAATTTTCTTTAATGTAGATTATCAACTTGTATTCAAAAAGGTTGATTTAAAGGTCATTTGTGGCAATTTTGTATTATAAGTTAATGAGTTCAATTGTAAAGTATATACCAAAGTAATCGAATCAATACGTTTAGACTAAATCATGAACTTTTATTAATATTTTTATTGACACTGCCAGACACAGATTCCGTTAAGTTTATTGGCGATATAACTCTTTGCCACACAATCACGTTTTTTTTAACACTGTGGAGAAAGCAGAAAATGCTGCTAGCCACATAGTTTTCACCATTTCCAAAATTTAATCCCTTCGTTTGAATGACAATAATTATTACCGTTTGCAAAAAATAAATCACATCTTTTAAACGACATTAATTTTTTTCATTTGCAAATGCTTTTCAACTGGACAGGTCCAAAAGTTTGCCGTTTCGTGAAAAGCGAATGTAGATTATACGACTTAAACAAGTGATACGTGTAGAAGAACGGAGAGGTAAGACAAGGATCACACTGCACGTGTGTATAATTATGTTGATCTTTATCTCCACATTTGACGAAAAGTAGTCATTGTCAATTATAAGATCTTAGGGTCTAGGATTCACGTAAAACAACAGTTACCTTTATTGAAGTCTGGAACAATATTTGCATCATATCTTGACTTGTCAATCAAAAAGGAAATGATCTCCTGTCTGTAAAGACATCACAAATAATGATTTAGAAACAATTTATGCCCATTTTCTCCACATTATTTCAGTCAAATAGCGGCACCCTTTTTTATGCCTCTACAGTCATCTCGCGGCACTAGAGACGTGACATTCTATGGTTGCCTTAGGGTATACATGGGAATAGACATAACCGGTAGGTTTTAGAATTAACCTTTTACTACACAATCCCGAGTTTTAACGTGCCTGAAAAAAAAAGTTTTTGAAAAGATTGTGGGAAAAAGAAAAAAAATGGTGGTAACCACCATTTCTCTTTTCCCACAATGTTTTCTACCATTACAAAGATTCAGTATTAATTATCTTTTTATTAAGTTGAGTCACATCTAAAACGTTGTCTACAAATGCTTTCAGTATATGGATAAGTCTACATTTTTGTCGTGTGGTAAAGAGCTCAGGGTACGAAAGATAGCTATTTGGCATTTCGGAAAGTGTAGATCAAGATCAGACTGCACGCAGATTGCAGTCTCATCCACAATATACGCATTTCAAAAACGAGTGAGATATTTTTTGTCAAATACGGCCTAACAAGGGTCTGCAATGATTAGTCTTTTCCGCTGAACATAAAAGTATACTGAACAAAAAAAGAAGTAAAGGAAATTGTGTTTGAGGGGCTGTGACAAAAGATCTAGAACGTTCTGAGAATTTTGAATTTCACAGTGTTATTTTGCATCCATTTTTCTTTAACAGGATGCTTTGTTTGAGTTGATAGCACCAATAGCGATTTAAATAATCACTGTCAAAGTTGACTGGTCTTCCAGTCATTTTTCGCAAAATTGCAATATTGATTGATTTTAGTAAGAGTGTCACTGTAGAGTCTCACCCAAAATGGCCTTTTTAAAATTGGCCCTCAGGCTATTCATTTATCTCAGATAATTTGAACAATATTTTCCAGACTGAGCTGACATTTCAATTTTCAGATCGGTTCAGTATCTCCATTGCTATCGTCTAGAATCGTCCAAGATTCTTTTTTAAGAACAATGTTGTTCTCATTGACTTGCCAGCGCGCTCACCAGACGCATCTCCCTTTGAACAGGTGTAGAGACATTCTGGGACCAAGAGTTCGACTCAGAATACTGGCACCACCTCCAGGCTTTTGCTGTGGCGCCACAGGAGGAATGAAGACTGGTTCCTCAGCTCCAAATCGCCAGAATTATTCAGGGTGTGCGACAACACTGCAAGTCTTTATTTGTCATTGAAGAGGACACACTCATTACTGCAGGGATATTTTGAACATTCCCATCTTCCATACATGATATTTCAGGCTATCATGAGAAGGGACTCACGTAAATTTCATGTGACATTCAAAGGAATTGAATTTTAAGTTATAAAAACTTACAGCATAATAATGACTGTTTTGCATGAAAAGATGGAATACTCTGTAGACACTTATTTTGCGAAAAATGACTTTAGTTTAAACATATTTATTTTACATCGATTGAGAAACAAGTTCTAACAACTTATACTAATCTCTCTCGATTCTGCTTCCTGGAAACTACACCAGTACTCTCGCCGAATGTGTGGGCCAATGAAAGATCCCAAAGTGGACACCCGCTCCCGGGTATCGAACTCGTGACCTCATGGTTACGAAGCCGACCCGCTACCTCACAACCACGGACACCACAAATGACTTTGACCCCTGGGTTACTTGACACAGTGCCACAACAGCGATATTAGTGCTGTCAAGCTAAAGGAAACTTTTTTTTTTTTTCACGCGATTAATAATGTCTCTTACAAAATTAATAAAGATTGAATGATTGTCTGTTTGGTAATCTTTTGTTCCATGGTTTTCTGAGATTTCCTGAACTTTTTTTGATGAGTATATATTTTACCCATTCAGCAGTTTAATGATTACCTCTTTACTAAACAAAGAAATTTTAAAGAGGCCCTTATACTCATTTTCAGCCAGTTTTAACTCATTTTGTCTTTATTTTATCAAACTATAGTCATTCTTATATCTTCATGCCAAATATTGCGCCTGACGGTTGCCAGATTGCTTAGATTACGGTCGATAGAAAATGCATTTCGCTGAGTTGCGGCCTTCCATGTAAACAGACTCGTCGTTTCCGGTTTTTGACTCGAAGATTTTCGATATATCCGTTATACATTCGGGTAGATTCGTATGATGATCATGCATTCTGTCACGTGACTATATTTGACCTTCGCCCTGCGCCTTATGAGGTAAACAAAGGAAAATAAAGGCTTCCCTATTGCAGCCTCGATTTTCAGACAGAGGTCGCGGCCTATATGCAAATTACACCGTATCCGACTCTAGGCGGAAACCAACGATAAATTTCCGTGACGCCCCGCCATTGTTTACAGCTTCGATCGTCAGCCAGTTTTCTTCTGACCAATGTTCGGTTTCTAATACAAATCTCCGTGTTTCTTTTTTTCAATTACACATTATATATGCCAGTAATTTATCCATGTTTACACATTGGACTGATTTCTGTACCATTCTAAATTGTTTGAAATTTAACAGTATTTTTGCTCACCGGCTGTAGACGGGCATCTTTAAACTTGAAACCATATGCAGACGATGAATCTATAATTCCATAGCTCTAATGAATGATTTCTGTCTTGAAATGGTAGAAAAAATGGTGAAAAAAGTAGAAAATGCTGGTTACCAGCATTTTCTTCTTTTTTCACCATGTTTTCAAAAGCTTTCTTTCTCAGGCTCATCAAAAGTTGAGATTTTTTGGTAGAGAGTTAAGTCGGTGACAAAAAAACATGCAAGGCTATGTCAGTATGGATAAGGTGCTTTCAAAGTATCGAAAAGGCTTCTCGCTCTGTGTGATCGGATCTTGATCTCACCATTACAATTCGCACGTTACCCTTAACCTTCTAAATAAGTTAAATGAAACTTTCCAGCCAATAGTTAAAAACCCAAATATTGAAATGTCAAGGTCATGGGGGGGGGGGAATATGTCCTTTTCGGACAGTGTAGATCAAAGAGCAGCCTGCACGTTCTATGCAGTCTGATCTTCATCTACAATGGATGCAAAAGAGCCTTGAGTCGCGCTTAACGGCCTAAGGCTTGAATTTGGTCATAATTTTATATGAATTGATATGAAAGATACGTTTAGATATATCGGTGTAAGCAAAAAATGTGGAACACTGAGATAAACGCCCGGTACGAGCGATTTCTCTGGTTTAACAATGTTTTCAACATATATGAGCCAAGCTCTGTGATAAGGAGATGTAATACATCTGCAAAAAGTATTGATCCATGTCAGCCTGCCCAATCCGTGCAGGCTGACATGAATCAAGACTTTTGCTACTGGTCAACTGTGTACACGTCTAAGGAACAGTCTATCTCATGATTCAATCTGTTGTTACAGATACTGGATTTTATGGGTCCATAGTTATGTTGTGTCTCGCTTGGCAAAATGAATTACAGAGATACATTTAACCCTCTTTTGCCAGAGCACGACTCATATCTCTTGAAGATACGTAGTATATTCATGTCTTAATGATACTATCATCAAGATAAAAATCTGCAGTACAGTTCTCCCAGCAATGCTTCACTTCATTGTTTGGTATCCAGCCAAATGGTAAACTCAGTACATCAAATTGCATAACACCCAACTGCATCATAGCAGAAAACACAGGGAAAGATAGATACACATAATTAACACTTTACCAGTGGACCAGAGACACAGTTTTAGACTGGACCATAATGAAAACATATGCGGACGATAAATCAAATGATGCGCAAATGATGTGTGAGAAAAGGAGAAAATGCTGGTTACCAGTATTTTCTCCTTTTCACAAAATGTTTTCAAATGCCTTCTTTTTGGGTAGTTGAAACACGGGACTGATTCGTAACGTTTGGTAATGGGTTAAAAACAAGTATTTTGTTATCCCCCGCGGAAGGAGGAGGGATATAGTTTAAGCGTTGTCCGTCCGTCCGTCCTTCCGTCCGTGTGTCCGTCCGTCCGTCCGTGAGAATATCTCCAATACCGTTGGACGGAATTTCGTGAAACTTCATACGTGTGTACAGTAACCCATTCCGCCGATATACTTTTTTTTCTTTTTTTTTTGATTCGATGAAAAATGGCCAATTGGGAGCGATTTTAAGTTACGCGGTTAAGTAAATTTTTCGGCGGGGGATATCATTTCAACGAATTTGCTTGTTTGTTTTGTTTTTAAACGCTTTTCTCCACAATTTCTTAGTTATTATACTGCGAAAGCTCACCTACTTATGTCATTCAGGACTGTGTTCTACCGGCATAAAGAGATTGATTACGTGAAGTGCATTTTTATAAGTGTCCTTGTCAATGTTACCAAAGATCGATTAAGTTACCAAATAAAAAGATACTTTTGAGACTTTTGCCCAGCTTCTAAAGTCACCATCGCGGCCCTGCAGACGTTTTACAATTTGCCCTTAGACACATACCCCCAACCGCCCCACCCCAAACAAATTTGCAGCAGACGAGTTAAAGCATCATTGTAAAAAAGCGTTTATAAAACACGTTTATCAGTTAGTAGAAGTGAAATATTGTGGTAAAGGGGGAAATTACGAGTAGCTGCAAGACGAATAAAAAAGAAAATACATATGCCAGATGTAATTGAGGAATTAACAATATAATTAACTCATGGAAGTGAAGAATACATGAAACATATGAGGCATGCTCTGTGAAAAGGGGGCTTTATGCATTCGCAAAAAGTATCGAGCAAAAAGTATCGACCCTGGTCAGCCTGCGCAGTCCGTGCAGTCTGCGCAGGGCCGAAATTTTGCTATCGGTCAATTTTCTGCATCTCCAAAGACCATTCTACCTCAGGATACAGCCGGATGTTGGACAAAATGGGTTTTATCGATCCATAATAATGTAAAAATGGCTTGCTTGCTTGTAAAATGCATCACGGAGTTGCATTAAGCCCCGTTTTGTCAAAGCATAGCTCACATATATTCTTACCTGGAAACGTTCTTAGCGTCTTGTCCGTGATTCACTACCACTTCATAAGCAAGTATGCTGATAAAGATACGCCACATTTTTTATCTAGAACTTATTTCGATCTGTAAGTATAACCAAGAAGCATATCAAAGTAGCTATTTCAATTACAACTAGACAACGCTTGATCAGTCTCTTTAATTAATTACCTCCTGATGATTATCTTGATTTTTTTTTTTGAGTCTTGCACTTGACCATATTTATAAACATTGTGTCAAAAGGAGATGTTGTGCGCAAGGAGCATTTTCTCTTTTTGCCAATCTGGTATCACACATATTCATGTGCATGTGTGCATGATTTTACCTAAAATTATTCTGAATATCCACGTTTTGCAAAGAAACTTTTAAAATGATTGCGTAAGACTTTTCTTTTTTTTTTAAGTCTTCAAATGCACTTTCTACAAATGTGAGGAAGATTGCTTTGAACGAATTGTAGAAAAAAAGAGACAATGCTAAAAAGCAGCAATTTCTCCTTTTCATACCTGATTTGTTACCCTGCTAAAGACATTATCATTTGGGTCTTATATCATCAGTCGTCTGCAATGGCTTCAATTTGAAGAAAAAAAATTTGTCGCATGGTATATAATATGGCTTGCAACACGCGAAAAGGGGCACTCGGACATTTGCGTAAAGTGTCGTCTCGGATCAGCCTGCGCAGTAAGCGCAGGCTAATCCGAGACGGCACTTTACGACTACATTAGATTTGGTGCTACAGTAGACTTGCACAAAACAGAAAATTACATAAAAACGGAAAGTGTCGTCTCGGATTAGCCTGCGCCGACTGCGCAGGCTGATCCGAGACGACACTTTACGCAAATGTCCGAATGTCCCTTTTCGCGTGTTGCAGGCCATATATTACACTAGTATACCATACGAATATAAACGTATGGAGCACCATTTACATGAAACTTTTTTTTTTCTTTTCACTTAGAATTTAGCCTACTCTTTGTTCAATGTTAAGGATGCGTTATACCTCAAATGCAAAATACATCACAAGTCAACAAAGTTAATTGTAAGCATCAGTCGCAATGCTCGGACTTCAGTAAATGTCTTCTGTGGAAAAAAAAAAGGGATAATTCTGAATACCAGTATTTTCCTCTTTTCACATCTGGTTTTCTTACCTTATTAAGGACATTCCCATCATTTTATCCACATATCATCAGTTATCTGCAAATGCTTTCAATTAAAACAAGACATACAGCTCACTATTTCACCCAGGCGTTAGCCAGCTGCCTTTATTACTCGTACAAGGCTCATTACATGTCAAGTGCAAGGAGCATCACATATCACAAAAGCATAACTACAATCGTCAGACGCCATGCTTGGTATTCAATAAAAGTCCGGGATAGTTTGTAAACATGTTTGTAATCAGAGAGAGAGAGAGAAGAAGATGTGTGTGTGTGTGTGTGTGAGAGAGAGAGAGAGAGAGAGAGAGAGAGAGATGCTATCTAAAATTGATGGAGACCTCTGTCATTGGTAATTTTGGATATATGGATGTATTAGATATTGAACGAAATATACCGGCCTAGTAAACCATTTAACTCTTTCAGCCCCAAAGATTTAAACTCGACCTCTTTTGACGGCTGAAAATACAGTCAGCTGAAACTAATTAAGAGTTTACTCGTATAGGCTTGACTAAAAAATCGGACGGTGTAGATCCAAGAGACAGCATGTTCTGTGCAGTCCGAACTTGATCAATGCCGTCCACAAAAGCCCTCGCCTTCGCCTGTTGCACTGAAAGGGTCCATGAGATGCTTTCTAACTGCAAAGTCAACATTCAGTCTTTTATTACATTCCTCTTTTGGTGCATAAAATACAAAGAGAGAAATACTGTCTGTGTACTTCCAGTACTTTGAATTTGTAATGTTCCCATTAAACTCTTAAGTGCTGAACCTAGATGTGTTACACAACTTTCACGGACAGTGTAGATCAAGATCAGGTTGCAAAGAAGGAGCAGTCTAATTTTGGACCTACAAAGTTCCCTACTTTGCCAGATTTTGTGACAAAACAGTCTTGCAGCTGCAATATAGGCAGCATTTGTTCTGACTTGGAACGTTTGTTTTATTTATTAAAGACCCAATAGCTGCCAAAAGGAAACGATGCGGGCGATAAGCGCTAAAAGAGCAAACTGTTTATTTCCCCTATTACCTTTTATGGGTATGAAAGTTACAAAGCTATGTATGTCATACATAAACTGTATGTGCTTTCACGCAAAGGGTAGCTAATCACAACAACAAAGCATATCACGTCAACCATTTGGACATTTTACCTTTCAGATAATCAATTTATCTGGCTTTATTGAGCCTTTCAACCATTATTCATAAGACATGTTATAGTGATAAACTCTTTTGCGCAAATGGCGATCTTATTAATTGAACCATACTGTGGCAAAAAGGGGTTTAATGCATCTTCTTGATGTATTATACCGAGCAAATCATCATGTAATTATGATTCCATAACATCCATTTTGTCTAACAACCGGTTGAACTCTGAGGTAGAATGGTCCTTAGACATGCAGAAAATTTACTAAAAGCAAACATTGTCGACATAGATCAGCCCGGCTCAATACTTTTTGTAGATGCATTAAACCTACTTTTCACCGAGAATGGCTCATATTTTTTACAGGACGTGCAGTCTCTGATCTTTGAACCACACCATTCGCTATGTAGAAGATAAACTCTGGGTCATAGTCATATTCAAATCCATCGGAAAATCTAATTTTTGACCTCGAAATATGTCTATTGGCAACGAAATATTTGAAGTGAAAAGCACATTAAATGTCAACATAACAGATGGCCTACCTCAAATATCATTCGTAGATTCCAGTAAATGCCAAATCTAGTCTGAATCCAGCAAGGAATGTCATCTAAAATTTACAGACATCGACTTTTTGTAACCATTAACCCTTTATTAAACAATCCCGACTTTTAACAACCCTGAGAAAGAAGCCATTAGAAAACATTGTGGGAAAAGGAGAAAATGCTGGTTACCAGCATTTTCACCTTTTCCCACAGTGTTTTCTACCCTTCCCAAAACAAATTAAAATTCTTTAGTCTCTCATATTTTGTCGTCTGCAAATGCTTTCAATTTGGACTGACTCTAAAATTTTGTCGTTTGGTACAATGAACCGATAGTAATAAAAGCACATATTGACACAAGTTCTTTCCATTGACATGGCAAACAGACTTTAATTAAAGCGATGTCGTATGACTGTAGTAACCGTTTACCAAACTTGTGACAACCCCGTGTTTAGATGACCCAGATGAAGAAAGCTTCTGAAAACATTGTGGTGAAAAGGAGAAAATGCTGGTTCTCCTTTTCACAAAAGGTTTTTAGCCTTCAGAGATAAATCCCACCAGGGCCCAAGACTTGAGTAAAGCGTAATTATCTATGAGATAACTGCATTATTGCACAAGCCGCTTTACCATACCTGCCATAAAACCATACTGATTAACAATTACAAATTTTCCAACGGGCATTCCTTCTGAAGGAAAGGAAAATAACCTTCAAATATAATTTTTCAACAATCTGAAAAAGAAATGTCGTGAAACGAGTAATTGCCTGGTAAAGCAATATTCCATTGCAAGAGCTTAAAACCACGTACGAATACATGTATATGTTCAACAATGGGTTACATAATTGATCATCAGTATTGCAGTTATTTTGGGTGCAAAATTTACTTGCTCCCGAAATATCATAAACCTTTCCAGCAGGTAAACACCACGCTGTTTTCTCAATGAATTTTCACCGAGCGTTTCCATACGCCAATTGCACGACTTTTTTCCCTCTATGAATAGTCACCATGCAGGCCGATATTGCACAGGTATACTATTTGACACCTAAATAAAAAAAAAAAGAGAAAAGTGAAAATACGGACCTGAAGACGCGCATTCATTTATCCTTGTATTGTCAAACTGGAATTTCGACTAATAGATCTTTTTTTTCCATAGTCCGAATTATTGTTTTTCAAACTACGTAAAAACTCTAATATCATGTCAACGTCCTCTCCCAAATCACCGACGTTTAACCATTATTTAGTTATATTGAATCAGTCGATTCCGTGACACTCATTTCCTATACAGAAGATCTATATCATTTACAATCTTCCAAAATATGTAT
This sequence comes from Hippopus hippopus, assembly GCA_946811185.2. Lineage (NCBI taxonomy): Eukaryota > Metazoa > Mollusca > Bivalvia > Cardiida > Cardiidae > Hippopus > Hippopus hippopus. The sequence goes on along the minus strand of OX328100.1, from coordinate 27,212,125 downwards.
ACACACACAATAAATGATTGAGCGGTGCTCCGGCAAAAGAGGGTTAAATTCATCTTCTCAATGCATGGTATCATGTAAGTGTCGCATTATATGGATCCGTCATGTCTGAAAAGTCGCTGAATCATGAGGTAGAATGGTCCTTTGATATGCAGAAAATCTACCACTAGCAAAGAGTTTTGATCCAGGTCTGCCGGCGCAGTCTGCGCAGGCTGACCTGGGTCGATAATTTTTGAAGACGCATTTAACCACCTTTTCACAGAACAAGATTCATATATAAAAGTAGGGCATCCAGTTCCTCGGCACTCGTTAAAAACAACTCATCATTTACAGTCTTCAAACTTTTTACACAAAATGAATGTTTAACCCTTTACCAAACGACAAAATTTTAGACTGGTCCAAATTGAAAGCACTTGCAGACGACAAAATAAACGTAACTCAAAAATTGAAATTTGTTTCCAGCAGGGTAGAAAACATTGTGGGAAAAGGAGAAAATGCTGGTTACCAGCATTTTCTCCTTTTCCCACAATGTTTTCAAAAGGCTTCTATCTCAGGGTCGTAAAAACCAGGGATTGTTTGGTAAAGGGTTAAACCTTTTGTTCAATAAAAGTATCATTGAACAAGTTATTACCGATACATAAAAGATAATCAAATACACAACTTCTTTCACAACCTACAACCGAATTCCATTCTTTTTCTTGTTTGACAGATCGATTACAGAAATACAGTCACTCAAGTCAAAACCGCGTTAACACTTCAAATATCACAAAACTGCTTATGCGTAACAATAAAAGTCCAAGACATTTGGGCTTTGCTCTGTAATAGGGGGTTTAAAGCATCTGCAAAAACTTTTGACCCATGTCAGCCTGCGCAGTCTGCGTAGGCTGACCTGGGTCGCAACTTTTTGCTATTTGTAAATTTTCTGCAAGTCAAAGGACCATTCTACCTCTGGATTCAGTTGGTTGCTTGACAAAATGAATTTTATGGATCCATACTTATGTGATGACTTGCTTGGTATAATTCATCACAGGGATACATTAAACCCCTTTCTACCAGAGCATGGCTCATTTTAATTTCAAATTTGGTCAAACTATTTCATATGATATCGTCCAGTGCAGCTCAAAGATCAGAATATAGTTACCAGTAGTATGTTATAAATCCTCACTATTGGTAAATGCAAACACGTGAACTTGTCAACTCGAAGCTGTGCTATCTTCTCTCTCTCATCGTTTCGATATTGTTAACTGTATAATATTTGCTCTATATGCAAATAGTATGAGCCGTATCTTTTTCCAATATCTAACTTAGATTTTCCTATTTTACAGTGATCTGAGACCAGAGAACTTTGTATAGTCAAAGGACTGAAGTGGCGATAAGTCGGTTGTATATACAGTTTGTAGTGTAGAGACACGAAGACAAACCAAAAGAGATACGGATGTAAGGAGAATCAAAGAAAAAAGCCAGGTTTCGTATTCACAAACGATTCTTAATTTCATTCTCAGTCTTATTTTAGATTTAGAAAGGAACACAACTTTTGATTGGCTAAACCGTTTGGTTTAGCCAATCAAAAGTTGTGTTACTTTCAAATCAAGAAAATTCTTGAGAACAAGATTAAGAATGTTTTTGAGAATGGTTGGTGAATACGGTCCCACATCAACAGATAGAGATAGGCAGGTAGAAACAGTCAGGAGCATGGCGTCTTTCGATAAAATTCAACAATGCTGTTCCTTAAGCGATCAAAGAATGGTTGATTTTGTCATTGATATAGATAACTTTTATGTGAGTCTAAGCAATTGAATAAAATCACATCATTTTAAATTCCTTTTGTGACATGCGATCAAATAAATGTATGTAAAATTTGGGACTTATTTTAAGCCTCCTCGAACAAGCCAAAGGACGACTCAGTTCTTTTCTTCCGTCGTAAATGCAACGCTTAAGGAAAAGAATAAAGTCGATTGTTGGTCAAAGAAGCCATCGAACCACAGGGATTTGTTTACTTTGTCCTCGTAAAAGACTTTGGAGACCCTTTTTTGGTTTCTTTTTTTGACGTAATATCCGCACAAAAAGTGCAGTAACGGTGAACTTCATGTTTGTCAATAATCACGGAAATACTTTTGTCTAAAATGTGAAAAAAAAGTTTTCAAAATATTCAGGGGGCTAACATTTGTTTAGCTAGCTTGTGAAGCCAGACGTCACAAACAATTTCAAGCGGTATAGAGTATGGAGCAGGCGGAAAGAGAAGATCTAGCGATTACGACAGGTTGCAAATATAATGCAAACATTTGTTGATCGCTCCATCCTGATTTAAATACTATGCAGTAAACAATTTAATGCGCGTGTTTTTGTTATTGTAATTAAGATTTCTCTACTTTGAAAACGTCGCCGTGGGGGTGGTCATCTACAATGCGTATTAGGAGTAGTATTTTCGTCAGGTTTTCATTTATTTGAATTCTTCGGATCGAATCTCAGTTGCAAGTAAATATCTGTTTTCATGTATAGATTGAAATGATTTCTTTGATGATATTGTCAAAGGTGTTCACACTTTTACTGTATTTACACGGTTTGTGGAATTTTAGAAGGACGGCAATTATAAAGAGAGATTTTATTAAAATGTAAAAATCTTCAACATTTGCTGAAACAGCTAACGATAAAGGTCTGTATAATATAATCATAATGGGTGACCTGTTACTGTTTAATGGGTGACCTGTTGCTGTTCACGAGAGGTTGGCATCATCTCCTCATACTCTCTGTCAGATTCCTAATTATCCATTGAAAAGTATTGTTTCATTCTTGAATAGGCAAAACGCCCAGTTCCAGAATATTTCTTGGTTGAATCTGACTGGTGAAATTCGAACCTACAACTCATGTCACATTATGCTCCGTGGTATTGTGCTGGGAATCCATAACTGCACTGCCTTCCTGTTGTAGATGCATGTCCACTTGCACAACGTGGGCAGTAATAGGGACGACCATTATTATCAATTAAAATAACCTCATCACCTACTCCAACAGTCAAAACCAGAACCTGGGTACCCAAAAACATACTCTTTGTACTGCTTGGCAGTCACTGTACCCTTATCTTGAAAGGACAGCGGTCTAGTTACAAAGTACGTCCGGTCCAGTTGATTTCGTCCCTAGACCATAACGAATACAATCTCATAGCTGTCTTGTTTAGCAGTTCTGGTCACATGGAATCTCTCCCCTGCCACATCCCAGCACTTCTGGCTGCAAAGTCTAGGCTTTGCAGCCAAACTCATATTGCAGCAAGCAGTGGTTCAAAGAATGCGTAAATACTGGTCTTCTCGACCGAGGACCACTGTCGTGCAACCATGTGCGGATGGCTTGCGTAAATACGTTGACCCCGCATGCATTCTGACGGTCGGTGCGAAGCTGGGTGATTGTCGCTCAACAGATAGTGCAATACTGGTGACCAAAAAAAGAATCTTCAGCAGCAGATACATGTATATAAATTTCTGTTAGAAATCCCAAAATATGTCTTCTCATTCTGAAACCAGTCTGTCTGTTTCTCTACTAACTATGCACCCATGCTGGGCGTGTTGCACAAAAAGAAAAAAAAATGTTTCTACATTTCTATTCTAATGAGCTTTCAACATTAAAGCTTTTAGGGAAGAACGTAAGGCACATTTCTCCTTGGGTCCCTAGTTATTCCCTTTAGCTTAAGTTCTGTAAACAGCGTTCTTTCGAAACTAGTTCACTGGTGTCAATATGCAGTGAGGAAAAACAAAACCCAAAAGATGATGTTTTTATGCTGCAACGACTTCAAGAGAAAAATATACATTTAAAACATATCTGATTAAAACAACCTACAATGAAAATATATGGCATCTGAGAAATCATTTCTAGTGTATCCATAACTGTGTGTCAAAGTCTAATACCGTACAAAAATGACCCTAAGTTGTTTTCACCATAGTATTATCTAATCCTTCAGTCTAGTCTTATTAACTGTTGATACCTTAATTGGTTTATGTTGGAGAATTCCACGTAATGATTGTAAAAACGAGGAACCTGCATCAGACCATTACCGTGGACAGACTCGATCTGTGCAAATTTGGCAGTGAAGTGCTACATCCCGATAGGACCATCATGAGTCCTTCTACAGTCTTAACTGTACAGTAAACATATTGGCGCCGAGAAGACTGCATTTTTGTATCGAACAGATGACGGTTGTCTGGGATAGACATAGTCTAAACCACGTTCTTTGGTGACGGAAGAATCGAATTACTGTCATCAGTCGATGAAAATAATTTAACCGAATAATCTACCTAGCTCGAATCTTTGATTAGTTGCCTTGTGTTGTACTACTGACTAAAACCGTACTCTTCATTTTTCAACCACTCGAAATACTGTCCTAATTCTAAATTTTAAGACTAGCCATCTTATTGGCTGAGACCTTCTGTCTCAGCCAATGGAATGGCTAGTCTCGAAATTTAAAATCTGTATCTGAATCGACCGTAGAATGACTAAAGAATGTGACCCCTGGTCAAAGCACTGTAAACTCACAAGAACAAGAAAGTAGGAACTAATCATAAAAAATAAACGAGAAATGAGCACTCCACACCATGTAAAAGAAAAATCCCTGGACGTCCGATACATGTATCTCTGATGATAAATGATGTAACGGTTGTCTCCCTCCCTCCCTTGTGTATTCCGTTGTGTTTCTAGTGAAAGGTTACACTACATTGAGCTGTAATGTCTGTTACATTTTTATGCTTCCAGTTAATAAAGATAACGTTACATATCAGCCATTAATGGTTTCCATTCTTCATACAAAAACATTTTTATTTGTCAGCCAAAGTACATTTATGTTGTGTTTACCCCATATGAGACTCTTTTTAAATCATTTATTTTAAAGTTAGATACAAGACATGCTCTGTGAACAGGGTGTTTAATGCATCTGCAAAAAGTGTTGACTTATGTCAGGCTGAGCACTGCCCTGTGAAAAGGGGATTTAATGCATTTGCAAGAGGTATCGACCAGGTCAGCCTGCGCAGACCTGGGTCAAAACGTTTTGCTTTTGGTAATTTTTTTGCATGTCAAAGGACCAGATTACCTCATTATTAAGTCGGTTGTTAGACGAAATAAATCTTTTGGGTCCATTATGATGTGAAAACTTGCTCGATTTATGAATCACGGGGATGCATTCAGCCCCTTACTAAAAGCTTTTTCATTTCCTCTGGTTGCATGCCAGAGTAACCGTTTTGTAACTCTACTGCGTGTTTTACGAACCAGTTGGAGAGGTGTTTTGAAAATAATGGGGTTAAAGGAGAAACTACTGGTTATCAGATGTTTATAATCAATTAGTGCACAGGGTTGTTGCGTGACAAAACTTATTTCACGGATCAAATGGAATTTCAAATGGAAATATTACGCTGCTGTATAGAAAAAAAGTAAAATCAATAAAAGTTTTCCGCTTTTATTATGACAGTCCTTAGTACAAATGGAATTATTCGTTTGTTTAACAACTTTTCGACTCTTTAAAATTAAAAAAACCGCGCTTGACTTGCCAGTCTTTAAATGAAATACATGTACGTAGTTGTCGGATTTCGCTATATCTCGACAGCATCATAACTTTTACAGTTGCTTTGTTACTGTTACAATGATTATTCTTCTTAATACGACTATAGTTATAAATTCTACGTTCGAGGAAACTTGGCAGCTTTATTTTGCTTCCTAGGCGTCAGTTGTGAAAGCACAGGTGTTCGTTAAGCGAAATGGGTTAACCCATAGGCTGCTGAGCGCGACTCACTCACCTTTTGCGGACAGTATAGATCAAGATCAGACTGCACAGAACGTGCAGTCTGATCTTGGATCTATGCTGTCCGATAAGGAAATATTATTCCCCAAAACATAACTTTAAAATAGCAATATTTAAGTTTTTTTTTTTTTTACTATCGAATTGAAAATTTCATTTGAGTTATTCAGCAGGATATAGGTTAAAATCACATATTCCACATAACACAATGTTTTATACCTTACTGGCCATAAAACCAACTCTTCATAAAGATCGGTCGTATTTACGAGTAATATCACATATAATGTTAGTACATTACAACATTCTACAACAAAATGAGCGCTGTAAAAAGAGGATTTAATACATCAGCAAAAATTATCGACCCTTGTTAGTCTGCACAGTCCGTGCAGGCTGACCTGAGTTAAAACGTTTTGCTATTGGTCAATTTTCTGCATGTCAAAGGACCAGGATTTTATGGAGTTCTTAAATATGTGTTAATTTGCCTGGTATAAAGCATCACCGAGATGCATTAAACCCCCTTTTGCCAGAGCGCCGCTCAATCATGTTTGTTATAATTGGCTTGCAACACGCGAAAAGGGGCATTCGGACATTTGCGTAAAGTGTCGTCTCGGATCAGCCTGCGCAGTCCGCGCAGGCTAATCCGAGACGGCACTTTACGTCTACATTAGATTTTGTTCTGCGGTAGACTTGCGCAAAACAGAAAATTACATAAAGACGGAAAGTGTCGTTTCGGATTAGGCTGCGCGGACTGCGCAGGCTGATCCGAGACGACAATTTACGCAAATGTCCGAATGCCCCTTTTCGCGTGTTGCAAGCCATATCATAGCGACATCCAGTCTATTTGTACATTTCCTAAGTTTCACAAGCACCACAAACGAATGTTTGAGTGCCATTTCTATAATAAGGTCACTCCCACTTAACCAGCCTCGCCAGAGGGTATCACACCAACAACATTTGGATACCAACACCTTCGCCTCTGAGCCACATAGGCAGTAAACCACTCTTAAACATCGATCATGGCCAGATTTGGTACAAATATAGATAGATAACAACGAGACAATGCACGACAAAGGACGATGAATTGAGACGTCGTATGAATATTTCATTTCATGAATATGAGCAGTTTTAGAACATTGATCCTTTAGTCACAACAGTGAAGACTTCATAACAACGGAAATAAGGCGACCTCTATCAAATAGCCTTTTTTTTGTGGAGAAAGAAGACCCAAACGTTGAATTTGCAGAAGGTATCTTGTCATAGCGGACAATAGGGGCATACCTAGGCATACTTTCGCATGTCTATCGATACCATTTAAGAAAGAGAGATAAATATACCCAGAGAGACAAAGGCAGATGGATAAAAGGAAAGTTGAAAAAATGTCTTATCATGACAGGTGTTTTCTACTTGTTACAAAAATAGAAAAAAAAGAACTTGATATATGACTTTCAATTTTCACACACTTAGATCTATAATCAGTCTGCTCTGTTTGCATTTTTCACGAAAATCACTTAAACCTCTACCTAACAATCCCGAGTTTTACCGACCCAAAGGGTTTTGAAGACATTGTGGGAAGAGTTTTTTTTTTACCCTTTCTTGGACAAAACACATTCTTTGTGGTTAATTTAAATTTATCTTCTGCAAGTGCTTCCTATTTGGACCAGTCTAATTTTGTCGTTTGATAAACAGTTGAAGTTGTCTTTGGGTACTGCAATTAAGTCACTCAATGTAAACCAAGTGAGAATGAACCAAATCCTGGATTTTACAAAAATTACTTCGAGAAGACATCTTTTTTTCACTTTGATTCAAGTCCACACACACAAAAAAAAAAAGACCTAAAGATGTATTTGTATCTTTTGAATCTTAGCAGACAACAAAATTTTAGACTTTCCCAAATAGTCTAGTTGTTTTTTGGACTTTTACAGCTTAGGTCATATTACGGCGGTCAGTGCACCTACGCATGTGTTTCCTGACTTTCTCACACCAGTATTGACACAATACTGTGTCAATACTTCATTTCTCACATGTATCAGAGATGAGAGGCGAAATATTGCCGGAAAGAAAATTTGCCTCAACCTGGTATCGAACTTGCATCTACCAAGTCACAAAACATATAAGCAAACCACTGAACTATCCGCCCGGCCTTGCCCAAATGGAAAGAATTTGCAGACTATAGATTAAAGACGGCTGAGATGTTGGAACTTGTCTGTGAAAGAGTTGAAAACATTGTAGGAAAGGGAGGAAATACCAGCTACTAGTACTTTCTCATTCTCTCGCGATGTTTTCAAAAGCCCTATGCCTAAAGGTCATTTAGAATTCGGGATTGTGTGGTAAAGGGTTAACAACGTTAAGCAACAATTCAATAAATGCCTACTATAGAAATTCGGTTCAGTCTATTTATACTACCGCTTTCTTGTTTTATCGAGTAACCGCGGAATTTCAATTCTCTAGAATGAGAAAGTAATTCACTGAAAGTCTGCTAGATCAATTCTGGAGCATTACTGATGAAATAAACAGTATTAATCGGGGTTGTGTAATGTATAGCACTTAGTTTCACCGAAGCAATTCGATTTATCCACCGCAAAGTGATTTCGAACACAACGATGCGGCTCGGCCAATTTCTTTCTGAGCATTGATGATAGTCATTGCGACAGGACTCATTCCTCTCTCACCGCTGACCACTGTCTCGACGATGGGTATGTGGGAAAGCAGCCAGTGGCTTGGAAAGGATATTGTGCGGAGTACTGAAATAATGTTGAAAACGGCGTCAAACACCTTATAATACAACACAACGTTGCAAACAGGGACACTTCAAAGAAAGAAGCAATTCCCCCTTTCCGCCCCCCCCCCCCCCCCACCCTCCCCCAAAAGAAAAAAAAAAAAGGTTGAACGACCGAACGACGGCCTTTGAAAACATTGTGGGAAAAGGAGAAAATGCTGGTAACCAGCATTTTCTTCTTTTCACACAATGTTGTTTTCTACCCTTCCTAGGTCAAGTTACAGCCTATCGGTCATATTTGTCGTCTGCAAATGCTTTCAATTTAGCTGAGTCTAAGTATTTGTCGTTTCCTAAAGGCCCTATAGCTTCAAATTGGTGTTATATTGGGTGGTAAAATGTATTTTACGCCATTTAAAGGCGTAGAAAATTATTTTAAAGATGCAATCTGTTATTGTACAGTCGCAGTCGCCCCAAGTGTTTGTTGCTGTCAGAAAAATGATTTTAAATAAAGTAAAATCAATATTTCATTTATCTGATGGTAAATACAATCTACCGGTGCCAAGTTGTAATAAGAGAATTTTAGGTTCTCTTCCTTGTCTTCTAAAGGTGCTTCTAGTAGTATAATTTCGGTTATTCTCTTCCTTGGATTCTAAAGGTGCTTCTAATAGTATAATTTCGGTTATGTAACGGCGACCTTTGAATCTACCCAAGCATACCCTAAGCACTGTCGATATTCTTAAACTAGCATTCATGATTCATTGATGAACGCAAGCCCTTCTCTGCAGATTTTTAGGTATGTATGTAACATGAGCCATGGTCTGTGAAAAGGGGGCTTGATGCATCTTGCAAAAAGTATCGACCCAGGCCAGCCTGCGTAGTCCGCACAGGCTGGCCTGGGTCGATCGTTTTTGCTTTTGGTCAATTTTCAGCATTTCAAAGGACCGGTGTACCTAATACCTCATAATTCAGTCGATTGGTAGACAAAATGGGTTTTATGGATCAATATTTAGGTAATGACTTGCTTTGTATCATGCATCACGGAAACGCAGAAAGCCCCCTTTTGCCAGAGCATGGCTCAATTATGTATAATGAAATTCAAGACAGATGTGTATCATCAACCAAAAAATTAAAACAATCCTGATATCAGTCGACAAAAAAACCTACATACACACAAAAATACATTCAGTTAAAGTTATACTTGTAGTGTATACGACACGCATAGGTTTGAAAACCACAAAGTACTCAGATACATGAAAAAATAATTCATTACTTACGACGCTGCTACTATATCTTTGAAATTCCTACTAAATATTTCCATAAATCTTTATCATGACACATTGACATTTTCTAAATGCTAAATTTAATCTGTATTCTCTCATGGTCTATGAATGAAAGCAAGCTAGCGGAATGAAAATACGTACCGTACTAACGATAATTTTTGAACGGTCCAAAACCTAATACTCATACAACAAACACAACACAGAGCTATTTCCCCAATCTAGAGACAACACTCCTTTAGCTCACAAGAGTATTTTACGAACTTAGCTACATGTATTGATATTTCAAGCATAAAGGAGCTTGAAGCCGTTGTAGTCATCGACTAGAAACAACCCTTTCAAAGACGTATGCTTTTGATGTGCTTTTATTGAAAACTCAACCCTAACATGCAATGGGCTTATGTCGGCAGCGTAAACTGGGGTCATACAATATTCTGTGAAGTGTGAAGATTTTCTTTTTTAAAATTTTGAAAGTAATACAACTTCTAATTGGCTAAACCAAATGGTTTAGCCACTCAGAAGTTGTGGAACTTTCAAACATAGAAAAGTCTGGAGAATAAGCCGAAGAACGTTCTTAAGAATGGTTTACTTATACGGGCCCTTAAACTGGTCTTGATTTGTACTTTCCATCCCTTTTGAGATTATCTTGCATATTTTCATGTCTATCCAGTCATAACGGCAGACATTCATACTTTCCAATTCTAAAAGCTTTTTTAATTCCTGTCGTTTATAACAGTGTACAGTGACAGACACTGTGGACCCAGATGAGGCCAGATCCAACTGAGCATATGAATATGTATATATGTCGTAGTCCAAACTGGAATCTAGGCAGATCCGGAATCTGCCTAGACCAAATTGGAATTCTATTTTGGTCTAGACCAAATTAGAATTCTACTTTGGTCTAGACAGATTCCAGATCTGCCTAGACCAAATTAGGATTCCAGTTTGGCTAGGCAGATCCAGAATCTGCCTAGACCAAACTGGAATATTTACTAGTTTGATATAGTATGACTACATATAATCCATCTGATTTAATTTGAACCCCAAAATAAATGAGGTTTCAAACACAAATTCAAAGTAAGAATAAATTGTGAATGTTTTGTACTTTACCGGAAAAAAAAAAAATGTGGGAAAGGGTCAAACTGCCCACTTGGCACAAATGATGTGTGAAGACTTATGAAAGTTGTTAATTGCCAAAATATTGTTATTGCTAATTTTGTAAGCCATAAAGGTGACATAAACTTATATGTCATAATTTCTCCCAGCATTTTCTCTATTTTCCACTATGTTTTCTACCCATTTTGATATCATTTAGGCTGTATCTATTTTGTCATCTACTGTTGCTTTCCATTTAGACAAGTTAAAAATTGTGTCATTATTATTATGGTAATAGATTAAAAGTGTGATTTTTTTATGAATCAGTGTATAAGGTAGTAGACCCCTAATGCTTCTAGTGCAACATGGAATAAAATTTCTTGATAGTTGATAAATAAGGATTTATACTGATATAATACTTTTGCACATTTTTAACCGACCAGAAATTCCTTCGATGTCTATCTTGAAATTACTTGTTGATACTTTCGTTGGTTTCCAGAAAAAGGAGGTAATTATTATCTCTCTTTGTAATGAGAATATAGTGGTTTTAGATTTATAAATGATAATTCTAAGAAGGAATCAAAGTACTGACAGACTAGCGAATTTGAAATGGTAAATATAAAACTTGGTTGGTCTATACAAAATTGAAGAAAAAATTATCAAATTTGGTATTGAGTCCCTTCCAGTTCCATCGGTTCATTCCAGTTATTTAGTCGAATCCAGTCTGATCAAGATCCAGTTCAATCCATTGACTTTACCTAATGCTCTTGACTACTTACTCCTTAAAACAAGAAATTTCATGAAAAACTTCAGTTTGTTAACTTTCAATTTAAAACAGGTTATTTTGTTGAAATGATATCTCCCACCTAAAATGACCTCTTTTAATAGAAACATATAAGAGTTATTGTGTTTTGCATGTACACGTGGCCTCTTTGTTATTGGTCCATGATGAAATTATCCATTAAGCCCCCTTTTTCCATAACAAAGCATTTCATTAGATAAAAACAAATTATGATTGTCTGTGGCATATGACAAACAAAATAAATATGAAGTTTCATAAAATTTTGTCCAGTAGTTAAACAGATATCAGTCCATAATGGAAATGTACATCAAGGCCCCTTTTTCGATGACACGGCATCAAATTTGAAAAAAAAAATCTCTTTCGGCGGACTAACATAAGGAATACATGTATGAAGTTCCATCAATTTTCATCAAGGATTTTAAAAGATGTCTGGGCGGACGAACGGACAGACACAATGTAGATCAAGATCAGACTGCACAGGCTGTAGAGTCTGATCTTGGATCTTCACTATCCGATAAGGGGATATTTTTTTTTAGAAATATAACTTTGAAATAGCAATATTGAGGTTTTTACCATCAGCTTGAAAGTTTTATTTAACTTTTTTTCAGCAGGTTAAGGCTTAAATTGGATTATATAGCTAATCAAAAGCACAGGATGTAATAGTTATCTATTTAACTCTTTACAAAACAATAAATTTTACACCCCTCCAAATTCAAAGCTGTTCCAGACCATAAAGTTAAATGTGGTTCAATTGGTGAAACCATATTGTAAAAGGGCTGAAAACAATGTGGGAAATGGAGAAAATGCTGATAACCAGCATTTTCTCCTTTTCCTGAATGGTTTTCAAAGGGCTTTTTCCCCACTTTCGTGAAAACTCGGGATTGTGTGGTAAAGGGTTAATATACAAGACATAAAATATCAGTTTAACATATCAGTTTCACAGTACACAATGATCTAAATAATGAATGACTGAAGGAATGAGACGGATTCCCTGTCCAGTGAGGGTTTGTGTAGCTGGGATTTGCTACAAGTTACCTGGGGGTATCTGTTTTTAGATCCATTCATAATTTTAAGTTTTGCTGTGTAGGAATCAGTGATATAAGCCTGATTTGCATAGGTCACTTAATTTACATATAAGCAAACATCATATACCTTATCAACAACATCTTGTACAGTCTATTACTTTGTAAGTAGACATGTTCGAATAGGGATGGTAGAGATTTTGTGCTTTTTGTCAAAATTGTCATATATGACAAAATTAAGATTCCTAACAGTAATAAACTATTTTCTGTGAGGCAGTATTTGGCAACTGTGGTTTTTTTTTTTTTTTTGTTTACATTGAGTCTGGCTCAATCTGGATGCCAATAGACTAGCTTCGCTAGTCTAAAAAATGGAAAAAGTGGCTCGGTTAAAGTAGTACAATAATACTCATAATATTCGTTTCAGGACGGTCCTATTCTACAAGAAGGGTCACATTTACATGAATAATAAATGTTCCAATCATAGAAACAATGATTAAAAAATGAAAATGTAGACCAAAGACCAAACTGTAATGATGCCGATCTTTGTCTACACTTCCTGCAAAATATTAATTGATTAAGTTAGGAATTGCAGCAAAAATGAAAAATAAGAATAAATTCAGAACTTTCAACTTTTTCTTTCTTTAAAGTTTACAGAATATACTAGTTTGATGTTTTGTATTAAAATCAATTTACACTGAAAAGACTCTAACAAAAAGTAGATTCCGATTTAGTCTGGGCAGATCCGGAATCTGCCTAGCCAAACTGGAATTCTAATTTGGCCCAGACATATCTAGAATCTGCCTAGACTAAACAAGAATTCCATTTTGGTCTAGACCAAATTAGAATTCTAATTTGGTCTAAGTAGATTCCAGATTTGCCTAGGCAGATTCCGGATCTGCCTAGATTCCAATCTGGCCTACGACATATACATGTATTGTCTGAGGCATGAGGTGGATGAATGGGCATACAAAAAAAAGATGATGCAGGCATTCTATTCAGGTATCTATACTTATCGCATTTTAAAGAAAATTCCTTTATTCAGGCTGAAATGGCTAAAGCACGACAATTTTACGTCACTTTTCTTTTTTTTTTTTTTTTTCAAATCAAATCTAATTTTGATATACTGTGATTTTTACGGTCATATGTTGTAACGTTCGTGTGACTAAAGCTGTGTTTTGATTCTTCTTCTATGTGTTCAATTCTACAAGAGTAATGAGAAGGGTACAGTAGCATTTTCAACGAAGCAATATTGATTTTTCTAATTCTCTATTAGCTGGATGGGCTAATATCAAAAGCTAATCCTGCTGAGATTTCCCCACACCCCCCGAAAAAAAAACATGAAAATTCCAGTATTACCGGATTGTTGTTTCAGATAAATTTCCGTTTCCATGACACACATGTTTTATATTTAGCTTTATCGTACTACATGTATACGTGAACTTACAATGCTGTTACCAAGATGTTTAGTGATGTGCAATCTCGAGGTTTTTGAAAAAGAGAATGCAAATTTATCGGCAAATCCCTTACTAAACGAGGCAGCGTTTACATGATCCTTGAGGCAAAGGGGCCTTGAAAACATTCTGGTTTCCTACAGTTTGTCCTGTTCCATAAGTGTTTTCTACCCTTTCCTAAAAAAAAAACCTAATTCATCTACGATATGTCTGTTTTCTACACAATGCTTTCAAGTTGGACAAGTGGTAACTTTTTGTCATCTGGTAAAGCGTTAATCAGAAGACGTATGGGAAAAAATTACACCTTATTTTTGTATACGAGAAATAGGATACCATACCCTGTTGAATTTGCATCTTTTGAGAAGCAACTGAAATAAACTGCTTTATCACATAAAAACTCCTCCGGCAGTGTATTAAGCCCATGACTTATTTTTTATAATACACTAGTGTATTATCGTTTTTTGGGTCCCGGTTCTGATCAATTTTCAGTCATGAGCGCGTTAAGCCAGAGAAACCAACCACAGCATGCGCGGGAATTTGTACTGCTAAGCCGTTTCATGGAAAAATGACGTCATTGTTGCTAAGACGTATCCGCGTCGAAAGTTTTTGATTTTCATGTTTGATAAAAACCAAGAAATGCAGCGAAAGTCTCTTAAAATCAATATTATTGCGCAAATAGCGGAAATAGGTGGACTTAACCCCTCTATAAACGATTTCATTCTTCTTTCGGCGTAAATGTCAAAGAACTATGTAGTTGCGTACATACACATCTTAAACCAAACTACAACTGTAAACATGGACCCGTGAACGGTTTAAAGGCTAAAGGTGATGATGCGGGATAGTTTTCTGTCTGTCATTCGTTTTATGTGATAAATAGAATCTCACATTCGTGTTTATGTATTATCATTTTTATCAAACTCGTTGACTAAAATGTATTTGACGCTCGCCAAGGCTCGCGTCAAACAATTTTAGTCAACTCGTTTGATAAAAATGATAATACATAAACACTCATGTACTGTAAGATCCTCTTTTTATTTCATGCTTATCGGTAGTTTATCGCGAAATAATGCTATAATTTATGGTTAAGACCAGTGAAATTTACCATAAATGTTTCAGTAACTCTTCAATTGAAGGCGGAAACAGTTGTTCCCGTTCACTAGTTACCTAGGTAAACAGTGCTTGGCATTCAAACAGACGGAAATATGACGTAATTTACGGGCATTTACTCTACATTTCTCGCGCTTTACGTAATATCGTAATGCGTTCTTATGTGGAGGTGGTTTGCCTCGGGTAATTACTCAATCTCCGAGCAGAGTTGTCGTTCGTTACTCTCACCATACATCTCTGCAATGGGCTAAATGACAAGAATCTTGTCAAACCGAGGAAAACATGTTTTGTTACTGTTTAACTGTTTCATGTGTAACATTATAAAGTAGACAAAGGAAATATGATTCTGGATACATTATAGGTGCATTCAAACTGATGAATTTACCTGTACACAATGGAACTATTTTTTCGAGCTTCTTTACTGATCAGAATCTTACGCCAATTGTAACGAAAATGGCTGCGCCCATGAATGATGACAACAGTTTTGACACACCGATGGATCTAAGCTTGTAAGATTAAAAAACAAGTTATCGTCCTTTAAAAGACATTTAAGCTTTTCAGAAAATCCCTCTTTTTCACATTTCCTACCACTAAGTCTGATTGGCCGTATGCTGTTTGAACAGCACACAAAACAATCGATATTGATCTTTCTTTCGACGGCGTTTGTGTCGCCATTTTGAGTTATGGTCATGTGACGAAAATATCACGTAATGACGGACTACTTTCTGAGCCAACTACAGAGGTGAATGGGAATGATCCGTAGTGCAAGAGAGTGGTAATTACTGTACAACTGTACTGGATTTTGATTAAAGTCCCACCACTCGTGCAAATATTGCCGATGACATTCACTCGATGAAATAAGTTTCGATCTTTCACCAAAAAGAAAAAAATATCCTCTAGATCTATATCAATTACCCACTGTAAACCGAGCTGGTACTCGCGTCATGACGTGTTCCTAACCTAGCCTCGCTCATTCCGAGTGATCAGAGCTGTTAATGTTATAACATTTTATTGACCATAAAAACCATCACTGACTTTTGCTTAGAAACTAAATGACATAATAAATACATGTCCATATTTACACCAAAAGAAATTTCGGATGGTATTTGGTAAACCTGTATACACTAAATATTCGAACTAAATTGTTACAGAGTCGTTTTGGAATTGTAGTATTGTAGTTATGTGTATGGTTGTGTAACACGCCTTTAATCACTGAATATCTTTGGATCCCCTTTAAACTTACAGCAACATTGATCAGCTGGAAAAAAGCGCCAGGCGATCAATACGAGAATATCTTCGCAGCCATCTGTAATTAAATTTGCAGCAACTTTTGTGTCTGAGAAACGTGAGCGAAAATTGTCTATTGCGTGACCGTAACAAGTTTAAGAATTCCTGGGACAGATTACCTGAAATAAACCCATAATTCTGAATCAAACTTTTATCTGATAACGAAAATTATGCAAATTCAATAATGCTGTTGTGCTAAAAGCATGTAAGATGTTAATGCAAGATTTACATGAAAATTAAATTGCTCTGCCACTTCGAAACGTGGTCGATGTGTCGATGTAGGTCTGTATGCATAAACCATTTTAAATCCAATTCTGATTGTAAATTTAAAGTCAAGCCATCTAAAAGGCTGAGAAAAAATTGACTCAGCTACATGTATTTAGATATTTAGGTTTGCAATTCAAAATCAGAAAACAGTATCTAGAATTCAGAGCAATGACGAAGTCAGAAATTTTACCATATATCTGGCATCTGATATTGTTCCTATTACTGTGAAACAGTATTAATCTCGAGGGAATAAAGACGTATGTAAATAGAGAAAACTGAGAAACTACTGGTTCGTCAGAATTTTGTCACTAGCGTTGCAAGTTTACTTCGCTTGTAACCAACGATAGCTTTTATACCTCAAACACAATGTTTCAAATGTTTTCATTTGCTAAACGGAGATTATCAGATTATTTGCTGGATGTTTAACCCCATTTTCAGCATGATGTCTGTTTAATCATGGTGGCCGGTTCATGCTTGTAATGCTTGAACTTTAAAATGAAAGTAGATCTTGAACGTTCAAAATTTTATCCTAGCCACTGTCTGCTTTCTCACATCACAACAGTTTTGTTCAGCGGTTAGGGAGAGATAAATCCTTCGAAAATGACTTTCACCAACCCTCTGGAATGAATTTGGCCTGGTCCAAATCTTGAAACCTCTAGATGACAACATTATGAGTCACTACTAAACAACCAGACCTCGTTTGTTAAAACATCTGAAATGCTTCCGTAAATGATGAAACAATGAGAAAATCTCTATTATATCAATAACTACAGAAGAGTGTAGAAACCAAGAGTCCATGATTTTCTTGTCACACTAAACTTGTATTTCCTGAGCCTTTCGTCAATACAATTTTGATTTTAAGTCTGTTTGGTATGAGAAGTTGGGTGTTGCAAAACTATTCCAAATGAACGAACAACATTACTTACAGGTCTCCCACTATACACTACCAGAGAGTGAATCTTGCATCCTGTCAGACTAGCATTTGTTGGTGCCACTAACCACTACTTACCCTAAAGAAGATGAACCTAAACATTGCGCTTGTGGACAATGCACAAAGTGAGACTGTACAGAACTTGCTGAAGGCAAAATATTCCTGATTTGCATTTATGTACAAAAGTCCGAGATGTCCTTATCAGAATCCTTATCCTTAAAGATACCCATTTACTCATTTACGCCAAGGATAGAAATGTGTTTAAATCAATAAATTAGCAATGCCTATGGCCCCAAAGAACAAAAGAAGTTTAAGATTTGCTATTTGAAATGAATCTTGGTAAGGAGAAAATTACGTCAGGTCAAAATTGTAAACAATGGGGTAGTGTATCACTAGAGTCATTTGTATACCCCCGTCTAAAAATAGACAGCTGGACTACTTGTTTCAACACGGAAAATGGCACTCTTGTCTATTTGTAGGATCATGTCATTTCCTTTTCTTTCAGCCATCCAAAAACTCTAAATATTAATGTGCACATACGAAATTTACATTTTTACTGTCTTTAAAATCATTCGACTGCACTCTGATATAAAATTCCAACATCCTCGTGTAAACTGCTGTTGGGTTCTTGTGACATAGATTGTTGCGACAGCAGCATTATCTCCCGCTAGATGGCATTCTACAAATACACATCTATCTAATATGGGCATTCTAGGTACAGAACCGCTTGGGTAATAGGCTAATAGCCTCGGTATAAGCCCTACTTTTCCCAGGTATACGGGGGTGGGTTATGCGTCATAGCAGACAGGTCGAATCCTCGAAGAATATGACATGCGCAGACAACGGCGACAGTAGACCTGTGTAGTGTGTCTCGACTCTACTTTTTTGCTAGCTACATGTATATGCAAGGTGAAGGTCGTACACAGTCATGTGACAAGTATCATACGGTACCTTCAATTGAACGAGTGGATAGGAGCCAAGTCCAAAATTACATTTTCTATCTGTCGTAATCTATGCAATCTCGCAATCACCAGGTGTAATATTTGTCATAAGAAGCCATAAGAATGACTATAGTTTGATAAGATATTGACATAATTTGTTATATTTGTCTTAAGATGAGTAAATAGGTATCTTTAACTCTGAGAAGTCCTTATCAGAATTATGGCCGTACTCGGTATACTTTATTTTAGGAATATGTATACTAATAAAGGTTGCGCAAATGAATAATCACGTGTTGCAGACACTCAACTCGATCTAGGTCCGTATTCACCAACCATTCTTAAGAATATTTTTAGTCCTGTTCTCCAAGATTTTCTAAACTTGAAAGCAACGCAACTTCTGATTGGCTGAACTGTTTGGTTTAGTCAATCTGAGGTTGTGTTACTTTCAAATTTAGAAAATTCTGGAGAATAAGACGAATAACGTTCTGAAGAATGTTTGGTGAATACGGACCCTGATCAATTTATAAAAGGCTTTGATGACATATTGTTTTGCTTGCTCGTGCTGCTTATTTATATAAAATGGCTATGTTTTTTCAAGATCGCAGGTTTTGTAAGTCTTCTCTTAACCTCAGCCGTCCGGTTATGCTAATAATGTCATACCAAGTAATTTTTTCGTAAGTAATGATGTTTTCAGGAGTAAAAATGCATCAGTCCTCAATTTATGTAAATTATCAATATTTTATGAGAAAGCTTTCAAAGTTTTCTACTGCCAACTTGTTTCCGGGAGATAATGCAGTTTAGAAATCAGTACCGTATCTTCTAACCAGACAATAACACTAAACGCGCCCAAATTGAAAGAATTGGCAGATAGCATTTACTAAACCTGGCTTAAATGGTGGGATTTGTCTTTGAAAGGGTAGAAAACATTGTGGGTAAAGAAGAAAATGCTGGTAACCAACATTTTCTTCTTTTCCCACAATGTTTTCAAAAGCCCTTTTCTTCAGGGTCGGGACTGTTGGCTAAAAGGTTTCAATGGATGGCAACTTTTGTACCAGTGGCAGATATATCACATCGTTGATATCCCAAATCAATTCTCTCTGACATTTAAAAAAGATAAAGTATTCAAATAAAAAAAAAATCGAAAGGTTTATTGATTTCAATTGTTTAGATAGTAAACCATAAACTTAATCAAACGTGTCACATGGGACAAAGCATAACCTAGGTAAACAGTAGTTGTATCTTTTATTGTGTTAAGAACAAAACATTCTTAAGGCGAACACAAACAACAGTTATCTGATAATAGACATTTATGAAGAGCACATGATATCATAGTCCATATAAAATAATTGCAAACAAGTTCCCTCAGATATTTTTTTCTCTCAGAAATCCATACTTGAAAAATTATGTTGAAGCGTGGGCTTCCCGGCTTCCGTCTGCTATGGAAGACACTGGAGTGCAAAGAAGCTGAAGGAATATAGCGAAGTTGAAAAATTTATTACAAATATCCGTTTTATTACAAAAGTGGTTCTAACATACCTAAAATGAGCATTTCAAGAAAGTGAAAGGAGCACTGCCATGTTGCTTTTTTATGTGTGGCGACAAATTAGCTGTAAAAAATAATCCGGCTTTACAAAACAGTACAAAACAATCTTAAAGCCGTGGTCAGACCTTACGTAGTTGACCGTAGTAGGGAATGACCGTAGTTGGTCGTAGTTGAACGTATTAAACATACTTGAACATAGTTACACGTAGCTAACCGTAGTTCAACGTAGTAATGAACATAGTTTGAATTTATGATTTGACCATAGTAAGTACATAATTTTTGAACAAGTTCAAAAATTTATTACGGTTAACTACGATGTTGTGACCATACTGTGACCGTAGTTTGAACGTAGTTGACCCTAGTTAACCGTAATTAACCCTACCTAACCGTAGTGTGTACTGTAGTTGACCGTAGTTTTGGAAGAACATATTTTCTTCCAAGGCGGCATGACAGAATTAGCGATCAACAATTTCTGGCTCATCAGCTTCCAAAAGCACATTGATTGTAGCTTACCCGTACTGACCAGGCGTAGCCACAATGTTTTACTGTAGCCACTTTGCTCGCAGTTGATTGTAGTTAACAGTACTTACACATAGTTCAACCTACTTAGACTTTCTATGTTTCCCCTTTTGCCAATTTTAAACCTACTTCGGACGTACGTCAACGTAGCTAACCGTAGTAACACTACGACAGACTATGTTTGAAATGAACTACAGACAACTATGTGCATGACCGTAAATGTCACCATGGCTTAACTGTGTACCAGACGGTAAACCTTTAGACTGGTCCAAAATGAAATCCATTTGCAGACAATAAAACTTTGAAACGGTAGGGAACATTGTGGGAAAAGGGGTAAATGCTGGTAACCAGCATTTTCCCCTTTTCACACCGTGTTTTTGAAAGCCCTTTTCCTTAAGTTCATCAAATCCTGGGATTATGTGGTAAACGGATAACATGCAGAATTTTTTCACGAAATAGTTTTCCTAGATATCAAAATGACAACGGGATTTCTATGCATCTCTTCAGCTCACATTGAAATGAGACGGGCTAAATTTCTCAAGGGAAAAGATATGTGCATCTGTGCACGTTGTATGTATCTTTGCATATTTATGGCGTGGAAACCGCTAGGAGATGCATATCTGATAGCTGTAACATTGAATTGTTGACAGATTTATTTTATGCGGGAATTAGCTCATCAACTTATCTAATATCTTGTGGCGCCATCATACCACAAAACGCATCTAGGGGGATGTTCCAAATTCGATCGTTACATAAATCGAGGTTCAACGGTTTCCGTCGACTTGTTTTCTTCTTCTTCTTCTCCTCTTTTTCACTTATAATTATTATCATGACTATTATCATTACTATTATAAGCATCATTATAATTACATGTATCATAATGAAATATTAAGAGAAAAATGGTTGAAATTTCTTTTCAGGTCTAAATACGCTAAATCTATCGATTTGATCGTATATACCCTGCTATACCAAACACGTTTTCACTACCTTCGAAGAAAATCTACCTGAACAGACTTAAACCATGTTCAAACGGAATGGACCTGGACAATAATCAGAGCTCCAGATAAGAGGGAGTAATGGTATTCTAAATCCATTATTTCTCTTCCAAACCCTATGCTGTGGGTACTCATTAAAGTTGTCTCGATGAGACAATTCTAATGAGTACCCATAACACAGGGTTTAGAGGAGAATAATTTATATTTTCAATTTTGAAATCAAAATCACTCCCTCTATCAAGAGCTCTGCCTGGTAGCTACGGACTTTATGGGCGGACTCGGTTATAGGCAGGTATGGTCTTATCATACAAACTATATCCCCGTCCCACCGAACTCGTTCTCACTACGTTCCTAATTGTTTTTCCAAAGGGACTCAAACTATGTTCAAACGGAGTGGACGAATTAGCAACCCTTCACAACCTGTATACGAATTTCATGGACGGACTAGTGCAATAAAGGGTGCTCGAGAACTTTGAGCATGCTCATTTTTTTCCCCGTCCATTCCCTCCTGTAATTAAACGGAGTGACAACGTACTTAAGACCAGACGGACGTATTACAAACGGACCTGCCGCACTTCGGTCCTACTAGGAACGTGTTACGACGCGGTGCAGTCGGGCATAAATTAAATGGCCTCCCCTTGCTCTTTGGTGAGATGAGTGTAGCGCTTCGTTTTCTTCTTTGGTCTCTGACTCTACTCTTTATCTTTTTTCCAACACATGAGTTTCTGACTCTGATGTGGAGGTATCGGATTGTCCTGGGGATACAGTTTTCTCTTTTCCTTGACTCTCAGTCTCAGGCACAAGCTCAGGAGGCTTGGCAACTTGACTGTATGGTGTAAAACGTCGTTTTCGACATTATTTCAGTTAAATCGAGTGCACCTATCCATGCTTTCTGTAAACAGTTCTTCGCACAATATTCTTCTCACGCCACTGGCTATCTATAGTCGAAACAGGGATCAGCTGTGAGAGAGCTGTGAGAGAGGAATGAATCCTGTAGCAATGAGCGTCATCAGTCCTCGGAAAGAAAATGGCCGAGATGGGGATTCGAGCAAGCGACCCCCCCTGTTGTAAAGTCCTGGCGCTATCGGGGCTCGGCAGAGGAGCTGCAGCTTGGAGATCTAGAGGTAGTGGTAGCTCGAAGACAGCTCGTCCTTTGGGCTCCGCTCCGCTTTAGAGACATAATGATGCATAGATGCAGTAGATTTGAGGCTTACTAATACATGGAGGCAATAACAACGATGAACTGTCTGTGAACTAAGTGGTCGAGTAATGAGCCAATGAAAATGACTTTGAACATACTCGGAACGGAAATGAAATAGTTACGAACGGATTTAAACTGACTATGAACGGGCTTGAGTTGCTTGGAAAAGATGTCGGCATGATCTGAACGGGAACCTGTAGATAGATATTCAACTGTAACTTGATACAAACGGATTGCGGACTGGATACAGACGAGATGGACATATTCCAAACTTTATATGAACGCACTAGGACCATAACTTAGGGATCATTCGGCCAAAATTACACTTTTTATCCCAACCGCTTCCCGTTTTACAGTTATGTAAAGAGCAAGACTCTAAGAATTAGTTTGCTGTGACGGGGACATTAGCAGTTTAAAAGCTACTCGTTCAAAGCAGATTTTTAGAAGGCGCTGAACGTTCTGAGAATAAGTTAAGTGTACAGAGGGCCGTAGATGTTAATAATAGTTTTAGGATCGTTTATAGACAGTTTAGATCAAAATCAGACAGCATACAGGGTGAAGTCTTCTCTTGGCTTGTCACGACTCATTATTTCAGTGAATTATAGAATATGTGGTCTTTGTTTTATAAATGTCTATGTCATTTACATGACGCTCTAGGGATTTCTGAAATAATCACTAGCACTTTTCCTATAATTCAGTGTCTTACAGAATTACAGCGGACAGTCACATAATAATGTCCATTATTCTACGAAAGTACTGCCATCTTCAAGAAATAGATGTTACTGTCGGGACCCTTGAGGCACTTATCGCGAACTTATTTGCTTTCTGGACAGTTCAGATCCAAGAATAGATAGCCTAAATGATCGTTGGTCGACAGTGACATAACTTTTGTGCGATATGCTGCTCAATATGAGCCATGCTCTGTGAAAAGCGGATTGAATACATAGGCAAAGAATATCAACCGGTGCCAGCCTGCACATATTCCGCGCAGGCTGTTCACAGGCTAATACTTCGTGGAACCTTTAAAGCATGTGAACGGATCATTCTACCTCGTTATTCAGGCGTTTGTTAAACAAAATGGATTTTAGAGATCAATCATTATGTGATAGCTTACTTGGTATAATGCATCACAGATGCATTAAACCCCCTTTTGCCAGAACATGGCTTATATATTCATCTTTATGACAAATTGTTGTTGTTGTTGTTGTTGTTGTTGTTGTTGAAAAGCAAATATTATTTATAAACATACATTACCATCTAAATAAAAAAAAGTCTATATCGAAAGGAATGACACGCGTAAAGCGGTACGGCTGACCCAGTCACGGGAGACTCGTTATATCCAGGAAATTACTTCCGTTTGCGAGTGAATACTTTCCAGAATCAGGCGTGATTATATATTTGTGGGGAAACGCTGGTCATAATCTAGTTGCTCGATGTTTTGTGCAAATTGTTATATCCAAACAGAGGCGTCCTCTCATTCTTATTAAAAAACCGTATGTATAATTGATCAAGCGATTTGAAGCTAAAACGTACTGGATATAAAAGGTTTGCCTCAAAAAGTCTACTTGATGGTAATCATAGTACGTCAGTTACACCGGTTCAGATGTAAAAATCGCGTTTTTCCGGCATTTAAGTGTTTTCCTATACAATGACTCTACTTCTTGGCACAACATACTGCCAAATGACCCCCCAGAACGGAAATATTAACAACTGTTACTACTTCAGTTCTGGTGGTCTTTAGCTTCCGGTTTGAGAGATATACATGCATTTATTGCTTAACCGGTAACCAGATAAGCCATGAATACAAGAAGCCAGCGATTTGCAACATGTTTATGACTATTTTACTTTTACAACTGATAATTGTAAGCATGGTGGCAAGAGGAAGATTTGCTCTTAGATAGCCTTATTACTTTTTTTCTCTATTTTATCATATCTGTTTGTTAATCTAACCTTAAATTCATGTCGATTATCTAACTTTTCAACGTCACCTGCTGCAGATTTGCTTCAGGAGGCGTTGAATTAAAAAAGAAAATGAGCCGTGCTCTGTGAAAAGGGGCTTAGTACATTTGCAAAAATTATCGACCCAGGTCAGCCTGCGCATTCCTCGCAGGCTGACCTGGGCCGAAACATTTTGCTATCTGTCAATTACTGCATGTCAAAGGTTCAGACTATCTCTTGATTCATTCATTGTTAGACAAAGTGGATTTTATGGATTTCTAATTAGGTGATATTTTGCCTGGTACAATACATTACGGAGATGCAGTAAGCGCACTTTTGCCAGAGCATTGCTCGAAAGTACGTCGTGTGTACTGCTAGAGTTATAAAGTTGACTGATAACTGAAAGAAAAAAAAAGTCTTTACCTGAAGAATATGTTTTTGAGACCTCTTCCGACGCCTCTGATACATTTTTAATGAGTAAAGGTTTCTCAAACTGGGATTTTACTTCATTTCACTTCATCAAATCTGTGAAAACCCCTTTTATTTTAAAAATCAAGCATCTTAACAATTGGTTATGTATGGAAAGGTTAAAAGAAGGTCAATGCCAAATACATGAAAACCATACAGTCATAGATCATCATTCGTTTAATATGTCTCGCATGTGATAGATTGTCGCTTGCACGAATCATACCAGCCTGAATTATGAATATTTCATTATCTGAGAGCTCTGTTTTAGAAAACAGACTTCTTTACCGGTATTTTACTTGCACTAAGGGACGATACTTTGTATGCAGTCTAGTACTAGTGCAGCTCAGGAGATGCGCTGTCACCGTGATCAATATGACTGAAAAATTCCACTAAAAACGGAGAAAAACTACATGTACATTCAAATAATAATCTGGGTTAAATTAAGTGTTGATATCTTTATTTCAACCCTTCAACCGGCATGAGCGATATAGGTAGATTTTGTTGATGGCAGTAAGCGTGCTCCCTAATCTTAGTCTACATGTAGATCAACATGTCCGCTACTTTATTCTTGACTATGACAAAAAATAACCTTGTTTGCAGTGGATTGTAGTTTCAGCCATAGACAAAAAGACGAATTAATTTTTAGCTATGCTCTGGCAAAAGGGGGCTTAATGCATCTCCATGATGCAGTTTATCAAGCAATTCATCACATATCAATGGATCCCTAAACTCCATTTTGTCGAACAACTCACTGATCCATAAAGATATTGAATGATCCTTGGACATGCAGGGAATTTAAAGATAGCAAAAGGTTTAAGCCCATATGAGCCTATGCATTCTGACTTGGGTGGATACTTTTTGCAGATGCATTTAACCCCTTTTCACAAAGCATTACCCTTTTAGTTGGGACATAAGAGTTAAAATATGGCAATGCATTCACCGATACAGTCTTATATTACCCTGCATTATGACCTAATACTTCTCTCTGTCAGTATGAGCATGGTGAATTGAACTAATAATGATAAAAATTGAAGTACAATTACTCAAAACCAATTGTTTGGAATCCAGCCAAATTTGATAGAGTTTCAGTATGCATTGTATTTAACAATCCAAGCAAATTTAAAAAAAAAATGTGATTAATAATGTGGACTTTGTTGAGTAAACAATACTAAGTCATCAAATGGCTGCTTTTCCTTAACTGATGACTAGATTTTCTGCACTTTTAATACAGTTCAATCCCTTGATGAACCACATAATTATTGCAAGTTTCAAAAGATTTGAAGAAAATGTGGACTTAATTACCAAACAAGAAATGAAAAATTTCGAATTTAAATGACTACCTTTCCCATACTGACTGTCAGAAGTAGTAATGGGGTCACTTTGCTTGTAAACAAAGATGACGTACTCGGCGGCCATCTTGTTACTATAAATAGTAACTAATTTGCATATAAGGATGTTACTATGTTTAGACAAGCAGCCATCTTGCATGACCTAATTTTTTGGCGGTATTTTTGTTTTTATTTCGGTAGCCAGTCTGAATGACCTACTTTTTCAACAAAACAGCCTTGACCTAATTTTGTTTTTGGCGGTATTTGTTTTTATGGTGACCAAATTGAATGACCTAGTTTTAATAAAATTGGAGACAAGTCCTTATACAAAGGTACAAGTTTTTGAGGATATAAAGTGGAAATTTTGATCAATGTTAGTTTTAATCTAACTGGAAAACTGGAAAATGTACAAACATTTTGAGAAAAAAAAATAGTTTTGAGTGTACTGGAAAAAATATGACAACATAAAAAATGCAAAAAATAACAGAAAAAAAAAACTAGAATGAGAATAATAGTACTTTTCTAGAGATGTGTTCCCTTCAACGTCCTATGCTCAAATGACCAAAATTATTACCGTTAGTTTGCACACGTCTATTTTGAGATATTCATGTTCAGACATGTACAGGTGAATGATCAATAGTCTTTTGTTAAAGTCGTCACACTGACTGGAATTGTTTATTTAGGGACGGAAGTCCGGACAATGGCCTATTCAACTGTCAAAGTTAATCCCCTAACAAAGGACCAGATGGCTGAACAAGAGTCTTTTGATACAGTCGCCACAATGTCTGGTTTTGTTTATTTTGTGACGGAAGTACGGTCAATGGCCTATTCAACTGTCAAAGTTAATCCCCTATTGAGAAATAGCTTTAAAAATGAGTCGTTTAAGTAGGCACCCTTACGGTATACAGAGCTGATTTGTATACCCTATCTAGTTATTTTTGGCGGACATTGAAGGTCAGGTCCTTTTATCTAGACGGAGACATTCCCACTTAGACTCATCTTTAACACATCATCAAGTCAAAGAGCTGATTCCTACCCATACTTCGACTCTTGACCAAGTCTATATGGTTAAGTCGGTCTAACGACACATCCATGCTCTTTGAAGTTTCTCATAGTACACAAATGTAAAATTTACATAACTCTACCTTTTAATGGATGTTTCCCCTTGGACGTCCTATACACAAATGACCAAGATTATTACCATCAGTTTGCACGCGTCTATTTTGAGATATTTATGTTCAGACATGTACAGGTGCCAGAACAATAGTCTTTTGTTAATGTCGCCACAATGTCTGGTTTTGTTTACTTTGGGACGGAAGTACGGACAATGGCCTATTCAACTGACAAAGTTAGTGCCCTAACAGAGGACCAAGTGATTTGTATACCCCATCGAAGACGTGGTCGCGGACATTGAGGGTCAGGTCCTCAGTCCTCGATAGAAAAATAAAGGTAATTATTTTTAATGATAAAAAGGCGCAAAATGAAATAAAAATAGTGTACGGGTAAAAATATAAAAGTACAGAGGAAAAAACAATGGAATAAGCAGGGGAAAAAATTGTCTATGGTGAAAAAGAAGAAGTAGAAAAGTCAAACATAGTCTACGGGTAAACATAATAAAAGTACAGATAACTTTCTAACGATATTAAATGGGAAAAATGAAGAAAAGGCAGAAAATTCAAAATAAAAATAGTGAAAAAATAAAATAAAATGGAACCATTTTGTCCATGTTTTATTTTCAAACCTCATGTTCAAGAAAATGAACTAATTCATCAGCTTGAACTTGCTCTTTTACCAAAATATCATCTTCAAAGATATATTCTAGCGAAACACTTACTTGACCAAACGTGCTGGTCAAATACCAGAAAATATAAGGAAATCCACTGCATCCTTAACTTCAACAATTACATTTATTATTGGTGCAATCAAAAAGGTCGAAAAGAAATTAATGATATCCATCATTGATTATGATGCAAAAGTGAAAAAGCAAGTAGTCCCCCTTTAAAGCAAAAGATAAAATAACTCTAACAAGATTAGACAAGAATCCCCACTCCTTTAAGGTCCAGTACCCATTTATATGTATATCATTGATTACGATGTAAAAGTGAAAAATCAAGTCGTCCCCCTTTAAAGCAAGAGATTGTACAAGAATCCCCATCCCTTTAGGGTCTAGTACCCATTTATATGTATATCATTGATTATGATGCAAAAGTGAAAAATCAAGTCGTCCCCCTTTAAAGAGAAAGATTAAATGACTCTAACAAGATTGGACAAGACTCACACCCCTTTAAAGCCCAGTACCCATTTATGTTGAATTATTTTTAGGTAAATTCATCATTTCACTGGGAACTGGGTAAATAGGCTTAACCCTTTCTAGAGCGCAGAATAAATCAAAGAGGCGCTTTCATTCTATAAATAAGATCGTAAGAATAATGTTGAAGTTGCCCTTGTCTGGAATGTCTTAGCAAAGCGATCACTGTAGATTAGAGATCAGACTGCACACTTTGTGCAGTCTGATCATGATGTACATTGATCGCAAAAGCAACTAAAGTGGTCAAAGGCACTTTGAGGGTTATAACAAAGAACTGTAGACTATTTGAATACTCAAGATCAGTACTTGTGCTTGCCCATTTAGATGTACCCCTTACAAGTGTAATGTTTCTAACGATGAAATATTCTGCAGAAAGTCTTTTTAAATACATTGCTTTATCCTATTTTTTTTTTCTGCAGGAGGGCAGATAGGCCATGAAATCCTAACTTCATATTATGCTGTTGTCATTGTGCTGATGGTCTAAGAGGAAATGGGCCAAGCTTGTTATATTTCAGCAAAGTGAAATTTCCAGATAAAGCTACAGCAATGAGGTTACTATATTGCAGTACATGTATTTTAATTATCTAGAATTCTGTAATATTTAACAAAAATGATCTATTAAGAGGATTAAAGTCAAATTTGACTTACACTTTATAGTTTTAATGATTTAATATTGGTAAAAGTGGTTAATGAGACACATATTACAATACTGTTTTAATTGATATTACAAATGAAATTAACGTAAACCTGATATTGATTGTGCAATATGTTTTGAAAACATTTCCAGCTCCATTGCCTTCATAATGCATGATTGCCGTCGCAGGGAGAATCATACATTGATGAAACATAGTACATGTGGCTTTAAATGTCACTCTCTAGATTTGTTTTTCTTTTTTACACACGTAACTCTTTAACAAGTAATTAAATTTTAGACTTGACTAAGTTTACAAATAGTATTTGCAGAGGGAAAATAAAATTTGGCTCTAAAGATGGGCTTTGGCAAAGAAAAGGGTAGAAAACATCGTTGTAGGACAAAATGCTGGTAACCAGGAATTTCTTATCCAACAATTTTCCCAATACCTTTTACCTCAGGGTACTCCCATAAACACTGGAGAAAGACCAAACTTTGCAAAACTGACATGCTATGTTTCCCAATCAAATCGTATCAAATCTAATGTAGTACATGAGTTGGCAAAGTGTGCAGGAAGACACTCAGGCTTTGATAGAATTCTGGTCTGATTAATGTTCAAAGAAATGGGTATCCTGAAGGACTGTACTCGTATTTCAAGTTTATAATTTTTATAATTTCATTTCAGATGCTGTTGTTCATTTCTAATACATGTATGTTACACAGGATGTCACCTTTAAACGTCTGGTTAGGTGGTCACATATTTGAAGATCAGAAACTGACCACTTTATTCAAGCCAATACATAATTCTATGGATGTTGGCTCTACAGTGAGAATCAACAGCTTCAGAACAATCACAATAACTGTCCAAAACATCTGTACAGTGCCGCATGAAACATCACCTACTTTAGAAACTTCGGAAATGCCAAACCACTAAAGTACAAGATTAATTCATGACAGTCCAAATGACAGCAGATGCAACAGGATGTACCAAAAGATATGATTTGCAAGGCATTTTCCTGTACTTAGAAGAGTAGGCATCCTGTTAGCTTTACCCTTTACCAATTCTGTTTTTAATTACCCTGATGCAGAGGGCTTTTGACAACATTGAAGGAAGAGGAGAAAAAAGCTGGTCACCAGCTTTTTATACTTTTCTCACAATGTTTCCTTTCAGAAATAAACCTAATCATTTGGGCTACAATTGTTTGATCCTCCAACTTTGCTTCCAAAATAGACATGATGAAAATTTTGTTAAATGGTAAAAGGTTAAAATGGTTGCATGTCTACTTCTTATACAGCCCTTGTTTAATTCAATCTTACAAGTTGTTGGACCAGAGACAGCCCAGTGATATGGTACCAGCAGATAAAGGTGTCAGTGGGCTGTCTCCTGTAGATAACTTCTTGTGTCTTGCAGCAGACCAATTTTGAAAACATTTTGACCTAAGGACAAATTGGTCAAAATAAGTAATATCTGCTTTTGACGTGATTTAATGAATACTCAAGCTTTACTCCTTGATTAATTTTTTTCACATTTACAAGGATGCTTCTGAAGTTTTATGCTGCAAATATGTTTCAGAAGCTATTAAGTTAATATATTTGATGACTTGTAAGTCTTTACCCAAAAAATCCTGTGTTTTAATAACCCTGCAGAAAAATGCTTTAGGAAATATTGTGTGAAAAGACAACTAACAATTTCTCCTTTCAACAAAATGTTTCCTACCCTTTAATAGGTAAATTGTAGAATGTGAGCCAAAATCAATGAGTCGTCTGCAAATACTTTGAATTTGAGAAGTCCAGAATTTTATCAGTTGGTAAAGATTAAAAGAAATAAACGTGAGATGTCTTGAAAATGTTATAGATATTTATCTTTATTACATGAGTAGTAACATAACACTTTTATATTATTCTCATTATATTCGGGTCCCTTGATGGAGCAAACTTCTGCTTTAGAAATATTGTTAAAAAATCCAAAATTGTTTATTAATTTGCCATTTCTCACAATGTTTTCAAAGGACTATTAATTTTGTGCAGCTAATAAGACTTGTATGTAACGGAATTTCTTTTTCCACACAATGTCAATGACTGAATTTTACTACATGTATATTGCTTTCACTCTTAAAGGGGCATTAAGGATTTTTGTTCTAAACATAAACAAGAATATTGCTTTTTCTTTATTTAACAAAGTCTTGAAACCTACCTTTACTTTTAACACTAGATAAAATCTGAGGCAAATGGAGAAAAATAATTGAAAGATTGAGATGAAAACATTGTGGCAAATAGATATTGCTGACTGTGAGCAATATCATACATGGTCACAATATTTTCAAAAGCAGTCTGCTGCAATGCTGTTTTAATTTAGTGGCATTTCGTGGTTAGGATTTAAATACCCTTTTAACTATTACTGATTTTGGATAGTACCGATAAATATTAGCATGAACTTCTTTGCAGTGCAAAGATGGTAAACATAGAACATTAATACTATAGCACTATTTTTCTTTAATTAAATGTTTTAATGACTGCATGTCCAATGATATATGAGACCACCATTGCACAAATTATAACATGTGGTCCCTGTGAGGTGTAGTTGTCTTGCAGTCATGGTTCCTTTTTAGTGTCATTCTTCTAGCAGGAGAAAGCTCTGAAAGTATATTAGTAAGATATGTTTGTAAACATAGTATCTCAAGAAATATAAGTTTTTAGCTCACCAGAGCAAAAAGTGCTTAACTCTTTACCACAGGACAGATCCTAGACTTGTCCAATCGAAAACATTTGGAAACAACAATTTAAATATGGCTGGAAGGATGGAATTTGTCTTTGAATGAGTAGAAAACATTGTGGAAAAAGGAGAAAATGCTGAATGCCAGCATTTTCTCCTTTTCCCACAATATTATCAAAAGGCTTCTTCCTCAGGATCGTAAAACTCGGGATTGTGTGGTAAAGGGTTAAGGAAAGCTTTTTTTGTCCCATTCATTTACATGTATCTAGATGTATCTGTTTGTGAGTTTGTCTATTGTTGACAGTTTCTTAGAAACCATCTTGAATTGAGTTTCACAGCTGTCAAAATTTAATGCTGAAAGCAGCCAAATACTTGATCCAATCAACAATTAATCACACCTGTAAGTTCACCTTCCCAGGAGTTTCTTAACTCTCCCTTGTAGGTATCCCTCACAGGATTCTTCCTCAGCAACTGGCTGTTTTTCTGCCAACAGATTTCTTTACCAAACTGACTGAAATTGCATTGATCTTCATCAAATGGATGGATCACAGCTCAAAAATATTGTGTGGACAAGTGTATTACTGGTGTGAGATGTTCAGAAACATAGGGATAAGTGAAGTGGCTGCAATGATAATACCAAAATACTCTTGCAATTTTGTTATATACTCCACATAAATGGTAACAAAAATTTCATCATAATATTATGCTGTGACAACACTGTGAATTTCATTAGTAATTTTAGTAAGTCTATCCTAATGGGTCATTTTTTTCTCCTTCGAAAAGGAGGTAATGCTTGAAATTCTTTGTGAAGTAAAGGTTTAGAATTGGTCGCGTAACACGAATTAAATGTGACAAATTATGCTTGTACATGTATAAAATAACTTTTAATTAAATAATTACAGAATACCTTGAAAATCTTTGTATGGTCTCAATAGCTGTTGTAAATTATTATCCTTTGCTGGATTACACAGGACATAATATCTTTCCGATGAAGATTTACTGGTGAACTTCACTGACAACGAAGTTCTCTCCCACAAACCCACCCTGGGATACTCGAAGAATTTCTATACCTGCAATAAATGACAAGAGAGCCATTGTTATAACCACTGACATAAGCCTTTCCATCTTGTGTCTGTTTGTCTGTATGTGTATCACACCAATATGGCCTTGCACTGGGACATACTTCATGGAATTTGCATGTTAGATTTGAACGTGTATAGTCTATATCAAAGATCTGGGTAAGCTGTTACCAAACAACAAGGTTAATAACTTGTATAAATTGAAAGCACTAGTAGATGAAAAAGTAAGAGTGGCTAAACAATTGAAATTCATTTATGGAAGGGTTGAAAATATCCTGGGAAAAGGAAGACATGCTGGTCACTAGCATTTTCTCCTATTTCCATAATGTTTTCATAAATTGTTTTCTTTAGAGGTAAAGATAAAGGGTTAAACATTTCATTCGTGTGCCAGTTAGTGCACCTGGTCATGGGTATCTTTCCAAAAGCACCATGCATAACACTAATATTCAGTGTGCATAGTGGAACAAGCATATTGCATTTTTCTTAAATGACCCTTAGCCCGTGAAGCACAATTAATCCTTTACCACACAATCCTGAATTTTAAAGACTCAGAGGAAGAAGCCTTATGAAAACATTGTAGAAAAAAGGATTAAATGCTGGTAACCAGCATTTTCTCCTTTTTCAACAATATTTTCTACCCTCTCAAATAAATTTCCATCATTTGAGTACTATACGGTATTAATTGTCATCTGCAAATCCTTTCCATTTGGACCAGTCAAAGATTCTGTTTTGTGGTAAAAAGATAAATATACTATTCAGCAAAGTGTCGGTCGAGATCAGACTGCACTGAACATGCAGTCTGATCTTGAATCTGAACTGTCTTATATGGTTTGATCTTTGAAAACATAATACTGGAGTGGCTGTCTTTAAAATACTTGAATATTACCAGAGGCTGAATTTAACAGCGGAAACGTAGATCTGTGCGATCGCCCTCGGCAAATTGAGGATTACAAGTATAAATATCTGCTTTAAAACGTCTTGCTTCGTACTTATGCTTTCATTTTATGCCTTCACACAGCTGTAGTTTTGTGAAAGAAACGTGATTCACCTATTTTGATTTAAGTCCGTTAAAAAAAAACAGGATTCTATTGAATACGAAACCGAAAGTAGGTTCAACCATTAACCTGTTTACCTGCGCTGAATACGATCTGTTCTATACTGTGGCGTATTCATAGTCACATATCGTTCTCTGATCGATTACTGAAATTTTCAAATCGCTCGGACTTTTAAAATCTGACTTAATCCTTCGTAATTGCTTCGTGTATCTCTCCACATACTGTGATGAAAAGGAGATAAATTTACGGTAGATCCCGGAAGTGATGAACTCTCGCGGTCACATGACGAGACTTACAGACCCTATACATGTTCCAAAATCTAATTTTTATAGCCACACCCTTTTAATACCAAAACTCATTCCCTTTTTTAACAAAAAAAAAAAAAATCTTCCCCCAAAATAAACTTTCCCACAAAATTTTCAAATTTTCAGAATAATCCATAATTTAAAAGCATATTATGATAGGAGCTTAATTGTTTGGGTTCAAAGAGTAACTATAAAATTACTTCCTGAATACTTCATGTTGTGGGTACTGATTAGAATTGTCTCATGAGTACCTATAACATAGGCTTCAGTGAAGATATAATATTTTAGGATCCATAACCCTCCTCAACTCTTTATCAAACAGCAAAATTTGGTATTCTACCGAGTTGAAAGCATTAATTTTGCAGATGACGAATGTAGGTCTCATAATGATTGCTGTCTTTGAAAGGGAAGAAATCACTGTGGAAAATTTTACCACAATGATTTCACAAACCTTCTTCTTCAGCGTTGTTATAACCGGGTATTGTGTGGTAAAGGATCAAATAAATCATTAAGCAATTGTATCTTGACTAATTTACAATGCTCCTCAGATCCACAACAGAGATATACCGGTATATCAAAAGAACTTTTTACAGTGCTGCAGTGGATAGCTTTGGAAAACTTTGTGGAGAACGGAACAATTGCATATCAAATGCAACCTATGGCTTCTTTCACATAATCATTTCCATACGATTATTAAGATGCATCTTAGGTGTCCCTTGTAATGGCCGCACATGTTTTTACGCACGAGGTCGAATTTTCGGAAAATAAAAGATGGGCGACGATATTCAGACATACAGAGAAAGAGTAGGCACATTTTCCATGCCATGCAAACGTAAGTCATCATTGCGAGGTTTGAAACTGTCTATGAGAGGCATAATGATGTGTTTGGGACTGTTTGCCATTGTCTTCCTACTAAACTCTCTGAGCGGCGATACCGAATCTATCCCGGGACCTGGGAATAGTTTAAACGCTGGTGCTCAGAAACAGCCCATGCAACAACAGCAGTCTAAACAACAACAACTATCTTTTGCATCAGTCACGGCGTCACCTGCACCCTCGCCCACCCAGTCTGCTGAAATCCCAAGGTTGCGTTCTCAATCGCAGAGACAATTTTCGAACATTGAACAAAATGGCGCTAGGTCAGATGTACTCGATTACCTAAAGGAAATGAGAGTAGAAATGAAAGAGAATTTTTCCTCGATAGACTTGAAAATTAGTGATTTAAACTCTAAAATGATAGATATGAAGCTGGAGAATGAACATTTGAAGAAAGAAAACGAAAATCTCAAGAAAGAAGTTAGCTCCATGAAACTGAAAATTGACAAAATTGAGGGCTATAGTCGGCGAAATAACTTACGATTTATAGGTATAAAGGGGGACAATGGTGAAACGTGGAATGAAACTGAGGAGAAGCTGAGCTCGTTTATAAAGCAGGACCTGAATATGCCAGACTATGAAAATGTTGAAACAGAAAGAGCACACCGGATTAAGGGTAGCAGTGACAAGAACGCTACAATCATTGCAAAATTCTCTAAGTTTAAGGACAAGGAGGCTATTTTCAAAGGGGCAAAGGGAGTTCTTAAGGGAAATACACAGCTTGGAGTATATGAAGACTTCACGGATAGTGTGAGATACCATCGAAAACAACTCGGACTGCGATTGGTCGAGGAAAGGAATAAAGGGAAATACGCATCAATGAACTACGATAAACTTATTGTAGACAAGTTGGCTTCTTTACAAAAGAAGCCAGGAGAGGTCAGCATCAATGTTTTCAAATAGCTAATTGGCTTTTAATTTCAATATATTTTGGTACATGTACACAAACAAGTAAAAAAGCCGCCGCGTAGAAACCTCATATGCTTTACATGACTGTCATTTGACCTTCTTGTCGCGTTTTCAAGTCGCATGATCTTGTCCCGCAGTCTTCTTTCTCTTTTTAAACGAAATTCTTCTTATTTGTTCTTCTGCTTAGATTTATTTGCTTAATGAAAAATTACAATTATTTGAGATGTCATTTGCAGCCATGGCAAATTAATACAACAAATATTTTCTGAAATTCGTCATATAAAAATAAACCACGTCTATTTCCTGTTTCGGTTTTTTGACTTCGCTTTATTTACAAAACCATGACGAAAGAGACTGTGTATCAGAACAATTTCGCAAGAAAAATAGATTTACACAGCAAATTCTGTGGCAGTCTGCCTTTTAAACTCACCACTGTTGGAGAGGTCTTATGACCTCTCCAATAACTCCATATATGGTTACGATGAACAACACCAAACTATAAATAAAATTGGGGAAACACGGGTTCGACAATATGCACGTGGTAATATGGCGCGAGAATCGGAGAGGCGCGAAAACGGAAACACACGGAAAAACTATACAGCCCATCGAGCGACCAACGAAGGCAACCGAGATGAGTCCGCATTACACCGAGAGGAACCCACCGCACAGGTGGATGACTATACATGTGAATAACAATGGGATCAAGGTCCATCAATATCCCTTAAAGTCTCAGTAGCGTCCAACTGAATAAACAACCTGTTTATAAAATGAAAGTAAATTTCATTTTTACCCTATAAAAATATGGCGATTATTATGACTTTCACGATATGTAAAGGTGCAGTTCGCAAAAGTTCCAGTCAGTGGCAGAAAAAAGAATTTTGAAACTAGAACAGATCCTACCATGCCGCATTATCTGTTTGTTTACATCGATGATCGCCGACGATTAGCCGACTTTTCGTCGTAAATGTCCGCAGTGACGTATTAGTGACGTAAACACCACGTGATCATTCAAAGCGTCGAAACAAACCCTTCATTCACTTGATCGTTTTGTCCCCATTCTAGGCTTGAAAAACGTAAGTTTGTCGACATCGTAAACAGAAACAACGACACAGGCTGATCATCGCTTATTCATTTATCATCAATACAGGAAGAGTTTACTACATCTAAATAAGAAAACAGGTTCAGAATGAGCAATCTTACTCTCCGATGACATAATGTTGGAATTGTAAAGAATAGTCCTGTTTACTACGTCATAGCACTAATGAGATGCAATGTTATCACGTGACGTTCTCGAAGACCTAGTTCGAATATACACGAACGATAACGAAGGTTGTCTCGATCAATGGCGTCCGTGAAATCGACGGGCTTCTCCATGCATTTTCGCTCACGTATATTATGGCAACCAATGCAGTAACTGACACGTTCGAGTTTTTTTCCGATCTTATATGTGTGTGTTGTGATGGGTTATCCTATATATTTTCCAGTTATAAACCGTGAAAATTACCTATTTTTGGCTTTACAGGGGCTTTAATATTGTAACCTGGAACATTTCTGGTCTGAAAAAATATGTCAATGATTTCAGCTTGATTAACTATATAAAGCAATTTGGCATTATAGGTTTCGTTGATACATTGGGAGATTATAAGGGAGAATTTAAGTTCTTATTACCAAATTATTCGCACTTCGACTATGTGAGAAAACGTCTGCCTAGATCGATCCGAAATAGTGGAGGCGTAAGTGTCTTTGTTAGGGAAGAATTAGTCCAGTCTGGATGTATTTCTCGTATTTATCAAGATTTCACTGATTGCGTTGTACTGCTGTTAAAATGCAGGAATACTGAATTTTTACAAAATATTATTTCTTATGTTGCATACGTTTGGCCGGAGGGATCGAACATTTTACCTAAATAGCCCTGAGAGCAATGGGATTATATTGATCAGAATATTTCATATATACGTATGCATTATCCAAACTGTCCTATTTATCTTGCGGGTGATCTGAACGCAAGAATAAAAAAAATTATATGATTATATCCCTTTTGATAACCTTGACCATGTCTATAGACTTGATGTTGACTACGATTCGGATCAGTTTAATCTGGATCGTTTCAACAGAGATGATAAATTTAATACTTATGGAAAATCCTTCACAGAATTATGCTGCACACATAATATACATATTGTTAACGGAGGGTTCAGTGGTGATGCTGTCGGTAATTATACATGCATAGCGAATGAGGGTCACAGTGTTGTCCATTATCATGCAGCTTCAACAGAGTTATTTCCCTTTATTTTAGATTTCAAAGTAGATAATAATGACTGCTCGGATCATTTCCCATTGAGTGCTGCACTCTCAATTCCCTCTCTATTCCCTGAATCCAGCAGTATTGAAACCAGTGAAAATTTAATTTCTTACGAAAGATACAGGTGGAAGGAAAATAATAACTTTTCTTTCTTAGAAAAATTGCAATTAAACTTGAACAGTAATTCACTATTGATCTACGATAAGGTGAACTTAAATGTAGACGACGCAATTCGCACATTGTTAGACATTGTTAGAGTACCGCCAGTGAATGCGGGATGAAAAAAAAGTCTATTTATATAAAGAAACACCTCCTCAACCACTGTGGTGGGATAAAGAGTGTGCAGAACTTAAAAAACTTAAGCATAGATCACTTAGAAAATTCAGATTCAACAATTCTGCCCAAGGTTTTGAGAACTATAAACAGTTACGAAGACAATTCAAGAACACATGCCGTAGTAAAAAACGAATACTCCAAAATAAAAAACGTAGAAAACTTGTAGAAAATCGAAATAACCCAAAGTTCTTTTGGCAACTAATAAAAGACAGACAGACAGACAGACAAAAGCTTTTAATGGCTCAAATTCACAAAATGTAAATACATGAGCACAATAGCATTATAAACAAATAACGTGAATAACACAAGCATAAATAGTGACAAGAGAAAGGTAGGTTAAAGAATTAAAGAATTTAAGAATTTGGGGTTGACACTTATTACCATTTCAGATGAGGTTCAAGGCTTTCCTGTTGCGTCTTAAACTAGAAGGATTTGCTTTTAGGTTATCAAATTATTGTTGAAATAAGCACGCTATTATTAGGTGACGGCAGACAGAGGAGGCCAAGACACAACCGAAGGTCGATCCCGGACCCCGCTGTCAGCAGTCAAAACAAAGATTGAATCAGACTATAGATCTAGAACATAATACATTTACGTCATCCAATGGAAAATCCCGACCACGTGGTCCGGAGAAATGTCATTGGTTGATTCCTAAATGTGTCATATAAATATGTAAATATAACTAAATACACGTGAAACATTGTGAAGAATGGATAAAAAAGTGAATAAGAGGGCCATGATGGCCCTGGATCGCTCACCTGAGTCAATAGGCGAAATTCACTTCACATGCATAATTCAATTTCTGACCAATTGTCGGATCAATTGAGCTTAAAATGTGGCCTCTAGAGCGTCCAAAAGGAATTTTCTTAAGTTGACCTAGTGACCTAATTTATCACCCCACGTGACCCAATTTAAAACTCATCAAAAAATTTATCAAGACAAACATTCTGAACAGTTTTCAAGTTAATTGAGCAATAAATGTGGCCTCTAGAGTGCCCACAAGGTATTTCTTTAATTTGACCAAGTGACCTAGTTTATGCCCCCAGGTGACCCAATTTCAAACTCATCCGATATTTCATCAAGACAAATATTCTGACCAATTTTCAAGTCAATTGAGCAAGAATGTGACCTCTAGAGTGCCCTACAGGTATTTAATTTGACCTTGTGACCTAGATTATGACCCCAGGTGACCCAATTTTAAACTCATCCTAGATTTCATCAAGACAAACATTTTAACCAATTTTAAAATCAACTGAACAATAAATGTGGCCTCTAGAGTGCCCATAAGGTATTTCTTTAATATGACCTAGTGACCTAGTTTATGACTCCACATGACCCAATTTAGAACTCGTCTGAAAATTTATCAAAACATTCTGAACAATTTTCAAGTCATGTGAGCAATAAATGTGGCCTCTAGAGTGCCCTACAGGTATTTAATTTGACCTTGTGACCTAGATTATGACCCCAGGTGACCCAATTTTAAACTCATCCTAGATTTCATCAAGACAAACATTTTAACCAATTTTAAAATCAACTGAACAATAAATGTGGCCTCTAGAGTGCCCACAAGGTATTTCTTTAATATGACCTAGTGACCTAGTTTATGACTCCACATGACCCAATTTAGAACTCGTCTGAAAATTTATCAAAACATTCTGAACAATTTTCAAGTCATGTGAGCAATAAATGTGGCCTCTAGAGTGCCCACAAGGTATTTCTTTAATTTGACCTAGTGACCTAGTTTATGACCCCAGCTGACCCAAATTCAGACTCATCCGAGATTTCATCAAGACAAACATTCTGACCAATTTTCAAGTCAATTGAGCAAAAAATGTGGCCTCTAGAGTGCTCTAAAGGTATTTCTTTAATTTGACCTAGTGACCTAGTTTATAATCCCAGTTGACCCAATTTAGAACTTAGAAAGTTTATCAAGACAAACATTCTGAATAATTCTCAAGTCATCTGAGCAATAAATGTGGCCTCTAGGGTGCCAACAAGGTATTTCTTTAATTTGACCAAGTGACCTAGTTTATGACCCCAGGTGACCAATTTCAAATTCATCCGATATTTCATCAAGACAAACATTCTGACCAATTTTCAAGTCAGTTAAGCAAGAAATGTGGCCTCTAGAGTGCCCAAAAGGTATTTCTTTAATTTGACCTAGTGACCTAGTATATGATCCCAGGTGACCCAAATCCAAACTCATCCTAGATTTTAACAAGACGAACATTTTAAGCAATTTTCAAATCAATTGAACAATAAATGTGGCCTCTAGAGTGCCCACAAGGTATTTCTTTAATTTGACCTAGTGACCTAATTTAAGATGCCACATGACCCAAATTCAGACTCATGTGAGATTTTATCAAGACAAACATTCTGACCAATTTTCAAGTCAACTGAAAAATAAATGTGGCCTCTAGAGTGCCCACAAGGTATTTCTTTAATTTGACCAAGTGACGTATTTTATAACCCCAGGTGACCGAATTTCAAACTCCTCCGATATTTCATCAAGACAAACATTCTGACCAATTTTCAAGTCAATTGAGCAATAAATGTGGCCTCTAGTGTGCCCTAAAGGTATTTCTTTAATTTGACTTTGGGACCTAGATTATGACCCCAGGTGACACAATTTTAAACTCATCCTAGATTTCATCCAGACAAATATTTTAAGCAATTTTCAAATCAATTGAACAATAAATGTGGCCTCTAGAGTGCCCACAAGGTATTTCTTTAATTTGAACTAATGACCTAGTTTAAGACCCCAAATGACCCAAATTCAGACTCCTGCGAGAATTTATCAAGACAAACATTCTGACCAATTTTCAAGTCAATTGAACAATAAATGTGGCCTCTAGAGTGCCCACAAGGTATTTCTTTAATTTGACCTAGTGATCTAGTTTATGATCCCAGTTGACCCAAATTCAGACTCATGTGTGATTTTATCAAGACAAACATTCTGACCAATTATCAAGTCAATTGAGCAAAAACTGTGGCCTCTAGAGTGTCCACAAGGTATAACTTTAATTTGACCTAGTGACCTAGTATATGATCAGAGGTGACCCAAATCCAAACTCATCCTAGATTTTATCAAGAAAAACATTCTGACACAATTTCAGGTCATTTGAACAATAAATGTGGCCTCTAGAGTGCCCACAAGGTATTTCTTTAATTTGACCAAGTGACCTAGTTTATGACCCCAGGTGACCCAATTTCAAAGTCATCCGATATTTCATCAAGACAAACATTCTGACCAATTTTCAAGTCAATTGAGCAAGAAATGTAGCCTGTAGCGTGCCCTAAAGGTATTTCTTTAATTTGACCTAGTGACCTAGATTATGACCCCAGGTAACCAAATTTTGAACTCATCCTAGATTTCATCAAGACCTTTCTTTAATTTGACCTAGTGACCTAATTTAAGATGCCACATGACCCAAATTCAGACTCATGTGAGATTTTATCAAGACAAACATTCTGACCAATTTTAAAGTCAATTGAGCAAAAAATTTGGCATCTAGAGTGCCCACAAGGTATTTCTTTAATTTGACCTAGTGACGTAGTTTATGATCCCAGGTGACCCAAATCCAAACTCATCCGAGATTTTATCAAGACAAACATTCTGACCAAATTTCAGGTCATTTGAGCAATAAATGTGGCCTCTAGTGTGCCCTAAAGGTACTTCTTTAATTTGACTTTGTGACCTAGTTCATCACCCCAGGTGACCCAATTTTGAAATGACTGAACACGTTGTGCTCAGATGGGCTAACATACTTAGAACAGGTTCACTACATACCAAATAACAAAGCTCTATGCCCTCCAGTTTTAGAAAACAAGAATTTTAAAGTTGTCCTTTTTTGTTCCTATGTTCGAACTTGTGACCCCCGGGGCGGGGCCAGTTTTGACCCCAGTGGCATCATTTGAACAAACTTGGTAGAGGTCTACTAGGAGATGCTACATACCAAATATCAAAGCTCTACACCTTCCAGTTTTAGAGAAGAAGAATTTTAAAGTTTTCCTTCTTTGTTCCTATGTTAGAACTTGTGACCCCAAGGGCTGGGCCAGTTTTGACTACAGGGGCATCATATGAACAAACTTGGTAGAGGTCCACTAAGAGATGCTACATACCAAATATCAAAGCTCTACGCCTTCCAGTTTTATAGAAGAATTTCCGGCCAAGGGCTGGGCCAGTTTTGACTATAGGGGCATCATATGTACAAACTTGGTAGGGGTCCACTAAGAGATGCTACATACCAAATATCAAAGCTCTACGCCTACCAGTTTTAGAGAAGAAGAATTTTAAAGTTTTCCTTCTTTGTTCCCATGTTCAATCTTGCGACCCCCGGAGCGGGCCCAATTTTGACCCCAGGGGCATCGTATGAACAAACTTGGTAGAGGTCCACTAAGAGATGCTACATACCAAATATCAAAGCTCTACACCTTCCAGTTTCAGAGAAGAAGAATTTTAAAGTTTTCCTTCTTTGTTCCCGTGTTTGAATTTGTGACCCCCGAGGCGGGGCCAGTTTTGTTTCCAGGGGCATCATATGAACAAACTTGGTAGAGGTCCAATAAGAGATACTACATACCAAATATCAAAGCTCTACGCCTTCCAGTTTCAGACAAGAAGAATTTTAAAGTTTCCTTCTTTGCTCCTATGTTCGAAATTGTGACCCCCGGGGTGGGGCTAGTTTTGACCCCAGGGGCATCATATGAACAAACTTGGTAGAGGTCCATGAGGAGATACTACATACCAAATATCAAAGCTCTACGCCTTCCAGTTTCGGAGAAGAAGAATTTTAAAGTTTCCTTCTTTGCTCCTATGTTCGAACTTGTGACCCCCGGGGCGGGGCCAGTTTTGACCCCAGGGGCATCATATGAACAAACTTGATAGAGGTCCACTAGGAGATGCTACATACCAAATATCAAATCTCTACGTCTCTAGTTACAGAGGAGAAGATTTTCAAAGATTTTGCATTTCTTTTTCCTTTTTTTTACCATGGCAACCAGAAGTAAGGGTGGAATTCAATTCTTTGAACAACTTTGGTAGAGCTTCACCCAAGGATGATCCCTGCCAAGTTTCATCAAGATTGGCCTAGTGGTTTAGGAGAAGAAGATGTTTAAAGAAATTGTTGACGGACGACGGACGCCGGACAAAGGGTGATCACAATAGCTCACCTTGAGCACGTTGTGCTCAGGTGAGCTAAAAATAGGAGAAATAAGGAAGAACCTTAAAGCGTTGATAGTCTACATTCGCTACATATTGTAACTAACAGATATAACAGTAGAAGTAGTGTTTGTGGATCTTGTAAAAGTCAAACAGTTAAAAACAGCAGCAAAAATTCATTGTCACAGGATTTCGTGTGATCTATGGATAAATTAAATAACCTTAGAATAAAAAGGTAAGCATCTCGATTTTATAAAATTCTACCAAATTTTTCTACGTATAAGCTAACATGCCTTCAAGATACTAAGAGCTTTTGTTGTTAGCTTGGTAGCACAGACTCTGTTGATATTCATGACTATAGGTACATTATACAGAACAGTCTGCTGTATCCAGAGACAC
The DNA here is from genome assembly GCA_946811185.2 of Hippopus hippopus. Taxonomy (NCBI): domain Eukaryota; kingdom Metazoa; phylum Mollusca; class Bivalvia; order Cardiida; family Cardiidae; genus Hippopus; species Hippopus hippopus. The sequence continues at coordinate 27,167,396 of OX328100.1, read as the reverse complement.
AGATCAGATGGTGGTCTGGCTCAGCAGGCTGATCTGAATCAACCTCGTAACAACATAGGAGACAAAATACCCGAAAATTGGTGATTAATGATTATGTTTGAAATAGTTTATAATTATTTGAATGAATTTTGAAAGATTTTTTAGTTCTTTTGGAGATTTAGAGTTCATAAGTTGTTGAAACTTGAGAATGTAAGGTCGCCTATAAAAAATATCTTTTTAAATATGAACACCTTTGATTTGAAAAGTATGTGCAGTTTAAAAGGTAATGCATTTCATCACCTATATCATTTTGTGTGCATAATTGACACTCTCTGTCATTTAGATCTATATTATTCCATCTTCCTGTCTCAATAGGCAAGAAGTGGTTAGTAGTTCTGAACTTAATAAGATTTTGATAATCTTGCTTTTTTAATATTAGAAGATACTTTTCTAGACTGATAGATTCTTTAAATAGACTGTAGATTTTGCCCTTATTAGAGTTTTGTAGCTGACTGTACCAATCCTGCTGATACTGATCTTTAACAATTGTATTTACTAAGTCTTCAGTATTTTTATGCACATTTAAATTTTGATATTGCCAAATATCTGGTCTACCAATTTCTATTAGTATATTCTGGTTTTTTCTGATCCATTTACATTGAAAATTAGGAATATTGAGCATGTGGCTGTATAACTTGAATGCAAGCCTATCTTTATTACCATTTACTAATCGTGTCCAATATCCTATCATCCTAGTTTTTATAGTTATTTCAAGAGGATAGCGGCCTGTTTCTGAGTAAAGCATATAATTTGGTGTACTTTGTTTTAGTTGTAGAACTTTTTTAATGAAAGAGCAATGGAGTTTTTCTAAAATTTTGTTATCTTCATATCCCCAAGTTTCAGCGGAAAATATCAAAATTGGTAAGACTGTACTATCAAACAGTTTGAATATTAAATCAATCGGTAGGTTAAGGTTATTTATTCTTCTGTACAGGTAAAACATAGCTTTTGTTGCTTGTTACACTAGGTTTTTTCGGTTTAAAAGATAATTTCCTGATGGGGTGAAGAGTGTTCCAAGATATTTATAGGACTTAACGATTTCTAATGGAGTGTTACTGAGGTAGAATGATTGATTTCGGTTTCTTTGGCCAAAGACCATTATTTTTGTTTTGTTTATATTAATATTAAGCTTCCAGTCATTGCAGTACTCCTGGAAGCTGTCAAGGATTAATTGTAGTTCATTTGGATTATTAGCAAAAAGAACAGTATCATCTGCATACAGTAGGACTAGTATTTTAAAGTATGTATCTAGATTACCATCAAGTAAAATAAGACCTCGATTGCCTTGCCTGGCTAGAAATTCTTCTAAATCATTAAGATATAGTGAGAATAGAACGGGTGATAGGTTTTCGCCTTGACGGACTCCACAATTAATCGAGAAATATAATCTGATTGATCATTACCAATTGAGATACAGGATTTGATATTCCTATACATGTTTCTTATGAGAGTAATAAATTTTCCATTAATTCCTGAATTTAGTAACTTTTGCCATAGACCTACCCGGCAAACTAAATCAAAAGCCTTTGAAAAGTCAACAAAGCAGCAATAAAGTTTCTTCTTATGAAATTTGTAAAGTTCAATTAAGGAACTAAGGGTGAAGACATGATCAGTGATAGAGTAATCTGATCTGAAACCTGCTTGATTTTCAGTTAGAATTGCATTTGATTCAATAAATTTGTTGATTCTTTCATGCAATATTGATGTAAATAACTTGCTGACACAGCTTAAGAGGGTAATAGGGCGGTAGCTATTTGGGTCAGATTTTTCACCTTTACATTTATAGATGGGTATTACTGAGCCAAGTGACCAATCAGTAGAGAATAAACCTGTGTTTAATATGTTGTTAAATAAGAGTTTGTAAACTGGTAGTAACTTGTCCTGAGAATATTTAATGTATTCATTGATGACTCCATCCAAACCAGGTGCTTTGTTATTATTTAGCTTTTTTATACTTTTTTTGATTTCAGTGCCAGAGATGGGTGAATTCAATATATCATTGCCATCATCTATGTTTATATACTGAACCGCAAAAGAAACGTCGCACAAAAATACAGATTCACAGACGTTTATTTTAAAATGAAATTTTTATTGAATAAACTCATTTCACAAACTTTCAATGATGAAATTACTGTTTCTAGGTTATAATGTTTACTTGAATGTCTTAATTGCGCAGCATCATAGCATTTTGATGATTTATTTGCACTATTAAAGTTAATATCGTGTATGTCCACCACCAGCACTAATCACGGCGACACATCTTCGATGCATTTAGTTGATCAGGCGATTGATGAATGCCATTGGAATACGTGTCCATACTCTCTGAAACGCTAGCGAAAGTTCAGCTGCAGTTGTGGGTCTTGGCTGCTCTACATTCAACCGTCTTTGAACTTCGTCCCATAAATGTTCAATAGGGTTAAGATCTGGACTCAAAGCCGGCCAATCCATAACATTGACATTATGCTGTTGTAGGAAGTCCCTTGTGACTCTTGCTGTGTGTGCACGTGCGTTATCATGCTGGAATGTCCTGTTTTGATGACGTGCGAAATGTGGCAGAACGTGGGGTGTCAAAACTTGGTCAATGTATCGGGCAGATGTCACGCCATTGCCTCTTCCCGGACCAAGGTTCTGGAAGACAACTGGACCAAGTTTCACGTTTAATCCAATTCCACCCCATACTATGATGTTTGCACCGCCCCAAGCGTCTCTTTCCAGGATGCAGCTGTCTTCAAAACGTTCTCCACTCCTTCTCCACACTCTTGTTCTGCCATCTGCTGTGGATATGCAGTAACGGCTTTCGTCAGAAAACAGGATCTTTCGCCATTGTTGATTACGCCAATTTTGTCTGTGCAAAGCCCATTGATGACGTTCCCGGCGGTGTCGTGGCGTAAGAACAGGACCTCTAGCGGGACGGCGACATCTTATGTTTCTTGCAGCTAATCGGTGACGTACGGTATCATCACTGATTCGTCGCTGGTGTGTTCCGACAGTATTTCGGGCAGTTTCAGCTGCTGTCGCGAACCGAGTCATCAGATGGTGACGGACAATCGGTGTCGTTACTTGAGGTCTACCACTCCTTGGCCGGTCATCTGTGCTGTTTGTGTCATTGTAACGTGTCCGAAGAAGTTCAATGGTCCGGGTAGAACAGTTGTAGTCATTGGCGATAACTCTTGCGGATTGCCCAGCATGCAGTCTACCAATAGCTTGTTCTCTCTGTTGTGGACTCAAACGTGGCCTAGCTTCCGTGTCAAAATTGATACTGACAATGATTAAAATGTTCAATCCTTTTATACCCTATTAAAGCACGAAAATCAGGAACATTTAAATTTTCACATTTTTTGCCGCCAAGTGTGTCCCACGAGAAGCCCAAGGTACGAACGTGATACACTATCTTTTGAAAATCAATCAAGCGAAAATTGAATCAAAAGGTGATTTACCTTTACCTTGTGTTGGTATAAAAACTTGTATTATCAAGAAAAGAAAAAAATATTTTGTTTTCGATACCATATGGAATTATTAAAATTGCGACGTTTCTTTTGCGGTTCAGATTATGTAAAATATGTTTGCCGTCCATGTCATGAGTAAAGTCATTGCTCATTTCTTTGAAATGTTCATGAAAGGCTTGTAAATTTGGTATGTCTCCATGGCTCTTAGTGTCAATTAATTTAAGGTATTTCCAATAACCTCTAGGGTTATGACTTTCTAATGACCCAAATTTACTTTCATTTGATTTGTGATATTTATTAATATATTTATTCATAGTTTGTTTGTAAGCTTTGCTTTTATGCTTGAGGTATGTCCTGTTTTCTGTAGTTGGGCTTTTATCAAATTTTTTCCTAGCTTTGCAATATGCTCTTTTGGCTTTTTTACAGTCCCATCCAAACCTAGGTTTGTGATTTTTCTTAGTTGTTGAGTAAGTTGGTTTGAAAGGAAATGTCTTTTCTGCACTTTGTATATAGATTTTAGAAAATGTTTCTGTTATTTCATCTAGTTTAGTTTGCACATTTGTTTCACTATAAGCTAAATCTGAAATTGATTGTAAGTCGAACAACAAGCTCTCTAAATCTAAATCAAAAAGAAAACAATCTTCCCACAGAAACAATTTCATATATTGGTAGCGATAAATGGGTTGAATATTTTAGTGACCTTCTGTTTGATGAGAGTTACCGATCATTATTTGATAACGAATTATGTCGTACTGAAATAATAAATGAAAATGTTGATATCGTGTTAAACTCCCCAATCACTGACACAGAAATATTAAAAAGTATACGCAAGCTTAAAAATGGTAAAGCTCAAGGCAAGGATGGAATCTGAGCTGAATTTATAAGAACACTAGCTATAGGATTTTACCCTTTCTAAATGCCATATTTAATAAAGTACTTGATTCTGGCACTTTCCCGAAAATTTGGAGTGAAAGTATGATAGTTCCCTTATACAAATCTGGATCAAACTCTGACCCATCAAATTATAGGGGCATTTCACTGCTAAGTGTTATGTTTAAAAGATTCTCCGGTGTTTTATTCGACCGCCTTGATAAGTGGGTAAAAGACTTTGACCTCATTGATGAATCTCAGTCCGGATTTAGGACAGGCTACTCCGCAGTAAACAATATCTTCAGTTTACAAAGTATGATACAGAAATATACTTCAAAACAAGGGGGGCGTTTTTATGTACTTTTTGTTGATTTTCAGAAAGCTTTCGATAATATCAACCATTTTAATTTATTTTATATCTCTTCAAAGTAAAGGTCTTTGCGGAAAAGTACTACAGTTACTTAAATCCATGTACTCAAATATGAATGCACAGGTCAAAATCGATGCATGCCATTTGACAGAATCATTTAAGTGTAATATAGGAACCGTTCAAGGAGATTTATTATCACCTTTGATATTTAGCCTTTACATAAATGACCTATGTACCACACTAAAAACTAAATGTAAAAGCGGAATTTTTATTACAAACAATGTACCTGAAATTTACTGTCTTCTTTTTGCAGACGACGTTGCCAACTGTGCAGATACAGTTAACAACCTACAAACCCAACTAAATACCATCTCTAACTATTGTAAGGAAACTGGTATGAGAGTCAATATGTCAAAAACCCAAATAATTGTTTTTAGAAACGGTGGCCCATTACGAAATTCCGAACGTTGGAAATTTAATAATACTTACGTTAAAGTAACGTCAGCCTACAAATACATGGGTCTATTTTTTACCCCGAAACTTTCCTGGTACATGGCAAAAAAGAAACTTTGTGCTCAAGCAAGGAAAGCTAATTTGCAATTAAGCGTTTCCAATTTTAATTCGGGTACTTTCAACATAAGGAAATGTTTAAAATATTTGACAGTATGGTATCCCCCATCCTCACATATGGTTCAGAAATATGGGGATTCTCTTATTCAGAACAAATAGAATGTATTCAAAAAGACTTTTGCAGATACTTTCTCGGGGTAAACAACTCTACAAATAATTCCATGATACTGGGAGAATGTGGGAGATACCCACTTTGTATTACATACTTTACAAAATGCGTTGGGTACTGGTGTAAACTTATCCATATGCCTCAATATCGTTACCCACGTAACTGTTATGTCATGTTGAAACAGCTTGACGAAAGTGGTAGGATAACATGCGCAACAAATGTAAAACGTTCACTTTATACTTACGGTTTCAGCAATGTTTGGTTAGAACAAGACGTTGTTGACGTCAAACTATTTCTCTCTTTATTTAAAAAAGAATTAAAGATTGCATGTTTCAGAACTGACATGACAATATAGTTAATTCTACGAGCTGCGACACATATAAACATTTTAAATCTCTATTAAATCCAGAAAAATACCTAACGTTAAGACTTTCATTCTCTCTTAGACGATCATTGGCTAGATTCCGATGTTCTAGTAGTAAACTCAATATTGAGATCGGCAGACATTACAACATTAAAAGAGAAGACAGAATATGTTTGCTCTGTTTCCTGTCAAATGATTTCTTACTTGTAGAGGATGAATATCACGTGTTCTTTATATGTCCTAGATTCAATAATGAACGAGTTTCTTTTCTTTATAAGTGGTATTCAGGGAATAGAGAGAGAATAGGATTTTATAATCTCATGCAATCGTCGAATGAAACTGTTATCAGAAAAGTTGCAATCTATGTCTCCAAAATTGTTGAAGAACTTGATAGAAGGAATAACCAAATTCCAGTCGCATGACAATCAAGAATGTGTTTTAGTATTTTGCAAAGATCCATCTTATCATGAACAGTTTAATACTTTTTGAAAGAGGGGATGAGGATCAGCCCACAACGATATGTGTGATGGTCCTGATCTACATATTCAAATCTACCTGAACTCCTATTTCTGCCTTTAAGGAAAATGATAGCCATATAGAGTTAAGTATTTCTTGTTGAAAATATGGAACCTTATGCAAAGGTTATTAATACGTGTTGAAAGTGGGGATGAGGATCAAACTGCAGCAATATGAATGCTGGTCCTGATCTACACATTCAAATCTACATGAACTCTTATTTCTACTTTTAAGGCAAAAAGTAATCCTTTGAAGTTAAGAAATATTGGTAAAGATATCGGATCTTAAGCAAAAGTGATTTATATTTGTTGAAAGTGGAGATGAGGATCAGCCTGCTGCGATATGCAGGCTGGTCCAGATCTACACTTTCACATCTACATGAACTCCTATTTCTACTTTTGAGGTAAATATGGTAATCATTTGGAACTAAATTGTTGTTATAAATGTCGGATCTTACGTAAAAGTGATTATTATTTGTTGAAAATGAAGATCAAGATCGGCTTGCAGCGGTATGCATGCTGGTCCTGATCTACACGTTCAAACCTACATGAACTCCTATTTCTACTTTTGAGGTAAATATGGTAATCATTTAGAACTAAATTGTTGTTATAAATGTTGGACCTTACGTAAAAGTGATTATCATTTGTTGAAAATGAAGATCAGGATCAGTCTGCAGCGGTAGGCATGCTGGTCCTGATCTACACGTTCAAACCTACATGAACTCATGTTTTTACCTTTGAGGTAAACATGGTAATCATTTAGAGTTAAACAGTTGTTATAAATGTCGGATTTCACGTAAAATTGATTATTATTTGTTGAAAGTGAAGATCAGGATCAGCCAGCAGCGTATGCATGCTGGTCCTGATCTACACGTTCAAACCTACATGAACTCTTAGTCTACTTTTGAGGTAAACATGGTAATCATTTAGAGTTAAACTGCTGTTTTAGATGTCGGATCATGCGTAAAGGTGATCATTATTTGTTGAAAGTGAGGATCAGGATCTGCCTGCAGCGTATGCATGCTGGTCCTGATCTACACATTGAAATCTATATGAACTCTTATTTCTGCCTTTGAAGTAAACATGGTAATCATTGAAAACTGTTGTTATAGATGTCGGATCATGCGTAAAGGTGATCATTATTTGTTGAAAGTGAGGATTAGAATCAGCTTACAGGGATATGCATGCTGGTCCTGATCTACACGTGCAAACCTACATGAACTCTTGTTTCTACCTTTGAGGCAACACGGGAATCATTTAGAGTTAAACTGTTGTTATAAATGTCGGAACTTATATAAAAGTGATGATTATTTGTTGAAAGTGGAGATCAGGATCTGCCTACAGGGATGTGCATGCTGGTACTGATCTACACGTTCAAATCTATATGAACCCTTATTTTCTACCTTTGAGATAAAAATGGTTACCTCTTAAAGTTAAGAAGCAGTTGTTATCAGTGTAGAATGTTTAGCAAAAGTGATTTATATTTGTTGAAAGTGGAGATGAGGATCAGCGTGCAGCGATATGCAGGCTGGTCCTGATCTACACGTTCAAATCTACATGAACTTCTATTACTCCCTTCGAGGTGGAAATGGTAATCATTTAGAGTTAAGGTGTTGTGATAAATGTCGGATCTTACGTAAAAGAGATTATTATTGGTTAGTGAGGATTGGGATCGGCCTGCAGCGGTATGCATGCTGGTTCTGATATACATCTTCAAACCTATATGAACTCTTATTTCTACCTTAGAGGTAAACATGGTAATCATTCAGAGTTAAACTGTTGTTATAAATGTCGGATTCCACGTAAAAGTGATTATTATTTGTTGAAAGTGAAGATCAGGACCAGCCCGCAGCGGTATGCGTGCTGGTCCTGATCTACACGTTCAAATCTAAATGAACTCTTATTTCTACCTTTGAGGTAAACATAATAATCATTTAGAGTTAAACTGTTCTTATAGATGTAGGATTTCACGTAAAGGTGATCATTATTTGTTGAAAGTGGGGATCAGGATCAGCCTGCAGCGATATGAATGCTGGTCCTGATCTACAAGTCCAAATCTACATGAACTCTTATTTCTACTGTTTGGATAAAAACGGTACCCATTTAGAGTTAATCTCTTCGTGAGAATTGGGGATCACATGCGAAAGTGCATTTACAAGTCATATTGTATAAATCAGCGCAAAACCGTCCTACTATTTTGTTTTGTTTTGCATTGGACACGATGTTAAATGTAAGAACTTTGTACCATTTTGTATGTTGGGCCGGAGGCCTATTAATACTGAATAAACTTTGAAACTTGAAACTTGAATTTTAAGTAATTTTATTTCCATGTATTTTCACTCTTTACCAAATGACAAAATTTCAGACTTGTACCAATTAAAAGCCCTTTTTGAAGCAAAATTAAATGTGGCTCAAACAATGGGATTTGTCTTAAATCACCTGGTTGGAAACACTGTGGGAAAAGGAGAAAATGCTGGTTACCAATGTTTTCTCCATCTTCCACATTGTTTTCAAACACATTCATCCTTAGGGTTGTTAAAGTTCGGGATTGTGTAGCAAAGGGTTAAATGCCTGTAATAATTTTGTATTTTGAATAAGTTCACAGTTGCTTTCTCAATAGCCTGTGTAGTCATTAGTTAAACACCACATTTAAAGCCACTAAGTAATTAAACAGTTTCAGCCATCAGACAAAAACAAATATAATATTCCATTTTCAAAGTTTGTTTTAGCAAGAGTATTTCACAAAATGGCAGGTGTGGTAGATCTAAGATCAGACTGTGTTTAATATATTAATGATAATTTAACTCTATAATTTATTCATTACTTATTATGGTTTAACTCTTTACAAGATAACAAAATTCTAGACTTGTCAATACTGAAAGCATTTGCAGACTACTTATAAATACTCAAAAAACTGGTTGACTTTAAAGGGTAAAAAACATTGTGGGAAAGGTGAAAATGCTGGTTACCAGCATTTTCTCCTTTCCTCACAGTGTTTTCAAGAGCTGCCTTACTGTTGGTCATTAAAGAACACAATTCTTTGGAATACATCAACTAGGCAGTTTGGATCAAGATCAGACTATAGAATATGCAGTGTGATTAGGCCTAACAAAAAAATATCTGTGGTTAGGATTTCGGTCCAAGATGTTGTAGGTAGGGTAGGTAGGGATTTCTTTTTTCCCGAAACTTTTAACATGGACCATGTACTGAAATCACACCCCTCGGTTTTTTTTTTCAGTCGTAGCACAAAAAGTTTAGGGTCTGCAGCATTTTCTAGGTAGGGTAGGGAAACCCTAAACACAGATATTTTTTTGCAGGGCTTTATTGATTAACACCGTCTGCTCCAGCGCTGTTTTCATCTATCTTATTTCTTTGTCATAACGCTGAATTCTAAGACAAGCAATCTGATTGGCTGAGATGAAATATCTTGAACAATACCACAGCTGGTCTTGGAATTTACAGTCAGCACTGGATTTTTTTAAATGGTTGGTCAATACTGCACTAGATTTGTTCATTTAAACCCTGTACCAAACGACACAATGTTGGACTAGACCAAATTGAAAGCATTTGCAGACCACAAATTAAGTGTGATATAAACCATGACTTGTCATTAATAGGGTAGAAAACATTGTGGGAAAAGGAGAAAATGCGGGCATTTTTTCCTTTTGTCACAATGTTTTCAAAAGCCTTCTTTTCCTCTTAGGGTTGTTAAAACCTGGGGTTGTATGGTAAATGGTTAAACCCATACTTTCTAGGCTATGTCTTAGCCTACCAAATAATATTACTCGATTACACAAAGGGCAAACACTTTCAAGAAGGAATGAACAGTTATCTTTTCTAACATTATGTAAACATTGTGATAAAGAGAGCAGTTACTACTTGTTACAAGAAATTGCTTCTTTACACACAATATTACCCTCTTTTCCAAACAATATTTTTCTGTGCTGTTCCTATTTTTCTACTGTTTATCCTGACCGTGCAGGTAGAGATCAGAATGCTCTGTCTACTTGTAGAACTTGCGCTGTAGACCCATTCACATTGAACAAATATGCAGCTACACAGTGAATTAGGCTCAATGATCAGATTTCTGTTTGAATGGGTAAAGGGTAAATTGCGGGGGGGGGGGGGGGGGGGGGGGCGGAGGGGGGAAAGGGAAAGAAATGCTGATTGCCAAATTTTTTGTTTTATTCCAAGTTCCACAATGTTTTAAAGTGTCCATTTTTTTTCTGTGCCATATAAGCATACACATGTTTATTAAAAGGTTATTTGGGCCTTAAACTGACTTGAAATAGGAATGCCAGTGGATTGACAAGAGAACGGCGGCGGTCTCCAAATGATGTCTTTTTCATACTTTTCCTTTTTTTTTTTTTAATCTAAAACAACAAATAGGTGCTTTCTAACAGACACTGATTTCATGCAATTTAATTTTTTTTCAACCATATGTAGCAGGAAATATGCAAAGGAGGGATGTTGATTTTGAAATTGGTCAGGTCAAAATTGCATGGGCTAAAATGGCGGGCATCTGCCTGCTGAATGCGACTAACCGGAAATTTTCAAACATTCACGTTTAATTCACAATATATAAATAACATGATGAGGAATACGATAAAGAGCACAATTATGATAAAAGGTGTACTTACAGAAGGAACAAAACAAAAATACAGTGAAACACAAACACAAAATATGGCTATCTCAAGTCAAACTGCGTCTTAACACTATGAAAGCTAAGAAAAGACTGGATAGAGCAAACGCACTTTTTTGGTGAAGTCACATGCCTGAGGTACCCTTGGGGAAATTCAGTGCGGGTTGCTCTGTGAAAAGCGGATTTCATACATCTTTACATACAAAGTATCGACTCATGTCAGCCTGCGGAATCCGTGAACACTGACCTGAGTCGAAACTTTTTGCCACTGGTAAGTTTTTGCATCTGAAAGGACTATTCGACCCCATGATCCAGATTGTTTGGCAAATGGGTCCATATAATGTGAAGATTTGCTTATAACCCTTAAAGCACCTTTTACAAGCTATAGTTGATTTTGTGACCAATGTAGATCTAGGCCAGACTGTACAAAACGTGCAGTCTGATTTTTGATCAACACTGGACAAGGGCAACCCTTAAACTACAATTATTTAGGTCTTATTTCTAGACTGAAAGTATCGATTAGGTTTTTTGGCCCTCTCAGCGATCATGCGTTATGAAGATGCTTTTTTTCCGGAGTGCCGCTCAAGTAATCTACTTTTAGGTATAAAAAAACATACACAATGGTTTATAACGGACTTTGCAATTTGGAAGACTTGTATTTTCAAGAGGAATTCAAAAATTCATTTTTTCGTATGAGTTGCAGGACAAGTTTAAACAATCGGAAATTGTGACACTTTCAAATTTAGAAAATGCTTTAGACTAAGACTAAGAACGTTCTTATGGAAGTAGCTGCCTTTACGCCATTAATGCCTTCGATATTTCTTTCGTGTAAAGTTTATTTTGGGATAGGTACACCACTAGTAATGTTTGGTGAATACGGACAAGCTGCTCTGACAGGCTAGAATTTTCTCTGCAGACAATGTTCTGTTTCTACACAACTTTGCTCTTTATGATAATAACCTAATATCTAAGTGAAATAATAATTATACAGAGTGAAAAGTGCTTCCACTGTGAATGATTCGTCTCAGGACATTCTCCTCCTTAGAAAACCTCAGCTAGTTGTGACGAGCACCTGGTAAACTTGCAGCGTGGTGAAATAATCATACTGGGAAAAGGAGAAAATGCTGGTAACTTGCATCTTCTCGTTTTCCAACAATGTTTTCAAAAGGATTTTTCTTCGATGCCGTTAAAACTGGGGATTGTGTGGTTAAGGGTTAACGCCCGAAATTGCCGCTGAATATGACCCGGCGACTTTGAAGCAAAGTTCCACAATCTTTAAAAACCTCGCGTACGCTGAAAGCTGCAGTTCAATGTCCATCTTCAGCGACCTTGGCAAATATGAGATAAATCTTTCGGGCCTTCTCTCCATCATTCGCCCACAGAAAAGGAGCAATGGACTTTTGGTAGGCTCCTTGAAGCCCGATGTGTATAGTCTAAATTGAACAGATTTTTTTTTTTTTAATAAACCAACCCATGCTGACTGACCGTAGACAGCAGAAATAGGAAATATCTTTAAAAGAAAATAGACGGCGTCAGAGATACTTGAATATGAATATTTGTAACTCTTTTCTGGCTCGATATGAAGTAAAATAATGAATTGCCTGTTTTTCCTCACAATTTTTCATTTTGTTGAAAAGTAGTACCCGTAATTTGTTATTGGGTGACGCTTATGAAAATATTAAATGTCCAAATAAAACAAAAAAGAAAGCATAATTCTAGCGGTAGCGACGCTTGTAAATATTAGTTTCATATGGTAGCAAGGACCCGCCGAATAAACATGTGCACATTTTTCACTAATCGCAAATTACTGGGTCATCTATTCATTCTGTATCAGTACCAAGAAGTGGGTCAAAAGCCAGCGCATTCAGCTACGCCGGTGTAACGTTGTAAACTGAACCCCATAGAATAATGACCCCCGGTCATTATTTTATAGAGAATAGTGACTCCCCGGTCATAATATTATGACCGGAGGGTCATAATATTTTGACACCCCCACACGTAGAAAAATGACCCACACATACATGTAGAATAGTGACAGCCTATAAAATAACGACCCCCTATCCCAGACCCTAACCCATAAAAGGTACACTTAAAAACAATTATCCCCACCAATAGGCATCGGAGGAGAATATAGTAATGGCACCCGTCCGTGCGTGCGCCCGTACCAGCAAATTTTTTTTTTCTTTTGAGACGGAAACTCTTCATTCATTATTGGACAGAATTTATTCAAACTTTCAGGGATTACTACTACTGATGCCTAGTTGTTCAGAAAGAGAAAAAAAATTACTCCCTCTGTTCGGAAGTCATGGACCTTTGTTATCAATATATATGGCAGGCAGCTGACAGTTGACAATTCGATTAAAACACAATATTTTTATTAAAAACCAATTGGCAGCTGAAGTATGAAGTTGGCTAGCGGTTGACAGTTGATAATTCGCTGTTTTGGCATATTTAATTCAAATTGGCAGCCAGCTGACAGTTGACGATTCGGTTAAAACACAATATTTTTATTAAAAACGACTTGGCAGCTGAAGTGTGAAATTGGCTGACGGTTTACAGCTGACAATTCGCTGTTTTAGCATATTTAATTCGAATTGGCAGCCAGCTGACAGTTGACGATTCGATTAAAACACAATATTTTTATTAAAAACGAATTGGCAGCTGAAGTGTGAAGTTGGCTGACGGTTTACAGTTGACAATTCGCTGTTTAGCATATTTAATTCGAATTGGCAGCCAGCTGACAGTTGACAGTTGACAATTCGATTAAAACACAATACATTTATAAAAAACGAACTGGCAGCTGAAGTGTGAAGTTGGCTGACTGTTTACAGTTTACAATTCGCTGTTTTAAAATATTCAGTTCGAATTGGCAGCCAGCTGACAGTTGACAGTTGACTGTTCGGTTAAAACACAAAACTCTAATGAAAAACGAATTGGCAGCTGAAGTGTGAACTTGGCTGACGGTTGACAGTTGACCATTCGGTGTTTTAGAATACTCAGTTCGAACTGACAGTTTACAGTTGAAGATTCAGTTAAAACACATAATTTTAATAATAAAAAAAAAAAAGAATTAGCAGCTGAAGTGTGAAGTTGGCTGACAGTTGACATTTCGCTTTTATAGCCTATTCAATTCGAATTGGCAGCCACCTGACAGTTGACAGTTGACGATTAGATAAACATATGATACTTTAATTGAAAACGAATTGGATTCTGAAGAATGAAGTTGGCTGACGGTTTACAGCTGTTTTTTAATATTTAATTCGAATTGGCAGCCAGCTGACAGTTGACAGTTGAAGATTCAGTTAACCCATTACCACACAATCCCTACTTTTGACGCCCCTGAGAAAGAAGCCTTTGGAAAACATTGTGGGAAAAGGAGAAAATGCTGGTAACCAGCATTTTCTCCGTTTCCCACAGTGTTTTCTACTCTTCCCAAACCAAATTTTAATTTTTCAGTCACCATTATTTTGTCGTCTGCAAATGCTTTCAATTTGGGCCAGTCTAAAATTTTCTCGTGTGGTAAAGAGTTAAAACACTATATTTTTATCAAAAACGTATTGGCAGCTGAAGTGTGAAGTTGGCTGACGGATGACAGTTGACAATTCGCTGTTTTAGCACATTCAATTCAAATTGGCAGCCAGCTGACAGTTGACAGTTAACGATTCGGTTAAAACACAAAATTTTAATAAAAAACGGATTAGCAGCTGAAGTGTGAAGTTGGCTGACGTTTTACAGTTGACAATTCGCTGTTTTAGCACATTCAATTCAAATTGGCAGCCAGCTGACAGTTGACAGTTGAAGATTCGGTTCAAACACAATATTTTAATTAAAAACGAATTGTCGGCTGAAGTGTGAAGTTGGCTGACGCTTGACAGCTGACAATTTGCTGTTTTAGAATATTCAGTTCGAATTGGCAGCCACCTGACAGTTGACAGTTGACGATTCGATAAACATATGATACTTTAATTAAAAACGAATTGGATTCTGAAGAATGAAGTTGGCTGACGGTTTGCAGCTGTTATTTAATATTCAATTCGAATTGGCAGCCAGCTGACAGTTGACAGTTGAAGATTCAGTTAAAACACAATATTTTTTTATTAAAAACGTATTGGCAGCTGAAGTTTGAAGTTGGCTGACGGATGACAGTTGACAATTCGCTGTTTTAGCATATTCAATTCATATTGGCAGCCAGCTGACAGTTGACAGTTGACGATTCGGTTAAAACACGAAACTTTGATAAAAAACGACTTGGCAGCTGAAGTGTGAAGTTGGCTGACGGTTGACAGTTGACAATTCGCTCTTATAGCCTATTCAATTCGAAATGGCAGCCAGCTGACAGTTGACGATTCGATAAACATATGATTCTTTTAGTAACAAACGAATTGGCAGCTGAAGTGTGAAGTTAGCTGACAGTTGCCAATTCGCTGTCGAATCGTCAACTGTCAACTGGTAGCTAACTTCACGCACATAAGTGTGCTTATCATTTAAATGAGATATGCCGCTGCCTGACACCACAAGTAATCAAACAAACTTGTAAACAAATTACTTAACGCTATTGGTTTGATGATCCCTTCAAAGCCAAAGAGGAAAATATGGGCTTTTGCAGACGGCATAGATCAAGATCTGACTGCGGAGAGCGTGCAGTCTAGTATTGGATTTATACCGTCCACTTTTTTAGTTTAGCCAAGACAGGGCCTAAAAGTCTATGTAAGTTTCAGTACATTGTATGTTTAGCGGTATAAAGAGGTCCAGTTAAAATATTTGACGCTGATGATAATTAAAATGGCTCTAAGAATTACTTAGAAATAGATTGCTAAGGTACGAGAAAGTAACTATAATGAAAAGATTCAGTCAAGTAGGGAAAAAATGATGTTTCTTAATAACCAACTCGATTTTCACAGGGTAGTGCATCAGATTTCATAGCAGTGTTATCTTGATCTACACTGTCCAAAACAACCGAACCACGCTCTCTGAAAAGGGGGTTTAATGTATCTGCAAAAAGAATCAACCCAGGTCAACCTGCGTAAATTTACGGATTTGCGCAGGTTGACCTGGGTCGAAACTGTTTGCATTTGGTAAACCCCATATGACAGAGCTTGACTTAAATATCTAATGCTGCTCATTTGTTGCTAGGAGGCATGGAATTCACCTATGTAAAAATGAAGACAAGCAATTTACGTAACTTTGTTATCATCGACAGCGACTGATCTTTTTACGAATAGATAGCGTACAAAATAATGACAAAAATAGATAACACGTTACAATCCAAATTAGAAGAAATGTCTTATCCAATACCTAACCGAGATCCTACTGTATGAGTGAAAAGAAGCTTTCAAGCCGATACTGTATGACTGAAATGAAGCTTTCAAGCCGATAATTAAAACACAAACTGTGCTATTTCAAAACTATTTTGGGGGAAAGATATTTCCTAGTTGGACAGTGTAGATCCAAGATCAGACTGCACCTTCCGTGCAGTCTGATCTTGATCTACACTGCCCGTAAAAGGTCTTTGAGTCGCGTAAGCAACTGAAGGGTTTAGCCATCATAATGAAGTGATAATGTGGTACCGTCGAGTAATTTATATATGAGCCGTGCTCTGTGAAAAGGGGGCTTAATGCATCTGCGAAAAATATCGACCCAGGTCAGCCTGCGCTGTCCGCGCAGGCTGACCTGGGCCGAAACTTTTCGCCATTGGTCAATTTTCTGTATGTCCAAGGACCAGTCTACCTCATGATTGAGTAGGTTGTTAAAAAAAGGTGGCTATTCTGGGTCAATAAGTATGTGATGGCTTGCTTGGTACCATGGATCACGGAGATGCATTAAGCTCCCTTTTCACAGAGCAGGGCCCATATATATATATATATATATATATATATATATATATATATATATATATATGTGTGTGTGTGTGTGTGTGTGTGTGTGTGTGTGTGTGTGTGTGTGTGTGTGTGTGTGTGTGTGTGTGTGTGTGTGTGTGTGTGTGTGTGTGTGTGTCTTTTATTCGAACTCCAGCCTGCCGCGTGTTTATATGAATGCGCCCGCATATTTAGTGTTCAGGGAAAAACATGGTGCACACCTCTCCTCATCCCCACCACCACCCGCAACATCCCCATTCCTTCTCCAATGGAAACCATCTTCAACCCTTTACCACACAATCCCGAGTTTTAAACAACCCCAAGGTATATGGCTTTTGAAAACATTGTGGGGAAAAGGAGAAAATGCTGGTTACCAGCATTTTCTCCTTTTTTCAACGGTGTTTTCTACCTTTTCAAAAGTAAATCTCATCACTGAGCTACATTTAGTTTGTCGTCTCAAACTTAGTGCTTTCAATCTGAGCAAGGTTGAAAATTTGTCGACTAGTAAACGGTTAAACACAGGGAAAATATTGTAATAAGTACTGACAATTACAGCTAAATTGCTTATTTCACACCAGTTTCATTTCACTTGCTGATGTCGCAAAATATAAAGGTTATCTATATGCATTTATGTAACAAAGAAATCCTACCCCCCTTTAGGCCTTTTTCCGCTAAAATTGATTTAACTTTCTTTTCTGAACAATGTAGATCATTGAATGACTCAATGGTGTTTTACGCCGCTTTCAACATTATTTCAGTCATATCACGACAGCTAACATAATCATGTTTTTCTTGGGTTCCAACAGTACTAGGCTAGGGCTCTGCTGTGTCTTGCTCAAGGACACTCCCACGAAAAACCTAGTGGATACAGCGAGACTCGAACCAGGGGCTCCCTGGTCACGAGTTCTATACTTTAACAATGAGCCACGCAGGACTCCAGAGCTTAGATCAACATCAGACTGTGTAGGACATGAAGTCTGATTATGCATCTACTCGTATACTGTCCGATTTTCTTGCAATATTACGTAAAAAAAAAAACGGCAATGAAATGGTAATATCTGTGCTTTTGTTAATAGAGAACTGAATAAAACAAACAGGCATTTTCAGTGTAGCAGGTAGACCTAGTAATTGCAATTTTTAAGTTTTTTTTTCAAGGATGTCTCAGCAAAGCAGACAGTGAAAATCAAGGATCAGACTGCAACGTTTTGTGAAGTCGGATCTTAAACTACACTGGCCAAAAAGGCAAGTATAGTTGTGAAAGGCGCTTAAAGGGTTTAAAGTCCATTTCATCGAGTTATGTACAGGACTTTCAGCAAATTTAGTCTTTCTTCCACAATTTTTCTTTCTTCAAACACTGCTTCGGCTGTTAGCCTTTAGGTTACTAAGCATGATTCGCTGACCTTTTGTGGACAGTGTAGATCGAGATAAGACTGCACTGAACGTGCAGTCTGATCTTGGATATCTTCTTTCAGATTGGAAGATTTTTTCCCCAATCAATACCTATGAAAAAGCAATATCTATGTTCTTACTGTCGGCTTGAAAGTTTCATTTCGCGGCTTTTTAGCAGTATAAGGTTTAACAGATAAACTCTTTGTCTTCTTTTAATGATAAAAAAAATGAAAGTTTTTTTTTTTCTCAAGACAAGAGCAGGCGGATAAAAATTTTAACTATATACTAAAAACAGACCAATTCAGTTATAAAAAAAGCTTGACGAAGGATGTAACTTCCTTTGATAAAGACTTTCATCCTCCAATACGACGTTTTCAAAATATGTTTCTAAACCCTAAACCTGCTAAATAACTCAAAAAAACGTTCAAGTCGATAGTAAAAACCCCAGTATTGCAATTTCTAAGTCTTTTTTTTTTTCTCTTTTCGTTTTTAATTAGTAGGGTGGGGGTACCATCTTATCGGACAGTGTAGATCAAAGATCAGACTGCACGTTCTGTGCAGTCTGATCTTTGATATACACTGTCCGCGAAAGGTCATTGAGTCACGCATAGCAGCTTAAGGGTGAATTTCTAATGAAAAGCACGGCTTTAGACTTTTTTTTACGACAGTAATTGGACGTGATTTTTACGTAGTATGCGTGTACACTTCACCAAGATATAACAGATGGGGTATGCGAAAAGGATGATTGTGTAACATGGTTCGTACAGCTGGGTATTTTTATTTCGTTTTTTTATTCAAACTTCCTTCTTTGTCCGATGTCATAGGATTGTGAGATGCACGTTATCAGGTTTCAACTATTTCATATATGTAACTTCGGATAAGTGATACAAGATTCATTTCATCAGATGTTGGTAAATATTAATTTTTACTCATTTATTAGCATTTTCTGATACTCACTTATTATCATTTTCAGATAAGTTCAGAGTAAGTTCAGGAACTTTATGGACGTGAAATAATTTATTTCGTTCGATGTTTTACAATGGCATCAGATAAAACGTACAGTGATATCTTAAGTCGCATTTGTCATGTTTTGTCACGTTGCTACACAGATGTCATGGTACTATGCGTATACCACACTGTTACGACTACTTTACGGTGTCACGTGTATGTTGCCGTGATGAGCAGTTGTCACGATACAATTCCATACGTCACAGTTCTACAAAAACGCCATGATGATAAGTGTTTACAGTTTTACGCATACGTCAGGATGTTATGCGTATCTTTTGGTGCTAAGTAGACGGCATGATACAATGGCGAATGTCACGGTGTTACGCAGATGTCACGTCATTATGCCGTGTGATATCGTAATCTTATTTACGCAGACGTAATTGTACAGTGTGCCTGTCACAGTGTTACGCACACGTCAGGATGTATAGCGTTCGTTACGGTGCTAAATAGAAGTCACGATACAATGCCGTATGTCACGGTGCTATGTACACGTCACAACACTGTACCAAGTGATATCCTAATAGCATTTGCTATGCATATGTCACGGTGCTACACAGATGTCAAGGTACTATGCAAACGTCACAGTGTTACGCGTAGGTTTCGGTGCAATGTGTTTAATGCGATGTTAAGCACTCGTCACAACACAATGCCGTATGTCAAGGTGCTACACACATGTCCTGGCACGATGGTTATGTCACTGTTTCGCATACGTCAGGTAGATGTAGGTAGTTGTAGGTATGCGCATAGCAGACGCCACTATACAATACCGTACGTCAATGTGCAACGCATATGTTAGAATATTATGCACACGTCATGGTACTTTGCCTATATTATGTTGCTAAGAAGACGTGACAATACGATGCCGCATGACACTGTGTTAAGCAGATTTCACGACAAAATGCCGTATATTACGGTGCTCAGTAGACGTCGCAAAATCACGTATGCGTCACGGTGCTAAGCAGATGTCAGTATACGATGCCGTATGTAACGGTGCTAAGCAAATGTCCAATATACTAATAAAAGTCTATTAGAAGGTTTGTCTTGACCAAACATATTATGTAGGTGTCGGAGCTACTCAGTCATCACGATACAGCATGTACGTCAAGATATTCATTAACCTCTTACAAGTATTCTAGGCAGTTACCATATATCGTAAACATAACTTCTTCTTTTCATTCAATGAAATTTACTTGTTTGAAAACATGTCGGGAACGGGAACAATTGCTGGCGTTAAAATTTTTGCACCTGATCCGGAAATGATATCCAAATAAATTAACAAAAAAAACCCTATTTTCTTTCATTTCTTTGTACCATTGACCTACTTGTTTGGTTGGTTTTGAGTTAGAGTGTGTCTTTTTGTTAATGCTGACTTTGACAAAATTTGGCTCTGGCAATCAAAAGACCAGTCGTTGGTTCGAATCTCGTGTTAAGCGGGATCAACGTTTGGAATTGTTTACGTCATGGCACGAATACTGGTCAGGTTTCTAGGATACAGTCCTCAAAAATGAATTACTGGTCGATAGAAATTAAATATAAGCCATACCCTGTGAAAAGGAACTTTAATACATTTGCATAAAGGATCGAAACCTTTTGCTATTTGTAAATTTTCTGTATGTCCATTGATTATTCTACCTCATGGTTCAGCCGGTTGTTAGACAAAACAGAATTAAAGGATCCATAATTCTGAGACGTCTTGCTTGTTATAATGCATCAAGGAGATGCTTTAAACTGCTTTTGAAAAAGCATGGCTCATGTTTAACTAAATTAGGAATGACAAACGTTTAGAGTTACGTGCACATGGACAGTTGTATCATAGGAAGGCATATTTCTGCCGCGAGATACGAGATAGCTATTGCAATAATTTAGCAGAACTATCGTGATAAAACAAAGTTTTCTGGAAATACTATCTAGATAATAAAAGTTTTCATGATAAAAATATCGCGACAATTCTAAATGTTATCATGATTTCTTTTCGCTTTCGTGCCTACAACTGACATTCACGGTACCTATAATTAGATACGGTTTCGGAACATCTTCGTCTACAACCTTATGAATTCCCCTTTTCCCTGAATGATTTTAAAGTTGTTAGTAGGAGGCATTTCGAGTCGTCATTGTGTTTAACAGACTTCTGTTCATTTCGAGTCTTGTCAAAATTTACCAGCTACAATTGTAAATTATTCAAATTTTTACTTACTGCAATCTTGTGAAGTCAAAAACTACCGAGTTCATCCAAATGGTGGATTTACTATTTATAGGCATCGAGAAACGGATGGAACTATCACGATAATTTTATCTCGAATGTCAGCTTCGTGTACGATTTAGAAATTTTGCGTTAAAATATTAAGTTTATCGTGATAATTTTTGCAGGAAACTTTTCACTATCTCGATATTTTTTCCAGGAAACTTTGATTTATCGCTATAATGTTAAAAAATTATCAGGATAGCTATCTCGTATCTCATGGCAGAGATATGCCACCATAGTATCAGTATAAGCTTTCTAGATTGATTGAGTTTGCGTTCATTTGTCGCCGCCACCAGTTGCCAATATGAAGGCTGTAAGTTTTCTTACGGGGGATAATGCAAGATACAGGACGAAACCTATCCTAAGTTACGCCTGGTTCGTGTTCGGTGTATTGCACCGTCAAACGGGACCTCGGTTTAACGTGTCATCCGAAAAGCTATTAGTATGTTTAGAGATGGTACGCCGTGGGGCTCGAACCCACACCCTCAAGTGACCCAAAACATGATGTTTACAAGTCCTACGCTCTACCCCCTGAGCTATGCGGGCTGGTCAAAATCTTTCTAGCGGTACATTTCGGTATATGTAATCTACATCGTTCCGAAGAACGATAATTTTATCTCGAATGTCAGCTTCGTGTATGATCGAGAAATTTTGCGTTAGATAACAAAGTTTATCGTGATATTTTTTTCAGGAAACTTTTCACTATCTCGATAAAATTGTCAGGAAACTTTGATTTATCGCGATAGTTTTCTAAACTTATCATGATAGCTATCTCGTATCTCGTGGCAGAAATATGCCACCATAATTTTCTTACTTGGTCTATCGTAGTCATTAGAAGGTGATGACGTCATCATCACCTTCTTATGCCAACCGACAGACTTTTCCCCCAAGATGACGTATTACACCTCAGCTTCAAGAAAAATAGGTCCTCATAGATCAATGAACAGACGCGTCTGTGTTATTTGATATGTACAAATAATATGCGGATTAAAAATCAGTGTAAGCCATTTACACAAACAATGAATTTCAGAGTTAATGTCGCAGAATTCGCTCTAAATTTGAAACTTTGTCTCGTTCCGCAGCTTTGACATGACCTAGTTTACAAGGGACGTCGCAGATGAATAAGTAAAAGAAACACCCCAAAACACCCAA
This sequence comes from Hippopus hippopus, assembly GCA_946811185.2. Classification (NCBI taxonomy): domain Eukaryota; kingdom Metazoa; phylum Mollusca; class Bivalvia; order Cardiida; family Cardiidae; genus Hippopus; species Hippopus hippopus. Next base: position 27,144,765 of record OX328100.1, on the reverse strand, counting down.
AATCACTCGAAAATTACCCAAAACCACTGTCATTACACCTCAAACAACTTTTCTAACATCTAAAACTGCACGCGAAACGCTTAGATAAACGATTTTATGTAAATCAGCCATGAATTACTGCTATCAATTTTAGTATTTTAGGTCTTTGATTGGCTTTAGGTCGAAGTACTAATGTACTTTGATTAATTGTAGTTGCGTACGCATACTGCTGGGATAGAAACCGAAAGTAGAGAATGATTGTAATCAATAAAGTTGAAAATTGACATTTATGCTGGTTATTGCTGTTGTCCGGACCCAAATACAGTGGCGACAAGGATATTTCATTCCCTACGTATACAGTAAATATAACCTGAAATATGAAACGCTTGGTAAAATACAGCAATTTCGACCGTACATTGACAGCTGGGTGGAGAACGAGGAATACCTAGTCTAAGTTCTAGAATGGTTTTCTGTAGCAAATAGCATCGATGATGATTTAAAAAAAAGCTTATTCTTTTTTATCTCCATGTGGATCTAAGACTTACAGCCTGCTCTGTAATTTTAATGCACCTTAAAAGATTAATGATAAGACTTTCGACCCAGTATTGAAAATAACCTGCAAACCGAAACGATCATCATGGCAGAACGATTTGTTTCATTTTAAGATGCTAAGTGAAATCGAAACTGTAACCCAGTAGTTGGTAGAATCAATGTTGCTAAGTGAATCATGTGAGTTTGGGACATTTTTAGATGTGTTGAGTGATTTTTTTGTCAGTGGGTTACGAAACATTGTTATTCAGAGAACATTATTGTTAGAAGAGGAATTAACTTTGAAAAAGGCAGTTGATGTGACTTAGTAGGGAATTGGTGGAGATTGAAGCGTAAAAAACTAAGGGCCCATGATAGAGTGTTCACACAGTAGTTAAGGGGTGGTAAAACTAATCATGACAGTCAGAATTGTTTCTACAAGAATGCCAAGTGTCATAGCTGTAAAGGTCAGGTCATATAAGCAAGATGTCTCCAAAAAAGGCTATAACAAGACCAACAGAAAATCACAGCCTATGGCCAAACGGGACAAGAGAAATAAAAGAATGTCCAAAATTCACTTACTGAATGAACATCAAGCTTTCGGCGTCTGAAAATTAGAATGAGGGAGAATGGCCAATTTTCACACTTAGATCACCGTCAAAATTTTGGAAACCAAGACCTGTATGGGTTGCACTAGAGAGCAAAATTAAAACAGACTAGTTGATTGTGGAAAAAGTCCAAACTTTGAATGGGCAACTCTAAAATTGTCCCGTACAGGCTTATCTTCGTTGCCTCAAGCTGAGTGGTTGAAGGGCTCTTTGTGTAAACTAAGTAGTAAATTGAAAGTTGTCGAAGTTGATAGAGACGGTAATATCAGTGTATCTACCAGCCCTGTGAAAGGTTGAAAGTTCTTTAAAAATCTGAACTAGAAGGTTTGACTGGTATATTAAGAATTAGGAAAGTATTCTTGTAAGTTGTGTCATGACAAGTCTTAAATTTCCTGAAACTGAGGTTTACATACCATGAGAAAGTTAAGACATTGTTGCAAAAGGAGAAAATGGGGGTTGCAAGCATTTTCCTGTCTCAACTTATGTTCTAACCCTTTGATGACTTTTGCCACAAGTAAAGCCAAACTTCAGGACACAAGTCTTATCACTTAAATTTTGTTGAAAATGGGTTTTTCTTACCATGAGAAAGTTGAAAACATTGTGGCAATAGGAGAAAATGCTGGTAGTAAGCTTTTCTCCTTTTGACAAAATATTTTCATTACTTTTGAACATTATTTACATCCTTTAAGGCATTATCTGTATTTGTCTGCTGCAAATGCTTTCAATTTGATAGTAAGAAATTATCTTACCTGGTAAACAGAATGATTTTCAGCAAAAAAATTCTGTCCAGGATGTTGGAAATAATAGGGCTTGGAAGACTTAAGAAAAAAGATAACACAAATGTGCTAAGAGAAACCATTATTCAACCATTATTCAAGTAATGTGTTCTCTTTCCATAATGTTTTTTTTATCCAAAAAGTGTATGAATAGAGCTTGGGAATAAACACGTTTAACTCTATACCACACAGTCCTGAGTTTAAAAGACCCTGTAGAGGAAGGCTTTTGAAAACGTGGGAAAAAAGAAAGAATTGTTGGTAACCAGCATTTTCTTCTTTTCCCACATTGTTTTCAAAAATCTTAACCCTTCACCAAACAATCCCTGGTTTTTATGACCCTGAGATAGAAGCCTTTTGAAAACATTGCGGGAAAAGGAGAAAATGCTGGTAACCAGCATTTTCTCCTTTTCCCACAATGTTTTCTACCCTGCTAGAAACAAATTTCATATTTTGAGTTACATTTAATTTGTCGTCTGCAAGTGCTTTCAATTTGGACCAGTCTAAAATTTTGTGGTTTGGTAAAGAGTGAAAGACATACTGTCATTTGTGCCCCATTTTATTTGTCATCTGCAAATGCTTTCAATATGGACTGGTCTTAACCCTTTACCACACAATGACGCCTGAAGAAGAGGCCTTTTGAAAACATTGTGGGAAAAGGAGAAAATGCTGGTAACCAGCATTTTCTCCTTTTCCCACAAAGTTTTCTACCCTATCAAAGAAAAGTTGCGTCATTTAAGCCACTATGAAATTGTCTTCTGCAAATGCTTTCAATTTGGATAGGTCTTAAATTTTGCCGTGTGGTAAAGTGTTAAACTTTGCTGTGTTGCAAAGATTTAGTTGTTTATAGGAATAAGGATATTGATTAAAAAGGTAGAAAGTATTATATAATTTCATGTATTGACGTGCTTTTCTGTTTCATTAAACTGTTAAATTACTGAAATATTATTATTTCCTTGTATAACTCAGCTCAGATCCTGTTTTAAATGTCTGTTGAAACTTCTCAAAGTCTGACCACTTCTCCCAATAGCTTCTCCTCAAATTCTGAGAGTTTGTAGAGGCCTGAGTATTCAATACAGTTAGAATTTAAGGAGATTTCAAAGTCATGTTTAACCCTGTATTTGATACAGCAGATTATCTATTACCAACAGCAGAAGATGTGTTCATGAAACTAGATTGGGGACAAAACTTTAAAGAAATTGACATGTGTCATGTGTACTATCTTACGAACATGAAAGTCCGCAACAAATGCATAGCTGAAATACAAACCGCCTCTGGCGGGTTTCGAACCCATGACGGGCAAATATCCTCGTTTTTCGAGGTTTAAAAGACCAATACCATAACCACTGAGCTAAAGAGGTATCTCACTAACGCAGTTGTTAAGTATTGTATTTAAATCGGGACGAATCCATGCATGAAGGAGTGGTCTCCCGTAACACACCCCGCTTAAAGTCATCATTTATTGATGACTCAAAGCCTTATTAGGCAGTAAGTCTATTATTTAGACAACAAATGTCCGTTTTTGGACAACAAATGGGATTAATGGCTCAATGGCCAATCCCGGACGAGCCCCCATCTTACGAACATGAAAGTCCGCAACAAATGCTTAGCTGAAATACAAACCGCCTCTGGCAGGATTCGAACCCATGACGGCTAAATATCCTCGTTTTTCGAGGTTTAAAAGACCAATACCATAACCACTGAGCTAAAGAGATATCTCCCTAACGCAGTTGTTAGGTATTGAATTTAAATCGGGACGAAGCCATGCATGAAGGAGTAGTCTCCCGTAACAACTAACATGTATGATTAAATGAGCAGTCGAACGAATATGAGACAAATTCACAATATATGGGTCATTACTGATACTATATAAGTGGAAATTATTGTGATGTGGAAATTTTTGTGATTTTGCGAATTTGAAAAGTTTGCAAAATTTTCTGTTTGCGTGTTTTAACACAAATATACCAACAAATAATAAGTGTATTGAATTCGCAAACATTTCCATAATCAGTAATTCACAATTTTTTTTGACACATGTATATTATGTCATAGACCAGATCGAAATCTAGGCAGATTCGGAATCTGCCCAGGCAGATCTGGAATTGCCTAGACCAAATTAGAATTGTAATTTTGTGTACACCAAAATAGATTCATTTCCAAATTTTTTTAATCATATTAATCCACATGTGTTTACAACTGAGATGTATTTTTAATTAAAGCAATTTATTTGTTTTTCCCACAATTGCTCCGTTTTCCACATTGCATTTTTTTTTTTTTTCTAAAGTGCAAAATATTCAAAATTTAATCTTATTCAGAATTTCTGATTAAAACTTCACTTATGTTGAGGTTTAAGTTAAATATATTAAACGAGAAAATATTCCAATTTTGTCTTAGCAGATTGTGGAGCTGCCTAGGCAAACTGGAACCTTATTTTGGTCTAGGCAGAATTCAAGTTTGGTCTAGGCAGATTCCGGATCTGCCTCGATTCCAGTTTGGACTACGACATATATATATCCATGTAAACAGTATCTTAAGCTTCATATAGACTTTCAGGTTCATCTGCACTATTCCAACAAACTATGGTCATGGTGCTGAAAATATTGGATTCTGTGAGTTGCATATTAGATGATATCACTATTACAAGTCAAAATGATGATGATGAGTCAGTGTTGAAAAAGACAAGCCCAAATAAATATTAAGTTGAGTTAGGAAAGAAAAGTATTTTTTACTTCAAGATGAAGTTGAATATTTTGTTTTTAGGGTATATAAGGGTGGCATTTAGCCTTCCAAAAGGAATATGAAAGCCATAATGCAAGTTCTGGACCTAAAACAAAAAAGGGTTGTAATCTTGACTTGGTATTGTCAAGTATTATAGGAAATTCACTCCATATTTGTCTACAGTAATTGAACCCTTGACATATTTGTTGAAAAGCAAAAATCTATGAGTTTGGACTAAAAAATGTAAACGAGCCTGTGAAAAAGTAAAAAAAAAAGACCCAGACCACTTAGTTCTTTGTGTTACTTTCAAAGTTAGAAAATTATGGAGAATAAGACTAAGAATATTCTTGGTTACCCTGGTTATTGCTGTTGAGCGGACTCTAAAAAAATTACACAAATCTGAGAAAAAGATGTTATCAATTATCAGATGAATGAAATTTTTAATGAAGTGATCCACTGTTAAAACCTATTTGCTAGCATATTTCTAGCATCACCTTCTATTAGTACTTTCAGTACTTTGATTTTTTTCAGCGACAGGTCGCTTCTTACTGTGACATTTTTTCCGTTGCCAATCGATTTACATGGGCACCGCCATGTTTAAGATCATGTGAATGGCAATTTTTCAAACTGGAAACCTCCTCGATACAGACGAGGTTAGATGCAGGTACGGAATTGCCCGAGTTGTGGCGAGTAATCTTCATACTAGATGGCATCGTCGGCCCTAGTCTTGTTGCCCAGTCGTTATGTTCCTATCATATTATCTACCAGTATTTCTCTTGTCAGATTACTCACCCCTTTTATCAGAACAGTGTTTGATCTAAGAGAAATGACGTTGTTAAACTGTTTTAACCTTTAGGTTGCTAAGCGCGACTGACTGACCTTTGGCGGACAGTGTAGATCAAGATCAGACTGCACAGAACGTGCAGTCTGATCCTGAATCTACATTGTCCGATAAGGAGATGTTATTCCCCAAAACATAACTTTGAAAAAACAGTATTTGGGTTTTTACAATAGGAATGAAAATTTCATTTTAGTTATTTAGCCGGATGAAGAATAACTTATTACCAATGAGAACTTGGATATCATTCTTGTAATGTAAGGATCAGCAACACGAATTAAAAGTTTTATACATAGAAATGAGTAAACTTTGTAACAAGGGAAGAAAATGCATCTTAAGAGTAATTTTCTACGTTCGTCACGATACTTCAAAAGCAAAGTGTCTGCTGCAAGAAGCGCTATACCGTCTACAGGACGTAATGAGTTAAGTGTGAAAAATCAAAGGAGCTGCTCCTACAAGCAGATATTATCAATAAACATGCAATGTATATGAGCTATGCTCTGTGAAAAGGGTTTTAATGCATATGCAAAAATGGTTCAATCCAGGTCAGCCTGCCCAGTCCGTGCATTTTTTTTACCTTGCCGAAACTTTTTGCTTTTAGTAAATTTTATAGATGTCAAAGGACCATTCTAACTCATAATTCAGGTGGTCGTCCGACAAAATGGATTTTATGAGACCATAATTATGTGATTACCTGCTTGGTATAATGCATCACGGAGATGCATTCAACCTTCATATATGAGGTATATTAAGCCCCCTTTTCACAGAGAATGATTCATATATTTTTTTCCCCTTCTTTTGTACAAACATACAAAATACGACAATACGAAAGGAAAAACGAAAAGGAAATCTGATTAGCAAGTAACGTTTATCATATTGAACTCATCAACAAGGTCATGCAAGTAAAAGATTAGCGCACCATTGGTTGAAAAACAAACGTTAAATATTTTCATAGTGCATATTTGTTATCATCTGGACTACCACTTTAACCTCCTGCTAAATAAATTAAATGAACCTTCCAGCCGATAATAAAAACCCGAATGTTGCCGTATCATGCTTATTTTTTGGAGAAAAATGTCTCCTTATCGGACAGGGTAGATCAAAGATCAGACTGCACGTTCTGTGCAGTCTGATCTTGATCTACACTGTCCGCAAAAGGTAAGTGAGTCGCGCTTAGCAGCCTCAGGGTTAAGCTCCTACGATCGAAACAGGTCGTTTTGGCAGACAGAGTAGATCAAAGTCAAACTGCACACAACATGCAGTCTGATTTTGGATCTACAATGTCCCATACGGCGAGATTTTGCTGGTAAAAAGAACTTTAAAATCGTATTTCATGGGTCTGTACTATCGATTACAAATTTTCGTTTAATCTTTCACCACACAGTCCCTAGTTTTAGAACTGTTGAGGGAAAAAAAAAAACTTTGCAAGCATCGGAAAAGGAAATAATATGCTGGTAGCTAGGACTTTCTCTTTTTCCCACAATGTTTTCTACGCCTCGAAGACAATTGTCACACTTTCACCTAGAAATGCTTTGGATACGGAAGGTCCAAAATAATTGTCGTTAAGGAAAGAATTAATTATGTAGCAGTTAAAGAGTTGGGGTTCCAAACATTTCACAGCCTTATCCGACTAAACATCTGTTAGCCTAAGTTTGGTGGGTACGTAGCAGCATTTAGGGTGTAAATCTACGAGAAAAAGTGTTCGGACTTTTTTCTTCCTTACCTTTGAGTGATATACCTTTGCTTGGAGAGAGAGAAAGAGAGAGACAGACAGACAGACAGACAGACAGACAGAGACTTTCTTTGAATCTCTAATTCATCTTTTTCAAATAGACCAAACGACGTAACCAAAGACAGGTACAAAATACAAATTTCATGCAGACAAGCAGATCGCACCTGAAAGAAATAAGTTGAGTTATGCTCTATGAAAAGGGGGGATTAATGCAGTACGCGCAGGCTGACCTGGGCCGAAACTTTTCGCTATTGGTCATTTTTTCTGTATGCCCAAGGAAAAATGTAACTCATGATAAAGTCGGTTGTTAATAAAGTGGATATTATGGACCCATAATTATATGATTGTTTTGCTTAGTACCATGGATCATAAAGATGCATTAGGCCCCTTTTGCCAGAACATGGGTCTGTTTGTTTTTAGCTCCACTGGCCGAAGGCCAGCGGGCTTATGTCATGGCCTGTTGTCCGTCGTGCGTGCGTCCGTCCGTCCGTCTGTCCGTCAGTCCGTCCGTCCGTCCGTGCGTCCGTCCGTCCGTCCGTCCGTGCGTTAACTTTTTTTTAAAACGTCTTCTTCTCTGAAACTACCCATCCAATTTTGATGAAACTTCACAGAAATGATCCTGCCATGGTCCTCTTCAGAATTTCTTGAAAGAATTTAATTCCTTCAAAAACTCTGGTTGCCATGGCAACAAAACTGAAAAATTTTGAAAATCTTTGAAAATCTTCTTGTCTGAAACCGTAAGGCCAAGGGCTACCAAATTTGGCATGTAGCTTTATCTAGTGGACCTCTACCAAGTTTCTTCAATTTATAGCCCTGGGGTCAAAATTGGCCCCGCCCTGGGGGTCACAAGTTTTACATGGGCTTATTTAGGGAGAACTTTAAAATTCCTCTTCTACCTAGCCATAGGGCCTAGAGCTACCAAATTTGGCATGTAGCTTTATCTAGTGGACCTCTGCCAAGATTGTTCAAATTATAGCCCTGGGGTCAAATTAGGCCCTGCCCGGGGGTAACAAGTTTTACATGGGCTTATATAACAAGTTTTACATGGGCTTATATAGGGAGAACTTTAAAATTCTTCTTTGACCTAGCCATGGGGCCTAGGGCTACCAAATTTTGCATGTGGCTTTATCTAGTGGGCCTCTACCAAGAGTGCCCAAATTATAGCCCTTGGGTCAAATTTGACCCCACCCCGGGGGTCACAAGTTTTACATGGGCTTATTTAGGGAAAACTTTAGAAATCTCCCTGTACCTAGCCGTAAGGCCTAGGGCTACCAAATTTTGCATGTGGCTTTATCTAGTGGGTCTCTACCAAGAGTGCTTAAATTATAGCCCTGGGGTCAAAATTGGCCCTGCCCCGGGGGTCACAAGTTTTACATGGGCTTATGTAGAGAAAACTTAAGAAATCTCCCTGTACTTATTCATAAAGCGTAGGGCTACCAAATTTCGCATGTAGCTATATCTAAAGGCCCTTCACCAAGAGTGCGTAAATTATAGCCCTAGGGGGGAATTTGATTCACCCCGAGGGGTCAGAAGTTTTACATGGGCTTATATAGTGAAATCTTTAGAAATCTTCTTGTTACTAACCATATGAACTAGGGCTACCAATTTTAGTCCTGTTTCAGGGGTCTTATGTTCAAAACCAATTGGCCAAGTATTGTAATGTTTGGCATGTAGTGATTTTACCTATTAGCCAGTGGAGCGATACAGGGCCATCATGGCCCTCTTGTTTGTATATGCGTTTTCTTAACGATTTCTAATGGAAAGCCCATAATACGGAAGGGGGAAATAAAATTTAACATTCTCTTCATAATTCAGTAATTATTGGACGGATAAGAATGGATTCTTCAATTACGGGGATCTTTCTACTTGGGCTTTTGACCTTTGCCACATTAAACAGTGAAGTAAAAGCAGATGGTCATATACCGATGTCATCAAGGTAAACTGTTTTGGAATTATATATCTTTTTTTATAAAACTGCAGGCTCACTAAAACAACAATCGATGCTCGAGACAGACCTGGGGTCGAACACTTTCAAAATTATTCAAAAACAAATGAACGGTGCTCCTTTTTCAACGCCGTTTGACTTTTCTATCCTTTCAGAGACAAATGCAATCATTTGAACAACATTTTATTTGTCTTCTGCCTATTCTTTCAATTTACATATAGACAAGTTTGCAAAAGAGGTAACTATAAATGAACCATGCTCCGGCAAAAGAGGGCTTAATGCATCTCCGTAATCCATGGTACCAAGCAAGCCATCACATACTTATGGATCCATGATAGCCACATATTTTTTACCAACCGACTTTATCATGAGGTAGACTGGGCCCTGGACATACAGAAAATTGACCGATAGCGAAAAGTTTCGGCCCAGGTCAGCCTGCGCGGAATGCGCAGGCTGACCTGGGTCGATAGTTTTCGCAGATGCATTAAGCCCCCCTTTCACAGAGCATGGCTCAACTATAAGAGTCATGCTCTCGCAAAAGGGAGTTAAATGCATTTCCGTGATACATGATACCAAGCAAGTTATCACATAATTATGGATCCATAAAATCCATTTTGTCTAACAACCGACTGAGTCATGTGGCAGACTGCGCAGGCTGACCATAGTCGACACGTTTTGCCAATGCACTAAACCCCCTTTTTACAGAACATGGTTTAAATACTTAGAAATTTAGAGTTAGACTCGAATATCGATTGTTGCATAGGTCTTAAGTCATTCAAAGACTAATGCACCTAATAGAGTAGCTTTTTACTTCTTGGAGCTCCCTACTTACTTCTTTTTCGTCTGTCGAAATCAGTCTTAATTTGAATTTTCTCACTATCTTAAGTATTAAGTGAATCGATAAATCATCATTGAAGCTGGTAATCATCATTAAAAAAGAATGGCAAAAGTAAGAAAAATATATTTTTCAATTGTATTTTCTTAATAGGCTACGTAGCCTCTTAAGGTGTTTATAGATTTAGCGCCAGAGTTTTGCAAATTCTTCTTGGAATGTCACATGATCAAAAGCTCGCATCGATGACAACAACTTGTATTTGAAACAGTATGATGATATCATATCTGATGTAATAAAAGTAGACGGAGCTACCAACTGCAAAACGGCCGTCCCGTTATTAAAACGTCCAAAATCGCACCTTTTTCATTGAATGTAAATGTGAATTTTAACGGCTGCATAGGAAAATATATCTAGTTTTATTTATCAGTATTTGAAACGAAATTTTGAATTAAAACAAAAAAAAAAAAAAAAAAAACTAGTTAGGCCCCTTTAACGAGGTGAGCAAAAACTCTTTTAAGTATGAAGTCAAGTTTAATTTGCATGATGCTAGAACACTGACGTCAAGGGTCGAATAGAAACTGTTATGTATGAGCCATGCTCCAGCAAAAGGGAGCTTAACGTATCTCCTTGATCCATGGTACCAACCAAGCCATCACATACATACTTATGGATTCATAATATCCGCTATTTTTAACAACCAACTTATTTATGAGATTGAGTGGTCCTTGGACATACAGAAAATTGACCAAAAGCGCAAAGTTTCGGCCCAGGTCAGCCTGCGCAGTCCGCGCAGGCTGACCTGAGTCGATACTTTTCGCAGATGCATTAAGTCCCCTTTTCACAGAGCATGGCTCATATGAGTTTTTACTACCTGACCAATCAGATCTTGTATATTGATTTTTCAGACAGCATATTCTAGAATATCTACTCGACGAGTCCAGGTATGAATCTAACATCGTTCCAGATTTCGATAAAGGTAGGTACATGCATATTAAGGATAGGGCACCCTAATGGGATTCGTGTAACATCGCCTTTCATCGCCGAAAAAACGTACGGCTTCGACTAAGACTCGAGTTATCCGTAATCGATCGGTCGATACACGCTGCTTCTCCGCATCGATTACGGATTACCCGAGTCTTAGCCGAATCCGTACGATTTTGGCGATGAAAGGCGATGTTACACGAATCCCATTAGGGCGCCCTATCCTTAACAATGCTCTTTGGAAAGGGAGCTTCATGCATAGGCAGAGAGTTTCGCAGTCTGTGCAGGCTGACCTGGATGGAAACTTTTTGCTATCGGTCAGGGTTTAGCCGGTTGTTATACAATATGGGTTTTAAGGATTCATGATTATGTAATGACTTTCTTGGTATTATGCATCAGGGAGACGTATGAAATCCCTTTCGCCAGAGCATGGCTCATATATAGTTAACTTTTTTGCAGATGCATTAACCCTTAGGCTGCTAACCGCGACTCACTGACCTTTTGCGGACAGTGTAGATCAAGATCAGACTGCACGGAACGTGCAGTCTGATCTTTGATCTACACTGTCCGATAAGGAGATATTATTCCCCAAAACATAACTTTGAAATAATAATATCTGGGTTTTTACTATCGAATTGAAAATTTCATTTTAGTTATTTAGCTGGATAAGGGTTCAAACCCTTTCTTCACTGAGCATGACTCATATATTGGTGATCTCGATACAGAAAACTTAGATACATGAAACAGCTTTGTGTCACAATGTTTTCAGAAAATGGCCTGCTGCTGTCTCCTTTGTCTTCAAGCAAATCCATTTTCATTGATGGATTGACTGTGATTTCTTCCTTTTTCAACATCATTGCAGGTATGTCGCGGCGACTGCTCGCTTGTTTATGTCCTGGGGTTCCACCTGTACAGGTCATCTTCGAAAGCGAATGTGACAATTACTACGTAGATTATTAGACCTAAGTGGTGATCGTCACCTTGGCTTGCGAAGATTACCTGCACTGGGCTTAGGCCCTGACGTTTCTCTCAAGTGTCTTGCCAAAGGTCACTCCCATGAAAACCCTAGAGCCTTGTGTGAGAATTGAGCTAAAACCAGACTTCACGGTAATTCGTAATTCGCCGTAAAAATGAAGCAGCTAATAGCGACGAAAGTTTAAAATTGCCAATGTCAATAATTCGGGAGTCAGAATGCAGACAAGGCCAATTAATCTCGTTTAAAAGAATCGATACTATTACGAATCTGATAATGAGTTAGAGTGGAATCTGTCAAAGTTCTAGTCGCTGACAGATAAATATTTGTAAACTTGAACAAAAGTTGCCATCTTCCAGTTTTACGATACATTTCTTTTTCTATCAGCAACCCAAATTTTCACAGACAGCACTGAAACACATTGTTAGCCTAATGGGATAATATTGATACCTTTGAATGGTATAAATTGAATTTGTCTGCATTCTGATTTCCGAATTATTTACTATTGGCAGCCAGCGTGCCTTTGAAAAACTTCATTTTCTTTCAGAGGAGGCCACGAAGGTGTCCATACAGCTTACAGTCAGCAATATGCATAGCATCAGAGAGACATCTATGGTACTACATATTCTATCTATCTATCTATCTATCTATCCATCATCTGTCCGTCCGTCCGTTCATCCATCCGTCCGTCCGCCCACAAACCAACCAACTAGTCGACTAACGTACTAACTTACATGCACATAGCAAACTTGGGAATCAATGATGTAATCTTCGATAAATAATAGCTTTCGACGATTACAGGTAAAGACATGTAAGGCGTATAATTTGAGGGTTCACGGGGTAAATATTAACCGACATGCAAAGAACCACATAAACCAAGAACGGAAAATAACTCGTAATACAAGGACGATAACGATAACAAAAAAGACATGGGCACAAACAGGAACTGAATGCCATGTGGTTTTTAACCTTTACATAGTCAGTTTTTTTTTTTCATCTTTAAAATTGTGACAAATGATCTTTAGAAGGCACCGACAAAAAATTAAGGACACGCGTTGTATTTGAATTTTCTAAATGAAAAGTGCACGCACAATAACGCCGTTGTGCACTTACATGATCGAACAAGGTTTGTCGTTCAGATAGGTCAAGTTAGCTACTAGTAGCCAGCTACTAGTAGCCCGCTAATCGTTCAGGTAAAGTTAGCTACTAGTAGCCGGCTACTTGTCCAGATAAAGTTAGCTACTCGTAGTCAGCTACTAGTAACCATCTACTTGTTCTGTTAAATTGGTTATTTGTAGCCAGGTTCTGGTAGCCACCTTCTAGTTAGCAGTCACTTGTAAAGGAAAATCTGGCAATTCGTACCCAGCGACCAATGTATAGGTAATTAAAATGTAGGTTTTTATTAGTTTCCTAAAGGTACAAGTAGCTGACGAGCCAATTGTCGATGCCCTAAACGAAATGCTTTTCTTCCATCCATAATATTATATAAATACATCAGAATAATCAAAATCAAATAATTTCCTGTATTAAAGGGGCAAGCTACGAGATCTGTCAGTAGGAATTTTTTTCACATTTGTTTTCAATTAGGGATTCAAAATGTACAAGTAGCTGGCGAGATTAAGACAAACATTTCAAAATATTTCAATGAATCTCATTCACTGTACTACGGAGAAATTAAAAATATCATTTTCAATTCATTTTAATTATTAAAGGGGCCAGCTACTCGTCATGAAAATTGGGACATTTTTCAATTTCACTCAGAGAGGAATTCAAAGGTACAAGCTGGCGAGTCTAAGAGCGAATTTTGAAATTAAATGCTTGTTTTACATAAAGGGGATGATAAAAGCACTAAAATAGTCAAAATTTAAGCATTTCCAGCTAATAAAGGGGCTAGCTACTGATTTGAAAGTGGGACAACTTTCCACTTTTGCGAAATAATGATTTAGAATGTTCAAGTAGCTAGCGAGATTTAGAGAGATTTTTCAAAATATTCCAACGAATCATATTGAGGATACTTAGGAGAAATTAAAGATATCAAAATCAATCCATTCTTATTCATTAAAGGGGCCAGCTACTCGTCATGAAAATGCGGATATTTTTCAATTTTACTTAGAGTGAAATCAAAAGTCACAGGTAGCTGGAGAGCCTATGAGCGATTTTTGACATTGAATGCTCGTTTTGAATAAAAGAGACTATAAATGCACGAGAAAACTAAAAATTGAATTATTTCCGACTTTTAAAGGGTTCAACTACTTGATCTGAAAATGGGACAACTTTCCACTTTTGCGAAATAATGATTTAAAATGTACAAGTAGCTGGCTAGATTTAGAGAAATTTTTCAAAATATTTCAGCAAATCATATTGAGGATACGTAGGAGAAATTAAAGATATCAAAATCAATCCATTCTTATTCATTAAAGGGGCCAGCTACTCGTCATAAAAATGCGGATATTTTTCAATTTTACTTCAAGTGAAATCAAAAGGTACAAGTAGCTGGCGAGCCTAAGAGTGACTTTTTAAACTGAATGTTTGTTTTGAATAAAAGAGACTATAAAGGCATGAGAAAACTCAGAATTGAAACATTTCCGGTTATTAAAGGGGCCAGCTACTTGATCTGAAAATGGGACAACTTTGTACTTTTACAAAATCATGATTCAAAATGTAATAGTAGCTGACTAGAATTAGAGAGATATTTCAAAATATTTCAACGAATCATATTGAGAATAATTTGAGGGAAATTAAAGATATCAAAATCAATCCATTCTTATAATTTAAAGGGCCCAACTACTCGTCAGGAAAATGCGGATATTTTTCAATTTTACTTAGAGTGAAATCAAAAGGCACAGGTAGCTGGAGAGCCTAAGAGCGATATTTGAAACTGAATGCTCGTATTGAATAAAAGAGTTAATATCGCCAGCTACTTTTACATTTTGAATCATTATTTCGCAAAAGTGCTAAATTGTCCCGTTTGTAGATCAAGTAGCTGGCCCCTTTAATAACCGGAAATTCTTTAATTTTGATTTTTCTGACGTATTTATAGTCTACTTTATTCAAAACAGGCACTTAATTACAAAAACAGCTCTTAGACTCGCCAGCTACTTATACCTTTGAATTCCTCTCTAAGTGAAGTTGAAAAATGTCCCAATTTTCATGACGAGTAGCTGGCCCCTTTAATAATTAAAAATGAATTGAAAATGATATTTTCAATTTCTCCGTAGTACAGTGAATGTAATTCTTTGAAATATTTTGAAATGTCTGTCATAATCTCGTCAGCTACTTGTACATTTTGAATCCCTAATTGAAAACAAATGTGAAAAAAATTCCTACTGACAGATCTCGTAGCCTGACCCTTTAATACAGGAAATTATTTGATTCTGAATTTTCCGATGCATTTATATAGTATTCTGGATGGAAGAAAAACAGTTCATTTAAGGCGTCGACATTTGGTTCGCCAGCTACTTGTACCTTTAGGAAACTAATAAAAACCTCCATTTTAATTACCTATACAGTACATTGGTCGCTGGGTACGAACTGCCAGATTTTCCTTTACAAGTGACTGCTTACTAGAAGGTGGCTACCAGTAGCTGGCTACAAATAACCAATTTTACCAGCTCAAGTAGCTGGCCTACTAGTAGCTAACTTGACCTATCTTTGTCGTTCATGTTTTGTAGCCGCTACAACAACATTTCAGTTTATCATTAAGATCATACCTGTCTATGCGGTATTCGTGTTACTTTACGATGACTGTACACAATGTGCTTTCCGATTGAATATCCCTTTATTTCGAATTCTAGTTCTTATGTGTATCTGTGATGTCTTATACAAACTTTCCTTCAACCCCGAAAAGACTGCTGTACGGGTCCCCAGTACTTTACTCGTGCTTTGCCTTGGCTGATAAAAGGCCACTGTCGGTCACTTTTTCGATATTTATGGGAAGAAAGTCTGAAAAAAATCCATTTTATTGGTGTCGTAAGGATTGTCAACGGAAAACGATCACCTAATATGAAAGAAAGGTTGCATGTGACTTGTAAGAAAAGATTTCCGCGATCTATTTTGCTAACATTCCAAATATTATCAATAAGATTAATAGTTTTCTCTAGACTCCATGTTGAAGAGTATTTAATTCAAACAGAAATATGAATCGCTGTAGTGCTGGTTCCTAAGTGATACGGCACTGTGTTTGTAATCCCGAAGTCAAATCCTGGCGGGGCAAAATGTCTTTCCAAGGATGGAAAACCTTTTTCGATTGCCTCATGATAAATAAATTCAAAGGAGATTTCTATTGCAACTCACTATGAACTTGTTCAGTTGTTCATTATCTGGTAAGGTCAAAGATCAGTCTGCATGTTCTGTACAGTCTGATACTGAACCATGTCGTCCGCAAAAGGTATGTAACTCTCTATTGTCTACGAAAGAACGGATATTTATTATCTCTCCTCTCTCACCGCTAAACATTCCTTCGACTTTGTTTATTGAAAAAAGCGTTGTGCATAAGACTTACTGGTAGAAAAAAAAAACCAACGACTTCATGGATAAGTGTACTGGCAACCGTGACATAGCTAAAGTGCAGACCTGACAAGGGATGGGAGTGAAATAAAGTGTTGCTGCTAACACCAATTTTCAATTGCAGGATTACTCAGTTGACTTATTTCTGCGACAAACATGGCTTGATGAACGATTAAATTTCACTAACAACGGGACACAGTTCGATAAGTTAGAGGTTGATCCTAAAAATATAGATCGCGTCTGGCATCCTGACACCTACTTCCGGAACCAGAAGAAAGCGTCCGTTCACACTGTCACAACAAACAATGAGCTTATGCATATTTATGTAAATGGAACAGTCGTCTATAGCATGAGGTGTGTTCTCCTTTTTGCTCTGTTCCCCTACAGCAATGACTACCCTATATAGTGACATAATATTTCCTCTTCATCGAGGCCAGTTTTCAAGGGAAAGTCGCATTTCTTCATTTAAGCCATAAAGTGTACGTCTTGTCAAGCTTGAAGATATAAAATTTACAAATGAATAACTTATTTCATGTTAAAGGTTTCGACGCTGGTGTGTCTTTGTTGCTTTTGATAAGTCAGTCGTTCGTTCCAAAACCTTTTGACCACAGTCAACTATCTGACGGAGAAATTCCTTCTATTAGCTGTAGGATTAATTCCGTCAAGTTACTAGAACAGGAACCTTTTGTTGTTGCTGTGTGTGTACGTGTGTGTGTGTGTGTGTGTGTGTGTGTGTGCGTGCGTGCGTGCGTGCGTGCGTGCGTGCTTGCGTGTTTGTGTGTGTGTGTGTGTGTGTTTTTTTTTTTTTAGAGCCTTTTTTGGTCCCAATAACTTACAACACATTACAGGGTAGCTTCACAATCAGCATGCAAGTTCTAGGTAGTCTGATTTCTGATTACTGAACAGGAACTTGAATTTCTCAGTATATGTTATTTGAGCCACGCTCTGCCAAAGAACGTTTCACGCATCTCCCTGCAGCCCCATTCCAAGCAAGTCATTATACTTATAATTATGAATTCACAGACTCCATTCTTTGTCTGTCAACCGACTAAATCATGAGGTAAACTGGTCTTCTGACAAGCATAGAATTAACCTAAGCAAAAAGTTTCGACTCAGGGCAGACTGCGCAGGCTCACCTGGGTCGATACTTTTTGCAGATGCATTAAGCCCCACCTTCACAGTGCATTGACCAGTATTTTATAATTTCAGGTTGAGCATGACATTAACCTGCTTCATGTTGTTACAAAAGTATCCGTTCGACACACAGACATGTCCAATTTACATTCAAAGCTGTAAGTGAATTCTTAATACCATACTTCCTGCGCACGACTTAAATTTAGCGTCTTTCAGCAGATCCTTTTGAAAACATTTTGGCTTATAAAGAATTTTTTTTAAAGGAATATCAGTGCACCAATAGTAGTAACATGAGATTCGTGTATGTGAAAAATTGTATTTATTGAATAGACTCCCTGACAATTTTCCGGCTCAAATACATGCGTCGTACGCGGATAAAATATCACACAAAACGGAAAAAAATCCATATCTACACACTGTGAAATACGGTTCCAATATGGTATGATGATGTAATGATAAAGTAACTCACGCACACACTCGTCACAACTCGGCCGATTCCATACCTACATCTAACCTCGTCCGTATAAAGGTGGTTTCCATTTTGAACTTCCGATCACGTGATCTCAAACATGGCGGCGGTTTTCTTTTTTAAGAGGAGCCGTACAGTTTTAAGAACGGTTAAACGGTGAATTTCCGGAGAAGAAATGTACCGTGTAGGTGCACATCAAGCTACGTGATACAGCCGAGTGACTTGATCACCTGATCACTCGAGGTATGCCGAATGTCACGCGCGGTAAATGTATGTATTCAGTTGTAGTTTTATTGGTCAAAATTTTACGCTGTAATATTCGTCCGCCATTCATAAAATCGAAGTTACTGGCTAGTAAACCATTATTTTTTTCATTTTGTTTACCGTTTTCGAATAAAATGTCAATAATTTGCAATATTTTGTTATTAAAAACGTGTAGGTATATAATAAAAGGAATGTTATACTGTAGTAACTTTCCTTACGCTAGTATTTGCTTCTCGCCGCGCAAGAAATTTTGACATCTCGCTCGAGCTTCGGTCTCGCATGATATCAAATTTTCTCACGCTGCTCAAATCAAATACAAGCACCAGGAAAGTCGCTCCAATATAATATTCCGTATTTAACAGACGTTCATACGAGGGCTGTTCGATATGTAATGTGTACTGTACCACAGCGCGATAACGCTTTCAACGATTTCGTGGATGATGATACGCTTGAATAGCTCTATTCAATACCTTTCCAACGGTATAAACACGAGCCTTTAGCTTCACATAGTTTTAAACTTATAGTCATTTCATTAGAGCTAGTCATTGACCACTGTTGTAAAAATGGTTGGGAAACGGATTAAGAATATTGAAGAAATTAGAGCTTATATAAAAGTTCGCACAAAACTCTGTCATTCGGTAATGCAGATTTTTACTGAATTGGGGAAAGTTTATGGGTCTGATAAGGTATCTTATGAGACAGTTCGTAGGTGGAGAAAGAAATTTCTGACTGGCACAGAGTCCGTCATAGATGCAGCAAAATCTGGCCGACCTGTGACTGTAACAGGCAAGGCAAATGTCTCAAAAATCAGGGAAATAATTGAAAGTCATGGCAGATACACGATTCGTGATAATGCCAACGCTGTTGGCATATCGCTATCGCGCGTGCATTTCATTTTGAAGCGTATTTTGAAAGTACGAAAGATTTCTACCAGATGGATACCGCATATATTGACAGATGACCAAAAACGGGTACGAGTACAAACCGCTAAGCAATTGCTGAAAATGTTTCCCAAATTCAATCAAAGACAATTTGCAAACATTGTTACTGGTGACGAAACATGGGTTCACTATTTCGAACCAGTAAGAAAAATTGGAAACAAAATATGGCTAACTAAACACGGTAGAAGGCCTGTATTTGCCAAAAGAAGCGTAAGAACAAAGAAGGTCCTTTATTGCATATTCTTCTCATGTGATGGTATAGCCGTACAAATTCCGGTGCCGAAGGGCAAAATTGTTACAGATCGGTATTACCGAGATGTTATACTAAAAAAGCTCAAGAAATATTATTTTAAACGACGCCCTGTGTCAGGATTTAGGCATGTTCGTCTACTTCATGATAATGCTCCATCACATACATCTGAGCTTGTGAAGCAATTTTTGAAGTCGGAGAAGGTTACTGTCTTGCCACACCCACCATACTCTCCAGATCTAGCCCCATGCGACTTTTTCCTTTTTACAAAACTTAAAAAGTTCTTATCTGGTCGTCGTTACAAGTCCCGACAAGCCCTTGGCTCAGCCATCAGTCAGTGCCTCAGAGGTCTACCTAAATCAGGGACCGTGACGCATTTCAGAAATGGATTCAGAGATTGAAATTATGTATTTCAAACCGCGGAGAATATTTTGAAGGCGGATGTAATGTTCATTTTACTATTTGAGTCGAATGCTTTTGAGATATCGTACAATACACATTACATATCGAACAACCCTCGTACGTGTTAACTTTAACATTGTGAGAGCTGAAGGAATAAAACAGTAATTCTAAAAGAATCAGTTCAGTTTTAAAACCGTTAACCACGTAAAACCACTTAGTGTATAGACAAGATCAAGATATAAGGCTCTATTTGTATGAAACAGTGTCGGCAAGCTTGCAAAACGCTTTGCTCGCAATGTTTCGCTTACGCTGGAAGTAAATCCGAGCAGCCAAGATCTTTTCGAAACAAATCGCAATTTCTGCAAATCAAAACTAGATGTCAATTTTACAGGCTGAATTGCATTTCCTTTCAGTTGGATACACTTTGGACAATATCGACTTATTCTGGCGTGAGTACAAACCGATGTCTGTGGCTTATGTGGAACTACCCCAGTTTCTTTTGCATGAAGAAGTTACGAACAGCAGGATTATTCTCTACCACCAAAGTAAGTGAAGTAGTGTTTGAAATGGGTTCGTATCTACCAGTGACTCTAAATATACATACCTGGTTTGTTCTAGTTCTAGATCTATATTTGAAAGACTACCCACCTCTTTGACATTGACTATCTTTTAGGGCGAATCAGCTGGCTACTCCTTGAATCAACTGGCTACTCTTAGAATTAGAATTGAATTTTCAATAGTTGGTGAATGGTGTCCTATGACATTTCAATGCAAATATAACAATTTTGTTATTTTTTGTTTATTTTGGTAAGGATACCACGTTAAGATTCAAGCCATTCCACTCTTAAGTCATTACAAGAAATGTATATTTCATGAATATAATTGTTTCTTACCATGGACTTCTGAGTTCAAAAGCAAAATGGCCATGCTTCACTTACAAAACCGGTGTGTTGTTCTGTTCGAGTTTGAATTCATTCTAATCTTTTACATGTTGTGGAATGTGGATACACACAAAATGGTTAAATAACTTTTGGAGTCATAAGCACTTTTACTAAAAGTGCGAATGCGAACCATATTTCATATGTAAATTTACAGCATAATCATCAAAGTCTAAAACTCTTTCAATTCTAGCTGGAGCATTTTCATGTCTGAAAGCAGAAATGAAGATACAAAGAAAGGTTGAATTTTTCTTCTTGAACGTTTTCATCCCGAGTGTTCTCTTGGTCATTCTATCCTGGGTTTCGTTCTGGGTGGATCCGAATGCCGTTCCGGCTCGTGTTACGCTTGGTGTCACGTGTGTACTTACTACGACAACACAGAGTTCCGGTATACGCCAGTCACTTCCGCCAGTCTCCTATGTAAAGGCCATCGATGTGTGGATGTTTGTATGCTTGATTTTTGTGTTTGGAGCCCTCCTCGAATTCGCATACGTTAATGTTTTACAAAGAAGCGATCGGCACAAAACTGATAAGACAGAGAGTGGAACAGAGGTAAGAATTTCTTTCAAATTTAGTATCCTAGATACCATTTGGCTCATCTTTTTTGCGATGAACTGGGCGGATACTTGCTCTCTTAAATAATGCCATAACGGATCGAGCATTTGAACAGAGCAAGGAAGACAACCACGCCAGTCTTACACATGATAATCATGAGTGTACACAATGCTACCTTATCCGGTTGAACAGTCTTTGCTTGTGGAAAACAGTTATTTGTCTGGAAAGCAAACGAGATGCATTGGTATTAAAACAAAGTTTGTAACCCCCCCCCATCTATAGACTTTTAATAAATTCTCTCTATTTCGCTAAAAAGGTTAACCACTTACCGCACAATCCTGACATTTAACGTCCTTGAATAAAAAGACTTGAAAATTTTGTATGTGGAAAAGGAGGAAATGTCGGTAATATGCATTTTCTCGCAATGTTTTCTTAATTTTTAATGACCATTTTCACCATTCGAGCAACATTTGATTTGTCGTGTGCAGATGGTTTGTTGGATTTGGACAAGTCTAAAGTTTTGACGTGTAGTAAAGGGTCACAGATGAACAATGGTTTTGGCAGAGTACATAAAGATGAGCCATGCTCTATGAAAAGGGGGCTTAATGCATCTGAGAAAAAAAAAGTATCGACCTTTGTTAGCATGTGCAGTCCGAGCAGGCTGACCTGGGCCGAAACTTTTTGTTTTTGATAAATTTCTGCATGTCAAAGGACCAGTTTACCTCATGATTAAGTGGGTTGTTATACAAAACAGATTTTATGGATCGATAATACTGTGATGACTTGCTTGGTATCATGCGTCAAGGAGATGGATTAAGCACCCTTTGCATGGCTCAGATACTTTTACAGGAAGGAAGTGAACCGAAGGATGAGAAAGCTACTCCTACAGACGAGGATGAAGGCTGTTTCAACAGGTGCCTGTCAAAAGTGAAGCTGACTTGTTTTAAGGTAAGCAGTCTGGCGATTATAGTTTGTCACACCTCTTCTATACTTATAGAACATGTAGCTTTGGTTTCTTGGAACCCTTTACAACACAATCCCAGGTTTTAACGATCCTGGAAGGAAAGCTTTTGAAAACATTGTGAGAAAGGGAGAAAATGCTGGTAACCAGCATTTTCTCGTTTTCCCGCGATGTTTTCTAACCTTTCAAAGACAAGTCCAATCATTTTAGTCACAGTGGATTTGTCGTCTGCAAATGCTTTCAATTTGGACAAGTCTAAAATTCTATTGTGTGGTACAGAGTTAAATAAAATCTATATTACGTCAATAAAAGCTACACATGTAGTTTGTCAGTGCTAAGTACTGCAGTTTTTTCTCTAATCCCTTGGCTAATGACGAGAAAGTTTGATTCCCAGATTTTAATCCAAAGTATACAACCTTCAAGAACCTCAATATCCACTTCTGCTTTACTAACTCTGTAACCGTAAAGGTTGGAAGACACCCTTTACGAGCAGTAGTTTTTATTTTTTTTTTTTTCAAACTGCAATAGAGTACCATAAAAAGAAAGCAGTAATTATTTGTGGTCCAATACAGCGCACAAACTCTAGCGGTACCAAATAGTCAGATAGTGGTATGTCAATGTTATGCACAAGATATTGCAGAAAGAGCACTTGTTTAGAACATTAAACGAAATATTAATATGGTAGCTATCGTCGTCAAATGGCTTAAATAACATTGGTATCGCACGAAACATCTAATTGGTGTCTTGATCAGGAGAACATAAAAAGCTAAACTTGTAGCAACGGTATGCAAGTGTCACTACATACCATATGATTCTACCGCACAGTTTTGCACACACAAGCTACCTCAGCCTTTTACTGGTATGTCTTCCCAAGTTTTATCTTTTTTTCTGTCAACTCGTATTTAATTATATGATCCTACCTACCAATAGCCTTTATAAAGCCATTTTCGTGATTGCCTGAGAAATTATGTGCACGCATGAAGTTTAGTTTAAACATATTTATTTTACATCGATTGAGAAACAAGTTCTTACAACTTCTACTAATCTCTCTCGATTCTGCTTCCTGGGAATTACACCAGTACTCGCGCCGATTGTGTGGGCCAATGAAAAATCCCAAAGTTGACACCCGCTCCCGGGTATCGAACTCGGATGATGCATGGTGCATGAACTCAGTCATCGATGTGCCATATTGCATCATTCATTTACTTTACATAGTATTACAGTTTGCAATCTGTAACGTTACCAGACGGCAAAATTGTATACTGGTTCGAATTGAGAACATCTGCAGAAAACAAATAGATGTTTCTCAAACGATGGAA
Source organism: Hippopus hippopus (assembly GCA_946811185.2). NCBI lineage: Eukaryota > Metazoa > Mollusca > Bivalvia > Cardiida > Cardiidae > Hippopus > Hippopus hippopus. The sequence continues at coordinate 27,121,116 of OX328100.1, read as the reverse complement.
AATTTGTTTGAAAAAATAGTAAAGATTATTGGGAAAAGGTGAAAATGCTGGTTACCAGCATTTTCTCCTTTTCCCCACAAGGTTTTCATACGGCTTCTCCCTCAGGGTCGTTCAAACTCGGGTCCGTATTCACCAACCATTCTTAAGAATAGTCTTACTCTTCAAGATTCAAGATTTTCATTCGGCATCTCCTTCAGGGTCGTAAAAACCCGGGCCCGAATTCACCAAATATTCTTTGTCTTACTCTTCAAGATTTTCTAAACTTGAAAATAACACCATTTTTGATTGGCTTAACCAAATGGTTTAGCCAATCAAAAAGTTGTGTATATTTCAAATTTAGAAAACCTTGGAAAATGAGACTGAGAACATTGTAAAGAATAGTTTGTGAATATGGAACCCGGAATTGTTGTGTAAAGGACTACTCAAAATACCTTCAGCTGTTGCATTTTCTACCAAACTTAGTTTCCATATTCGTATTTTGTTTCAGGATAGAAAAACGATGACCGGCCATGAGAAAGCTAAACAAGTGGACATCATCTCCCGGTTCCTGTTCCCGATTACGTTCGTGGTTTTCCTGATAGTTTTCTCCCTTGTGTGCGCCCTGATACCCGACCCCACAACTGACACCATAGTTAGTGGTGTGTGAGTGTTTAAATATATGGTGCTTTTTGTTTCACTGCAGCAGGAGTGGTGACACTATAATTGTGCCATGCTCTGGCAAAAGGGAGTATAATGCATCTCCGTGATGCATTATAAAAGCAAGTCATCACACCATTATGGATCTATAAAATATATTTCGTCTAACAATCATCTGAATTATAAAGTAGACTGGTCCTTTGACATACAGAAAATTTACAAATGGCAAAATGTTTCGACCAGGGACAGTAAGCGCGAATTGCGAAGGCTGACCTTGGTCGATATTTTATGCAAATACATTCGTAAATCCCCTTTTCACAGAGCATGACTCATTTTTATTCCCTTGGGAATTATGCATTACGCGTGTTTCTAGTGACTATTGTTTATAGTTTTTGTTTTAGGATCAAACTATTGAAACAGAGTTCACAAAGTTCAAGCAGTTTCAGGTAAAAAATAGCTAGATCATGTCAAACATTGCAGTATACATGAACGATCTATTTTAGTTATCCTTGCATAATAATACTTGTAAATCCAGTTCAAGCATGTGAACAAGACGGTCAGATGGTAGTCTACATAACCAAGCAGATAATGCTACAAGTCATATGATTTTCCTGTTTAACTTTACGCGGGAAATCTCGTGATCACATCAATTAATTCAATGAAAAACACAGTTGTAGGAAAACAAGTGATCCCATGATTTATTCATCGGTGAAACACAAAGAAATAATAAATTAATATCTATGAGTAAGCACAAGTCGCCGTCGTCGTTGATAACAATTCACAGTGACATTGATGCTATAAATATCACTTGATAAACCCTTCCTTAACAGTTTATATTATTGTTTGTTGTTTGGAATAAAGCTCTCACTCGATAAACCTTTCATTATGAGTTTATATGATTGTTTGTGTTTGGGATAAAGGGTTTAAAACCACATACCATGACGAGATAATTTATAAACCTAACCCGATAATGTTTGTTACCTCGTCACGGTTCGTAGTTTTAAGCCTGTATTCCCAAAAATAAACAATAATGTTACTTGTTAATGAAAGGTTTATCAAGTTAGAGTAGTACAGTTTTAAACCATATGACGAGACCATTTTCAGAAAGATTATCGAGTGGCGTCACGGCATGTGATTTTAAACCTGTAATCCCAAACACCAACAATGATATAAACTAAGAGACTGGGCCGAACAAAACACTGTGCTCTCAGATTATCAATTTGGATTTAGAAGCGGTAAAAGCACGACCGATTGCATATTTATTTTAAATTCAATAATGCAGACAGTCATAAATGTGGAAGAGAAGTCACTTTTCTGCGCCTTTGTTGATTTTAAAAAAGCCTTTGACAGTGTGTACCGCAAGGGCCTTTGGCTCAAATTATTAAAATTAGGAACCTCAAGTAAAATTGTTAAGATGCTAAGATCTATGTTTAGTGATGTGAAAGCGTGTGTACGGTCGGATAAGATTATGAGCGAATGTTTCAGTTGTCTAAATGGTGTAAAGCAAGGAGAACCTATTGCACCTTTGATGTTCATTTTGTTCATTAATGACCTCTATGAGAGCCTTCTAAATGATAATGATGATTATGTTACTCTAAATGACTTAAAATTGTCCCTATTATTATTTGCTGATGATGCTGTTTTATTTTCTTATACTAGGGATGGCCTTCAAATTTTATTAGACAGGTTAAAGATTTACTGCGACAAGTGGGGGCTCACAGTTAATACTAGCAAAACTGTAGTCATGGTCTGTAAAAATGGACACCCTAGCCAGGATGCTGAAATATATTATGACGGGAAGAAATTAGCCACAGTCACAAACTTTTCCTATCTTGGAGTAACATTATCTTATAATGGAAAGTTTGATCGAACTCAGAAAAAGTTGTCAGAACAAGCCTTAAGAGCGTTTTTGCATTGAATTTCACATGTCAAGAAATTTCACTGAATATTTCTGAAAAATTGCATTTGTTCGATTCACTTATTCTTTCAATCCTTATGTACGGAGCTTGTATATGGGATCTTCATAAGGCTGATGACATTGAAAAAATACATTTGAAATTTTTAAAGCAGATCTTATGTGTACGTACGCAGACTCCAACCGCAGCCATATATGGCGAAGTTGGTCGTTTTCCACTGATTGTACATCGCAAAATAGCAATTATGAAATACTGGCAAAAGATAGTATCAAACCCTAGAAGCCTTTTATGTAAAGTTTTTAATATGACAGACAACAATGGTAATATCGTAAATGGTTTTCACACACACACACACACACACACACACACACACACACACACACACACACACACACACACACACACACACACACACACACACACACACACACACATATATATATATATATATATATATATATATATATATATATATATATATATATATATATATATATAATTTAGGACTATCATTCATGCATAGTAAATCGATTGTTACGAAAGCAGATATAGAATGGTAACTAGAAAAATAAAGGACACATTTGTTCAAAATTGGTTTACGGGTCTAGACAACTCATCTAAACTGCAATGCTATAGATCTTTTAAAATATGTTTTGAATATGAAAATTACCTTAACTGTGTTATTAATGATAAACAAAGAATTGAACTTACAAGATTAGGATGTTCATTACACAATTTATTGATTGATGAAGGTAGATTCAATAGCACACTAAGAGAGAATAGAATCTGTAAATTACGTAATCTGAATGAAATAGAAGACGAATTTCACTTTGTACTAATATGTCCTCTTTATCAACAAATTAGAAGTCAATTAATACCCAAGTTTTATTATACTCAACCATCTATGTACAAATTTATTCTATTGATGAAAAATGATAATAAAAAAACTACAAATAATTTAACTAAATATATATGTATGTCCTATGATAAACGTCAGAGTAACAAATAAATAGGATAGAAATCTTTAAAATAATTAAATTGTTTAGGTTTGAACCCATATCGTATTTTTCCCGAACTGTTTTAGTCCAATGATGCACGTAAAAGCTATAGATTGAAACTACTAGTATATATGATAAACTTTGTAACTGTATTGTACAATTATTTATTTTGTAATAGCAACAACATTGTATTATGTTATGCTAATAAAGTATTGTTTGTCTTGTCTTGTCTTGTCTTGTCTTGTCTTGTCTTGCATAAACCGATAATGAAAGGTTTATCGAGTGAGAGCGATATGCAGCATTCTTTTTTTATCGCGTATATCATTAGGTTTTTAACCCTTGGACTGCTAAGCGTGATTCACTAATCTTTTGCGGACAGTGTAGATCAAGATCAGACTGCACAGAACGTGTAGTCTGATCTTCGATCTACACTGTCCGATAAGGAGATATTTTTCTCCACAAAAATAAGTTTGAAATAGCAACATTCAAGTTTTTTTCTATCAGTTGAAACTTTCAATTAACTTATTTAGCAGGTTAAGGGTTTACAGGCTTGATACAATATTGAGTTCTATTTGATGAGTTCACCAAATACAAATGAGAATCTTTCAGTTTTTTTTCGGAGAGGCGACACCACAATGTTAAATACATTCTGGTTCTGCAATGTACTCAACAAACTGTTATCTATTTTGTGACTAAAATGTGAAATGACCATATTATTTCACTCTGACTTATGGACCTAAGACAATTACTATGAACATTCTAAATACATGTATTTCATTTTGGTTATGAATTTCAAAGCTCGCCTACTCTTCCGCGCAATGATCGATACCGAGACCCTTGCCCCCTCCCAAAAACCTGTACGTAGTCCAATATGAATACAGAGATGTTGTCCTCACGTCGAACTATAAAAGAGATGTTGATTCATTGATGTATCACGTATATATGACCAACATTATCAATCTTGGTACTCAAATATAAACAACTCTCCACGTCTTTACTATTACAGCATTTTTAAACCCTCATTTACGCAAGAACCCTACTTAATTTTATCTTGGACAAAAATCTACGAATTGCCCTATGCAAATTCCGAGTCTCTTCTCATACTTAAGAAATAGAAACGGGCAGATATCAAAATATTCTTCGAGCAAAAAGAGTTTGTAAGGTCTGTAACATGAACGTAACTGAAAGTGAATATCATTTCTTGTTAGTGTGTCCATTCTATCGTATTTTACGAAGACAAATTAGAAAACCATTTTTCTGTCGGTGGCCAACTCTGAACAAGTTTGAAATTTTGATGTCTTCTACAAGTAAAAAAGTTGTATACAACCACGCAAAATATATCAATTATGCTATTACATTAAGACAGACTGCACGCTCATAACGATAAATCACTGAAATACTGATGAAAATGTCGTAAAACCATTATGTTCTCAAAGGTTTTAAACCGTTTTAAATATTAATGTTATCTTATGTCATTGTGTTTGTCTCTCTTTTTTATAAAGAAAGCTTTCTATGAGTTATAGAGGTATAAACTGTGGTATTCAAATATTTGTATGCTTATAAGCAAATAAGTAAATATTGCTTTTTAAAAGACATTCTGATATATTTTATAATGTGTATATGTTAAATTTGTTGAGTTACGGTGCCACTTTCTTCTTTCCCGTTTTCAGTGGGTGTCAAGTATTGGAGAATATTAATTACCATGTATACCCTATACTTACCTTCGTATGTTATGTCACCTTTTGCCACATTGCTTTTATAAGTTATCCACTAAAGGAGCATGAAAAGTCGCATATTTTCAAAGGCTTTAATCCGAAGAAGTATAAAAGATATTAACATTTGGATGTTTTGTTTCCTTTTGTTACAATGTTTTCAAAAGCTTTTCTAAAATGAAGCATATACAGTCACAATGTTAAAATCATCTAAAGGTACATGACAAATCGTAATGTTTTCCTAAGCTTAACCAAGAAGGAGCACAGATATATATTAACCTTTATGTCACCTTTTACCACAATGTTTTCAATTGCTTTCTTCTAAAAGAGCACGTGAATCGCGATGTTTTCAAAAGCACTACTCTTAACCCTTAGATGTTCTGTCACCTTTTACCACAATGTTTTCAATAGCTTTCCTCTTAACAAGTGAGAAAATCACAATGTTTTCAAAAGCATTACTCTAAAGAGCATAAAGGATCTTTGGTACATCATTATGCAGGCTTTTATAAGGTCTCATATTAAACAAGAGAATTTCAAATTTCAATTATAGTGTCTGGTTTGTTGATATATTTTTTAATTAATTTTTCGTGTTGATGTCAAAATATCAATATCGTACAAAATGAAAAAGTCTATATTTTAAGAGTAATGTTATACTCAACAGCAAAAGAAACGCATAGACGAGTAGGGGCCTACTCTAAGGAAAGACAGTTGTGATAGTGCCTTATTTTGGACATGTCATGAACAAAAATGTACAGACTTAATGAATTAGTTTTTCTTAAGTTCTGGGTGAAATGAATTGAAGTTTGAAATTGTTCTTCTAAACTTTTGAATTTTCTTAGAATGATCAATAAAATTAACTCGAGAAAACATATGCGTTTCTTTTGCTGTTGAGTATATATAATGTATATAAGGTCACTAGTTGGTAAGTTTCTTTGCTTATCTTTACATGCATTTCTTTTTTTCGTCAAAGAAAAAGTATTTGTGTGTGTATTTTTTTTTTTTTTTTTTTTGTTTTTAATATAAGATGAACATTGTTTCGACAATATGTATATACATACTTGGAAAGCAGCCAGTTTCTTAGAAAGAATGTTGTGAAGCGTAAGTGTGAAGGGAATTCCAGAAAGCATGGCGAGTGCACTTGCCACTGTGATATAACTGGAGTAACGTTGAAAACGGTATAAACACTACATAAACAAATAATTATACCCCGGCAAAACGAATGTTTTCGGGGGTATACTGGAATCAGCCTGTCTGTCCGTCCGTGTGTCCGTCCGTGTGTCCGTCTGTGTACAAAATACTAGTAATTTTGTGTCGCGAACTCCTCCTACAGTTTTGCTGCTATTATATTGAAAGTTTGCTGATACATTGATCTTATACTGAAGTTGTGCAAGACGCAGTTTTCAATCATCTACTCCCTATGATTCAAGGGTAATCTCCCCTTGAACTTAGAATTTTTTTTGTTAAATTGCCGGTTTCTGTCAAAACGCTGGCGGGGGTATTAAGTCACATTCAGTGACAGCTCTAGTTCTAGCTATTCTCTCAGCAATGGAATCATCCCAATTTCGGTAAAAATGGCCAAGATCTTCAGTCAAAAAACAGGTCACATATACTTTCCACTTATAGAATAGTTTCTTCACTCTTTGAATAATTATAATTATTACTCTCTTCCCGTTTAATAATTTCAAGTAGACCATGTATCAAAAGTCACGTTGATTATTGCTTTGTCCAATTATTGTTATTTTGCAACATGTACATTGTTTACATTGGAGCAAACAAAATGTATTGTATTGTGTTGTATTGTATGTAGGTGTGAAATAAATACATGTATGTATATGTTACAGTAAATCTGTGAAACTAGGAATTTCAGATTCCTAGTTTCACAAATTTACAGTAACAAATATTCAAAGTGACAACTTACTTTGACAATCTTTGCCACTAAATCAAACCATATCTTATCTTTCACGATTATCTATCTATTTGCTGAGGAGAGCGTAATCAAAGATCGTCTTAAAAGTTCGTTATAGAGAGTTTTTAAGATTTTTAAAATCTCAACACTTGGTATGTATTAAACTGAAATAAACAAAGCGATAGCTGGCAAATCATTGGCAGAGAAGAAAAGTAAGTTAGGCAAACAAATTCAGTGGTATTTCCTAATTGGGCTTCGTAGCCTCTTAAAGTTTTTTTTTTTTTAGCCAGAGTTTCGCAAAGACTTTTGGGATTGTCACACGATCAATAACAAGCGTCGATTACGAAGATTCGTATTCAACCTAGTATGCTGATTTCATATGTAATGTAACAAAGATAGACGGAGTTACCGATTGCAAGACAACCATCCGTTTATTTAATCAAGTCGTTTAAAACACTGGTGTTGCATTTGTCAGGGGAAGCCATTGTGTGCAATTAATAATTTGCCAAAAAAAAAGAAATGAAATATACCCCAAATATTCGCTGGAAAGTAAACCTAATCAAATTATTACCTATGTCAGAAAGTAGTTGCAAATAATGTTAACTCTTATCCGGCTTACCATGACCTACGATGTCCTTTGCTACAAGTGAAGACCAAGTTAAGACTACACATCCGTAAAGTCTTATCTTTATGTGCATTGTTCGTTTATGATTTGTAACATCAGGCTCACAACCCTGTAAATATGAAGAAACTGGTAAAAAATAGGAATAAAAAGACTATAGTATTTTTTAGCAGCATAGGGGTTAAAAATCAATTATTGACTTTCAGTCAGTTACAGTTATACTTCTATTTTCTTCTTGCTTAGCCTATGTAAAGCAGTCAGTAGAGACTCAGACTCCATGCTATCCGTGTTACTGTAAGTCACAATCAATTTTTTGGATCTGTAAATAAATGAAAGTCACAATCAATTATTTGGATCTGTAAATATTCATGCGCAATCAAATTGAGTAGTGTGCAATCGTGTGGTACGAACAAGCCCTGTGACGAAAAGCCAAGGAACGAACTGCCTTTGGGACGAACAAGCCCGTAACCGAGCAGTCAGGAGAAAAAGATAGTATCATTGTTACAATAAAAGGCTATCAGCGGGTAAAGATATTTTCAATGAAAAAAAAAAGTATTTCCTCGATCGATAGCCTAATCTAGTTAATTTAAATACGCCATTTCCAACTGTATATTTAAATGCTATCAATACACTTATTTGTCAGAGGAAAATTGTGTGTAATTGGGTTTACTTGCTTCGGTTTCGCACAAACTTCGATAAATGATTTTCAAAATGCCCTATTGAACTCGTAGCGGCATTGTCTTCGACAAATGCCACAAAAACGAATGCAAAGAAAAATATATCTAGAACTTGCAGTTATCAGTTTTTACAAAAAATATTGATTTACGGAATAAACCTAGATAGGCTCCCTCAATATAATCAGTCGACAAATGAACCTCGATTCGCTCAATATATCATGTAAACCACTTCTTCGCGGATTGCAACAGAATTTTGAAAGAAAAACTGAGGCAAGTGGTGAATTGTCACGGGTACTATCCTCAGTTTCCACAATCGTTATAGTATGGCGTACTCGGACATCATTAATTTTGAAAACTGCAACCAAGTTTTAACCCTTATCCTGCTAAATAAGTTAAATGAAACTTTCAAGCCGATATTTAAAAACCCGAACGATGCTATTTCAAACTTACTTTCTGGAGAAAGATATATCCTTACCGGACAGTATAGATCCAAGATCAGACTGCACGTTCTGTGCAGTCTGATCTTGATCTACACTGTCCGCAAAAGGTCAGTGAGTCGCGCTTAGCGACCTAAGGGTTAATTCATCCTGTTTTTCAAGGATATTTTCAAAGATGTCTCCAGCAAATTTGTTACAAGAAATCATGAGTCAGACAATACAGAGACAAAAGAATAATGTTTACAATATTGGAAATTGCACACATTGGTAGCCTTGTTTTACTTTCGAAATACAAAGTCCCCAAACAATCACTTACTAATTATCACGCCCATGAACGCTTTTCCAAACGACAAACTTCTAGACTCAAACAAATTGAAGAAAGCATTTACCGACTACAAATCAATGATGGCTGAAATGATAGGTTGTGTCAGTCAAAGAGTAAACACCATTGAGGGAAAAGGAGAAAATGCTGGTTACCAGCAACTTCTCCTTTTCCCACAATGTTTTAAAATGATCTCTTCCTCAGGGTCGTTATAAAATGGGGTCATTTGATAAAGGGCTAAAGGTCATAAGATGTATATAAGATATCGATGAAACAAACTAGTCATTTATTGAGTGCATCTTTCCTGTATCCGGTAAACACTTCACTCTCTAACAATCAACTACATGTAAGGCTTGTCTAATTTGAAGGCATTTCCAAACGTGAATGTCTTTCAATAAATGGGTTTTGTATATGATAAGTCTGGAGACATTGTGTAAGAAGGAGAAAATGCTGGTCATCAGCATTTTAAACATTCTCAACGATGTCTATAGAAGCTTTCTTCCATGCTGTCGTTAAATGCGAAATGTAGAAAAGGGTTAGGTTAAAACGGAAAATCGAATTGGAATTTTCATTTATTGAAGCTAAAAGGCATATTATCAACTTATCTAGGAAACAATAGCAAAAACCTAACAGTGTAGATCCAAGATCAGACTGTTTTTTGTGCAGTCTGATTCTTGATCAATACTGTCCGAAAAAAAATCACCCAAAATTAAGCCTTGCATCTTAACCCTTTATCACACAATCCCGACTTTTAACGACCCTGGAGAGGAAGGCTTTTGAAAACATTATGTTAAAAGGAGAAAATGCTGGTGACCAGCATTTTCTCCTCTTCACAAAGTTTTCTGCCCAATCAGAGGCAGATATCATCATTTGAACTACATTTACTTTCTCGTATGCAAATGTTTTCAATTTGGTCAAGGCCAAAATTTTGCCGTCCAGTAAAGAGTTAAGGGTCAACGTTTTCCAGGATTACTAAGATTTTGCTTACGTAATTATATTTGTAGTGTTCACATAAATGATACACTCAGAAAGAAAAGTGATTGAAATCGTGATCTTAATCTTTTTGAGACATAGTGTTTCGTATGCCGTTTGTACCAAACTATCGACAGTAATTCAACATGGTGCTCATTGTTTCAGTAATTTGCTTTTTCGCTTTCTCGGATATCGTATACAGTCAAACTGAGACATTCAGGTAATTTGCCTTTTTATTTTCTTGAAAAAATCTTTAAATCATTACCATGCCTGGATCTATTACGTTTAAACATGAAAAAATGCAGAAAGTAAAGATCAAGATCAGACTGCACGTTATTCTCAGTTTGATCTTTGTTTTCAACAATCCGCTGTTTTGAGATATTCTAAACTACACATCACTAAACTTCCAATAATCAATTTCTTTTTCAAAAAATATGTCCTTTTTTTTTTATATATAAGAAGTAAGTAAGTAAATATGTTATCATAGTGACATAAACTGCAAACAATATTGGCAAATAAATAATGATCATAAACTCATGAGCCAGTATGTCACTTTTAAATACGATTGAAATACTAATAAATAATATGACATTCTCTGCACAATGTTCCTATTCAAAACTTTAAACACTGAAATGGCTGGACGGGCGGGCGGGCGGGTGGATGGATAGATGGACGGATGGCTGAATATTTGACACTCTATCACTTAACGATGAGTTATTCAAAATGATTGAAAATTCATGATTCAATTACGGCGGATGGATGGCTTAGTTAGAACCACTTTTAATTTTATTACAAATATCCGTTTTATTACAAAAGTGATTGAACATGGCTTTGTCTGTACTCCAATACTACCAATATATGAACTGATTAACAGGAATCGTTAAAATTAGCATATATCGTTTTGTAAATAAATCGTGTAGTTTTTGTGGTATTTGTCGAAGACAATACCACTATGAGTTCAATATTGAATTTTGAAGACCATGTATCGTATTTTGTGCAAAGCCGAAGGAAATAAACCCAATTAAACTCAATTTTTCTCAGACAAATGAGTTTTTCGGTAGCACTCAGATATATAATCAGAAATGGCATGTTAAAATACACTGAGTGAGGCTATCGATCGTGGAAATACTAATTTTTAATTGAAAATAGCTTCACTTGCTCATAGCCTTCTATTGGCGCATTGATACAAAATTTGTCTACTGATCGTTTGGTCCTGGGCTTTTTCGTTCCAAAACCAGTTCGTCCCATGGCTTGTTCATCCCATGATTGCGCGCTACTCCATTTGATTGGGCATGCATATTTATAGATCGAAATAATTGATTGTAAAGTTGGGAATTAAATGTTAACGGCCAAAGATATTTCAAAATCATAGTTTTCAGGTACAAACTTAATTTTATTCGATATATTCACATGGTTTCTCCCTCTATCTATCATGCATCCTACTGTCAAGGGACGTTACATCTGACTCCTCCTTATGATCAAAGGGAGACCACCAATACACAAATAATCCTAACTTTGTCATGAGTACTCTCCCTTAATCCTTTCTCAAACAATCCCTGGTTTTCACGGCCCTGAAAAAGAAGCCTATTGAAAACATCGTTAGAAAAGGAGAAAATGCTGGTAATCAGCATTTTCTCCTTTCCCAAAAATGTTTTCTACCCTACCGGAACAAATTTCATTTTTTGAGTCACATTAATTTCGTCGTCTGCAAATGCTTTCAATTTGGACCAGTCTAAAATTTTGTCATTTGGTAAAGAGTTAAACCAAAAAGGTATTCATTTGCTTAGTAGGTTGACTTTCAAGCTAATATTTGAATAACATTTCTCTTTTTCTTTCAAATTATTAATTCCACACAATGGCTTCCTTGACAAATACCACTTCAGCGTTCTCAACGCTTTGATTGTTACTTTGTCATTGTATTGTCTCACTTGTGTAACCGACAAATACCAGATTTTTGTAAAACTTAAATAAAATCTCAGAAACAGGGCGATAATTAGCCTGGCATTCAGGTTCTGCATTTGAGTCATTCTAATAAACAAGGTACACAACTAAAGTAAACTCACATAAATATGTGTTGTTATTTGCCCTTCATCTGAAATACAGGGCGTTGAATCAGACATTCAGAACGTTATATTAGTGTATTTGAAAACAGTGTGGGAAAACGAGAAAATGCTGGTTACAAGCGTTTTCTCTTTTTCCTACAGTGTTCTCAAAATCATTATTCCTTAGAGTCGTTAAACTCGAGATTGTGTGGTATAGGGTAAACGCTTTGACTGTTCTATCTATATTTCTGTTCCCGATGTACAGTTTCCTTATAATCTTGATAGAGCCTCATTGCAGCTTATAAATTCTTTACCACTTCATTGGACTTTTTTTTTTCCATTTTTTTTTTTTTATTTGATAACGAACTATTTCCCTTTTCCTTATCATTCTTTAAGCACTTTCATGGCTTCGTTTAAGCTATATTCTTTACCTTCTCTAAGTCTTTGCCATTTTGTCGTTACCCGTTTTTCAATACTTTGTTTATAGTCATTTTCGTCTGCTCTCTTTCTCCTAGTCTTTTAAGTCTACACGTTTCTTTTTTTCTTTTTTTTTAAACTAAGATATTTACGTCATTCTGTCATTTATTTCTTTATTCTGTTCATTCTCATGTCAGTCTACTCCACTTTTTCCTATTTTCTCACTTTTAACCCTTTTAGCGCCATAGGCCGAAACAGGGGCTTTTCCGGACGGCAAAGACCAAGACCAGACGGCACAGAACGTGCAGTCTGATCTTTGATCCACACTGTCCGATAGGAAGATATTATTTCCCAAAAACATAACTTTGAAACAGCAATATTTGGGTTATTAATATCGAATTGAAAATTTAATTTTAGTTATTTAGCAGGATAAGGGTTAAGTATGTTTGACGCATGATGCAGACTTACTAAAACCACTTGACATTTACCGAAATTAATCATTATGTCAAATCTTGCAGTCAGGGAAAATGAGACACAGAAAAATGAAAGCATATCGCTTAAATTTGCCAAAAGCAAAGCCTATCGATTAGCAGATTGATGGTTTTTACCCTTATACACACAACCCCAAGTAACCTAAAAAAAAAAAAAGCTTTTAAAAACATGGTAGGAAAGGAGAAAAGGTTAAAATTTTGTAACAACAATTTTCTACAATTTCAATAACAGAAATAATATTTTGAGCCACAATGAATTTGTTGTCAGTGAGCTCTTTCAATTTAGCTGAGTCTACAATTTTGTTGTATGGATAAAGAGTGAAATAAAATTCCTATTTTTTTTAACCCTTAACCTGCTAAATAAGTTAAATGAAACCTCCAAGCCGATATATAGTAACAACACGAATGTTGCTATTTCAAATTTAATTTTTGGAGAATAATATCTGGTTATCGGAGAGTGTAGATCCAAGATCAGACTGATCTTAGTCTACACTATCCACAAAAGGTCACTGAGTCGCGCTTAGCAGCCTAATGTTAAAAAAAAAATGTTTCCAACATTTCTTCAGTCACATCCTGGCGTCAAGTGCACATATCTATGCGTTCCTGTGGCTTGTATTACCAGTACTTTTCGCAACGCTCTTTGCTTTCTTATGTATATACTTGTAAATAAAATTCAACTACAATCAATAACACTCTTTTTTTTTATTTTCGTTAGGAATTAAAAAAAAAAAGAAAAAAAAAGGGTGATGAAGATCCCAGATTAGAGGCATGTTTTGAGCAGTCCGATCTGAATATACGCTGTCCATTTAACTCTCATTACCAATGACGACTAAGGTGGCGTTTATGGACGGTGTACACTTATGGAATGCCATAGCAGAAAATATTCAAGATATAAAAACACTATCAAGATATTTAAAATATTCAATCAAGATAGTCTCAATTATACCAAAATGATATATAAATTTGATATATGAAAGCAAAATTATCATATCAAAACATAAAACCACTTCAAGACAAATAAATATACTTCAAGATGTAAAAACAGCATCAACATCTTAAAAACCACACCAAGACAAATAAATATACTTCAAGATGTAAAAACAGCATCAACATTTTAAAAACCACACCAAGACTCACGTGACCAAACAAGACTCACGTGACCACAAAATCCATGACATCACTCACAGCATAGGGGTCCGTAGTTTGACTCATGTCACCCATAGACTAAAACAAGGGATTTAACTGTATGCAGCCCGTTACTCGCCCCCGGTTACAAAAAAACAACGTATCTTTTCTACCCCATCAGTTATTCTCCTAATTTTTTCTACAGCTGAGAGCCAAAACATTTTTCTATCAGAAAAACACAACTGTTTGTCAGTGGCTAATGCAGTCTGGCTGATACATTCGCTCGAACTTGTAAACCCGCTCAAAAATCTTTGCCACGGGTTCGTACATTCGATACTGACGTTATAAACCAATGAAATTTCTCGTTCCAAACAGTGTCACCGTACTGTCACGTGACAAAAAGGTGTGAGCAGCTGTACGAAATTTCATTGGTTGAATGCACGACTGTTAGTACATATCAGCCGATGAAATTTGTCGTTCCAAACAATGTCACATGACAAGATGGCTGCAGCTGTTCGAAATAAGAACGTGGATCACAAATTCAACGAATTCTGAGGCGTTTCGTCGTTATTGAAGGTAAAGACTATAGGTCAGTAGTATTTTTAAACACGTTTAAAGGGTGGGTGCCGCTAATGCTGCGTTTCATTGGATCTAAAGTGCATTTTATATCTTGAAAACGGATGTACGAACCCGTGTCAATGGCGCAGATTTTTGAGTGAGTTTACAAGTTCGAGCGAATATATCAGGCAAACTGCATTAGCCACTGACAAACAGTTGTGTTTTTCTGGTAGAATAATGTTTTAGCTCTCAGCTGTAGAAAAAAATAGGAGAATAACTGATGGGGTAGAAAAGATACGTTGTTTTTTGTAACCGGGGGCGAGTAACGGGCTACATACAGTTAAATCCCTTGTTTATAATATATAGTCTATGGGTGCCAGGAATCAAACTACGGACCCCTATGACTCACAGTACCACATTCTGCTCCAGTGTAGTGTGTAGGCCTAGTACATCATGGTGTCAGTGTATAGTAAGGCGTGAAATATTCGAAGTGGCCATTAAGAAAAGGCGAGATTTGACTGCAGATTTGAAGGTAAGGATTGATACTGGTGCCCTGAATGATTTTAAAATATGAAATAAAGCCCATTTGCAAATGCGAAACTAAAAGGTCATGACCTTTCCACACTTTACCGGAACATTGCAGAATGCAATCCTGTAGATTTAAGATCAAGTTAATCATTCATCTCAACTCTAATGATCAAACTGAAAACATGTACAGAGGCCATTAATCATGTAGGAATCATGATTTTTCATTCCAGTTGGATAGAAAACACTGTGGAAAAAGGAGAAAATGCTGGTTACCAAAAGACTACCAGGAAGTTTAAAACTCAGGATTATACATGTGGTCAAGGCTTACACTCATATTTCTGTCAACTCCTTACTAAATGACAAATTTTCGGATTTGATCAACTTCAAAGCATTTGCAGACGACAAATTAATCAGTGCTAAAATAATGATTTCTGTCTGTGAGAGGGTAGAAAACATTGCGGAATATTTCTTCCGGTTACCAGCATTTTCTCCTCTTTCGCCAAGTGATGACGTCGTGGATTTTGTGGTCACGTGAGTCTTGATTGGTCACATGAGTCTTGGTGTGGTTTTTAAAATGTTGATGCTGTTTTTACATCTTGAAGTATATTTATTTATCTTGAAGTGGTTTTATGTTTTGATATGATAATTTTGCTTTCATATATCAAATTTATATATCATTTTGGTATAATTGAGACTATCTTGATTGAATATTTTAAATATCTTGATAGTGTTTTTATATCTTGAATATTTTCTGCTATGGCATTCCATATACACTGTCCGCTAGCTCTGACTAAACTATGGCAATATTGGCCCTCATAAGCAGTGCGAATTTAGCTTCAGTACTTGGAAAAAGCAGAATTTTTAAAGTAGCTAGTGACAGAGCGAAGTTCTTGTCCTCCGTGTATCCTCCTGTCAGTGCCAGGACTTTCAATGGCTGCAGATACACTATATTGAAGGTCAAAAAGATTTTTATTTTATAGGTTTTGCCAATGTTTACCCTAAGAGTTCTGAAAGGCCTTTTTACTAAGGAAAAAACAGACACAGCTTTGTGATTTCGAGGTTGTTTAAGTTAGATTCATGATCAGACTGCACGTTCTGTGTAGTCTGATTTTGATCCACACTGTACACAAAAGTAAAATCAAGTTGTTCTCTCCGCTCTAACAGTTAACAGGTTATTCACGACTAGACTTTGACCCTATTGTGTATGTTTGTATACATGTACTTGTTTGCTGTTGCTCTCTAGTTTGAATCGAAAAATGGTACACAATATTTAACTCACATTAGTGAGCAGCTTATGCATGTCTGTCCTGTGTTTACCAGTGGTAGGCTTGGTTTACCAAAGGGCAAACACACGTGACTAGACCCGTCCAGCTGGGATCGAACAAGAATTGTCTGACAACAAACAAATCCACTGCCTTTACTACTAAATCCAAGAAGAAACCCTACAGCTCTTAACACGTTGAGTGCAAAAAGGTGAGATGGCTATTAGCTCGACATTTAAAGAGGCCCATATACTTATTTTCAGCCAGTTTTAACTCATTTTGTCTTTATTTTATCAAAATATAGTCATTCTTATATCTTCATGCCAAATATCGCGCCTGACGGTTGCAAGGTTGCTTAGATTACGGTCGATAGGAAATGCATTTCGCTGAGTTGCGGCCTTCCATGTAAACAGACTCGTCGTTTCCGGTTTTTGAATCGAAGATTTTCGATATATCCGTTATACACTCGGGTAGATTTGTATGATGATCATGCATTTTGTCACGTGACTATATTTGACCTTCGTCTAATGAGGTAAACAAAGGAAAATGGAGGCTTCTCTGTTGCAGCCTCGATTTTCAGACGGAGGTCGCGGCCTATATGCAAATTACACCGTATCCGACTCTAGGCGGAAACCAACGATAAATTTCCGTGACGCACCGCCATTGTTTACAGCTTCGATCGTCAGCCAGTTTTCTTCTGACCAATGTTCGGTTTCTAATACAAATCTCCGTGTTTCTTTTTTTTCAATTACACCATATATGTCAGTAATTTATCCATGTTTACACAAAGGACTGATTTCTGTACCATTCTAAATTGTTTGAAATTTAACAGCGTTTTTGCTCACCGGCTGTAAACGGGCATCTTTAAAAGAAAAGCTTCATGTTAGCTCATTGATTATCGGACAGTTTAACCTTCTACCAGACAACCCCCTATCTAACGATCCTTGGGAGGATGGCTTTTAAAGGCATTTTGGCTAAAAGCAAGCAACCAGTGCCCCCCGCCTCCCCATATTTCATACCGAGTCAAATTTAGTCAAATTTTTCATTCGGGAAATGCTTTCCATCTCCATGATGCTGAAATTTTGCCTGCTGCTTGAGAATTAAATCCACAGTCTGAATGCGTGTTGTGATTTGGCTGATCTTGAACGACACTGTTTGCAACCGTTGAGCGGCAGCCTTATTTGACAAATGTTAAAATAACTAGTGAGAAAAAGATCATCCTGAGCTGTTATTTGCTAGTGCTGGTGAAATGTGTTTACAAAGCAAAAATACAGGGTGTCCGGAAAGCAAGATAACACTTTTGTACATTTATAATATGGCTTTAAAAATCAGATAAAGAGATAGAAATAAACATATATGTATATGCAAGTTTTTTGTGAGGTAATTTCATTTAATTTTCATAACAATACACAATTTTATACAGATTTCAAATCAGAAGTACCTTTTTGTCATTGGCGTCATTTTGGTAATTAATGACGTTTTCAATTTGACGGCCTTTTATGCTCTTTCTTTTCCGAACACACACGACGCAAGTGTCAATCGCTTTAAGACACATTTAACTATCAATCATATTGATTTCACTTTAAGGATTTTTTTGACAACGTGTCGGTGTTGTCTGGGTTAGGATCGTAGACCTTTAATTTTTAGCACACTGCAAAGGAAGAAGTCATGCAGTTTGAGGTTGGGACTGTATGCAGGCAGCGATATTCAGCAATCTTTTACCTTCGGATATCACAAATGTAATGAAAATTGAATTAAATTATCACACAAAAAACTTATTTACATGTATATATTATTTTATCTCTTTATCTCTTATTTTAAGCCAAATTATAAATGTACGAAAGTGTTACCTTACTTTCCGGACACCCTGCTTTAACTTTCACACAATTATTTATTCTTTTGAATAAAAAGGATTAACAGATTTGTCTTGTGCCGTGGTAATGCCAAAGTAACCGTTAAACCACACTGAAAAATCAGTTCGAGTCGAGGAGTGTAAAGGTTTTCATGACAGATACCACATTTTCTTCTACAGACAGATTTTATTTCATCTTCCCTCAGATGATAAAATAATGTATGCGGAGGAAAGAAAAATTATGAAGAGAAAATCATATGCTGTGGAGCTTGATACAGGTGATAAAGTAGATCACTCTTGTCAAAATTACAGAAAATAGGCCGTAATTTCAAACCTAAAAAAACTTCTTTAATCAACAAATACTGCTCAAGTAAATAATTATTGTTAGAGTGATGTTTGCCAATAGTAAAATGGATTAATCGAAAGAATTAAGGCACAAGACAGATCACCGTTGCAAATAGAAATGTTCAAAGACTTGTTTTCAAATCATATTTCTGCAATTAAAAAAAAAAAAAAAAAAATCAGCGGACAAATTTTTTATTTTAAGTTGCACAGAAATAATACTTTCTAATATCTTGTAAAAGTCAAAATAAAAAAAATAAAAAGCTATATCAAGCGGGGACATTTTTAAAAGATACGGTTCTTTTTTTAGTTAATGACAAAATGAATGATCTCCCTTTACAATAAACGTTTTTTTGGGGGGGGGGGGTGGTGCGTGATTTGGCATCCCTGACATTTACAAATCTTCCATTTTTCTTCCGCGCCTGTGATTTCCACATTTTTTAAAGGCAACCAACATCACAGATAAAAAAAATATACAATCTCACTGTCATAGTAAACCAACTGAATATGAAAGAGTTACAAAAAAGAAACATTTGCAGGCCAATAAGCAGAGAAAACTATGGTATAAGTCGTTGAACACACACATGAAAATCTTTGTCCTTTGTTTACAGCTACCAACTAAATATTCCTTTTGAGAAACTACTACATAGTCAAGAATACGATCCGACCTTGTATCCGGATTCTCCAAACGGTAAGTCTGTGGATTCTATAGTACACCAAGCCTCTTGCCAGCATAGCCGTTACAAACAATAATTCATGGTAAACATGAACTTTTTTTTATCACAGTCCTCCTAAAAGGTAAAAGGGGGCACAATTGTAAACCAACGTCTTTTGTCTTAAAAGTACCTCCAGATGGTAAACTTTTCTGGAAACACCATACCACACCCACACCTGCTGTTGGCAAAGTCGTAACAAAGGTAAATCTGACGCACTTTTTTGTTGACTAAGGTATCCCATGATCATAATTCCTTCTCTATCTTGTCTAACCCCTGATATATCGGTCTGCAGATGATCAAAAGAGGACAGAGATGTGGCTTGTAATAAAACCCATTTCTCAACAGTTGAAAGTCCTCCGTCATTTTAGTATGCATAACTATTGTTAGTTATTTTTCCGAAAGTTTGTGTTTTATTTTGCTTTACAGTGAGAAAGGTGTTGAATATGGACTTAATGTCACTGAATTGTTACATGAATGTATATATAACGGTAATGCCAGTTAAACAGGAAAAAAAAATCAAACTTGGGTAATAGGCAAAACTTTGGAATGATACTTCGTGTGATAGGCCTATATACTTTCTCCATTATGAAAACGCTTTGACACTTTCTAAAGTAACCTTGAATCAAGGGCGACAGGGGAAAGGGGTGTGATTTCTACGGACAATTTACAAATATCTCGAGCATGTATTTTACAGGCACCACAAACGTCTCCGTTTGGCTACATTTCTATGATTTACATTCAATAAGCGAAACAGACATGGTAAGTGAGAAAAAAATTTTACAACGCTTTTAGTTTAAACATATTTATTTTACAACGATTGAGAAACAAGTTCTTACACAACTTAAACCAATCTTTCTCGATTCTGCTTCCTGGGAACTACACCAGTACTCGCATACCAGTACAACGCTTTTAATAGTGTCTGAGTAGTATGATGGTTACGTCTCACTTATGAATTTTCATTTTTAAATTGTTGTTTTACTGATAATTGGTATAGGCTTTGGAGAACCTTGCCAAAGGAAACTTACAAGTGAGGATTGCTGCAAGCAATGACTGAATCAGATTTCCAGATTAAATAGCAAACATCTTAATCACTGAGCCATAGAAAACCCCAGACAAATACATGTAGATGCAGATACAAGTACTTTTTTCATTTTATCACAGTGCTGTCACATTTAGATCTATTTGTGAATCAAGTCTTTACAACACAATCCCAGATTTCAACCCCTGAGGAAAGCCTTTTGCAAACCTTGTGGGAAAAGGATGAAATACTGATAACCAGCATTTTCTCCCTTTCCCATAAGGTTTTTCGCACTATCAGCAGGGATCGTAAATTACATATTATATACGATCCCTGCTTTCAGAGACAATAACTATCATTTCATCTACATTTAATTTGTCATTTGCAAATACTTTCAATTTTTGTTATATTTAACCCTTAGGCTGCTAAGCGCGACCCACTGACCTTAGGTCAGATCAGACTGCACAGAACAGTCTGATCTTTGATCTACACTGTCCGTAATAGACATATTGTTTTGCTCAAAAATACCTATGATATATCAAAATTTGGGTTTTTTACTATCGGCTTAAAAGTATCATTTCACTCTTTTATCAGGATAAGGAATAAAATTTTGTGGTCTGGTAAAGCGTTTATCTTAAATTCACGTCGATGATCCATGTATTATTTTATGTGATCAGGTGACCTTTCCAAAAATCATGGTGAAATTCTAAAATGTAGATTACATTCTATCAGTAAACCTTAGCCTTCTTAACTGCTTACCAAACAATTTCAGGTTTTAATGACTGAGGAAAAAGGTCTTTGAAAATATTGTGGGAAAAGGGTTTCTCCTTTTCACACATTCGTTTTCTTCTCTTTCAGGAAAAAAAATCAATCATTCGAGCCATAGGCAAAAACACAGGCTGTTGTAGACGACGTAGATCAAGATCGGACTGCACAGAACATGCCGTCTGATCTTGGATCTTGGTTTGTTCCCTTGTTTAACCCTTATCCTGCCAAATAATTAAAATTTTCAATTCGATGTTATAAATCCAAATACTGCTATTTCAAAGTTATGTTTTGGGGAATAATGTCTCTTTATCGGACAGTGTAGATCAAAGATCAGACTGCACGTTTTGTGCAGTCTGATCTTGATCTACACTGTCCGCAAAACGTCAGGGAGTGACGCTTAGCAGCCGGTTAACCAAACCTGTAAGATTAAAATCTTTCTTGGTTTTGTTGATTTATAGCCTATTTTAAGCAGTGGAAAGGGGTCTAGGTCATATATTTGGCCCTAAAAGAGTTAAGGGCTTAATTTTATTTCAGGATTTTACGGCTGAGTTGTTCTTCAATCTGCGATGGATAGATTTGAGATTATCAAATAATACTGATAATGTGACAGAAGTGCCCACTGAAATGTTCTATCTCACTTCGACAACTGTTCAAAAAATCTGGAGACCAAACGTCTATTTCACCAAAGAAAAATCTGCCACACTTCACGCAGTTCCGCAGAGGAATGAAATTATGTACATTCACCGAAACGGGACAGTACATTATAACACGCGGTAAGAAGTTAAGAAATCACCTGAGTTTTCTTACGCAAATGCATTTCTTGGCTTTGCATTCATTGTTTGTTTGTTTGTTTATTGTATTGACTTTACAACAATTTTTTTTTTTTTTATCAAGTGTCAAGAGCTTACTTATCAATGCCTTTCGTTAGCTTCACCTGTATTAATGCTAGGTTCCCACATCAAGATTCACGCCACGATTGAAATCGTGGTCTTAATCGTAGGTCGTGATGATCCTATCAGGTCATATCAGAACTTGATGTTACTCGTGGCAATCGTGTTAATCGTATAAATATTTTTGGCTGTCAAAAAATTTTCTACGATCAACACGATCGTGGTCATCGCATCTAGTAGTACTGGGCCCGATATCTCAAAGCACTTTAAGTGCTACGATCTTCATAAGCATTTTGCCGTCTCTCTCGAAACATCGCAACTTAAGGGCCGATCGTAAACCCGATCTTAATTTACGATCACTCCGAAGCTACCTTAACGAAATCGTAGGCTGTTTTCAGCAATGCACTATACGTGGTGTTGTGGTTTATTTTTCAAAATGTCATTATTTTTACACGTGAACAGACCTCGCAGATGAAACAATATAGTTCGGCGAATTTTAGGGACAGAATGAATCCCTTGGATTACATGGAATTAATTAGAAAATACCGCCTCGACCGAGGATCAGTTGTTACCATCTGCAATGTTCTTGGTGGAGCACTTCAAAGAACAAGAGGGCCATTGAACCCAAAGCGCTCACCTGAATAAAGTCATCTAGGGTTGATAGAACTAAAGAGATTTTGGTTGGTTGGTTGAATGACATTTAAGGTCGTTTTCAACATTATTTCAGTTATATCGCGGCGGCCAGTGCACCTATCCACGCTTTCCTGGAGTTTCTTTTACCAGTACTCCGCACAACACTCTTTCCAAGCCACTAGCTGCTTTCCCACATAACCATCGTCAAAACAATGGTCAGCGGTGAAAGAGGAATGAATTTTGTTGCAATGACTATCATCAGTCCTCAGATAGAAATTGACCGAGCCGGGGATCGAACCAGCGTCAAACATTTTGACAATGTTTCATGAATATCAGACAGAAAATGTAGCCTCTAGACAGTACACAAGGTTTTCTAAGATTTGGCCCAATGACCAACTTCTTGATCTGTTGTGACCAAATTTCAAATTTGTCCGAGATATCATCAAGATACACATTTTGACACTGTTTCATGAGTGTCAGACTGAACATTTGGCGTCTGGACTGAGATTTAGCCCAGTGACCAACTATTGAATCTGTTTTGACCAAATTTCTAACTTGTCCGAGACAGCATCAGAACAACCAATTTGACAATGTTCCATGTGTATCAGACTGAAATGCAGCCTCTACAGTGCAAAAAAGGGTTTTCTAATGTTTGCCCCAGTGACCTTCTATGTTAAAGGACTTGACCCAATTTTAATATAGTCAGAGATATCATCAAGACAAATATTCTGACCAAGTTTCATAAGTATCAAACTAAAAAAATGTGGCCTATAGAGTGCACACAAGGCCCAGAGACTTACTTTTTTACCCTACATGACCCAATTTCAGTCTTATTCGAGATATTATCGAGGCAAAATTTCTGACTTGGTTTCATGAGTATTTGGCTAAAAATGTGGCCTATAGAGTGCACACAAGGTTTTTCTAAGATTCGGCCAATTGACCTACTTTTTGACCCATCATTACCCGATTTCAATCTTGTCAGAGATACAATCATGACAAACATTTCGACGACAAACTTTCTGACCAAGTTTCATGAGAATTGGGCTGAAAATGTGGGCTCCAGTGTGCACACAAGGTTTTTCTTAGATATGGCCCAGTTACCTACTTTTCGACTGGACATGACCCAATTTCATTCTTGACAGAGATATCATCAAGACAAACATTCTAACCCAGTTTCGAGAGTATCTGGCTGGAATGTAGCCTCTACAGTGCACACAAGGTTTTTCTAAGATTTACCTCCGTGACCTACTATTTGACCCGATTTCGGACTTGTCCGAGATATTATAAAAGCAAAGATTCTGAGCGAGTTTCATAAGTATTAGACTGGATATGTGGCCTCTAGAGTGCACACAAGGTAATTGTTGACGCCTGGACGAGACACGACTCACGACGGACACAGCACGATCACTAAGGCTCACCTTGAGCACTTCGTGCTCAGGTGAGCTAAAAACTTACCGAAATCACGCACTTCCGGTGCCGTTTCAGATAACATTGGCTTTGAGATTTTATGCAACGGAAGTAGGTATATATATGGGGGGTTTGGAACATTTTATAAAATGTGTCAGAATGCCCATACGATTTTTTGTATAAATCTATTTTCTTCATAATTCTAAAGAAAATAAATTTCATCACCCACTAACCAACACATCAATTAATAGATAAGTCAACGCATCGATTAACAATTGTGTCCACTAACCAACGCATCGATTAACAATTGTGCCCACTAACCAACGCATCAACTAATGACCCCCCATGTGTCGACGCACCATCTAATTACTATATCCATTTTACCATAAATTCAAAAATAAAGAAAAAATTTTTTTTGAATTTTTTAAATTTTAAGTCATAAAATAATTCAAAAAAAATATGGAACCGTTAAAAGAGTTTTTAAAAGAGTTAAACTTAGATAAAGATGTTAAACTTATGAGAGCAGTAGACGGAATGGAAGAAAATTTGATAAACATGGATATAGCTAAAGATAAATTTAAAAATTTAATTTCGGATAAAGAATTATTAGCGAAATTCGCTATACTTCTCGCTAATTATGTAAAAACTATTTTAAGATCTATAGATCCTAAAATTAATGAATCCATACCTTTAAAGTCTTTATTCCTTTATGAAATTAATAAAAGAAAAAATTTATCTAAAAAAGTCTTAAGACACGAACTTTCTTCGAGTATAGGGGTTGAAATAGATAAAAAATTAACTAGAAACCAAATGATATGTAGATATGCATATCATTTTTTCTATTTGTGTGAAAAAGATATTTTACCTAGAATTCCTTCACGAATCAAAAAAATAAAAGAAAATAAGATGGCAAATACAATATTTACTAGCCAACCAACAAATAAGTTATTTGAAGATATTAACTTCTTAAGCTAAGAAAGTTTTTCACAAATATAATTTAATTCATAAAATTAAATTATATTTTATGATGCCCCCAAGCTAAAGTATCAATCTTGTCTTCCAAAACAAACCTTTTATCATCACTTGGCCCTAACGATTTTTTGCTTAACTCTTCAGTATACATATTATGCTCCCTACTTCTTAAAACAGTCATCTTTCTATACTGGTCCTTTTCTGTAAGCAAACACTCTTTGTAATTATTAAAGTTTATTTCTTTTTTAACAACTGATTGTTTAACACCTTTACATCTTTTATCTTCCTCGCCATTTAAAGTTTTATAAGCATACATTTTTGCTCCTAAACCAACAAACTCAGTCATAATTTTACCACCTAACTCATCTTTAAACATTCCAACTACTCTAGCATTACAATCATTTTTTAAGAAATGGTCTTTAGGATAATTGCTTGTATCAAACATTTCAACCACATCTTTCTCCATATCCTTATATAAATCCTCAGTTTCTATTTCGAGAATAAAACTATCTGTATCAGTATAACACATTCTAACCTTTTCATCATATTTAGGTTTAAAGTAATTATAAAAAGTTTTTTGCATATGTGTTTTACTAATGTCTAAAATGCTTAATCCTGAGTAAATAGGTTTATTATATACCAACTTAGTGTTTTTCATGTGTACCGCTGTTAGGTTTTCATCGAATATTGTTGAGTGGTCATAGTTTGGTTTTGCTATTAATTTTTTACAACGCTCTTCACTAGAAACCAGTTCTATCGTTACTCTGTTTCTCAGGTTTTCCATAGTTTTACCAAAAACTGAATTATTCATTAATTTAAAAAAATCTTTTTCGAAATTATTTTTAGCCGCTTTTCTTAGTTCAATGTTTGTATCAATATATGATTTAAGCCATGGGCTTTCCTCAAACTTAATTCCTCGATGTATTTTAGTAATTTTTAAACTTAAATCAACGCATGTTTTTAAAGTTTCATGATGAATAATGTAATTTTTTTTATTATTTAAGTTTGGAATAAGTTTTTCTACTTTTTCTATTTTTAAACGTTCAGGTGCTAAAGGGAAATCATTATGTAAATTGTGTAATTTTTTAGGATATTCTAAATCTACTTCTAATATACATGGTATTTTTTGCCAAATTTCTAATTCTTTATTTGTCATCCATTTAAAACCATGTGTAGGAAGAGGACGACTCATTGCCCAAGGATAAAGACTGTTTGCATCTATATATAATAAATATTTTGATGGTTTACTAGAATCATATAATTTACCCATATACTTATTATTTGCTTTTGCATATCTTTTACTACACATACTAACACCTCCTCTGATACCCTTTTCAACCATTAAAAGCATATCAGGATCAGATAAAAGCTCTAGGTTTACTTTCGTTATTTTTAATGCTGCATCCCAAGCTAAACCAGGAGCTGTATAATACCAACTAGGGTCTAAATTATAGTTTTCACGACAAACATCTCTAAAGTTCTCAAAAACATCCGCTAAAAGCAATACATCTATTTTATTGTAAAGTTTTAAGTAATCCTTCAACGTTTTCATGTTAAAAGTTTTCCAAACCTTTTGCGCATGAGCATAATCTTCATCACTAATTCCTTCTTTGTTTAAACTTGAGTAAAATGCTTCTTTAGGTGGTAATTTCTCTTCTTTAAGTTTATCAAATGAATCTAGGTACTCATAAGGAAAAACTCCTTTTCTCCTAACCAAAGACAACTCATTAGCATTATAATCTTCTCTAGTTAAAATTTTTAATTGGCTTTCTTCTAAGTTACTCGAAAGCTTATCTAAACTAGAACTCATAAACTTAAAGCTATCAAGAAATCTAATTTTATGTTTTATATATTTTCCAACCCAAATATCTTTACTAAAACTAATATATTTCTCTTCATTATTTGGAATACAATCAATCTTCCCTTCAGATTTGCCAAGACATTTAATAAAAAGATGAGCGTCATATCCACTAAGATTATGAAGGTATACAGGTGTGAAGTTAGGATTTTTACCCTTTAGATTGCATTCATTGTGTGCGGCACCTCTATATTTACCCGTAAAATGGCAATGGTCTCTTACTCTATAATTATCATGATTAAACTCCCCACCACAAATCCAACAATGTGTTTCTTTCTGGTACTTTGCTTTCTCTGATTCTATTATTTCAATAGGTTTTGGTTTTTGGTAATATTCTTGATGAATTTCTCGTATATCATCTTCTAACCAGTTTATAAAAACTTCATTAGCATTTTCTCCAACATAACTTCTTTCTATAGGCGACCTAACATTATTATCAAAACATTTTATAATATAGTAAAAACTACAAGGTACATGCTTTTGACGTTGCATAGTATAACTTTTTTCTGGGTTTGGTTGGCATGTGTGCATTGGTTCCAAAACACTTTCAAAATCAGCGTATACAACAAAGGGAACCTCAAGTTTTCTAGAATGGTTTTCAAAAGCTAACCAGGTATCTGGTTTTGGCATTTCTAAAGTAATAGGTTCGTGTTCGTTACAGTATTTTTTATGTTTTTCCAAAAGTTCTTTACTACCAAAATGATTTAAACAACGTCTACAAATTACCATATTTTTAGAGTTATGACTATTAGTTATTTGACTTCTTACTAATTTAATTAAGTTTTTTATGAGAGCGTAGTGCATGTTTTCCTCATTTTTAATTAAAAGAAGGTCAACATGCTTACTTTTTTCACATTTTGTAAGCCTACGCGGATAAATATATTCCTCATACCCATATACGTTTACACTAATTTCAGGATTTTGTTTTTCAAACTTATCAATATCCTTAAACGAAACAGGGTAGCTGATTCCCTCCATGTTTAAACTACTTTCCTTTTCTTTCAAAGCTTTATCAACTATCTCTGCATTATGCTCTTTTGGATTTAAACCTCTTAAAACACACCATAAAAAGCATTTGTCATCTTTATTTTTCATATTGATAACTGCTTTTTTGTTAGCAATCCATTTTGGTAAAGGTAGCCAACCATTAGCTCTTAAAGGAACATAAGTAGCTGTGTGTATTTCTAGTTTTACGATACTCCCAAAAGTCCAACCACTACCTTCTCTTTGGAACTTAGCTAAATTTTCTAAAACTTCATCTATCATTGTATTCAATAAATCCTCTATTTCTTCACTGTTTAAATTTAAATGTTGATTGCTATGAAAAGCACGTTCCACGGGGCCTTGATCAATATCTGTCATTAACCACATTTTACACCTAAGTACAAGTTTAACCTTTGTTCGTAAATTATTTCGAAGAGTATTTATAAGAGGCGTCCACGTTTCTGCGAAAAATCTTTGCGGGTTATAATTTCTTCTACCCTCTATAACATATTGATTAACAAACTCTCTAAATGCTGAGCGCTCTCTTCTAACCTCAAACGGTTGTCTTGGTGGATAATTCTCTCTAACATTTTGAACAATTTCATTAAAAACTTGCGGTAATTGATCTTCTTCAACATTACCAGTTAACCAATTAGTAAAATTATTAATTCTTTGTTGAACTGATTGAGGTATAATACTACTTACAGCCCTCCCAACATTTGATGCAGCTCTTCCAACTATATTAGAAATTCTGTTAAACCATGACATTTTATAAAAGTAAATATAATTTTCTTATCTTATCATCAAAAAAATTTATTATTGAAATTATATATATATTAATCTTATTAATATATATATAAAATGAACTATAAAATAGAAGTTATACATTGGCATACCACTAATAAATGTGAAATAAATGATAAAATAGAATTTATGAAAAGATATACTAGAGCTGAATTATTAAAATTATGTGAAACCTTAATACCTAGAAGATATGGTGATAAATGCTATGGAAAGCTATATAAATATGATATAGTTGAAAAACTTGTTAATAATGGTATCAAACCTGATTTAAACAGAAAACTAATACCAAAAATTTTTTGGCATAATTGTAAAATAAAAGGGCATTGGTAATTGAAATCTTTTACAAAAATTTTATTATATCTGCATATAAATATAATAAAATTAATAGACGTTAATCTTATATTTATCTTTCCAAACCCTTCCATTCCAATTCTCAATCGTTTGTGGACTACGGTCTATAAATTGGCCTGCTTTATAAATTGATGGAAAGGTTTTTATTTCTCCAGTTTCAACATCCTCTAAACTAACTTTCTTAGGATTTTTCATAATAGTTTTTAATCTATCAAACTTAGGGTCTGTGCTTTTTTCTTCTTTAGGTGATTCACTCGGATACAGCCCATGTTCTTTCACCAACTCAACTAAACGCTTTTTATCCCAGTATGAGTAGAAATTTATATTATTTTCTTTAAGAATTTGTTTTAAATCTGTAGTCTTTATCATTTTTATATAAAAAAGAAAAAATCTTAATACACTACACTCATTTTATTTCCATCAGACTGAAAGTTAATTAACCTATCACTAATAATAACAGCATATGCCTCTGTATTCGCAAGCACATTTTCAGTAAAATATGTTTTGATTTGGATATCAGTGACAGAGTATTTCAATTTCTCACTCTGTTTGGAAACATCAAACAAAAACAAAGGATAAAGGGTTTTATAATCTGAGGGAGTAATGTTAGGGTTTGACACCATTTCATTCATGTTATAAAACTTAGACCTAAATAGAGAAGCGTCCCCATACACTCTACTAAATTGGTTTGCGGTAAAACTGAGATTATAATCAACAGCGGGATATCTAGTAGCATTTAAAGTAACATAAATGTTTTTAACGTTTCTATGGTCAAATATAGCTGGATTTTGTTGTTGGTCACCGCTTTTACCAGTCTGAAAACCAACAATGATAAAACGTGGCACTTCAGGTGATGATTTGACAGCAAGTCTCCAGGTAAATGATGTTGACTCGGGAACCGCAATAGAGTCACACTGCCTCATTCTATATCCAACCGGTATTTTTTCTTTTTTCTCAATAATTTTATAAAGTTGCATTTTCTCTTCATCTGCAGGTAGCACGTGTGGTATAAACCAAGATACTCTAAGTAAATTAATTCTACCATCAGCAGGAGCAACACCATCTCGAAAGATTGCATCATTATCATTATTTCTCGTTAATGTGAGAGTTTGCTTCATTCCATACAATATCTTATCATAATCATCACAAAAACCAAATATATGTTTTAATGGAACTCTGAAGCTAAAGGTACCTCTTGGAAGAGGATCATTAATAATATAATTTCTTCTTACAATAAAACCAGTGTTTCCGGCACCTGCGTTAGCTGCTGTATCTTTATACCATAATTGATTTAACCCTTGTGATTTAGAGAAATCATCTGGATATTTTAACAAACCAAGCATTGTAGTAGCCTGACCAGGATTCAATACAGATTCAATCTCCATACCCGAAAGTTGATACTTAATATTTTTAAAAAGATACATGAGACCATTGTTTGTTAAAGAAATATTAGTGTTAGCATCATAAACTGCTCCATTATCACTTCTTACTAATTCACCTATAATAAGTAAATAACTTTCACTAGGATGAGTAAAAATATCTTGAGTCTCAATGTTAATCCTAATTTCTCCTCCTGCGTTGTTGAGATTGGTGCCAGTGATTGGTTCATACTCATGGTGTTCATACTCATTAATACTATCATCTTTTAAAATTGGCTCGGTTATTTTTAGAATATCCATTTTATAATAGTAATTATAATTTTTAAATGAAATAAAAATTATAATTGTGTTACTTAAATTACAAACCAAAGCTGGGGATAAGACTTATTATTACCATTAACAAACACACCTTGAAGTTTAATGTTTTTTGTAGTATTCAGTTCAGCTTTTGGATAAACTTTATTACCGTATACAAGTGTTATTTCAGGTATACCTTTATCTTTTAAATATTCATTCACATTTTTCTCAATCTCTTTTATCTTGGTTACCTTTTCAGAAGATAACTTCACAACAGCTTTTTTATGAGTATATTTCGTTTTATCAATTCCGAGGATATCACAATCTTCTATGTTTAAAGAAGCGCCTGTTATTTCAATAGTAGCACTATTGTATTTTTCATGATCTACACGATTAAAATGTAACATTCTTTTTTATAATGAATATAATTTTCTTAACTTATTTATACTGTTTTAATACCCGCTCCACTGTTTAACCTTTTAACTATGTCTTGAATAGCAATGGCACTTCCATCTATTAATGTACTAATGTTTTGTGTTTTAGGAGGAGTATCATTATATTTTTGTAAAATTTGCTTCGATTTTGGTGTTAAAGCTTTCGTAACTAATTTTTTTCCTGCTTCTACTGCTGCACTTTTTCCAACCTCTAGAGCTTTCTTTGCTCCTTCCTTAGCTACACTCTTTCCTACATCAAGGGCAGAAGACGCAATTTGTTTAGCTGCACTACTAGTAAAAAGCCTCGCTAAAAAGTTAGCAATACTATCAAAGATTCCGGAACCACCGTATGAATATCTTGTTTTAAATCCGTGTTTCTTAGTGATTATCATCTTTTTATAGTATAGACATTAAATTTTTATAATCGTGTGAATTTAAAACACCTTGTCTTTTTAATTCATCACAAATGCTTACTACCTCATTTCTTACACCTGTATTACCTGCTTCTTTACTTGCCATCAACAGGTCTAGTCTTTCTATTAATGCATTAGGGTCAGATGGGATAACAATTCCTTTTCCTTCACGCTTTTTCAAACTAACCCAAAGAGGTCTAAGAATTTTATTCCATTTTTCCCCTTTAGAACTTTTAGGATATCGTTCATCTGGGTCGTTATCTCGATAAAGAGTGTTGGTGTGTTTCATTAAATCGTGATATTTCATTAAATCCTCATCTGTAAAAATTAATTTTGGGGTTTTAGCAACAAGTAACTCCCAAAAACCAGGTGTTCCCATATATGTCCTTGTACCAAGAAGAATATCATCATGCTCAATAATAACAGTTCTGTTACCAATAACAAATTTACCACCTTCATCACGTATTCCATATGTTTTATCAATATCTTTACCGCGATATTTTGTTAGATACTCTGTTGCAAGTGGCCCAATGTCAAATGTGCCTCTATGTTCTTTTAATTCCTCTTTCCCAATAATTGGTTTTTCTACAGAGGGATAAGCTTCTATTGTTGGAAATTCTGGTAGTTTAATAGCTTGTGGTAACTGTTCGATACCTTCTTTAATAGGTTTAAGTCCTTCTGTAATCTCCTTTGTTGTAGTTTTTTGCGTTTCTGTAATAGGTCTAAAAAACTTTGACAAATCAGTTTGAAGTTGTTGTTCACCTGTTCTCTCTGCTAGTAGATTATTACGAATATTCTTTTTCGTTTCGAGATACTCTTTTACAATTAAGTCTCTTTTTGCAGGGTCAGTTATTTTTAGAAATGACATTTTTAATTAGCAACATATTTTTTTAACATAGTTTTTATCATAGTTTTTATCATAGATTTTAATATATAAGAGCATATATAATGCTTTTATATATTTATTCATCTCCTATTTCACATTGACATTTACATCTAAACTTAGGTAATTTAGGTAACTTAAAAGGTATACTAGACAGTATGTTTGTTTTCGACAAGCCTCCGAAAGGACTCCCTCGCTTCTTGCCTCCCTTTCTCAATCAAACTTTCCTTTTCTTCTGTTGTTACCTTCTTCTTAAATTTACTTCTTATTTCACTCTTCATATCTTCATATTTATTCATTTCATCCATTATCAACTTAAACTCATCATCAGATATGTGGTTATCCATTAAAGCCTTTGATACATGATTATCTATAGTATTAAGCTTAGCAGCAGCAAGAGTTTGTATTTTCAAATGTTTTTCAGCTTTAGCAGTAGTTTTCCTAACAAATATTTTACTAACCAATGAAGAAAGACCAATTACGCCAGCGGCACTCTCTAATCCAACAGCAACAGGTGCCGCGGCAACCGTAGAAAGCAAAATAACACCTGCACCACCTAACGCTAATGAAACAACAACCAATGCACCTTCAACATTATCAACTACTTTAGCCATTCTAGCATATTTCTTATTCAATCTCTCCCTTTCATTTATTTCCTTCTTTAGGAAATTTTGTACTTCAGATATTTTTTTAAGTCTATAAGAATGACCATTATCCAGTGTTTCCATTTCAATAGGTGGAGCGCTTGCGGTACCTGGTAATATAGGATATAATTTATTAGGGTGTTCCTGATTTGTATCTGCCATTTTATAAATATAATAATTTTTTTTATGGCAAATATTTTAGATAGCAGAATAACTCTCCCCCAGGTATTTCAATTGGTTTTTGTGAGAAATTATAAATGTAGACTAAGATATCATTAACATCATTATCAAGATGTATACCATTAGAAATGGTTAAACTATCTTTCCATTTATTACTAATAGATATCACTACAACTCCTCGTGTAGCTATATAACCAAATCCTAACGGAACTCTCATACCATTATTAGGAGGAATCTTGATAGTTACTTGTGAGTATATTTTCCATTTTAGAGAATCTTGCTTTAAGGGAGGATATCTTACTCCATGTGAATGAGGTTTCCAAAATATAGTTTTATGTTGGGTAGTAATATTAGGTTTTATACCAAATTTATGTATATCCATTTTTTATTTATTGTAAATAATATTTATAATATAGCTCCTAAGATAGGGATATTAGCAAATGGGCTATTAGGTCCAAGTAAAAGCCCTTTTCCATCATACATTTTTCCTCCTTGCTTTAAATACAACCCATCACCAACGGAATTTAATCCTTTACCTTTGTATGGTTTTAAGTATAATCCACTTCCATCAGTTTCAACTTGACAAACACATCCTCCTTTTTTAAGATAAAGACCTGACCCCATAGCTTTTTGAACACCTGTTTGAGCTAATCCAGAAAGAGCACCAACACCTAAAGCTGGTAAAACAGTTTTTGCAAGCATTGGTAAAGCCCTAGCAGCTAACCCAGCTAACATTCCGAGAAAACCTCCCTCTATTTTCATGTTATATTTAAGTTGCCTCGCAGTCATTTTAATAGTTGTACCCACACCATCCTCATAGGCTTTAGCCATTTTCTTCGCTTGTGAATTGGTAATTGCTAAAACATCATTACCTTGTAAATCTTCATGGCCTAAACGAATACTTACTGGGCAACTAGCTTTAACAGCATGTTGAAGTTTTTGCTTTTGCCCTTCAGATATATTTACTTTAACATTAGTGTAACTTGTCATTTTATATACGAGTATTTTTTTATTTAGCTTATCTCGCTTCTCTAATATGAAACCTAATCGTTAATTTTTCACCTCTAAGATTTAGTAAATTACCATCTTGGTCCGTAATATCTACATTTAGGTTATGTATTTCATTTAACGTTATTGGTAAGTATACTAAATTAACTGGTGACTCAATTATCTTATATCCAGGTGCAACATCTGGGAAAAAAGAGTAAATAGTATTTCTTGGTGTACCATTAACGTAACTTCCTGAGATAATATCTATGTTAACAAGCAAACTATTTATGCTAAGAATGTTTACTACATCCTCTGACTCGTGAAATCCTTGCGTATATTTAGCTCGAGTAAATCCTAATACTTTAGCGATGGAACCTGGTTGATTAAAATCTACTTGATAATTATTATCAATAATAAGAACAGACTTTAGGGTATTAGTGTTCGCAGAAAAGTTAATAGGATACTCTTCATTAACTCTATCGTAATGGTTATTTTTTCTCATTTCCTGACGAATCGTATCATTAATGTCAACAAGGTCATAACTTCCTTCAGGTATTTTTATTTTAATCCATGTGGTGCCATTGTCTGGAGAATAAACGAATGTGTTGTTCGTTTCATCAATGTTTGGAAAAGAGTAGTAAGTTTCAAGGTTTACCATAGCTATTTCATATACTTTATCCTTTTCCAGTTGAATTGGAGGATTAAACCTTGTTCTAAAGCGTGTTTTGTTGTCGCTTACTATGATTTGAGACGATGATTTATGGCTCGTATTTTTTACAATTTGTCCTAAAAGTTCTTCCATTTTATAATATTTAAAATATTTTTTATACTGACTTAGGTATGTAGAAGTTATCAAGACCGTTTCTATACTTCCCATCATGTTTTTTACTGGTTAAGTCAATAATAGCGAAACCGTGTGGTCTTTCCCATGCATTTTGACAGAACTTTCTAAACTCATCCTTAGGCATATCTTCACCTACATGATCGCTATAAATATGATTAAGGTTTTTTAGGTCTTGTGGGAAAAGACAAATAAAATTAGCGTTTTCTCTAATAGTTTGCCTTGGTAGTCTAAAATAATTCTGGGAGAGGTAAAAGCAGTCAACATTACTATGTCTTCCTCGAACGTAGTAACACTCACATTTATTTTGCTTTTCTAAAAGTATATCATCGAAAATTATTAAATTTTTATTTTCTAAGTTTAACTCTCTCGGATCAGGCACATCACTAGCATTTTCAAAGAAGTTGCAATTTATATCTGATTTGTTTTTAATCGTTTTAGCCCATTCTTCAACTAAAGCTATTGGTGGAATGTTTACTTCTTGTATGTCATCACGCATGTTAAACAATCTTAAGATACATTCTTTTGGTAGTTTTTCTTCAAAAGCCTTTTTTAGTATTCGGTATTCCGGTTGAAAAAGACTTTTTCCAAAAACATTTAAATCGTTGTAGTCAAGCCAATCTGGTCTGAGTAAAAGGTTTAACAATAAAGTAGTTTTACCACATGATGATTTACCTATAATTAAACCCCTAATACTTTTTGGTAAAAGGGAGTGATTAAATCTCTTTGATACTACTTCATTCCATGATAAGTTCATAATATCCATTTTTATTTAAATATTTTTATTTTTTTATATAAAACAACATGTATTGCGTTAAATGTAAAAAACATACAGATACGAATGATATAAAATATTCTGTTTCTAAAAATGGAATAAATATGATGCAGGGGAAATGTGTTATTTGTGGAATAACTAAATCACAATTTATAAAAAAAAAACCACCGGAAGTAGTATATTAAATAAATTTATAAATAATTTACCCGTTGAAATGCATTTACCAGGACACAATTTTACAGGGCCAGGTACCAAACTAAATAAAAGACTCAATCCAGATTTAACACCAAAAGAGTGGAGTAAACCTATAAACCGTGTTGATAAAGCTGCTTATCACCATGATGTTTGCTATCTTCAACACAATGATACTGCTACAAGAAACGCAGTGTGTGATAAGAATATGTTAACGGAGTTAGAAGGTATTTACAATCCTAGTATTAGAGAAA
This sequence comes from Hippopus hippopus, assembly GCA_946811185.2. NCBI lineage: Eukaryota > Metazoa > Mollusca > Bivalvia > Cardiida > Cardiidae > Hippopus > Hippopus hippopus. Next base: position 27,084,618 of record OX328100.1, on the reverse strand, counting down.
AAATGGAAAGAGGTTTGGTAAGTAGACTCATTGGAACGAAAATGAAATTTGGAATGGGAGTAAAAAAAAAAATTTAGCGGAAGAATTACATAAACCTGTAAAAAGAAATTTTAAGAAAAGGAGAGTTAGAGTAAACGGTATAGATAGTATATGGGCTGCGGATTTAGTAGACATGCAAGCATTTTCTAAGTTTAATCGTGGTGTTAAATACCTTCTCGCTGTCATTGATATCTTTTCTAAATATGGATATCTGGTGCCATTAAAAGATAAAACAGGAAAATCTGTTGCTATAGCATTAAAAAGTATTTTTAATGAGAGAAAACCTGAAAAAATGTGGGTGGATAAGGGTAAAGAGTTTTATAACAAAGATGTAAAAGACTTGGTTGAATTATATTCTACCGAAAATGAGGAAAAATCTAGTGTGGTTGAGAGATGGATTAGAACAATGAAAGAAAAAATGTGGAAGTATTTTTCCGCTAACTCTACAAACGTTTACATTAATGTGTTACCGGATTTGGTTAAAAAATATAATAACACAAGGCATTCATCTATTAAGATGACCCCGGTAGACGCTAGTAAAAAAGAAAATGAAACGAGAGTTTGGAGAAATCTTTACCCCGATCATTTAGAAATAAAAGACTTTAATCCTAAGTTTTCCGTTGGAGATAAAGTAAGGATAACTAAAAAGAAAAAGACTTTTGAAAAAGGTTATACAACAAGATGGACTGAGGAGGTTTTTACAGTTTCTGAAGTAAAACTTACATCACCTATAACATATAAAATTAAAGATTTTAATGGAGAAGAAATACAAGGTACCTTTTATGAACCTGAACTGCAGAAAACTAGTCAAGAGGTGTATAGGATAGAAAAGGTTATCAAAAAAGGAAAAAAGAAATCTCTCGTAAAGTGGAAAGGTTATCCTGATGAATTTAATTCATGGGTTGACAATAAAGATATTAGAAATATTTAACTATAAAAAAATGCCAAATATTTCGATTGAAAACGTAATTTTACCGAATAAACCGTTGAACAATTTCGAATTAGAGGGTGCCGTTAAAAGATTAAAGATTCCTTATTTTAGAGGAGTTTTTTTACTAGATACATTACCGAGAAAACCGAGTAAAAAAGAATGTGGTATAGTAAACTTTGATAAAAGTAATGGTCCTGGTACACATTGGGTCGCTTGGTATAAAAATGGTAAAACTAAAATTTATTTCGATAGTTATGGCATACAACCACCTATTGAAATTCGAGATTATTTAAAAAGCCCAATACAGTACAATACTGACCAATTACAACAAGCTGGACAAGTATTTTGTGGTCATTTATGTTTGTACATTCTAAAAGAGTTATCTAGAGGTAATCAGTTTCAAAATGTTTTAAATAAACTTTTTTAGTACTATATAAAAAAAATGCCTGTTAACAAATTCGGAAGAATGAAAGATGATGGTGAAACAAGCGGTGATGGTGTGTCACTCACTTACATAAATAATAATTTTTTACGTAAAGATGGAACAACTGTTGTTAGTGGGTCTATAGACATGAATGGTAATACATTAACAAGGGTTAGTAATCCAGTAAATCCTCAAGATGCAGCAACTAAGGCTTATGTTGACGCTAACTCAGGGTTGTTGGATGAAAACGGAGGATACCATGTTACTGGATATTTAAATATGGGTTTTAATCCAATAAGAAATGTTAAGGATCCAAAAGAACCGGGTGAAGCTGCTACTAAAAATTATGTGGATAATGTTGATAAAGCCTTTGTTTATAAAGATGGAAGGTGGTATGAGGCAGATGATGCAATCTCAATGGGAGGACGAGTAATTAACAATCTTGGAATCCCTACAAGACACGACCAAGCCTCTAATAAGTTTTATGTGGATACCGCTATTGAAGCGGCTACCGCGGGTGAAAAAGCTTTAACAAAAAAACAAGATGGTTCCTATTCAATAGATGGTGGAATAGATATGAATGGTAACTCGATTACTAGGTTGCCAAATCCTGTATCCCGTGACTCTGCTGTCAATAAAAATTATGTCGATAATGGTGGAGCCATTATAAAAAATCCGGATGGGAGTTTCATGGCGGTGACTAACATAGACCTTCAAGGTTTTTCTATAAAAAACGCGGCAACCCCGGTAGAAGAGAGAGATTTAGTGACAAAATCCTATGTGGATAGAAAAGTATCTCTTCCTTCTCTCATAGGTCCTAAACCTATTATAACTGTGTGGGCTGAAGAAAATGGACCATTAGGGAGTGGTAATTATGAGTTTTCATTCGGTAATGGTAATTCAGGTAGAAAGCATGGATTAGGAGGTTATTGTATGGCTGCTCCAGGTAGAATCATAAGAGGAAGTTTAACGGTTGTTAAAGATAATGCTAATGTACGAGGAGAAGAGATAAAAGTTAATATATCGATAAACGGAAATGAGCAGGTTGATTATTCTATTATTAAAAAAGAGGATGAAACTTGTAGTTGTGTAGTTTTTCCGAGGGCGTTGGAGGTACAACAATGTGACATCGTAAACTTTATTTCGAGAACAGATAGTCGTAATGTAACACACGCTTACATATCTATTTTGATAGAGTTAGACTTGTAAATATATATAATATATTATAAAGAAATATATTATATATTTATTTTACTTTTTTCATATCATATAAAATATCCATTAATCCAGCAATAATTAATTCTAATTCTTGTATACGCCTATCTAGTTTAATTATTTGTTTTTTAATAATATCATTATTAATAGGTTTATCTTTTTTCTTTGAAAATAGCTTCAGAAACTTCATTTTAAATATTTTACAAAATTCTTTTAACAAAAAATTATTGTCTACATATGGGGCATTTATTTAAGGGATGTGTTTTATCACATTCATCACATATACATAGATGCCCACATTTATTAAATGATATATTAGGTTTATTAATGGTGCATATACAACATTTATCTTCTGAAAAAATTTTTTGTTTTATTAAATTTTTTCTTGGTGGAAGCGTCACAGGTTTAACTTGCATATTTAATTCAAAAGGTAAATCAGTAAATTCTATAAATGGTGAGGAATCTGCATGGTATTCATTATCATCATAATAACCTAATGAATGTGGTTTATAATTTTCATTATTCAAATATAAATTATTAATATCATGTTCATAATGACGTAAGTAATCATTATTTCCTACATAAATAACAAACCAATAGGTACCTCTTATATAATAATTTGGTGTAGTATTATTCATAATACCAATTAACATTTTACAGCTAAATGTAAAATTATTATCCCTTCTTTCATATTGTTTTTTACTATAATGATAATAAATTACTGCTTCTGCATCAAGTAAAGCATCAGTATAAGAGTCACCACATAAACCAGGAAAATATATTTTATCTTGTCTATTATCATAAACAGGTTCATTATAAATATGTTTAGTTTGAATATGTGCTTCTAAACGATTAATATTTTGAGCTGACAACAATGCTTTTCTTCTACTTAATAAGTTTCCTTTATATTTTTGAGAAAGTCTTTTTCTTTCTTTATGAATCTCTTCAATAGTTAACCATTTATTAATAGTATAATCATTTCCATCATCAATAATATAATCAGGTTTTTCTAAATCATTTACAAATTTACTTAGCATAATCATCTTGAATTATTTTATGACTTAAAATTTAAAAAATTCAAAAAAAATTTATTGTCTACATATAGGGCATTTATTTGAAGAATATAGTCTATCACATTCATCACATATACATAGATGCCCACATTTATTAAATGATATATTAGGTTTATTAATGGTGCATATACAACATTTATCTTCTGAAAAAATTTTTTGTTTTATTAAATTTTTTCTTGGTGGAAGCGTCACAGGTTTAATTTGCATAGTTCTTATAAAAGGTATATTTGTAAATTTTATAAATGGTGATAAATCTGTATGTTCTTCTTCTTCAGTCATATTTATCCCATGTGGTTTATAACTATCATTATGGTTAGATAAATTAATAATATCATGTTCATAAAAAGATAAATAAGTTGTATTTCCTAAATAAACATTAAGCCAATAGGTTCCCTTTGTTTGATAATATGGGCCGGTTCTCCTATTCATAAGACCAACTAACATATGCATAGAAATAGGATTTATAGTTCTAGATTTTAATACTTCATAATATTTTTTACTAAAATGATAATAAATTACTGCTTTTGCATCAATTAAAGCTTTATCATAACAATCATAACTAAATATACTAGGAAAATATACTTTACTACCTGTATTATTATAAACAGGTTCATTAGTAAGATTTTTACGTAAAAGATGATCTTTAAAGTATTGAATAGTTTTTTTATAAGCTAATGATTTTTTATTATATAATACTTTTCCTTTATATTTTTGGGAAAGTCTTTTACTTTCTTGTTCATACTCTACCCAAGTTAACCATTTATTAATAGTATAATCATTTCCATCATCAATAATATAATCAGGTTTTTCTAAATCATTTACAAATTTACTTAGCTCAACCATTTTTTTTTTGAATTATTTTATGACTTAAAATTTAAAAAATTCAAAAAAAATTTTTTCTTTATTTTTGAATTTATGGTAAAATGGATATAGTAATTAGATGGTGCGTCGACACATGGGGGGTCATTAGTTGATGCGTTGGTTAGTGGGCACAATTGTTAATCGATGCGTTGGTTAGTGGACACAATTGTTAATCGATGCGTTGACTTATCTATTAATTGATGTGTTGGTTAGTGGGTGATGAAATTTATTTTCTTTAGAATTATGAAGAAAATAGATTTATACAAAAAATCGTATGGGCATTCTGACACATTTTATAAAATGTTCCAAACCCCCCATATATATACCTACTAACGGATAGTTGTCAGTCTGTGATCGCAGACAGTCACGGGGTCGGAATCGATTCAGTATTAACAGCCGAGCCCCAGTAGCTCAGTCGATAGCGTGCAGGAGTTGAGAACAGGGGGTCGTGGGTTCGATCCCTGGCTCGGCCAGTTTCTGTCCGAGGATTGATGATAGACATTGCGACAGGATTCATTCCTCTTCCACCCTTGACCATTGTCTCGACGATGGTTATGTGGGAAAGCAGCCAGTGGCTTGGAAAGAAAATTGTGCGGAGTACTAGTAAAAGAGACTCAAGGAAAGCATGAATAGGTGCACTGGCCGCCGCGATATAACGGAAAAAATGTTGAAAACGGCGTTAAACACAATAAAATCAATCAATCAGTATCAAGAAATGATGTCACTTTTAAATGTTACGATCGTAAATAACGTTTCTTTACGAGAGTGTTAATGTCAAAATCGTAGAGTCCTCGTAAAATGATCGTAAAGTTAACCGTAACTTACGAAACCTTTGACATATTGGGCACTGAATCATAACAAAACACAGCAGATCGCATCGAATTGTGCTTCTAAATCGTGTTGATCGGGACCAATTTTGGACAAGGCAAAGGCCACGCTCTGCTTCAATTTGCCGGATAATAGGATAGGGTAAGTTCTCCTTTTTGATCCCTGACATGGAGACAATCGAAGTAAGAAATGTGGTCTCCTTTGCAGCAGCAGTAAAAGATGCTGTTGAAAACAAAAATACTCCCTTCAATATCGATCATGCAGCCTCAACTTGTATCAGCTTTCCAACACCAACGATTCTGGAAACATATCTAGAAACCTTCCCAAAAGCCTGCAATCCTGGATCGGTCGGGCCGAAAGAAGAGGTCGAAAATAGAGAATTCCAGAGAACTGAGTTGGTACCACACTTTCCCACTCAAAAAAAAAGAGTGATTTCGTTTAATTTATCCTAAACATATGCAGCAAAAATGATTGAATACACTTAATTTTTCTAAGGAATGGAACATTTCTATGGTGTGCAGGAACGGTAAAAATAAGTAATTCTCGTTTTGAAAACATTAATCTAGATAAAATGAAAATTGTGGTATTGTATGTATCCTCAGCTCAACTAAACATCATTTTAGGTCTATTTGATATTTCTATCATCAAGGTAACTTCGATCTTTTTGTAGGATGTGTCTAGGAGGCTAGAATCGAATTGTTAGCTTCTTTCTTCTGTGAGCTATGGTCGCGCTCAAAACTCTCTGACTACCGCACTCCTGACCCGTGCGGGTTGTGGTTGTTGCTGGTCTGACAAAATGCCCGTCTTCTTCCTGTCTGGTGATAATGTCTGAAATACTGCAAATGACACATAATTATCACAGTCCTCTACAATCAGTCTTCAAGCAAAACAATGAAGTCTATGGACAGTCGTGGTTCATATATACCCATCGGCTCTGATCGTGAAACGCGACAACAATCGTATCTTAGCGAAACAGAGCGCAACGGTTTGCAATAAGCGTATCTGGACTTATCCACACGTATCTGCATGTATTACATCGTCATAACTCGTGACCCCTGCTCGTAATAATCGTATCGAATCGGGATTCAATCGCAGACTTGAACGGGACAATCTTTTTGGATCGGAAAGGATCGTATACGAACGTAAGACCAAATCGTAAAAGGTGTGAACTGAAATTGACCAATCGCTATTATATCGCTTCCAAGCGTGACTCACCGTTTCGTCACGTATCCACTCGTATCATCTCGTATCCAAACCAAACAATTTCCTCGAAGTTTCACGATTAGCTGCGGATTGCGAATCGTGGCTCTCGTAACTAATCTCGCGACAGTGGGAACCTAGCATAAGGTGGGGTCTGCAGTGGTAGGGTTGCAAGAAAGGGTTGAACCAGATTCATTTGCTTACAAATGTGCTACCTTAAACACGAATAGTATTGCAGCATTGCAGACAAAACTAGAGGTGTCACTGAATGTCACTTAATACCCCCGCCAGCGCTTTGACAGATACAGGCAATTATTTGTATACAGACGGACACACGAACGGACAAACGGACGGACAAACGGACAGACAGGCTGATTCCAGTATACCCCCGAAATGATTCGTTTTGCGGGGGTATAAAAATCAGCAACTTTTTGAGAATTCGAGAAATTAGCCCAAAATTTGCGGTATTCATTTTTGTCCCTATCCAAACTCTTAAAGACGTTTCGTCGGGTTGTAAGTGCGCAACATTTTTGCACATGTCTCTTCGCTTCCCTGTTTTCTAACGCGTAACTTTGTCTGATTGTAGTACTATTATTGGACTACTGATTATTGCTGCAAGACGTGGAGAAAGTAGTGGTAGATACATTTTTTTTTTTTAAAGATCAGTTTATGAAGGTGTAAATCATTCCAACACAGCGAAAACGGAACAGGTACATTTGTCGGACATTACTTATCCGGATAGTAAGTTTAGTGTGGGGAAAAAGAGAAAATTACAAGTAATTTCTCCTTTTCAACGTTTTCAAAATCTATTTCAGGAATGGGTATTGATAGAAATCAGGATAGTTTGATTCATTTTGCTACAAGGTTCATAAGTAATTTATGCCTTTTAGTAATTCCAGGACAGTTCTACTTGTATTGTTCTTCCATTCTTCCATCTATTAAAATGTACTACATATATTTGGTATTAACCCTTTCCTAAATGAATTCAATTGAAACTCAAAAATTGAAAGAAGCTGCAGACGACAAATTAAACTAGATTTAAATGCGAGCTAAAAAAAACTGCTTGTGCAGAAAATATTGTGGGGAAAGGCACAATTGCTTGTAATGACCAATTACCCCTTTTACCAAAATGTTTTCCAAAGCCGTCCCATACCAATGTTAAATCGAGAATATATCAGGGAAAGGGTTGACAATATAATCTTTATTGTGAAAAAAAACCATGATTTTGTGCTAGAAATAATACATCTTACTAAGTAATTTGAAATCTTGGGTGTTTTGTGTCATTTTCTTTGTTCCAAGGGAGGTAATTGAGTTCAAATATTGAGAATAGTAGCGAGGCGAACTACCTTTTTTTTTTCCCATTTTTTGATAAACGATATAATCATGTGTATTTCTGAGAAAAGAAAGAAAAATCCTCGTGCTAGATTTTTTTTTTTTTTTTTTTTTTTTTCAATGTCAAATAATGTCTTGATTTTCTGTAATAAAATGAGTTTTTTGGGGGTTAAGGGTGTTAATGAAGCATCGATAACAGGTCATCAATTTGAAATAACTATTAATTTCTCATCAATTTGAGAGGATCCATCGATTTGTTATGAATTTATAATACAAAGGGACACGATTTGAATGAAATGATAGACTTTACTCAAAAAATTCTGATACATGCTGCAATAACTGGGTTTTTGTGTAATTTGAAAGAAGGGTTATGCTTTTTATGGGGTCAGAACTTTTTCGTTCATTTGGTTAAGTCTGGTTATCTCTTCATATATTGAATGAATATACCTTGAAATGACACTATTGCGATAAATAAAAGTTTCCTGGAAAGTTTATCTTTTCATTTTATCTAGATAAAATTTCCAGGAAACTTTGATTTATCGCAATAGTTTTCTAAAATAATCATGATAGTTATCTCGTATCTCGTGGCAGAAATATGCCACCATACTATAGTTACGTACAACTTACGAAAATTTTGTTCGTCACTACCTTAGTAAAACGAGGCCAGATCCCTGGCCTAGTACGTGTGAAATGCAGGAAATACATGGATATGTGAACTGTCACCACGATATGCAAATAATCTTGAAAGTAGTGTAAAATATCAATCAATCAATCAATCAAGTTCAATAGCAAAAGTACATGTACATGTATGTAGCTATCAAATTTATAATATTCTAGAGAATTAGACTAAGAGCATGCTTAAGAATGATTGGTGATTACAGGCCCAGAGTCTGTAGATGCTGGGTTGGAAGTGCACAGTGGATGGTGGTGTGCTGAAATATTGGTTATCTTGCTAAAAACAAGAAAAAAATGCAGAAAAAAAGTTACACTAAAAAGAATGAAAGATCTATTTCTTGTCCCATTGTTTTAAAATTTCTCTCAAATTGCTCTTGGCATTAACTGTGTAAAACTTGAGGGATTTTAGCTTCTTACCTGTGATATGACAATAATTAAAAATCAGGATATAGAAATTTAGCCAACAGGAGTCTTAAAAGGTTCTCTTTCTTTGGGGAAAAAATCTCCGTATAACACACTTTTCAAGATTAAACTGCACATTCTCTGCAGTGTGACCTTGATCTTCACTGTCCACAAACGTGCATTTAGTCAGGCATAACAGCCTTCGGGTAAAAGAAAATTAACTTCTCAAGTAATTCCAAGCCATTCTTTACATTTTCAGACTGTCAGTGAAACATGCTTGTAAAATGAAGCTAGATCTTTACCCATTTGACAGCCAAAAGTGCAAGATGCAGATAGAAAGCTGTGAGTTTTCATTTTGTTTTGTGTTGTCATGAAACCTTAATGTGCTAAACTCAAGTTTAGTAACATATACCTTTGGGTACATTGCAGACCAAGACCAGACTGCACAGGATTTTATTTCTGGTTTTGGTTCTAAACTGCTTGTTTGCCAGACATTTTGATAAGAGTAGCCATGACATTGCAGTATCTGCATTTTTAGCTCACTTGAGCAGAGTGCTCAAGGTGAGCTTTTGTGGTCGTGTTGTGTCCGGCTTCAGGCGTGAGTCATCCGTCGTCCAGGCGTCAACAAGTACCTTGTGTGCACTCTAGAAGCCACATTTTCAGTACAATATTCATGAAACTTGGTCAAAATGTTTGTCTTGACAATATCTCGGACAAATTCAATATTGGGTCATGTTGGGCTAAACGGTACACGTAGGTACCTGGGCCAAATCGTAGAAAAACATTGTGTGCACTCTAGAGGCCTTATTTTCAGTCCGATACTCATGAAACCTGTCAGAATGTTTGTCTTGATGATATCTCAGACAAGTTCAAAATTGGGTTACTTCCGGTGAAAAAATAAGTAAAAAATAGGTCACTGGGCGAAATCTTAGAAAAATCTTGTGTGCAATCTAGAAGCCACATTTTCAGCCTGATACTCATGAAACATGGTCAGATTGTTTGTCTTAATGATATCTCAAACAAGTTTAAAACTGTGACAATTCGGGTCAAAAAATAGGTCACGGGGCCAAATCTTAGATAAACATTGTGTGCTTTCTAAAGGCCACATTTTCAGCCCGATACTCATGAAACCTTGTCAGAATGTTTGTCTTTATGATATTTCTGACAAGTTTGAAATTTGGTCACTTTAGGTCACAAAGTAGGTCACTGGGCCAAATCTTAGAAAAACCTTTGTGCACTCTAGAGGATATGATTTCCATCTGATACTCATGAAACTTAGTCAGAATGATTGTCTTGATAACATCTCGGACAAGTTCGATATTGGGTTGTGTATGGTAAAAAATAAGATCACTAGGCTAAATCTTAGAAAACCTTGTGTGCACTTTAGAGGCCTTATTTTCAGTCTGATACTCATGAAACCTAATCAGAATGTTTGTCTTGAGATTATTATGGCCAAGTAAGAAATTGGGTCACATCGGGTCAAAAAGAAGGTCACCCGATGAAATCTAAGAAAAAATCTTATTTACAATCATGCAACATTTTCAGCCTGATAATTTTAATTAAAATATGAAACAAAAATAATTCAAATTTTGTCTTAATGGTATCTCAGACAATTAGGTCACATCCGGTCAAAAAGTAGATCACTAAAACCTTGAGTGCACGCTAGAGGCCACATTTGAAGTCTGATACTCATGAAACTTGGTCAGAATGTTTGTCTTGATGATATGAAGTATGAAATTGGGTCACATCGGGTCAAAAAGAAGGTCACCCGATGAAATCTAAGAAAAACACTTCTGTGCAATCTGGCAACATTTTCAGCCTGATACCCATGAAACTTTGTTAGAATATTTTGTTTTGATGATATCTTGGACAAGTTTGAAAATGTGTCATGTTGGGTAAAAATGTAGGTCACTGGGATAAATTTTTAAAAAAAATGCTCAGTCTGAAGGCCCTATTTTCAGTCTAAAACTTGTTCAGAATGTTTGTCTTGATGATTTCTTGTATGATTTTGAAATTAGGTCATGTAGGGTCAAAAAGTAGGTCATTGGGCCAAATCGTAGAAAAACCTTTTGTGCACTTTAGAGGCCACATTTTCAGTCTGATACTCACGAAACATGGTCCAAATATTTGTCACGATGATATATTGGACAAATAGAAGGTCACTTACACTCATGTGTTTTACATCATCACAACCAGGGTCTCTTCGATCCTAGATGATTTTACTCAGGTGAGCACTTCAGGGCCAATGGCCTTCTTGTTTATATACCGACCAAAAGTGCCCATTATTAAGCGTTATAAGGGTTAACTCACAGAGCGCTCACTATTCATGACTAATGTTGCAAAGATAGGTAAAGTTAGCTACTAGTAGCCAGCTACTAGTAGCCAGCTACTTGTTCAGGTAAAGTTAGCTACTCGTAGTCAGCTACTAGTAACCAGCTACTTGTTCTGGTAAAATTGGTTATTTGTAGCCAGCTTCTGGTAGCCACCTTCTAGTTAGCAGTCACTTGTAAAGGAAAATCTGCAATTCGTACCCAGCGGCCAATGTATAGGTAATTAAAATGGAGATTTTTTATTAGTTTCCTAAAGGTACAAGTAGCTGGCGAGCCAATTGTCGATGCCTTAAACGAAATGCTTTTCTTCCATCCATAATATTATATAAATACATCAGAATAATCAAAATCAAATAATTTCCTGTATTAAAGGGGCAAGCTACGAGATCTGTCAATAGGATTTTTTTTTTTTTTTCACGTTTGTTTTCAATTAGGGATTCAAAATGTACAAGTAGCTGGCGAGATTAAGACAAACATTTCAAAATATTTCAACGAATCGCATTCACTGTACTACGGAGAAATTAAAAATATCATTTTCAATTCATTTTAATTATTAAAGGGGCCAGCTACTCGTCATGAAAATTGGGACATTTTTCAATTTCACTCAGAGAGAAATTCAAAGGTACAAGTAGCTTGCGAGTCTAAGAGCGAATTTTGAAATTAAATGCTTGTTTTTACATAAAGGGGATAATAAACGCACTAAAATAATCAAAATTTAAGCATTTCCAGCTATTAAAGGGGCCAGCTACTGATTTGAAAATGGGACAACTTTCCACTTTTGCGAAATAATGATTTAAGATGTTCAAGTCGCTAGCGAGATTTAGAGAGATTTTTCAAAATATTTCAACAAATCATATTGAGGATACTTAGGAGAAATTAAAGATATCAAAATCAATCCATTCTTATTCATTAAAGGGGCCAGTTATCGTCATGAAAATGCAGATATTTTTTCAATTTTACTTAGAATGAAATCAAAAGGCACAGGTAGCTGGCGAACCTAAGAGCGATTTTTGACATTGAGTGCTCGTTTTGAATAAAAGAGACAATAAATGCATGAGAAATGTCAAAATTGAAGCATTTCCGGTTTTTAAAGGATCCAGCTTCTTGATCTAAAAATGGGACAACTTTCCACTTTTACGAAATAATAATTTAAAATGTACAAGTAGCTGGCTAGATTTAGAGAAATTTTTCAAAATATTTCAGCAAATCATATTGAGGATACGTAGGAGAAATTAAAGATATCAAAATCAATCCATTCTTATTCATTAAAGGGGCCAGCTACTCGTCATAAAAATGCGGATATTTTTCAATTTTACTTCAAGTGGAATCAAAAGGCACAGTTAGCTGGCGAGCCTAAGAGCTATTATTGAAACTGAATTTTTGTTTTGAATAAAAGAGACTATAAAAGCATGAGAAAACTCAAATTTGAAACATTTCCGGTTATTATAGGAGTCAGCTACATGATTTGAAAATGGGACAACTTTGCACTTTTACAAAATCATCATTTAAAATGTACAAGTAGCTGACTAGATTTAGAGAGATATTTCAAAATATTTCAACGAATCATATTGAGAATATGTAGGGGAAAATTAAAGGTATCAAAATCAATCCATTCTTATCATTTAAAGGGGCCAGGTACTCGTCATGAAAATGCGGATATTTTTCAATTGTACTTAGTGTGAAATCAAAAGGTACAAGTAGCTGGCGAGCCTATGAGCTTGACCCTTTAATACAGGAAATTATTTGATTTTGATTTTTTCTGATGTATTTATATAGTATTCTGGATGGAAGAAAAACATTTCGTTTAAGGCGTCGACATTTGGTTCGCCAGCTACTTGTACCTTTAGGAAACTAATAAAAACCTCCATTTTAATTACCTATACATTGGTCGCTGGGTACGAATTGCCAGGTTTTCCTTTACAAGTGACTGCTTACTAGAAGGTGGCTACCAGTAGCTGGCTACAAATAACCAATTTTACCAGCTCAAGCAGCTGGCTACTAGTAGCTAACTTTACCTATCTAATGTTGCAGTTGTGGTCAATATAGATCAAGATCAGACTGTACAAAATGTGAAGTCTGAACTTTGATCCAAACTGTCTACATTTCTCAGATGATCTGGACAATAGAAACCTTGAAATTGCAATTAGATCTATAAGGGTCTTATTTCTAGACTTAAGAGTCTGTTCTAAGGTTTTCTTTTTTTTTTGCGCTTTCAGGGTAAATTAAGAAATAATCTTTTTATCGTGGTTTGTCGTTCAGTAAACCACGGTTGTGAGTTATGAGGCACAATAAATAACCCACGAGGGCGATAGCCCGAGTAGTTTATTCATTGCGCCTCATAGCTCACAACAAGGTTTATTGAACGATAAACCACTATAGAAAGATTATTTCTTAATTTACCCTGAAAGCGCAAAAAAAAAAAAAACATTGCGTTTAAACCCAAATCTAAGGAAGATATTGATAATTGCATCGCAACTTATTTCAAAAATCCCCCGACATTCCGATTAAAGAGGGTTTTTCAGGAGTAAAAATAGTCCTCAAGATCCATTTTCAATGCTGAATACAATGATCAGAAATCTTATTTGATATTTTTATTCGAAAGTGATATTCGCGTTTCGTGCATGTCTAATACTGCTCAAATTTGGTCTGTTAGGTGAACGACCGTAAGCCCAAACACTCTGATTAAAAAGTGAAAAATCTGACTAACGCTTCAGTTTTGACTCGCTGCAGTACACTTTTCCCAGTCAAGAGATGGCATAGGTAAATGCCTGTGTAAAAATCACTCATGTTACATGACTTTAGTTTTTAGACTTTTTTTGAGGTGTAAATGCTGAAAAAAAAATAGAATGACCCATCCGTACTTCAACTTCCTTGACAACCAAAAGATTCATTTAACACAAGGAGAATCCAACACAGTCTAACTAAATCTACAAGATTAAATTCCTCTTAATATTTGTTAAAAAAATCTTTAAATCTACACCATTTCGCCTTTGCTCGCGAATCGTTACAAGAAAAGTTGACAAAAAATACCGACAGTGATAGATCTACATGTAGTTTGAATGACGTATGATACGCAATAGGACAGGGCGCTTGCGTTGGTCAACGTCACTTTCTGATGTTAGGCCTAGATTCCGTTCGTCCTTTTGCGGTAAACCTAACTTCGTGTTCGTTCTGGTTTCTTCAACACCCTTATGGATCCGTGTCCTACGCTCTTTTACCTTTTGTTCACAAGGCTAGTGAATTACTAACTTATTACGAGTGACAATTTAACTGACAAACATTGTTGATTTTAAGAAAGCTGACATGAGGACAAGGGACAGATAGTTGGTTACTACACGTAGAGGATTGGATAATAATTTAGGCTAGAGAGAGAGAGGGAGTGCTTGATGGATAGTTTTTTGGGTGGTTGGATCAATTTTTCATTTTTGGAGATAATGGATGGATAGATGGATGGATGGGTGGCTGGGTGGGTCGGTGGATGGATGGATGGATGGATGGATGTGAAATGGACCCTGGATGGGTGGATACTGAATGGATGGATGGTTCAAATATGAAAGAAGAGGAATGAATTAGATAGACTGGTAGAAAGATATGCAGATGGATAGATAAAGAAGAAGGTTAAGTTTTAGTAGCCTATCAATAGATCTATATGCAGTTTACAAGATTAAAGAAAAAAAACTAGTTGTCAAGATCAAGGAGATCTACCCAGTGTTTATAGTATTAAAGTAAACCAGAGGTAGACAAGCAAAAACCCTGATAGATTCTTGTAAACAGTTGGTAAGCAGAGCTACAGTCTACAGACAATATGTACATATATTCACGCATTATCAGAGGCGCGTAGGGGCTGATGCTGGTGAAGAATATGTCATCGCCGGAAGGAGTAGATCTGGATCTATAGATCTAGATCCTGACCCGCTATTTAAACTGGTTTTCGCTTAATGTGCTGACTTTTGACCTGCTGTTTTGATAAACAAATAAATAATAATTTGTTATTTGTCAAAATGTGGACATCTTTTTCCCTGCAGGCCTCTTGCAGGCCTATACATGTGCTAGGACTTATTCACATCATGTAGCAAATGATTGAGATAGAAGACAAGACAAATTTATGATGCATAGCATCATAGAAGCCGCAATCTTCTGGTGGACAATTTCAGAAATATTGAATCTTTTGAGAAATTGTGATTACATTTTTTGTGTCTGTTTTTTTGGCCACCCCCCAACGGAACATCATGACAAATCGTACTTAAATGCAGGGAGGGTAAAAACAGAATATAATAGGTAGGTATTCTAATTTTTACAAAATAAAGGCAGAAGTTTAGAAAGGAATCCTAAATAATCTTGTATACTATTACAATTATTATTACAAAGTGAAAAAATCATGTAAAAGCATCGGAATTTCTAAATTTCTACTCGAAATCTGAAAATGGAGAAATTGCGCATTCAAGTACAGCATTTTCCATTTATTAAAATAATTTTAAAAAGCAAACTTCTGTAGGGGCATCAAAAGCGATACTAAGGAATTACGTAAGTTAGTAATTATTCAAAGTGATACTATGATGTTATTCACATACATGTGTACATGTACTTACAATTTTTGTCAGTGATCTTTTCTTTGTGTTTCATTTTTTACAAAAAAAAATATATATTCAACAACTTTCTTCTAAAACATGATCTTCCTGCTTGTCATAAAGTATCTTAGCCTGCCTGTGATAGTGAATCTTTACATTTCTACTCCAGAATCAGAGACTTTTGCATGGCATCTCCAAAATTCTTCTGATCATAGCCATCATAGCTGGCACAAACCACGTTTCTTATATTCCTGAAATGGATGGCAGCCACAAAAAAAATTATTTTTTAAGTCTTTAAGGATCTGGATCTATTCAACCACAACATAATAACTAAAACTATACATATTTCGTTTAGTAAACAGTAGTTTGAACCATTTTCTGCATAGGCCGTGTACAAACCTATGAAACTTCTAGTGTAAATTTCAAGGAACATTCTAAACCTTGAACAAGAAGCGATGTAAAAAGTTGTATATGCACAGTAATAGGTTCGGTAATAACTTTAACCATTCGACTACACAATGAAATAAATATACTGAGTAAGGAAAAAGAAACAAGATTTTTTTATGTTTAGGATATCTTACAAAATATTAAAAAATATTACACAGGCTATGTGCTGTCTGATCTTGATCCATTTCTGTCATTTTCGAGCAGCTTCAACCCTTACAGCACTGGGCACCACCATGGTAATTTCTGTAGACACTGTACACGATCCATACATTTTTCACGGGTTTTGTAGATCAGGACCTTACAGTACAGTGCGTACAGTCTGATCATAACAGCTTTGACACACAATACATTAAATACTAAATTTTACACGGCTCGTAAGGTAGATCTTCCATGTAACAAAAATCCATTCGGCTGAAGTGTCGACGAAGGGAAGAAAAAGGGTCCCCCCCTAAGTCTTCTATAAATAGCTGAGTTAGACTGTTCTTTGTTGTACGATTAACTTTGAAGGAGTGTAAGGAGGTAACCAGTCTATACCTTGTTCAAATTAACCGCCCTATTATCCTATCAGAATTAGATTGGACGAAAAACTTGTACTTAAAATTGCTTCTGATTATCATATTCTAAGATGCTCTCCGTCCCATAATTATCGTTATGTTGTTTTGTAAAAAAGTAGACAAATGCGAAAAACGTTCAGAGGTGGAAGCGCCTGTGATAAACGGAAGGCATAACAACTTAATTTGGGAACAAAGAAGGAATCCTGTAAGTTGAAAAACTTCGGGGGATTCGCCAGTTAAAAGGAGTTTATTTTTCTGTTTTTTTAATTGTTATTTGGGAATGAACTTATATTGCAAGAAAACCAGACTTGATTTTCATGTAGGTCTGTTTGAATATTTAAGAAGGAGTCATGTGGAGTAATCCTGTAACATTAACACGACATTATTAGAAAATTTTCAAAAATAATAACCAATCGAACAATTACTGATCATCTACATGGTAAATAGTTTAGGTACATTCCTACTGGGAGCCGCTTTTGAGCGGCTTCCAATAATCCTTTTCTTGTACTGACTGGTAGATCTTATTTAATTTTTTGTAAGCGTCACCCTATATAACCCATTAAAAACTGACTATTTTTTCAGACACACCAAAGTCTAAGATGGTCTTGATTAGCATCTAGATCTAATCTTGAAAAATATCTCGATCTGTAGTTTAAATTATTTGCTTTTAGACGATACGCAAGACATGCAAGGTATGGTGGCATATTTCTGCCACGAGATAGCTATCATGATAATTTTATAAAACTATCGTGATAAATTAAAGTTTCCTGGAAATCTAATCGAGATAGTGAAAGGTCCCAGAAAAAATATATCACAATAAACTTGATATTTCAACGCAAAATTTCTTAATCATTCACGAATTTAAGCTAAAATAATCGCTATAGTTCTATCTGTTTCTCGATATCTATAAATAGAAACATCATGACAGTGGTACTTAAATGCAGGGGGGTAAAAACAGAATATAATAGGTAGGTATTCTAATTCTTACAAAATAAAGGCAGAAGTTTAGAAAGGAATCCTAAATAATCTTGTATATTATTATAATTATTATTACAAAGTGAAAAAATCATGTAAAAGCATCGGAATTTTTAAATTTCTACTCGAAATTTGAAAATGGAGAAATTGCGCATTCAAGTACAGCATTTTCCATTTATTAAAATAATTTTAAAAAGCAAACTTCTGTAGGGGCATCAAAGGCGATACTATGGAATTATGTAAGTTAGTAATTATTCAAAGTGATACTATGATGTTATTCACATACATGTGTACATGTACTTACAATTTTTGTCAGTGATCTTTTCTTTGTGTTTCATTTTTTACAAAAAAAATATATATATTCAACAACTTTCTTCTAAAACATGATCTTCCTGCTTGTCAAAAAGTATCTTAGCCTGCCTGTGACAGCGAATCTTTACATTTCTACTCCAGAATCAGAGACTTTTGCATGGCATCTCCAAAATTCTTCTGATCATAGCCATCATAGTTGGCACAAACCACGTTTCTTATATTCCTGAAATGGATGGCAGCCACAAAAAAAATATTTTTTAAGTCTTTAAGGATCTGGATCTATTCAACCACAACATAATAACTAAAACTATACATATTTCGTTTAGTAAACAGTAGTTTGAACCATTTTCTGCATAGGCCGTGTACAAACCTATGAAACTTCTAGTGTAAATTTCAAGGAACATTCTAAACCTTGAACAAGAAGCGATGTAAAAAGTTGTATATGCACAGTAATAGGTTCGGTAATAACTTTAACCATTCGACTACACAATGAAATAAATATACTGAGTAAGGAAAAAGAAACAAGATTTTTTTATGTTTAGGATATCTTACAAAATATTAAAAAATATTACACAGGCTATGTGCTGTCTGATCTTGATCCATTTCTGTCATTTTCGAGCAGCTTCAACCCTTACAGCACTGGGCACCACCATGGTAATTTCTGTAGACACTGTACACGATCCATACATTTTTCACGGGTTTTGTAGATCAGGACCTTACAGTACAGTGCGTACAGTCTGATCATAACAGCTTTGACACACAATACATTAAATACTAAATTTTACACGGCTCGTAAGGTAGATCTTCCATGTAACAAAAATCCATTCGGCTGAAGTGTCGACGAAGGGAAGAAAAAGGGTCCCCCCCCCTAAGTATTCTATAAATAGCTAAGTTAGACCGTTCTTTGTTGTACGATTAACTTTGAAGGAGTGTAAGGAGGTAACCAGTCTATACCTTGTTCAAATTAACCGCCCTATTATCCTATCAGAATTAGATTGGACGAAAAACTTGTACTTAAAATTGCTTCTGATTATCATATTCTAAGATGCTCTCCGTCCCATAATTATCGTTATGTTGTTTTGTAAAAAAGTAGAAAAATGCGAAAAACGTTCAGAGGTGGAAGCGCCTGTGATAAACGGAAGGCATAACAACTTAATTTGGGAACAAAGAAGGAATCCTGTAAGTTGAAAAACTTCGGGGGACTCGCCAGTTAAAAGGAGTTTATTTTTCTGTTTTTTTAATTGTTATTTGGGAATGAACTTATATTGCAAGAAAACCAGACTTGATTTTCATGTAGGTCTGTTTGAATATTTAAGAAGGAGTCATGTGGAGTAATCCTGTAACATTAACACGACATTATTAGAAAATTTTCAAAAATAATAACCAATCGAACAATTACTGATCATCTACATGGTAAATAGTTTAGGTACATTCCTACTGGGAGCCGCTTTTGAACGGCTTCCAATAATCCTTTTCTTGTACTGACTGGTAGATCTTATTTAATTTTTTGTAAGCGTCACCCTATATAACCCATTAAATACTGACTATTTTTTCAGACACACCAAAGTCTAAGATAGTCTTGATTAGCATCTAGACCTAATCTTGAAAAATATCTCGATCTGTAGTTTAAATTATTTGCTTTTAGACGATATGCAAGACAGGAAAGAGAGACATTGTCTGGCGATTTTTTTTTTTTTTTTTTTTTATTACTATTATTATTTCTGTTCATAGTGAATCCCGAAACAGTTTTGAAATATTCGTCTTCAAGTGCCTTGTAGACAGTCTATCTATGTTCAGGGGTATTTCTTGTTCAACGTGTACATGTAGATCTATACAAGGTTTTTAGCGGATAGAAACTAGATTTACACCTCTGTATGGTGGCATATTTCTGCCGCGAGATACGAGATAGCTATTGCGATAATTTAAGAGAACTAGAGCATCTATCGTGATAAAACAAAGTTTCCTGGAAATATTATCTAGATAATAAAAATTTTCACGATAAAAATATCTAACTATGATTTTTTTCGTGCCCATAACTGACACTCAAGGTATCTATAACTAGATACGATTTCGGAACATCTTCATCTACAACCTTATGAATTCTCCTTTTCCCTGAATGGTTTTAAAGTTGTTCGTAGGAGGCATTTCGAGTCGTCTTTGTGATTTTACAGGTTTCTGTTCATTTCGAGTCTTGTTAAAATTCACCAATTAAGCTGCATTTGTTAATGATTAGAATTTTTGCTTACTGCAATCTTGTGAAGTCAAAAACTACCAAGTTCATCCAAATTATGAAGTTTCTATTTATAGATATCGAGAAACAGATAGAACTATCGAGACGATTTTAGCTTAAATTCGTGCATGATTAAGAAATTTTGCGTTAAAATATCAAGTTTATTGTGATATTTTTTTTTCCTGGGACTTTTCACTACCTCGATTAGATTTCCAGGAAACTTTAATTTATCACGATAGTTTTATAAAATTATCATGATAGCTATCTCGTGGCAGAAATATGCCACCATACCTCTGCATTGAGAAATGTATTGAAAATGAACGTAATTTTTTGAGAACACAGAAACATAATAAATAAGGGTAGATCTATATGTATTTTGTATGTTTGTTTTGCATAATGGCACTTTCAACATTATTTCAGTTATATGGTGGCGATCAGTGCACCTATTCATTTTTTCCTGGGGTGTCTTTAATCAGGATTTCACACCAACTTCTTTCCAAGCCACTGGCTGCTTTCCTACCCAACTTTCACCCAAACAACGATCAGCGGTGAAAGGAGGTTGAATCCTGTCGCAGTGACTATCATCAATCTTTTTATTGTATCCAGCAACCCGTTATAGTTTGGGGCCATTATCTTCCGCTAGATGGCATTCTACAAATACACATCTATCTATCTGGGCATTCTGGGTACAGAACCGGACTACTTTTCAAAACAACAACCGTTACTTTGAATTTCAAAATAAAAATAAACGTTTACTCAATAAAACGCTACCTGGTGCGATTCATTCAGCTATGATCAGCTAGCATGTAACCTATGCACCGGCCATTTATTAAAACAGCCCCTACAGGCTTGGGTAATAGCTTCGGTATAAGCCCTACTTTTCCCTAACTAGTATATGGGATCGGTGATACGTCATAGCAGACAGGTCTAATCTTCGAAGAATATGACATGCGCAGACAACGCCAGTGTAGTATAATAAAGAATGGCGTCACCCCATATAGAATGACGTTTATACAACGCTTTCGTTGTGCACTTTACTTATAGAGCCGAAATCACGTGTCACGTGTCTGGTCTTCTCTATGGGGCATCAGTTGCTAATTTTGTGACGCAGTAAGACATACTACACTCTACGCCACATAATCATTATCATTTTTGACATGAAAAAAGTTGGTACAAATGTGCATTCCTAAGAGAAAAATGGCTCCTATTGTGCAGTGACTGTCAACAACCTGGGGGATAAAATTAGGCTAATCAAGATAGGAACTGGCAACCCAAATGTTGTGTTTGCAAGCTCCTTGGGTTTACCTTAGGCTAGGTTTTCAATTATGCATTTCTACTTGAGTTTGCTGTGGACAAACAATAGATCTCTAATAGTGTACCACACGAATGTGACATTCTACAGTCAAAATATATTATTAAATATGAAAAAAAATGCTCCCCTATATATAAAGAAACTTTATATATAGGGGAGTATTTTTCTATATTTAATAATATATTTTGATTATATAGAATGTCAAATTCCTGTGAATGTACATGGTTTATGAATTCTTCGGTTTTACAAAAATTTGATAAACTTCCATCAGGGTAAGCGAAGTAGAGAATTTTTTTAAACACAGAGGGTCATGTACATGGATATAAAGACTGTTGAATTACAATAAAGTAAGTGGTGTAGAGTAGAGAAGTAAGGGGAAGGGACAGAGACCAAAAGAAAACGGACCAATAAAAATAGGCTTGCAGAGAGAGAGAGAGAGAGAGAGAGAGAGAGAGAGGGGGGGGGGGGGAGACGGGGAAAAATAGAGGTAAGGAAATTAAACAGACAGACAGACAGACAGATCACTTTGAACTTATCTTTTTTTGAAATTTTCATTTACACATTGCAGTTAGCTATACAGAGGATAAAGTACGTCTGTTTTGGGAAAACCGAGGTGTTAAGCCACCAGACCCTCACTCACGTCACTTTGAGCTTTTTAATAAGGGGAAATATTCCTGTGAAACAGATTTTACCCCAGGTATGTACCACAGATTCTACCCTAGCCCTAGGTGTGTACTGGGAAAACTGTAATAATCGATCTTTGTCAAGTAATCAAAGTAGCTCGATCAAGGCTCAGGTTGCACTAAACATGTAGGTATACATATAATATACGATATATTTAATCCTTTCTACCTTTATAAAGATTCCATTATTTTAGTCACACTGAATTTTAATGACCCTGAAAAAGAAGGCTTTTGAAAACATTGTACGCAAAGAAGAAAATGCTTGTTTATCTTTGAACGGGTAGAAAGCTTTGTGGGAAAAGGAGAAAATGCTGGTAACCCGCATCGTTTCCTTTTCTGACAAAGCTTTCTACCCTTTCAAAAATATGTTCCATTATTTTAGTTATATTTAGCTTTAATGACCCTGAAAGAGAGGGCTTTTAAAAAATTTGAGGAAAAGAAGAAAATGCTGATTTATCATTTACTGGTAACCAGCGTTTTCTCCTCGTACCACAAAGCTTTCTAAATACCCTTTAAAAATATACTCCATTATTTTAGTTGCACTGAGTTTTAACGACCCTAAAAAGGAAGACTTTTGAAAATATTGTGGGAAAAGAAGAAAATGCTGGTTTATCTTCTGAAAGGGTAGAAAGCTTCGTAAGAAAAGGAGAAAATGTCAGTTACCAGCATTTTTTCCTTTTCGCACAAAGTTTTCTACCCTTTCAAAGATATGTTCCATTATTTGAGACACAATGCATTTGTTGTCTGCAAACACTTTGAAACTGGACATGTCTAAAATTTTGTTGTTTGGTCAAGAGTTAAACAGTTCACACTGCCCAGTTTTCAGCGTAGCTGAATTTGCTGGCTTTTGACCAACATTTTGGTACCAGTTGATGACAAATGAATAGACAGAAATTTGTGATAGGTCAAGAAGTGTAGACATGTTTATTCTAAGGTTCCCTTTCTATTTGCTGGCAAATTTACGCTTTTTATAAAGGTATTTCCTGTTTCCACTGATTCTACATTTGAAATGTAGATGAAACACTGGCAGTTATTTCACCCATTTTTCAATTGCAATTTTTATTTTTCAATCATTGAAAGCTAAAGGCATGCATAATGAATTGAGTCGATTTTTTAATGACCCTGATGAAGAAGACTTGAAAACATTTTGGAGAAAGGAGAAATTGTGAGTAACCAGAATTTTCTCCTTTTCCCACAATGTTTTCTACCCTTTCAACAACAAAAAAAAAAAATGATCCTAATTTGTGCAAAATCTATTTTGTCTTCTGCAAGTGCTTTCAATTTGGACCAGTCTAAAATGTTGTTTGTACAAATCAAAAGCATTTCTAGATGACAAATAGTATGTAACTCAAAAATTGAAATTTCTTTTGGGTAGGGTAGAAAATGTTATGGGAAAAGGAAAAAATGGTTACCAGCATTTTATTTCTTTTTTCTCAAAGTTTTCAAAAGCTTTCTTCTTCAGGGTCGTTAAAAGTCAGGATTGTATGGTAAAGGGTTAGTATTGCTTCCTTTACAGACTGAGAATATTATGTTTCATATACTTAACATTTGACCACACATCAACATTTGATACTCGTCAAAATTGAAAGCACTAGCAGATGGCAAATTCGGGCTTCAATGATAGGATTTGTCTTTGATAGGGTAGAAAACTTTGTGGGAAAAAAGAAAAGGCTGGTTACGAGCATTTTCTCCTTTTTCCAGTTTTTAAAGGCCTTCCGAAATATGATTGTTAAGACTTGGAATTGTGTGTGATAAAGGATTAACATTCACTTTGAATATTTTTTTTATTTTACTTCCATTGCAGTTGGGAAGTTTTCATCGCTATCCTTTGAGTTCATTCTAACACGACAGAACGGCTACTACATCTTGAGTATATTTACACCGAGTGGCCTGATTGTAACTCTATCTTGGATTTCATTCTGGATCGACCCTCAGATAGTCCATGGCCGCTTGTCCCTCGGCAGCGTTTGCTTCTTGTCGATGATATCCCTAGATGCCTCTACCCAGAATAATTTACCGTCGGTGTCCTACATGAAAGCTGTTGACATATGGATGATTTGCTGCCAGATATTTGTTTTTCTTGCCCTTATAGAGTTTGCTGTTGTTTATTATAGATATGTCTTTTCATCGAAGAAGGACCTGCATGTAGCCCCAGCAGTTGTGGTAATTTTATATGAGCTGTATTCTGGCAAAGGGGAGATTAATGCACCTACGTGATACATGATGTCAAGCCAGTCATCACATAATTATGGACCCATAAAATCCATTTCGTTTAACAACTGAATTAATCATGTGGTACACCGGTTCTTTTTACAAGCAAAAACTTGACTAATAGCAAAAAGATTCGACTCGGGTCAGCCTGCGCAGGCTGACCCGGGTTGATATTGTTTGCAGATGCACTAAGCCCCTTTTCACAGAGGATGGCACCTAGATGATTGAAAATAACCTGTGAATCTCATTTAATTAACCTGCTACTTATCTAAAATGTGGTACAGTGCATTAACCCTTTACCACTCAATCCCAAGTTGTAATGGTGCTAACAAGGCCCATTTGAAAATATTCTGGGAAAAAAATGCTAGTTACCAGTATTGTGCCCTTTTCCCATGGTTTCCACTCTCTCACAGATAAAATTTATCTTGTATGAAACTACAGTAGTTTTTGCAGACAAGGTAGATGAAGATCTGTCTAAATTTTGATGACACAATAAGTCAAGATCAGACTGCCATCATTTCAGTCATATTCAATTTGTAGTCTGCAAATTTGGACACACCCAAAATTTTATCATTTAGTAAAGGGTATACTAAAGATTAAGTCATTCTCTCCCACTCCCTCTTTTGCTTTCCAAATGTTAGTGAGCTGTGTGCTCTCTCTGTCTCTCTGTCTCTCTCTCTATCTATCTGTCTGTCTGTCTCTGTCTCTCTCTCTCTCTCTCTCTCTTTCTCTCTCTCTCTCTCTCTCTCTCTCTCTCTCTCTCTCTCTCTCTCTGTTTCTGTCTCTCTTTCTAATACTTGGTTGGAAGCTACATGTACACTGAAGCAATAAGCTATGCTGGTAAGGAACAAGGGGGTCATTGGGCCTAAGGCACTCACCTGAGAAAAGTCATCCTAAGGTTGATAAAGCTAAAGCGATCATGGTTGTTATGATGTAAAACACAATGTCATGAGTATTAGTGACCTAATTTTTGACCAATGTGACCTACATGTATTTTTGACCTTGTCTGAGATATCATCAAGACAAACATTCTGACTATGTTTCATGAGTATCAGACTGAAAATGTGAGAAATAGTGCACAAAAGATTTTTCCAAGATTTGTCTAAGTGACCTACTTTTTGACCTGTGTAATCCAATTTTGTACATGTCTGACATATCCTCAAGACAAATATTCTGACCAAGTTAAAATTTGGCCTCTAGAGTGTACACAAGATTTTTCTAAAATTTGTCCAAGTGACCTACTTTTTGACCCAAAGTGACCTAATTTCACACTTGTCCTAGATATTATCAAGGCAAATATTCTTAAGAAGTTTCATGGGTATCAGGCTGAAAATGTGGCCTCTAAAGTGCACAAAATAGTTTTCTAAGCTTTGTCCTAATGACATACCATATAAACCCAACATGACCGATTTTTTACTTGCACTAAAACTCATCAAGACAAACATTCTGACCAAGTTTCATAAGTATTAGACTGAATTTAGCCCTTAAGCATGCACACAAGGTTTTTCTCAGATTTGCCGGAGAGACCTACTTTTTAACCCAACATACCCCAATTTCAAACCTATTCCAGATATCATCAAGGCAAACATTCTGACAATGTTTCATGAGTATCAGACTGAAATTGTGGCCTCTAGAGTGCACACATGGTTTTTCAAAGATTTGTCCCAGTAACCAACTTTTGATCTATACTGACACAATTTCAAACTTGTCCAAAATAACAGAAAGGCAGACATTTTGACAAATTTTCATGTTTACCTGGCTGAAAATGTGGCCTTTAGAGTGACCTACTCTTTTACCCAATGTTACACAATTCCATACATGTCTTACAATCATATTCTAGAGACAAACATTCTGACCAAATTTCACAAGTATCAGACTGAAATGTAGCCTCTAGAGTGCACACAAGGTTATTCAAAGATTTGTCCCAGTGACCTACTTTTGATCCATACTGAACTAATTACATACTTGTCATAAATATCAACAAGGAAAACATTCTGACGAATTTTCATGTGTATCAGACTGAAAATGTGGCCTTCAGAGTGCACACAAGGTTTTTCTAAGATTTGTCCCAGTAACCTACTTTTTGACATGACATGACCCAATTTCAAACTTGTCTGAGAAATTATCACAACAAACACTCTGACCAAGATTCATGGATATCCGACTGAAAATGTGGAATCTAGAGTGCAAGTAAGGTAATTGTTGACACTTGGCGATGGATGACGTATGATGAACAGAGCACGATTCGAAAAGCTCACCTTGAGCACTTTGTGCTCAGGTGAGCTAATAAAAAATGCATGTACTTACTTGGTCAACAACAATTTGCCCTCAAGAAATAGAAGAACAGATGTTCTGATTGCTGATGTGAGCAACCAGGACTTCTGCTGCAATGTTTTCCCAAGGCATTTCAACTATTACTTCAAGATGACAGCCATATTCAATTTTTTATGTTTGGTAGGTTGATTTTTTGCTGTATTTATAGAATTATGGATCCATCTCAAAGGAAAGCAGAAGAGAAATTACTGAGAGCCAGGAGACCACCCTAACTGATAAAACAGAGTCAATGAGCATGTCTGTTCGCATTGACAGAAGTGTAAGTTACAGTTGTCCAAATAATTTACCTTTATCTTGCATGGAACTACAGTAGTTTTTGCAGACAATGTAGATGAAGGTCTGGTTAAATTTTGATGACAGAACTAATGAAGATCAGACTGCCCAAAACATGGTCTGATCTTGGCTCTATGTACAGTGTCCATAAATCTGTGAATTATTCAGAGAAAAGCACTCTTAAAATCAATATGTTCCAATGAAAAAGTCTACTTAATTTTTGTGTGTGTGTGGTTGTGCAAAAGGTTAACAGTTAGGGTAAAATACTTTTACAATAAAAAACCTGTACTCAAGGTAGAATACATTGTAAATCCCTCTAGCTTAAATTTTGTGTATTCCAGATTTTGTCCCAGGCTGGCCCCTAAAATTTGGAATGCAGAATTTGCTCAGATGAAACATTTTTCCTTGGGAAGATTACTCAGAACCCTCCATGCCACAGTCATGGTGTGTCTTGTTTGTGCATGTCATATTCTTAAGCATTAACTTGTCTGCTATGATGCATCACTATCGTGTACAGGATAAATACTGACATGTGGTTCTTAAACTAAAACCTAAAGAGTTGCTAGTGGAAATTGACTGTAAATAATATGTCTTTTGAAAAATCCTTTTTTTTTTTGCTCCAAATTTCTTAAGAATATAATAATTTCAAATGGGAAAAATATTCTAAAAAATACACTGTTTACTACAAATCTCTATGTACAAAACATAGACATGGTAAAAACCAAGATATGTGCAGGGTTTTTCCTACAGACTTCTGACAACAACAAAAAAATGTCCCCACCTGGCTTGGCTTATACTAGGGCTATTTCACAGGCCAATAGTGGCTGTGTTTATAAATGACTGGTGCATAGGTCATATACAAGCTACCCATGGCTGGATGAATCATACAAGGGAGCATTGTTTTGAATAAATGTATGTTTTATGCTGAAATTTCACTGCATCAATTCCCAGCTAGAAAAGTGGTCCAGTTTCTTACTCAGAATGCCTAAATCAGATAGGTATGTATTTGAAAAATGCCACCTAGCAAAAGATAATACCCGTATTCTTGAATTTGTCCCAGGCAGAAATTTGGAGTGCAAAACCTTTTTCCTGGGAAAAGCCATAGTATTGGAGTGTATTCTTGATTCTGCTCTAAGCATATCCCTGAAACTTAGGGTGCAATGCTTTTACTTACTCAGCTCCTAGTATTGGTTAGAAGTATTTTTTGTGCTCTTTATACCTGAAAGTGAGAAACATTATCTGATAGAAGTACAGAATTGCTTGGACTGGTTTTTAACTCAATACTCATTACATTTATACAATGAAATTGTCTAAGTGTGTAATAATAAAATTTTGGTGCAGTGGTAATTTATTGTTGCTTAACTTTTTGTGAGGAGTATATATATCAACTTACCTCTTTTGACAGCTGAAATAAAATCTACTAAAACTCAAATGATTTTTGTCTTTTAGGCCTGACTTGACAAGCAGGCAATACAGGTCCAAGATCAGTCTGTGCATTCAGTAGAGTCTGATCTTGATCTATGCCATCCGAAAAAGTTCCTGCTTTCACGAAAAAAGGCGCTGGGGTGAAAGGGAGTGCCGTTCAGAATTTTACAATCTAACTAAATGTAAACAAGAGGGCCATGATGGCCCTGTATCACTGCACTGGCTAATAAGTCAAAACACTACAAGCCAAACATTACAATACTTGGCCAATTGGTTTTAAACTAGCAGACATACAAAATTTTCTTCTATAAAATCCGACGAGAAGTTATGACCCCAGGGCGAAGCCATTTTTGGCCACAAAGCTACAATTACTTGACTCCTGGTGGAGGTCCACAAGATAAAGCCCCATACCAAATAAAACAGGTCTAGAATGTGTGGTTATAAACAAGAAGATTTTCAAAGTTTGCTCAATAAAAGGCCCTGTAAAACATGAGACCCATGGGACAGGGCTAAATTTATTAGCCCTAGGTCTTATGGTTAGCCACAAGAAGATTTATAAAGTTTTCACTATAAAAGCCCATGTAAAATTTGTGACCCCTGAGGTGGTGCCAAAACTTGACCCCAAGGTTATGATTTGGGCCCTCTTGGTAGAGGCCCACTAGATAAAGCTACATGCAAAATTTGGTAGCCCTTGGCCTTATGGCTAGGTACGATAAGGTTTTTAAAGTTTTCCTTATATAAGCCCATGTAAAACTTGTGAACCCCGGGGCGGGGCCAAATTTGACCCAAGGGCTATAATATGGGCACCCTTTGTAGAGACCCGTTAGATAAAGCTACATGCAAAATTTGGTAGCCCTAGGCCTTATGGCTAGGTACAAGAAGATTAAGCCAATGTAAAATTTGTTACCCCAGGGGCGGGGCCAAATTTGACCTCAGGGCTATAATTTTGGCACCCTTGGTAGAGGTCTACTAGATAAAGCTACATGCCAAATTTGGTAGCCCTAGGCCCTATGGCTAGGTAGTAGAAGAATTTTAAAGTTCTCCATATATAAGCCCATATAAAACTTGTGACCCCCGGGGCGGGGCCAAATTTGACCCCAGGGCTATAATTTGAAGAAACTTGGTAGAGGTCCACTAGATAAAGCTACATGCCAAATTTGGTAGCCCTAGGCCTTATGGTTTCAGACAAGAAGATTTTCAAAGATTTTCAATATTTTTCAGTTTTGTTGCCATGGCAACCAGAGTTTTTGGAGGAATCAAATTCTTTCAAGAAATTCTGAAGAGGACCATGGCAGGATCATTTCTGTGAAGTTTCATCAAAATTGGATGGGTAGTTTCAGAGAAGATGTTTGAAATAAAAGTTAACGCAGGCACGCATGCACGCATGCATTGACGCACAACGGATACCTGGCCATGACATAAGCCCGCTGGCCTTCGGCCAGTGGAGCTAAAAATGATCCATTACTGAAGATCTTAAGAGAGGTGATAGCTGGTACACCATCAGTAAAGAAGAGAGACAACAACAAAAAAATCAGTATTATTTTCTTTATAGGCTATGTAGCTTTTTGAGGTATTTTCAAATTTAGCATGAAAATTTGGCAAGGTCTGGGGTAAGTCACATGATCAATAATATATCCATTATTTGGGGTTGTATTCAAATAGGATTTCATTACAATGATGTCATATTTGACTCAACAAAAATAGACAGGGTGACTGTAATACATGTAATACAAAGCAACTAACCTGTTATTTGAATGCCAATTTGCATTATTTTATTGCATATAATCATCCAGTTTCTTTATGATTGCAGGAAAAAAGTTATGTTGTAAAATCTATGAGTGTTTAACAAAAGGAATGAAACTGGCAAAAAAAATCCTAAGGCCCCTTTAACACAGGTAAAGGACTTATCCTTTGTGTAAGGAAAGACTTACAATTGCCTTAAATCTTTATGTTGACCAAACAAAAAAAAATTTAGATTTGTCTGAATTGAAAGCATTTGCAGAAAACAGTATTGGAAAGGATAGAAAACATTGTGGTAAAAGGAGAAAATACTGGTAATCAGTACTGTCTTCTTTTCCCATAATTGTTTTGAAAGCCTTTGTTTTCACCAGGATTGTTTAAATAGGGATGTGATTGTTAAAGGTCTAAACAACTCTTCTAATTAGTTGCAAGGGCAATCGGCATTCCTGTTTCACATTTTCCAAAGCCATTCAGTTTCAGTATATCAGATTCAATCTCTTCTTGCAGATCAGTCATAAGGTCAATGAGAATACAGTGGGAGACAGAAACACAAACACGGTGAACGTTGTTGACAAGTGGTCTCGTGGCATCTTTCCGGCAGCATTTGCAGTATTTCTGATAATTTATGCTGTTACATTCCATTGTCTGGCATCCAAAAGAATGTCTGACCTACTGGGTGAAGAGCACAGTAAATGGCTACCCCTTAAACATTCCCAGTCACACTACACAATCCCATGTTTGAACAACACCGGGAAATAAGGCTTTTGAAACCTGAGAAAAGGACATATACTACTTTGAAACTTTTTCTCCATTTCCCGCAATGATTTCTATCCTTTCAAAGATTAATTACATCTTTTCAGAAACACTTAACCCTTAGAGCGCCGAATAAACCCAGCTGAGAATTCCATTCTAGAAAAAAAAGCCTAATTAGAGCAATAAAGATTGATCATGTCCACAATGTCTCTGCAGTGCAGACAGTGTAGATCAAAGATCAGGCTGCATGTGTTGTGCAGTCTGATCTTGATCTACACTGGCAGCAATAGCAGCTATAGTTGTGAAAGGCTCTTTAGGGGTTAATTTTTTTTGTCTACAATGCTTATTTAGACTACTCTAAAATATTGTCATTTGGTAAAGAATTAACTCCTTACGAGGAAAAATTAAGTGGTCTACCATATTGAAAGGATATTCAGACAACAATCTAACTGCGGCTCAAAAGATTGGATTTGTCTCTGAAAGGTTTGAAAACATTGTGGGAAGAGTACCACCATTGGTTACCAGTATTTTCTGCTTTTCCCTTGTTTTCAAAAGAGTTTTTCTTATGGGTTGTTAAAACTTGGAATGGCCCGGTAAAGAATTATGATGGATTTATAACAAAAGCAAGCATGTCTGGGCTGTTCAGTGTTGGAAGTACATTAGCAACAGGCAGGCCTGATGATGGCCATGGATCGTCACCAGAGCCCTAGAACCTAGAGTGAATAGACCTAAAGCAAGTTTATGTAAAAAAAAGATAGTCCGATTAACTCTTTACCAAACAACAGAATTTTGGACCAAATTAAAAGCATTTGCAGATGACAAATTATGCATAGTTCAAATGATGACTTCTTTGGTAGGAAAGAAATACTGGTTACCACCATTTTCTCCTTTTCCGACATTGTTTTCAAAAGCCTCCTTTCCTAGGGTCATTAAAACTCGGGATTGTGCAGTGAAGAGTTAACCCTTTACCACACAATACCGACTTTTAACGACCTTGAGAAAGAAGCCTTTTGAAAACATTGTAGGAAAAGGAGAAAATGCTGGTAACCAGCATTTTCTCCTTTTCCTACAATGTTTTCTACCTGTCCCAAAACAAATCTTAGTTTTTGAGTCATGTTTAATTTGTCATCTGCAAATGCTTTCAATTTGGACAAGTCTAAAATTTTGTCGTTTGGTAAAGAGTTAAGACTAACAAGTTTCAAAAATATTGGGCTTACAAAACAACTTTGATAGAGCATGCTTTGTTTTCACGTTTCTATCAGACTTTATGTTTTGCCTTACCTTTTGAACTTAGGTGACCCACAGTAACCCTTATCCTGCTAAATAACTAAAATGAAATTTTCAAGTCGATAGTAAAGACCCGAATATTGCTTTTTCGAAATTATTTTTCAGGGAATAACATACTCTTATCGGACAGTGTAGATCAAAGATCAGACTGCATATTCTGTGCAGTCTGATCTTGATCTACAATGTCTGCTAAAGGTCAGTGAGTCGCGCTTAGCAGCCTAGGGGTTAACACACTTTCCAGATATTATAACCAGGAAAGACATCTCTGACAAGTTACCTATTTATCTGTATGAGATGTTCCTAAGACAAAATATTCTATCTTCTTGCTTTGTCCAATTCAGAAGTAATTGCAGACAATAAATGTCTTTTAAAACATAAAATTTTTATTTCAAGGGAAGAAAAAATTGTGGGAAAAGGGGAAAATGCTGGTAACCAGGAAATCGTTTGGTGAAAGATTGAAGCACCTTTCACAACTATAGTTGCCTTTGCAGCCAGTGTAGATCAAGATCAGACTGTATAATTGCACATGCAGTGTGATTTTTGATCTACACATCCCCCTTTGCTGAGACATTCTGGGCAAGTTTGTATGTTGTTTAACATCAATTTCAATAATATTTCAGTTATATCACAGCTCACAGTGCACCTTTCTGTTTTCCTGGAATTTCAACTGTACTCTGAAAAAATAATATTGCTACATAAATATAGCTGCAACAAAGATCTGGGTCAGTATTTACCAACCATTCTTAAGAACATTATTAGTCTTATTCTCAAAAAATTTTGAGCTTTGAGAGTAAAACAACTTCTGATTTGCTAAACCATACGGTTTAGCCAATCATCAGGTCTGTGACTTTCTAAAATCTAGAATAAGACAAAGAATAAAATCAAGAATGGTTGGTGAATTCAGACCCAGCAGTGAGACAGGAATGAATCCTATTGTAATAACGATCATCAGTCCTCGAAAAGAAATTGGCCTCACTTCAGATTCGAACCAGTGCCCCACTGGGTTCAAGCTCTATACGTCACTGCGCTATAAGGCTCCCCAGATGCTTGACAAGAATGGCCTTGCAATTGTAATTACTTGGGGTCTTATTTCTAGATTGAAAAAAATTGGTTACTTAACTCTTTACCAAACAATCCCGGGTTTTAACGACCCCTGGAGAGAAGCCTTTTGAAAACATTGTGGGAAAAGGAGAAAATGCTGGTAACCAGCATTTTCTCCTTTTCCCACAATGTTTTCTACTCTATCAAGGGCAAATTCTGCCATTTGAGCCATCTTTAATTTGTCGTCTGCAAATGCTTTCAATTTGTACCAGTCTAAAGTTTTGTCGTTTGGTAAAAAGTTAATTTGAAGCTGTATAGGTTAACTCTTTACCAAATGACAAAAATTTTGACTTAACCAAATTGAAAGCAGATACAGACGACAAATTAAATGCGACTCAAAAACAGAAATTTCTCTTTGGAAGGGTAGAAAACATTGTGGGGAAAAAGGAGAAAATGCTGGTTACCAGCATTTTCTCCTTTTCCCAAATGTTTTCAAAGGGCTTCTTTCTTAGGTGTGTTAAAACTCGTGATTGTGTGGTACAGAAGTACAGAATTGCTTGGACTGGTTTTTAACTCAATACTCATTACATTTATACAATGAAATTGTCTATGTGTGTAATAATAAAATTTTGGTGCAGTGGTAATTTATTGTTGCTTAACTTTTTGTGAGGAGTATATATATCAACTTACCTCTTTTGACAGCTGAAATAAAATCTACTAAAACTCAAATGATTTTTATCTTTTAGGCCTGACTTGACAAGCAGGCAATACAGGTCCAAGATCAGTCTGTGCATTCAGTAGAGTCTGATCTTGATCTATGCCATCCGAAAAAGTTCCTGCTTTCACGAAAAAAGGCGCTGGGGTGAAAGGGAGTGCCGTTCAGAATTTTACAATCTAACTAAATGTAAACAAGAGGGCCATGATGGCCCTGTATCACTGCACTGGCTAATAAGTCAAAACACTACAAGCCAAACATTACAATACTTGGCCAATTGGTTTTAAACTAGCAGACATACAAAATTTTCTTCTATAAAATCCGACGAGAAGTTATGACCCCAGGGCGAAGCCATTTTTGGCCACAAAGCTACAATTACTTGACTCCTGGTGGAGGTCCACAAGATAAAGCCCCATACCAAATAAAACAGGTCTAGAATGTGTGGTTATAAACAAGAAGATTTTCAAAGTTTGCTCAATAAAAGGCCCTGCAAAACATGGGACCCATGGGACAGGGCTAAATTTATTAGCCCTAGGTCTTATGGTTAGCCACAAGAAGATTTATAAAGTTTTCACTATAAAAGCCCATGTAAAATTTGTGACCCCTGAGGTGGTGCCAAACTTGACCCCAAGGTTATGATTTGGGCCCTCTTGGTAGAGGCCCACTAGATAAAGCTACATGCAAAATTTGGTAGCCCTTGGCCTTATGGCTAGGTACGAGAAGGTTTTTAAAGTTTTCCTTATATAAGCCCATGTAAAACTTGTGAACCCCGGGGCGGGACCAAATTTGACCCAAGGGCTATAATTTGGGCACTCTTGGTAGAGACCCATTAGATAAAGCTACATGCAAAATTTAGTAGCCCTAGGCCTTATGGCTAGGTACAAGAAGATTAAGCCAATGTAAAATTTGTGACCCCTGGGGCGGGGCCAAATTTGACCTCAGGGCTATAATTTTGGCACCCTTGGTAGAGGTCTACTAGATAAAGCTACATGCCAAATTTGGTAGCCCTAGGCCCTATGGCTAGGTAGTAGAAGAATTTTAAAGTTCTCCATATACAAGCCCATATAAAACTTGTGACCCCCGGGGCGGGGCCAAATTTGACCCCAGGGCTATAATTTGAAGAAACTTGGTAGAGGTCTACTAGATTAAGCTACATGCCAAATTTGGTAGCCCTAGGCCTTACGGTTTCAGACAAGAAGATTTTCAAAGATTTTCAATATTTTTCAGTTTTGTTGCCATGGCAACCAGAGTTTTTGAAGGAATCAAATTCTTTCAAGAAATTCTGAAGAGGACCATGGCAGGATCATTTCTGTGAAGTTTCATCAAAATTGGATGGGTAGTTTCAGAGAAGATGTTTGAAATAAAAGTTAACGCAGGCACGCATGCACGCATGCATTGACGCACAACGGACACCGGGCCATGACATAAGCCCGCTGGCCTTCGGCCAGTGGAGCTAAAAATGATCCATTACTGAAGATCTTAAGAGAGGTGATAGCTGGTACACCATCAGTAAAGAAGAGAGACAATAACAATAAAATCAGTATTATTTTCTTTATAGGCTATGTAGCTTTTTGAGGTATTTTCAAATTTAGCATGAAAATTTGGCAAGGTCTGGGGTAAGTCACATGATCAATAATATATCCATTATTTGGGATTGTATTCAAATAAGATTTCATTACAATGATGTCATATTTGACTCAACAAAAATAGACAAGGTGACTGTAATACATGTAATACAAAGCAACTAACCTGTTATTTGAATGCCAATTTGCATTATTTTATTGCATATAATCATCCAGTTTCTTTATGATTGCAGGAAAAAAGTTATGTTGTAAAATCTATGAGTGTTTAACAAAAGGAATGAAACTGGCAAAAAAAAATCCTAAGGCCCCTTTAACACAGGTAAAGGACTTATCCTTTGTGTAAGGAAAGACTTACAATTGCCTTAAATCTTTATGTTGACCAAAGTAGTAAAGGAAGGGAGACCGCGGACACACCCAAGCCCTGGGTGTGTCCGCGGTCTCCCTTCCCTGAGTGCCCTACATCACCGTCCCTGACAAAAATGTGTCCCTAGTTGCCGTCCCGAAAGAATTTTTTTTTAAAAAATGCCCTAGGCTCTCTTCCCTGAGAGGGATTTTTCTGCAGTTAAAGCAGTAGATGTCGGCCAAAAATGATACATCTTCGAGTGCTCTATAGTGATCTGCCAGGTCTGGTCATTGAGTTGGACTTAGTTTTTTTACCCTATGAATGATTTTTTTCTCTTTCTAAAAGCCTGATCATTGAGTTGGACTTAGTTTTTTCTTCACCTATGAATGATTTTCTCTCTTTCTAAAAGGTTGACCATTGAGTTGGACTTAGTCTTTTTTCTACACCTATGTATGATTCTTACTCTTTGCAGTATAACTCTCTGGAGTATAACTCTTTTGGAGTGCATCTCGGCTCACGTCCCTGAGTGGAATTTTTCTGCAGTTAAAGCAGCAGATGTCGGCCAAAAATGATACATCTTCGAGTGCTCTATAGTGATCTGCCAGGTCTGGTCATTGAGTTGGACTTAGTTTTTTTACCCTATGAATGATTTTTTCTCTTTCTAAAAGCCTGATCATTGAGTTGGACTTAGTTTTTTCTTCACCTATGTATGATTTTTTTCTTTCTAAATGTTTGATCACTGAGTTGACCTTAGTTTTTTTCACCCTATGAATGATTTTTTCTCTTTCTAAATGTCTGGACATTGAGTTTGACTTAGTTTTTTCACCCTATGAATGATTTTCTCTCTTTCTAAATGCCTGGACATTGAGTTGGACTTAGTTTTTTACCCTATGAATGATTTTCTCTCTTTCTAAAAGTCTGACCATTGAGTTGGACTTAGACTTTTTTCTTTCTAAATGCTTGATCACTGAGTTGGACTTTTTTCTTCACCTATGAATGAATTTTCTTTTCTAAATGTCAGAACATTGAGTTGAACTTAGTCTTTTTCTGCATCTATGAATGATTCTTACTCTTTGGAGTGTAACTCTTTGGAGTGTAACTCTTCTAAAAGAAAGAAGTTTGACAATTTGAAGAAAGATAGAACTTTCGTGGTAGATGGTTAGTCCTGAAAAGGACTGTTGGGTTAGCTCTGAAAAGAGCTGTGACAATTTGAAGAAATGACAACTTGAAGATAGAACTTTCGTCTGACATCTTGAAGATAGATCTTTCGTCTGACATCTTGAAGATAGAACTTTCGTGGTAGATGGTTAGTCCTGAAAAGGACTGTTGGGTTAGCTCTGAAAAGAGCTGTGACAATTTGAAGAAATGACAACTTGAAGATAGAACTTTCGTCTAACAGCTTGAAGGTAGAACTTTCGTCTGACAATTTGAAGAAATGACAATTTGAAGAAAAGATAGAACTTACGTCTGACAATTTGAAGAAAGGTAGATCTTCCGTGGTAGATGGTTAGCCCTGAAAAGGGCTGTTGGGGTGGCCCTAAAAGGGACCTGGTTTTGGAGGTTGTGTTTTTAAGCACAACCTCCAACCTTCCTGCAGGCTGGGCAGCTACTCGCTGCCCGCCTCTTTAACCTTTTCAGCTCCTGAGCGTCTAGGTTGAAGTTCAGCGAGAACGGTGCCTCGTTGTCATCATCCCAACTTTCTGTTTTTGGTACAACGACCTTCTTCTTCTCCGACAGTTGGGCAAGCTCCCAAAAATCCATGTCCCTAAGTGCAGTCTCCATCTTATCTGCAACTCGAAGAAATGAACAATGTGCGGGAAATAACGCTGGGTTTTATAGCTTTACAGGAGGATTGAACTAGTTGACCCATGACGTCATTTTCTTCTATGTTTTTCCCGCGTCAGCGTTTCATGCTGTTTTGGCTCCAAATTAATGTTATCCAATCAGATTCACCGTTGTTTTTCTAATACTAATTGTTTTACTGTTGACCAACCCGTGGGTTTGTTACATTTTCTTGTTCGGGGATTTTATTGTTGGCCAATCCTTGGGTTTGTTACATTTTCTTGTTCGGGTTAGAAAAAACTAGAGTTTAACTAACCTATGACTTTTTTTGATTGTGAATCTTTGGAGTGTAACTCTTCTAAAAGAAAGAAGTTTGACAATTTTGAGTTTTTTGACAATTTGAAGAAAGATAGAACTTTCGTGGTAGATGGGTAGTCGTGAAATGGACTGTTTTGTTTTTGGAGGCTATGTTTTTTCCCACTTCTAATGACAACATCCGAAATTCACTTGGTAAATGACTAAGATGATGCCAGACGTTGTCTTTAAAAATAGTTGAAGTAATCTTTCCACTGAGATCTTTGTAGAGCTGTGTTATACGTTGTAGTTGTTTTTATTTCTCCACTCCTACGAGATGAGTGGTTAGTTGCAATAACTGCTGTCCGGCATTTAGATACTCTTGGAGAGCCTCACGTAGTTGATGATTTACCTCTTCCATATTGATATTGCTTCCGAATATTGACACTGCTTTCGAAGTGATCGTTAGCTGAGAGTCAAAGAAATGGTGAATGTGTGAAAAATAACGCGGGCTTTATGCGTTTACAGAGGATTGAAATTTTTTAAAGAGCTCGGACCTAGCAGATAGCACATACATTTTTCCATGCTACGTTTCATGCTAATATAGCAAAAAAGTTATGAGACGTTGTATGGGAAAAATGTAACCAGAACAAGTCTTTTGGGGGAAAAACAGAATGAAGAACTCTATTGTTTTTTGAACTTTTATTTATTGAACTTTTATTTACTGAACAGAACTAAACATTGAAACATTTTTTTGCAATGCATCATAAAAAATTTCTTGACAATGAAAAAAATTTCTTGACAATGAAAAAAATTTCTTGACAATGAAAAAATCACAATGAAACATTTTTTTTGCAATGCATCATAAAAAATTTCTTGACAATGAAAAAATTTCTTGACAATGAAAAAAATCACAAGCAAACATTTTTTTGCAATGCATCATAAAAAATTTCTTGACAATGAAAAAACATTTTCTTAACAATGAAAAAATCGCACTGAAATATTTTTTCGCAATGAATTATTTACAATGAATTAATCGCAAAAAACAGTATATAACAAATTTTATGCAATGTAAATTCGCAAACACCACGAGTTTCATATTTGTTTTCATATTCCTACCGTTTTGTTGTTTTTTCTTGGTTGTTTTCGCTCTGTCTTTGGTTTTTTCGGGATCTTGAAATCAACGTGATTGTCAATGTTTTTCCCGTATTTGCCCTGCCCTGTCAATATTGGCATAGTTGGTTTTTGATCAATTCGCTGCTTCTTGTGGAGAGGGTTACCATCTTCCTCAGATTTCCGCTTTGTTGTTTTTCTTGGTTGTTTTTCCTTTGGTTGATTTTTCTTTGGTTGATTTTTCTTCACAACACTTACGATAGAGTCCACTAAGTTGTGAAGATTGGATTTATCAAACTCGAACTCCACAGGAATCTTCACAGGAGTTGTTGAAATGCGTTGATCCTGTTGATGTAGTACCTCGATATTTCTACTGAGCTGATCAGTACTTGCGGTTAAAGTTTTAATTTCCTCCAAATGTCTGTTTAAAGTCTCCAGCTGATCTATGATTCGGATCATCATGCTATCTTGTTTCAAATTTAGCTGCTTTACCTCTTCATAAATGTTATCAAACACTGTCGCTGGAATGATGGTTGTCGAATTTAACTCCGGTGGTGGATTGATAATTGTCGAATTCATAACTGATGAAAGAACGTCTCCATTGTTTTCCACTGATGGAAAATCGCCCAAGCTGATTTCATCTAAGTTGTGCTTCATATTGAAACTGACTCTGAATATTGATACTGCTTCCGAAGTGATCGTTAGCTGAGAATCAAAGAAATGCTGTTTGGTATGAAATAACACCGAGCTTTATACGTTTACAGAGGATTGAAATTTTTAAAGAGGGCGGACCTGGCGGAAAGCACCGGTATTGTACTGTATGACACCGAATTAGGAGTGGTAAAAAAACACCAATATAACCGTCGATTTGATTGCACAATGTTAATGAAACGCCAACGCGGGAAAAAACATAGGAGAAAATGACGTCATGAGTCATCTAGTTCAATCCTCCTGTAAAGCTATAAAGCCCAGTGATATTTTACATAAAATCATATTTGTTCCAGAATGGTTCGAATTCTTGTATGTCCTCACTGTGCAAACAGATGTCTGATAGAGTGTGGGAAATGTTTTTCCATACTCGAGTATCTTGGGCAGAAGCATAACTGTCCAGATACAGATGAAGGATTTTATGATGATGATGAAGGTTCGACGATTTGCTGCGAACACTGTGGATGTGAAATCATCCCAGTGGATCGGGCGGAAGAATCGTAGAGCTGGATGTCAATGTGAGATCCTTCAAAAAAAGCCCTTTTCAGGGCTAACCATTTAGCACGAAAGATCTTTCTTCTCAAATTGTCAAAAGTAAAAAAAGACTTACAGTCATAACTAGAAAAAAGTCAAAAGTAAGAAGTAATTATTTTTATATTTTTTATTTCAAAAAGAACTTATGTACAATGAAAAAATCAAATCATGAACTGTAAAGACAAAAAATGAATGAACTGTAAAAGACAAAAAATGAATGAAAAAAATCAAGTCAGTCTTTTTTTGTTTATAATCATTATTGTATTGAAATCTTTTTTTCACTCAGTATGTTTTTTCTTTTTTCTTTGAGATGTCAGATTCACATTTGGTTTTACGTTTTCTTTTCCTATCGTTGGTTTTTAATTCCACATCTGGACAGATTTTGTCCTCATGTTTTGTTGATTTGTAAAAGAAATAGTTCTTTGTTACTCGTTTTTTCTTCTTTTCGATGTTTTGCTGTTTTTCCTTTCCGTACGAACAACCCGGTTCTGCAGAAAATTCGTTGTTTTTTAGACCCGAAGTTTGTTGATTTCTTAGATTTTTTCGTAATGTCTCTAAATCATCTGCTATTTTGCAGATTTCTGAATCGCTGTTAGCCGCTGTGTCGCTCTGCATGTCTACGGTCTGAGTTTCAACCGATGAGGATGTAGCTTGTGGTGAACTTTTTTTCCATGTATTTTCACTGCAGAATGAATTTAGTGTCCCGACGAATTTCATATCTTTGAAACCACCAACGTTGTAAAATGATGGTGAAATCTCAATGTCGTGACTGTGTGGATTCGCGTAGACAAAAACAATTGTTCCTAGCTGATTTTCTTTTTCTGGACATTCTTTGGCCCAATGTCCTGCTTCGTTGCATGTGAAACAAATATTTGTTCTCACACCATTCGCACCATATCGTTTGTCAATCATCGCTTGATCCAAAACTCTGTAGCTGGTAGTACGGTAAACATCTTTTTCTTCTAAATGTTGCTGGGATAAAAATGATCCCACATAGTTTCCGATATGTTTAACATTATACTTTGATGGTATATTGCTGATCTCATAATCGTGGGTGTATGGATTAACATACAGATACACCCTTTTTCTAAGTGGTGATGTATTTTGCAGCTTTAACTCACTCATATTTTTTATCAGCTGTACTGACTGAGATCGAGTAGGAGAATGAATAGATTTTCACAACTAACGGCTTATTTATACACTGTTACAACGGAGAGGCTATATAAATTG
Source organism: Hippopus hippopus (assembly GCA_946811185.2). Classification (NCBI taxonomy): domain Eukaryota; kingdom Metazoa; phylum Mollusca; class Bivalvia; order Cardiida; family Cardiidae; genus Hippopus; species Hippopus hippopus. The sequence goes on along the minus strand of OX328100.1, from coordinate 27,042,861 downwards.
CTAGTTTTTTTCTCACTTCTGCATTATTGTCTTTTCACTCAGAGCTAAAACGATGGGTAAAAGAAAAAGAATAATAACCTATTCAGACAGCGAAAGTGACGATGAGGTGTTTCCACCAATAAAAAAGAAAAAAACTAAACCGTTGAAAGAAGAAAGTGACGATGAGGTGTTTCCACCAACAAAAAAGAAAAAAACTAAACCGTTGAAAGAAGAAAATGATAGCGACGATGAAAGTACCAACTCTAACTTAGACATGAAAAGTCTATATGATTTAACAGAAAAGGGTAATAAGAAGTCAAGAAAATTTAAAACAGAATCACATGTGCTGATGCTGAGTTTTAAGAAATTTGAAGAATTAACACCTCAGAGACTCCTTGGATTATTTGACGATGTTACCCGTGAAATCATTCGAAAGTTAAATGCTAGCCCTACGGACATGATTAGAATTACCATCAATCATCCTTCGTTGGAAATAGGAATCCATATTCCTTTTTTAGCTGCAGACCAGTTACAAGGTGAAACTATGCTGAATGAAATTGAACGAGTTTTACAATCGAATACAGATTTCGTCTTGAACGATGGATTCATGACATTTGACATCACACATACAATACCACCAAGTGGTAGCGGAAAACCAAAATATAGATCGTCAGAATTAGATTCAAAGTTTTTTGCCCAGAAGAAGCAATCTATTATTCAAATTGACAATCATGACCAACTATGTTTTGCAAGAGCTGTTGTTGTGGGAATTTGCTACAGTGAACGTGAAAACACCGAAGTATGGAATAGAAAATGGGATCGTATTTGTCGTTCAAACCGCCCTCTTCAAAAGACTGAAGCTGAGAAATTGTTACATGAAGCTGGAGTTTCACCAACACAACCTATAGGAATTGACGAATACAAAAAAATTCAAGCATTCTTGTATGAAAAAGGCTATGTCATTAAAGTTCATCAACAGCATTCAAAAGTGGAAAAAATATTTAAACATCCAGAAGTGAAAACCAATAGTAAGATCATACATTTGTACTTTCATCAAAACCATTATGACTACATTAAATCTATCAAAGGTTTTCTTAGTTGTGCATATTATTGTGAGTTCTGTGATGTGGGTTACCCTCAGCGGGAAAGTCATGCTTGTTCAAATATCTGTAAAGGTTGTTATCGCAAAGGAAAATGTCCATCAGAATCAAAAGAATATGTTTGCAGTGATTGCAGTAGACGTTTTTTTAGTGCTGAATGCTTTGAAAATCACAGAAATGTTCAAGGTAAAGAAAAGAAATCCATTTGTGAATTAGTGAAACTCTGTTCGAAATGCGGTGCACAATATCATATCAGAAAGAAAAATCATGTTTGCAATGGAAAGAAAAGATGTCATATCTGTAAGAGAATTGTTAACTTTTCTCACCAATGCTATATTCAACCTTACCAAAGTAAGTTGAACCATGACAGCGATGACAAGACGAGTTCTTCTGTAGTCAAAAAACCACAGTTTATTTTCTTTGATTTTGAATGCAAACAAGACACAGGTGTACACATCCCAAATTATTGTATCGCACACAGAGCGTGTGATGAATGTATCGATAAATCACTTGATTTTCATTGTTCTACATGCAGTGAATTTGAAGAGGGTAGGGAAGTTATTTTTCAAGGTGAAAAAACTTTGAGTCAATTTTGCAACTGGCTCTTTTCAAAACATCATAAAGGGGTTACGGCTATTGCCCATAATTTCAAAGGCTATGACGGGCAGTTCATTCTTGACTATATTGTCAAAGTTGGGTTAAAACTTCCAAAATTGATCATGAATGGAAACAATATTATGAAGTTAGAACTGAACGGTGTACGTCTGATCGATTCTTTCAATTTCATGAGTTTTGGTTTGGCAAAATTTCCATCCACCTTTGGCCTTCAAGAAATGAAAAAAGGTTACTTTCCTCACTGGGCGAATACAGATGAATTTTGGAGTTACATCGGACCCTACTTGGATATGTCTTATTACAAGCCCGACTCAATGTCTGAAGAGGCTAGGTCGAAATTTATAGTTTGGTATAATGACAAAGTTCGAAATGGTGAGGAATTCAATTTTCAGAAGGAGATGGAAATGTACTGTAGGTCAGACGTTGATGTCCTCAGACGAGGATGTGCTGAATTCAGAAAGCTGTTTATCGAACAGGGTGGTATTTGTCCATTTTTAGAGGCGATTACCATCGCAGATGCCTGTAACAAGGTGTGGCGAAGCAAATATTTACCAGAAAATCAAATAGCTATCATTTCAAGTAAAGACTCATCCAGACGTCGCTTTTCTATGAAAGCGATACGATGGGTTCAAAGCGTTGCTCAGGAAAAAGGTATTAATATTCAGCATGCAAAAAATGGTGGTGAAGCTCAAATCGGGAAATATAGTGTAGATGGTTTTCACCATCAATCAAACACTGTTTATGAATTTCTTGGGGATTTGTATCATGGTTGTCCTGTATGCTATACAGATCGAAAACAGATCAATCCTATTAATGGAAAACCCATGTCTGAATTGTACGAACGTACTTTTGAACGTATAGCAGATATCGAAGACATGGGATATAATGTAGTGTACATTTGGGAACACGAATTTGATGCTAAGATGAAGGATAAAGAGTACAAAAAACTCATTGAAAAGTTATATCCACATTGGGACCCTATCGATCCGAGGGATGGTTTGTCCGGGGGAAGATGTAATGCAATAAAAATTGGATATGATGTTGATGAAAAAACCAAAAAGGAAATCAAGTACATCGATATCTGTTCTCTATACCCTTATGTTTGTAAACACAAATCCTATCCTGTAGGTCAGCCAAAAATTTTGTCTGCTGAGAATATTGATATGAACAATATTCGCCAATATGAGGGATTAATCAAATGCAAAGTTTTGCCTCCAACTGATTTGTTTCACCCCGTTCTCCCAGTTCACTGTAACAACAAAATGATGTTTCCCCTCTGTATGAAATGTGCAGAAGAAAGCTCAAACATTTGTAGACATGGTAAAGAAGAGAGGGCTTTGGTCGGAACTTGGGTTACTTTTGAATTATTCAAGGCTCTTGACTGTGGTTATCGATTATTGCAAGTGTATGAAATTTGGCATTTCAATTCTGTGTCAGATCAGTTCTTTAAACATTATGTGGACAATTTCTTGAAAATTAAGCAAGAAGCCAGTGGTTATCCAGATTGCTGTCAATCAGACTCAGAAAAAGATCAGTTCGTTTGTGAATATGAGAAGGCAGAAGGTGTTCGTCTTGATCCAAGTTGTATTCAAAGAAATCCTGGGAGAAGATCATTTGCTAAGATTATGTTGAACTGTCTTTGGGGAAAATTAGCTCAGCGTGAAAAAATGACCCAGACGGAATACATCAGTGATCCGTCTAAATATTTTGAATTAGTCACCAATCCCAATTTCATTGTAAAGCATGTAGAAATCTTTGATGAGAACTGTTCATTCATCTTGGTTAACTATGAATCAAAGTTGGAACATATTGACACTCATGCTACAGCCAATGTGGTAGTAGGTTCTTACGTAACAGCTTATGCAAGGTTGGAATTGTACAGCGTTCTTGAAAAGTTAAAAGATAGAGTTCTGTATTTCGATACAGATAGTTGTATGTACATTCACGACCCCGAATTATGGAATCCCCCTATTATTAACAGCCGGTTAGGAAAATGGACTGATGAAGAGCCTACTTGTAAAATTACTCAATTCAGAGGACTTGGACCTAAGAATTATGCTTACAAAATGAAAACAAAAGATGGAAAAGAGATAAGCAAATGTAAAGTAAAGGGGATTACTCTGGATTACAATACAAAACAGGTGGTAAATTTCGATACATATTCGAAATGTGCTTTGGATCGTACAGTAGAAATCAAAATTCAGTATGATTGTAAAATTAAAAGACACAGAGATAGAACGGTTACCAGTGAACCACAAACAAAAACGTTTCGTTCTGTATACACCAAGAGAGTCATTGTAAATGGTACTGATACTGTACCCTATGGTTATAAAAGCTTGAGAAAATAATTTCATATCACATTGTTGTGTACCAATCACTCAAAGTAAGTCGGGGAAAAATATTAGCAACTGTTCAAAAAATAACAATCATGTTACCGCTACCAATAGAACTACGTGAAAAAATTTATGGAGAATTTGTTCGACAGCATACGCTTGATGAACAAACACAGCTTAACATTAAATTTTTCTGTGTGAAAATTTGGATCAAAAAAATGTTTAAATGGGTTGCAAAAGGAGAAAAGTCCTACAAAGTGTATGCTATATTCAACTTTATTGCGATGATGGTGGACGATTCGGGGCTGGATCTCGTTCTCAAGACTTATTTAGCAGATAGCTGTATGAAAGACAATGTTATTAGTAAACTGTTTCGATCCACAAGCCGATGGACATTTTTTATCATAGGAACAACAGAAGAAAGTTTTCTTAACGTTGTGAAAATGAAATCAGTTCTATTTGACTTTTACTTACGCTACAAAAAAGGATCTGTTCATGATTCCTACGGAGAAACAATGGAAACCATGTCAGGGTATATTCTATTTGATAGAGATGTTACAGAAGAAGTAGTAAATTCAGCTCTTTCAACAAAAGACGCTTATAGACATGTTGCTCCATTCATAGGACTACGAGATTTCGACGATATGGACAGTGAGTATACAATGTTTTTTGAGTATGACCAATTGCATAAAGACATTACGGAATATGAAAACAAATGTGTAACTCATGGTGTTTGCGAATTTGCATTATAAAAATTTGTTATATACTGTTTTTTTGCGATTAATTCATTGTAAATAATTCGTTGCGAAAAAATAATTCATTGTGATTAATTCATTGCGATTAATTCGTTGTGAATAATTCATTGTGAAAAAATATTTCAGTGCGATTTTTTCATTGTTAAGAAAATGTTTTTTTCATTGTCAAGAAATTTTTTATGATGCATTGCAAAAAATGTTTGCTTGTGATTTTTTCATTGTCAAGAAATTTTTTTCATTGTCAAGAAATTTTTTTATGATGTATTGCAAAAAAATGTTTCATTGTGATTTTTTCATTGTCAAGAAATTTTTTTTCATTGTCAAGAAATTTTTTTTATGATGCATTGCAAAAAAAAATGTTTCAATGTTTAGTTCTGTTCAGTAAATAAAAGTTCAATAAATAAAAGTTCAAAAAACAATAGAGTTCTTCATTCTGTTTTTCCCCCAAAAGACTTGTTCTGGTTACATTTTTCCCATACAACGTCTCATAACTTTTTTGCTATATTAGCGTGAAACGTAGCATGGAAAAAATGTATGTGCTTTCTACCAGGTCCGAGCTCTTTAAAAAATTTCAATCCTCCTTAAACGCATAAAACCCCGCGTTATTTTTCATACATTCACCATTTCTTTGATTCTCAGCTAACGATCACTTCGAAAGCAGTGTCAATATTCGGAAACATTATCAATATGGAGGAGGTAAATCATCAACTACGTGAGGCTCTCCAAGAGTATCTAAATGCAGGACAACAGTTATTGCAACTAACCACTCGTCTCGTAGGAGAGGAGGAACAAAACCAACTGCGACGTATAACACAGCCATACAAAGATCTCGGCGAAAGATTAGTTCAGCTATTATTAAAGACAACACCGGATATCATTTTGGTTGATATCGAGTTCGGGAGGAAGATTACAGCATGCCCCATTTGCCAAGCGAATTTCGGGTGCTGCCATTAAAAGTGGAAAAAAACACAGCCTCCAAAAAAAAACAAAACAGCCCTTTTCAGGGCTACCCATCTACCACGAAAGTTCTATCTTTCTTCAAATTGTCAAAAAACTCAAAATTGTCAAACTTCTTTCTTTTAGAAGAGTTACACTCCAAAGATTCACAATCAAAAAAAGTCATAGATTAGCCAAACTCTAGTTTTTCTAACCCGAACAAGAAAATGTAACAAACCCACGGATTGGCCAACAATAAAATCCCCGAACAAGAAAATGTAACAAACCCACGGGTTGGTCAACAGTAAAACAATTAGTATTAGAAAAACAACGGTGAATCTGATTGGATAACATTAATTTGGAGCCAAAACAGCATGAAACGCTGACGCGGGAAAAAACATAGGAGAAAATGACGTCATGGGTCAACTAGTTCAATCCGTCTGAAAAGCTATAAATCTCGGCGATTTATTTTCCATACATTTCATTTTTTCACAATGGCTTCAAGACAATCACCACTCGTCACTTGGATGGATACTGAGCGAAAGTTAATAAGAGCAAGGAGACAAATCGTCTTACTTAAACAACGCCTAGCTGGAGTGAGAAGACGATACGAGAGGGCTGAGCTTGCTAATAACAGGGTGTTCTGTTATAACCTTCGGATGAAGGAACTCATTATTGAGGGCATGCTTGAGATGTATTTTCAGTATGTTATTTTAAAAACTGAGCAGGTGACCCGTCTTTTCCGTGCGCAAATCGCCACTGAAAGGATTGAGTCAGACAGCGAATCGACTGATGCTGATACTGAATAAACATTTTCATAAAATCAGCTCTTCTCAAAACAGCCCTTTTCAGGGCTAACCATCTACCACGAAAGTTCTATCTTTCTTCAAATTGTCATTTCTTCAAATTGTCAAACTTCTTTCTTTTAGAAGAGTTACACTCCAAAGACTCACACTCCAGAGAGTTACACTCCAAAGAGTAAAAAAATCATTCATAGATGCAGAAAAAAGACTAAATCCAACTCAGTGCTCAGTCTTTTAGAAAGAAAAAATCATTCATAGAGATGTAAAAAGCTAAGTCCAACCCAGTGCTCAGTCTTTTAGAAAGAGAGAAAATCATTCATAGGGGAAGAAAAAACTAAGTCCAACTCAATGATCAGACTTTTAGAAAGAGAAAAAATCATTCATAGATGTAAAAAAAAGACTAAGTCCAACTCAATGGTCAGACATTTAGAAAGAAAAAAATCATACATAGGGTAAAAAAAGTCTAAGTTCAACTCAGTGCTCAGACATTTAGAAATCATTTATAGTGTAAAAAAAATCTAAGTTCAACTCAGCGATATAGGGACAAATTCCATTTAGAGAGAAAAAATCATTCATAGGATGAAAAAACTAAAAAGTGATCCATTACACATATAAAACACTAAACTCTTGATTATTTTTTCTCATTCACCATTAACTTTTTGTAAAACCTGAGCCAGTATCGTACAATGTTTGGATTAACATTTTTTCTCTTATTGCTCTTCTGGTTAGAAGAAAGAGAACGTTTCAGATATATCAGACATGAAATTGAACATCTGATGCAAATGCTAGATAAAATGGAATCAATCAAAAGAAAGAGAGGGGTATAAAAAAGTGCATTCTGTACAAAAAAGCAACTCTTTTCAGGGCTAGCTATCTTAAATAATCATCTTTCTTTTCATTTTGTCAGAAGACTCATAATCAAAAAAGTCATAGCTTAGTTAAACTCTAGTTTTTTCTAACCCGAACAAGAAAATGTAACAAACCCACGGATTGGTCAACAATAAAATCCCCGAACAAGAAAATGTAACAAACCCACGGATTGGTCAACAGTAAAACATTTAGTATTAGAAATAAAACGCTGAATCTGATTGGATAACATTAATTTGGAGCCAAAACAGCATGAAACGCCGACGCGGGAAAAAACATAGGAGAAAATGACGTCATGGGTCAATTAGTTCAATCCGTCTGAAAAGCTATAAAACCCAGCGACATTTCCCGCACATTGTTCATTTTCATTTTCACGATGGAAGAGCTAAGAAAGACGGTGGAAGAGCTAAGAAAGACGGTGGAAGAGCTAAGAAAGACTGTGGGAGAGGCAGATCGGCAACTAGAAAAGTTTGAAGCTGAGGCAGCGAGGAGACAGAGATATGGCTTCGAAGAGAAACTGCTATTTACCGGGTGGGACTTTTGGGACTTTGCCCAATTACCACAAAGCAAGAAGGAGAAAAAGGTGTTCGTAGTGCCTTCTACCGAAGATTGGAGCAGCGATAACGAACCACCGTTTTCGCTGAAGTACAACCTGAGTGCCCAGCAGTTAAAAAGGCTAAAGAGACGGATGGATAGTAGCTGCCCAGCCTGCGGAAAGGTTGGAGGTTGTGCTTAAAAACACAACCTCCAAAACCAGGTCCCTTTTAGGGACACCCCAACAGCCCTTTTCAGGGCTAACCATCTACCACGGAAGATCTACCTTTCTTCAAATTGTCAGACGTAAGTTCTATCTTTTCTTCAAATTGTCATTTCTTCAAATTGTCAGACGAAAGTTCTACCTTCAAGCTGTTAGACGAAAGTTCTATCTTCAAGTTGTCATTTCTTCAAATTGTCACAGCTCTTTTCAGAGCTAACCCAACAGTCCTTTTCAGGACTAACCATCTACCACGAAAGTTCTATCTTCAAGATGTCAGACGAAAGTTCTACCTTCAAGCTGTTAGACGAAAGTTCTATCTTCAAGTTGTCATTTCTTCAAATTGTCACAGCTCTTTTCAGAGCTAACCCAACAGTCCTTTTCAGGGCTAACCATCTACCACGAAAGTTCTATCTTCAAAATGTCAGACGAAAGTTCTATCTTCAAGCTGTCAGACGAAAGTTCTATCTTCAAGTTGTCATTTCTTCAAATTGTCACAGCTCTTTTCAGAGCTAACCCAACAGTCCTTTTCAGGACTAACCATCTACCACGAAAGTTCTATCTTTCTTTTAGAAGAGACGCGTTCCAAAAGAGTTATACTCCACAGAGTTACACTCCAAAGAGTAAGAATCATTCATAGATGCAGAAAAAGACTAAGTTCAACTCAGTGCTCAGTCTTTTAGAAAGAAAAAATCATTCATAGGGTAAAAAAACTAAGTCCAACTCAATGACCAGACCTGGCAGATCACTATAGAGCACTCGAAGATGTATCATTTTTGGCCGACATCTGCTGCTTTAACTGCAGAAAAATTCCACTCAGGGACGTGAGCCGAGATGCACTCCAAAAGAGTTATACTCCAGAGAGTTATACTGCAAAGAGTAAGAATCATACATAGGTGTAGAAAAAAGACTAAGTCCAACTCAATGGTCAACCTTTTAGAAAGAGAGAAAATCATTCATAGGTGAAGAAAAAACTAAGTCCAACTCAATGATCAGGCTTTTAGAAAGAGAAAAAAATCATTCATAGGGTAAAAAAACTAAGTCCAACTCAATGACCAGACCTGGCAGATCACTATAGAGCACTCGAAGATGTATCATTTTTGGCCGACATCTACTGCTTTAACTGCAGAAAAATCACTCTCAGGGAAGAGAGCCTAGGGCATTTTTTAAAAAAAAATTCTTTCGGGACGGCAACTAGGGACACATTTTTGTCAGGGACGGTGATGTAGGGCACTCAGGGAAGGGAGACCGCGGACACACCCAGGGCTTGGGTGTGTCCGCGGTCTCCCTTCCTTTACTACTGACCAAACAAAAAAAATTTAGATTTGTCTGAATTGAAAGCATTTGCAGAAAACAGTATTGGAAAGGATAGAAAACATTGTGGTAAAAGGAAAAAATACTGGTAATCAGTACTGTCTTCTTTTCCCATAATTGTTTTGAAAGCCTTTGTTTTCACCAGGATTGTTTAAATAGGGATGTGATTGTTAAAGGTCTAAACAACTCTTCTAACTGGTTGCAAGGGCAATTGGCATTCCTGTTTCACATTTTCCAAAGCCATTCAGTTTCAGTATATCAGATTCAATCCCTTCTTGCAGATCAGTCATAAGGTCAATGAGAATACAGTGGGAGACAGAAACACAAACACAGTGAACGTAGTTGACAAGTGGTCTCGTGGCATCTTTCCGGCAGCATTTGCAGTATTTCTGATAATTTATGCTGTTACATTCCATTGTCTGGCATCCAAAAGAATGTCTGACCTACTGGGTGAAGAGCACAGTAAATGGCTACCGCTTAAACATTCCCAGTCACACTACACAATCCCATGTTTGAACAACACCGGGAAATAAGGCTTTTGAAACCTAAGAAAAGGACATATACTGCTTTGAAACTTTTTCTCCATTTCCCGCAATGATTTCTATCCTTTCAAAGATTAATTACATCTTTTCAGAAACACTTAACCCTTAGAGCGCCGAATAAACCCAGCTGAGAATTCCATTTTAGAAAAAAAAGCCTAATTAGAGCAATAAAGATTGATCATGTCCACAATGTCTCTGCAATGCAGACGGTGTAGATCAAAGATCAGGCTGCATGTGTTGTGCAGTCTGATCTTGATCTACACTGGCAGCAGTAGCAGCTATAGTTGTGAAAGGCTCTTTAGGGGTTAATTTTTTTTTGTCTACAATGCTTATTTAGACTACTCTAAAATATCGTCATTTGGTAAAGAATTAACTCTTTACGAGGAAAAATTAAGTGGTCTACCATATTGAAAGGATATTCAGACAACAATCTAACTGCGGCTCAAAAGATTGGATTTGTCTCTGAAAGGTTTGAAAACATTGTGGGAAGAGTACCACCATTGGTTACCAGTATTTTCTGCTTTTCCCTTGTTTTCAAAAGAGTTTTTCTTATGGGTCGTTAAAACTTGGAATGGCCCGGTAAAGAATTATGATGGATTTATAACAAAAGCAAGCATGTCTGGGCTGTTCAGTGTTGAAGGTACATTAGCAACAGGCAGGCCTGATGATGGCCATGGATCGTCACCAGAGCCCTAGAACCTAGAGTGAATAGACCTAAAGCAAGTTTATGTAAAAAAAAGATAGTCCGATTAACTCTTTACCAAACAACAGAATTTTGGACCAAATTAAAAGCATTTGCAGATGACAAATTATGCATAGTTCAAATGATGACTTCTTTGGTAGGAAAGAAATACTGGTTACCACCATTTTCTCCTTTTCCGACATTGTTTTCAAAAGCCTCCTTTCCTAGGGTCATTAAAACTCAGGATTGTGCAGTGAAGAGTTAACCCTTTACCACACAATACCGACTTTTAACGACCTTGAGAAAGAAGCCTTTTGAAAACATTGTAGGAAAAGGAGAAAATGCTGGTAACCAGCATTTTCTCCTTTTCCTACAATGTTTTCTACCTGTCCCAAAACAAATCTTAGTTTTTGAGTCATGTTTAATTTGTCATCTGCAAATGCTTTCAATTTGGACAAGTCTAAAATTTTGTCGTTTGGTAAAGAGTTAAGACTAACAAGTTTCAAAAATATTGGGCTTACAAAACAACTTTGATAGAGCATGCTTTGTTTTCACGTTTCTATCAGACTTTATGTTTTGCCTTACCTTTTGAACTTAGGTGACCCACAGTAACCCTTATCCTGCTAAATAACTAAAATGAAATTTTCAAGTCGATAGTAAAGACCCGAATATTGCTTTTTCGAAATTATTTTTCAGGGAATAACATACCCTTATCGGACAGTGTAGATCAAAGATCAGACTGCATATTCTGTGCAGTCTGATCTTGATCTACAATGTCTGCTAAAGGTCAGTGAGTCGCGCTTAGCAGCCTAGGGGTTAACACACTTTCCAGATATTATAACCAGGAAAGACATCTCTGACAAGTTACCTATTTATCTGTATGAGATGTTCCTAAGACAAAATATTCTATCTTCTTGCTTTGTCCAATTCAGAAGTAATTGCAGACAATAAATGTCTTTTAAAACATAAAATTTTTATTTCAAGGGAAGAAAAAATTGTGGGAAAAGGGGAAAATGCTGGTAACCAGGAAATCGTTTGGTGAAAGATTGAAGCACCTTTCACAACTATAGTTGCCTTTGCAGCCAGTGTAGATCAAGATCAGACTGTATAATTGCACATGCAGTGTGATTTTTGATCTACACATCCCCCTTTGCTGAGACATTCTGGGCAAGTTTGTATGTTGTTTAACATCAATTTCAATAATATTTCAGTTATATCACAGCTCACAGTGCACCTTTCTGTTTTCCTGGAATTTCAACTGTACTCTGAAAAAATAATATTGCTACATAAATATAGCTGCAACAAAGATCTGGGTCAGTATTTACCAACCATTCTTAAGAACATTATTAGTCTTATTCTCAAAAAATTTTGAGCTTTGAAAGTAAAACAACTTCCGATTTGCTAAACCATACGGTTTAGCCAATCGTCAGGTCTGTGACTTTCTAAAATCTAGAATAAGACAAAGAATAAAATCAAGAATGGTTGGTGAATTCAGACCCAGCAGTGAGACAGGAATGAATCCTATTGTAATAACGATCATCAGTCCTCGAAAAGAAATTGGCCTCACTTCAGATTCGAACCAGTGCCCCACTGGGTTCAAGCTCTATACGTCACTGCGCTATAAGGCTCCCCAGATGCTTGACAAGAATGGCCTTGCAATTGTAATTACTTGCGGTCTTATTTCTAGATTGAAAAAAATTGGTTACTTAACTCTTTATCAAACAATCCCGGGTTTTAACGACCCCTGGAGAGAAGCCTTTTGAAAACATTGTGGGAAAAGGAGAAAATGCTGGTAACCAGCATTTTCTCCTTTTCCCACAATGTTTTCTACTCTATCAAGGGCAAATTCTGCCATTTGAGCCATCTTTAATTTGTTGTCTGCAAATGCTTTCAATTTGTACCAGTCTAAAGTTTTGTCGTTTGGTAAAAAGTTAATTTGAAGCTGTATAGGTTAACTCTTTACCAAATGACAAAATTTTTGACTTAACCAAATTGAAAGCAGATACAGACGACAAATTAAATGCGACTCAAAAACAGAAATTTCTCTTTGGAAGGGTAGAAAACATTGTGGGGAAAAAGGAGAAAATGCTGGTTACCAGCATTTTCTCCTTTTCCCAAATGTTTTCAAAGGGCTTCTTTCTTAGGTGTGTTAAAACTCGTGATTGTGTGGTAAAGAGTTAATTGAGCACATTTAGGGGTAATGATAAACATGAGTCTAGTATTCAGGTAAGGTTTGTTTTCTGCAGTTTATCTCTTGTGATTCTTTTTGAAGAATGTTTGTAGTCATTGTTACAGGATTTATTCCTCCTCTCACTGCTGAATGGTATTTTGGTGATGCTCACGTGGGAAACATGAAACAGCCACTGGCTCAAAAAGAAGTGTTTCGTGTAGCACTGGTAAAGGAAGCTTGAGAAACCCACGGAGAGGTGCACTGGCTAATATAATAACCCTGAAGCAATCTTTAAAAGGTGTTTATGACCAAAGAGGAACAAACCTTTAATAATCTATTCTTAAATCATGCTATGAATTGTTGTTTTAATGTTGTTTTGTTTATGTGGTTGTTTCTGTTTATGCTGTTAACCCTTTACCACACAATGCCGACTTTTAACAACCCTGGGAAAGAGGCCTTTTTGAAAACATTGTGGGAAAAGGTGAAAATGCTGGGAACCAGCATTTTCTCCTTTTCCACAGTGTTTTCTACCCTATCAAATAACAATTGCACCATTTGAGCAATGTTGAAATGTCATCTGCAAGTGCTTTCAATCTGGACATGGCTGAAATTTTGTCCTCCGGTAAAGGGTTAATACAGTTATCTTTATCGATTATAGTTGAAATGTAAATAAACATTGTAATTTGATGTTGCTACAATATTAAATGACAACTTTGTTAAGTATGGTCATCTGAAAGACTTGAGAGAGACTAGAGAAAGAGGGAATAGGATATAAAGTCAAACCTACCACGACATTTGACCAAATAATACCAAATTTTAGTGAACCTGAGGGGAAAAACTATCAAAACATTATGGGAAAAAGAGAAAATGTTGGTTTCAGCTCTCCTTTTCCCACAATGTTTTCTGTCCTTTCAGAGACAAATCAAAATCATTATAATCATATTTTGTCAATAAGAGATTTGAAATTGGACATATCTCAACTTTGCCATTTGGCAAAGGGTCATGGACACCAGAAAACGAATGTAAACAATTCAAGAGTCAAAATGCAGAAAAAATGCAGTTAAATTTAATTCAAACCATTCATTGTGAAGGGTCTGACAACTTCTTACAGTCCGGTCTGTTTAAGTTGCAGTCAATGACAGAAATACGATGTGTCACTGAGAAGTGACTGATGCCCCTGAAAATGCCATAGCCCTTTCCTGTGTGCTGTCAACATGGACATTGACTAAGAACACAACTCTCACAAACACTTCTGACTTTGTGACCTTGACCTTTGACCTACAGACATTCTTCTTGCCCCTTTTTTATTTTTTTTTTGTGGTGGGGGGGGGTTAGAAATAAATAGAATTGTAGAACTAGAATTAAGGTTGAAAACTGTTGGCTAGTTGAGAATGTTTTTGTTTGTTTGTTTGGTTGTGTTCTGAACATATTTCATTTAAATCACAGGAGCTAGAACACCTATTCATGTTACATAAAACATGCACTCTGATCTTTGACCTACGTAGTCAGTTTGCTGAGATATTCTGGACAAAAGCAACTTGAAACTGCGATTATTTAATAGGCCTCATTTCTACACTCAAATGTCTGTTTGGTTTGTTTGGTGCTCTAAGAGTTAACCCGTAGGCTGCTAAGCGCAACTCACTGACCTTTTGCAGACAGTGTAGATCAAGATCAGATTGCACAGAATGTGCAGTCTGATCTTGGATCTACACTGTCCAATAAAGAGATACATTTCTCTAAAAGTAAGTTTAAAGTCGCATTATTCTGGTTTTCACTATCAGCTTGAAAGTTTTCATTTAAGTTATTTAGCAGGATAAGGGTTAAAAATCAGAATATCTGGATCAGTTTCTACCAGATAAATACATTGTTTCACTTCTTATGTGCTCAAAGTTTTTCTAAAAAAAATAAAGATTTGAGCATGGCTGAATATTTCCTTGTTTACAGCAACTTTTTCTCCCACTTGTTCCATATTTTCAATGCCTTTCGCAACAGAGGAACCTTAATCAGCCTACACATGGGAATAAGGATCACAGAGGAATTCTGAAACTGAACAATGCCCACACCCTAATTGTTCGAATATTTCCTATAGATGTCATTCATTCTTGAAAAGAGAAAAAATAATAATAATAACTGCATATTTAATATTATTCTTAAAGTTTATTTTAATATTCCATTTGCAACATGTTTTAAAGCCTTGAAAAAGAAACCCTTTAACAAAATTGATAAATTCTATAAAACAGTATCACATCAGCAAACAGTATAAACCCTTTATTGTACCAAGTCAACTTTTTACTACCTAGAAGAAATTCTCTCTACAATCTTGTGAGACAAGGAGCAAGCAGTAATTGTATGTAACATGCAATTACACCTCATTCCACAGTTTATAGGAAAAAAATCCTTTCCTCTCTAACATACATTTCCCGTTTGACTTACATAAAAAATTATAACAGTTTACAGTACACGTGTGTCTAAAACAGCCTGTACAGTAATGCATTAAATCTTACCTCACAATCCAATGCTTTAATGAGTGAATAATGACCCATTAAAAAAAAAGGCTTTTAAATACATTGTGGGAAAAGAAGAAAATGTTGGTAAATACATCAAATTTGGACCAGTCTAAAATTTTGCTGTTTGGTTGAGAGTTAACTCTTCAAAAACCCACATTATTTTCAGACTTGGCCATATGAATAAACTTTTGCCACATCACTTTCAAATGATACTCAAATGATGGACCATGTCTCTAACTGGGTATAAAGTAGTTGAAAAAGGAAAACATGCCTGTTTCTGGCATTTCTCCTTTTCCCAAATTGTTTTCAAAAGTCTGCTTCGGGATTAGAAATCACCTTTCACTAATTCTGTTGCTAGCCAGTCTTAATAAGATCAGACAGTCCTCCACAAACATGCAGTCTGATGATTGATATATACTGTTTGATTTACTAAAACTTTCTGGACAAAAGCAGTCTTGATATATCACTTACACTGGGTTTCATCCTTGGCTGCAAATGTGCATTAAATTTATTTAGCTCTTTTATAATAACTTTTTACCACATAATCCTGAGTTTTAACAACTCTTAAGTAGAAGGCTTTTGAAAACATTGTGGGAAAAGAAGAAAATGCAGGTAACCGACATTTTCTCCTTTTCCCACACTGTTTTCTACCCTTTCTAAAATCCCTCAATTTCAGCCACATTTGAATTATTGTCCATAATGGCTTTGGAGTTGGGCTAGTCTAAAATTTTGTTGTTTGGTAAAGTGTTAAGGGATAAAGGGAGCTATTCAGATTTTTATTATCTCATCAAACTTCAAAAATGTTTTATTACTGATTGAATTAAAGTGATAGAAGGCATATTATCAGTAAAGACAAACAGAACTTCAGAAAAAAAAATTAAGTGGTAATTCCATAGTGGGGTATGTAGCCTTAACCACACAATGCCAAGCTACAACGACCCTGAAGAAGAGGCCTTTTAAACACATTGTGGGAAAAAACAGAAAATGCTGGTACCAGCATTTTCTTCTTTTCCCACAAGGTTTTCTACCTTATCAAAGACAGAGATCATCATTTGAGCTACATTAATTCTGTCCTCTAAAATTGCTTTCAATTTGGTTGATTAGTAAATTTGACTGTTTGGTATAGAGTTACGGTATTTCCAGGTTTCACCAAAAAGTGTCATTTGTGGGTGCATCAGATGATCAATAACATGCATCTATCACTAGAATTCATATCCAAATAAGTATGATGATGTCATGTCTTATGTAATGCAAAAATGATGAGTTACTTACTGCAAAACCACCATCCTGTTATTCAAACGCCCGAAATTGCTCCTTTGACTGTCAGAATATAACCGTTTCTGCATGATTGCAAAGAAATATATAAAAACCATGCTCTGCAGAAAGGGAGCTTAGTGCATCTGCAAAACCCAGGTCAGCCTATGCGGATTGCGGACCTGGACTGAAACTTTTTGCTATTGGTCAATTATCTGCAGCTCAAAGGACCAGTGTACCTGATTATTCAGTCAGCTGGTATACAAAATGGATTTCATGGATCTATAATACAGTAAGGACTTGCTTGGTATCTTGCATCACGGAGATGCATTAACTCTTTATCACACAATCCCCAGTTTTAACAACCCTGAGAAAGAAAGCTTTTGAAAACATTTTGGGAGAAGGAGAAAATGCTGGTAACCAAAATATTCTCCTTTTCCCACAATGTTTTCTTTTCATTTACAGACAAATCCCATTTTTTGTGCCACATTTACTATGTCCTATGGAAATGCTTCCAATTTGAATCTGTCTAAAATTTTGTTGTGTGGTAAAGGTTTAAGCCCCCTTCTGCTAGAGTGTGGCTCATATCTAGTTGTATTTATGTATTTATTGGTGTTTCACAAGAAATTTTAATATACATCATAAAAACTAATTAGCCCCCTTTAACAGGTTAGGAAAGGTTTGGTTTCACTTCTTTGGTTTACTTTTCCTCTTTGCAGATAAGTCAGCTAACTTAGAGTCTAACTTTCTCTGTAAATGTGCCTTTTTGGCAGAATCTGGGCGCTTATCCGGTACCCCACTTCCTCGGTGTAGAATACCGTCTTTTATAATTTGAGACCTTGCTTGAGCCCTAGCAGCATCCCCACATCCGTGAACTTCAGGGATGTGATGTGACATGCAATACCTTCCATTACAATACGTACAAACATTAAACAATGTCTGTACACTAGTCTTACACTTCTTAAAACAGCAACTATTGTCTAGTTTCTGTACTGCATCAATTAAAGCATCAAAGTCATCTTCATCTACATCATTGACCTTCTTTGCAAGTACTTTATTAAACTGTCTTGATTGGGAGGATTTTGATGCAGACAAATTCTTTCTGTTTTTCTCTTTTTTTGTGTTATTTTGTTTGTCTCCCACTTTGCCACTTCTAGCACAGTGTAACTCATGCAGCTGTATATTTGCTTTTATAACACTTTTACCACAATGATTACATAATATCATGTTATCATCTTTATATTCTCTTTTCACAACTGATTCAGTTTCAGCTTTGTCAACAGATAAAATTGTCAAACCTTTATCAGTTTGATCCTTTTCAATACAAGTCTCTGACTTTTTTACATTTTCTTGTTTTCTATCATCAAAGGGACTAACTTCTGTCTTACTAAAATTTTGACTAAGACAAGGTTGTGTAACTTCATTATCCAAATGCAAAGTAGATTTGCCTATACTGGGTTTGGAAACAATGATATATCTGTCTGTGCCTGTTCCTTTACTGATATGGGAGAGTCCAGTTTTCTCTGCTAGCTGCAATAAGAGAAAATGAATAAAATCAACAAACAAGAGTACCGCATGTGGGTGCCAACGCTCCGCTGCAAGTGCTTGATATTCAGTGAAAATTCTAAGTCAAATAAGGGGCATAACTAGGTCAACTATATTTTAATGGTTAGCCCTTGTTGTATGAGTTTCCCTTTTGATTGTCAACAACAGAGATATTATAAAATGTCAAAGTTTTTAAAAATGTCAAAATTTTCGCACAACAACAATGCAGACAACAATGACACCAGGGCTACGACAAAACCCCACAGTTTTCTTAAAAAAAGCCCAGCTAAAAATGAAAGTGAGACAAAAGTAAATACTTGAAAATTGGTCTGTTCTTTCACAATTGTGTGAAAACATTACAGGTACATCTTTCTTCTTTGTTTCTCTTGTATGAGTTAACTATTTACCGAACAGTAGTATGTTTTGTGGCACTTAACCCTTTACCAACCAACAAAATTTCAGACTGGTCCAAATTGAAGGCATTTGCAGACGACAAACTGAAGGTGGCCCAAATGATGAAATTTATCCTTTATAGGGTAGAAAGCATTGTGGAAAAAGGAGAAAATGCTGGTTACCAGCGTTTTCTCTTTTCCTACAAAGTTATGAAAAGCCTTTTTCTTCCGGTCGTAATTAGTCCAGATTGTGTGGTAAAGGGTTCAGAGAACATTGTAGGGGAAATGCTGGTAACCAACACTTTCTACTTGTTCTAAATCTTTTATATCCTTTCGAAAATAAGTACATGTATTACCATTTATGCATTTGAACATTTACCTCTCTAACACACAATCGTAACACAAAACAACCTTGAGTGAGAAAACTTTAATAACATTGTAAGAAAAGCAATGCTTGTACCCAGTATTTTCTCCTTTTCCCACAACGCTAATTCAGTCAATTACGCGAACGTTTATTTTTCGTCTGCAAATGCTTTCAATTCAGAAGGTCTCAAACTTTGTTGTCCATTACAGATTTACAAGTAACTTGTCGTCAGTAAATGTTTTTATTACAAACAATGGTATATTTGTCAAAAGGTAGAGTTGATTGCATTTCCACAACTAGCCTGTATGGCAGTCATTTTAAGTTCATGAATTAAAAGTTTACTTCTTACCTCATGAATTAAAAGTCTATCATGGGATGTCAAGGTGTTGGAAAACTCTAAAGTTTCAACATCTGGGTTTTGCATAAAGTCATCCAGCTGGGCTTGGAAAGCACTGATCTTACAGGAATTATCGTCTGAGTCGGGCCTGAAATAAAATCACACTCCGTCCATTGGAAGATGGACACAACAAAGTCAATAACAGAGCAATCTGATAGCAAGTTTAATCCCTTAAAACTAAGCAATCTAGATTTTTCATGACATTTTGCAAGAAGTCTTTTGAAAACAGCATGAGAAAAGGAGAATGCTTGTTACCAGCAATTTCTCCTTTTATCACAGTTTCCTACTCTTTTGAGGACAGATATAATTAACCGAATCACAAGTGACTTGTGCTTTGCAAACATTTTTAATTTGGAAAAATCTAAAAAAGACTCTAACAGTCTTGATCTACGATGTCCATGAAAGGCAGTCTGATCTTGATCTTGATCTATATTGTCTACAAAAACACTAAGTTTTGTGTAGCATTCTAAGGAACAAAGATACATACTTTGATCTTTCTGGCTTTTCTGCAATAGTTTTATCTGCTGGTCTATTTGCTATATTTTGTTTGTTTCCCTTTTTTCTGTTAACATTCCCGGTTGTCTCTTTCCGTACTTTTGGTCTTGCACCTTTCTCAGAGCTAGTTGTTGTAAAGGTCATCAAGTCATTTAAATGTTCAGGTCTAGAAATTTCCTCTGCACCAAATGCACTGTCTGTTTCAAGAGAAAAAGAACAAGAGGAAGATCAAAATACACAAATTGCAACAAATTTTCAACTTCAAAAACCCCCTAAATCTTTACCAAACAATGCCATTTTTAACAGCCGTAAAGAAGAAGGCTTTTAAAAACATTGTGGGAAAAAGGAGAAAATGCTAGTAACCTTCACTTTCTCCTTTTCCCACAACATTTCCTAGGGTTTTAAAAATAAATCCTATCATTTGAGCCACTTCTTGTTTGTCATCCACAAATACCTTCAATTTCAAAGACTAAAATTTAATCATTTGGTAAGAGGTTAAAAAGCACAGATTCAAGGAATACTTCATGAATCAATGACATGTTGAATAAGTTATTATCAGACAGATTGCAAGATAAATGCAAAAGACATCTTTTCCTAAAAAGAAACAATGTAAATAAAGCATCTATAAAATCAGGCTTTCTAGGTAAAAAAATAAGGGTTTAAAACAAGACACCTTTTATATCATTCATGTAAGATGTGGACAATCAACAAAACTGAAGGTTTCTAAATGAATACATTAGAAAATATTCCAGTAAATGGAGTAAAATTACTTTATATTGGCAATACTTCCTTTTGCATTGATGCTTCCATTCAAAAAAAGCAATCTCAAGGTGGTAAAGCACAAGGCTTAAAGCTAAATGTAATAAATATAAATGAGTCATGCTCTATGAAAAGATGCTTTGATGCATCTGCAAAAAGTGTCGACCCAGGTCAGCCTGCACAGTCCATGCAGGCTGACCTGGATCAAAACATTTTGCTCGCAGTAAATTTTCTGCATGCCAAAAGACCATTCAACCCCAGATTTAGCCAGTCTTCAGAAAAACAGAAAACATGTCATACAACAATTTGCAAGGTATACCGGTAACACATTACAAAGACACATTAAACCCCCATTTCTAAGAGTGCTACTCAAATACAAAAACAGATGAGGTTGAAAACTCCATACAACAAACAGAAATCTAAATATAAATATGAGCCATGCTCTATGAAAAGGGGACTTAATGTATCTGCTAAAAGTATAGACCAACATCTGCCTGTGAAGTCCATGCAGGCTGACCTTGGCCAAAACTTTTTGCTGCTTTTCAGTTTTCTGCATTTCAAAGGACCAGTCTACCTCACGATTCAGTCAGTTGTTAGACAAAATGGATTCTGTGGATCCGTGATTATGTAAAGACTTGCCAGTTAAAATGCATCACAGAGATGTACTAAGCCCCCTTTAGCCAGAGCATGGCTCATATGAATTTATGTACCATCCATGTAAGTCTGAGCTGTTTCCACTTCTCCATGTTGATTCATATAATCTATCAGAGACTTCAGGAAACCATCTTTAGATACTGTCTCACTATCACCAATAACAGTGAGATGCCGTCTTGCCCTCGTAACCGCTACATTTATTCTTCGCTTCTCAGATAGGAAACCAACCTCACCTTAAAAACATAGCTTGGATTTTATTGTATAGGATTTTTTATATTGACAATGGAAGTATAAATTATCTCAAAGACGGGTTAAAAATTGATTTTATAAACCGAGTTGTGTAAATGATGTACTGTAAAAGTAGATATTATTGCGGGTCTAAAATTTCGCGAATAACAAAATACTGACATTACGCGTGTTTATATTTCCACGCGAACTATTATCATTATCATTCAGTTTATCAAATCCCCATTTTCACTTCAATGAAATGTATTTAAATGTCTTTAATTGGCAGTATTAACCGCCACTAGCCTGGTACTCTGGTTGACTTTGATGAAAAAAAAAGCACTCATTGATGTCGATAAGGGTGGCTGTCAATCGTTTCCACATGACCCAGTGTGTAGGTAAAATATACCTTAGTCTAGCTTAAATTTATGCTAGCAGATACCTTCACAGTTTTAATTAATACAGGAAAACAGTGAAGATTTCCACGACACAAACATTTGCGGTTTTACAGTACCCTGCTCCATGATTCAGTGAAGAACATAACCAGCATAGTGCAATACATGTAACTTTGTTTGAGCTAGACTGTCAGTCGATCAACGGAATAAACATTTGAAATGTGGTTCTAGGGGAGATTGTCCAGAAAGACTTTCGATCTGGAATCTAGGTAAAGAAGGCAGCTTTATGCATGTGTGTGTGTTGGGGGTTATAAATGGGGGGGGGGGGGGGGGGTATAAAAAGTTATAAATAAAGTACACATAATACTGACCATGTGACCTAGACTACACAGGTACACAGGTCCACCCCACCCTCTGTGCTAGGAAGGGTTAAATTTTAATCAAGTAAAGATCTAGATCTATCAGAAATATTTTTAGCAACAAAGAAAAATGACAGAGATATAGAACAACCACAATAGCTTACCACAGCATCTTCTGCTATCTGGTGAAAACACATTAACACTTTTTACAGAATTCCTTGTTTTGAGAACACTGCAGAAGAAAGCTTCTGAGAACATTTTGTGGAAAGGAAAAAATACTGGTAACCTCCTTTCCCCTAAATGTTTTCTAACAATCAGAGATTATCCTAAAATAGATCCAAAGTAATTACCCAAACATTTTATCCAAAGTTGATTTGTCATCTGCAAATGCTTTAAAAAGATACCAGTGTGAAATTTTAATACATAGTAAAAGGTTCAGCTCATAAACTAGCAAGGAAAATTCACCCTCAAATATCCCAACCCTGTCCCTGACCATCCCACTTTTGGCACAGAAGTTACCTTTAGTATTACTTCTGACCAGAGATATGATAACAGCTTCTTTCTCTCTCCC
Source organism: Hippopus hippopus (assembly GCA_946811185.2). NCBI lineage: Eukaryota > Metazoa > Mollusca > Bivalvia > Cardiida > Cardiidae > Hippopus > Hippopus hippopus. The sequence continues at coordinate 27,020,094 of OX328100.1, read as the reverse complement.
TTGAAAACCGTCAACAGACTTTATCTCCACTTTGGGAAACTCTTTCAATAATCTCCATCTGATTAGTTCAACCTGAAAAGTAATTTCATTTTCTATCAGTTAATAACATAATTCTATGAACTATAAGAGTAAAACAAGGCTCCTTTCCAATTGGTCTACCAACAATATAGACCAAGGTCAGATTGCACATGATGTGCAGAACATTCTGCTCTATCACAATATTTTGGATAAAAAATATCAAATTGAAAGTAATAATTCTTGTTACTGAAATGCTCGTTAGATTCATTTACCCTTTTCAAAAAAATCTACTAGTTTCATGGCCCTGTAGAAAATAGCTTTAGAAAACATTATCTGAAAAGGAGGAAATGCTAGCAACCACCAATTTCTTTTTTTCTAACAATCTTTTCCTCCTTTTCAAATCCAAATCCTGTCATTTTGTGACTCTTGTATTTGTGTTTGCAAATTCTTTAAATTTCTGTAAGTCTAAAAGTTTGTCAACTGGTACAGAAATGAGTCTTAGAATGCTTAGATAACTGTAATGTCCATTTACAATCAGATAATGTACTCTTGGATGAGACTGTGTGGGACATTGAGAACACCTAGATTTTCATCATATAAATTATTCTGGATAAAGCCAGCTTTACCTCATTACCTCAAGCCACAAAATTTGCACATTCAACTTTGTAGACATGCTTGTAAAATACACGCAAAGAACATGGCATAAAATTTAATACATAAATGCTGTACCCATGAAAACATTGGGGTAAAAGGAAAGCTTTTGCTGCATGGCACTAGTTGTACACTTTTCGCAAGCAATCCCATATTTTGAAAACATTGTGGGAAAAGAAGAAAATGCTGGAACCCTGCATTTTTTTCCTCTTCCAATAATGTTTTTTACTCCGTCAAAGAACTTCAGTTCATCTGTACCACTTTGGAATTTGTGGTCTATAGGTGCATGTACTTTCAATTTGAAAGAATCTAAAATCTGTTCTCTGTTAAAGTGGTGAGCAATTTCTCTTACTACCACAACTTTTTTTGTAATTTCCACAACTTTTTTTGTAATTTCTAACAACAAGTCTAATTACTCTGTCAGAAAATGTTCATTTTGTTTCATTTAAAGAATGAAGAGAACTTTTTTTGTTTTCACAGAGGTATGAAAAAAAAAGCTAATCACACTGTATGAAACTGCAAGAAAGCAGTTTCATACAAAAGTGTGATTAGTGTTTTTTTTTTTTCATACCTCCATGAAAACAAAAAAAATTCTCTTCATTCCTTACAATTCAATATTACAGACAACAAATATGCAGTTAAATAATACTAACTGCTTTTTTGTTTTTGTAAATCCAACATTGCATATAAATTTATTTAATGCCCATTTCATTCATATTTCATAGCGCGGTGAAACTGCTCGTTTATGATGTAAAAATGACATAATCCATGACGTCATCATGGTATTGAATATTTGCAGATTTAGTAGATTTATTATTAGAAGTTCAATACGCTAGAAGTAAGTTGAAAATAAGATTGTTAGAACCCAGCAAGGTGACTAAGTTTTAAGCTCTCTCTTTAAATTTACTATTGGATTTTTTTTTTTTTTTTCAATATTTAGAGAAAATACATTTAGCTAGCAATTTGAAATTCGAACTGGATATAAAAACAGAAAGTAAAACATTATGAAATCTCGTAGATCTATACATGCTTGTGTACATTAGTTTGACTGCAAAAGTAGTTCCGGCACCGCTTAATTTTTTTTGCATGGAGCTATGAAAAAATTTTTTCAGCCAATCAGAACTCGCCAATATTCATGAAAATAACAAATATTGAATTATTCAGTAATGTATAAGCCAATTCTATTGTCTTTATTCTTTATTTCCAGACTGTTCCATAAGTCCATTATGTCAAAAAGTATGAGTATTCAAACGTCTAGTAAGTACTTTCAGGAATCAAATCTCTGTCCTATAGGTCCAAAAACAAGCATTCCTTAATACACATGTAGTAGTTTGAAAGAATTAAAAGCTGATAAAAATATCTTTTCATTAGAATTGTTTTTCGACCAAGCAAAATCCATTTATGTATATTTAAATCCATCTATGAATTTTCTGTTGATTAATGTAATTCACCATTCAGATAGGTATATCACCTGTAAATTATATGGAGCAATCACTGCAATATCCTCCTGTTTAACGCCACTTACAATTAGTCTTCTCACATGGATAGAAACAACATCAGCTTCACCTGTAACACAGTGAAAAACCACTATTTTACCTTCCGGCTTTTTACCCTTATCCTGACCAATTAAAACTATTGACAATTACACAAGAAGAATACCGGTATGTTTAATTTTAATGCAGAATGGATTTTACATGGAAGAAACTCCTAACAGATCAGCAGAGAGTGTCAAGCACGATCAGACTGCACAAATGTGCAGGCAGATCTTGCTGTACAGTCTCTGCAAAATACATCATTGGTCGCTAACTACAGATTAAATGTGGCTAAAATTGTGAAAGTTATCTTTGATAGGTTAGAAAACGTTGGAAAAGGTTAAAATGCTGGTTTCCAGCAATCTCTCCTTTTCCCTCAGCATGTTCAAAAGCCTTTTTTCTCAAGGCTGTTAAAAGTTGGGATTGCACGGTAAAAGAATAGCCAGTATAACCCCTACCTTTGTATGGGGTGGGGTGGGGTTAACAAAAGCAACTCTTACTGATTGAAAATGTCAGTTTCACTTATATAGTGGTCTACAGATATATAACATGCTCACCTTCATTTCCCTTAGATATTTCCTCAGCTAAGTCCAGCTCATGCATGTCACAACCAGCTGTATCAATAAACAATAATGGTGTTGTAGTGGTGTCCTTAACATGTATCTCTGGCAGGTCACTAAAATCCACAGTATAAATCCATCAAAATATTAACTCTTTACCAGACATACACATGTAGGATCTGGCTTACATGTAAGTTGGCATTTGGGATTTGTATCTAAAAAGCCAATGAAAGTCAGATCCTTTTAATCACATAACAGTATCCAATGAATTATTGGTCAGAATTAGAAAGACCATTCACATACAAATGAGAATTTTCATGAAGAAAACCTGGCTCTTTCCTCTTAGTATTTAATCCTTTACCATACAATCATAAAATTTAAAAACCTAGAAAAGCTAAAGGGCTATTGGCCCTACGGCACTCACCTGAGTAAAGTCATCTAGGGTTGATAAAGCTGAAGAGATCCTGATTTTGATGATATAAACACATGAGTGTAAGAGACCTATTTTATGACCAGACATGAACCAATTTCAAACTTGTCCATGATAACAACAAGACAAACATTCTGACCATGTTTCAAGAGTATCAGGCCAACAATTGTGGCCTCTAGACTGCACAAAAGGTTTTTCAAAGATTTGGCCCAGTGACCTACTTTTTGACCCGACATGACCCAATTTCAAATTTATGCAAGATATCATCAAAGACGAACACTCTGATCTAGTTTCATGGGCATTAGGCTGAAAATGTGGCCTCTAGAGTGCAAACCAGGCTTTTCTAAGATTTGGCCAAGTGACCTACTTTTGACTTGACATGACCCAATTTCAAACTTGTCTAAGATATCATCAAGATAATATTTTGACCTACTTTCATGAGTATCTGACTGAAAATGTGGCCTCAAAAGAGCACACAAGGTTTTTTAAAGATTAGGCGCAGTGACCTACTTTTTGATCTGACATGTCCCAACTTCAAACTTATCTTACACTATGTGACCTTACTTTAAACTTGTCTGAAATATCAACAAGGCAAACATTCTGACCAAGGTTCAAGAGTATTTAACTGAAAATATGGCCTCTAGACTGCACAAAAGGCTTTTCTTAAACTTGGCCCAGTAACCTACTTTTTTACCCGGCATGACCAAATTTCAAACTATCTGACATAATATCAAGACAAACATTTTAAAATAAGTTTAAGACAATCAGGCTGAAAATGTGGCCTCTAGACTGTACACAGGTTTTTTTTTTTAAAGATTTAGCTCAGATATCATCAAGACAAACACTCTGACCTACTTTCATGAGCATTAGGCTGAAAATGTGACCTCTAGAGTGCAAACAATGTTTTTCTAAGATTTGGCCCAGTGATTAAATTTTTGACCTGACATGATCCAATTTCAAACTCGTCTGGGATATCATATTACAAACATTCTGACCAAGTTTCAAGACTAGCAGGCTCAAAATTTGGCCTCTAGACGGCACAAAAGGTTTTTCTAAGATCTGGCTCAGTGACCTACTTTTTGATCTGACACAACCCAATTTTGAACTTGTTCCAGATATCATTAGGACAAATATTTTGATTAAGTTTCAAGAGTATCAGGCTGAAAATGTGGCCTCTCGAGTGCACAAAAGGTTTTTGTAAGATTTGGCCAAGTTACCAACTTTTTGACCCGATGTAACCCAATTTCAAAATTGTCTGAGTTTTATCAAGAAGAACATTTTGACCAAGTTTCATAAGTATCTGATTCAAAATGTCGCATCTAGAGTCCACACAAGGTAAATGTTGACAACTGCATGACGGATCATGGATGCCTGACACAGCATGATCACTAAAGCTCACCTTGAGCACTTTGTGCTCAGGTGAGTTAAAAAGGCTTTTGAAAACATTGTGGGAAAAGATGAAAATACTCGTAACCAGCATTTTCTCCTTTTCCCAAAATGTATCTATCTTTTCAAAGACAATTTCTATAGTGTTTTCTGCCCTGTCACCTCTGCAGGTGCTTTAAATTTGGAAGAGTCTCATATATGTCATTTGTTAAAGAGTTCATAAAATCATGTCTTGGAGGCCAATAAATGTCAGATTCTTTTTATCACATTGCTGTATCTCAAGAAATACATGTTTGATCTGTTTGGAATATCTACACTTCTATGAATATGACTGACTCACTGCTTTTAGAGTACATTCTGGATCAAAATAGTTCCAAGGACCCTTACATATAACTATTTGGCTTAGATTCTAAAATTAGGACAAACCTTGATTTTACCTAGATCATCATTTTAGATAGCTTTGTGTCAATGTGTTTTGAAAATATCTACCAGAAATCCAATGCTTTAATAAATGACATCACATAAGGCTCCTATGACATCATAAATTAATTCTATTATCACATAACCTCCCATGTTTTCAGTGTAATATACCCATCAAGACTTTTCTTGCCTTACTTAAGATTGATATCACAATTGAGCAGTGTTTAATTTACCTGCGCGTCCTGCGTCAGTGACACAAAGAAATTGCAAGTGACACTAAACTTTCCAATATGTGCATTTTTGTGACACACTGATTTCGGTTTCAATGCGTTTTGCAAAATTTCGTTTGATCCCGATCGATTAAAGTTTAAAATACAAATAAGGGTTGTTTTGACGAATTATGTTTCACTGCTTGCAAAAGATCGCCACAAAAAAAATTATTGCTACTTTTGGACATCCCGCCTCTAAAAATACCTTCAGTTACATGAATGGCAACCTTTTATCCAAGTTACTGCGATTTTCATTGCATAGCAACCGCATCTGTTGCGGTCTAATATTGCTATCCCAGCGAAGAGAATAAAAAAACATGCTTGCTCTTTTCAAGAATCCTGGCTGAAAGAGCCTGAATTTAAGCCATGGCTGGTGTAAGAAACGACATAGGAAAGCAACACTGTTATGAAATGTTCGTTTTGCCAAGGTATCAGAGCGAAAAACGTGTTTATTGATGGATGAACAGACTTTTAAAAAGGCATGGCAGTGCAATGTTGAAATAAGAAAATCCCAAAGGATCGTTTCTGAAATCCTTGAAACCGGCAGAAGAATGGGACTCAATTAGAGCCTGATGGACTCAGTTTTCTGAAAACTAAATAAAAAAAATGCCAACACTGCTATTATAAAGTAATGTTCTAGATACCCAGCGTCTTTTTCTCAATAGGCTTGAAATACGTATAGGGATTTTTTTTTACGAAATGGAAAAAGTTTTATGGAATGGAAATGTTTGGGGAATAAAAATGATTCAAGAAGTAATTATTTGCAGTGAAAACTAGAATAATAGTTGCTCAACCACTTTGACAAATATCTGTAATTAAGAAAGAAATAGTAGATCTATGCTTTTGAGCAGATATACATCCCTGGACGATAGATGGACATTGGGATATTACTTTCTTTTCTGGGCAAAATGGAGATCATCCATTAATTTCATATGCTACCTTATGATTTGCATTTTAAATACATGTATCTTTATGGTCCAATTTCCCCCTGAATTCATAAGAAAAGAACAGTTATTATGAGCCATCTTTACAATTTAAAAAAAAAATATTGAAATAAGGTTTAAAAGGTGGGACTCACAAAGTTTGCTTCAGACTCATAGTTTTCAATCCTGGTGAGTCCACTCACTTATAGTGAATTGTAAAAAAATCACTGATTGAGTGATGTCATTTTTGACAGAAGTGAATGGGATTTATTTATATTGTGGCATGTGCATCTATAGATGGTTCTGCATCTTCTGATCAACAATTTTTGAAATATTGTTATGTGACAAAAAAAGAATCTGAAATGAGTTGGCGTTTGAGATATATAGGATCTGGCATCAGTTGGTGTTTGAGATAAAATTTTATTAAACGAGTCTAGAAAAATGTTATTAAGCGAGCCTTTTGGCGACCATAATAACATTTTTGTAGACAAGTTTAATGAAATTTTACCTCAAAAGCCTACAACTGTCACATTCTTTTTATCACATAACTGTACTGCAAGAATTATGATTCATGACGTGTTAAGACATATGCCTACATGTGCATGTTTAATGAAATTTACATAAAGCCTTTTTGTTTGACAGATTTGTACATCACAGGCAAAAAGAAACAAGCATATAACAGTTTATTTTTACATCTAAAGATACTAAAATTTGCAGTTTTGTCAAGATCATTAGTTTTGATAGTCAATTTCACACAAGAATCTTGGTTAGCAATGTTTTAGAAATGAGGCGTATAATTACAGCATGTTGACCAAATACAGCACTATTTTCTTATCACACATGTGTGAAATACAAGAAGATTTGTAATGGCTGTCTTACAATGAAAACAAAGGGTGTTATTTGATGAAAAATTTCATTTAACTTGTTAAGAAAAAAAGTTATTAAGCTCGCCAAAGGTTCCCTTAATATCATTTTCCCTAGATTTGTTTAATAAAATTTTATCTCAAACGCCAACTCATATCAGACATCATTGGCAACTTACCTGAGAAGATGGGATTTTACAGAACTGTGAGCGACAAGTCTGGATTCATAGAGTTGTTCTGAGGACCAATTCATTATCTTTTCATTCATCCTGTACTGTATTGTCAACATTTTCATGACCTTATCCTCATAAAGTTCAAGGACACGCTCCATCAAGGTCACTTCTAGACCTTCTTTGGCTGCCCTGTGAAATAATGAATATGCAGTTTACCTAACAAGCTCACATTTATGCCATAACGGCAAATATTGCTCTTTATATCAACAAACTTTTTTTCAAAGCTGAAAGCTGTCAGGTTAATATAAATTGTCATACTTGTACTGTGATGGACTCAAGAGAAAACATTCATGAAAGCTGTAGTAGTGTACATGCCAAGAAAATAGCCAAAATGAAACTGAAATGTCATGTTACAATAATACTTGTACAAGTTCTTGTGCAAAACAAAGTAAACTTATTTTTTTCATATATGTTTTCCTGTAGAATAGAAAGCATAATGTTCATATTATTTACAAATAAAAACCAAAAAATTATAAATCAACCTCTTTTCTTCTACAAAATGAAAATTAAGTAAAAATTACAGACAAAAATCATACTCTTTAGATAGAATGGTTGGGGGAAGTTGAAGATGGTCCCCAGCTAGGATACATTTTTTACTTCTAAGAAGTGGAATCCAACATGCTGCTTCCATAGCTTGTGATACTTCATCAATGATAACTGTGTCAAAATGGTTCTCTTCTAAAAGTTTCATAGGTCCATCATCTGTGGCACTCGTAAGGGTAACAAGTACAACTTCAGCACGCTTCAAGATTTCTCGAGTAGCAGCATCTGTTCTCTGACGTAACTCTTTCCGTAAAAATTTCATATCTTCCCTGTACTTCTGTCTTTCTCCCTTTTCATTGGTCTTTTTCAACTTACTCTGAAGAAACAAGAGATAACTTGTCCTAAATACTACTTTTGCTATTACAGAAATTGCAATGGAAACTTACACATTTATCTGGAATGGGTATGCCTTTTGAAATAGTACAGAAGCAGCTCCGATACCTCATTGCAATGCTTTTGTTGAAAATAAAAGAAAAATGTGGATCAAATTTTGTCACAGAAAAGGCTCGATGCCATGGTGATGCTTTACTTGCTTCGTTATTGGACTTGAACTCCTTTATAAAGTGTATTAAATCAACTTATTTCAACAATTGAAAATACAAGCTACTGACACTCTAAAGGATATTTCTATAATAGACTTGATTAAACAAGCCAATGGTATAGCTCAAAGATCAGACCAAACACACTGTGCAGTGTGATCTTGATCTATACCATCTGCAAAAGCCCTCTCTTTTCAACTATAGTACTTAAAGGGTTAAGTTAACTGACTTCCAGTTTATATCAAAAGTGCAGCCAAACATCAAACAATATTTACCAATGCCTTGTCAAGGTCCTTTCTGACATCTTCCACCAATTTCGTTTCATCACTTGAAGACAGAATTGCATCTAATGAGTACTTCTGTATATGTGGAAGTAATCGTGCTGGGTGTCCCAATCTAACAATCTTATGTTTACTACTTGCTAACCTCTCTACCAAGTTATCAACTGCTATGTTGGACGGAGCACATGCTAATACCTGGAAACAGAACAAGAGTCTATCTGTCTGATAGGCTAATGATTGATGGTTTGTTGGGATGGTTACAAGGACTCATTAGATCATGTGATACAAAGATGTGCCAAAAATGCTAATAACAACAAATTTAATCCTTTACCAAACAATACTGGATTTCCAATACCCTACAGAAGAAGACTTTTGAAAATTTGTGGCAAAAGGAGAAAATGCTGGTGAGCAGCATTTTCTCCTTTTTCCACAATGTTTTCAAACTTTCCAAAAACAAATTTCACTCTTTCAGACAAATTCATTTATTGTCTGCAAATGCTTTCAATCTGAACCGGTCTAAGGCTTTGTTGTTTGGTAAAGAGTAAAGCCTTTACCGGCTCCTTCCTTAATCTTGCAGTAGATGACTTTTAAGAACATTGTGTGTGGTGGACAAGAATATATGCCATGTACATACACTGTGGAGTTTATAAAGCCATAAAGAGACCAACATAGTTACACATAGATTCTCCAACCAGATCTTAGCAATGAGCAACATTGACTAGGTCTACAGATTTGAGTGTCCCCAATACACAAAGCTGGGATTTCAATCCTCTACCACACATTTCCCAGATGTAACAACCCTGAGAAAGGAAGCTTTAGAAAACATTACCAGCATTTTGTCCTTTTCCCACAATGTTTTCTACTGGTCACAAGCATTTTCTCCTTTTCCCACAGTGTTTTGTGACCTTTCCAACATATCTTCATCATTTGAGACATATTTTATCAGTCCTGCAAATCCTTACAATTTTGACCAGTCTAAAATCTTGTTTAGTGTTAAAGATTTAAATAGCCATAAAAATCAATTAATCATGATGCCTGTGAGACATTAATAAGAGTACATTGCCCTTCAAAAGACTGTCCAGCTAAAATCTCACGAACTCATAACTCTTCTGAAAGCATGTATCTACGTTGACGGATTGCACTCAAAGATTCATGATAAAAACGGTATACAGTCATGGTAGAAGGCATGGAGAAAGGTATGGCTCATGCTATATATCATTTTACTACATGTGTAGCCCTTGACTCTTTACCAAACCACAAAATTTTAGACTAGTCCAAAATTAAAGTATTTGCAGATGACAGATAAAATACTGATCGGATGTTAAGATTTGTCCGTGACAGGAAAGAAAACATTGTGGGAAATACATAAAATTCTGGTTACCACCATTTTTTTCTTTTCCCACAATGTTATCAATAGGCATCTTTAGAAGGGTCATTAAAACTCGGGATTGTGTGGTAGAGGGTTAAATACACCTAAATTCACATTGTATGCCAGGCTGTTTTAAACATAATATACTGTGAATTTGTTTCAAGGAGTGATGACTTAAATCATACAAACACAATGTAAATGAGATATGCTATATGAAAAGGGGGCTTAATGCATCTGGTAAAGTAAAGGCCCATGTCAACCTGCTTGGTGTGCAGTCGAAACTTTTTGCTATTGGTCAATTATTTGGTTGTCGAAAGACCATTTTACCTCAGGATTCAGCAACTTGTTGGACAAAATGAATTTTATGAATCCATGATGATATGATGACTTGCTTGAGATAATGCATCACAAGAGATGCATTAACCCCCTATTCACAGAGCACTGCTCAAATACTATGAGTGCACAAAGCACTATTCAACAGTTACCTTTTGTTTGTTCTTTACAAGTTGTAAGATGATTTCTATGACTGTTGTAGTTTTACCAGTCCCAGGTGGACCATGTACAATGGCCACTTCTTTCTGACTAACAGCAAATCTAACAGCATCTTTCTGTGAATCATTCAGATTGCTATTGATGAAGCTGATTTCTGGAAAATAGACATGTATGAAGAGTCTATCAGCATCCATACCAAACCAAAAATACATAACTTTTCTCTTTTCAAAATGAAAAAATTTTAGACTTGCAGATGCCAAAATAAATGAAATGTGACTCAAAAATTGAACTTCTTTGGTGTGAGGGTAGAAAATATAGTGGGAAAAGGAGAAAATACTGCTTACCAGCATTTTCTTCTTTTTCCACAATGTTTTCAAAATTCTTGTTTAGGAGTCTTAAAACTCAGGATTGTGTGGTAAAGTGAACAAATGAAATTGTTAGTACTATTCATTTGAATTGGTTAGTTTCTAGCCTTTTACCAATTAATCAGTGGCTAAACAACCCTGAGAAAGAAGCCTTTTGAAAATATTTTTGAAAAAAGAGAAAGTGCTAGTAACCAGAATTTCGTCACTTTTCTTCAAAAATCTCGTATCTACATTTTGACAACTTTTCGGGAGAGAGTAAAAACTAAATATCTTGCAACTGGAAAATCCGTCCTACCTAAGTCATGCATCATTTTACTCTATAAAAGTGTGGTTTCTATCAGAAAATGCAACAGGCAATAGATTTTTAATGACAGAGCTGAAAATGCACATACGTGGATTTTGAAATTATTTTATTACCGAAAAGTTAACATACAAGATATACAAGAAAGTTTAATACGTAATTTTGATTAAAAAAACTCTTACAAGGTTTTCACGGCAAGGTTTAAACAATCAAAAGCAAAGCTGATGGTCTGATTGCTAGTTCTAGTTCTTTTTGTATTGCATTTGCAAAACTCCGTGTCATTTACATTTCGTTATCTGCCGCAATAATGAATTTACTAGTGGTGAAATTAAAGAGAAGTCCGTATTTAAGTCAGTTTCTTACTGATATAGTATAATGTTCGTTAACCCCCGGGCTACTACATGCAACCGATTGCACTTTTTTTAGGCAGTGTAGATTTAGATCAGTCTGCATAGAAAGTTAACAGATTTTTACCCCCAAAAGGAAATTTAAGATTGCAATAGTTGTGCAATTGACTGTTTATTATAGCCTGTGAATTACCAAGTAAGCTAATTTATGTAGCAGTAAAAGTGTAGATTAAACAACAAACTATGAAAACGACTCCTAGATCTGTATCTACCAACCGTCCTTCATTCTAAAATTAATTCTAGATTAAGAAAGTAACCCAACTTCTGATTTGATAAACCGAATGGTTTAGTGTATCAGAAGCTGAGTTACTTTCAAATTTAGCAAATTCTTGAGAATTATAATAAGAATGGTCTTAAGAAGTACTCTTTCTCTTACTCATAGCCAAATGGGAAACACTTAGAAACACTGTTAAAAATCGATTCTACTAAAATTGTGTGATTTGGTATAAGGAAGTAAGAGGCAATTAACCTCAAATCAAATTTTAATTGAACTCTTTCAACCCTTTTCCATTTACGTGACTGAAAGAGATTTTAATTAAAATATGGTTTCAGTTTTTAAGATTTTAAACTGAAATTGAATTTCAAGTTCAATAATCCATCAGACTTTCAGACAGTATTGATCTATGATCACACTTTGTGTTCTGTATTGTCTGATCTTAACTGACTGAACCAGGTAGAAATCAGTTAAATCTTTAGTAACCTTTTCAAGAAGAACTATAAAAAGTATAACTGTGTATGATAACAAAAACTAAAAAAAAAGGGCAAGTAGCAAGTAATTCTTTCTTCGATTGAAAAGAAAGCCAAGATAGTATGTTTTAGTGCTCGATAATTTGATTGGCAACCCAAGTCATACAAGCCAAAAAAGAATTTCATAATACCAGATTTAAAAAAAAAAAATACCCAAACTCAATATCACAGCAAATAACTCATAAAGGTGTTCAAAACAGCACAAATGCAACATTCAAAAAGATCGTAACAAAATGAAGAAATCCTTAAGAGCTAAAAAACTGGTACAGAGTTTCACGCCTCTTAATATTGTGGGTAAATGTTTTATTGTTCCTTTGATCAATATTACAGTTCTTAAAATTGTATCATATTCACTTTCTGGAATGGATCTGGCTCAGTATTCATCAAAACAAGAATCCTAATAACATTCTTTGTCTGAGTCTCGATATTTTTAAATTCAAAATTAACATGCTTTCTGATTGGTTAAACGGTATGGTTTAGCCAATCAGAAATTTCGATACTTTCGAAATCTAGACTTAGGATGCAATTTAGAATGGTTGGTTAATACGAATTCTGGTCCTTTTGCTCAGAATCAGATTATTTTTCATGCATAATTGTATCATAAGAATGGGGGAAACCTTTTGGGATGACAGCCTTGAACAACTGTTGCAAAAGCTCATATGTAGATTTCTTGATTAAAAGGGCTTAACGAGGAGTAAATAAACATCATCTTCTATTGATGGAGTCCTCCAATTCCTTCATTTTGGAATTTCGATGTTCCCATTGTCGAAGGATAGTTTGTACTGAGGAATACCATTTGAATATGTATCTGGACCATGGATATCTGTCATGACTAGATCGCCCACCTTATTACCCAGCCGAATTGGTCATACAGTTGCTTTAGACAAGCATTTTTGAACATTTTTTCACAATTTTACGGGGAATAAATAGTTCTCTCTCTGACTGCCTGTTCAGCTGTGCTGTGCACAGGCCCAGCCAGGTAGCTCAGTGGTTAGAGAATCTGACTCGTGACCTGGTGGTTGCGAGTGCAACAATTTTTCTCCTCTCACCTCTGATGTATTTAAGGAAAATACTTTGTGGCTTCCATAAGAAGGTTGTGTCAGCACTGGTGTGAGAAAGCCCGGAAACAAATGGGGACCGTAGTGATATAGCATAAAAGCTATTAAAACAGTGTTAAACTCTAATACAGAAAAACAAAGCTATGCATAGAGTCCACTTCCATTTGCATGGGTCTTTTTTCTAGATAAATCCTAGTTATAATCAACTTTACTGGGCTTCTCGTCTAACCAACATACTTTTTAATGTGGCATTTCTTTTTTGGTAGCAACAACCATCACTGTAAAAGATAATCTTTGCATTGTCTTTAACAAAGTCTTCGATGTCAATTCAAGATTTCTGGTTTGACAGTAAGTGCCATTAGGTTCATGGTTCAAATTGATAATTTGCAATGGTTTTTCTTTCCTTTTCTCCTCCATCTACGACATTTCATTACAGCAACGACAACAGTAGTACTGCCCTTCGGTTTCCTCTGGTAAATAATAAACACACTTTAAATGGAACCTGAGACCACAACTGTAACAAAATAACCAAACAGATCTATCATCATTTGTTTCTTCTGAGAAAACCTTGTCTTCCAGAAGAAATTGGTGTCCTAGGCTCCAGCTTTCCAGTGACTCTTTATACACATATCACAGATTCAATCATCATCTGGTACAGGTCCAGAAGAGTGAGACATTTTCCTGGCCAAAAAGGAATCAATTATAGCAATTGATACAAGAATAGCACATACAACTGTGGTCACAATCAGACCCCACTGATACTGATCAATGCAGAGAAAGGATCCTTGTTTACCTATTAAAAAAAAATCAAGCTCCAATCCGAAACTAAAGTTGCTCTTATTTTACTCAGCACTGATTGTGAAATCACTATAAACTGTGACTTTTGCCACTTCTAGATAATTACTGTATATAACATTTAACCTACACTGAACACCAAGAAGCTAGATTCTATATACGAAAACCACGTATATTATACATTCAGGATAAAACATGCCTTTGAGAAATTAACATATAGCAAAACCCTGTATCAAATCATCATCCATATTTTGTCTCTCTGGGTAAAAGATGTACTTCGATGTTAAAAAAACATAAGAAGACATCACTGATGCAGTAAAATTGAAATGATAATCGATAAATAAGCAGAAAAAGACAAGGTTGAAGCTGTTGATCTGTTTCTCAAAATCAAGATCTAAAATCATTTCATATTTTACACTGAAAAAATAAGTGTATGTTCAATGGCAGATATTAAACAGTTTCTGCAAAGACTAAATACAAGTTTGTCACTCTGCATCACTAAAAATAACAATTTGTTACTGCATTTTATGGCATGTAAAATACTTGACCGGCACTATTTATCGTATACGAGGTTTGCGAAGGTAAATAATTTCTCTAATGAAATTTTTGGGATTTTTTTACGTGCTCCTACCAAAAAATCCTATTGGTCTTCGTCTCTGGTATTTTCGCAGATGGTAAAACAGAAAATAGGCTTCAAATGCTCAAATAAAAATTTTCGCGCCAAAATTCACATACGGGATTTTCGAAGAAAAGCGACAATTTTCTCCTTTTCCCACAATGTTTTCTACCCTTTCAAACACAGAAATCATCATTTAATCTGTCATCTGCAAATGTATTCAATTTGGACAAGACTAGAATTTTGCACTTTTGTAAAGGTTTAATGTTTAATCAAGGACTATTTTTTTTTACAATAAAAGTAGTGCACTGAAGCACTTAATGAACCTTTTGGAATACAATCCCTAGCTTTCACAACCCTGAAGAAAGCTAATGAAAAATTGTGTGAAAAAGAAAAATTGCTGGTAACCAGCATCATCTCCTGTCTCCACAATGTTTTCCACCCTCTTAAAGACAAAACTCACCATTTGAATCACACTTAATTTACTTTTTGTCATTTGGAAAAAGAGACAATAAATCTTGCTGCCACAAATTTAAGCCTCCAAAATTGGTCAAGATACTTTCCAGACACACATCAATTTTACTAAAGGAGCGGTAGTCTTGAGGTTAAATTAACTCCAGCTTAATCAATATTGAATACTAGTAGTACTCTTTCTTTCACAAGCTTCTCTTTGGATTTCTTAACCCTTAACCAGACGATAGAAATGTCGAATTGTCAGAATTAAAAGCATTTGCAGACAACAATTCAAACATGACTAATATGATGGACTTCGTCCTAGATTGGGTAGGAAATATTGTGGAGAAAATGCTGATTACCAGCATTTTTTCCTTTTCCCACTATGCTGTCAAAAGACTTTTACCTCAGGGTCCTTAAAAGTCGGGATTGTGTAGTAAAGGGTTAATACATGATAAATCCTATAGCTGTAGCAGCAGTAAAATTTGTCAATATTCATTAAAAATAATCTGATAATGTGGATCAAACATCAAACTACATATCTGTGCATTCTGATCTTAATAAACAGTGATCAATACAAAAGTACTGAGGTATCCCCTTGAACGCTAAAAATTAAAATGTCCAAATTGCTAACTTAACTCCTACTCAAATGACAAAATAGTATAAAATTTGCTTGATTTGAATACTTTTCAGATGACAAATATGACTCAAACAATTGATTTTGTCATGGAAAGGGGAAAAAAACATTGTGAAAAAAGGAGAAAATGCAGGCTAGCAGCATTTTCTCCTTTTTCCACAATGTTTTCAAAAACCTTCTTGGACAGGGTTGTTAAAAGTAGTGGTTGTCACTTGTGTGGTAGAAGGGCTAATAGAAATATTTACCTTGTATTTGGTTTGGAGGAGATAATTCCTGCTCACCAAACAGCACATCAATAAGACATGCATTATCTCCCTGTGTGGTTCTCTCAAGAGTGTTTAAGGTTCTGACAAAATTGGGAAAAAAATGGTACTTTAACCTTTTACCAGACAAAAAAAATTCAGGCATGTCAAAATTTAAATCAATAATGGACGACTGATCAGACATTGCTTAAATGATGGAATTTGTCTATGAAAAGGTAGAAAACATTGTGAGAAATGGAGAAAATGTGGTTTACTTGCTTTTTCTCCTTTCCTCACAATGTTTTCAAAAGCCTTTTTCTTCAGGCTTGTTAGAACTCAGGATTGTTTAGTAAAGAGTTAAGCAGATTAAAGGTGGCTGATCTTCAGCTATACTAAGATCTAAAACCCACTTATTTTAAAATGCACATAATAATAATATGATCTACTGGTACATAGATTCAATTCTGGTGTCCATGGTTGTGACGTAGTTTCTGCCTCATAACCATAAGGTCCCGAGTTCAATACCTGGGAGCGGGTGTCAACTTTAAGATTGTTCATTGGCCTACACATTCGGCATGAGTACTGGTGCAGTTTCTTGGAAGCAGAATCGAAAGAGTTTAGTATAAGTTCTTTCTCAACTGATGTAAAATAAATATGTTTGAACTAAACTGAACTCAGATTCAAGTCTGGTCAAGTTTTCTTGTCTTTGTCGACTTTTTACCTAGTGCTTTCTTCAACAGTTTACATCTACATTTTGTGTTTATGCAAGAAGTATAAATAATCTATCAATACCTCTCATTATACTATAGAGTTTTAAGTGAAAAACATCTTTACCATGCTAAATGAACAGCACTTTGGTAAAAAAAAGAAAAAAAATATGTTATATGCCTCAAATGGACCTATTTGGATTTTTGTAGATCCACCAAACTTCAAAAATGATGCATAACTGAATTAAGTAAGTCAACAGCTGCCAGATCATAAGTAAAGAAGAATGACAAAAGTAAGAAAAAAAATCAGTGGTAATTCCTTAATGGCCAACATAGCTTCTCAAGCTATTTGTAGATATCCACCAGAGTTTTGCAACGACTTGTTCAAATGTCACATGATAAATAACACATGCCAAATACAGGGATTAATAATCAAACCAGGTTGATGATGTCATTATCTAATGTAATAACAATACCGTATTTTCCGGACAATAGGCCGCGGCCTATCTGTAAAAAAAAAGTGGAAATTTTTTATGGGTGTGGCCTGTAAGACGAAGTGGCTTATATGTGAATTTTATTTTTCTAAATGACCTGTTAGTGCAGCCTGTAAATCTGAAAATAAAGGAAAACCAGTTTACGGTTCTCCATGTGGGTGCCACTTTGGTTCACGCCCACAAAGTATTTCTCGAACATGTATACCTTTGTTTTGTTGGTAGATAAATTAATCCGCTTGCAAACTTGTGAAAGTGTTAAAATTCGTGACAAACCTAGATGTTCACACCTTTTGTTTGGTGATATCTATTAGTACTAATCAGTGGTTAACTGCGAATGTAATTATAGGCATTGTTTGGTGTGTACCGTCAATCAAAGTAACAATTTGACAATTTCGAAATTCCTTGAATTATTCAACAGTGGATAAACCAACGATTACGGTCTCTAGTGTTCTGAGTGATTTGATCTACAGAAGGGGAAATTACTGCAATGGAATGAAAAAATGCAAAAACAACGGATAAATTTGTTTCGTGTCTTGAACATGTATAATACACATACAGATACAAATAGGCCCTACATGTACATGTATCTAAAGAGGGATGACATTGTACAGTAACAAAGCGTATTGGCCACGGCTTATATGCCGGTGAGGCCTATACAATACTTTTCATTTCTCAAATGGTTAAAATGGAAGGGTGCGGCCTATACAGTGCAGAAGCCTATTGTCCGGAAAATACGGTACAGAGTTACCAATTACTAAGGGACCATCCCTTTATTTAAAAGCCCAAAATAGCATCTTTTTACTGAATATAACCGCACAGCTTATATGACTGTGATAAACAAAAATATATATATTTAGTTGTATTTATTGGTGTTTAACATGAAATTCTTATTCATGGAATAAAAACTAAAAAGCCACTTCAACTCCTTTCAGTATCACTTCTAATAAAAAAGAAAATAAAGAACTCACCTTTTAAGTCTCTTGTATGTCACATCATTGGCCAATTTTGTGACTTTATAGAGATCACTCATTCCATCATCTAATGAAAACAGGTCATGTGATTCATCAAAAGCAATACTAATTGCTGATTGGTTTACATGTGTAACAATGCCAGATCCTACACGTTCAGTATCGCCAAAACTACTGGATGGACTCAAACCAACAATGTCACCTGCAAAAAGGAGGAGTCATGCTGGGGGAAAACTTTGAGGATGGACCTCTTTTATGTGGTAAAGTCACACGTGAATAATTTTGATAAAAAAAAAAAAACACTTTTCATCTTAAATGCTTTTCAAGGAAAGCTAGATTAAGCCTAAGGAATACATATAAGTACATGTCACTTAAGTCTTTACCTAACAATCCCAGATTTCACAACCCCAAGAAAGTGGGCTTTTGAAAACATTCTGGAATAAGGAGAAAATAATGGTCACCAGCAAACGACAAATTGAAGGTGGTCCAAATGACAAAATTTGTCCTTCATTGCATAGAAAACATTGTAGGAAAAGGAGAAAATGCTGGTTACCAGCATCTTCTCCACTTCCCACTATGATTTCAAAATCCTCATTTGCCAGGGTCATTAAAAGTCATCATTATTTGATAAAGTGTTAATTTATTCAATAGAAAAAAAATGGAATATATACAACAAAAGTGGTGGAGAAATTAGCAGATTTTTTTCTTCTTTTTTTTTGTATGAATGTAGCTTGATAAAGAAGCAGCATACAAGATAAAATCTGTAACAAGTGGCAAAGGATTTATGGTAGTTTTGGAAACAGACAAGTTTTGGCATATTGGACTTATATAGTATTTTGAGTGGAAGTTTCAGTGACAAGGTTGACATGTAGTCATGATATGTTATTTGTACAGTGATGTTTTTTACATCAATAACCTGGCCTTGACTTGTTCATCATTTAACTCTTTAATTTCTTAACTAGTACTTAACCCTTTACCACACAATCCTGACTTTTAACGACCCTGAGAAAGAAGCCTTTTGAAAACATTGTGGGAAAAGGAGAAAATGCTGGTAACCAGCATTTTCTCCTTTTCCCACAATGTTTTCTACCCTTCTCAAAACAAATTTCGATTTTTCAATAACACTTATTTTGTCGTCTGCAAATGCTTTCAATTTGAACTTGTCTAAAATTTTGTCGTTTGGTAAAGAGTTAAACAGTATTAGTAAAAATGATTTCTACCTTTAAGGACTCTTTTGTATTCACAAGAGACAAACCAAAGCCAGAGGTGGCCAAGTGGTTACTGGTTAACATGCTGGACTACCAGTCCAAAGGTCTGGGGTTCGATCCCTGATCTGAGAGGATGCTTTTTAGTGACACCCTACAGTGTTTCCCATCCAACAAGAGGTGAACTGGTTAGAAACCAGGGGAATCTATTTGAAGAAGGGAGAGGATATTGTACCCAGATTTCCTTGAATCCAACTCTTTCTCTCTATCTCAATCTGCGTCTGTCAGATACCTACACATATAACAAGCACATGAATGCATATTACAGTATATACCACCTATGTATAAACATTCAAAATAGTTGAAACAAGCTATTGAATAGTTAACTAACCCTGTATAGAAATATCTCAAATGAGAGTGTTCCACCACTTAGAGGAATTTACCTAAGGATATTGAAAGTCACCATGATGTATTACAGTACTTAGATGATTATGTTGATTAGGTCAAAACCTCCCATTCGATTACTATAAAGTACAATGTATCATATTCATCTGTTTCCAAAACACATGTCAGACATAGCAAAGCAATGTAAACTAACCTGGTGTAATACTGTGTGATGGTAAAGACTCTTGGCCAGACTCAAACACAAGGACAGTTCTACCATACAGGCCAGTCTTTCTACTGCACATGTGTAACTTTAGCAGGCAGACTCCACGTCTCTGGAGTTCTTTGGCTGGTAGTTTTTCTGTGAGGGCCCTATGTGTATGACACAATTACAACCTTTAGAGATTTAAACCTTTACCAAATATGCCTATGTTTTATTAACTCTGGGGAGAAAAAAATAAATTTGGGACACAATTGTAGGGCAAGGAAAAAATACAGAATACAAGCATCTCCTAGACTTTCCACAATGTTTTCTCCCCTTTCAAAGACAAATCTGATTGCTTGAACCACATCAATTTGATGTCTAAATCCGATAAAACAAATCAGAATTTGTCATGTTGTAGTGGGTTGTTCAGTTTGGGGCCCAGGAGTTTTAAACTGCCAACGAAGTGAATCCAACCTTTTTTGACATCTGAAAGAGGAATTACTGAAGATCATTTTCAAGCATTAGGTAGAGAATGGTGTAGATCTCAGTTCAGACTGCATGTTTTGCCCTGTTTGAGCAGTCTGATCTCGATCTTGATCTATGCTATCTGCAACAGCTATTGAAGTAAATCAAGGGAGAAAAGTGTGCCAGACGTGGGACTCGAACCCACGACCCCTGGAACACTAGTACCGCAGCTCTACCAACTGAGCTAGCCGGGCACCTGGTCGTGAGTCCACCCAACGTCAACTACAACACTCCTCCCCCTCCTGGGAGTATCCATCCTCATCGCCAGTGAAGTAAATCAAGGGAGAAAAGTGTGCCCGACATGGGACTCGAACCCACGACCGCCGGAACACTATTACCGCAGCTCTACAAACTGAGCTAGAGGGCATCTGGTCGTGAGTTCAATCAATGTCAACTACAACACTGTAGAAGTTGCTATTGGCAGTGAAAGCATTAAAATCCCAAAAAAACAATATTTCTACACTAATAGTGTAAACGTCATTAGATATTGCTGATGATTACCAAAGGTATTTGAATGTACATCCTTAAAAGTGAAGAGCAAGGACGAGTTTAGACCTACTCTTCAGTTCAAAATCCTCTTCAATATTTGTGTCTCTGTTCCTAAAGGCAGGCTGTAAAATATCTGATTGATTACTTTGTAAAACTGACAAGGACGATTACCTGGAATGGTCATAAAAACATATCAAAGCTTAAGTACTGTTAAGATATGAAATTCATCATTATCATGGAATGTTCGAGGAGCTAATAGGTCGCGAAAACTAATGATTTGGTCAAGTATTTCACATACTGACTGTACTAGTAACCGCTTTCATTACCGTGTTTCTTGGATTTCTGCTTCTCTTTCCTTTTCAAGCAGTTTAAGAGAACGTTCAACAAATTTTTGACGTGTTACCACACTCATTTTCGTTGTCTAGTTTCTTTACTCAAGGGAGGCTACTGTGTTAACCATATTTCAATTGTTGTTGTTTCTGTTTGTGAGGTTTCCGGTCATTTCGTACCTACGTCATTTCATACCATTTACAAAACAAAATTTTGGATTCTTCCTAATTAAAAGCATTTGCAGTCGAAAAATTGAATTAGTCTCAAATTATGGAATTTGTCTTATATGGAGTAGAAAACATTGTGGGAAAAGAAGAAAATGCTGGTTACCAGCATTTTTTTTCCTTTTCTTACAATGTTTTCAAAAGGCCCTTTTTCTTAAAACTCGGGATTGTGTGGTAAAGCATTAACTCTTTACCAAACAACAAAATTTTGGGCCCCTCTAAACTGAAAGTATTAATTTTGCAGACACCAAATTAAATGTGACACTAACGATATATTATTTTCTTTTATAAGGTTAAAAACAAGAGGGCCATGATGGCCCTAAAGTCGCTCAGCTGAGTCTTTTGACCAAACATGACCCATTTTCAATCTCTTTTAAGATATCATGACAAACAATCTACTAAGCTTTCATAATTATTGGACTGAAATTTTGGCCTCTAGCATATACACAAGCTTTTCCTAGAATTTCTCTCAGTGACCTACTTTTTAGCCAACCATAGCCGATTTTCCCACTGTAGATATTATCAAAACAAAGATCCTGACCACCTTTCATGCGTATTGGACAGAAAATGTGGACTATAGAGCATACACAGGTTTTTTCTAAGATTTGAACTACTGATCTAGTTTCTGACCCAACATGACCGATTTTCGAAGTCATCTGAGATGTCATCAAGTACAACATTCTGACCAACTTTCAAGAAATTTGGACTGAAACTGTGACCTCTAGAACGTACACAAGGTTTTTTTTAAGATTTGACCCAGTGGCCTACTTTTTTGCCCAACATGACCCATTTTCAAACTTGTCCAAGTTATCATCAAGACAAACATTCTGACCAAATTTCAAGAGTTTTGGACCAAAAATGTGGCCTCTAGAGTGTACACAAGGTTTTTCTAAGATATGACCTCGTGACCTAGTTTTTGACCAGACATGACCCATTTTAGAACTCATCCAAAATATCATAAAGACAAACATTCCGACCAACTTTCAAGAGCATTGGACTGAAAATGTGGCCTCTAGAGTGTGCACAAGGTTTTTCTAAGATTTTACCTACTGACCTAGTTTTTGGCCCAGCATGATCAATCTTCGAACTCGTCCGAGATATCATCAAGACAAACATTCTGACCAACTTTCAAGAGTTTTGGGCTGAAAATGTGGCCTCTAGAGCGTACACAAGGTTTTTCTAAGATATGATCTAGTGATCTAGTATTTTGCTCGACATGACCCATTTTCAAACTTGTCCAAGATATCATCAAGACAAACATTCTGACCAAGTTTCATGAGTATCTGACTGAAAATGTGGCCTCTAGCGCGTACACAAGGTTTTTCTAAGATTTGACCTAGTGACCTAGTTTTTGACCCAACATGACCCATTTTTGAACTCGTTCAAGCTATCATCAAGACAAACATTCTGACCAAGTTTCATGAGTATCTGACTGAAAATGTGGCCTCTAGAACGTACACAAGGTTTTTCTAAGATTTGACCTAGTGACCTAGTTTTTGACCCGACATGACCCATTCTCGAACTCGACCGAGATATAATCAAGACAAACATTCTGACCAACTTTCAAGAGTTTTGGGCTGAAAATGTGGCCTCAAGAGCGTACACAAGGTTTTTCTAAGATTTGATCTAGTGACCTAGTTTTTGACCTGACATGACCCATTCTTGAACTGGACCGAGATATAATCAAGACAAACATTCTGACCAATTTTCAAGAGTTTTGGGCTGAAAATGTGGCCTCAAGAGCGTACACATGGTTTTTCTAAGATATGACCTAGTACCCTAGATTTTTGCCCAACATGACCCATTTTCAAACTCATCTCAGATATCATCAAGACAAACATTCTGACCAACTTTCAAGAGTTTTGGGCTGAAAATATGGCTTCTAGAGCGTACACAAGGTTTTTCTAAGATTTGACCTAGTGACCTAGTTTTTGACCCGACATGACCCATTTTAGAACTCATCCGAAATATCATCAAGACAAACATTCTGACCAAGTTTCATGAGTATCTGACTGAAAATGTGGCCTCTAGAGCGTACACAAGGTTTTTCTAAGATTTGATCTAGTGACCTAGTTTTTGACCCGACATGACCCATTTTTTAATTCATCCGAGACATCATCAAGGCAAACATTCTGACCAAGTTTCATGAGCATCGGACTGAAAATGTGGCCTCTAGAGCCTACACAAGGTTTTTCTAAGATTTAACCTAGTGACCTAGTTTTTGACCCGACATAACCCATTTTCAAACTCGTCCGAGATTTCATCAAGACAAACATTCTGACCAAGTTTCATGAGTATCGGACTGAAAATGTGGCCTCTAGAGCGTACACAAGGTTTTTCTAAGATTTGACCTAGTGACCTAGTTTTTGACCTGACATGACCCATTTTCGAACTCGTCCGAGATATCATCGAGACAAACATTCTGACCAAGTTTCATGAGTATCGGATTGAAAATGTGGCCTCTAGAGCGTACACAAGGTAAAAATTGACGACGGACGACGAACGACGGACAACGCACGAAACGGACGCCGGACACAGCATGATCACAAAAGCTCACCATGAGCACTTCGTGCTCAGGTGAGCTAAAAACATGCTGGAAAAGGAGAAAATGCTGGTCACGAGCGCACTTTTGCACACTGTTTCAAAAGTCATACTCCTTGGCGTCGTTTAAACTCCTGACTAGATGGGAAACCGTTATAGTTTAACAGCTTAGGTCGTATCACGGCGGTCAGTGCCTCCATACATGTGTCTCCTGGCTTTCTCACACCAGTACCAACACAACTTCCTTTCCTAGTCACGGACTACCATTCTCACATGTATCAGAGGTGAGAGGCGAAGAATTGCCGGAAAGAAAGTTTGCCTCAATCAATTATCGAACTCGTAACCACCAGGTCACGAGTTAGATACGCTAACCACTGAGCTACCATGCCTGGCTTTTCAACCTTGCATAGAAACATTTTTTTTAATAATAAGAAGACAGCTGCTTTCCATTACTTCAAAGCTTTCACAGACATTTCCTTAAAGGGTAACTCCAGACCAAAGCTATTTTTGGATATAAAA
The DNA here is from genome assembly GCA_946811185.2 of Hippopus hippopus. Lineage (NCBI taxonomy): Eukaryota > Metazoa > Mollusca > Bivalvia > Cardiida > Cardiidae > Hippopus > Hippopus hippopus. The sequence goes on along the minus strand of OX328100.1, from coordinate 26,995,373 downwards.
ATCCCTGAATGAAAACAATCTTAAAATTGAAAAACATATTTCAATGTCTTTCGTAAAAAGAGAGTTATTAGCGAAAATGTGGTTTGCACACCTGTGCGAGCTTGTGAAATCTTCGATAAACCGGATGTGACGTAGGAAGTGTGACCCACACATTTATTTCTGCTTCTGTGTATACAAGATCCCTGTGTGTACTGTTAATTTGCTCTGATACTGACCTTTTTCTCACAACCTAATCCTCCCTCATGTCGGGAGACGATTTTTTTTGTCACAAAAATCCCTATCGTAAACCGGGTGCCGAGTTTAAGCACTATTTAGTGCCAGGAGATGACTATTTATTTGTCAGTCTGCTGTCTGTCTGTCTGTCCTAAACCGAATGACGTGGCTGAATATCAGATCTACCATTAATCCTCAACAGGTTAAATAAACCTTTATGCCGAATGCAAAAGTTCGAATACTGCTAGTTTTTGGAGATAGATATCTCCGTATTGGACACTGTACATAAGATTAGATTGCACGTTCTGTGCAGTCTGATCTTAATATACATTGTTCGTAAAAGGTCATTGAGTCGCGCTCAGCAGCCTTGGGGCCACACAGAAATTGAAATGGGGAAAGAAATCAATGGTAAATTCACTGTTGATTATCCATCTCTTTCATATTACTTAGAGAGAGAGAGAGTTGGAGGGTAGTTAGAATAGAAATTCGACAAGCAGATTATGGGATTTCTTTGTATTTAAGATCGTATGAATAAGGAAAATACAAAAGTTATGACATTCGACTTACCCATTTAACCTGTGTAAAATTCCAAATTCCATTTACATTTTATAAAAAAAAGGGTTCAATATGGTCGTGAAAACAAGAGTAAATTTGTACATGACATGTTTATGACACGTGCTTGTTAACCCCCAGCTGCAAAAAGATATGTGAGACCACAACGGTGCGATACCAACATCAAAGAGGCGCCGAATTAACCCTCTGCCCCTTTACATTGATGGAACACACAATTCTTTTCTCGAAATAAAAGATTGGCACACTAAACTTTTGTGTAAAGTTTGTAATAAATTTTTAATTTACGCTGAATTTTTTATGGTCAGCATCTGTTATCTCGTACGTGATTACAGCGAGAAATACGGAAAAAGAATGTCAAATAATATTGTCTGTGTTGGGTATTTCCTTTTAAATTTACGCCTAACATGTCTCAGTATTTAAGGAATGGACTGACCCTGTATTTTGCTGACGATGAAAAACGTTTACTACTTGATATGGAGGGCAGGAAGGCAGGAGACAATTCAGACAATCTGTTAACGTTGTTGTTGATGAAAGAAACAAATTTGAAATTGTGAAAATAACACGTAGGAAAATAAATTAAGATCGAGTGAAAAAATGGATTCAATTTAAACGGCAAATTTAGGATGTGTGCTGGATTTAATGTTGTTTGTGAATGTTAAAGAGAGGATACGATTTCTAAGGTAGATCAAGGCTTTTAATTCTTCCCAAGCTGAAGGAGACATGCAAAATGCTGACATTGACAGTGTAGATCAAGATCAGACTGCACAGGACGTGTAGACCCTTCAATGATCGACGGTGTCCTATATTTGGTAGAAACAGCCTTAGAACTGTACTCGAATGATTTCCTTTACACATTGCAACGTTCCTTCTACCACTTAGTAGAAGAGACTTTTGGCATATTTCAACTATCTTAAGTTATTATTTCTTTTCTTTTTTTTTTTTTATTTATCTATCAAAATTCGTCGATGAGACTGTGGTATAATTGAAATAACTTCAAGAAATGAATTTCAAAACAGTTTTGTTCCCCACTAGAAGAATAACTTTTCCTTTTCATAAGTACTACCTCCACTAGGCTAATTCATTTAAAATTTCTTTCCTATTATTGTAGTCAGATGTAAGAGCGATAGAGATTGAAATTCTGCAGTATAAAAGTGATTGAAACGTGATAAAGCGATTTTTATCTTCGCAAATTTCATGCAGTTTTTTCAGTTTTCTGTGTTAGTTCATATATAGCGACCATATCTTCTCACACTTGTGACGTCACGGGAGACTACCGGAAGTCACAATTTTTTCAATTAGCGACTTTCAGACAGGTGAAAATCCGAAGTACTTGGTTTCGTCGATTTTGAAAATTTACTTTTGCTTTGGATTTTTCGCAATCTAAGGGACATTCAACCGGGAATCGAGACAGTCACTGTAATAAATAGTATGAGCAAAAAAAAAACCCGCTCAAATAAATGAGCCATGCTCTGTGTAAAGGGCTTAATGCATCTGCGAAAAGTGTCGACCCAGGTCAGCCAGCGCAGTCTTCTCTATTGGTCAGTTTTCTGTATGTCCAAGGACCAGTCAGCCTCAGGTTTAAGTTGGTTGTTAAAAAAAAATGGCTATTATGGATCCAAAATCATGTGATGCCTTGACTGGTATCATGCATCACGGAGATGCATTAAACCCCCAATTGCTCAATTGATATGCGCCCATATTTGTGGTAGAAAGAATCACGACAAAAGGCAAATTGCTGAATATGAGCAATTTCAACTGTTGTCATAATGCTTTCAAAACCTGTTGGTGACCAACTATATGTGATTCTTTAGCAAATTAAAAAGGAAAAAAGAACGTTATAATCGTATTTAACCCATAAGCTGCTAAGCTCGACTCACTGACCTTTTGCGGACAGTGTACATCAAGATCAGACTGCACACAACGTGCAGCCTGATCTTGGATCTACACTACCCGATAAGGAGATATCTTTTCACCAAAAATTAAGTTAGAAGCAGCATTATTCGGGTTTGTACTATCACCTTGAAAGTTTAACCTTACTTACTCAGCAGGATAAGAGTTAATATGTATAGGCTGTGTAGGTATAATATTTAAACGGTTTGTTTGTATACATGGCCAATTTCAATTCATGGAAGCCTTTGATGCGCAAATTTAGGATAAATCTTTACCAGACGACAAAATTTTATACTTGTCCAAACTGAAAGCGCTTACAGACGACAAATTAGAAGTGACTTAATTGATGTGAAATGCTTGTGAGAGGTTACAATAGGTTAGCTTGAGAAAACATTGTGGGATAAGGAGAACATGCAGGTTACCAGCATGTTGTCCCTATTGCACAATGTTTTGTAACCACATTTAAAGTCTCTCTATTCGATGTTGTTGAAATCATTCAGTGACTAAAAAGTTAGAAGTCATTATATTCCACAGAAGACTTAATTTATTGAACAGATTAACATACAAGCTCAATATTCAAAATACATACAAGACAAATTTACGATGCATAGCATCATAGAAGCCGCAATCTTTTGGTGGACAATTTCAGAAATATTGACTCTCTTGAGAAATTGTGATAACATTTTTTTATATCTGTTTTTACCCCCACCCTCACCGACGGAAAATCATAACAAATGGTACTAAAATGCAAGGAAAAAAGAAACAGAAAATAATATGTACATGTATTCTGATTCTAAAAAAAAGAAGACAAGTTTAGAGAAGAATCTTAAATAATCTTGTTATTATATTATTATTATAAAGTGATAATGGTTATTTAAAAAAACGTAAAAGCATCGGAATTTTTAAATTTGTACTCGAAATTTGAAAATGGAGAAATTGCGCATTCAAATACATCATTTTCCATTTATTAAATGATTTTAGAAAGGAAACTTCTGTAGCAGCATCAAAGGCAATACTACGGAATTATTTAAGTTACTAATTGTTACTAAAAATTACTAAAAGTGATATTAAGATCGTTATTCACATACGATGTTTACATGTACATGTATTTACAATTTTTATCAGTGATCTCTTCTTTGTGTTTCATTTCTTTTTACAACGAAAAAGAAAAATTCAAAATTTTTTTTTCTAAAGGATGGTCTTTTTGGTTGTCAAAAAGTATCTTAGCATGCTTGTAACCAGGGATCTTATATACATGTATATACGATCCCTGTTGTAACACAGTGAATCTTTACATTTCTACTTTAGAAACAAAAACTTTTGCATGGCATCTCCAAAATTATTCTGATCATAGTATGCACAGTTGGCACAAATCACGTTTCTTTTATTCCTGAAATGACAGCCACACACACACACACACACACACACACACACACACACAAACCCCACATTTTTTAAGTCTTTAAACATCTGGATCTATTCAACCGCAACATAATAACTATTACTATACATATTTCGTTTAATAAACAGTAGTTTGAACCATTTTCTGCATAGGCCTTGTACAAACCTAGTGTAAAACTTCTAATGTAAATTTCAAGAGCTATTCTAAACCTTTGACCAGCAGCGACGTAAAAAGTTGTATATTCACAGTAATAGGTTCTGTAATAACTTTAACCCTTTGACTACAAAAAGAAATTAATACACTGAGTAAGGAAAACAAACAAGATTTTTTTATGTTTACCAAATATCTTATAGAATATTAAAAAAATATTACACGGGCTATGTGCTGTCTGATCTTCATCTATTTCCGTCATTTTCGAGCAGCTTCAACCCTTAGAGCTCCAGGCACCACCATGATAATTACTGTAGTCAATGTACATCACGATCCATACATTTTTCACGGGGTCTGTAGATCAAGGCCATACCAACAGCACATACAGTCTGATCATACCAGCTTCGTCACACAATACAGTAAATGCTAAATTTTACAGGTCTCATAAGGTAGATGTTCCGTGTAACAAAAATCCATTCGGCTAAAGTGTTGATGAAGGGAAGAAAAAGGGTTATCTTTTCGCAGGTATTCTATAAATAGCTGACGTAGACGCCTCTTGTGTAGGTAGGTAACCAGTCCTTTATCCTTTACAGATTAAGACTGGCCGAAAAACTTGTACATAAGATTACTTCTGATTATCATACTCTAAGATGCTCTCTTTATCATAATTATCGTTATTTTGTTTTGTAAAAAAGTAGACAAATGCGAAAACCATTGAAAGGCAGGAAAGCTTGTGATAAACAGAAAGCATAACAACTTCGTTTGGGAAAATAGAAGGAATCCTATATGTTTGAAAACTTCGGGGGACTAGCCAATTAAAGGATGTTTATTTTTCTGTGCTTTTTATTGTTATTTGGGAATGAACTATATATTGCAAGAAAACCAGGCTTGAATTTCATGTAGGTCTGTTGCAATATTTAAGAAAAAGTTATGTTGAGTAATTCTGTCACAACAACACAACATTATTAGAAATTTTCCAAAAATAAAAACCAGTCGAATAATTACTGATCATCTACATGGTAAATAGTTTAGGTACATTCCTACTGTAAGCCGCTTTCGAGCGGCTTCCAATAATACATTTCCTAGCTTGTAACAAAAATGGCATGTATACTTTGAACAAAATATTGGATGGGTGGACATGTACTGTTCATAAATCTTGTCTACAAATGCATGTGTGAAAGTGTTTTCAATACATTTGATCCATGTATTGTGAAAAGAGGGTTTAATGCAGCATCTCCGTGATGCATCATACCAAGCAAGTTATCGCATAAAGCTCTGTGAAAAGAGGGTTCAATGCATCTCCGTGATGCATTATACCAAACAAGTTATTATATTTGCTGGAAAGGTTTTAAGCAGAATAAGAAATCAAATTCAAACTTTCACAATGGTGTACTACATACTACTACAGTAAAAGGACTGAACAAAAGTGGACAATAACATATCTTTAACAATATATAGAGAGTGAAGAGATGTTCTTTAGATAATGAAATTTATCTTTAATAGGGTATAAAACATTGTGGGGTAAGGGAAAAATGCTGTTTACTGACATTTTCTCCTTTTCTCACAGTTCCTTGACTCTTTACTGAATAACAAACTCTAGACATGGTCAAATTGAAGGCATTAAATTTTGCAAATGACAACCCGAATGTTGATTTCTATTTTTGAAAGGGCTTAAATCTTTATCACACGACAAAATTTTAGGCTAGTTCAAATTGAAAGCTCTAAGACTTGCGGACAATGACATACATGTGGTTAAGATGGAATGTGGCTTTGGAAGGTAGGAAAAACATTGTGGGAAAAGGATAAAATGGCTACTAAACAGTATTTTCTCATTTTTACCACAATGTCTTCAACAAAAGTCTGATTCCTCAGGGTTTTTAAAACTCATAATTGTGTGGTATAGGTTGAAACATTGTGGAAAAAGGACAAAATGCTGGTTACCAGCTGGTAACAAAGGATAATACATTGTGGGAGGAGGAGAGAATGCTGGTCAACAGCATTTTATCCTTTTCTCAAAATGTTTTTTCGAGGCTTCTTCCTCAATTTCGTAAAAACACAGCATTGTTTGGCAAAAGGCTTTTCTTCACAGTCATTTATGTCTTTTGTTGACTCTTTACAAGACGGCAAAATTCTGGACTCATTCATTTTAATAGCTAGCCTGGGTTCCAGCCTGATCATTATTTTTCCCTTATATATTCGGACATTTCTTTGTCACAAATAAGGGATCGTACATAACCATATGTATTTTTTTGTTTTGGGAACTATTTTACAATTTAGCTGCTAATCATTTGGATGTATGAAGATTAAAGCTGTTCAAACTGATGCTGTAATATAGTTGGAGGTCAAGGTGGCATAAATTTTGTTTCCCTTAAGAAGACTTGTTGCAGCCTCGATCTTGCTGTCATCCCTCATTATTGAGGTGGTAATAATTACAGAAGCAATAAACCTTTGTGCCACAGATCTGTATGGACTGTGAAAGGAGACCGCGAGAAGGAGTGATAAAAAAATTATCACCGCCTGGACCCAGGCTAATAGGTAGCATTTGCAGACGACAAATTAAGTGTAGCTAAAATGATGGAATCTGTTGTGGAAAGGTTGCAAAACATTGTGGGAGGAGGTTAAAATGCTTGTGACCATAATCTTTTCAGAAAACCTTCTTTATCAGGGTCATTAAAATTCTATACTGTGTGGTAAAAGGCTAAAGGATTAGATGTTCATTTGAGCTTCTCAAATCGGACGGAGGTATGGTCAACTGAGAACTTGGGATTATTCTGCAAGATTTTTCAGGCTCAGACTTTCTGACATTTTGCACTTTTGGTCCGTCTAATCTTAGAATTTTTTGTGGAAAAAAAAAAAGAATTGTCATAAGATTATTTTGAAATAATACATCTAATATTGTACAGAACAGAACATTTTACATATTTAACCTGTACAGGTCACCATGACACAATAAATTGTTTGACAACAAACGACAACATTGAAAGACAAAGAAAATTCTGTGATAAACATACCTATAAGTATACATGGAAACTGAATAATGTTTAGATGTAAACTTTTGAAATTGCCATAATAGTACTGGTCACCTCTAATAAAACACTGAACTTGAGAATAAATTAAACACCTGTCAAATCATTGAAGAATTTGCAGCAAATTGCTTCAAGACAAGAAGAAATGCTTGTGAAGTGTTTCTTTGAAATGGTAGAAATCATATTAGGAAAAGGAGAAAATGCTGGGAACATTCCCAACATTTTCTCCTTTTCCCACAATGTTTTCAAAAGGCTTCATCCTCAGGGTCATTGAAACTCAGAATTGTGTGGTAAAGAGTTAAACATTATTCTTTGTCAACCACCATACTAATATGGGGTTGAATGATTCACTCAACAATGCAAAAACAATAATTTATTTTTCTTCTCTCGAAACATTAAACTGTCAACATGTCAAAAGCCATGTCACATTTCTCATAACACAAGTGCAAAAACAGCTCACAATGGCTACTTTTTAAGCAGTGCTCGTAGTTTTAGACAGTGTAGATGGAGATCAGACTGATTATAGTATCTACATGTACATTATCTTATATGTTCGCATAAAATCAACAATGACATTGTAATGTTTACTGACTTAAAGTCCCAAAAGCTGCCATAGTAATCAAAGCAGGTGTTTAAATGCATTTAAATTTAAATCAAATCATTTAAAAGTATGGAAATTATAGTGGTGGTGATAATTTGTTACTGTACAGTCTGTCCAAGTGTTAGTCACTGGCAGAAAATAGTTTTTAAAATAGGTCAAAAGTTGCCAGGTTGTTCTATCTTAGGTTCTATCTTATACCTGACTCTTTACTTGTCATTTTCATAATCACTCCCATACTTTTCGAAGGTAGGATTTAGTGCATTTTAACCCTTAACCTGCAAAATAAATTAAATAAAACTTTAAAGCCAATAGTAAAACGCGAATGTCGCCATTTCAAAGTAATTTTAAGAGGAAAAGTATCTCCTTATTGGACAGTGTAGATCCAAGATCAGGCTGCATGTTCTGTGCAGTCTCATCTTGATCTTCATTGTTTGCAATGCACTTAGCAGCCTAAGGGTTAACACCCACTTTTTTTACTTTTGGCAACTAGTGGGGCTTTAAACCTTTATCAAAACTAAGTTTTGACGACCCTTGGAATGAAGGCCTATGAAAACATAGTTGGTAAAGGAGAAAATGCTGGTATTCAATTTGCACTGAATCTGGCTAATTCTAAAATGTTGCATGGTTACCTGAAGAGTTGAAACAACAGCTTTGTTTAATCATCAAATCATATTCCCATTTTGTACTCTAAGTACATGTACATGTTCCAAAAGGTCCATAGTATATTCAACCCTTTACCCAATAACAAACTTTTAAACCTGTCAAAGTTGAGAGAATTCACAGATGATGATTTAAAAGTGGCTCAAATAAAAGAACTAGAGGCCCTAAAGTGCTCACCTGAGTAAAGTTGTCTTGGAATGATAAAGCTGAAGAGATACTGGTTGAGATGATGTAAAACATCTGATTGTTAGTCAAGTTTTTGTCTGATGTGGCCTATTTTTTACCTTGTCAGAGATACTATTAATGCAAACATTTTGACCATGTTTCATGAGTATCAGACTTACAATGTGACCTCTATGCATGCACACAAGATTTTTCTAAGATTTGTCCAAGTGACCTAAATTTTGATTCTACATGACCAAATTTAGATCATGTCTGTTATAATTTATCATCTAGATAAACATTCTGACCAATTTTCATGAGACTGAACTGAACATGTAGCCTCTACAGTACACACAAGGTTTTTCTATGATTTGTCCCATTGACTTACTTTTTGACCTGACATGACCCAGTTCAAATTCATACTAAATATCATTAAGACAAAAAAAAAAAATGACCACATTTCATGAGTATCTGGCTGAAAAAGAGGCCCCTGGAGAGCACACAAGGTATCTCTAATAACATTTGCCCCAGTGAACTACTATTTATCCCAACATGACCAAATTTCAAATTTCTTTAACTGTTTACCAAACGACAAAATTTTAGACTTGTCCAAATTGAAAGCATTTGCAGACAAAATAAATGTGACTCAAAAATTGAAACTTGACTTTTGATTAGTAGAAAACATTGCGGGAAAAGGAGAAAATGCTGGTTACCAACATTTTCTCCTTTCCCCACTTTGTTTTCAGAAGGCTTCTTCCTCCGGGTCGTAAAAACTAGGGATTGTTTGGTAAAGGGTTAAGAAATTATAAAGACAAATGTAATTACCAAGTATCATGAGTATCTGACTGAAAATGTGGCCTCTAGCATGCACACAAGGTTATACAAAGATTTGTCCTAGAGACCTACTGCTGGAGCCAACATGACCCAAATTCAAACTTCTTTAAAAAATTATTTGGACAAACTTTTTGATCAACTTTCATGAGTATCTGACTTCAAATGTGGCCTCTAGAATGCACACAAAGTTTTTCTAAAAGTCTCAGTGACAAGTTAGAAATTGGGTTTGACATGATATAACCCAATTTCAATCTTGTCCAAGATATTATCCAGACAAACAGTCTGACCAACTTTCATGAGAATCTGACTGAAAATGTGGCCTCTAGAGTGCACACAAGGTTTTTCTAAGATTTGACCAAGTAACCTACTTTTTGACCCAAAATTACCAAGTTTCACACATGTCTGATATATTACCAAGACAAACATTCTTACTAATTTTCATGAGAATCTGACCAAAAATGTGGCCTCTAGAGTATACACAAGGTAACTGTTGATGCCTGGATGACAGACATTGTACAGTGGACAACAGACACAGCATGATCAAATAAATACATTTATACCTTTTCAGATGGTTGAAAATACAACTTCAAGCAGGCGTTGTAGATCCACATTTATGCAGCCTGATCTTTGGTCTATACTGTCCACAAAAGTCCCTGTTTTTGCCCATTCACTGAAAGAGTTGACATTTTGTTTTAAATCTATACAAAAAGACAAAATTTCAAACCTCCCCTAACTGAAAGCATTTGCAGATGACAAATAAGTGGGACTCAAAAACAGAAATAAGTTTTGGTAAGGTAGAAAACATTTTGGAAAAAGGACAAAATGCTGTTTCTCCTTTTTTTTTTCCAATATTTTCAATACACTAGTTTCTTTAACTGTTTCTTTATTTTTTTTAATCTTTACAAAAAGACAACATTTTAGACCTCCTCTCACTGAAAGCATTTTTAGGCAACAAATAAATGGGACTCAAAATTTGAATTTTGTTTTTAAAAAGGTAGTAAACACTCAAAAAGGAAAAAAATGTTTTTTACCAGTATTATTATTTGAAATTTCTCTTTTTTTCCCCAAGTGTTTTCAAAACGCTTCTTGCTGAGGGTTGTTAAAACTTGTGATTGTTCTGTAAAGGATTAATTAAATCATAATACAGCTTTTGTAAAAAGCACAGGATGATGGGTGTATTACCAGATCCTTGACTTCTTTTTAAAACTAATCTTTCATTTAATAAATGACCTTGTACCTCTCAGCAATCTAACTTTCAATCCCTGGTCCTTTGAAAATCGATATTTTCACATTTGCTAGTCTGTAGTAAAATCAAACATTCCATGTTTGTCTGGTTTCTACGAAATTTCATCATTCTGTTTGACCTGAAAATAGAAAAAAAAATTAAGGTTAGGAACAAACCACATTCCAAGTGGGTCAAATTTATCAATAACTGCATATGGTTTTAATCAACTTATATAAAAAAAAAACCCCTTTTCAACATGCTGACATACCATGCACTGTTTTATACTTACAGACAAGACTGTTCACTTAGCACAGTGTGGCCGCTCAGTGGTTTATGTTTTTTGTAGGCATGTCAATGGCCTGCAATTAGCTATAAAGGTGTCAGCATGTTTATGGTGATTTAGATGCTACATTTGGTATGGTTGTAAATGTCTTCAGACATGCCCTGGCATGAGAGTCTTTAGAAAAGACGCTGGTGCAAGTTAAAGGATAATTTAATTGGGTTGAGGTTTTTAACAGTCCATGGGATTCAAACACTGCAACAGTACTGCTATTACCTACAAAAAATGCAACAGAAAAAGCATGAGGCCTTATACCTTTTTCTATACACCTGACCATATCGGGAATATTATTGCTGACCGATTCCTAGGCTACAGATGTGGTGACAGCACTGCACACAAATATTCTTTCCAAGCCACTGGCTGCCTTCCCACATAACCATCGTCGAAACAATGATCAGCGGTGAGAGAGGAATGAATCCTGTTGTAATGACTTCCATACAACAGGAATGAATCCTGTTGCAATCACTTTCATACACTACCTGAAATTTATTAACATAGGAAAAATGATAAAGAAGTAACGTAATCCTACAAAAAAAAGGACATGGTTAGAAAACAAATACAAACACTGCCTGAAATCTATATTAGATAAGATATACAATTAAGAAGTAAAGCTATAAGGAAAATCAAGACATGGTTAGAAAACAAATTCAAACACTACATGTACTGGATATTCATATTACATAAGAATCATAACAAGAAGTAAAGCTACAAAAAAGAACGACGTGGTGAGAAAACAACAAATATAAACACTACCTGCAATCTATAACATAAGAAACACAATAAAAAAGTAAAGCTAAAAAAAAACAGACATGGTAAGAAAACAGATGCAAACACTACCTGAAATCTACATTGCATAAGGAAGCATAAGAAATACAATAGAGAAGGAAAGCTACAAAGGAAAAAAACAAGACATGATTAGAAAACAAATACAAACACTACCGGATATCAACACCGTATTTTACATAAGAAACAAAATAAGAAAGTAAAACAACACATGGTTAGAAAATAAATACAAACAACACCTGAAATCTATATTACATAAGAAACACAAAAAGACCTACATCTACATTACGTAAGAAATACAATAAAGAAGTAAAGCTTCAAAGAAAAAAAAACAAGACATGTTTAGAAAACCAAAACAAATATACCTGAAATCTATATTACATAAGAAACACAATAAAGAAATAATCTTACAAAAAACAAGACATGGTTAGAAAACAAATACAAACATTACCTGAAATCTATATAACATAAGAAACACAATAAAGAAATAAAGCTACAAAAAAACAAGACATGGTTAGAAAATGAATACAATTACTACCTGAAATCTATATAACATAAGTAACACAATAAAGAAATAAAGCTACAAAAAACAAGACATGGTTAGAAAACAAATACAAACATTATCTGAAATCTATATAACATAAAAGTAACACAATAAAGAAATAAAGCTACAAAAAACAAGACATGGTTAGAAAACAAATACAAACATTATCTGAAATCTATATAACATAAGTAACACAATAAAGAAATGAAACTACAAAAAAAACAGGACATGGTTAGAAATTGAATACAAACAACACCTGAAATCTATATTACATAAATACAATAAAGAAATAAAGCTACAAAAAAAACAAGATATGGTTAGAAATTGAATACAGACAACACCTTAAATCTATATTACATAGGAAATACAATAAAGCAATAAAGCTACAAAAAGACAAGATATGGTTAGTAAAGAAATACAAACATTATGTGATGTCTATATTACATAAGAAACACAATAAAGAAGTAATCCTACGACAAAACAAGACATGGTTAGAAATCAAATATAAACACTACCTGAAATCTACATTACATATGAAACACAATAAAGGAATAAAACTACAAAAAACAGGACATGATTAGTAAATAAATGCAAGCATTACCTGATATCTATCTTAGATACATGTAAGAAATATAATTAAGAAATAGATCAAATAATAGGTGTGGTTAGACAAATAATATATAATCCAAAACTTACCAAAATTTTGATGAAATACATATTAGAAAAAAAGCAAGTTTCAAGCAAATACGAGACAAACACAAACTTACCAAAATTTTGATGAAATACATATAAGAAAAAAAGCTTCAAGCAAATACCAGACAAACACAAACAATAACCATTTATATCATATTACAACACAAACATGAAAGTAAGAAAAACCTGTAATCAAAAACTTACTAAACCTGTCATAAGTTATACATAAACCACAAGCATTTTCAAAGCATGGTCAAGACAAGTATGATAAAAAATATCCTGAATTTTTATGAAACGTAAATACACGAGACAAAGCACATTCAAATAATGGTAAGACACATATAGACAAAAGCTGACTGCAAATTTTATATGAAATGTATAAACGAGACAAGCACCTTCATAGCATAGATTTAAATTGAAAAACTTGAAACCTTTCTTGGAGGAACTCCCCTGGTCTGAGTTATGATAAGAATGGTTTTATCCTAGCAAAGAAAAACTAAATTCAACCCACCTCTATCTTCAAGCTGTTGTAAGTAAGCATTGTCCATGCTGATATCTGAAAAGTCATTATCTCTTAATGAGAACAACAAATTTCAGACCTGTTCATACATAAAAGTATTTTCAGACAACAAATTGAGCCATGCTCTGTGAAAAGTTGGTCCAAATCTCTAATGCACCCGCAAAACGTACTGACCCATGCCAGCCTGCAAGGACTGCGTCAAGCGTTTTGCTATTGATCAATTTTCCGCAAGTCCAAGGACCATTCTACATTATGAGACACTCTGTTATGAGACAAAATGGATTTCATAGATCCCTAATTATGTGATGGCATGCTTGATATAATGAATCACTGAGATGCATTCAACCGGTTATCCACTTTTGCCAGCATGCCACTCAATTATATTTGACTCCATTGTAGGATGTATATGTGAAAGGCTAGAAATATTTTGGATATGTATAAAATGATGGTTAACAGTTTTTTGGTTTTTTTTTTGCACTTTCTTTAATTGTTTCAACGGTGGCCTTTTTCAAGGTTGAAATCACAAAAGAGTTTGGGTTAGGATGCCCGTAGTCTGTTTACCAGGATATCTCCAAAGATATTTACAGTGTAAGTCCAAAATCAAATTGTATTGCACATGCCGTCTGATGCCAGCTGCATAGTTTATTATTAGCATAATTATGATAATAGTAAATGTTGGAAAACATGGTATGATTCAGTAGATCGACAACAGGAAGTCAGAATTATACAAATTTCAGTCCATCCGGGTAGCACATCTGACTCGTGACCTGGTGATTGCGAGTTTGAAACCAGGTTGAGGCAAATTTTCATTCCGGCGATTTTTCACCTCTCACCCCTGATGCATGTGAAAAACCAATCAGTGACTTAGAAAAAAAGTTGTGCCAAAACTGGTGTGAGAAAGCCAGGAAACATGTGCATAGATGCACTGACCGCTGTAATATGACCCAAGCTTTTAAAACAAAGTGTGCAAATTTTATTTACTCACAAATGATATTTATGTATGTTACTGGTATAACCGCATTAGACCAATAATTTTGTCAAAAAATTATTACTTACATATGTTAATCTAAAATTGCATTGTTTTATTACATGAATACAAGTGGTGGAATGTTTCTTTGAAAGTGAGTAGAGAGCATTTTGAGACACAAAGAAAATGCTGGTTATCAGCATTCATGTTCTCCTTTTCCCACCATGTTTCCATATACTTTCAACATCAGAATCATTAAATGAAAATCTGTGGTAAAAATTACTGACAGTATTGTGTACTTACAATAATAAACATCACTCATTTTATATAAATTGTAGATTATGTAATTGTAAATAGGCCAGGGGCCTAAATACTACATAAATAAATTGGAATTGGGGAGAAAAAATGGAAATTGAAAAATATTGCAAGAGAAATTAACAGATATGACTATATGGCTAGATGCTTTTAAGTCTTACTGATCACATAAAGGAACATTGTGGCAAAAGAGGAAATGGCATGTGAGGGCAATTTCTCTTTTTGCCACATGTTTTTGTATGCTTTTATACATTACACAATTGACACAAGCACATTTTTACACAAATTTTGCTCACAAGTTTTCCCTCAAAGTGTGTCTTTTTTTACATAAAGTTATAGATCTAGTTGGCTGTCATTGTCACAGAAAAAACAGCATTCCTTGGCTGAGGAAACTAATATTGTCAACTTATATATGAGTCATGCTCTGGCTAAAGGGAACTTAATACATCTCCGTAATGCATGATACCAAGCAAGTCATCACATGATCATGGATCCATAAAGTCCATTTTGTGTAACAACAGACTGAATTATGATGTACATTGGTCCTTTCAGCTGAAGAAGATTGATTGCAGAGGCCGTAGTCTGCATTGGACTGCACAGGCTGACCTAGGTTGATACATTTTGCAGATGCATTAACCCCTCTTTTCACAGAGCATGGCTCATATAAAATTCAAGGTATTCGATAGAACATTAAACATTTTTTTTCTTAGTGAAATAGGGTTGGGCCTAGAGTTCTATCAACTTCAAATTGGTCCTTCTCCAGCAATGCAATTTCAAAAAAATTTCAACAATGTCATGACTGAGTGCAATTAAATTATTTCTAAAATTAGAATATTACAAAGAACCATCAGTAGATATGCCCATATCGGCATAATACCGGAAAAGATCTTCTTGGCCTAATACCCACCACTATATCGGTAAAATTCATGATAATCAAAATCATGCTTAAGAAAAAATTGCACAATATTTTACGGATTCACTCTGTATATATCAATATAGGTCAACGGAATGAAGCTGAAAATTTCATTAATTTCTTGTCTTCTCACTCATAAAGCAATGCCACATACATGCATATGTATGGAACGCCTTTACTGCCTCATTACATTGAACTTTATTTCATTAGGTCAGTTCTCCATATATTCATGTGCAGGCTTTATTATCTTATGTCAAATGATGTGTTAGTTAGGTGCATTCTTCTTATGGGTATGACCGAACGCAATACTGTTATGTCAGATAGTAGGTTTGTCAGGTACACTCTTCATATCGTTATGAGAAATGGTTGATTTG
Organism: Hippopus hippopus; assembly: GCA_946811185.2. Lineage (NCBI taxonomy): Eukaryota > Metazoa > Mollusca > Bivalvia > Cardiida > Cardiidae > Hippopus > Hippopus hippopus. The sequence goes on along the minus strand of OX328100.1, from coordinate 26,979,188 downwards.
TTTGGTCATTACATCATACCGTTTTGTGCAGATATCATTATATTATGTTCAATTGTATGATTGTTAGGTGCGTACACCATATCTTTATGCCCAAACGTAATTATGTTATGTCATAACTCCTATCATCATTGTGTTATGTTGAATCATAAGTTTGTTATGTGCATTCTTCTTATCGTTATGTCCAAATGTCATTTTCTTATGTCAAATCATTGATTTGATATGTGCATTCTTTTTATCGTTATTTCCAAATGTCATTAAGTTATGTCCAGCCATTATTTTGTTATGTGCATTCTTCTTATCGTTATGTCCAAACGTCATTATATTATGCCAAATCATTAATTTGATATGTGCATTCTTCTTATCGTTATGTCCATACTTCATTTTGTTATGTCCAACCATTAGTTTGTTATGTGTATTCTTCTTATTGTTATATCGAAACGTCATTATATTTTGCCAAATTATAAGTTTGATTAGTCATTCTGCACGTTGTTATGTTCAAACGTCATTCTGTTATGTCAAATCGTTAGTTTATTAGGCGCATTCTTCTTATCGTTATGTCCAAACGTCATCATGTTGTCTGCAACAAAAAGTTTGTTAGTTGCATTATTCACCATTGTAATGGACAAATGTCATCATATAATCTCAAATAGACAGTTTGTTATGTGCATTTTTCTCATTGTTATGTGCAAATAACCTTATGCAATGTCAAGTACTTAGTTTGTTAGGTGCATTATTCTCATTGTTATGGACAAATGTCATTATCTTGTCTCAAACGGTAAGTTTATTTGGTTCCTTATTCACATCGTTATGTACAAACGCAATTGTGCTATGTCAAATAGTAAGTCTGTTAAGCGTATTCTTATATTGTTATGGGTGAATGTCATTGTGTTGTCTCAAACTGTAAGTTTGTTAGGTACCCTCTTCACATCGTCATGTTCAAATGCAATGGTTCTGTGTACGATAGTTCGGTTATTAGGTGCAGTCTTTATGTTTCGTAGGAACAAATGTCATTAAGTTATTTTAAACGATCAAGTTGTTGAGAGCACTTTCTATTCCATTATGTGTAAATGCCTTTATGGTGTGTCTTGAACGGTAAGTTTGTTGGGTGCATTGTTGTGCTGTATTGAGCAAACGTCATTTTGTTTTGTCAGTGAGTAGTATTGTTGGGCGCATTCCTTATGTTATTATTCATAGACTTAATTTTGTGCAGTCATATGGCAAGCCTTAAGAAATACACTTTTTATACTATTATGTGAAAAGGCCATTATTGTATACCAAAAAAGTAATTTTATGAGGTGCGTTCTATTTATCGCTGTGTGTCTATGTCATATTTTTAATTCAAATGGTTGTTTGTTACGTACATTCTTCATATCATTGTGTGAAGACACCTTAATCACATGTCGAATGGAAAGTTTGTTAGGTACGTTCTTTTTATCGTTTAGCGCAAAAGACTCAAGTGTCAAGGCAAAAAATCTGTTTGTAAGGTGCTTTCGTATCATCGTCGAGTAAAACGTCATACGTGTATGTCAACCTGTAAGTTTGTTTTGTGCATTACTTTAATCATTATTTAAAAATAATTCGTTTGTGTGTGCATTCAAAATAGCGTGATGTCGATCTTTCTATTGTTAGGTACAGAGGTCATTATGTTGGGTGCAATCATCGTTATGTTGCCGAAAAGCGGCACACTTGCATCAATTGTCGTAAATCTGAGAAAAAAATGGCTGTGTGACACGGTGGAGGGAAGACGTGTTTTACTGTTGTGAAAATGTTATAACGTTTAAAGACGTTTTAGTTATTTTTTGGTGAATTGAGGTTTGGCGAAGGGTATCCTGAACTGTATATAAGGTTTGGCGAAGGGTATCTTGAACTGTATATATTTCTTATTACTATGTTTTAACTTCCCTCCCTTTTATATTTTATTGTTTTATGTGATTTTACTTAATCTCTTTTTTTAAATTCGCGCCACGGTAGACCTTGCAGCCGCCATCTTGGTTTTAAATTGGAAAACTGTGATTTTCTCCTTATTATGACATTATGAAGAGCGGTTTCAACTTCTAAGAGCCTTATTCACTTCCAAGTGACACTCGTCTACAAATTAAATTTTAGTTTTTATAAATTTTAATGAATTTTTAACATTGACTTCGTCTGCTAACTGGCTTCACTGTAGTGCTCACTCGGTAGCCATACACCCCCATACATGGTAGAAGTGAATAGTTCCTTTTATTAGTACAGAAACAGGTTGCATTCTCTGAAAGAAAGCTTTGTTCTAACAACAACAGTCTTCTTACGACAGAACTATCTTATATTCCTCCGGGATCGTCCTTTTACACGGCTAGTTAATTTGACTGTGTTCCACAAATAGAGTGTTAATACCAAAGAAAAGGGGACTCTCTTTTTATCCACTGAAGTCAGTATACAAAAGTATTCTCTACCTCCAAAATCAATTTATATTTATGAATTACTGGAACTTCAAATTAGAAATTAAAGAATCAGCTTGGTTTATGTACTGACCCAACCAAAGGCTTGTAGCAGTGGCATCTATGTTTTACCAGAATCTACAACCTTGGGCTGAAAATTGACTGTAAGAATTCTCTGTATATTGACTATATATCCACTTCCGAAATCTAGGTGATACTATGTAACTTCCAATGTCTGATAAAGAAATGCTTATGTCGTCTTAATTCAGTTAATATGTAGACGCTATATTTAAATCATAGACTTCTGGACTTCCATTGCAGTGTGAAAATCTCAATCCTACGACAACTGACTGCCTACTCAGACCTTTCGTACAGTAATACTCTCATATATATATTCAAATCCTTCCTACATCAACTGTGTAAAAGGTAATGTGATAACTGATTGAACTTTTTCTTGTACTATTTAAATGGAGCTGATCTGTTAAATACTACAAAAAAAATGGCATGTAATTCATTTATGAGCTTAACTGGACATACAGAAACAAGACTTTGCTTGACCGACAATGAATATCAGAACAACGCAACTGATTCAGAGGGGACTTCACTACCAACCACGCGTAATTACAAACTGAATATCAAAAAGTCGCTTCAGAAGAAAAGAGATGCTTGCAACAAACCATTCATTAATATTATACTAAAGGACAATGGTGCTCAGACAAAAATAGAGTGTAGTGCTGGATGCTACGAACTATTAACAAGAGCGGCAAAATGTCGCAAGATACGCCCGTCCCACCGCCAGTTGTCGATTGTCTACTCATTCTGAAACTTTGTCACTATGTATTCACTGCAATAAGGAAGTAACAACGGAAGGCATCCAGTGTGATGTCTGCAGCAGATGGTACCATTTTGCATGCGAATTCATTGACGAACACCTGATTGACTTTCACAATGATTCAGCCTTATACAGTTGTCTCTCATGCTGACAACTCTCCTTATCTCTAATACCCGACTCGCCAAAAAACAACTGCCATGAACTTTCGATTTTGAGCCCACTTAGAGATGATTATCTTGTTAGAGAAAACCCAGATCTAGAACGACAAGAGGATAAAGAACCCAGTCTTAATACCCATGCAGAAGAACAAACCAACCTTAAATCACTTCATATAGCAGAAGTAGGCAGTGTCCATGAAATTCCTCATCGGATAATTCCCACAGTGGTAATTGACATACCAGTAGAAAGAGAGTCAAATAGCGACCACTTAAATAACAGACTTGAACAGGGTCCAAAAACAAATCAAACTAAGTCACAAGTGAAGAAAAATAAACAAGAGTGTAGTGACCTACAAGAACAACTCAAACATACAACAGTTTTCATTAAAAACTTGGAAAAAAAGATTTTAGAGTTAGAGCATAGTAACCAACTGCTCGGAAATCAACAGATCCCATCATATCTACAGAACGGAAATTATTCCAACTACACACTACCAAATGATAATCTCAAAGACTATACAGATCAAAAGTTTTCCAACCTACAAATGGAAATGAGATTAGCCCATCTTGAAAATATGCAAAGAATAACCCATTTACAACTAAGCAACTGTATCCCCCACTGGCAGCAAGCGCCATTTGGACATAATAGCTGGATGCAAACTCCTTATATACACCAGCAAGCTCACCCTGCAGCTCAACATCTATCTCATAGTGTAAATCCTACCTTCTTTGTACCTCGAACATTCCCGTCATTGGTGACTAACACCTGTTTCAGGCCTCCACCACCTCCCTATCTTCGACCAAATATACAAAATGGCTATAGAGAAACACCCATAAATATTCAATGCCATCCACAGATACCTAATCCTCAAAGTAACATCACACCTGGACCAATACCCCAGGAACATTCTGGTAACCATTATGTACAGACCTCAATGAGCTCAAAGGCTCCAGTAATCCAGGATCAGTCTGCAAACTGTCAAAGGGAACAGCAAAAACAAATGACCTCCTCCCAAGAGGAAAATGTATCCGGAAACCATAACATTCCATCGCTATTAGATTTAGCAACTGGTCCCCCGATTATGGCAAACTGTATGAAAAGTAAAGACCGTACATTTCGGATGGCCAGACACTCTACTCCTAAAAAAGTCAGATTCTCAAGTGATGGCCAGACAGCTCAACAATTCAGGAAAACTCTAAAACCAGTACCTGAGTCTTCTGCAGTTCTTGTACCTGATCAGAGAAAAACCAGTCAGGACCAGGATTTTTTGTGCCACAGCAGGGCAAAAGCCAAGCAAGATCGGGTGATCCAAACCAAAAGAAGATCATTTTAACTACACTTAATGTCAAAAATGTCAAAACCAACAATAAATATCTACAAAGACTTCTGTCAACAGGGGATGTTCTCTGTCTACAAGAGCATTGGCTATACAGTTTTGAACGAAATATTCTGAACCAGCTACATAAACATTTTGACTCACACTCAAAATCTGTTGATATGAATAATCCAATTCCCCCACCCAAGTCCCAAGAGGCTATGGAGGAACTGCCATATTATATAGAAAAAACTGGAATATAAAATGTGTAAAGCTACCTGATGGATGTGAAAGGATTACATTGATTGAATTAGGATGTAACCCAAAAACATATATTGCAAGTAAATATCTACCATGTAGAGGAAACCACACAAAACAGGCTTTTTCTGATATCCTTGATGAAATCTCTGAAATCATTACTTAATATAGCAACTCGGGTGCACTGATCCTTTGTGGCGACTTTAATGCATCACTTACCAGGGACCCTCCAAATGAAAGAGATAAATTGTTCAAAGCTTTCTATAAAGACAATAATCTGACAACAATGCAAAACGGAATACCAACCTTTATACATTCTAATGGAGAAGCCAAATCTGAAATAGACTACATTCTCTTCAATAAAACAGCAACCAGTAAAATTCTAACCACCTGTGTGGAACAGGATCATCCAGAGAATACCTCTGATCATAATGCAACAACGAGTACCCTGGAATTTGATGCCTATGAAAAGCCTCAAATACAAATATATCAAAGCAAGAAACCAGCCTGGAATAAGTGCAACAAGCAAATATTCAGAGAGAAAGTAAAACTTGGCTTAAACACCATACCGATAAACTGTAGTCAGAAACTAGAAGACAATATCTCCAATCTTAAGCAAATTCTTGAACAAGCGGCAAGTAGTAGCATACCAAAAGGATAACCTAAAAAGCCTGGTGCAAAGACTGTAGTATTCAACAGAGAAATAAATAACCTGCAAAGAGCAAACAAGCTTGGTGGGAATGGAAAAAAGCAAAATATCCGAGGAATTCCCAAAATCCAAAACTACAGAACATGATACATGCAAAACGTCTCTTAAGAAAAGCCCAAAGAAGACTTGCTGGCTCCCAGAAAAGGAAAAAGTTAGAAGATATAATGGAAGCACGTAGTAATCCAAAAACTTTCTATCGCCTGGTTAGAGAACAAAGATCAACTTCTACAGTAGAAACTAATATTCTATCCATAGATGGCAAGATAGTGGATGACTCAGGAGAAATGAGGGAAGAATGGGCCCAATATTTCCAAAGACTCTCTACTCCACTTGAAGATGAAAACTTTGACAGCTCATATCTTGAGAAAATTATAGAGGAGAATAGAATGATAGAATCTGAAAGCCTAGGCTCTGACACCCAAATCAAGGAAATCACCTCCACTGAAATAGAAACAGCAGTATCCAAACTAAATAATAATAAAGCCCCTGATGCTATGGGCCTAACCTCAGAACATGTGAAATTTGCAGCCACCTTTATTTTAGATAGTCTGAAGTATATTCTTAACCAAATATTATTTGAGAAGAAAATACCTTTATGTCTCAAAAGTGGAATTTTAACACCAGTCTATAAGAAGGGTACACCAGACAACCCTGGAAATTATAGAGGGATTACAGTTACCCCAATACTCACTAAAATTCTAGAACATATCTTAAGGGAAAGACACAAAAAGAAGTTAGAACTTACCCAATCAGAGCTACAGACATGGTTTACTAAAGGAAAAACTTCACTTATCTCCTCCCTACTCGTCACAGAAAATGCCAACTAGAAACAAAAGCAAACAAGCAGATGATGTTACTCACTACGTTAGATACTCAGAAGGCATTTGATGTGGTCCACCACGAAATACTGCTAAACAAGCTCTACGTAGATGGCATAAGAGGAAAAGACTGGCTGCTGCTAAAAAAACTCTATAGTGACATGACATCAGTTGTCTCATGGAAAGGCTCAAATTCTAGTAGCTTCTCTCTGAACCAAGGCGTAAGACATGGTGGAGTATTATCTACTGAACATTACAAACGATACAACAATCCATTATTACTGCAGTTAGAAAACGATTTCCAGGGAGTACGAATTGGGATCATAAAAATACCGCACACCACCTGTGCAGACGATCTTGCCCTTCTCTCTACAAATGAATATGAAATGATAAACATGGTGACTACAGTAGAAGACTACAGTAATAAAAACAGATACAAGATAAACCCTACCAAAAGCTCTGTCATACAGTATAACAGCAAAAAAGATCTGCAACTACCAATCCTGCATGGCAAAACTATCGATAAGAGTAACTCAACCACTCATCTTGGTATTACCCGCCAACAAGATGCTAAAGTAAACATTAAGGAAAAGATTGCGCTGGGCAGAAACTATCTACTCTCTAATGGGTAAAGGGTGTCATGGAAAAAACGGTATATCCCAAGCAATAAAAGGAGAAATCTGGAGTACATATGTAGTACCTAGGACAAACTATGGACTAGAGACTGTTATATGCAACCTCACTAAGAAAGACCTGACTGAGCTTGAGAAATTCCAGACAGCATACCTAAAGCAAATCCAACACCTTCCGATACGAACATCAAATCAAGCGATACATCTAGGGGCTGTAGAATATGGCTTGTGTGTGCTGGTAGGACGAATAGTATTAAGTTGTGTTCCTTGGCCCAGTTAATTAGGGGTAAAGACATGTGAGACTTGTGGCCATCATATAGTATCAAAATAGGTTGGTCTTGGTCTCTTCCCTGGACATATTTCAAAAAATGATTTTAAAGATAATGTTCAAATACATCTCGATTCGACCATCCAGTTGGAGTTACTGTTCCATCACCACCAGGAGAACAACCATTCAGCAATTCTTCCCTCATTCTTTGTCCTTTGAAGATAAAGTAGGGGGGTATCTGTACACCCAAAGCATTACCACATCCAATGACAGTAGTAATAGCTGATCTAGAGGATGTAATGGCAGGGGTAGTTGATTCCATGGTACCAACTACATATGGTGGGGAATGCTTTGTTTGCAGGCCTTTCTCATCAACATTATATATATGTTGAGGCTTATCTGTAAGATTGTTCTTCAGAAGAATCGCTTCAAGCTCTTGAAAATATTTAGCAACAACTTCTTGACTAGTTGCTTTTGCCCGAGCAAGTGATAAAGCTCTTGGTTTAGACACATTAAGTTGTGGCCAGCGTCTCATGAAGTTTTGAAACCATTTCAAGGAGAACGGGTGTTCCTCATCACGCTTTCGAAGGCAAACAACATATTCTGAGGCCATGTTTACTACTTCCATTCTGGTATAGCCATAGCCAACACTAGCCAAGAATTTCAAATGTTCTACAAACATGGCCTCTTCCTCCTGGGACAATACTGGTGATGGTCCTGATGCTGTCACTTCTGGATCTACCTTTCCCCTTACTGTCTGCCTTAGTGTCGTTGTTGGAACATCAAATTGTATTGCTGCCCTACACACAGACATCTGCTGTTCTTTCACAGCCCTGTATGCATTTGTCATAGCAGTAGGTGAGTACAGCCTGAACGTGGAGGAGGACTTTACAGGATTGGCCTGAAAAGGAGAGACATAACTTCATTTACCCTTTTTATGTTTATTTATAAATGAGCCATGCTCTGTGTAAAGGGGGCTTAATGCTTCTGCAAAAAGTACCGACCCTGGCTGACTTGGGCCGACACTTTTCGCTATTGGTCAAAGGATCAGTCTACCTCATTATTAAGTTGTTTTGTTAAAGAAGTTGCTATTATGAATCATAATTATCTGATAACTTGTCTGGTATCATGTATCAAAGAGATGCATTAAGCCCCATGTTGTCAGAGCATGGCTCAAATTGTTTTTATTTATTATTGTATTTTATTCATATATAAATATTGTGTACATAAAAGTGCTGTGTATCCCCATCCCTCAGTAGAACCTTTAAAAACGTGAAAATAAAAAGAAATAATTTTCAAGTCCCATTTGTAAAAGTTTCAGAAAAAATCAATGTCTCACGAAGACGAAACTACAAAGCATTCTGTTGGATAGTTTTGGAAAAAAATATAAGAAGTGTACAACTTTTGAACAACATCTGTAGCCGCCATTTTAAAAATAACCACATGACAGTCACGTGATTATTGACAGCCGACGGGAAACTCCTCCCTTTGGTATCCTATGGTGGCATATTTCTGCCACGAGATACGAGATAGCTATCATGATAATTTTGGTAAATTATCGCGATAAATTAAAAGTTTCCTGGAAATCTTATCAAGATCGTGAAAAGTTTCATGATAAAAATATCACGATAAACTTAATATTTTATCGCAAAATTTCTTCACCGTGCTCGGAGCTGACATGCGAGATAAAATTATTGTGATAGTTTTATCCGTTTCTCGATATCTATAAATAGAAAATTCATCATTTGCATGAACTCGGTAGTTTTGACTTAAAGGGCAACTACAGCCAAAATCTCTTTTTTGGATATATGAATCCTTAAATGAAAACCATCTTAAAATAGAAAAACCGCATTTCAATGTCTATCGTAGAAAGAGAGTTTTAAGCGAAGATGTGGTTTGCACACCTGTGCGAGTTTGTGAAATGTTCGATAAACCGGATGTGATGCCACTCTTATTTCGGCTTCTGTGTACTTTTTTTTTTCTCAGCCTTATCCTCCCTCATGTCAGGAGGCGACTTTTTTCGTCACAAAAATCCCTATCGAATGCCGGGTGCCGAGTGTAAGCCCTATTTCGAGCCAGGAGATGACTATTTATTTGTCAGTCTGCTGTCTGTCTGTCTGTCTGAACTAAATGACACGGCTTAATATCAGATCTACCATTAATCCTCAAAAGGTTAAATAAACCTTCATGCCGATTGCAAAATTTTGAATAGTGCTAGTTTTTGAAGAAACAAAAATAGATGTTTCCGCATTGGACACTGTACATAAGATCAGATTGCATGTTCTGTGCAGTCTGATCTTAATATACACTGTTTGCAAAAGGTCACTGAGTCGCGCTCAGCTGCCTTGGGGCCCCACAGAAATTTAAATGAGGCAAGCAATAAATGGTAAATTCACTGTTGATTATCCATCTCTTTCATGAGAGAGAGAGAGTAGTTAGAAAAGAAATTCGACAAGCAGATTATGCGGTTTTTTTTTTTTTTTTTTAATTTAAGATCGTATGCATGAGGAAAATACAAAAGTTATGACGTTCGACTTATCCATTTAACCTGTGTAAAATTCCAAATTCCATTTACATTATTTACGAAAAAGGGTTCAATATGGTCGTGAATACAAGAGTAACTTTGTACATGACATGTTTATGACAAGTGTTTGTTAACCTCAGGCTGCAAGCGCCCCGCCCGGGTGGCTCAGTGGTGAGCGTGTCGGACTCATGTCCTGGTGGTTGTGAGCTCGATACCCGGTTGAGGCGAACTTTTTTTCCGGCGTATTTTCGCCTCTCACCTCTGCTGAAGCATGTGAGAAAAGTAGTCGGTGGCTTTGGAAAGAAAGTTGTGTTAGTACTGGTGTGAGAAAGCCAGGAAACACATGTGCGTCACCGACCGCCATGATATGACCTTAGCTGTTAAAGTGGCGTTAAACCCCAATACAACCAACCAACCAACCAACCAATCAAGCTGCAAGCCGGGTAAAAAAAAAATATGTCAGACCACAACGGTGCGATATCATCACAAAAGAGGCACCAAATTAACCCTTTGTCCTTGTACATGGATGGAACACACAATTCTTTTCTCAAAATAAAAGGTTGGCGCACTAAAATTTTGTGTAAAGTTTGTACGCAGTTATAAATTTTTAATTTACGCTGCATTTTCATGTTCAGCATCTCTTATCTCGTATATGATTACAGGGAGAAACACGGGAGAAGACAGTTAAACAGTTTTTGTCCACGTTGGTATTTCCTTTTAAATTGTACGCCTTACATGTCTCAGTATTTAGGAAATGGACTGACCCTGTATTTTGCAGACGATCAAAATGTTTACGGCATGATATGGAGGACAGGAAGGCAGGAGGCAATTCAGACAATCTTTTAACGTTGTTGTTGATGAAAGAAACAAATTTGAGATTATGAAAATAAATGAAGATCGAGTGAAAAAAAATTTTTTTTAACTTTAACAGCAAATTCAGGATGTGTGCTGGATTTAATGTTGTTCGTGAATGTTAAAGAGAGGATAAGATTTCTAAGGCAGATCAAGGCTTTTAATTCTTTCCAAGCTGAAGGAGACATGTAAAATGCTGACACAGATGGTGTTGATCCAGATCAGACTGCGCAGGATTTGTAGACCGTTAAATGGTCGACGGTGTCCTATATTTGGTAGAAACAGCCTTAGAAATTAACTCGAATGATTTCCTTTTCACATTGCAATGTTCCTTCTTCCTTCTACGACCTAGTAGAAGAGAATTTTGGCATGATTCAAATATCTTGATTTATTATTTCTTTTTTTATATTTATCTATTACAACTCGTTGATTAGGTAGTGGTACAATTGAAATAAAATCAAGAAATAAATTTCAAAATATTTATGTTCGTTACCAGAAGAATAACTATTCACTTTTTTATAAGTACTTTCTCCACTAAGCTAATTCATTCAAAATTTCTTTCCTATGATTGTAGATGTAAGAGCGATATACCCCCGTCACGCCAAACTCGTTCTCACTCTGTTCCGAATTTTTTTGCTGATCGGACTGAAACTGTCTTCAGACGAAGTGGGCGTATTAGTATCCTTTTACGAAGGGTGCTCCAGAACTTTGAGCCTGCTCAAAATTTTTTGCCATCCATCCCGTCCTGTGATTAGACGGAGTAACAACGTACTTAAAGCGAGATGGACGTACAACGAACGGAACTGCTGTACTTCGATCCTATTAGAGACGCAGTGCGGTCGGGCAATAACCTGCAGTGCGTTTGCATTTTACCGACCGAAATTACATGTCCTATCCCAGCCAGTTTTTCGATTTTGTTGACCGGGTTAAGACTTTCTGGGAATAGGTTTGGTGAGATAGGGGCTTCAGCCATTATCAGGCCAAAATTATACGTTCATCCCCGACCGTAACCCGTTTTCCGATTATGTCAGGACGGGTTTAGACGTTGTAAGACCTAGTTTGGTGTGACGGGTCTATAGAGATTGAAACTCTGCAGTACACAAGTGATTGAAACGTGAAATAGCGATTTATATCTTTATAAATATCATGCAGTTTTCTCAATTTTCTGTGTTAGTTCATATATAGCGACTATAATTATCTTCTCACACTTGTGAGATCATGGCAAACTACCGGAAGTCACGGTTTTTTCAATTAGCGACTTTCACACAGGTGAAAATCCGAAAGTTTAAACCTCTATATCTCGTGGAGTAAACATCACAGAACGCTAACAAGATTTTTGTTAACATACTCTAGTGTCATTTTATCCGATTTTGAAATGAAAATTTTGGTGTGGAGTTACCCTTTAATAAGATTGCAGTCAGTAAAATTTCGAATCATTAATCAACAATTGTAGCTTAATTGGTAAATTTTGACAATGCCCGAATGACAGAGGTCTGTAAAATCACAAAGACGACTCGAAATGCCTCTTACGAACAACTTTGAAACCGTACAGGGAAAAGGAGAATTCATAAGGTTGTATACGAAGGTATTCCGAAACCGTATCTAATTATAGATATCATGAATGTCAGTTGTGGGCACGAAAGCAAAAAAAATCGTGATAAGAGTTAGCATTATTGCGATATTTTTATCGTGAATTTTTTTGTTTTATCACGATACTTCTCTTAAATTATCATGATAGCTATCTCGTATCTCGCGGCAGAAATATGCCACCATAGTATCCAATCTGTCAAAATTCGTTATTTCTGTAGTTTTACAGGATAATTTTCAAACTTGCAAAAAAGTAATAGCAAAATCATTTAAATCCATCGTGATGAAAAAATAAAGAAGGATTACTCACTTGTTTCGTCCTCATTCTGGATAAAAAAGACGAGCGTTTGTTTACGTTTGCATGGGCTATTTACAAAAAAACTGATGACGTCATTTGACCTCGGATACACGCTCTCGTGGAAAGAGTTCTACGATCGACCGATTTAGGTGTCCGACCGAAACAGGTAACTGAACGATATACCCAACTTATACTGGACTGTTCTCACCCAGCTGTTACAGGCAACCTGAGAATAAAGAATGCAATTATATCAGATTTTGAACTCTATACAAGGGAACTTTTACAGTCACTTCATATAAACAGGGCTGTAATTCTTAAAGCAATTGAATCAAGCAGAGTAAGGGAAACATTGTCTGATGATAGAACAAAACCAGTAGGTGGTGTCACTTAAGTACTCAACAAATCTGCCTTAAGTATCTTATAAATACCCCCTCTTGCGTAAATAGTCTTGTGATCCGTGTTCAGAGTGAATAGTGTATAGCTGTGTGTTTATTCATGTATACGATATGGATTCAACCATTGATCAAGACCGAAGTCAACGACCTCGGATGCTCCGACAAGTCAACGGAGGAATTTACCTAACAACAACAACAACAATGGCAGCCGAGCGCACTCTCTTGCACTACGGATCATTCCCATTCACTTCTGTAGTTGGTTCAGAAAGTATTCCGTCATCACGTGATATTTTCGTCACATGACCATAACTCAAAATGGCGACACAAACGCCGGTGAAAGAAAGACCAATCGATTGTTTTGTGTGCTGTTCAAACAGCATACGGCCAATCAGACTTAATGGTAGGAAATGTGAAAAAGAGGGATTTTCTGAAAAGCTTAAATGTCTTTTAAAGGACGATAACTTGTTTTTTAATCTTACAAACTTACATCCATCGGTGTGTCGAAACTTTTGTCATCATTCATGGGTGCAGCCATCTTTTTACAATTGGCGTAAGATTCTGATCAGTAAAGAAGCTTGAAAAAATAGTTCCATTGTATACAGGTAAATTCATCAGTTTGAATGCACCTATAGTGTATCCGGAATCATATTTCTTTTGTCTACTTTATCATGTTACACATGAAACAGTTAAACAGTAACAAAACATGTTTTCCTCGGTTTGACAAGATTCTTGTCATTTAGCCCATTGCAGAGATGTATGGTGAGAGTAACGAACGACAACTCTGCTCGGAGATTGAGCCGAGCGGTATAGCTAAACAGCGAAAGGAACTTCCTTTCGCGAAAGGAAGATTTCGTCGACGAAATGAAGATTTTTCTGTTATAAAAGAAGTATTTTCCTAACAAAAGGAAGTTTTCCTTGAGAAGTTAGCACATCTTTGCAATATATATTAAATTTCAGTGTTGAATTTAAGTGTTTTAGTCCGAAAAACGTGTGTTAAGTATCGCTGTAAATAGCGTTACTATAAATAGCGTTCCCATGTGAAAGTAAGTTCCTGTCATGAAAGGAAGATTTTTGCTGCGAAAGTAGTATTAGTCTACGCAAGGATTTTTTTAAATCTAGAAATTTTTTTTCAATATGAATATATTTTACAAGTTAAATTTAAGAGCTTTTAAATGAAACTGTGTGTATTAATTATTTGTTATGAATGTTGTTGCTAAATAAGAGTTCCTTTATTTTAAGGAAAATCCTTTTAAGAAAGGATTTTTTTTATTTTTGGCCATGAAAGGGGTGTTTCTTTCAGGAAAGGAAGGTTTCTTTTCAAACTGAGGTTAATTGTTTCAATATGGATACATTTTAAACGTTCATTTTAAGTCTTGTAATTGAAAATGTGCGTATTAATAAGTAATTGTACAGGTAATGTGTTGAGCACTAGTTAGATTCATTGCGACACTGCCGTGAAAGTAAATTCCTGTCACGAAAGGAAGTTCTTTGCTACGAAGGTAGATGATGTTTCCAGTCATTGCGTTCATTTTGTAAAAGAAAGGATTTTCATAACGAAAAGCCTCACTTTGCGGGCGTTGGTCTCTTTCGTCCTTTATTTTTCCGTACAGACGTTTTCGTCCCGGTCAGATTTTTTCCTCTTACACGTCTTGTTCATCCCATATATTCTGTAAGAAAGAGAATCTAAGTTTATTTAAGCTGCGAAGTGTGTGAATTTCACTCAGGTTGAACGAAAGAAACCTTTCCTAATTTTTTTTATTCCCACCCAAGATCATATGATCGAAATAAAAGTGTGTGTGTGGGGGGGGGGGAGATAAGGTCGGTTATTTAAAAAAAAAAAAGACTTGGATCTTTCTCTTGGAGTCGTGTCTCTCTTATTGTCCCTCCACCTGTCTGTGTCGCTACACTATAACAATCTAAGTATTTTCAGCAAAACAAGAATAATGACATTTGCACATAACGATATAAAAAATGAACAGAATAAACTTTTTATTCGTCATAACATAATGACGTTTGTACCTATGATAGCAACAATGCACCCACAGCCTAACCATTTTAGAAAGCATAATGACATTTGCACATAACGAAAGAAAGAATGGACAGAATAAACTTTTTATTTGTCATAACATAATGACGTCTGCACCTAATAATAGTAACAATGCACCTCACAGCCTAACCATTTTAGAAAGCATAATGACATTTGCACATAACGATATAAAGAATCCATCAAATAAATTTACCGTTTTACATATTACCGTTAGTTTTATATGTAACGAAATAAATAAATGAATAGAACAAATATAGCATTTGACATACTATAATGAAATTTACATGTAGCTAAATAACAAATACACCTAACAATCTTATCGTTTGAAATAAAGGTAACACATTTGCGCATAACGAAATAATAAATGCACCCAACAATCTTACCGTTTGACATTACATGATGAAGTCTGCAAACAATGATACAAAGAATGCACTTAACAGCCTTATCATTTGACATTGCATTATTAAGTTTGCACACAATAATATGTGGTTTTGACTTAGAAAACCTACCTTTTGACATAAAAGGATGAAGTTTGTAAATAACGATATGAGGAATGTACCTAATAACAGAAAACCCCGTATAATGAGGCAGTAAAGGCGTTCCATATGTATGCATAGAACTGTATTATAGTGGTTGGGGTTGGCATAATACCGGAAAACGCCCCTCCACTATATCGCGAAAACCCATGAAAATCTAAATCATGTGTCAAAAGAATTTTGATTTCTTATGGATTCATTCCGTATATATCAAATACAATATTGGTCTACGGAATAAAGCACAGAATTTCATTAATTTATCTTTTAATTCGTAAAACAATACCACATGTATGCATAGGTCTGTATAGTGGAGGGGCGTTTGCCGGTATTATGCCGTTTTTTACTTTTCTGTCTAGTCCAATATTACTAACAACAAAAAGAATGCAATGTTACCTTTGTAGTATGCCACACCTCAGAGATGTCGGAAGATTACCCCACAATGATGACTTGCTATCCATGCGCACAGGCCCCTTTTCGGTAAAAAGTCTAATGAAACTAACCAACCTCTCTAATATCAAAAAAAAGTAAACTAAAACTTGCTCAGCACACAGCACGAACTGACTTAACTGCTCACCTCAACAATGGGATACTGTCCTCAACACGTGCACGTGAAAAACAAGTCAACTCAACATCTTTACTCCATTGTGTCTTTCACAACTACAATTTTGATATCAGCGGTCAATGTAAATTTAGACCCGACTTCACAGAAAGTGCTGTCTGGTCTAAGCTCTTCGCTGGCCACTTTCCACAGACATTTTGACAAAAGAAAGAACCTTTAAACACAGCGATTATTTGCGTGTTTTTTCCTGACTTAAAATGTTTGTTAATTTGGCGCCTTAACCCTTATCCTGCTAAATAACTGAAATAAAAGTTTCAAGCCGATAGTAAAACCTCAAATGTTGATACGTATTTCAAATAAATATTTTAGGGGAAAATATCTCTGTATCGGACATTGTAGATCCAAGAGCAGACTATACGTTCTGTGCATTCTGATCATTGATCTACACTGTCCGCAAAAAAGGTCAGTGAGTCGCGCTTAGCAGCCTAAGGGTTAAGGATTATCCCATTCGAACGCTATATCAATGAAAGGCACGTTTTCAATCGGGAAATCTCCCTGTCTATCTATCTGTCGCTATATCGAGGCTTCTTTCTTGTTCCATGAATATATTACAAAATAGCCGTAAGTGTAGAGCAAAGATCAATCTGCACAATCTGTAAAGTCTTACCTTGATCAACATTGTCTGCAAAACCAACATTACAGCACTCTCACGGTTAAAATCTACCAAATAACAAAATTTTAGACTAGTCGAAATAGAAAGCATTTGCAGACGACAAGTAGTGGAATTTGTCACTGACAGGGTAAAAATTATTGTCGGAAAAGGAGAAAATAGCTGCTGTTTGGGAGCATACAGAAACCGGAAGGTTTGAAAGGAAAACGACTAACCCTGTACAATAAAATCTCTCTCTCTCTCTCTCTCTTAGTAGTAAGCTTGGCCAAGTTGTCTCACCCCTGCCTATGTGCAATAAATATGAGCCATGCTCTGGCAAAAGGGGGCTAAATGCATCTCCGTGATTCATGATATCAAGCAAGTCAAACTTATGGATCCATAATGTCCACTTTCTGTAAAAAAAAACGACTTAATCATGAGGTAGACTGGTCCTTGGACATACCGAAAATTGACCAATAGCGAAAAGTTTCGGCCCAGGTCGACCTGCGCAGGCTGACCTGGGTCCTTAGCCAACTTTCGCGGACATGTAAAAATCGATATCAGCCCATTTTACCTGTATTTTTTTACATAGAATTATGAAGGGCCTTGGTAGATAAACGCTTATAACTTCATCAATTTTCAGAATCGAAAATTATCTCAAGTGAGGTAAGAAAATTCAATTTATTCTCTTTCAAATGAACTAAGTTTTATAAATTTCGTAAATGAAACTTTTGGTCCTTTTTTATCTTTAAAATTATAGGTATGGTTTATATAGAACAGGGATCTTATATACAGGGATAGGAAACGCGGTATAACTTCCGGTCATTCACTGTCTTCTTTCGAATTGACCGCAAAGGAAAAAACGGCGGCCATCTTAAATTTCGGCATACGACGGTCACTGTTTTAATCAACGTTTTGCTTGGTTATCCCATACGTCCTTCTCAACAGGTAAGTTTCCGAATATTTACATGCTTAGAATATATGTAACATCAATTTTTTTCGCAGATTTTGTTTTATATGCTTATTTTGGCGTTAAAAAATCATGACCTAATCATGTTTGACCCGTAGGGGATGTTCGGCAGGAGGATTTAGTGACGTGCAAAAGTACTTTTTAAGTACATAAAGTAGCGTCCAAATAGCAACATGTTGGTAAAAATCACGAGATAGAGTACATCTCCTTGTATTAAAGCCAATTTTGTGCTGATTTTCGATTCCTAAGTTAGATAATTATGGGCTCAAAACTGGGCTATTTTCAGTATTTCATCACAAAATGGCTGACCAATGTGGTGAATTTGGCGGGACCCTAGTGATAGTTGTAGCATTCTCAATTTATTTTTAGAAATAAATTTGTTCAGATTTTGACATATTTATAAGCAGTAAGTATTTCTTTTTGTTTTTAAATCAAATCTAGTGATTTTCGATGCCAAGGTTGGATAACTGTGGGCTCAAAAACTTGGCTATTTTCGGTCTTAATTGCAAGATGGCAGCCTAAAAAGGGGTTATTTCAGTAAAGGTGGAAGCGCAGTACCGCACATTAGTCAAAAATGATTGGATCTCTGATAGTTGGCCATATCCTGAACAAATTCTCATTATAGTCTAACCATGTGAAAATAAAACCATATTTTGCAACGTAACTGAAGAATTAAAATGTTACGTTTTGTAAAAAGGAGAAATTTGAAATTCAGTTGGTTCTATATTTTTTTTCCAGATATGTATTGTGAGAGCACAAACACTTCAAAACATGGTTTCAAGAGCTGTCAACATACTGTTGTGATGCATCCTGTGAACAGAAGAATGACATTGAAGATGGTTTTGTAATTCTGCATAAAGTGTGCTAGTATAAAACTGAAGCTGGGCTTGAAAACTTGGAATATTAAAGACCAAATCAGCTGTGAACTGTACAAACCTGCAAGAAAAATGCTAAAGTGAAATTAATGTATTTGAATATGAAAGCTGTGAGCTTCTTCTACCACCAAAGTATATTTAGTATGTATAGCTCAATAAGCCACTAGAAGTATGGAGTTATTTAATTATCTGTGACAAATGCTAGTATTGCTGAATCCTAAGTTTTCACTAACCTGGGGAATATCCATACTTCCGAAAACATTGTGAACAAAGAAGAAACTACCGGTAAGTACATGTCACATTTTCTCATTTCCCCAGGAAAAACAAGTCTCCTCATTTCAGTTGCATTTCATTTGTCGTCTGCAAATGCTTTCAAATTAGACATGTCCAAAATTTTGTAATCTGGCAAAAAGTTAAGGATGGAACCTTGCTCAATTTGCAATGTTTCACAACATTTTAGTTGTATCATAGCAGCCATTATACTTATCTATTTGTTTTTTGAATTTGCACAACTGTCTGCACAAGCTGCGTGTTGCTTTTCCTCATCAACATATTTTTTGAGGGAGAGAAGTATGTATCTGTGTTGTGCAAAATTCTCTGAGAATCATGATGTTGGTTTCCCACTACTCACACTATTGTCATAAAACACTAAAAGTACATGTATTAAATTTGACATACTTTTGGTTTCTTCAAACAACACAGTACGTTCAGTATCTACAGTCTTATAAGCCACTTGTGGTAAGGAGTTATCTAATAATCTGTGACAGATGCCAGTATTCCTGAATCCTAAGTTTTCACTACCATGGGAAATATTTACACATCTGAAAACATTGTGGAAAAAGAAGAAAATGTTGGCAAGCATGTTCTCATTTTCTCAGCAAAGACACAAGTGACACATTTCATTTCTTGTCTGCAAATAATTCCAAATCAGACAAGTCTCAAATTTTGTTGTCTGGCAAAGTGTTCCTGAAGGTTGGTTGTTTTCAACATTTTGCAATTGTATCACAGCAAACAATGCAGCTATCCATATTCCATGTATTACTAGAGTTGGGAATGTTTCTACTTGAA
The DNA here is from genome assembly GCA_946811185.2 of Hippopus hippopus. Taxonomy (NCBI): domain Eukaryota; kingdom Metazoa; phylum Mollusca; class Bivalvia; order Cardiida; family Cardiidae; genus Hippopus; species Hippopus hippopus. Next base: position 26,959,420 of record OX328100.1, on the reverse strand, counting down.
AATCTCTGTTGAGGGAGAGAAGTATATTTTGGGCGTTTTTATGACATACACCAGGATTATAATGATAGTTTAATATACCAATAATATCTCATATACACAATACTTTTACCATCATCATTAACTGCAACTTGCCACAGTGAAAAAGTTTTAGGAGATAAAAGTCTACATTCAATGAAAAAAGCATTTGCGGAAGCAACCAACCATTTGCATGTTACATTTTATCGCAAAAAGATTGGTCCTTGTGTCATACTGTTTTCCAAAGATTTCTACAGTGGATTTATGTAAAATCAAATTTATTAGGCATTAAGTTAAAACTTGCTAAAGGAACACATTTTTCAGCACCATTTAATTTTGTAACACACATGTAGCTCAATATTCATGGCTGCCTTGATGTTTTTAGTGAGAAATTTTAAAATATCAATTTCAACATAAACTTTCTGTGTACAGTGTGAATTTCTTTGAAAATTTAAAAAATGAAAAACATTTGAAGGAAAAGCAAAAACATAATATTTTTAATAGCACAGAAATCATTTTGAAAAGGATTGATCACTGGCTGCAACTGGTCTTTTACAAATGTTTTCCAATGCTGTCCACTGTATGAGGAGCGAAAAGTCAAATTTGTACAAAGTCCTACACAACTTATACTGTTTTCAAATTGGTCCAAAATCAAAGCTTTCAAAGTTATTAGATAACCTTAAGTTCTCTGACACAGAATAAAAAACCATTATTAAAGAAGGAAAAATTGCTTGTCAAAAGCAACTTTTACTTTGCCACACTGTTAACTCTTTTTGAAACAACACAGAAGTAGACTTGTACAAAGTGAGAGCACTTACAGACAACAATTGAAATGCGACTCAAATTATGGAATTTGTCAATGATATAATTGAAAGCATTTGGGGAAAAGGAGAGAATGTTGGTAACCAGCATTTTCTCCTTTTCCTGCAATGTTTCCAAAAGGCTTCTTTCTCTTGGTCATCAGAACTCGGGGTTGTGTGGAAAAGGGATAATTGCAGATTTGTCTTTTTTTTTTTTTTTTTTCTAATAATTATGCTACTGACTATTTTTTACCAAAAAACAATTTTTTGGGGGCCTTTGGAATCCCCAATTGAAAGTATTAGCAAACGACAACTGAAAGTAGATTCAAACGATTCGATTTTTTTTGCATGGTATTGAACATTGCGGATAAAATGCTGAAAACAGGTACATGTGCTAGGCTAGCATTTTGTTCTTTTCCCACAATATTTTCAAAAAGCTTTAAATATTCCGAAGTCATCAAACACACAAGGTTGTAAGGTACACAGGTTAATTCGAAATGATGCAATTGTGAAGGCCACTGGTGTATGTAATTGATTCCAAAGTATAAAAGTAGGAACAGAGTTGCAGACAGGTCCTCACACTTCACCAGCCTACTTTTTCAGAAAGTTCACTAATTCTTTCCATTTTGTAGGAAATTCTCCTTTTTTTTCTGTCAAAGACAGTGATTTAAGAGTAGCTGCAAGCTGAACTGAAAATGTACTGGAAGGTCCATTTAATGGGCAGTGAAGGCAATTTTCTGGTTCTATATGCCCTTTGTGTAGTTTGCTATTGAAAAATGGGTATATAACTATTAACAGATCTCTCTGTTTACCGGCCTAACACATTGTACTACATACAAGTGAAATGTTTGTCACTCCTGATAACATGAGAAGCTTTTGACCTGACCAAATTGAAACATTTGGAGAAGAAAATCAGAAAATAAAATATTTAATTTCAATGATGAGTATTGTCTATAAACAGAAGAGGACACTACTAACAGTAGATGTGTCATGACAGATACACAACTTAATATATCCCACTTGTGATCATGTCAAATACAGGGAGTGGACAAAAGCAGCCTACTTCCGAAACGTTAGACGGACGTAATCCTTCAACAGGCGATGTGTGCTTTTCCCGAATTGTTTGCAATAGATATCCACTGCAGAAATATCAAAATATTTTAAGTTACTACGAAAAAGAGGGTTGTTTCGGTAATGGGTCGTTTTGGCACAGGGCCGTTTTGATCTCCATTCACAATTTACACTTCGTGTGAAATCAAGACTGACAACATGACCTGTATATCTGAAACGCCCAATTAGTCGACACTTTAAATTTTCCAGATAAAAAAAACAACACTTTAATTGGAAAAAAAAATAATAGAAAAACATTGACATAAACATTGAAACGCACTTCATACTAAACGCTTCTTCGGCGGATATAAAAATTGTCGGAATCGGCAAGGAATTATATTATCTGAAAGGAAGATAATAACTCGCAAGGAACGACAACGGATTATTGGACGCCGTACAGGTAAGTCAGTGAAAAATCGATAATTGGTCTTAACTCCAGTTGCGTTGCCTATCCCTGTGTATATACGATCCCTGTATAGAATAAAGATGAAAAATACTTTTTCCCAAGATAAAAACTGACATATTTGTTGAATTTCCTCTCTTTTTGTTGAAAAGTCAAAATTACCTCAAGTGAGGTCAGAAAGCTTATTCATTGCTCTTTAAATTGGTATAAATTTGAGTCATTTAAAGAAAATAAACTTTTGGTCCTTTTTACAGTTTTTTAATGCTCCTATCCTATTTTGTTGTTTTTCCGTAATCGCTCGGATTGTGCCGGATTTTGCCGATGATGGCCGAGTCTAACTGTAAGATAAGCCGCCCGGGTATCTTTGCTGTGTTACGTAATGTTATATTGACAAACGGACCCCCTGCTATGTTTATGATTAACATTTATCCACATGATTATGAACTCGAATTTTTACCCGGGTTGTTTGATCATGAAAGAATCCCTAAGATTTTTTATTGTGTATCTTATAGATCTAATAAAAGACTAGAATTTGATTTTTATGAGATTATTCCCATGGATTTACAATCATTAAGATTAAGATTTGAAATTAGAAAATATACGTTTGCCATTTTTTCCATTCTTCGGCTATTTTTTCCATTCTTAGATATTAATGCCGTATCAAAAGTATTTTTCTGGCGACAGTTTATAAATTCATGTTTCCTTGCCATTTTCAAACCGGTCCTTGACCTGTCACATCATATAGAAGGCTTTTGAAAACACTGAAGAAAGGGTTTAAATGCTGGTTAGTAACACATAGCCAACTTTCACGGACATGCTTTATCAGCAGTCTCGCATATCAACAAATCGATGAAAATAACCGATATACATGGATCCGTGGTGATAAGATAAATCGACTTCCTTGGTTACTGTTGCCAAGGGCTCCCAAACAACCGCAGTAAATACATATACAGTATAGCAGATAGGCTACTTAAATCGTGCTGTCATGACTGTTTTTCTCAATAAAATTGCGGAAAAATATTTCTATCATATGTTTCTGCCGATGATGAATTCTCGGTAAATATCTATGCTTACTAATTTACACAAGAATATGTACAAAAAGGGCGAATTACGGGGGCTACGGACAATGAAACAGATCTACTTGTTTTAGCAAAGTTTTGAACTTCAATGATCTCGAAAGAATAAAAGACCTCAACAAATCTCCGATTTGCCACAGAATAATAGAATTAAAGATTCTTATTGTTTTCGTAAGGCTAGTAAAGTCATCTCAACATTATACCCAACTAAATAACACTGAATTAGATCTACTTGTGAGCATTTCGAAAAGTTTATAGTTTGTCGGATTCGACAGAGAGGTGTTAGTTTATGAAAAATTTCAATTTCAGGTTAAGGGAAAAAGGGTTGTCTGATGATTTTAAAATGCGTTAAGTGTGCTGTCAATTAACAAACTTGTTATTATCATTGACGGTATTTTGTTTTATCTTATGATATACTGAAGACAACGGGTGGTCAAGTTGATTAGAGCGGCAAATTGGTTTGCAATCAAACACACTTCCTATCAATTAACAGTGTACCGACACATTCTTTGCACTGACAGATGTGCTAATCTACTTTAATACGACTAAGTCAAAAGTTTATTTAATCACATAAGTTGCCTTTCGAGCTGAACTTCGACCAGTACAGAACAGAAGTTAGACTTTTTCATAATTGAATTCTACTTTTAGTGAGGAATATGTAGTGAGGAATACACGTCAATATGCTTATTGTAAATAGCAAATAGTTTTAATCCAAGATTGAACTTCATGTTATTTGCAGTCTGATCTATATCTACACATTCAGCATATTCTTCATGCACCAAGGGTTAAGATTAACGTCAAGCTGAAACACTGATGACAAGTGCCACTTTTTGGATGTGCATATAGGTTATTGAACAAGGTTAGATATTCAAGTAAACGTATTTTCTTTTTATTAGTATTTCATATAGATCTATTTTTACCTTTGTTTTCCACTTAAAACGTTTTTGTCTCTTTCAGAATCTTTCAGAGCGGAAAAACTATAACATTTATTAATCCATTGTGTAATGTAGCGCTGATCAGAACTCTTTACATATGTCCCATTTTCAGTCATTATCATAATTCAAACTTGTCTACAGCCTCTGCGTGATCTCACGTCTGCGGTACATGTTCTCAAAGCACATATTTTAAACTTTTTCTCAAATTCAAACGTTTAAAACACAAAATAAATAAATACCATCGCACCCCTCCAACGTTAACAGTCGTTTATTTGGGAGCCGAAATAGCAGACAACAAGGCTGGACATCGGGTAGAATAAATGCGATAACCTGAATGGTCAAATATCGATTTCTACGGATCCATGTATTATACGTAAAGTTTCGGGATTTTCCGGAGTTTTGCAAACATAAACCGCGTATAATCTATTCATAATCGATAGTCCGCAGCTGTAAAAGATAAGAATAACGTAACATTACGTAACAGGATAACAGTAGCCCTGCTTCAAATTTACAATCCTTGCCTAGACCAGGGATCCTATATACGATCCCTGCCTAGACCGACTTTTTGTTTTCGGGTTTCCACCTTAACTCTTTGTCTGCTAAAAACCATTGTAGCCCCTGTAGATCAGTATCAGACAGCAGAGAATGTGCACCCTCATCAGACTACACATAATCTTAGACTTACACCATCGAATACTGCGAGATTTTTCTTTGGAAAGAACATTGCTATATTTGGGCTTTGTTTGACGGTTCATACTTCATTCATTCTTCGGTATAACTCTTTACCAAACGACAAAATTTTAGACTGGTCCAAATTCAAAGCATTTGCAGACGACAAAATTAAAATGGCTCAAAAATTGAAATTTGTTCTGGGAGTGTAGAAAACATTATGGGAAAAGGAGAAATTGCTGGTTACCAGCATTTTCTCCTTTTCCCACAATGTTTTCAAAAGGCTTCTTTTACAGGGTCGTGAAAACCAGGGATTGTTTGGGAAAGGGTTAAGGGTTGAGTTTTGATGCTCTTAGATTAAAGTTCTGATCCTTGCTGTTCGGCCGTTTGTGCGGCTAAGTGCACTTTCAGCTGACAATGTAGACCAGTAATAAACTTCACAAAAAGCAGTCTAATCTTGAAACCTAATCCGTCCAAATTCAATTTTGCTGACAGTGTAGATTAATAACAGGCTGCACAAAACAAGCTGACTGATCTTGGATCTGATCGACTCTATACATCGATGTTTTTCTTAAATTCTTGATACCGAAATATCACCAGGTTGCTGAATTCAGCAGAAAATTCGAAGCTTTTGGAGTACCGGTTTAATCCTTTACCATACACTCCCGAGTTTTAACGTTCAGTGCAGTCTGATTTTGATCTAAACTGTCCGCAAAAGATCCCTGAGTCGCGTTTAACAGCCTACAGGTTAGAACATTTCATAGTTCAACCAACGGCAGATGTCGGTTGAGACAGGGATCGTATATACACATGTATATATAGGATCTCTGGTTGAGATAGCGAGGAGGGATCGGCATCAGACTGAACGGACGTACTCTGGTAGGCCTATTGACCTTCTCCGATACCTGGTAGTGTTTAACAGCCTTGAATTCATCCAATTACAGCTTTTACCAAACAATCTTCCTAGTTTTGAACGAACGAACAAACGAACGAACGTTTGAAAGAAAGAAAGTGTCGGATACAAAGTGGCAATAACTGAAAGTTGTGAACGACTAAAAGGCAAAAACGAAAGAAGACGGTAAAGTAGAAGGTTTTTTTTCCCCTGATTCCTGGCCTATCTGATCGGAAACCGACCGCACTTTTCAATATTAAGGAATTCTTTACAGCCGGAAAAAAAAAGTTTCCTTTCATATGAAGCCATAGATGTTTACTCTTTACTAAACGATTCAAATTTAGTCTCTTTTAGATGGAATTCATATATTGATATAATTTTTACCTTTAAAAGACCATGTTTCCAACTTGATCTGTAAGACCAGGGATCGTATATAACATATACGATCCCTGGTAAGACCTGATTGCCAATGACTTGCATGAGGGACTGCATTCACAAACCGTTCTAAATACTGCTGTACTGAAACACTAGCTGTACCATCTTGCAAATAAAGGGCATCGTATAATGACGAAGTTAAGGGATGAAAAAAGAGCGAAATCGTTTATAAAAAAAAACGATTTTTTCTCCCAAACAATATTATATAGAAAATATCAAGAAAAATTTGTTTGCCAACCTACGAAGAAACAAGCCCTCTCACGTGTCCTATCGGTCAATGGTGAGCACATTTGTAAACTTTGGAGAGGATAAATTCCTATGTGGCCTGAAACACGCGGAGAGGGGGCATTCGGACATTTGCGTAAAGTGTCGTCTCGTATCAGCCTGCGCAGTCCGCGCAGACTAATCCGAAACGACACTTTCCGCTTTTATATCATTTTCTTTTTTTGCGCGTCTACTGAAGAACAAATTCTAATGTACAGGTAGTCGTAAATTGCCGTCTCGGATTAGCCTGCGTGGACTGATCCGAGACAACAGTTTACGCAAATGTCCGAATGCCCCTTTTCGTGTGATACTCGCCATTTATGTACAAACAAAAGTAAAAAAAGAAATGAATCTAGAAATCCAAAGACATGTTATTGGTACAATTCCAAGTTCATCTATAAATAAGTGACTTGTTGGTTACCCGAGAGCTCCGAATAAACCTTGAGAAAAGACAATGCCAGTCTAGAAATAAGGCCTAAATAATTGCAAGTTTAAGGTTGCTCTTGGCCAGATTATCTCAACAAAACGGACAGTGTAGATCAAAGATCAGAATGTCTTTTTTCAATCTGATATCAGTCTTTAGTGGCCGCATTTAGGCGGCTTCAGTTGTGAAGGCGATTGAGGGTCAATAAAGGCTTCTGTTCCTGTCTGTTCTGGTTGGTTTTTTGGCTGACCCCGATCACGTGATTAATCAACCGCGCATGAGATTGCTCAGTGAGTAGTCAACGTTTGAGCAGTAAGTATGGTGTTTCGCAGAGAGACCCAGACAATTTGATCCGGAAAAAATGAAGTAAGTGTCTTATTTATTTGAAATTTGTAGATAATTTACATGAATAATCGAAGTATGTGTAAATCTAGATCTAGCATGGTACACATGGTTGCAAATTACGATTGTTTTATTTTCTCGCAAATTATCGCCGGCGTCTTAAGTAGTGCTGATCCAAGGTAGAAAATTTTGTGGAAAAGGCAGCAAATTCTAGTTGCAGCGTTCTTTTTTTTTTTTCAAAATGTTTTTGAAAGCCGTCTTTGTCAGAATCATTCAAGTATGGGAATGTTTGGAGGAATTTTCTCAAGCCTATTTTCAACAGTGAATTAAAAATTTTAGGGTAGAAAAATTCCAATTACAGTATACTGAAGTAAGGCAAAGAGTATCCTTAAAATGATGAACTCTTTACCAATGGACGAAATTTTGGTCTTGACCAAATTGAAATCATTTGCAGACAACAACAACAACAAAAATATAGCTCAAAAGATGACTGCTGTCTTTGACAGGGTAGAAAACATTGTGGGAAAAGGAGAAAATGCTGGTAATCAGCATTTCCTCCTTTTCCCATAATGTTTTCAAATGACTTCTTCCTCAGGGTCATTAAAACTCGGGATTGTGTGGTAAAAGGATAACATAATTAATATTGGTGTATTTATTACCCTTTAGTTTGTATTGGAGTTTAACGCCATTTTAACAGCTTAGGTCATATCACGGAGGTCAGTGATGCACCCATGTGTTTCCTGGCTTTCCCACACCGGTACTGACACAAAGCCACTGACTACTTTTCTCACATGCATCAGAGGTGAGGGGTGAAAATTCGCCGGAAAGAAAGTTTGTTGCAACCGGGTATCGAACCTGCAACCTCCAGGTCACGAGTTAGATAGGCTAACCACTGAGCAACCCCGCCAGGCTTTATTACCCTTCACCAGAAGACAACATTACTTACCAGTCCAAATTGCAAGCCTTTCAAGATGAAAAATTTAATGTGACTCAAATGATGAAACTTGTTTTTGAAGGACTAGAAAACATGGTTAAAGAGAAAATGCTGGTTATCAGCATTTTCTCCTTTTCCGTCAATGTTTTCAAACGTCTTTTCCTCAGGTTCATTAAAACTGAATATGGGATAAAGGGTTAAAATACAATTACAAAGAAATAGAATTTTTTACGTTGTTTGTTAATGACTATACACAACTTGGATTTTATTTTATTTATTTTTTTTTTTTTTTCTTTGTAGATTTACAATATGACCAGATTTGGACTTTGTTGAGGTAAGAATCACTTTACATGAGGTAATTAACAGTCAATTTGAGCACATATGAAATTATAAAAAATCTGTCCATGTAATGATGGATAACTTATCAACAATTTCTGAAATTCTGGAATACAATATTTATAATTTGAGACATTGAGGTATGACTTTGATATACATGTACTTCTACCTGCCTAAAAATCAGAATTTAAATATAACCTGGTAGTTCTAAACTGATTGTCCGCCATGGTGTCAAGCGTATAAGACAATATGGTTGCCATATACTGTTGAAGGGTAGCAAACTTTGAAACTTTGAAAAAAAAAAAAATGAGATGCACTCAAACTGTGCCATTTCACTAAGATGCCACACTCTACCTTCAAATTACAACATCCTGCCTTAATTTATGAGGCCATCCCCTGGAGTCAGCCACTAATAAATGAAAAAGAAAACAGTATCATGAATGTTAATCTTACTCTGTCGACAGACCTACATATTTTGTGTTTGTCTCTGTGTATGTGGGGGGGGTGTGTATGCCGGTGTTTTTTTGTTTTTTTTTAAATAATTTCAATTATACCAACTAAATCAATACAGATTAATACTTAACCAAAAAACCCAAAATGGCCAACAAATATTGTCTTGCTAAACCTTAAGATTGCCATGTTGATGAAACATACATTATCAGTCTCTAAGACAAACCATCTTAAAGCAGTTCCAGATATATTCTGACCCTCATGACATCAGTTTATGCATATTCTTACATCATTACTCTTATATCCTGTAACATCCTTTATGGTTCTAAGACTAAGTAGATCTTCTTCTTGTGAAAACTTAATGATGCTCCTTGACCACCCCCTTCTTGCTAAAACCCAACCACCAAAAAAACTCACTGCATATAAATGTCAATATGACTAGCATTATTTGCAAAGACGCTTCAATAAAATAGGAAATTAACTATCAATCATCTGACACTATCATAGATAAGTCACATTACATTGATCATGTAGATTGGTAGATCAGTCAACAGTTATTTATAGGTCTCACTATATTGCATATTAAAACTCTGAAGTGGTTGTCTTTGTACTAAATATATATGTTTTTACAGGTGATTGTCTAAGAATTCATCTAAAAGTAGGGTATTGTGGATGGGACAACCACAATAATTTAGCAGTTACTACATCACACACATTACTGCATCATTTATGATTTTACATAGATTATTGAGGCTAATCTTTGTTGATTTTTATGAATCACAAATACTTAATTGTCACTTTATGTAGAAATGATTAGATCTAGACCAATTACAGTCAGGTATACTCATGAATATGATTTAGATTTTCTGCGAGAAACAGATCAGTAAAGGACATGTTTCTTAACCCAAGTGACAGTATGGACCAACTGCTGGTGAACAAGTGGCCTTCTATTGACTAAAAAACATCTATTTTATTAATTATGAATTAGGCCTACATAATTATTGTCCTCAAAATAATAGTGACTTAGCACCAAATTTCATTCAATGTTTAACAGCTACATACAAATAATAAGGATGTAATGTGTCAAGAATTTGCATGAAAGCATTTGTATTGGGCATGACTCCTTAAATTATAGTTCTGAGTCTTACTATTATTTTACTCAAATGACTCTTAAAGTTTTGGCTAATACAATGTTCATCAATGGCTTTTGAGTTACCGAATAGAGCAGAATAGTCTCTTGTAGAAGAACTGCGTCCAAGTTTTTAAAGTTTTAAGTTTGTGGCCAATGTATTCAAAGTATTTCATTAGTTGACAGGTAACAGAAGACATAAAAGTTTACAACAGATGAATCTTTTAAATCAGCACCATGTTTATGAAATTGATAGGTTTGATACATTTTGAGGTATCCTAACATGATGTATGTCTGTAAGACACACATTAAGTTAAAAACATGTTTGAGAGTTAGTAAACCAAAGGGATTTTTAATAGCCACCAAGGTATTGTCAGCATACCTTATAATATGTTGAGGATTTTAACTCCTAAAAATGAAAGTGCATGTAATTTCTTACTACTCTTAGTGTGTTTTTCTGATCTATTATTATATGCCTTGTTTAACCCTTTACCAAATGATCCTGCTTCATTGTAATCCTAAAGAAATATTAAGACTTTTAAAAACATTGTGAGAAAAAGAGGAACAACCTATTTTTCTTTATTCACAGTGTTTTGCTACCTACAAAGATAATTTGCAGCATTTGAGCCACATGTAATATGTCATCTGCAATGTTTCCAAGTAGACAAATCCAATTTATCATTTGGTAAAGATCTTTTTCTGCAGGGTTCATTTTAGTTTTTGTCTGAGGTGGGCTCTTGGCTCCTAAATCATTTTTGCATGGGCCAAGCTAATTGAGGTAAAATACTTTTAAGGAAACTGACCAAAACATGGAAAGACAGTTTCAATCAAAATTAAAGATTTGTAAATATGAGCGAATAAAAGTAAAAATCATACTTTCAATGTTGACCAAATACTGCAAAAATTTAATTTTAGAGAAACTGGAGATCAACAGGCAAGTAATTGTTACTGCACCTGATTACCCTTTTTGTGGCCCACCCAGCCAACCATTAACTTCTTGTTGCATTGATTTTATACCATCTTTTTTTTGTACAGAAACTTGTTCTGAAATGAACACTGCATTTCTTTTTACCCAAGTCCCAAGCAATTCCTGTGTTGCTAAGGATCTTAGAAATATTAATTCTTTATCTCATACAATTTTTGATGTAGAGGATCTTAGATCCAGAAGTAAACAAGAAATAATCCATTAGCTCACAAAGTTTTTGATGTTAAGGATCTTAAATCCAACTTTGATAAGACTGATCATGAAAAAAAAAAGCAGAATTTGAATGATAGCTTGATAAGTAAGTAAAATCTGTTCATGTAAATTCTGAAAATGGCTTGTATTAAGTATACTTATCTTTTTTTGAAAAAATAAGTTACAAATTAGATTACATGAAACAAAACTAGTTTTATACTTCATTGCTCAGAAAGGTTGTCCTTGCCCAATTGATGATTACCTTGGACTGGTTAGAATCCAGGAAACACAGCAGAGAGATACATGTAGTCAGGACAGAGTTGATTACTGGGTGGCATCAAGGAAAAATTTGTCTTTTGACCAAGATTTTTTTTTATCATAAACAACTAAAAATATAGAGATAAACTGTCACCAATGACGGATCAAGGCAAGTCAGAAAGGTTTGTCAGTCTATTCAGGGGCAGCAAGATTTTTTAATCATGAAAAAACAAAAATATAGAGATAAACTGTCACCAATGATAGATCAAGGCAAGTCAGAAAGGTTTGTCGGTCTATTCAGGGGCAGCAGCTGTGTTTAATTTGCAAAGTTAACCATATCTGAGCCCTTTTATCAAAACCAAAGTACACATCACTGAAAAACAATTTTATCAGTTAAAAAAAAGATCCATTTTCACAAGTTATGTGAATGCATTTATCTTACCTTTAGACTGACGAAGACAATATATAGATTTTTGGCCTTTCATATTTAATATTAGACTTAACTCTGTACCAAACAACAAAATTGCAGACTTTTCAAAATTAAAAGCCTTTGCAGACAGCATCACTAATACAGCACAAAAGATAAGACCTGCCATTGAAAGGGAGGAAAACATTTAGGGAAAAGGAGAAAATTCTGGTTACTAGCATTTTCGTCTTTTCCCACACTGTTTGCAAAAGCCTTCCTTTTGGGCTTTAAAACTTATGATTGTTTGGTACTGGGTTTAAAAGACCACACAGTTTTTGTGTGTGTGTGTCAATGTATATAAGGTTCATGTAATTTGGAATGAAAAGGATGAAAAGGATCTTAACCTGTCAAGTGCCTCTCACAACTAGATTTTTTCAGGCTAGTGCAGATCAGGATCAGACTTTATAATGTAGCCTGCTCTTAGATCTGCTCTACCTAATGAGTAAAGTTTAGCATTAAAATGACATTTTTTCTGGCCTCTGTTCCATGTCTACATAGTTTGTTTGGCACTTGAAGGGTATATAAAATAGATATGTAGAGCTTAATGGTACTGTACATTTATCTTTATACATGTATTTATATTAGATCTACATTAATGTACTTATATTTATTTTTTCTTTTGAAATTTTCCTTGATCAAATTATCTTATTATCATTGTCCTAAATTTTTCATTTATTTATTCATTCATTCATTCATTCATTTCCTTTCTTTCACATTTGATTTAGCCCTTTACCACACAATGCCAACTTTTAACGACCCTCATGAAGAAGCCTTATGAAAACATAGAGGAAAAAGGAGAAAATGCTGTTAACCAGCATTTTCTCCTTTTCCAAATTTTTTTCTACCCTATCAAACAAAAATCACATCATTTGAGCAATATTGAAATCGTCTGCCGCAAAAGCTTTCAATTTGGAATGGTACAATTTTTTGTTGTGTGGTGAAGGCTTAAAATAGCAAAGCTTTTCTATTTCTCAGTATAGTACATGTAGGTTTCAATTTTATGTGATCTGACTGTCTATAAATGCATCTCATGCTGACCTTTGTAATAAAGAGGATATTTTTATTTATTATAATTAGGTTAGGTTGTATTGTGTATTTAACCCTTTACCACATAATCCTGAGTTTTAACGACCCTGAAGAGGAAGAATTTTGAAACCATTGTGGACAAAGGAGAAAATGCTGATAATCAGCATTTTTTCCTTTGTCCACAAGGTTTTCTAGTCTTATAGGGAAAAGTTCAGTGTTTGAGTCACATTTGATTTCTCGTCTGCCACTGCTTTCAATTTGGACAAGTCTAAGATTTTGTCATTTGGTAAAGAGTTAATATATTGAGAAGTAAAGTCATGCTTTCTATGTGAATGTAATCTCTGTTGGTTTAAAAACATTTCAAAGATATTTTCTATAAAAAGATTTTGGATCAAACTGGGGAATCAATATCAAATAGATATTGGGGACAATCAAAGACTTGGTGCTTTTAAAAGATTCATTGGCTGGTCTATATATAAATGCATTGACATTGTCTGATTTCAATGTAGTAACACATACAGATCAGCTGTTGGAATACCTTGAATACCAAAACCAGCCACACCATGAAAACCTTATAACAAACTTTTCTATGTAATGTATTAAATTATACTTTATGCTACAGCTGTTGCAACTTATGCATGCAAATTTTTACTATTTCATTTTAGGGGCTTTTCTTACAAAGTATTTGCATAAAGGTTATTTAAGAAAACGAATAGACAACAGCAATACATTACATTTATGATGTTTGAATTACTATTTTTTTCTGTTAAATCAAAACAGTAAAGGAAACATCTACTTTGAATTTGCAGTGGTTCAGATCATAAATGCTAGGCTGGTTTCAAACACTTTACCAGCCAAGAAATTTACCATCCAAGTCCAAGTTCATCCAGACCTAATTGTTAAAGAAACTTGTCATATACTATTTTTCCAGTCATGTTTCAAAGTGTCATTTGGAAAACAAAGACATCACAATTTTCAAGTGTTGCTAAATTATTTCAAAGTTCAAATGCAAAAATGAGGATAATGATGTTTTGTCTTGGTTTCAACAATTTTGGCAAGCCTAGGAACACTTGTTAATCGTTGGAACATTTCTTAATAACTAATGAACTTCTAGCTTAGATGATCCCAGTACACTACACATTTAATGTGTCAACAATATTCGCATACTGGTAAAAGCATAATTCAAGCACACTTCAATAAATATCATGTATTTAACATATTTGCAACTTTCAATATCAACTATGTAATGGGTAAATCATGGGTAGTTATTTCCATTCATCCTATGGAGATTTGTGGGATTGATTGAATGGAGTATTGGTCATAGTGGATCATGAACACTGATAATTTATCTTGATACTTCATTGAAAACAGATTTTTAAAATAGCAAAAACGCACAAAGCGAAACAGATCTGTCTCTGCTGTAAGTATGTAAATAATCAGTGTCCCATCCCCTATGTGTCTGAGCTAATGGTTTTCCACACCAAATAGGGACATTTACACAAATGAACCAAAACAAAGGATAGGAATACAGGAAAATATAGGAATATTATAATTATCATAAAACAAAAACACTGAATCACAAAAAAAAAAAAAAAAAATACGAATATCTAAATACAGAAAAGAATAAACACCCACAAAACTAAACTTGAAATATATATATATATATTATTATAAATGACCAAAAAAAAAAAAGGTAATAGTAATAATACAAAACATCTTATTAAAAAAAACTTGTGAAAAATGAAAAACTTGAAAAGGAATGAAATAAAATGAGATGAGAAGTAAAAAAAATAAATAAAAATTAAAGAAACATGACAAGAAAGCAATAAAGATAATTAGAAAAAAATAAGTTTCAAAGAAAAAAAAAGAAAATAAAAACAAGAATAAAATGGTAACAGGGAAAAAAAATTATACAAGAATATATGAATAAAAGAAAACAATATTGGGGATAAAAAAGGTATAGAAATACAAGAACTGCTGCTTTAAATTCTAACACAAAAAGTGGAGTTACAATACAAAAAAAATGACATTGCCAAGTTCAAACAAACAGTTAGCTTTATACATAAAGCAACAACTTAATTTTTACTCACAAATGCAAAAAAAGGGGTGTAATCTTAAGTACCGTAGATTAATATTGAACCGTTACCGGATAATCCTGAGTTTCAAAGGCCCTGAGGATCAAGGCTTAAATTGGAAACACTGCTATCAGCATTTTCTCTATTTGCCAACATATTTTATGAGCTTGTTAAAGACTAATACAACCATATGAGCCACATATTAATATATAGTCTACAAATGCTTTCGATTTGGACAAAATGAAATGGTCATCTGGAAAAAAGTTAGGAATATGATTTTACTCACCATTACCATGAAAGTAAACCTTAATGTTCATTTTCAATTTATACAAGTTGTTTTTCTGTAGGTTAAACAAATAATCACATCTGTGCAGTGTACTTGAATTATTTATAGGCAAAGTTGTACATGTAGTACTGAAAAAATCATTATTGTTTTTTTTCTTTAGAGGTTTTCAATGGGAATATGTTTGTTTCCGATACCCCCTGTCCCTGGCAAAAGTATTGCAGAAAGTATCAGAAGCAAGCATTATCCATAATCCTTTTTTTTTTTTTTTTACGTAATGGCAGGAATTTGCATACATAAACAATTTTCAGCTTGAACTAAAACATACACATTTGTAAAATGCGAAGGAAACATCAGAAGAGGTTACCTTAGATACAAACTTAAAAACCAAAGAATATTTAAATTGTTGATCAACAGTCATGAAATAGGATACAGATAATAAACCTAAAATTTTCAGTACTTTCTTATTGAGGAATCTTTGACTGAAAAATAGAAATATTGACATATAAAAAACAGAGTTTACTCTATGTTTCAAGAAAACATAAAAGAATAAATATAAAATTACAGTACAAAAGTGTGATTAACAAGTTAGATATGCATACAGATTTCAACAGCAGCAGGTCACAAGCACATGCGAGCAATAAAGTCTTTTGAATAGTAAGTTTAAGACTGATTCCTTTGCAAGAGCAAAGAAATCAAGATTACATGTATATATTCATATTAAGATGAAATTAAATTGAAAAACAAAAAAAAAAGAAAGAAACAAATAAGGGTGTGGTTTATTAACTCTTTTTAATATATAATTCTGTTAGAAATAAGACTTTTGAAAACACTGAGGAAAAAGGAAAAAATGCTGGTTACCACCATTTTATCCTTTTTCCACAATGTTTTCTTCCCATACAAAGACAAACTTTTTTATTTGAGTGCCATTTACTTTGTCTTCTGCAATTGCTTTCAATTTGGACCATTCTAAAAATCTTAAAACCTGTTATCAGAAAGAAAAATTGATTAAATGAATACTAAAAACTACCTCAAGCTTGAAGATAAAAATGAGTAAAGCTGCATTAACCCTTTACCAAACAATCCCTGGTTTTTACGACCCTGAGATAGAAACCTTTTGAAAACATTGTGGGAAAAGAAGAAAATGCTGGTAACCAGCATTTTCTCCTTTTCCCACAATGTTTTCTACCCTGCTGGAAACAAATGTCAATTTTTGAGTTACGTTTATTTTGTTGTCTGCAAGTGCTTTCAATTTGGACCAGTCTAAAATTTTGTTGTTTGGTAAAGAGTTAACAGTACAAAAATAAAATGTTCACACTGAGAATGCATACAGTCAGCTTTCTACAGCAGCAGGTCATTTCTCACTTACAAACACAGGTTTGAGCAAGAAAAACTGAATTGTGAGTCACATAAGTTAAGATTTACTTACAATAGAAATACAGTTTAACCAAAAATAGTCATATTGATTTAAAACAATCTAAAGTGTATAAATCAGAAAAGAAACAAAAAAAGCAAAATAAAGTTACAGGAAACAACTTTTCCTACAACTAGCCCACCCCATCCCTCACCCCCATAGAAAAAAGGAACCAGAGGTTGTTTTTTTTTTTTGTTTTCAATTTAAGATCCCATGGCTTTGAAGTGGTAATACATGTACTTGAAAAAGATGACAGACACTTTGCCTAAGGCCATAATGAGAAAAATCTACAAGTAGCAGTGTATCTACTTGGTAAGTTAAAAGCTATACAGGTAGATTAAGATCAGGCTAAATAGACTATGCATTGTAATCTTAAACATAAACTTTTTTTTTTTCACAGATATTCTTTCCAAAACAACAATTTGGAAAAAAAATAGTCTAAATTGTCCTATAACTCTTTACCAACTGACAAAATTTTAAGTCATTGCAAATTGAAAGCATTTACAAACGACAAAATCACTATGACTGAAAAATTAAAACATGTCCTGAGAAAGGTAGAAAACATTGTGGGAAAAGGAGAAAATGCTGGTTACCAGCATTTTCGCCTTTTCCCGCAATGTTTTCGAAAGGCTTCTTTTTTGGGGTTGTTAAAGCTTGGGATGGTGTGGTGAAGGGTTAACCCCGCCAACAAACAATCCTGTGTTTTAAAGACCCTGGGAAAAAACCTTTGAAAACATTGTGGGAAAAGAAAAAAATGCTAGTTACCAACATTATTTCCTTTTCCTGCTGTGTTTTTTATCTTATTGCAGACAAATTCCATCATTTGAATGATATTAGTCATCTGGAAAGTCTTCCACTCTGGACCAGTTGGGGTCCTGCGTGGCTCGGTGGTAAAGTGGTGTGGGACTCGTTACCTGGAGGCCCTGGGTTCAAGCAGCACTAGATCCACTGAGCCTTTCGTGGGAGTGTCCTTGGGCAAGACACTTCAGAGCTCTAGCCTAGTACTGGTAAAATCCACGAAAACGCAAGAATATGTGAACTGTTGCTGTGATATGACTGAAATAATGTTGAAAGGGGCATAAAACACCATTCAATAACAGTCAAATTCTGTTGTTTTGTATTCCAGCCTTTCCCCAACAATCCCGTGTTTTCATGACCTTGATAAAGACCTCTTCTGAAAACATTGTGGAAAAGGTAGGAAATGGTGGTAACCAGCATTTTCTCCTTTTCCCACAATGTTTTAATTCTACCTTATAAAATACAGATTCCATCAATTCAACCACACATAAATTGTTGTCTGCAAAAACTTACAATTTGGACAAGTCTATGTTTTGCTTGTGTGGTAAAGAGATAAATGAAACAAGCAAAGATTTGAAAAAACAGAAAAGTAAAAAATAACAACACAAAGTAACTTTATAAACTGCCTCACAACAATTCCCCACTCCCATCTCCCTATGGATATGACCAAATTGAAACCATCTACAGAAAACAAAATAAATGTGACTCAAAATTTGAAATTTGTGTTGGGTAGGGTAGAAAACATTGTGGGAAAAGAAAATGCTGGTTACCAGCATGTTCTCATTTTCCCACAATGTTTTCTAAAGGTCTCTTTATCAGGGTTGTTAAAGGTTGGGATTGTGTGGTATGATCAGAGTGAACAAAATACGCAATCTGATCTGAGATCTACATTACGATTATCTGTACAGATATTCTCTCAACATGACATGAAATTGTAATACATGTATCTTGACAGTCTTTTAAGTCATTACCAAATGAAATTTTTAGACTTGTACTAATTGAAAGTATATGTAGACAACAAATTTAAGGTCTATGGCCCCTAACTCATTGGTAAACATTGACATTTTTGTAAAGGCTATTTGGCCAATATTGGCAGCTTCCGCCTTTTAACATGAGAGTTAGGGGCTGTAGAGTTACTTACTCATCGGTAAATATTGTGTAACATTGAGGTTTTCATAAGGGCTATTCGATCAATCTTGGTAGCTTCCATCTTTTAATATTTGAGTTAGGGGCTGTAGACGGTAAATATGGCTCAAAAGATGGGTTTGCCTTTGAAGAGATAAAAAACATGTTTTTGAAACTTAAGAATGTGTGGTAAAAGTTTAATGGAAAATATCCACTTAGTTTATTTAGCAACCTGCTGAGTAAATTTGCTGCGGGTATCTTTGAGAATACTCTTGTAAAATAGGCATTTTCAATATTCATTTTAAGGACTACGACCCCCTAATTCATCAGTAAACATCGTGTAACATCGATGTTGATGTTAAGGCTATTCAGCCAATCTTGGAAGCTTCCATCTTTTAATATGAGAGTTAGGGGCAGTAGACTCACTAACACATCGGTAAATATCGTAACATCGACGTTTTCGTACAGGCTAGTCGGCCAATCTCGGAGGCTTCCGTCTTTTAATATGAGAGGTAGTGGCCATAGACCTTAATTTGAATATGCCAATATGTGGAAAAATGAGGAATATGCCTTTTGCCACAGTATTTTCTAATCTACATGTATTCTTCAGCATTACTCAAATGTATCTAACTCTTCCTAATGGCAAATTTTTAGACTTGCCATTTGCAGATGACAAATGTATCTCTTTGTATGAAATTGTCCTTGAAAGGGTAAAAAAACCTCGTTGGAAGAGGGGAAAATGCTAGTATCCAGCATTTTCTACATTTACCAAAATGTTTTCAAAAGCCGTCTTACTCAAGGACTTTAATCCTTAGGCTGCTAAGCACGACTCACTGACCTTTTGCAGACAGTGTGGATCAAGAGAAGACTGCACAGAATTTCTGGTCTGAACTTGGATCTACACTGTCCGAGAAGGATTTATTATTTCCCCAAATAAAACTTTGAACTAGCAATATTTGGGTTTGTTCTATTGAAATGAAAATTTCATACCAGTTTTTTAGCAGGGTTAAAACTTGGGCGTGTGGTAAAGGGTTAAAGACCTAGATGCTGATGCCTTGCTGAATCGCCATTCATTAATTCATTGTGGTACATGCCGAGCCCCAGTAGCTCAGTCAGTAGCATGCAGGACTTGAGAACAGGGGGTCATGGGTTCAATCCCTGGCTCGGCCAATTTCTTTCAGAGGATTGATGATAGTCATTGCGACAGGATTCATTCCTCTCACTGCTGACCATTGTCCTGATGATCGTTATGTGGGAAAGCAGCCAGTGGCTTGGAAAGACTATTGTGCGGAGAAAACATTGATCGGTGCAATATAACCAAAATGATGTTGAAAACAGCATTAAACACTATACAATCAATCCATGATTGTGGTACATGTACATGTCTTTTACGTAGGTGTTGATTTTATGCTAAAATTATGTATATGTAGAAAGATAAATTTTGTTTAAAGTTTATTATTATTCCTTTGAAATCTGTTGCAGGAGGGAATGAACTCGCCTATATAGAAATTTCGCGGTGATTGGGGACTCGAGGTAGGTCAAGGTTGTCAGTCAGTTTTTAGCTGTACTATTGTTAAAGTTTTCTAAATTCACATGTATTTGGCTCAACAAAACTTTTATTAGTAGAGCTTAGAAGGTTTTAGTGTATTTTTTGTTTCAACATTTTGTGCATAAAATCCCAGTCTGCAATGCACTTCATCTTATCGGTATGGGCACAATAGGAGGAACACTGGGTGCAAGACATTCATACTTGACCTGTTTGTACAAAGTTTTGCTAGGTTTGAGTTTCCATATAACATCTTTATATTTTCAAGTGTCTTTCTTTCAGAATATTTATGACAGACTATAGGTTAAGTCTTAAACACACAATCCAAACTTTCAAAAACCCTACGGCAAAAAAGGCTTTTGAAAACATGGTGGTGAAAGAAGAAAATGCTGGTAACCATACCATAGTCAAAAACCGTTATTTGACGCACATTTTATTTGTTGTCTTCAAGTTTGGATAAGTCTAAAATTTTTGTTGTTTGGCAATTAGTTAAAGCAATAAGAAAATGACAGTTTTAAACTTTTTCACAGTATAGAAGTTCATAAACAATGAAAAAGCAAATTTAATGTTTGGAAGGATTTGTTTCTAAAGCCTTTATTTTCAAACTAAGCACTAAAAGTTCTTTTGATGACTGAGAATGCTTTACCTTAGTATACAGTTAATATAAACAAATGAGGCTCAGTTAACTGATGGTAGGAATTTCCATTATATACATTGTGACCAGGGACAGGGTTTAAAACGAGAAATGGAAGTTTCAACTATCAGGTTGCTGGCAAAACTTCAATTGTAAAGAGGTAGAAAATATTCATTAATTATCCAGTAAAAAGTTCTTAAATATAAGCTTTAACTCAAGAAGACCTACAGACTGCAAAATCTAGCTGCTGACAATATCTTCCTTAAACTATATGTAAACTGTTAGGTTAAATAGGCATTATGGCATAAAGTAACAAATTTAGTGAAAATTGGACTGAAGCTCCTGGAAAACCTACTTTTAGCGTAATGGTTAAAAATAAATCAGAGTATTAGACTAAAAGTTCATAAACAAAACATCTTACATTGGGTTCGTATAGGCAAGTGAGGGTCGGCAAACTGACAGTTGGAATTTCCATTATCGGTACATATGCATTGTGGCCAGGGACAGGGGTTTTATAAAACAAATGGAAGTTTCAACTATCAGGTTGCTGTCAAAAACATTTTCAAATTATATGTAACTACATAAATATACATAAAGTATGAAAGTGTAAAGTTCATTTCAAGGTCAGACTAACAAAGCATCAAAAAAGAGATCACTTATACAACTTCTGTACATAAATTTCACTTCGAAAACAAGGAATTTCTGAGCTATCAGGTTGTTCAAAATAACATTTATCTCTTTTTTTTTTTTTTGTAAATAGGTCAAATGCACATCATGGAATCAAAAAAAAAAATCTTTCCTGTAGTTGAATGAGGATGCTGGCAAATAATCTTCTACATTTTTAAACAGCATTTTCTCTTTTTTCCCCCACAATATTTTCTTTTGAGAAGGTTTTTAAAGAAAACGGTCATCATACATGCTTCATTTAATTTGTTGTCTGCAGGTGCTTTCATTATGGAAGAGTCTGAGACTAAAGATTTAACCCATTTCCACATAATCCGGACTTTTAACAACCCTCACAAAGAAGGCTTTTGAAAACATAGTAGGATAAAAAGAAAATGCTGGTAACAAGCATTTTTTCCTTTTCCCACTATGCATTCTACCCTTTCAAAAACAAATTCTGCCATAATAGCTGCATTTAAGTTGCTGTCTGCAAATGCTTTGAATTTGGACAAGCAAAATTTTGGTCGTTTGGTAAAGTACTACTTAAGGTCTTTATCAGCAAATCAAACTTTGTACACTTGAAGTCAATGCTGTGAATGTCTTGCATCTCTGTTCTTATACATCTGGATTGTTGGCTCTTCATGCTGTGTTGTATCAAATGAATGAAAAAACAAGTACCAGAAAACCTCTTCATAACAAACTCTAATAATTTTCTAAAATTTTCTAAATTCAAAATTTTTTTTGTTTGTATATTTTTCATGCTTATTTCATACCTTAGAGGAGCTTTTGTGGACAGTGCTATCCCCACATTGATAACCTAGGTACCGGCCTGCAAAAGTGTGCCTGATATGGCCAGTGTACAGAGAGGATATAGGGCCTTATGCCTTTTCTGTTGCAAAGTATTTGCAGGTAAAGATAGTACTGTCATGGAGTGTGTTGGGTACCCTGGTGCAGAGATCATCTATAGAGATTATAGGATCGCTGCCTAGTCTCATTAAAACCTCAACCCAACTAATTTACTTCACATATTTGCGCCCATCTCTCATGTAAGACTGTCAGGCCAAGGCATGTCCGAAAACATTGTAATATAACCCCATAGTGACATCAACATGGCCATTTACATGCTGACACCCACATTGTATGGAGCAAGGAAGAAAATGGCCATCGACATGCCAAGAGAAAAAGCTCCTTCCTATATTGGCCACACCGCGCTAGGTGGACAGTCTTGTCTGATGTCTGGAGTGTATAAAATAAATATTATATATTGTGTCAGCATATAAAGTAATGGTTTCTACTTATTCCTATACGGGGTTTTTGGTTTTGGTCTTCGAGAAAAAAGGACACAGCAGAGAGTAGAATGGTCATTACAAAGCCGACACCAAAATGAGCATTTGTTTTGAAAAAAAAATGAACATGCCTGTAATATATTCGCTAAAACATTAGCCACACTGTGCTATGTGAACGGTCTTGTCTAGTTGAATGGTTGTAATGCAGAATGCAATATTACGTCAGCTTAAAGGGAAAGGAATTAAATAAATTTTACATTAATGAAGTTATTTCTTATCATCAAAACATAGTTCTTTGAGAGCTACAGGCTAAATCAAATGACCACTTTGGCCTACTTGGGGATGTGGATGTAGTTCCTTACCTCTGTTTTTGTTTAATTTCAGGTAAAGTACAGATCTATAGCAAAACAGACAGATCATGGGCGGCAAAACTGAGATGATATTTGAAAGTTGAACCATTTGGTGATATACAATATAAGCCTACAAGTGTAAAAGATACAGTCCCAGCGATTACCACAACATTCTTCACATCCCTACTGTAGACAGATTAACTCTTTACCAAATACCAAAAGAGTACGCTTGTCCAGATTGAAAGTGTTTGCAGACGACATATTAAAAATCTGTCACTCAAATGCAGTGTGATGTGGTTTTCTAACTGCATCACACCCCATTTGAGTGACAGATCTTAAATATCAAACACAACCAGTTGGTCATCCTCTGTGTACTTTGAATTCATTCAAGTTATTTGAAAATATGTTGGATACGGTGACACATGTACAGCCCTAGGGTATACAAGCAAATGCTGTATCTGAAATTAGCCAGTATGGTTATGGGTTAAGATATTTTACAAATTGATACCACATTATGAAAAATGAAGTACATGTTATCTTTAAACCTTAAACAGAATAACATCTTACAATATTTGAAAGACATAGATTTTTATAATAAAATATAGAATTTTTAAATTTAGGACATAAATATAAAACACGCTGGATGACTCTGCAATGAGGATTGCCTCGTTGCTAAGTCTACTAGCACTTACAATCATATAATAGATATATTCCACATTTTTCTGCTTTAATTTTTAATTCTTGTTCATGAAGTATTACGCTGCTCAAAAAAATTAAAGGATCACATGTCCTCAACTTCGATCGCAAGATAATTTTTTCAGTCCAGGACAATACAAATAATTTTCTGCTCATAAGTTCGTTCAGTCTTAACACTGTAAAATCTCAGAGCAGGCAAAACAGTTTGGTTTGCACAAAAGATGTATGGGCTATTCTTGTCAAAGCCGTTTTTTTTGATATGTCACACAGGCTTTTAAGAGAATCGGAGGTGTCATTATTTCATCTCGTCCTCTTCTTTCATTAGATTTGACAAGAATATGAACAAAAGATTGGAAAAATATGAGCTGTTTAACAAAACAACAAGGAAAACAAATTTCTTGATTTTCTTCTTAACATGGCTTATCAGCATTTAAAATGAGACAAACAAGAAAACTATTTAGCCATTTTGCCTAGTAAGAATGTAAGCTGATGGTTTTCAGAATACAAAGACCGAGTGTTTAGCAGAGTGAAAGACTTGAATTTTAGCATTTGTGTGATCCTTTAATACTTTTGAGCAGTTTATTAACTTTTAAATTACCACTTAGTTCTTGCAACTATTGATAATACATTACCTGTCAAGCACGCTAAATGACCATAGATGTCGATGCGCCATTAAACACCATTTGACCCTTTACAGCATAATGTAGACTTTTAATGACCATGAGAAGAAAGCCTTTTGAAAACATTGTAGGAAAAGGAGAAAAGGCTGTTAACCATGTCTTCTCAAAGAAAAATCGAAGCATTTGAGCTACACTGAAATTGTCGTCTGCAAATGTTTTCAAATCGGACAAGGCTAAAATTTTGTCGTCTAGTAAGGGTTAAAAAAAAATAAGAAATGAAGTACATTTACATGTAGTTCGTTTTTGAATTAACCCATTACCAAAAACCCAAATTTTAGATTTGTCCAATTGGTAAACATTTTCAGAAGACAAATGTGGTTTTGAAAGGATGAAAAACATTATAAGAAAAGGAGTAAATTATGTTTACCTGCATTTTCTCTTTTCCTAGAATGTTTTGAGAAGTCATCCACCCGAAGTTCAATAAATCTTGCAATTGTTTGCTGCAGGCGTTTGAACCAAAGTTGATTTTCCTACACTGAACATTTTCCATTTGTTTTTATACTGGCTATTCCCTACATTACACAGATTGACCTTCACCTATTATTAGACGACAAATTTGCAGATGACAACGTATATGTGGCTCAAATGATGGAATTTGGAAAAAAAAAACACTGGGGAAAAGGAGAAAATGCTGGTAACCAACGTTTTCTACTTTTCCCACAATGTTCATAAAAAATCTTTTAACTAGGGGCCATTTAAACATAGGATTGTGTGGTATACGGTTAATTTTCAGCTCTGTCCGTATTGTGTGATGGAACTATTCTTTTAAAAAGTGTTTGAAAACATTTTGGGAAAAGAAACAAATGCTAGCTTACCTAGCTAAACTTTTTATCAGGTATAAAAAAAAAAATCAGACTTGTCCAAATTAAGACTTTGCAGATGATATAATGCACCAAACATGGCTAAAATAGTTGGGGAAAGGAAAGAGAAGGGTGAAAATAACTGAGTAAATGAAAGTATTTTCTTCTTTTTCTACAATGTTTTCAAGAGTCCACCAACTCAGGGTCATAAAAACATGTTTAACTCTCACTGCCAATGTCGCCTTGGATAAGTTTTGCGGATGGCGTAGATCAAGATCAGACTGCACAAAATGTGCAGACTGATTTTTGATCTACACCTTCCGCTACCTTATGTTCATCTTTTACTACAGTCAGCTCCAAACGCAACGTAAATTTATTTAAAGCCTTCGAAAAAAGTAGAATGTATTTGAGCCATGCTCTGGGAATAGGGGGCTTCATGCATTTGCGAAAAGTATAGACCCATGTCAGCCTGCACAGTCCGTGCAGGCTGACATGGGCCGAAACTTTACGCTATCTTTAAATTTTCTGCATGTCAAAGGATCATTCTACCTCATGATTCAGTCGGTTGTTTCAAAAAAAATGGATTTTATAGATCCATAATTATGTAATGACTTGCTTGGTATAATGGATGGCAGAGATGCATTAAGCCCCCTTTTGCCAGGGCATGGCTCATTTAATTGGTAGTGAGAGAGTTAACCCTTTGCTTGCTAAATAACTGAAATAAAACTTTTAAGCTGATAGTAAAAACACAAATTTTGCTATTTCAAAGGTTTTTTTTTTTTGAAGGAAAATATATCCTTATCGGACATTGTAGATCAAAGATCAGACTGCACGTTCTGTGCAGTCTGATCTTGATCTACACTGTCCGCAAAAGGTCAATAAGTCGCGCACAGCAGCCAAAGCGTTAATAGATAAAGGATTCAGTTGTAAGGGGATGTAGTGGAGCGAAATGAAGCATATCAGCCAATCAAAACGCAGTATAGCGCATAGATGATATTTGTGCTGTCAAATGACACAGATTGTCTTGAAAGCAAGATTTAGTTGTTTTGTGTTTGATCCATTTTCCATCATTATTTTAGTCTTATCATAGCCATCAACCCGCTAATCCGTGCACTCCTGGAATTTCTACAAGACAAATTTATGATGCATAGCATCATAGAAGCCGCAATCTTTTGGTGGACAATTTCAGAAATATTGACTCTCTTGAGAAATTGTGATAACATTTTTTGTATCTGTTTTTACCCCCACCCCCCCACCAGCGGAAAATCATGACAAATGGTACTAAAATGCAAGGAAAAAAGAAACAGAAAATAATATGTACATGTATTCTAATTCTTAAAAAAAAAAAAAGAAGTTTAGAGAGGAATCTTAAATAATCTTGCTATTATATTATTATTATAAAGTGATGTTTATTTGGAAAAAAAAAAAACACGTAAAAGCATCGGAATTTTTAAATTTCTACTCGAAATTTGAAAATGGAGAAATTGCGCATTCAAATACAGCATTTTCCATTTATTTAATGATTTTAGAAAGGAAACTTTCTATAGCGGCATTAAAGGCAATACTACAGAATTATTTAAGTTACCATTTATTCAAAGTGATATTAAGATCGTTATTCACATATGATGTTTACATGTATTTACAATTTTTATCAGTGATCTCTTCTTTGTTTCTGTTTTTTTTTACAACAAAAAAGAAAAAAAAAATTTTCAACAACTTTTTTCTAAAAGATGATCTTCTTGCTTGTCAAAATTATCTTAGCATGCTTGTAACACAATGAATCTTTACGTTTCTACTCTAGAAACAAAAACTTTTGCATGGCATCTCCAAAATTATTCTGATCATAGCCTGCACAGTTGGCACAAACCACGTTTCTTTTATTCCTGAAATGGCAGCCACACACACACACACACACAAAAACATTTTTAAGTCTTTAAAGATCTGGATCTATTCAACCTCAACATAATATCTATTACTATACATATTTCGTTTGATAAACAGTAGTTTGAACCGTTTTCTGCATAGGCCTTGTACATACTTAGTGTAAAACTTCTTATGTAAATTTCAAGAGCTATTCTAAACCTTTGACCAGCAGCGACGTAAAAAGTTGTATATTCACAGTAATAGGTTCTGTAATCATTAAATTTAACCCTTCGACTACACAACGAAATAAATATACTGAGTAAGGAAAACAAACAAGGTTTTCTTTTATGTTTACGAAATATCTTATAGAATATTAAAAAAAATATTACACGGGCTATATGCTGTCTGATCTTCATCTATTTCCGTCATTTTCGAGCAGCTTCAACCCTTAGAGCACCAGGCACCTCCATGATAATTACTGTAGTCAATGTACATTACGATCCATACGTCATGATTCAAGCAGGCCTGGTTTCAAGGGTTCTGTAGATCTGGACCATACCGTACAGCATGTACAGTCTGATCATAACAGCTTCGACACACAATACAGTAAATGCTGAATTTTGCAGGTCTCATAAGGTAGATGTTTCGTGTAACAAAAATCCATTGGGCTAATGTGTAGACGAAGGGAAGAAACAGGGTTATCTTTTCGCAAGTAGTCTATAAATAGCTGATGTAGACGCCTCTTGTGTAGGGAGGTAACCAGTCTATACCTTGATCAAAGGTTAACCGCCGTTTTATCCTTTACAAATTAAGATTGGACGAAAAACTTGTACATAAAATTGCTTCTGATTATCATATTCTAAAATGCTCTCTATATCATAATCATCATTATTTTGTTTTGTAAAAAAGTAGACAAATGCGAAAACCATTGAGAGATGGGAAAGCTTGTGATAAACGGAAAGCATAACAACTTCGTTTGGGAAAATAGACGGAATCCTATATGTTTGAAAACTTCAGGGGACCAGCCAATTAAAGGATGTTTATCTTTCTGTATTTTTATTGTTATTTGGGAATGAACTATATATTGCAAGAAAACCAGGTATGAATTTCATGTAGGTCTGTTGGAATACTTAAGAAAGAGTCATGTGGAGTAATTCTGTCACAACAACACAACATTATTAGAAATTTTACAAAAATTATGACCTATCGAATAATTACTGATCATCTACATGGTAAATAGTTTAGGTACATTCCTACTGGAAGCCGCTTTCGAGCGGCTTCCAATAACCAGTACTTGGCACAATATTCCTCCCAAGCTACTGTCTGCCTTTTCTCGTAACCACCGTTTAAACAACGTTGAAACTAGTGGTAAGAGTGGCATACATCGTGTAGCAATGACTATTAACAATCTTCTGAAAGTAATTGGCCGAGCTGGGGACTGGAATCGGCCACCTCCAGTGTCAAGCCCTGTACGCCACGGCCTGAGGTATTGGGCTCTAGCTACTTACAAACCCAGTTGAAAAAAAAAAAAGTTTAGCCATGAGAGATAAATGGCTAATCTCAATACTCTAAAAAGAGTTTTACACAACCACACCGTCCCAAGATTTAATGATCCTGAGGTAGAAGGCTTTTCAAGGTTGTGTTGACCAGACCAAAGTAGCGGAGATTAGACTGCGTAGTGTTATCGGCACTGTCTGTATTGGCAACTATAGCTGAACCTAGCGTTTTAGCCATTAACCAATCAATTCCGAATTTTTACAACCCCCGAGCCAGAAGGCTTTTGAAAACATTTTAGGAAAAAGAGAACATGCTACCAGCATTTTAACCGAGAATGTTTTTGACCCTTTCAAAGACAAATCCACTGATTTTCTCCTTTTCTCACAATGTTTTAACTCTTTAAAGGACAAATTCCTTCGTTTGAGTCATGTTTCATTTTTTTTTTTTTAATGACTTCAAATAGAACAAATCTGAAAATTTGTCTTTTGGTAAAGATTTAAATAACAACTTTCACCTATTGCTGTACAAATACGGTTGATTGTTTAGGATAAGATATGTAAACGAGTGCAATAACTTTTTACAAGTTATCTTCTTTTCAAAAAAATATTTTTTACACCACTCAATCAGTTTCTGCTACAAAGAGTATTAACAATAAAAAGATTGATAGTACTAGATCCAATATATTGAAATTGACATAGACTATGAATATTGTGGAAAAAGGGAGTAAAACAAACGAATATTCCTTTACAAATGACTTAAAAAGTTAGCTTCTGCATAATTATCATTTACGTATACACTCATGAAAACCCCAGAGAAATAGCCTCTTCTAAAATTGCTCTGTGGGAAAAGGTAATACTTAACCCTGTACCACACAGTCCCGAGATTTAACGATCCTGAAGTAGAAAGCTTTTGAAAACAGCTTGTAAAAAGTTATTGCATCTACTCCTTTTCTCGCACTGATTTTGATCCTTTTAGAGAGAGATTTCATCGTTTGAGTCACCTTTTATTTGTCTTTAAAAAAAAAAGCAAACTAAATTTAGACAAGTCTAAAATTTTGTCGTTTGGTGAAGAATTAAATTACAAATTTAACCTATTGTTGTATAAAATACGACTTCTAAAGACCATGCAGTTGATCTCTAACTTTTTCAAACAACTCTTTTTTTTTTAAATCAGTCAAACAGTTTCTTGCATCTTCCAAATGTTCCCCTTATAACAACTTTCATATATTCATTGTTCATTGGTAAGAATTAGTCAAACAGCGAGGGGCTAATTGTTAATTCTTCCATATTTAAAACGACGCAACCTGCAAAAAGCATAACAGCGAAAAGGTTGTACCCATCTTTATGTATCAAAATATAGTTCAATGCATGGATAGAACTATTAATAGTAGTAGACATTGTGAGAAAAGGCGACATCGCTCATTAAGCAAAAGCAATTACCGAATAGAAATCGGCGTCACACGGTCTATGGAATATTCGGAACAAAACATTTTCTCCTTTTTATTTGATCAAAACCAACTTTAAATGGATGCTTTCTTATATGCTGAATCTGTAACTTTTCGTGTGCATAAAACAATGTACATTTACTCTGACGGTTCTGAGCAGTATTCAAAATTAATATATGTGCTATAAATCGGTTTTATTTCTCCTTCTCCCCCACTTTTTTTTTTTTATTTTTTTAATCGTACGAAGTGGAAATTATACAAATCAAAACAATCAAACCACACACACAAAATACAATTTGTAAATTCTGACTTAATTACCCCATCAAGATATAACCTTTAGCTTTTTACTAAACGACTAAATTCTAAGTTTTATTTTTTCAGGTTGAAAGCATTTGTAGATGACAAACGAGGCACATAATGAAACTTCCTTTTGAAAGGGTAGAAAACATTGCAGGAAAATGAGAACTTGTCGATCACAAAGATTTTCACCTTTCCGTGTGTTTTCAAAAGCCTTCTTTCTCAGGGTCGTAAAACCATGGAATTATTTGCTTAGGTACTAGTATTTTAACTGCATATAGCACATTTTCCCGTCAAAAGTTGAACTCGTTACCAAATGGCGAAATTTTGGACTCGATCAAGTTAAAAGCATTTGCAGACAACAAATTAAATGCAACTCAAACAAGTTGGCTTCTTTAAAAAAGAAGTCAGGAGAGGTCAGCATCAATGATTACAAATAGTTTATTGGCTATTAACTTTAATTTATTTGGTACATGTAAACAATCAAGTAGGACATTCAAAGAATGAGGGGAAAAAAACGCAGCGTAGAAACCTCTCATGTAGTACATGGCAGTCACGTGACCTTTTTCCCGCGTTTCCAAGTCGCGTGATCTTTTCCCGCGGTGTTCTTTCTCTTTTTTAACGAAATTCTTTCCCCCCCCCCCCTTTTGCTTAGATTACTCAGGTTAGTAAAAAAATACGATTATGACAGAGGACGTTTGCAATCAAATCAATGGAACAAATCTCTTTTGAAATCCGTCAAATTAAAACAAACCACGTCTATTTCCTATTTCAGTTTTTTGAT
This sequence comes from Hippopus hippopus, assembly GCA_946811185.2. Lineage (NCBI taxonomy): Eukaryota > Metazoa > Mollusca > Bivalvia > Cardiida > Cardiidae > Hippopus > Hippopus hippopus. The sequence goes on along the minus strand of OX328100.1, from coordinate 26,928,044 downwards.
TTCGGTTTATTTATAAAACCATGACGAAACAGACTGTGTATCAGAACAATTTCGCAAAGAAAATGGATTTAGACAGTAATTTCTGAGACAGTCTGCCTTTTAAACTCACCACTGTTGGAGAGGTCTGATGACCTCTCCAATTATAATGCCTGTCTTGAAACCAGGGATCGTATATACACAGGGATAGGCAACGCAACTGGAGTTAAGACCAATTATTGATTTTTCACTGACTTACCTGTACGGCGTCCAATAATCCGCTGTCGTTCCTTGCGAGTTATTATCTTCCTTTCAGATAATATAATTCCTTGCCGATTCCGACAATTTGTATATCCGCCAAAGAAGCGTTTAGTATGAAATGCGTTTCAGTGTTTATGTCAATGTTTTTCTATTATTGTTTTTTTCAGTTAAAGTGTTATTTTTTTTTTATCTGGAAAATTTAAAGTGTCGACTTATTGGGCGTTTCAGATATACAGGTCATGTTGTCAGTCTTGATTTCACACGAAGTGTAAATTGTGAATGGAGATCAAAACGGCCCGGTGCCAAAACGACCCATTACCGAAACAACCCTCTTTTTCGTAGTAACTTAAAATATTTTAATATTTCTGCAGTGGATACCTATTGCAAACAATTCGGGAAAAGCACACATCGCCTGTTGAAGGATTAAGTCCGTCTAACGTTTCGGAAGTGGGCTGCTTTTGTCCACTCCCTGTATTTGACATGATCACAAGTGGTATATATAAAGTTGTGTATCTGTCATGACACATCTACTGTCAGTAGTGTCCTCTTCTGTTTATAGACAATACGCATCATTGAAATTAAATATTTATTTTCTGATTTTCTTCTCCAAATGTTTCAATTTGGTCAGGTCAAAAGCTTCTCATGTTATCAGGAGTGACAAACATTTAACTTCTATGTAGTACAATGTATTAGGCCGGTAAACACAGAGATCTGTTAATAGTTATATACCCATTTTTCAATAGCAAACTACACAAAAAGTAGGCTCGTGAAGTGTGAGGACCTGTCTGCAACTCTGTTCCTACTTTTATACATTGGAATCAATTACATACACCAGTGGCCTTCACAATTGCATCATTTCGAATTAACCTGTGTACCTTACAACCTTGTGTGTTTGAGGACTTCGGAATATTTAACTCATTACCAAACGACAAAAAATTAGACTGGTCCAAATTGAAAGGATTTACAGATGACAAATGTAACTGAAATGATGATTTTTGTTTTGGGTGGGGAAGAAAACATTGTGGGAAAAGGAGAAAATACTGGTTACCAGCATTTTCTCCTTTTCCCACAATGTTTTCAAAAGCCTTCTCCTACAGGGGTGTCAAAACTAGGGATTGTGTGTTAACGGGTTAAAGCTTTTTGAAAATATTGTGGGAAAAGAACAAAATGCTAGCCTAGCACATGTACCTGTTTTCAGCATTTTTATCCGCAATGTTCAATACCATGCAAAAAAAATCCAATCGTTTGAATCTACTTTCAGTTGTCGTTTGCTAATACTTTCAATTGGGGATTCCAAAGGCCCCCAAAAAATTGTTCTTTGGTAAAAAATAGTCAGTAGCATACTTATTAGAAAAAAAAAAAAAGACAAATCTGCAATTATCCCTTTGCCACACAACCCCGAGTTCTGATGACCAAGAGAAAGAAGCCTTATGGAAACATTGCAGGAAAAGGAGAAAATGCTGGTTACCAACATCCTCTCCTTTTCCCCAAATGCTTTCAATTATATCATTGACAAATTCCATAATTTGAGTCACATTTCAATTGTTGTCTGTAAATGCTCTCACTTTGTACAAGTCTACTTCTGTGTTGTTTCAAAAAGAGTTAACAGTGTGGCAAAGTAAAAGTTGCTTTTGACAAGCAATTTTTCCTTCTTTAATAATGGTACATAAATCCACTGTAGAAATCTTTGGAAAACAGTATGACACAAGGACCAATCTTTTTGCGATAAAATGTAACATGCAAATGGTTGGTTGCTTCCGCAAATGCTTTTTTCATTGAATGTAGACTTTTATCTCCTAAAACTTTTTCACTGTAGCAAGTTGCAGTTAATGATGATGGTAAAAGTATTGTGTATATGAGATATTATTGGTATATTAAACTATCATTATAATTCTGGTGTATGTCATACAAACGCCCAAAATATACTTCTCTCCCTCAACAGAGATTTTCAAGTAGAAACATTCCCAACTCTAGTAATACATGGAATATGGATAGCTGCATTGTTTGCTGTGATACAATTTCAAAATGTTGAAAGCAACCAACCTTCAGGAACACTTTGCCAGACAACAAAATTTGAGACTTGTCTGATTTGAAATTATTTGCAGACAAGAAATGAAATGTGTCACTTGTGTCTTTGCTGAGAAAATGAGAACATGCTTGCCAATATTTTCTTCTTTTCCCACAATGTTTTCAGATGTGTAAATATTTCCCATGGTAGTGAAAACCTAGGATTCAGGAATACTGGCATCTGTCACAGATTATTAGATAACTCCTTACCACAAGTGGCTTATAAGACTGTAGATACTGAATGTACTGTGTTGTTTGAAGAAACCAAAAGTATGTCAAATTTAATACATGTACTTTTAGCGTTTTATGACAATAGTGTGACTAGTGGGAAACCAACATCATGATTCTCAGAGAATTTTGCACAACACAGATACATACTTCTCTCCCTCAAAAAATATGTTGATGAGGAAAAGCAACACGCAGCTTGTGCAGACAGTTGTGCAAATTCAAAAAACAAATAGATAAGTATAATGGCTGCTATGATACAACTAAAATGTTGTGAAACATTGCAAATTGAGCAAGGTTCCATCCTTAACTTTTTGCCAGATTACAAAATTTTGGACATGTCTAATTTGAAAGCATTTGCAGACGACAAATGAGATGCAACTGAAATGAGGAGACTTGTTTTTCCTGGGGAAATGAGAAAATGTGACATATACTTACCGGTAGTTTCTTCTTTGTTCACAATGTTTTCGGAAGTATGGATATTCCCCAGGTTAGTGAAAACTTAGGATTCAGGAATACTAGCATTTGTCACAGATAATTAAATAACTCCATACTTCTAGTGGCTTATTGAGCTATACATACTAAATATACTTTGGTGGTAGAAGCTCACAGCTTTCATATTCAAATACATTAATTTCACTTTAGCATTTTTCTTGCAGGTTTGTACAGTTCACAGCTGATTTGGTCTTTAATATTTCAAGTTTTCAAACCCAGCTTCAGTTTTATACTAGCACACTTTATGCAGAATTACAAAACCATCTTCAATGTCATTCTTCTGTTCACAGGATGCATCACAACAGTATGTTGACAGCTCTTGAAACCATGTTTTGAAGTGTTTGTGCTCTCACAATACATATCTGGAAAAAAAATATAGAACCAACTGAATTTCAAATTTCTCCTTTTTACAAAACGTAACATTTTAATTCTTCAGTTACGTTGCAAAATATGGTTTTATTTTCACATGGTTAGACTATAATGAGAATTTGTTCAGGATATGGCCAACTATCAGAGATCCAATCATTTTTGACTAATGTGCGGTACTGCGCGGAATTTGTTCAGGATATGGCCAACTATCAGAGATCCAATCATTTTTGACTAATGTGCGGTACTGCGCTTCCACCTTTACTGAAATAACCCCTTTTTAGACTGCCATCTTGCAATTAAGACCGAAAATAGCCAAGTTTTTGAGCCCACAGTTATCCAACCTTGGCATCGAAAATCACTAGATTTGATTTAAAAAAAAAAAAGAAATACTTACTGCTTATAAATATGTCAAAATCTGAACAAATTTATTTCTAAAAATAAATTGAGAATGCTACAACTATCACTAGGGTCCCGCCAAATTCACCACATTGGTCCGCCATTTTGTGATGAAATACCGAAAATAGCCCAGTTTTGAGCCCATAATTATCTAACTTAGGAATCGAAAATCAGCACAAAATTGGCTTTAATACAAGGAGATGTACTCTATCTCGTGATTTTTACCAACACGTTGCTATTTGGACGCTACTTTATGTACTTAAAAAGTACTTTTGCACGTCACTAAATCCTCCTACCGAACAGCCCCTACGGGGCAAACATGATTAGGTCATGATTTTTTAACGCCAAAATAAGCATATAAAACAAAATCTTCGAAAAAATTGATGTTACATATAGTCTAAGCATGTAAATATTCGGAAACTTACCTGTTGAGAAGGACGTATGGGATAACCAAGCAAAACGTTGATTAAAACAGTGACCGTCGTATGCCGAAATTTAAGATGGCCGCCGTTTTTTCCTTTGCGGTCAATTCGAAAGAAGACAGTGAATAACCGGAAGTGATACCGCGTTTCCTATCCCTGTATATAAGATCCCTGCTTGAAACAGGAGAAAATGCTGGTTACCAGAATTTTCTCCCTTTCCCACAAAGTTTTCAAAAGGCTTTTCTTTCAGGTCCGTTAGACTCGAAAGTGTATGATAAATTTAGTGTTAAACCGGAATCCCAAAATGCCGAATTTTTTGCTGGATGCAGCAACCTGTTGATATAGTAATATCAAGGGTTTTTAAAAATCGACGCGCAGAATCGATCAGGTCCAAGATCAGACTATTTGTTTTGTGCAGCTTGTTATAAATCTACACTGTTAACAAAAGTGCATTTGGACGAATTAGAATTCAAGATGAGACTACTTTTTTTGCAGTTTATTAATTATTGGTCTACATTGTCACAGGGATCCTATATACAGTATATACGATCCCTGATTGTCAGCAAAAAGTGCATTTAGACGCACAGAGCAGTTTAAGGGCCGAACAGCAGGGATCAGTAATGTTTCAGAGAATCCAAACTTGACCCTTAAACAGAGGAATGAATTCATTTACAAACTGACAAAGCTTAAATACAACAATTTCAATGGTCTTTTCCAAAGAAAAATCTTGCTGTATCTGATGACCAATGTAAATCAAATTTTCTGAGCACTCTGATATGGGTGCACATTCTGTGCAGCCATATATTGATCTTCAAGGAGACAAAAGGTTTAGGTTGAAATCCGAAAAAAAAAAACCGCCAGGGCAGATATACAGTCTAGGCAAGGATTGTAAATTTGATGCAGGCTACTGTTATGTAATGTTACCCTTCTCTTATCTTTTATAGCTGCGGGATATCAAATATGGATTACTAGTATATACACGGTTTAAGTTCGCCAAACTCCGGAAACTCCCGAACATTTACGTATGATATCGATTATTCTCATCGATTTCTTGGTATGCGAGACTGCTGATAAGGCATGTCCGTGAAAGTTGGCTATGGATACTTTTCGCAGATGCATTATCCCCCTTTTCACAGAAAATGGCTCATATATAAATTTATTAGTAAAATCGTAGAAATGTGCTTTTGTTAGATTCTATGGGGTTGCTTTTGTTCATGTCACATGACCACAAGTGGGCTAAAATCCGAATTCAACTTAAGTCGGAAAATGAGTCTGTTAGCGGACTTGAGCAAAATAAGAGACTTAAGGTTTTTTTTTGCGAAACCGGGCCAAGGTTATACAACATTTAACTACATGTATACAGTTAAGTGAATTTTCAACACATATTTAAATATCAACATTATTATTATTTAATGACACAAAGTGAAATCCTCATGTTCAGTTGTAGTGGCCTATATATACGTCATATAGGCTACATATTAAGACGATAAATTTGGCAGAAAGTATAGAAACGTGTTCAGGTATTTTTCCAATATGTTTACAGGTTCCTCCCGACATAAATGAATAAGGGTGTGGGGAAGTTATTGTTCCCCTACACCCAATGGCGAAAAAGGCATATGAGAATTCGGGACAAAATCTAGGGAAAAATTGTTTGAAGTTTGTTAACATTTCAACAGTTATTACTAGTATTTGCAAGTGTCGGTAGATAGTTTCACAAAAGGCTTGTTGGTGTTTTGTCATCATTTAACTTCTTTATTCCAGATAAATATAAACGATTTAAAAAAAAAAAAAAAAAAACTAGAGGCCCTTGAGGGCCTGAAATCGCTCTACTGGCAGTAATTTTGCTTTTATGCTAGCATACATTATGAATTTTTTTCATGCAAAAAGAAAAAAAGCCAAAAAACACAAAAATGTGTTCTTGCAACTGTGCTTGAACCCACTAAGATAGCATAAGTAGACATGGTGAAGTGAACAAACAGTGAAAGAAAAATGAAGTGCAATTTCTCAAAACTAAATGTTTGGAATCCAGGCAAATTTGATAGGGTTTCAGTACGCCTTATGTTAAACAATCCTAGCAAATTTCAAAGAAATGTGACTAATAATGTGGACTTTTTTGAGTAAACGATACTAAGTCATCAAATGGCTGCTTTTCTTGAACGGTTTACTAGATTTTCTTCACTTTCAATAGAGTTCAATCCCTTGATGAATCTTTGTAAGTTTCAAGAGAATTGGATCAACACTGTGAACTTCATTGCCTAAACAAGAAAAATTAATGGAAATTTTCAACTTTAAATGACTGCCTTTCCCATACTGATTCTCAGATTTTTTCAAAATCAATAGGGTTCAAGCTGTTTATGATATAAAGCAACTGTGCAAGTTTCATGAAAATCCGACCACAAAAGCTGACATCATCGCGTAAACAAGAAATGGAAATTTTCAACTTTAAATGGCTACTTTTCCTATACTGATTGACAGATTTTTTTCAAAATCAATAAGGTTCAAGCTGTTATTAAGACCAAGCAACTGTGCAAGTTTCATGAAAATCCAACCACAAATGCTAGCTTCGTGTTAACAAGAAATGGAAATTTTCAACTTGAAATTGCTACTTTTGCCGTACTGTTTGTTGGATTTTTTTCAAAATCATTTGGGTTTAAGCTAATGATGAGATAAACAAACTGTGCAAGTTTCACAAAAATCTGATTACAAATGCAGACTTTATCATGTAAACAAGAAATGGAAATTTGCAACTTGAAATGGCTACTTTTTCCATACTGTTTGTTGGATTTTTTCAAAATCAATAAGGTTGAAGCTATTGATGAGATAAACAAACTGTGCAAGTTTCACTGAAATCTTATTACCAAAGCGGACTTTATCATGTAAACAAGAAATGGAAATCTGACCACAAATGCAGACTTTATCGCGTAAACAAGAAATGGAAATTTTCAACTTGAAATGGCTACTTTTCCCGTACTGTTTGTTGGATTTTCTTTTTTTTTTTTTTTTTTTTTTTTTTTTCAAAATCAATAGAGTTGAAGCTATTGATGAGATAAACAAACTGTGCAAGTTTCACAAAAATCTGATAACAAATGCAGACTTTATCATGTAAACAAGAAATGGAAATTTTCAACTTTAAATGGCTATTTTTCCCATACTGATTGACAGATTTTTTTCAATATCAATAAGGTTCAAGCTGTTATTAAGACCAAGCAACTGTGCAAGTTTCATGAAAATCCGACCACAAATGCAGACTTTATCGCGTAAACAAGAAATGGAAATTTTCAACTTGAAATGGCTACTTTTCCCGTACTGTTTGTTGGATTTTTTTTCAAAATCAAAAGGGTTTAAGCTATTGATGGGATAAACAAACTGTGCAAGTTTCACAAAAATCTTATTACCAAAGCAGACTTCATCATGTAAACAAGAAATGGAAATTTTTAACTTGAAATGGCTACTTTTCCCATACTGTTGGATTTTTTTCAAAATCAATAGGGTTGAAGCTATGATGAGATAAACAAACTGTGCAAGTTTCACGAAAATCTGACCACAAATGCAGACTTTATCGCGTAAACAAGAAAAAGACTAAAGGACGGACGGACGACGGAAACCACGCCATGACATAAGCTCTGCTGGCTTTCAGACAGTAGAGCTAAAAACTTGTATCCTCTATCCCTAATGGCATCATTTCACTTGTCTGCTACATAATATTCATTTGTCTAATTGTCATTTATATTTTAACCAAACGAGTAATTTGAGATCAGCGTGTGAAAAGAAAAGCAAGCAATTTCAGATCGGAATACATGTAATTTGCTTTTTAAGTTTAAATCTATTTATTTTACATTGATTGTGACACATGTTATAACATGTACATTAATCAATCTCGACGATTCCTTCCTGGAAACCTTGATATATGGTAAGTAATGTACTCTGGTCAAGTATGTTCAAAGTCTATTATTTTTAGGCTCCTACTAATCAAATGTCAGTCAGGAAAAATTTTTTTTGCCAGAAATCAGTCGTCTGTCATTCCCCTAACTAAAATGTCACTGACCTAACGTTCAGTCATTTCACGTAACAGGCCTAATTTCATTTGTTTTTTTCTCCCAAACATTCACACAGGGCCAACATGGAAAACTATTTTTAAATGGACTTTCTGATATGCATTGTGATCTGAAAACATTGCATCTAAACCCAAATCTAACGAAGATATTAATAATTGTATCGCATATTATTTTAAAAATCTTCAGACATTCCAATAAAACAGGGGTTTTCAGGGAAAGAAATAGTCCTCAAGATGCATTTTCAATGCTGAATACAATGATCAGAAATTTTATTTGATACCTTTTATTCAAAATTGATATTCATATTTCATGTATGCCTAATACTGCCCAAATTTGGTCCCTTAGGTGAATGACCGTAAGCCCAGACCCTCTGATTAAAAAGTGAAAAATCTGACTAAAGCCTCAGTTTTGACTCGCTGCAGTACACTTTTCCTAGTCAAGAAATAGCATAGGTAAATGCCTATGTAAAAATCACTCACGTTACACGACTTAAGTTTTTAGACTTTTTTTGAGGTGTGAAATGCTGAAAAAAATAGAATGACCCAGGAATACTGTCATGATTAAACAACCCGGGTATAAATTCCAGTCCATAATCATGAGGATACATGTATATGTTACAGTAAATCTGTGAAACTAGGAATTTCATGAAATTCCTAAAAAAAAATCAGGAAATTCGTGAAATGACTGGTTCGCTCCTAAAAAAATCAGGAAATTCGTGAAATGACTGGTTCGCTTAGGGATTTTGCGAAATGCCTGATTTTTTAGGAGTTTCGCGAAATGACTAGAAAATACCTTCAGTCATTTCATGAAATTCCTGAAGTGACTTCATCTTAATTATTTTATTGATTGGCTGTATGATATTGATAAATCCCAATTCAGGTAAATTTGCTTGACTGAAATACCTTTAACTCTTTACCTGACAACGAATTTTTAGGTTCAAACGCTGTTTATATAACATCTATGACTATAAACTTTGTAAATTTTTTGTCAAATAAACGATGTTCTGTTCAGTTATGCTAAAATTTGTTAAAAAATGGAGAGAACACATTGCTGGAAAAGGAGAAAATAATGGTTACAAACTTTTTTTTTTCCCCAAACGCACATCTTTTTCAACAGTTTCTTTCTAAAATGTGACTTGTTTATTCATGAAATTTTACCCATTTGACAAACTACATGAAAAATGAACTTGACAAGATATTACATAAACTAGAGGCCCTTGAGGGTCTGAATCGCTCTACTGACAGAGAATTTGTTTATTTTCTGACATAAATCATTCATTCATGATGCAAAAGGGAAAATACAAACACACAAAAAAAAGGGGGGGGTTGGTGTTGCAACTGAAATAATTGAAATAAAGTTTGTCAAAACTAATATTTTGGAATCCAGCGAAATTTGTTAGGGTTTAAGAACTCACTGTATAAAACAATCCCTGCAAGTTTCAAAGAAATGTGACCAATAATATCGACTGTGTTGAGTAAACAAGACAAAGTCATCAAACGGCTGCTTTTCCTAAACTGACTGTTGGTTTTCTTCATTTTTGACAGGGTTCAATTCCTCAATGATTCACACGATCTGTGCAAGTTTCAAAAGAACTGAATCGAAAAGGCCGACTTACATGTAATCACGTTAACAAGAAATGTATATCTTTAACTTTAAACGGCTACTTTTCGCTTACTAATTGTCAGACTTTTTTTAAAATCAATAGGCTTCAAGCTATTAATAACAAAACAAACTGTGCAAGTTTCACGAAAATTTAAGTTCAAATGCAGACTTTATTACGTAAACAAGAAAAAAAAAATAATAATAACAAACGGACGGACAGACAGATGGACGACGGAAACCACGCGATCACAAAATTTCTGCTGGCCTTCAGCCAATAGAGCTAAGAATGAATATTGTGCTAAGTTGTTTTAACTGTTTTAATTACTATCATACATATCTCTCATTTTCATACTTTCAAATACTGAGACGAAATAATTCATTCAGTCTAAACTTTGCATGCACATGTATTTGGTGAAGAATCCTAGGGTAAACGACTTTTAGATACGCTGATTGCCTCTTCATTTTTTAAAAAGGGCTTAAGTTTACGCAACATTTTCAACTTTTTTGAAATAAAGGTTTCTGGCCTTTGACAGCGCACTTTTTTTTTTCGTTCCAAAAAGCGTCCTCAAGCTAGGATAAGGAAGATAACTACTGCTTGATCAATAGAAATTCTTGATAGAGTTGTCTATCTTACGCAGATCCTAGATCGTTTTCAGATGCTCCGAAATTCGTTGGGAATACTCTGTCTGTCTGTCTGTCTCTCTGTCTGTCTGTCTGTCTCGCTCTCTCGCTCTCTCTCTCTCTCTCATATTTCGATGGTGTTTGAACATTTTTTCCGAGAATTTCAATGAAACTCGACGTGAAAAAATTTTATTTATATCTTTTATAACACAACTAGGTTCTCCATCGTCTGGCCTGGCACAGTATATCGACTACTTAAGCACTTTTATTGTCAAATGCTTCAACTTCGTCTATGCTTTCATCACACATTACCGCAGCAAATTACCAGACGTTTTTTTTTTATTTTGCTAATTAAGAAAAATGGCAACGGTCGGTTTAGATTCAAGATCAGACGTCACAGAAAGTGCCGTCTGATCTTGAATCTAAACCGACCGTTGCCATTTTTATGCATTTTGTTAAGGCCACTTGACAATTAGAGCGCTAAATTGATGATCTTGACCCTTCTCAATTAGGAATAATTTCAGTAAAATTACTATTTTAAGGTTGTATTTGGCCAAACGGATATGTAACGCAGGTGCCAACAATGTAGATTCAAAATCAGACTACACAGTTCCAAAAAGTAATTATAGCCAGGTACTAAACAATCCACAGTTATAAAGACCTCCGAGACAGAAAGCTAATGAAAACATTGTCTTAACCAGCATTTTCTCCATTTCCCGTAATGTTTTCTACTCTTTCAAAGACAAATTTCTTCCTTTGAGCCACTTTCAAATTTGACGTCTGTAAATGGTTTCAACTTCGACAAGTCTTAAATTGTATAGTATGATGAAGAGTTGAAATATCTCTCATTGCGGTAAAAGGGTTTCTATACTTACAGGTAATTGGTCAGTTGACACGGTACCCTTAAATGAAATTGATATCAAAAAATTGTTAAGTCAAATTACATTGGAGCATGCAACTTGATTATTATAGAAATTCCAACAGGCGAAAAATTACACGACCCGATCCGTATGACTTCAATTATTTCTTGAAGCCCAACATCTTCTCTGTATCCAGGCAACTGATTTCGAACAATACACCCTGCCATAGGATACTTGTAAATTTCACCCTAAATTAGATGTCACCCGCTTTTTAAATCCCTTAAGTAAATGGCATCTGACCTCCAAGCTTTACTTTGCGAAATGAGATCGCGCTGGCTCGAAATGACTTTTATTCATGAAAGGTACTCGAAACTGCAGCATGCATGTTTCTTTTGGTCCCAACCAATTGACACTGTCTTTTGGACAATGCTTGTCCTTTCTTACATCAACCCAGAGGCGTAGACAGGAATGTAGCAAAGAGGAAACGCATGACCAAGACCTGGGCAGAGCTTCTACATAGTGGGCTATTTCGTGCGCTATTTTTCTCTCGAAAAGGTATACTAGTTAGTACCGATTTTGAACCCAATGCTTCAAAGATTCCGCCTGGCTAGCAACCTATAACCCTTGGGCTATTAAGCGCGACTCAATAATTTTTGTGAAAAGTATAGATCAAGATCAGACTGCGCGATCTACACTGTGAAATGAACTAGTAAACTACAATATTTAATTTTTTTACAATTAGCTGGAAATACACGTATATTCAGTCAGCATCAAGTATTTATAGTGTTAGCACCTTCTGTAAGTCATCAATTCACTTCTTCAGAAGCTTGTATTAAATTTAAGTGCATCTTTTTTTTTTTTTATTATGGATCACTTTTCAGCCCGACGTTAAACCGACTGACTGTAGTACTGACATTTCAAGGCTGCGTATTGATCGTAATATCTATGTAGGGAGAGTACCGAAAAAAGTACAACAAAGATAAGCCAGCTCTTTTCTATCAGTCTGATCTTGATTTGCAGTGTACGTTTAAGTCATTGTAGTTGTCGTCAGGATCAAAATGATTTTTAAAACAAATTACATCCAGCGACAAATTGGCAGCAGACATTAAACAATGGAGAAAATTCGAAAAACACTGGTATAGAAAATAAACCTTAAAAACGGTTTAACTCTTTACTACACTATTAACTTTTAGACTGGTCCAAATTCAAAGCATTTGCAGATGAAAATCAAAGCTGAAGTGATGAAGTTTTCCTTTAATCTAGTGGAAAACATTTTGGGAAAAGGAGAAAATGTTGGTTCCCAGCATTTTCTCCTTTTCCAACGATGTTTTTAAAAGCATTCTTTCTCAGGATTTTTAAAACTTGGGATTGTGTGGTAAAAGGTTTAATAGAGATAAAACATTTGAAAACAAGAGCACTGCATGCGGGTGCCAACGCTCTGCTGCAAGTGCTTGATTTTCAGTGAAAACTCTAAGTCGAAAAAGGGACATAACAATGTAAAAATACTTTGATGGTCATCTTCCCCTGTTGTATGAGGTCCCCTTTTGATAGTTAACAACTTGTCCAAGTTTCAAGTAAATATACTCAGTCCCATAAATAAGTGTGCACTTAATTTTCTTTTATTTCTCGTCGCATGTTTTACTGAAGACCAACAAATTTGGTATCATACTTTAGTTCCGAGTCTGTAGAAAATGCCAGGCTAATCAAATTTTGACTAACAGAAAGTTTAAGTTAGGTTTTTGCAGTTTAAATGAAGGTGGTACTAAAACCAAAGTTGCAAAAGTACTCAAAGACTAAGGTAACCTTAAAGTTAGGTTTTTCTTAAAGTTCTTGTAATTTTTCAATCAATATCTTGTATGGCCACCTCTGCTGTCGATACAGGCAATTATTCGACGTCGCATAGACCTTACATAACGTAAAATCATTGCATCAGGAATGTTATTCCATTCCTGAACGAGAGCGGTGGCCAAAACCTAACTTTTGCCAGAGCATGGCTCATATATTTTTTTCTTCTGGTAAAGCATTAACCTTTCCTGCTTTAACCCATATCCTGCTAAATAAACGAAATGAAACTTTCAAGGCGGTAGTAAAACCCTTTATTTTTTGCTTTTCTAGGGAATTTTTTTTTTTTTTCTCTCATAATCGGACAGTTTAGATCCAAGATCAGACTGCACGTTCTGTGCAGTCTGATCTTGATCTACACTGTCTGCAGAAGGTCCTTGAGTCGCGCCTAGCAGCCAAAGGGTTAAGTTTCGTTTTCCAGATTGGATTTTTGTACCAGATTTTATCTAATGAGATGCAGGGCTAGAATTTCAGCTATTTTGTAAGGCTTTATGAGTAAGCCTAGCTTATTTGTTTCTTACACGAGACATCGCGGCCCCGTGGAAACCCGAGGTTCAGACGAAGAATGAGACCTGTAGAATTCTATCTCCTTCAAGTTTTCATGGTTTCCATGGTAAAAGAAATTTGCTCTTTGCTATGATACCATGTAACACCCTTTGTACATGAGTCTGAGACGCCAATTAATCCTTTGCAGTTGTATGTTCTAGACTAAATTTGAAAAAAATCGTACACACAAAAATAATTCCCTTCCAAAGTCTTCGGATTTCCGGCTCACAAGTATAATCCTTTATCAAAGATTCACGAGTTTTAACGGCCCCGGTGAATACTACTATTGAAAACATTATGGAAAAAAGGAGAAAATGCTTGTAACTAGCATTTTATCCTTTTCCCACAATGTTTTATGCTCTTCCAAAACACATATGAATTTCTGAGTAACATCTAATTTGGCGTCTGCAAATGCTTTAGAAGTGGACAGGTTTAACCTTTTATCGTTAGGAAAAGAGGTCTAGTCCCTTTCAAAAGGTAGCCGGGGTCCGCCGTGGCTTAGCGGTTAACTCTTTACCAGACGGTAAAATTTTAGACTCGTCCAGCATAGTGAAAGGAATTGCAGACGACAATGTAAAGATGCATCCTTCGAAAGAAAAAAAAAAAACTGTTAAAACCTGAAAGTGTGTAAAATGCTTCAGCTGTACAAACATAGATAAATATTACCAATACATATGGTGTAAGGGATGGAAAACTCAAGGGGTTTGTCCTCATTTAAAACCGGAAACGACAACAGCGATTAGTTTGAAGGCCTCAATTGTTTTAAACAAGAAATGCATTTTCTATCCGTCGTAATCTTTGTAACCTTGCAGCCGTCAGGAGCAAAATTTGGCTTGAGCCTACAAGAATGACTAAAAAGTGTCATAAAATAAGGATGACATGGATTAAAAACTGGCGAAAAACTTACTGAAGACGAGTATAGATGTATCTTTAAGTGTGGTTCAAACTGGGAACTTATATACGTTCCCTGGTTCAAAAGATGGGACATGCTTTCAAAGGCATAGGAAACATTATGTAGGAATGTAAGAAAATTTATGCTGCTTCTACGTCCTACAAAGTTTTCAGTAGCCTTTTTCTTCGGGGTTGGGAAAACGTGGGACTGTTTGGAAAAGGATTATACCACTGACTTGTCATTGATCCCTCCTGAAGGCTACGCTGGTCACATTGTAATGTCCTTGTGCAAGGCGGTATCCAATACTGGTGAAACCAGGCGATTAGCTGTCACGTGGATATTACTTCAACTTTTGAAAAGGCTCAAAAACGTATTATCTACCCATCAACTTGTCAGAAGAATGTAGAATGAAATCTTTGCATAATCAAAGTGGCGGCGTTCACTATCTTTGCAGATTGTGCAAATCAAGGTTAAACTTTACGAAACATGCAGCCTTACCCTGATCTACTTGTATATTGTGTACATGTACGTAGATTAACAGATACAATGCTTTAAAAAAAAAAAAAAAAAAAAAACTTGCATGGAATTTTTGAAATATTACTGAAAAAAGAATTTTCAATTTGGGACACTAAAAACGCAAACATCTGTAGAGGTTTACCTAACCATAGTAAGGCATTGTTTAGAAAATGAAAGAAAAACCGAACGTCAAATCCATTTGAAACTTTTTATCATACATGCGTCTCTCTGAAATAATAGGAGAAGGACTACATAGTTTCATCAAAAATATTTTTTTTACAACTGTTTGGATGGAAACAAATTGATGGCGCACTACAAACGTTTCGGACTGCCTTTGATTCAGAGGTTGGGAATCAATTGTTTTACGTATATTAGTCATATGACCGTGAACTTGACGCATCATTGGTTGATATAAAATCCATTCAATATTTTGATTGGCCGAATGAGTTTGTTTTTTGTTTCACGAGGGAAAATTACCTTTTTGGCGTCCATTTTTTGTGGCTGAGTGATTTGATATCATTAATAACATCGTCAAAAATCAATTAGTGAGAACAAACCTGATGTTTGTTTGTACTATTGAAAAAAATCCGTGTAGCTTAAAGTGCTACATATGGTGACAGGCCCCGAGGAATAACCACAGAAGGTAAGGTCATTTACAATATATCACTTTTTCCCCCAAACAATATATTCTAGAGTCACTTTTCTTTAATTTACATAGCCCAGGCTTGGCGAATAGTTTGCGTATAAAAGTTTTGTAGTTGAAAAAAGTGTGAAAGATGCATATTCTTATTCATAAACAAGAAACAGTGAACGTTTCCTTCACTCCCTCAAACTGTCGTCTGCATTACAATAATGGGCTACATGTGTAGGCCTACACTCCGCCACCGAGAAGAAAATCTCACAAATTATCATTGTATACCACTCTTTTTCCAGATCTGAAAAGGAATTGAACTGTATTTCCTTTTAATGTTTTCTGTCAAATAATTTTCGTCACAGTCACCTAGAACCCACTTTTACGACTTTTTATGTTCTTCCAGGCAAGAACCATTGAAAACATAATTTAGAGACAAGGAGCAGCTGCATGTTGCAACTATATTTCCTTTTCTATCATTGTTTTACATACATTTTACATACATGACAAAAACATTTTCCTTTCCTTTATAATTTTTTCTTTTGTGGCACTTTCACTTAATAATATGGTGATTGGTCTAAAATTGGCCTGTACAGTGATGGCATAAACTCTTCACCACACAACAGAATTTTAGAGTTGTCAAAATTGAAAGCTTTTGCATGCAACAAATCACTTCTGGCTCTAATGTTTGGCTTTTTCTATGAATGGTTAGAAAACATTTAGGTCGATGGAGAAAACTAAGTCAACCAGCATTCTTGCCTTTTCCCAATATATATTCAAATACTTTCTATGTCAGGTTTGTTAAAACTTGAGATTGTGTGGTAAAGGCTTAACTCATTACCAAACGACAAAATTTTAGACTTGTCCAGACTGAAAGCATTTGCAGACGACAAAGTAAACGTGACTTGAAAATTGAAATTTGCATTGGGAAGGGTAGAAAACATTATCGTAAAAGGAGAAAATGTTGGTTACCAGCATTTTCTCCTTTTCCAACAATGTTTTCAAAAGGCCTCTTTCTCAGGGTCGTTAAAAGTCGGGATTATGTGGTAAAGAGACTAGGCTGTGTGCTACATTGAATATCATTTCCTCCTGTACACACAGCATGGCAGTCTGTTTGATACATTTGAGGGTATCAAGCATATTTTTTACCTTTTACCATCTAATACAGTGAGCTTTAACAACCATGAGAAAGAAGGCTTTCGAAAACATCAATTTTGGGGAAAGGGAGAAAATGTTGGTAGGTAGCATTTTCTTCTTTTCTCACAATGTTTTATACCCTTAAAATCTTATCAATTAAGTCACATGTATACACTTTACTGTAAATCCTATCAATTAACCCTTTACCAAATGACAAAATTTTAGGTTGTCCAAATAGAAAGCATTTGCAGACGACAAAATAAAAGTGACTGAAAATTTGAAATTTGTTTTGTGAAGGGTAGAAAACATTGTGGAAAAAGGAGAAAATGCTGGTTACCAGCATTTTCTCCTTTTCCCACAATGTTTTCAAAAGCCTTCTCCTACAGGGTCGTTAAAACTCGGGATTGTGTGGTAAAGCGTTAAGTCATATTTGTCATTTGCAAAAGCCTTTTTGAAATATTTCTTTCATATCTCTTCATGGAGGCTATTATAATAGCAACATACTGAGAAAAAAGAAAATAGCTACATGTATATAGCTTTTATTTTGATTACGTTCAACCCTGTACTACAAAACCTAAAGCTTTAGCAACCCCGAGAAAGAAGTCTTTGGAAAACATTGGGGGGAAAAAAGAGAAATTGGTGGTAACCTGCTTTTTCTTCTATTCCCAGAATGCCTACCCTTACAAAGACAAATCCCATCAAGTAAGCCACATTTGAATTGTCATCTGATAATGCTTTTAATTTGGACAAGTCAACATATTTGTTGTGGTGTAAAGAGTTAAAGAAAGAAAAGGAATGACTGCAAAGAAAAAAGATTTTTTTTTTTCATAACCTTTTACCATACAATTCTGACTTTTAGAGACCCTGAAAAAGAAGCCTTTTGAAAAGATTGTGGGAAAAGGAGAAAATGATGATAACCAGCATTTTCTCCTTTACTCACCATGTTTTCTACCCTTCCAAAAGCAAATTTCAATTTTTCAGACAGATTTACCGTAATTGTCACCTGCGAATGCTTTCAATTTGGACCAGTCTAAAACTTTGTCATTTGGTAAAGAGTTAAATATCATTCTGCAGATCATGGGAACAATGAAAATTTGTGGGAAGAAAAATGAGTAAATTTTGCCATATGCAGCTTTGGATGATAGCCCATAAAACCCATCCTCTAATTTAGAAAACATTACTTTGAGCAAATTAGTTTTTACCAAATGTTTTTCAATCATTCAAGTGTGAAGCTGACTTGTTTTCCCTTTTTTCTCTATGTAACACAATAACTTTCTCAACACAGAAAGCCTCAATTGTTTGAATTATAATAATAAAACGTATTCATACTTGCAATAAATAAACTTACTCCAACATCAAAGCTATGTCTAGTAACAATATTTCTTCATATCTATATCTGATGGTGCATAGATTTATGATCAAATTGCATGTATCAAGAAGATGCATTCTGAAATTGAGCTGGTCTGTCCATAAATGGAAATAAATTCACCTTTCGTGGCTAAAGGATAAACTCTGTACCTGACAAAAAATCATAGACTTATCCATATTAACAGCATTTCTAGAGGACAATTTATACATATATATTGCACAAATAGAGGGGTTTGTCTACAAAAGGGTAGAAAACATTGTGGGAAAATGAGAAAATGCTGGTTACCAGCATTTTCTCCTTTCCCCACCAAGTTTTTCAAAAGCCCTCTTCCTCAGGTTTGTTAAAACTTAGGATTGTTTGGTTAGTGTTGAAAATGAACCCCTCTGAAATACAATGGATGTGCAATGAAGGTTTAAGTACAAAATGAAAGTAAGCCGATTTTGAGTGAGGAATAATAGCTTCCCCTTTGATGACTTGAGAGGAAGATTTCCTGCTTTGATTAGTGTCGGGGAAATTGCTCTGGTATTCCACAGTGCAAATCCTCTCTACATATGGGGAATGAAGACGAGTAATTGATCCTAATTTACAATCATTTGATTTTTTAATGCTGGTGAGACTAATGGGATAAACTCTGCATTTTTCACTCTTATGTGGTGTCATACAAAGTTGGGGGGAAAATGTATATGATATTTTTATATGTATAAAAAAAAACCAGTTATGTATACCAAATTATCCATTGTATTAGTGACCTTTCTCAAGATTGCTTTAAAAACATCATGAGAAAGAGATAAAATGTTTGTTACCATAATTTCTCCTATTCCCACACTGTTTTCTACCCTTTCAAAGACAAATGTCCAATCATGTGAATGACCATTTCATTTTTTGTCAGCAACATTTTTTTACTGCTTGCATTTTGGCTAAGTATAAAGTTTTTTGCATCTGGTGGATCTAAAGAGTTAATATTTGAAGAAAAGGAAAATGTTTTTATGCAGTATGGAGAACATTGTGAGAAAAGGAGCCATTCCATGTAATACATAATTGATTGCTTCTTTTCCAAATGCTCAAATGCTCATTCCTATTAGAGAATATATTTCCTTCTTGTTTTGGTCTTGCCTTTAGTTTTCCAGGTGATATAATTATGGTCAAAGTTCTACAGTTTCATTTTCAAACAATTGAGCATTTTGAGAGACAGGTATGTAGAAGGAGATATCAATCTTTCGTTGAGCAGGGTCAATCTTTGGAACTATCCACATCTTTGTCCAAGATCTACTTAATAATATCCATGAAGCAATCATTTTAGAGTGTGGTTGATAGAAGTTAAAGAACTTTTTTTCACAATCAATAGGTTTGCCTCTTTTCCAGACAAACAATGGTAAACTTGTCTAATTGGAAAGTATTTGCATAAAACAAATCGAATGTGGCACAAATGATGGAATTTGTCTTTCGAATGCTAGAAAATGTTGTTGGTAAAGGTATAAATGCTGTTTACCAGTATTTTCTCCATTCCCACATAGTTTTCAAAAGCTTTCTTCTGCATGGTCAGAGCTCCAGATTATTTTCAATGATATCAGTATGGTACCGATGAAAATGAAAATCAATCAGTACCAGCATAATTGGGGTCTGAGTGCCAACATTTAGTTAACAAAATTGACTGAAATCAGTATTTGGTTTCTTTCATTAGCTTTTATATAAGCCCTACTTATAAACAAAATAAACATTTTACATAGTAACAGTATGATGTAACAGTTCAGTAACTCTGAGTACATACCATTCCCAAAAATTCATTAATTGCCGTTACAGATATTGGCCCTAGTAATCATTCAGTCTTTCCACCCCCACTCCCTCGAAAAACCTACCAATATGATTTCAAGTGAATGAAAGTCAGTGGTAGTGTTAGAAAACCCCTAATAAAAAACTTCTATTTTTACACTTCACCATGCATTAAAGGAAAAGCAACCACTAATGATTATTCGTTTCCTTTGAGCTTCATTTTTGGACTTTCGGTTTTGCTTTAATAGAAAAGAATTATCTTTTTCATCAGTTTATGGGTTTATTTGTTCTAAACTCAAGATATTGATAGACCTTCATCCCTAACTGAACTTCAACTTCTTTAACCATCATTCTAATAATTATTTCAGTAGAACTATTAACTGTGGACATATTGAACTTACCTACATTCAGTCTGAAAGTTTGCTCCGATATTATTATAACATCAGAGCTAGTCAGCAAATTGGGGGTAGAATTTACCATGTTTATGAGAGTCTTCCTGGTGATAACTAACAAAAGAGGACACAATGTCATCTAAAACGCTTTCAATCGTTCTCACTTATTTTTTGGTTGTTTGTAATTTGGTTCTGAAGATAAATGAAAGAAACAGGTCAAAGGTTTTGTGTTTTGTCCGACATTTTCGAAGTGCTATCTATTCATTTGGAATGTACATGATATGATTATCCACTGGTCCCATACTGTAATCGACACAAACTTGATGAGAGCCGTGATGCAGGGCTCAAATTCTGGACAGAGCCGATTTCACATTTTTTTTTTCGGAAAGAATTCTGAAAATCGCTCTGCAATATCCGGATGCTAGTCTGAAAGAGTAACCTCCCTTTCATCCTTTATAGATTCATACCATATATTTCAGATACCCATCAAAACATTCTGTACCGAATATGAAAATTTGTTAAAAAAGATGCATAACATCAGAATTGTCATCCGTTAAATTATGTGGATATGGATCTTTTGTTGAGCACTGATGGTCATTAAAACTCTTGATTGTTTGGTAGGGACGAATCAAAACAAATGAAAATACTGGTAAACTGCAAGCTCTTGGCATCCAGTAAGAATGTAAGAATTGACCTGGCATGGCATGATTTACCTTTGACATCAGTCGACCAGTTTCTTTTTTTCATTTAGTGGCCTTGAGCCTGTTCAGAAATGTTCGTGTAAATCTAAGTAAACACAGTACTCTATTAGTTCTTTGCTTTATGGAATACGGCTACATGTATTAAAGATTTTACCTCAATCTAAAATGCAGTAAGCTGTAACATAGCTCTGCTCTGCCAGGTCAATTTTTATATGGCCTATACTACTTTGTATTTGAGATAAACGCCTTTTTAACAGCTTAGGTCATGTGGCAGTCAGTACACCTTTGCGTGTGTTTCCTGACTTTCTCACACCAGTACAGACAAAACTTTCTTTCCAAGTGGCAGACTACTTTTCTCACATGCATCAGAGGTGAGAGGCAAAAATTGCTTAAAAGAAAGTTTGCCTTGGGTGGGTATCAAACTCATAACCAACAGGTCACAAGTTGGATATGCTAACTACTGAGTTGTCTGGTCGGACCTAATGGTACTGGTAATTTTGATCAAGTACATGTACCACCATTTTTCACAAGTCCTGAGTGGCTCACTGGTAAAGTGTAGGACTGGTAGCCTGAAGGTCCCAGCATCAAGCCACAAAGGAAGCACTGAACTTTTTGTCGGAATGTTCTTGGGAAAGAAACTTCAGAGCCGTAGCCTAGTACTAGTCAAACTGAGAACATGAATGAAAATGTAAACTGTCGCAGTGATATGACTGAAATAATGTTGAAAGGAGCATAAAACACTATTCAATCAATCAATCAATCAGTCAATCAATTAATGCCATTTTTTTATGACTGATACCTGAAATGGACAAGTGTTAAATAACCAGCGTACCGAAATCAAAAGTACTTATTTCAAGGGCAAGATAAAGACTCATATGAAATACCAGGATATTCCTTATTTGTTTTTTATGCCTAAATTTACATAATAATTCATTAACCAACAATAATTGTCTTCAATTGTCTGTTTATGGTAGATGAACATGTCACAAACTGTCATGCCATCAACTAAATCAACTCTTTACTAGACAACAAACTTTACAGTCCTCCATGTTGAAAGCATAAAATTACATGCAACAACGTAAGTTTGACTCAAATAAAGGGTTTTGTCTTTAGAAAGCCAGAAAGAATATTGGGGAAAAGAAAAATGCTGTTTACCAGCATTTTCTCCTTTTCCCGAATTGTTTTTAAAAGCTGTCATCCTCAGGGTCTAAAAATGGTATCATTTTGTAAACCATGTTGGCCTGAAAACAATGGATATACTTTGTAGGCCAATGATAAATGTTATGACAGGACTCATGACAGCATGACTTGTGATGGTCCATACAGCCTCGTTTTGAGGTTTGATTCAGCATGCATATGGCAAGATAGGGTACCTTTGAAGCTAGTGTGGATCAAGATCAAACTACATAGAATGTGCAATCTTCTTATTGACGTACACTGTTCAATTGTTAGAAAGATTTTCTGGTCACAACAGACCGTAATGTGCTACATAAGTGGAATAAATGATCTAAGAAAAATGAAGTATTATGTTTTATTTATGTAACAGACTCTAAGAATGAAGTGTTTCACCTGCCATAATAAATAATCATGAACTTGCAAAAGGGAAAAAACAGAAAAAGAGAAAATGCTGGTTTCCTCAATGATCTTGAAGGTCAACTAACAGACAGTGTAGGTCAAAGATCCCACTTAAATTTTTTGCAGTCTGATCTTGATCAACACTGGCTGCAAAAAAAAAACCACTCTTGCTATGACTGCACTTAAACAGTTAACTGCTTCAGCTCCCAATGTACAAACGAGACCCCTTTTTATGCCTGAAAATACATGTACAAACCACTAAAACTCAGAAGAAAGATTTTTTATCTTGCAGCCTTGACAAGTCAAGTGGTGTTCGTGGTTGTGAGGTTGAGCATCGGCCTTGTAACCATAAGGTCCCGAGTTTGATACACGGGAGCAGGTGTCAACTTTGGGATTGTTCATTGGTCCACAAAATGGGCACAAGTACTGGTGTAGTTCCCAGGAAGAAGAATTGAGAGAGATTAGTGTAAGTTACAAGAACTTGTTTCTCATTAATTGGTTTGAAAAAAAAATATGTTTATACTAAACTTAAAAAAAAAAGCATAAGCAATGGACAGTATAATGGTAGATCCAAGACCAGAGTGCACCTTTTGTGCAGTCAAATCTTGATCTATGCCATTTGCAAAAGCCCCAGTTTTCCCTATGGCATTGAAGGGTTAATCCTTTACGACAAATTTTGAAAATATTGATACCAGTTTGTTTTACCCTATCAAAGACAAATTTCATCATTTGAGTCCTATTCAAACTGTCGTCTGCAAATGCTTTCAAATTGGACCAGTTTACATTTTTTTCTTGTTTTAACCCTCTACCACACAACAAAATTTAAGACTGTCAATAAGTGAAATGCAACTTGATCAAATGATGAGATGTGTCTTTGGAAGGGAGAGAAAACATTGTGGAAAAAGGAGAAAATGCTGTTTACCAGCATTTTCTCCCTTTCCCACAATATTTTCAAAAGCCCTTCTCTTCAGGGACATTAAAAATCAGGATTGTGTGGTGAAGGGTTAAAGGGGTCTTCCACTTGATGAGATACATTTTTCGGGTATTCATAAAGGGTGATAAAGACGTTACTTACAAATATTTTGGTCAGATAAAAACAGTGCCTTCAGCATGCAAGATCAGTTATCAACCTCTTACTCACCATTTCACCTTTTTTAAATTCTTCTTGCCTGGTAAATCTTGAACAAACATATACTTTTTACCAAACATTAACTAAATTTTACCCAAACAATGATCAGGCTGGTACATGTATTTACTACTTTTTTAGAGAAGCCTTTGGAAAACATTCAGAGAAATGATTAACAGGCAGGGTATCTGCATTTTCTCCTATACAGACAATGTTTTCTTTCTTACCAAGACATACCACTTTGTTTGAGCTCTGTTTTTTTTGTAGTCTGCAAAACACTTCTGAATTTGAAAATTCTAGAATTTTATTGTCTGGTTCAATTAACGGACATAGCATCTTTGACCTGTGTTGTGGGGTATTGTACCCATCCAATAGAGAACTGAACAAGCAACATCTGGGTATCGTTTTCTGGAGTTTGGCTATTTCATATACATGTATCTACTGTATATGGTAAGATAGCTAAATTCCTTCTACAAGATTCAAAGAATAATGATTTGCATCATCAAAATTTATATAATTATGTCAGTATATCAATGTAGATATTTTGTGCAATTATCCACTAATTTACACAAAAGCACAACCATTTCTATCTACTGATGTTTCTAGGTTACAGAATTTGGTTGAATTTTGTGGGATAGGTGTTACGAGACAAGCGTAACGAGAAAGAAAACCAGCAACAACCTTTTAACAATTAACAATATTTATTAATGAATAAAGACAAAAGAGTACAATAACAGTTAAGTTTGAATGAAATTTTGACAATTTTTAATCTTAGAACAAGAAATATACTCAGTTCCATAAATAAGTGTGCACTTAATTTTCTTTTATTTCTCGTCGCATGTTTTACTGAAGACCAACAAATTTGGTATCATACTTTAGTTCCGAGTCTGTAGAAAATGCAAGGCTAATCAGATTTTGACTAACAGAAAGTTTAAGTTAGGTTTTTGCAGTTTAAATGAAGGTGGTACTAAAACCAAAGTTGCAAAAGTACTCAAAGACTAGGGTAACATTAAAGTTAGGTTTTTCTTAAAGTTCTTGTAATTTTTCAATCAATATCTTGTATGGCCACCTCTGCTGTCGATACAGGCAATTATTCGACGTCGCATAGACCTCACATAATGTAAAATCATTGCATCAGGAATGTTATTCCATTCCTGAACGAGAGCGGTGGCCAAAACCTAACTTTAATGTTACCTTAGTCTTTGAGTACTTTTGCAACTTTGATTTTAGTACCACCTTCATTTAAACTGCAAAAACCTAACTTAAACTTTCTGTTAGTCAAAATCTGATTAGCCTGGCATTTTCTACAGACTCTGAACTAAAGTATGATACCAAATTTGGATATGGATGTTGTTTCACTGGTTTTGAATTTTCAATGTCCGCATCATGGTATATTGTTTCTGTCCATGTTGGACTATCAGGGAACAGGTGCTCATATTCAGAAATTAACTTTTCATCTTTTTGATTATTATCTAAATTTGAAAGTTTTTTATCTAAATTTCTTAAAATATCAGAATTCTGAAGTTTTGAACAAATAGGGTTAGACTTATCAAAGTTCATTTCTTCACAATTTATGTCTTCATGGTTAATGTGATTTTGATTTTGAGGGACTGAGGAAACCAGAGTTATTGGCGAAATATTTGTATTATCCCTATCAACATATTCTTTTAACATATTAATATGACATAATTGCTTTTGCTTTCGCCTTTCAGGAGTTGTTATCACATAATTTAAGTCACTGACCTTTTTCTCAACAGAATAAGGACCAAAATATCTTGCTTGTAGAGGCCTACCAGGAACTGGTAGAAGAGCTAAAACTTTATCTCCAGGTTTAAAATTTCTTTCTTTAGTATTCTTGTCATATCTTTCTTTCATTTTACATTGAATTTTCTTTAAATTTGATTTTGCAACCTCATAAGCTTTGAATAATCTGTTTCTAAAGTCAGATACATACTGAAGTAAATTTAAAGGAGAGTCTTCTTGTGAAAGAAATGTTTCTTTTAAAAGTTTTAAAGGTCCACGAACTGTGTGGCCAAAAACAAGCTCAAAAGGACTAAAACCAAGAGATTCCTGTACAGACTCCCTTACTGCAAAGAGTAAAAGATGTATACCTTCATCCCAATCCTTTTGTGTGTCAAAGCAATATGACCTTATCATATTTTTTAAGGTCTGATGTAACCGTTCAAGGGCACCTTTGCGTTCAGGATGATATGCAGATGACCTATATTGTTTAATTCCCAACTCGTGCATCACTTGTTGGAAAATGCCAGACATAAAATTTGACCCTTGATCAGATTGAACAGATTTAGGAAGTCCTACAAAAGAGAAAAATTTCACTAAAGCTTTGACAATTGTTTTAGATTTTATATTTCTTAAAGGTATTGCTTCAGGAAAACGGGTGGAAGCACACATAATAGCCAAAAGGTACTCATTGCCAGCCTTAGTTTTTGGCAATGGACCTACACAATCAATTATAATCCTGCTAAAAGGTTCATCAAATGCAGGGATCAGCTTTAGTTTAGCCTTAGGTATGACTTGGTTGGGTTTGCCTACCATTCGAAAAGTATGACAAAACCTACAATAATCTGATACATCTGCTTTTAGACCAGGCCAATAAAAATGATTAAGAATTTTCTGATAGGTTTTATTGATACCTAAATGACCTGACATAGGAGTTTCATGAGCTAAGCTTAATATTTCTGATCTATAAGATTTAGGAACAACGACTTGATGATTGACAGCCCACTCATCATCAACAGAGACTTCAGGAGGGCGCCACTTTCTCATTAGTATTCATTTTTTATATAAAAACACACAGGTTCCTGTGAAAGATCAGTTTCACTTACAGCTTTTTGAAATAAAGGTGCAAGTTCTGGATCATTGTGTTGGTCTTCACTTAGTTTTGACCTTGACCTTGTATCATGGCTTTCATTAACTAAGGGTGAAAATATATAATAAATTTCTGATGAATTACATGTATGTTTAGAATTTGTCTGACTTTCAGACGGGTTTTGTGAAATAGACCTGTTAATTTCATTTTTAAATAAACAACCCAACAAAGAATCAGATAAGTCAATATCAGACTGATTTTCAGTCAAAATGGCTTTCTTTGCCATAGCTCTAGTAACTGCACATGATGGGTAAAGGTCAGGAATTTCTTCCTCAATTGGATCGGGTGATTGATCCATGCAGGGTGTGTCAGTATCAAGTGGATTAACAATTACCTTATCTCCGGCTAAATCATTGCCTAATAACAAATGAACACCATTAAAAGGTGAATTTTTTCTAATGCCAACAGTCACTGGACCATTAATTAAGTCTGAAGACAAATAAATGTTATGAAGTGGAACATGAACAAATCCACATTCTACACCCTGAATAAGGACACTTGTCCCAGAAGAAGTCTTCTCAGAAAAAGGCAGGACATCTGCTAAAATAAGAGATTGAGAAGCTCTAGTATCACGTAAAATTTTAATAGGGGTAGACTGGGCAAAATCACTTTTTAGTGACACAAAACCATCTGACAAGAATGGTTCATAAATCTTCATAACGGTATCAGTCTCAGGTTCTTTGGCCTGGACAATGGTTTGGTCCTTAAAACATAACTGAGGTGAAGACTTTAATGAAGTAAGGCCTGTAGGGTTATGACCTTCTTGTTTTTCCCATTTTCTTTTTAAAACAGGACATTCAGAAATACATGTAATATGACCTGATTCTTTGCAATAATTATAAGTGGGTCGAGATAAGGGATTTTGACCTTTGGCTTCATAAGGAGACTTGGGTTTAGGACTATTCTGATTGGAATTGTCATTATGTTGATTAAAATTTTGTTTAGGACCAGTAGATGAATAAAAAGGTTTCGAGGGTTTTATTTATTTATAAAAGAGATCTTATGGGTCAGGGCAAAGTTGTCTGCTAAGCAAGCAGCTTCTTCTAAAGTTTCAACTTCTTTCTCGTCTAAGAAAGTTTTTATATCTGAATTAATGCACCTTTTAAATTCTTCAACTAACAATAATTGTCTAAGTTTTCCATGATCTGAATCTATTTTCTTTGAATGGCACCATCTATCAAAAAATTGTTCTTTAGTTCTAGCAAATTCAACATGGGTTTAACCATTTTCTTTTCTGCAATTTCGAAATTTTTGTCTGTATGCTTCAGGTACCAGTTCATAAGCCTTTAGAATCAATTCTTTAACATTATCATAATTAGGGAGCTGTTGATTGCTTAGTTGAGAAAAAATATCGCGAGCCTTTCCAGTTACAACGCTTTGCAAAAGTAGGGTCCAGTGCTCTTTTGGCCACTTCAAATTTTCGGCATATCTTTCAAAATGTGAAAAGTATTTATCAACTTCCTGTTCTTGAAATGGTGGAACAAATCTGAGGTGTTTTGTTATGTCAAAATCATTAATCATATGCAAAGATGGTATTTCTTTATTTTCTATTTCTAATTCTTTCATTCTCATCTGAAATTGCCTATCCTTTTCTCTTTCTTCTAATTCAGCATACATTTTTTCTTTTTCTAACTCTAATTCTTTTTCTTTCATTCTTTCTTCTTGCTCTAATTTTTTTAATCTCTCTTCTTTTTCCATCTATAGTTTTAATTTTTCTAACTCAATATTAGTTTTAATGTCTGTCTGAGACACAAGAATAAGAGACAGAGCAGACAAGTCAAGTATTTCTTCATCAACTAAAAACTGAACAATAGAATTCTTAATTTCATGCTTTAACATAGTACCTTTAATGCCAGTCAGTTTATAATGAGAAGCAAGGTCTAATAAATCAGACTTTCTTGCCAAATTTAAGAACTCCTGAGAAGGCTCAGCAATAAATTTTTCAAGATCAAAAGACATGATTGCTTCTTGCTGGTTCAGTAGAATAAAAATCAAATTTTATTTTATTATTCTTTTTATTATCTTATAAACTTTAATATTGTAACAAGTTCAAAATAATTTCAAAGTATATCCAAAATGACTAGATGATCAATCCCAGACGAGCCCCCAATTTCTGTTACAAGACAAGCGTAACGAGAAAGAAAATCAAAGCACTGATGGCTAGGGGCAAGTGGAAAGTGCATATGCGTACAGTAATTTGTTTTCAATCATGAACTGTCCATTTAAAAAGTTAAAAAATATTTTTGTGTACTTCTGCACTGTTTTTTTTTTTTTTTTTTTATTCATGCATATCTAAACACTGAGAAATAGTGAGTGGATGCATCCGCATGCTGCATCCTTACACCTACCATTCTTTCCAAGCGCCAAGTGCATTTTATGTATTCCATGTCCATAGCAGTACTAGTAGTAGGTGAAAAACAGGTTGCTAATCAACCTTGAATGTAAATTTTGCCACACTCCATCTACATCAAATGGTGTGCATACGGCGTCGACCCCAAGGTAAACAACGATGTTGGTTGCGGCATGCTCTGCATGGGTATTTTGCGACATGAACTGGGGAATTTTTCACTGTTTTAAACTCTCTCCTTTAAAATTCATCATGCAAACAAACATTGATGAAAACTTTTGCTTTGAAAATATTTTCTTTAGGACTTTCTCGGTATATGTAGACCCCGAACCCCCTCTGTCCATTTCTATTTTATATCAGGGATTAATAACTCGTAAGGTGTAAGGCGGTTTTAAAGGGTGTGTCATTTCAAGCTAATCAGAAATGGCAGTTGTAGTTCTAGCAAATCAGAGACAGCGAGTAGCGCACATTTATACATGAAGTTCAGAGTGGTTGCAGCTTTCGTGCAAAAGTTTGAAACGTGATTACTAAGGCTAGGCGCCATTGGCCCCTAGCGAACCAGCAACAACCTTTTAACAATTAACAATATTTATTAATGAATAAAGACAAAAGAGTACAATAACAGTTAAGTTTGAATGAAATTTTGACAATTTTTAATCTTAGAACAAGAAACAGAATAAGTCCCTCAAAATTAAGAATTATATTTAGACTACAAAAAGTATGAAATTTCTGGTTCCTTAAACCTAAATTAACAATAGTTTTAACTTGCAAATAGATATGAGCAACCTGTTTAAAAAAGAAATAATTCCAACTTACAGATCTATAGTCCGATCGAATAAATCCAACACTTTCACTAATTCTATATCCTCAAAGCCACAAGTCTAAATTCAAAATCCTAAGTCACCAAGTAAGTCTCTCCTATTTATATCAGCTAGGAAAATTCTAGATTAGTCTTTTCTAGAAAGATGACAACAAGCTATTTATAGACATGGATTGGTAAACAACTTGTTTACTAACAATCCTGTTTCTAAAAATAACCACAATGAAAAACCAATGAGTGTTCTTTATGTTTCTAGAATATTCTGTATACAGAGCGAAAGTGATAATGAAAACAAGTTACATGTATATCCTATTTATATAACATAGGTTAAACCTAAACTATGTTTACATCCTGGTATGCCCAGCTTAAAGTGCTTTTTCGGACTGTCCAGATCAAGAGCAGACAGTGATTTTGCCCTATGGTTTAGATCTACAACATCTGATACTTTGTAAATAATTTTGACCAACCTGTGCCATCTCAGTGGGCCAGTTGTTTTTGTATCTACCTATGAAGAAGGGGGCTATAGGTTTTAATTTGGCAGCCAAGATTTTTCAGATAAGGCCATTTGAATACCAGCAGCAAGCTCTTCAAATAATGGTCACCTAATGCCTACCTACCTGGTCTCTTGGCATAAAAGTTTAGGACAACTCTGTACAAAGAGGACTTTGGAAAACATTTTGGAAAAAGAGAAAATGTTTTTAACCAGCATTTTCTCCTTGTCCAACAATTTTTTCTACCCTGTCAAAGAAGTTCTCACTTTTGAAATTATTGTCTGCAGAAGCTTACAATTTTGAAGAGACCAGAATTTGTTGTTTTTGTAAAGAGTTAAAAGCTGACAATATTTATGACATCAATCTGTAGTTTTGTTATGTATGTACAGGAAATCATGCACCATTTTGAAACACTATCACCAATCCTTGAGGTAAAAAACTGTGTCAAAATTAATGTATGGTGAATCATGGAAAAGTGGCATTTCTGTAAGATTTACATGAGCAAAGGAAAATCTAGCATTTAAGATATTTGATAACTAGTTTTGTTAATGCAGTCACGCAAAGAGAGATATGGTGAATACATAAAATTCAGTACCTCTTACCTTATCACAAAGTAAGTAGGGAGCCAGGATCAAATTGTGTCACAGCCCCTTAAGTCTTTACCAACTGACAAAATTGGATTTGACCAAAGTGAAAGTATTTGAAGAGGAAAAAATACCGGTAAATGTAGCTCAAATGATCATTTCTGTCTTTGATAAGGTTAAAAAAACATTGAGGAAAAATTAGAAAATGCTGGTTACCATCATTTTTTCCTTGTACAACATTGGTTTCAAAACCCTTTTTCTTCGTGATGGTTTTGACTTGGGATTGTGTGGCAAAGGGCCAAGTTCCACTATATACATGTTGTATTTGATTTTCTCTAATTAAACTACAGTTTTTTGGCACTTCAGTGGATTCCTCTTTGGTCCTACAAAACATCATGCACATATTTTCCTTTCTCTAAATCAATTACGAGTTTATGACACACCTACAACTTGATTATTATTATCTTCAAATTATAACTGCAGTTGTTTGGTAGAAAAAAGTTGAAATATCAAGAAATGACAAGACTTGTTGATAGACAACAACACTGATTTACCAAGTATCCAATTTTGTTTCCAGAAATTGTTCACAACCAAACCCATGGACAACTAGACTTTCAGAAACTTTTTTTTTTCTTTTGACTGATGTAAGTTTGGCCTCAGTTAACCTAGTAAGATAACAAAGTGAAAAAAGGTGAAGATCTGTAGTTTTAACAAGAGTTTTCATTAATTTGGTATCAACTTGTAGTACTTTCAGTATTGATAAGAATCTATCATTCTGACCTCATGACTTAGTTCTTGACTACATATAGTTTCATACCTTACCTAGGTTTGGAGACAGACCTGACAGACTTTGATAGAGATCAAATGAAAAGTGTGGTTCTTGGAGCCTATAGCAGCCAAGATGTGCAGCACATCATTCACAAAAAAAAGGAAATTACAATAGTTTACCTAGATCACTTTGTGCCATGATGAACTGAAAATATCTGCAGTGACAGTACTAAGGAAGAAAGTCTAAATGAATTCAGTGATAAAAATTTAGATATAACAGGTGTTTTTAATTAAGGAATGAAGAGATTTTTTTTTGTTTTCATGGAGGTATGAAAAAAAAACCTAATCACACTGTATGAAAACGCAAAGCGGTTTCATACAGTGTGATTAGGTTTTTTTTTTTGATACCTCCATGAAAACAAAAAAATTCTCTTCATTCCTTATAATTCAATATCACAGACAACAAATATGCACTTAAATAATACTAGCTGCTCTTTTTTTGTAAATCCAACACTGCGTATTTATTTACTGTTCTTTTAATTGATATTTCATAGCCGTTGTCTGCGCATGTCATATTCTTCAAAGATTCGACCTGTCTGCTATGATGCATCACCCATCCCCCAAATATTCGGGAAAATTAGGGCTTACAGCGAAGCTATTAGCTTATTACCCAAGCATGTAGGGGCTGTTTTAATAAATGGCCGATGCATAGGTTACATGCTAGCCGATCACAGCTGAATGAATTGCACCAGGTAGCGTTTTATTAAGTAAACGTTTATTTCATTTTGAAATTCAAAGTAACGGTTGTTGTTTTGAAAAGTAGTCCGGTTTTGTACCCATAATGCCCATATTAGATAAATGTGTATTTGTAGAATGCCATCTAGCGGGAGATCATGATTTCATAGCGCGGTAAAACTGCTCCTTCATGATGTAAAACTGACGTAATTCATGACGTCATTATAGTATTGAACATTTGCAGATTGAGTGGATTTATTATCAGAAGTTCAATATGCTAGAATTAAGTTGAAAATAAGATTGTTTAAAGCCAGCAGAGTAACAATGAGTTTTCAGCTCTCTCTTTGAATTTACTGTTGGATTTTTTTTTTCAGTATTCAGAAAAAATAAATTCAGCGAGCAATTTGAACTTCAGACTCGATACATAATCAGAACGAAAAAACATTATGAAATCTCGTATACATGTTTGTTTACATTAGTTTGACTGCAAAAGTAGTTCCGGCACTGCTGATTTTTTTTTTCATAGAGCTATGAAAAAATTTTTTCAGCCAATCAGAACTCGCCAATGTTCATGACAAAAACTAATATTGAATTATAAAAGGCTGCAAGATGTTTGTGCTATGTGAAACTGTAGAGATACTTTTGAGAAACAGCTATAGTAGTAAAGAAGTAGAGACTCGAAATATATAGCATGTGTCAGCTATGCTTGTATCAAAGCAAGCATGAATTATCGTTTCCTTTTAAAACATACATCTCAGTTTTGTACATAAAATCCATTAAGAAATAGCCAGTGGGGCAAAAGGTCGATAGCAAGTAATGTTTGTATCTAATTGTCCAACAAGTTTTCCTGATTTTTATGTACAGTTTATTGAGGCTTTTATGATATTCATTGTTATTAATTTTTGTAAAACAGGAATATCAATATGTCAAACTTTTGTAGACAACTTAAGAGCTGACCGGTTACATTTTATTGGGCTTACTGCACATGAATTTATTATACGAAATATGCCATATCTATTATCAGAAACAAGAGAAGCAGAGAAAAAGCAAAACTGAAAAGGAAAAAATGAAAAAAAGGTGGTAGTTTGTGTAAAGGCAGTCTCTGTATCTGAAGCAATGAGTCTTTAAAACCTAAACAGCACACTTTTAGTCCAAACTGAACATAAGTAGTCAGCATATTTAGTGTGCCCAGATGATGAAATAAGTCTCTGAAATGGTAGAAAATATTGTGTGGGAAAAAGAAAAAATTGCTGGTACCAGCATTTTCCCCTTTGCTTCCTCAAGGGTCATTAAAACACATGATTGTTTGGCAAAGGGTTAACAGATTTTTTTTTTAGTTCAAATTCAGTTGAGCAGAATGTAAGATGTCAGCTACATGTACATTGATTGTCAAATCATTTTGACAGTCATGGATCAACAATATCAAATACTTTCTCACAAACCATTTACCCAATCATGCTTAAAATGTCAGTTGCATTCTCCATAGATCAAGGGGGAACATAATATAATTATTTAGGTAAACTCAAGGATATGACAAATATTGTATGTAGATTATTCAATTCATCATTTTGTAACATGATAAACAAATCAACTTACATGATGTTAGGTATTTTACCTGGAAATATGCAAACATTGCTATTTAAGGTCTATGATTCCTAACTCACCGGTAAACAACGTGTATCATCGACATTTTCATAAAGGCTATTCGGCCAATCTTGGCAGCTTCCGTCTTTTAATATGAGAATCGGGGCTGTAGACTCACTAACTCATAGGTAAATATCGTGTAACAGTGACATTTTCGTACAGGCTATTTGGCCAATCTCGGCAGCTTCCGTCTTTTAATATGAGAGTTAGGGGCTGTAGACCCTAACTGGGTATTATTTCAGAGTTTTATCTTATTCACTCAATCAAATGTATTGATTCAATAATTATGATACCATAACATTTCATCATTATTGAATTTGTGCATGACAACTTTAAAAGTTGCATATAGCACAAATAAAAAAAAGGTTTGAAGAGTCAAAGTGCAAAAACACTGGTCTGTGGACAGTTTTTAAGCTCAGAATAAATTTACTTTCTAGATGATGGGTGGCATATCCGTTCACAGCAAGCATGAATGAAACCACATTATAAATTCTGGAAGGCATTTAACATTTTAATAACAGTCAGACATGATCTATAATGTAGATAGTCTGTCATTCATTCTGTCAGTCTGTTTTTTTTTTAACTCTTCAGTCCAGACACCAAAATTTAAGTCTTAGCCAAACCAAAAGTTGGCTCATATGATGACGTAACATGTGTGTTGTTGAAAGGGTAGAACTTGTATTATGGAAAAAGAAGACAGTGCTGTTGACCAGCACTCTCTCCTTTTCCAACAATGGTTTTGAAAGACATCTTCCTCAGGGTTGTTGCTACATGGGATTGCTTGATGACAAAATTTTAGACTTGTCCCTATTGGAAGCATTTAATGTTGCAGAAGATTTATTTTAATCCTTTACCACACAATCACGAGTTTTAATGACCCTGAGGTCAAAGAGGCTTTTTGAAAACTGTGGAAAAAGAAGAAAATGTTGGTAACCAGCATTTTCTCATTTTCCCTCAATGTTTTCTACCTCATCAAAGAAAAATTACAACATTTGCTGTCTGCAAATGCTTTAAATTTGGACAAGTCTACATTTCTGTCGTTTTTGTCATAGAGTTAAAGTGAAATGTAGTTGCCAGGATGAGATATGTCTTTCAAAGGCCAATGTAAAAATTTGGTTAGGATGAAAAAAAAATTTTGGTTAGGATGAAAATGCTGGCTCCTTGAATTTTCTCCTACTCCAACTGATCTTTAAAAGCCTGCCTTAGGGTATTGAAAAGAGTGGAACATAGAGTAAAGGGCAAGATAGTCTCCCTTATATAATGCTTTGATGTTACAGCAACAGTTAGGTTTTCCTTAAATTGTGACATATGGAGAAGGCACATGATGAGGTACCATACTATTTATGTTTGCCACTTTATTTCTGAGCTGTAATTGTACACAGATTATAACAGTATATTTTGTCTATGGAATAAAATCTTGTCAAGTATGCTGCAAACTGGGCATTGTCTTCTGCATTTCAATAGTCCAGACTTGATGAATGAAAATGAGTAGCCAGTGACCATGATACTTGTTTGAATCAAATTTTACAACAAAGTTGGAGCTGTTCTCCGACTTTTGTTAAAAAAAGTCAAACACATATTTTTCTATACTCTAAACTTTTAGCTGAATATAGTGTAAATTTCCTCTAGATATGAGGCTTACACATGGTACAATCAGGAAACCTGTTGTCATTAGACAAGGCCAGTGAAAAGGATTCTCTGCATTAAAATGGCAAAGTTCAAAATGATTTATTACTTCATATCATTTTTCAACAGCTTGGGTACGTTTTCTACAGCTTTATTTCAATTATTATTCATAAAATTAATTAACTTTATCCTTTTCTCTTCTGTAACTTTTCATCCTGTGACCTTTCTATTTGTATGAACCTATTGGTTAACCCTTTACCACACAATCCCAAGTTTTCATGACCCTGAGGAAGAAGGGTTTGGAAAACATTGTAGGAAAAGGAGAAAATGCTGGAACCATAATTTTTTCCTTTTCTCACAATGTTTCCTACTCTTTCAAAGACAAAACCTATCACCTAAAGCACATTTTATTTGCTGTCTCCAAATCCTTTCAATTTGAAAAAGTATTAAATATGGTCTTCTGGTAAAAGAGTTAACCCTTAGGCTACTAAGCTGAAATTGGGCCCTTAATTTCTGGATGGCATAAAGATCAGACTGCATCAGAACATGCAGTCTGATCTTGGATCTACTTTGTCTGAAATGGTATTTTTTCCTATTGAAATCAACTTTTAAGTCGCAGTACATGTATTTAGTTTTTTACTATTGAGTGGAAATTTTCGTATCATTTATTAATAGCAGCTTGAAGTTCCTCAACTACTCATTTTAAGTCAAATAGAGGAATGTGTTTAAATCAATAAATTAGCAATATCTGTAGCCCCAAAGAATGAAACGAAGTTTCAGATTTGTTATTGGAAATGAATCTTGAACAGAGAAAATTACGTCGAGTCAAAATTATAAATAATAGGGAGTTAATTATGCCTAGAGTCATTTGCATAATCCCCATCTAAAAATAGAAAGCTACTTGGTGTTTCACCAGGGGAAATGGATACTTGTCTTTTTGTAGGATCATGTCTTTTTACCTTCTTTCAGCAATCCAAAAACACTAAATACTAATGTACATATGAAATTTACATTTCTGCTGTCTTTGAAATCATTCTACTGCACTCTGGATATAAAATTCTGACATCCTTGAGAAAATTGCAGTTGAGTTTTAGTGACAGATTGTTGTGACAGTATACCTGTGTAGTGTACCTTGACTCCACTTACTTGCAAGCCGCATGAATACCCAAGACGAGTTTCTTGTCAGCCACATGAATATGCAAGGTGAAGGTTGTTCAAGTCACGTGAGAAGTATCATGCAGTATCCTCGATTGAACGAGTGGATAAACGACAAGGCCAAAATTTCATTTTCTATCCATGAGAGTCTATGAAATCTCACAACTGAATATTTTTCATGAAGCCACAAGAATGACTAAAATTTGATAAAATATGGGTTATATTCAGCTGAAAATGAGAAGTTGGGGAACTTAAAGGGTTAAATAGTGTTTGCAGTTCAACTGTACATCAACAGGATCAGACTAGTAGCACTTAAAAAAAGGGTGAAGAGGGATGTGCCTGGTGTGTACAGTTGAAGTTGGATGAGCAATATCAAGTGGAAACACACCATTATCTAGAGCTGAGAGCATACCTCAGGAAAAGTTTTGTTTCTAGAATGATGTAGATGTGATTCAAGTGATACGCTTTCATCAACACAAGCCCTGTAGGCTAGAAAAAAGTTGTTTATATATTTTTTCTTAACATTATATATGTATTTTTTGCATTTTCACATTTCCAATTTTCCATACCAACCATAATGGCATGCATAATGCATGCCTCTGATAGAGGTATTATGGTAACTTTGTTCTTCACTTTAAGTATGATACGTTTGTTCTTCACTAAAACCTGATTGTCTCATTGAGTCAACTCCAATGAACACCTACAAAACAGATTTTGAAGAAGAGATTTTACTTACAGGTGTCCCTCCATTTATGTTGACCTCTCAATTCCAAATTCACTCAGACGTTCTATAATTATCTTGTCCAATGACCAGGTTATTGAACCTACATGATTGGCTATGGAATGCGAGAGAAACTGAAAAAAATAAGCTCATAAAGTATCATCAAGAATGCAATATATACATGACCATCTGCAGATGAACTTTCTGTGTTGCATTAAGCCACTCTGTGGCCAAATTATGTAGCAATTGTAGGACTATTAGTTATGAGCAGTTCTCTCTTTTTGCCAAAGCTTTCAGAACTGGCCTTCTGCAAGGGAAGAAAATGTTATCTTCAAGTCATAATGTGGTATTTATAAAAGCTTTCTAAGTAAAAATTAAAAAAAAAAATAACCTTTCAACAGGTAATTATTTTCTTTGTTTTACCAATTACCAAATAATTCTGAGTTTGAATGACTCTGAGGATTAAAGTTTTTAAAAACATAATAGGAAAAGAGCAAAAGCTGGTAACCATCATTTTCCCCTTTTCTCAAAACTTGTTCTAACCTTTCAAAGACAAATTCCACTGTTAGAGACACATTTAAATTGTTGCCTTCATGATAATTTTATGGTTTCGATTTGGACAAGTCAAAATTTTGTCATTTGGTAAAGAGTAAGTTCCCTTTTTAGTGGCACAGGTAAAAACAGGGGCTTTGATGTACTGCATAGATCAAGACCACACTGCACAAAACATGCAATCTGATCTTTGATCTGCACCATCCACTTGTTTAGACAGGCCTAGAAGATTACTATATTTCTGTGTTTAAAGTGGATTGTGTATTCAACCATCGAAAGAAGTCAAGGTTATAATATACTTGCCTCTTAAAGAGTTATAGAAATATAAGTGCCCCAAAGACTGAAATTTGAAAAGGATCCTGGCTTCAATAATCTGAACTCTATCACTACCTTTTTGTATCATTGTCATATACATCAAAGATTGAGACATCACTGGTTTATATGTCAATCTTTTATTGGATTGAACAGATACAAATATCAATTCCCCAATCTAAAGTAATTCTCATAACCTTTTCCACTAGGAGTAGGTATTTTTGAAAATACTTATAGCCGTGGCAATTTCTTCCATTGAAGAAATTTATGACAAAGGGGGAAACCAATGATTTAGAGAGGTCTTATTTGTTACAGAATTGTTTTAAAATCTCTGGATCCTTTAGATTTCCATTTTTTCAATCTCTTTCGTTTTTTATTTCATCTGTCTGACCGTCACCAAATGACTAAAAAAGAAACTGTGACTTGTAATGGGTCAAAATTCATCTATTGACTGCCATAAAAATGAAGCTGTATACATAAAGTTTATCTCTATTGCCATCATTTGCTGTAATATGTGAAATACTTTACATGACAGTACTATATATCTGCCATAGGTATGTTTATGGCGCTATTTTCCTGTTGCAGGAAGATTCGTAGATTTAACATTAAGAAAACATTAGGGTTCTTTTTCAGTGTAGTTTAACTCACTACCTCAAAAATCATTTAAATGCAGGGGACAAACTCGATGATAAATCCTTTGAAAAAAGAATAGTCAAGACTAACCATGGTTCAACCATTGAATACATGGGAGAGTTTGGCAAAGTCAGACTTTGCAAATATAGTGGTGATTTTGGTGAGCAGGTATAAAAAAAGGAGTCATCATTAGAATGTGTTAAGGGGGGCCAACTTAAGATTTAGCTCAATGTATTGCCATAAAGTACATAGACTGTACATGCAGTTGTTTTCCATCACAAATTCTATTAACATGAGGTCTGGTCCATCCCTTTTGCATCAAAAAGGTTATGGATCTGTTCTCAGCTTATGGTGGAAAAAAAAAATTCCTCACCAAGTTTTCAATTCTTTTTAGCAGCCAAAATTTAATGAAATGCTAAGATTAACCCTAACCAAATGATCTGTTTTGACAACCCTGAGGTATATGTACCGGTAAGTATTTGAAAACAATGTGGGGGTTTGGAGAATTCTGTGGCTAACCATCAGTCTTACCCTTTTCCACAGTATTTTTACCCATTCAAAGACAAAAACTGTTATCATACTTTTAACAGAGACAAGTATAGAATTTTGTTATCTTTTAATGATTGAAATAAACTTACATTTGGGACATGGGTCAAATGTGCCATTTAAGTTTGAATGCTGTGATTGCTACCATTAACATATTATATGCATTAAGTAGAAAACTTAACTCTAGTCATTTTAAAGAAATCCTTTAATCTCTGTACATATTGAAATTTTTTGTTGTGCAGTAGAGTTTTCCCATACATCAACATGACAGAGGCCTTCAATACTTCCCTCAGGGAAAATGCTTTAATTTGTATCTCACTGCATCTGTTATATTCTAACATTTTATTTCACAAAACTTTGTATTTTTCTTTCTCATACAATGGCATTTTCATAAATAATAAGTTTACAGGACTTTACCTTGGAAAGAGAGCTTGCAAAAATTAGTCCCTTGTAATGCCTGTGCACGTATTTCATTTCCAATTTTTCTTTAATTTTTGAGATTTCAGAGATCAAAAATTAACTACTTTGTGATAAAGCAAAAAAAGCTCTGGCAAACAAAAAAGATTTTTTTGACAAGAATATGACAGTATCATAACTTCATAAAGAAAGAAATGATCTACTAGTATATGTAAATGTCCTAAAAATTTCTTTCAGTATAAGTAGATTTAAGTTAACATATTTTGTAACAAGAGGGCCATGATGGACCTGTATTGCTCCCCTGGCAAATAAGTAAAAACACTACAAGCCAAAAATTACAATACTTGGCCAATTGGTTTCGAACTAGAAGACATACAAAATTTTTTCTATAAAATCCTACGAGAAAGCTATGATCCCGGGGCAAAGCCATTTTTGACCACAGAGCTATAATTACTTGAGTTCTGGTGGAGGTCCACAAGATAAAGCCCCAACCAAATAATACAGGTTATGAATGTGTGCTTGTAAACAAGAAAATTTTCAAAGTTTCCTCAATTAAGGGCCCTGTAAAACATGAGACCCCTGAGACAGGGCTAAATTTAGTAGCCCTAGGTCTTATGGTTAGTAAAAAGAAGATTTCTAAAGTTTTCACTGTATAAGCCCATGTAAAACTTGTGACCCCTGGGGTGGGGTCAAATTTGACCCCAGGGCTAAAGTTTGGACCCTCTTGGTAAAGGCCTACTAGATAAAGCTACATGCAAAATTTGGTAGCCCTAGGCCTTATTGCTAGGTGTTAGAAGATTTTTAAAGTTTTTCCATATATAAGCCCATGTAAAACTTGTGACCCCCGGGACAGAGCTTTTTTTCCAAAAATTGGGAAGGGACCTTAGCCTTGCATTTTGGGAAATTCAAGTGCGATTTTGGCCAAATTGGGAAAAAGCTGACTTTCAAGGTACATCAGTAAACAAATTAATGGCAGTGTACATATATACAGTAAATAGAAAGTTGCAAGAATTTAATAATTGAAACAAATTTAACAGGTAACCTATAACTGCTTAAACCATGGCCAAATATTTCACAGTATTTCCACACATAGGCGTATATCCCTTTTTAACACTACTGTGCTACACCTATGGGTGCTGGAGTTCATGCTTCAGCAGAACTGCTTTCCGGCCATCATATGATACAAGGGGATCAATATCTGTGGAAGTTACAGGGCTAGGCTTGGATATTATGTCTAGAGATGTAGAGTTTGCATCATGTGCAGTGATAATAATTGTCTAGTCTTCAGACAACGGGACATCGGCGATGACCAACAGACCCCGCACTTCTGATTGAGACTCAGTATGCGGAGATTTGATTACCTGCAGATCGATCTGCAAAGAATTTGAATGTTTGATGCCAAAAGTAAAAAGGCTGCACTGGCCTTTATCCTCTGCAGCCCTTTAAACAAACATTTTGTAATGTTTCACGGTTCTAGACATGTTTTAGACTTGGATACAGCATGCTTTTTTTTTTTAAATATGTTTACTGCAAACGATTAAGAATATGTCCCACAGTGTTGAATTAAGAAAACTTCTTTTGTCATCTGTAAGTTTTAATAAAAGACAAACAATTACATAGCATGTCAAAGGATTTAAAGTTGAATGATAGGGAAAAGACAACCGCGTCAATTCTACGTACTGTGTTATAATGCGCAGAAAATAACTCGGTTCAGTTAAGGTTGCCTTCATTTAACAAACCAAATTTAGCGCCAAGAAATCGCAACATTTTGGCCATACTGCAGTGCAGTCAGCTGAGTCATTTCGGTACAATTCAACAAAAAAAAGCCTGCTTTCGGTTTCAATCGCTGTGAAAAAACGAAAGTTTTTTGTCCGATCATGTGAAATAGCTTTCGAGATAACATTATTTGGAATTACAGCATCGTATTATTGGAAATTCTTTCAGCAAAATTTGGAATTTCTTTCACCAAAATTAGGGAAAAAAGATGCTTTTTGCAATTGGGAAGTCACCGAATATTGGCCTCTATTATAGAAGGAAAAAAAGCCCTGCGGGACGGGGCCAAATTTGACCCCAGGACTATAATTTGGGTACTCTTGGTAGAGGCCCATTAGATAAAGCTACATGCAAAATTTGGTAGCCCTAGGCCTTATGGCTAGGTGCGAAAAGATTTTTAAAGTTTTCCATATACAGTGTATATGCCCATATAAAACATGAGACTCCCTGGGCGGGGCTAAATTTGACCCCAGGGCTATAATTAAACTTCATGCTACCGACACATTTCCCAACTTAATCATACCTAGTGGCACAGGTCAGGCACCTGTGCCTAGTGGGGTCTGTGTGGACCCCAGACATAAACTTGTTTCATTCTCAATTTCTTGAGTACAAATGTTCAGAATATTATTGGTGTAAGTTCAGTAACTGAAAATCAACTACTCCTGGTATTATTTATTGACTTTTTTCTCACTGGAAATATGATATAGATCGTGGGTATATGGTGAGTATAATATTTGTGATATATAGAATAATAGTGATATTGCTTGGGGTCCGCATGGACCCCAACAGATTTTGGGTTTTATATTCCACTCACTCTGAAGCCAC
The DNA here is from genome assembly GCA_946811185.2 of Hippopus hippopus. Lineage (NCBI taxonomy): Eukaryota > Metazoa > Mollusca > Bivalvia > Cardiida > Cardiidae > Hippopus > Hippopus hippopus. The sequence continues at coordinate 26,885,359 of OX328100.1, read as the reverse complement.
CAAAGTTTCTATGTAAGTTCAGATTAAGAATAGGTTTAGTAACAAACTCCTAGAATGACAGTTCCCTGTAGCTTCAACTTTTTATCATTGACAAACAGAGAACCATGTGGGGTCCATACAGACCCCACATGGTATGATGAAGGTTAAAGAAACTTGGTAGAGGTCCACTAGATAAAGCTACATGCCAAATTTGGTAGCACTAGGCCTTATGGTTTCAGACAAGAAGATTTTCAAAGATTTTCAATATTTTTCAGTTTTGTTGCCATCTGAAGAGGACCATGGCAGGATCATTTCTGTGAAGTTTCATCAAAATTGGATGAGTAGTTTCAGAGAAGAAGATGTTTGAAATAAAAGTTAACGCACGCACGACGGACACCCGGCCATGACATTAAGCCCGCTGACCTTCGGCCAGTGGAGCTAAAAATCATAATTTATTACCCATTGGTTTCATTATAAGTCTAACCGAGCTATCCAGCGTGGTTATGAACAAACTTTCAGTATCTTAACTTACATCATGTTAAAACTGCACTTCAGCTACAGAATAAACTGCTAATTTTACAAGTTTTCTTTTGACTTATATGAGACACATGTTAGAGAGTCAGCTCACACCTTTTAATCTATTTCTTAATACTGTAAAATCTGTAACTCCCAAATAAGCTTTCTAAATCATATTTTAGACTTATCAATAATTGAGATTTTCTTTCACAATTTTATGAAATGTTATGTTGTAGTGATTTCCCTAGTACTTGTATTAACTTCAAGCTGTGTGAGGAAATTTGATATCACTTGAGACAGAAGATCGAGTAAGATGCCAAAATTTTCCTCCACAGCAAAAAGCAAATACAAGCACCAGGAAAGTTACTACAACACAATACTTTTCTTTTTATTTACTTACAAATCTCAACAACATTTTAATATTGGCATTGTTGTCAAAGTTTCTTCAAATATGATAAGAAAATAACATACTGGTTGAGTGGGTATTAACTTAATTTTTATGAATGGCAGATGAATATTATGGTGTAACTTTTTGGCCTGGATCAAATTGGAGGGAATATTACAGTGCAACATTTTGACTAATCAAATAGTATGTCATCATACCATATTCAGAACCATGTTTGACACTGTGAAGATAAGGTACTTTTTTCTCCTTCATGTCTGATTTTATCAGCATATGGTGCATTCATTTGAGCAAAAAAAAAACATCTATTTAGTTGATAGACCTTTCTTTGATGAGCAAGACTATGTAACAAGAGTATGAAACCAAAAGGGCTTGAAATTTTTTCATAGTATAAAGAGAAAGGGTTTTGATTAAAATATATTTGCATGAAATGCATGTATTTGAGTTAAAAAAAAAACATCTATTTATCTGATCGACATTTCTTTAATGAGGAAGACAATTTAATAAGAAAATGAAATCGAAAGCTCTTCAACTTTTTTCCTAATATAAAGAGAAAGAATTTGATAATCTGCTAGCCCATAAATCTAAAATAATGATTCTTTCAGTTTTCACAAAAGCCCTAATTACATTTTGTGTCTATCATTTGATTGCATAGATGGCGTAAAAGATAGGTCTTGCTTTAAAGTAACGTTGGCAGATGGTGTTGAAATAAACCATTGAATTTAATTCAATTTACAGACAATTTTATGCATTAATCCATTGTACTTTTGAGATAATCAGGCAGATAAGAGAAACAATAGTTGGGGAATGTCACTCAAAAAGGAATTATTTAGGAGGAGTATCAATGATAATGGTAACAGCCCATGCCGGGGCTTGAGTTATAGTATTGACAATAGAGCTGAACCCTTGTTTTGCCCCATCAAATTACAGATAAAAACACACTGTCACAAAACTTCAGTATATATTGTGATAAATGAAGAAATTTTCATAATGGGCACTTAAGTTTTCTGCAATCAGCCTTCCATACAAGGGTGTTCTCACCATTCTGCGTATCAAGATTTTATTTGACTTTTCTATTTTCTTTAACCTAACTGTTCACCAAGGACAAAATTTTGGACTTTTGCAAATCCAAAGCATTTGCACATTATTAGTGGCTTGAATTGCAAGATTTGTCTTTGAATGGGTAGTTAACATTGATGGAAAAGGAGCACATGCCAGTAACAAGCATGTTCTCCTTTTCCTACTTTGTTTTCAAAAGCCTACTTTCACAGGCACATTAAAAGTCAGGGTTGCTTGTTAAAAGGTTGAACACTAGCACAATATCATACAGGCTATTTCAAAACAGCACTAACTTTATTCTAGTGACAGAGGGAAGAAATGTTCTACAGAAATTGCTTCCTTTCCACCATAGTTTTCAGAAGCTTTTCACAACAAGGGCATTTTATGGTGATATGAGTCATTCTCTGTGAAAAAGGGTTTAATGCATCTCCATGATGCATTATACCAAGCATTAGTCATCACATAATCATGGATTTATAAAATTCATCTTGTCCAATTACCAACTGAATCATGAGGAATAATGGTCCTCAAATATGGAGAAAATTGACCAAAAGCAAAAGGTTTTGACACAAGTCAGCCTGCTGACCTGGGTCTGGGTTGATGCTTTTTCAGATGCAGTAAACTCCCTATTTATAGAGCATGATTTATATGTGTATAGCTATATAAGGAATAGGGGCAAAAGCAGTTGAAATTCATGCTTTCATTTTGCTTGAAATAATAAATGTTTTGGTGCATGCTTTTAACTCTTTACCACACAAGAAAATTTTAGACTGGTCCAAATTGAAAGCATTTGCAGACGACAAAATAAAGGTGACTGAAAAATTAAAATTTGGTTTGGGAAGAGTAGAAAACACTGTGGGAAAAGGAGAAAATGCTGGTTACCAGCATTTTCTCCTTTTCCCACAATGTTTTCCAAAGGCTTCTTTCTCAGGGGCGTCAAAAGTAGGGATTGTGTGGTAATGGGTTAAAATCTGTCGCTGGTGCAGCACTTATACACTGTGAATATGAACATTTTTCACATTATAATGCAGACAGACCACTGTATAAATCAAGTGGACTAGGTGTGTTTTTGATAGAAAGTAACCATAAACATAAATAATCCCTATCCCAGCACTAAATCTACCATAAAACAGGAGTGTAAGCCACAACTTCTATTGTCTTGCCACCTTGATGTTTGACCAGTGGTCATCACCAGTCCCAGCCAACCATTTTATGACCATTTCACACACAGAGAAATCTATTTCTTTTCACCTTTCCTCATGCAGAATTTCGTTCAGAAGGGAGTAGTTTGATGTATCTGCAATACAGAAATTATGAAAATGTTGTTACATATGGCTCTATCTGAATAAACAATTTCAATACTAATACCGTTATCTTGACCACCTTTGAGTTATATTTTCTCTATACAAAGAATTCAGTAGAAGTTGTCTGTTGAAGAAAGATATAAAGCGTCACTGATACATGTAAGTCAGATTGAGATGAGGATCTAATACTAAGATAGGATCTAAACCACTCTTGTTCCGTAGCCCAGAGTAGTGGTAACATAAGTCAGCCCGAGTAAGGCAGCGGAACCAAAGTTAAAAAACTTGCTAGACCAACTTTATCAAACGCTGGTCTCAACACAGTCAAGGCAATTGAAAGATTCATTTCTTCTCTGTTCCAAATATTAGTTTTACTTTTTTCCATGTTGAAAAGTAGTACATAACTTAAGCCTTTAACAAACAATCCCCAATTTTAATGACCCAGAGAAAGAAGCCTTTTGAAAAAATTGTAGGAAAAGGAGACAATGCTGGTAATCAGCATTCTCTCCTTTTCCATACTGTATTGTAACCTTTCAAAACCACATGCTGTTGTTTGAGGCATACATAATTTGTCATCTGCAAATGCTTTGAATTTGGACTCATAAAAAATGTCATTTGGTAAAGTGTAAAGGGGTGTTAATACTACTGGTAAAGAAGCCAAAGGAACAAATGGATCAGTGCACTGGCTCCTGAGATAAAGCTAAACTCCAGCAGAAAATTGCATAATTTACCAGAACAACCTCCACTATGCAGTGATGCTTATTTTATGCTGGAAGAACGTTTGAAGACCTTGTATCTAAGACAAATTTATTTAGATGAATCTGGTATTGAAATTTATGTATAGCAAAGATTTTAATAACTGTGAGCTAACAAGTTTCTGTACTCTACATCAAATTTTGGCTTCTTCTAGCATCCTATTACCACATTGGCCAACTTCAATGAGAGGTAAGTGACATGAACTTAGCAGACATTTGAAGTTAATTGCATGAATTGTTTGTATGGTAGTCATTATTGGGAAAAGAGAAATTACATTTAACAAACAGATAATTACTTTCCATCTATTATCTCAAATTGCACTGTATCATCTTTTAACACATACATGCATGCTAAATGACCAGAGCTGTCCGTGAACTATGAAACATCATTCATTCATTTATTATCTAAAAATCTGTCTGACGTAGCATTAAGTGCTGGGAGTTTTAGTCAAGCTTTGTCACCATATTAAAAGTACAGGAATTTAAAAGGAGAAAAATATACTGCTTCTGTAAAGCTGTGATTTTTTTTTCTACCCTTTCAAAGATTAAAATTAGCATTTTGGCCACATTTAATTTGTCGTTTGTAAATGGTTTCAATTGGGAAAAGTATGAAATTTTGTTGTTTGGTTAAAGATAATAACTGTCCTCTTCAAATGCTTTAAATATGACTGTCTTTAAAAATGTTGTTTGATAAAAGACAATGCATCAGTTACTATGGTATCGAGATAAAGCATAGGAAAGGCTTTAATATCAATACCCAAACTTAGCTTTCACAAAAGAAAAGCATTATAGATACATTTACAAAGAAAATAAAAACATTCTTCATTTCAATAGTTTTAATCAAACCCTGGTCAAATCACTTTCTATATGACTTTCATCTATATTCAGAAGCAAAAGAGAAACCACTGATACAAATCTACTACTTTAATGTATCCTCCTTTAATGTGTTTAAAGATCAGTACAGTACCAATGACTAATTACAATAATTTGACCACTTGCCCATTCAGTCGTCACCAACATTTGACTCGTGCCAGGGACCAAATGTTTTTATAATGTTATCACAAAAGTGGGCTGATACAACTTCTGTAGTGCACCTTTGACCCTTCCTCTTAAACACTACTGTATTATTGGTATAGACCTGAAACGGTAGCTTTGTCATGTGCCTCTTTGGTCTAACTCCTTTTTTTCTTATATTTATGAATAGAAGGTCCAAGAAGAATTTTCATTTTGCCATACTCATCTATTCAACAAATCAGAGAAAAGCTCAACAACATATCATCGGTTTGTTTGCATGTGTTTTTCTTCGATCTTCTTCGATCTTCTTTACTTTTGTCTTCCAATAAATAAAGTCAAGTTACAAGTCACATGTAGGTATCAAAATTTTTTTTTTATTATTTCAAATGCTTTTTAATTCTACCAAAAGAAATAATGGTTGCAGCAACCACTAATTGCATATCTTTGCACCCGTCAAATGGTTGCATTATAAGTACACATAGATGTATTTAGCTTGAACAATTTAGTACGACAGAAAACCTGCTGGGATCATATTGCATAGGTCTAATCCTAGTTTGTTGTCTTCAATAGACTCAGAGGTTGAAATACCCAGATCATGACTTGTACAATGAAAGAATGTAAATGTTTTCAGGCTGAACTTTTTGCTGATATTTAAGTACTCAGGCAATATTGAAGTAGTCTGAGTTGAACTTCATTCATTTATTGTACATAGTGATATGAATTTGCTGTACCTTTAGTACCAATTATCATTATTAGCGCCTTTTTCCCTCCATCTTCTTGCACACACCTTTTGTAAAGAATCACAAGCAAATATACTTGTAATGGAAATATCAAGGATCTGTTCCATGTCTTGCTCAATAATGTTTTGTATCCTAATAGAGAAAGTTTCTATCCATTTTTTTAGCTCACCTGAGCACAATGTGCTCAAAGGGAGCTCTTAGGATCACGTTGTGTCCGTCTTGCGGTGTGCGTCGTGCGGCGTCAACAATTCTTTAAACATCTTCTCCTCCTAAACTGCTGGGCCAATTTGGACCAAACTTGGCTGGAATGTTCCTTGGGAGGTCCTCTTTAAAAATGGTTCACAGAATTTGATTCCATCAAAAACTCTGGTTGCCATGGCAAGCAAATGGAATTTTCTGAGAAATTTTTTAAAAATCTTCTCTGAAATCACTGGTCAGATTTTGAAATAATTTCACAGAAATGTTCCCTTGGTGACCCTTTTCAAAATTGTTCGCGAAATTCTGATCCGTTGAAAAACATGACGGTGGAGGGGGGGGGGGCTCTTTGCATCTTGCGGTGTCAACAATTCTTTAAACATCTTCTTCTCCTAAACCGCTGGGCCAGTTTGAACCAAACTTGGCTGGAATGTTCCTTGGGGGGTCCTTTTTAAAAACTGTTCACAGAATTTGATTCCATCAAAAACTCTGGTTGCCATGGCAACCAAATGGAATTTTCTAGGAAATTCTTTAAAAATATTCTCCTCTGAAACCGCTAGTCAGATTTTGGAATAATTTCACAGAAATGTTCCTTTGGTGACCCTTTTCAAAAACTGTTCACGATATTTTGATCCGTCAAAAAACATGGCTGTGGTGGGGGTGGGGCTCTTTGCGCTGTATGGACTTAAAGAAATTCTTTGAAATTCTTCTTCTCTTAAACCACTCGTCAGATTTTGAAATAATTTCACAGAAATGTTCCTTGGGTGCCCCTTTTGAAAAACTGTTCACAAAATTTTGATCTGTCAAGAAACATGGCTGTGGTGGTAGGGGGCTATTTGCACTATACGGACATGAAGAAATTCTTAAAAATTCTTCTTCTCTGAAACCAAAGGTCAGATTTTGAAATGATTTCACAGAAATGATCCTTATATTATGCCCCTTTTTTAGCTCGGCTGTTTTCGAAGAAAACATCGAGGTATTGTCATAGCCCTGTTGTCGTCGTTTGCGTTGTTGTCGTCCTCATTGTGCAAAAACTTTGACATTTTGTTATATCTCGGCTTCCACTCAACACATGTACTTGAAACTTGGAATAATTGTTCACTAGTAAAAGAGCAACCCATATAACAAGGGTAGATAACTCTAAAATCATTTTGTCCAAATTATGCCCCATTTTCGACTTAGAATTTTAACTTACTATCCAGCACCCAACAGCCAATCGTTGGCACCCGCATGCATTGCTCTAATATTTTTAGCCACTATTGGGCACGTGCTCTTGTTCAAGAAATGGTCCTTGGGTGACTTATCCCAAAATTTATTTGCAGAATTCTGATTTGTCAAAAACATGGCTGTGGTGATGATTGTAGGAGTGGTGACAGATTCTGAAATGATTTTTACAGGTGACCTTTTCAAAATTCCTTGGCAAAATAATGATTTTGTTTCCAAAATTTCAACACTTCAAAAAAGAAAAAATGGCTATGGTCTTCTCAAAAATTCAGGTGAGCAATCCAGGGCCATCTTGGCCCTCTTGTTTTACATCTAGATCTATATGTGAGATTCCTGTCTGTTCCCAGTATTCAGTGTATTTTTTGCCAGTATGGTATGTTCAGTTCTGCAGATTATACTTGGCATTGACTACACTGTCCATAAACTGGTATGCATCTTACATTGCCCATAGGCTGCATGTAACTGGGTATGTCATAAATGACAATGTTTGGCCACTGCAGAAGATGTACTCTCTAAACATGGCCAGTTGGTAAACAAATTGCTATTTTTTTATGACTCAAGGCTCTATCAATTAATGTCATCAAAAGTCATCAGTTAATATGGCATTTTCATAAAGCCAGTCGAAAATTAGAAATTACTCCAATTATTTATCCAAGGGTCAAGCTGGCTGAGGGCCAAGCAGATGCCCTGGGTTGTCACGCTACAGTGGCTGGTCACTGTTTGGTCAGTGTGAACAAATAAAGAATGATTTAATGAGTTTTTCTTCTTGTATTTTTGAAAAGATTGTTGAATGTATTGTTCACATACAGTATACAGTAATGACTTTTTGTGTATGGGAAGGGGGATCAAAAATTCAGACAAAATGAACTCTTTGCACGCTAAGCAAATGAAATGGCAACTATGCAGTCATACTAGAAGACCCTAATCTTGTATTTCTTTTTTAATTTTTGGATTGTTTAGCTTAGAATATCTCTATCATTTTTACAGTATAGACCGAGATCAGATTGTAACTCTTGTTCAGTTTAATCTTGGTCAATATTAGACCAATGAGCACCTGTTGTGTGCAGAGTGTTTAAGATTTCTTTGTCCTTGATTCTATCAGATAAAGGAGAGGTCACCCTGGGCCTTTGGTCAAACAAAAATTATTATTTTGATGAATTTATGAACTAGACAAATGCTTGGTTATCAGCAACTATATTTAAGTCATGCTCTGTGAAAGGGGGTTTAATGCATCTGAAAAAAGAATTGACCCAGGTCAGCCTGGGTAGTACCTGCAGGCTGTCCTGGGTTGATACTTTTTGCTATTAGTCCACTTTCTACATGTCAAAGGACCAGTGTACAGTATGATTCAGTAGCTTGTTATGTATAATGGACCTTATGGACCATACTTATGCAATGACTAGCTTAGTATCATGCATCACTGAGATGCATTAAGCCCCTTTTTGCCAGAGCATGGCTCATTTCCTTCACTATTATCCGTCACAACTATTGTTGTTTTTAGAGATAGTGTATCTCGCTGAGCATATATAGCTAGACAGCTGGGGTTAGATCTAACGCTGCATATTCTGTAGTCTTGGATCTGTCTGTTCTTTCCAATAGTTTGTGAAATTCCCTTTCCTAAAACAAGACAATATTTGAAACCTGTTTATTGCCAGGAAAACAAACTCAGCACTCTCAAGGTTCAAAAAGAAAAAAAAAATCCCTCTCTCTCCCCCCCCCCCCCCCCCTTTACCACTGCCCAATAAGTGAAAATGGTCAAGTGACTTATGACCCCAAAAGTCCTATTTCCAGCTTTGTTGAGTCTGAAACTCAACAAAATATCAGACAGTGTAGATTGATAGCATAACAGTTTACTGTTCCATGCAGGCTGTTAAAGATTTGTGTTTGCAAAATTTTTCCAAGACACTCTTATATCTGAATACTTTAGTTTCATTTGAAATTGACTTAGTGCTATGCTATTTGATTGAGTCAACAGTCATGTATTTAAATCTTTGCCACACAGGAAAATTTTTAACTCGTATTATATTGGAGGAATTTACCGACAAAAATTCAAACGTTTTTCAAATGATTCTGTTTTTCTTGAATAGGTAGAAAACATTGTGGGAAATGGAGAAAATGCTGGTTACCAGCATTTTCTCCTTTTCCCACAATGTTTTCAAAAGGCTTCTTTCTCAGGGTCATTATAAGTCAGGATTGTGCGGTAAAGAGTTAAGTAAGAATAAGAAGTCCTTAACTCCATCATGAACACGTTCTGCAGTTGACTTGTTTCAATTTGAAACAGACCAATATTTAAAACGGAGAAAAACTGTTTATTTCCTTACCACATGATAAAAGTTTAGACATGTCCAAACTGAAAGCGTTTGCAGACAACAATTCAAATGTGCCTCAAATGATGAAAGTTATCTTTGATAGGGTAGAAAACATTGTAGGAATAGGAGAAAATGCTGGTAACCAGTATTTTCTCCTTTTTCCACAATCTTTTTTTAAAAGCCTTCTCTTTCAGGGTCATTAAAACTCTAGATTGTGTGGTAAAAGGTTAAACAAATCTTCTTTTAGCCACTATGTTTTCACATGACTTTGTTTTATATAATAAATCTAGTTCCATACTGATTATCACTATATAAGGAGGATGGTTTCAAAATTGTCTGTTGCAGATTTTTTTCAGGGGGTAATGAGTTTAAACCTTTACTGCACAATCCCAAGTTTTAACAACCCCCAAAGGAAGGGACTTTTGAAATTATTGTGGAAAAAGGAGAAAATGCCGGTAACCAGCATTTTCTTCCTTTCCACAATGTTTTCTCCCTACCAAAGACAAATCCCGTCATTTGAGCCACACTTTATTTGTCGTCTATAAATGCTTTCAATTTGGGCAAGTGTAAAATTTTGTCATTTGATGAAGAGTTAACCCTTTTACCTCACAATTTCAGTGACCCTGAGAAAGAAGTTTCTTGGAAACTTAGAGGGAAAAAGGAGAGAGTGCTCTGATGACAAGCATTTTCTACTTTTGTCACAATATGTCCATTCCTTCCCCAAAAAAATTTCAATTTTTGAGCCACATTTATTTTATCATGATTGCAAATGCTATCAATTTGGACTAGTCTAAAATTTTGTCCTGTGGTAAAAAAGTTAAACAATAGCCAGGTAGTTTTTTTGCAACCCAACACCATCCACATGTGTTGTGGCTGGAGCTGATCTGGGCTAATTGGTGGTCAAATTTCTTTGTGGTAAATGTTTATAAATCACGTAAAGTACATTGTATCCAAATATGGTAAAATTTGTCATTGTTTAACCTTATACCAAATAATTCCTCCTTTTTTGACCCCGAGAAGGAAGTCAAAAACACTGGGAAAAGGAGAAAATGCTGGTTACCAGCATTTTCTCTTTTTCCCACAACATTTTCTACTCTTTCCCAGCAGAATCTTATAATTCCAGCCATATCTAAATTTTCTTCTGAAATGCTTTCAATATTGGCATTTCTGAATTGATTTTGTCCTGTGTAAGAGCCAAGGGTATATGGGCTAGGGTTTGACTGCAAAACACATACTTTTGTTTTATGATAGTGACTAAGCTGGAGGTCTGCTCACTCAAGTGTGCTTGATTTGATTTTACATTTCAAACCCTCTGGTTGCAGAAAATGACTGCTTTAGCAAACAGTGCTGACCAAGATCAGACTGTATATGCAGCTCTGTGGATCTTACATCGGCACTGTCCATAAATCTGAGGCCTGTTCTTGTTAAAATGCTCACAATTTGAGATATTAAAATAATTACATTGTAGTATCTCCTGAAAAAGATTTAAAATAGACTATGAAAATATTAAGGACCTCTAAAATTTGGATAGTTAACATGAATTGAAGTTTGATATGTGTTTAAAAATGCCAATTAAAATAGTATAGCAAAGGAGAAACTGTTTTGAAAAAGCAGTATATATATCAATTTAGCCACAAGGTCTTTGAAACTGGTCTCATGAAACACAAAAAATGGTCGTCTTACAGGAAACAATATGTTAACCCTTTACCACACAATGACGCCTTTTAACACCCCTGAAGAAGAGGCCTTTTGAAAACATTGTGGGAAAAGGAGAAAATGCTGGTAACCAGCATTTTCTCCTTTTCCCACAAAGTTTTCTACCCTATCAAAGAAAAGTTGCGTCATTTGAGCCACTATGAAATTGTCTTCTGCAAATGCTTTCAATTTGGATAGGTCTTAAATTTTGCTGTGTGGTGAAGGGTTAAGCCATGATCAAACTATGAAGACAAAGCAAGTAAATATACCAGAGACCAGGGCTCCGTCTAAGGTAGTTACAAACAAAATTTGCGTAAGTTTTACGTAACTATAGTATGGTGGCATATTTCTGCAACGAGATACGAGATAACTGTCATGATTATTTTAGAAAACTATTGCGATAAATCAAAGTTTCCTGGAAATTTTATCCAGATAAAAGGTTCGTAACTACCTTAGTAAAACGGTTCCTCAGGAGATCTCTGCAAATGCCACATTATGGCCAAGCATAACGTCTTGAGCCAGGCGTAAAATCAAAGCACTCATTATAATTTTGGTTCAAGGAAACATAAAATGTTTTTAATGCTGCTGGACAATTATTAAAAGTACATTTGAAATGATACAAAACAAAAAGTCAGAAACTTTCAATTCTTTAACTGTTGATGTTCTTTTAACACTTTTAGAAATAAAAAAAAAAATTAAACTTGGTCAAGATGAATGCATTTTGTAGATGAAAATTTAAGCCTGGCTAAAATGATGGGATCTATCACGGAACAGTGGATTAAACATTGAGAGAAAAGAAGAAATTAACCAGCATTACTCTCTTTTTCCAACAAATTGTTTTCAAAACCGTTTTCCCCTGGGTTGTTAAAACACAGGATTGTTAAGTAAAGAGTTAATCTACACATTAATATGTATAAATTTTTGAAGCCATTTTTCTGCATTTAGATATTTTTTATGAAAGAAAAGAACAGTCAAACATGATGAAAAAGATTAATACTTAGGATGGTAGGGGCAATGTTAAATGTGCTCTTGCTTCTTGTATAGATTGCTCAAGATCAGACTGCTCAAATCTAATAGAGTTCAATCATCTGATATTTGACAGGTATTTTTGTTACTATTGCTTCAAGATCTTCGTTTTTGCTACCCACTGAAAATAAATGTTTAATTTATATGATGTGGTCTAGAAGGTAAATGAAGATCTAGTATTAAATACATGGCAATTAAGATTAAATTCAAGCATTTGTATCACTGTTCACTGGACTGTTAAAAGTTACGACTCCCTAAAGTATAAGGTTTTATTACCAATTTCTTCATGGGCATGGACCTTCTAAATCTAGGCACTTCTACAGCATTTCTAAATCTAGGACATCTGAAAAATAAAATAGAATACAGAATAATGCTCAATTATTGATATAGCCACATATTTGCTAAAATTATGCTGTGAGTCTTAAAAAAATTCATTTAAATTATCAGTGTCTCCATTTGTCTTTATTTTGAAAATTAATTTCTCTCTGGAAATTCAAAATAGAAAAGAGTTTACCCTTCACCAGATGACAAAATTTTAGACTTGTCCATTTTGAAAACTTTTTAAGATGATATATTAAATGTAGCTTATAAATCACAGAATTCCTCTTTGAAAGGGTAGAAAACTTTGTGGTTTCTACAGCATCTTCTCATTTTCAGACAATGTTATCAAAAGCTTTTTTGGTAGTGTTGTTAAGACATGGGACTGTTTGATAAAGAGTTAACCAAAAAAACGTAAAACTGTGGCTATCTGGGTTTCGATTTCCATACCAGTTGAATCTATTTCCAGCTCTGATCCAAGTCATCAGAACCCCTTTGCCTTATAACTCTTTACCAATCAGTCCGAACTTTTAACAACCCTGAGGAAGAAGCCTTTTGAAAACATTGTGAAAAAAGGAGAAAATGCTGGTAACCAGCATTTTCTCCTTTTCCCACAATGTTTTCTGCTCTATCAAGGAAAAATTGTGTCATTTTTGCAACCTTTAATTTGTCCTCAGCAACTGCTTTCAATTTGGACAAGTCTAAAATTTTGTCGTTTGGTAACAAGTTAATCCATGTTTCTGGAAAACTGAGGAGATTTGAAGAAATGGTCAGAAAATATAGAAAATTGTTAGACCTGCTAAAAATATTCTGTAAGTGATGGCAATGAAATCCCTCTTAATACAATATCTGCTGTTTGAAGCTCGCAATGGCAAGGTACATGAATTATCTAAGTCATGATAACTTGTTAGTACCCAAGTCAACCAATTTTCCTCTTGACAAAGTATGACAATCTTCTTCCAGGGATCATGTTCAGCAACACTAATTGATGAGTTCTTATTCCAAGTTCCAGAACTAGCAATCTGATTGGCTGAGATCTTCTGTCTCAACCAATCTGATGGCTTAAAGCCCCAACAGCAGCCAAAAGTAAATAATGAGGGTGTTAAAACACATTTAAATCATACCATTTACAAGTATGGAAACTACTGTGAAGATGATAATCTATTATTGTATCATCAGTCTAAGTGTTAGTCACTGGATGAAAAATGTTTTTAGATGTACATGTAGGTCAAAAGTTGCCAGATTGCTCCATCCTTTCTTTTTTAATTTTACCAGGTTTTAAAATTCATTTTTTCACTAGTGACTAACACTTGGACAGACTGTACAACAATAGATTGACATCTTCATAATAATTTCCATACTTTGAAATGGTATGACTTAAATTCAGATGCATTATTTATTATGCCTGCATTGTTTACTATTGACCACTAATGGGGCTTTAAGGTCTTGGAATTCATAACCAGAGCAGTTTATATTGAACATTGTGACCTCTGTCACATTTCAGGAAGTTCTAAAATGTTACCATTTTGCTGCAACTTCTGGTTCTCAGTAGGTTGCCCTTTACTGGGTGTTTCTTCTTTCACCACAAGGTTTTCATAGGTGGTCTCACAAAAAGATGTGTAAATTCATACATTTACCTTAGATATGCAGAGTCAAAACTAACAAAAATTATTCTTAATGGTTTCAACCACAATATAATCTGTGGGCAATGGCGGTATAAATCTTCATCATAAAATCCCAACTTTTAACAACCCTTAGGAAAAAGCCTTTTTAAAACGCTGTAAGAAAAGGAGAAAATGCTGATATCCAGCATTTTCTCCTTTTCCCACTAAATTTTCTAACCTTTCAAACATAAATTTTAATGTTTGAGTAAACTGAATTTTGCTGCCTCCAAAAGCTTTCCAGTCTGATATGTCTAAAATTGTGTCATTAAATTTTGGTAAAGAGTTAAAGTGATACAGTTTCACATTTGCATAGTTAAAACTCAGAATCAAAAATATGACAGGATTGAAAAAAAGTTTGAGGAAGCTATATTTACCTCCATAAGTCACAAGCCACTTATTTTTGTCATGTTTTATGACGGGTAGTAATGCTAGATAACCTGTCATTATCGTCTTATTTCACAGTTCAACTTAATAATTGGGTACAGGGTTTGTAAACAGAGTCTTGGTATCAAACTATTATGCTTTGTGTTTCTGAAACTTAAACTATACTACAAAATAGCCAAATAACTTAAATTGGAAGATCTTTCCAAATAAAAAGAAATGTGCTTGTAAGTTTTGAAGTAAGCAGCTGGAGAGCCTCATTTAAAAATATGCTGAAAAGGTTTGTTCATCCAAGAAATGTTAAAGATGTGAATGAAAGTCCCTTGTAGACTTTGTCTGTATGCGAATGGCAAAATAACTAGTAAATTCAGAATTATTTTAAAATGATAAATTTAATGAAAAACATTGCACTGAAAGAGATTGCACTTGTGAATAGAGCACAAAAGATAAATCAGCCTTTCTTTGTCATTGAAAATTACTATGTTAAAAAGGGGCATAACTGTGTCAAAAATATTTTGATGGTTACTTGCCCTGAGTATCTTCCTGTTATGACATTTAACTACTAGCATGAGTTGAAGATAAATATCTTCAGAAATGACAGAGATGTCAAAGTAAATGACAAACTTTTTGCGCAATGAAGATGATTCAAAGGACAACAGGGGGGATGGATATAGAGAATATAGCGGGTAAAGAAGATGTTCCTTGTTTAGAGCAACTGGTGTTTTTTTTTCAATATATTTTCAGTATTGATCTTCTGAGTCAAATACAATTAAAGCAGTCCTCTTTTTGCTTGGAGTCTCAACAAACCGTTCTTTTCAACCACAAAAAACCCTTTACCACACAATCCACAGTTTAGAGGACCCTTAGAAAGAAGTCTTTGTAAACAATATGTAAACAAAATGTTTTCTATCCAATCAAAGACAAATTGTATTATTTGAGCCACCTTTAAATTGTCATCTGCTAATTCTTTCAATTTGGTAAAGTCTACATACATGTACTTGTTGTACAGTAAAGAGTTAAGCATGACAATATAAAACTAAAAAACTTAAAAAAGTAAACAGGATAAATAAACAGTTCTATCTTAGCAGAAGTTGTTAAAGTCTATGCAGACTAAGTTAACCCTTTACCACACAATCCCGACTTTTAACGACCCTGAGAGAGAAACCTACAGAAAACATTGTGGGAAAAGGAGAAAATGCTGGTAACCAGCATTTTCTCCTTTTCCCACAATATTTTCTACCCTATCAAAGTCAGAAATCATCATATTAAGATTTAATTTCTTGTCTGCAGATGCTTTGAATTTGGTCCAGTCCAAAAATTTGTCATTTGGCAAAGAGTTAAGAGAGTCATGAAGAAGATCAGGACTCAAGAAGTCATCACAGGGATTTCCCCTACTTGTTAGGATTTTGTTCAGTGTTTTAGCCCAGTTTCAATGATGACTTGCAACCAGTATTGCAAAGCCCTGCGCTTTACCACTCTGCTTTTGGGCACCACTTTACTGATGCAGTTCCAAAAATTACCATCCAAGAGAGAAAACAAAAATAAATTTCAAGTATTATGGCACACTTGACAATTGAAAATTAACAAGTCATGAATAATTCATCTGTCCTCATGACTTAGATAAATGATTTCAGGAATTACACGTCAATCTCTCAGCTGGTTTAAGTTTTTGTTGTTAAAAATATCATTTTTTTTTCTGCTTCAATCATACACAGATAACTGTCACGCAAACAAAATGACCTCATCACATTACCAGCACAGCCATTTATTTATAGTTGCAAAAAAGTTTTACAAAAAGACTATTGTTCAAATGTTGAAATTTTTCACTAATTCTATTATCCAAAACTTCATTTACTATGAGACCTTTAAGTACATGGAATGGAATCTTAAGTTTGTAGAAAGAGGCAGAATGTTGCAAATTCAAAGCCTGTTTAAGGATGACACTCATTGAAGTGTGAAATGAGAAGATAATGTAGATCAGAAAGCAGAGAAGATAACGTAAATCAGAAAAGAGACTTCAAATTTTGTGCTCTCTAAATGGTCTGTTTACCAACTATAATAAGTCTTAACTCTAAACAATTTTTCTGAGATACCAAAATTCAAAGCATTTGCATACAACAAACTCAATGTGGCACAATGGATGAATTTTGTTGAAAAAAGGGTAAAAAGCATTGTGGGTATCAGCATTATCTACAGTTCCTGAAAACAATCTTTTCTAAAGCTTTCTTTGAAGGATTATTAAAAATATATCTTTACAGCTATCTGTCGTAATCTGTGCAATCTTACATCCATCAGGGACAACAATTTTTGGCCTGAAGATAGAAGAATGATTGTAGTTCATGAAATAAGGATGAAATGGATTATAAACTGGCTGAAACTGCCCAAAAAATGAGTAAAGATATATCTTTAAAACTCGGGATTATTTTTTAAAGGGCTCAGTTTCACAGATTCTTATTTCGAATCTCAAGATTTGCTTGTAACATAGATTGTTCTCTGTCAGCTGTATGGCTTACCTTGGAATATAAAAACAAAATAATATTTTGACTCTTTATTAAATATTATACAGCCCCAGATCTGTTCAGTCTACATTATACATGTACTAACAAACGTGTCCCAATTGTACCAGTATTAGGTAGCTGAAGATGTAACCAAAGATAATACAAATTCTTCCCAAATCTTGTATCTCAACCCTAACCACACAATCTCAAAGTTGATGAGGAGGACCTTGGAACACATTGTGAGAAAAGAAGGAAATGCTGAAAACCAGTATTTTCTCCTTTTCATACAGTGTTTTCTACCCTACCTAAGAAAGATTTTAGTATTTGAGCCATGTTTAACTTGTCGTATGCAAATGTTTTTAGTTTGGACCCGTCTAAAATTTTGTTGTTTAATACTGTTCATTGATAGGGACTCTCACACATCATGATCATTTCTCACAATTTCTTCCATGGGAACATTGTTTTCAAATAGTTTTGGGTATTAAAGTTTTTTTTACCATACAACAAAAATGTAGACTTGTCCATATTGGAAGCATTTGAAGACGACAAATTGAAGGTAGATCAAATGACAAAGTTTGTCCTTTATAGGGTAGGAAAAATATTTTGATGGTTACCTGCATCTCCTGTATTGGTTTCTGTTTTGTTAATTAACAACTAGTCCAAGTTTGAAGTAAGTATCTTTAGTAATTACAGAGATATTGTAAAATGTCAAAAATGTTGCACAATGCAGACAACAACACAGAGGCAGATGATGCCAGGGCCATGAAAATATCTTGATAATTTTTTTAAGATAGCCGAGTAAAATATTAATGCTAGTTACCAGCATTTTCTCCTTTTCCAAGAATGGTTTCAAAAGCCCTTTCCTCTAGGCTTGATGAAACTCCAGATTGCTTAATGGTAAAGAAAGATTAATCTAACAAATCAATGTGAAGGGGGCAGGTAACAAATTGTAGAAAAAATGTGGGTTGGCCAATCATTAATAATCCTGACATCATTTTACACAGACATTAATTTACCTGACAGTGGAAGTGAGTCTGTTTGAGAGTGACACTGGCTCACCTGCATACAGGGCATGCAAATTCATCATTCTGGATCATCATGCATCTTTTCCCTGCCTGAGGATCATTGGCCAGTGATATCTCTGGAAGTCTCTCTAATACCACAGTGACTCTGATAGCAGAGATATTACAGTTATCACACAGGAGATATGATGTAATTTTCAGCTTGGCTGTTTTCAAAGAAAACATCAAGGTATTGTCATAGTGCTGGCATCACTGTCTGCATCGTTGTTGCTGCCATTGTTGTGCAAAAACTTTGACTTTTGGTAATATCTCAGTTTTTAAATATTACTGAAGATGTTTACTTCAGTCTTGGGCAAGTTGTCAACTATCAAAAGGGGAACCTATACAAAATTTCTCAACTCCTTAACCTTTAACCTCTTGCAGCTTTTGACTTGAACAACATCCTTGTAAAACAGCAATACTGTAGTCAATATGGCTTCAATACATGGATTTTAGAACAAAACATTGTGCCAACAAGAGTAATTGCTCATTGCAGATGAAAGTTCCTTTTCCCACAACAAATGCAAAACTGGTTTGCAATAAAACAAATCAGCCACAAACTTGTCAATCAGGTCTTACCTGGTGACATCAGCAAGACTTAAGGTCTATGGCCCCATACTCTCGTATTAAAAGACAAAGCCTGCCAAGATGGGCCGAGATAAAAACGTTGATGTTACATGATATTTACCGATTAGTTAGTGAGTCTACGGCCCCTAACTCTCATTTTAAAAGACAGAAGCTGCCGAGATTGGCTGATTTTATAGTCTTTACGAAAACGTTGATGTTACACAATATTTACAGATGAGTTAGGGGTCATAATCCTTAACTAAAAACTCAACAGTAAAATTTTAGATTTGTGATGGAAAGCTATTGCAGTAGGCAAATAAAATGAGGCATAAATGATCAGATTTGTCTTTGTAATAGGTAAGAAACATAAAGAAAAAAGGAGAAAATGCTGCTTAGTAACATTTTCTCCCTGTCCAAAAGCTGTCTTCTTCAGGGTTGTTAGAATAGGGTATTGTTTTGTAAATGTTACTAAACCGCAAAATAAACCAAACTGACACTTTCAGTCAAGAGAGAAGATAGAAATAAACGAGTCATGCTCCAGCAAAAGGGAATGCATCTCCTTAATGCATTATACCAAGCAAGTTGTCACATAATTATAGATCCATCAAATCCATTTTGTCTAACAACTGACAGAATCTTGAGGTAGAATGGTCCTTGGCTATGCAGAAAATACCAAAAAATTTCATCTCATGTCAGCCTGTGCCTACTGACTAAGCCAAAATGGATTTATACTTTTTGCAGTTGCATTACACCCTCTTTTCACAGAGCATGACCCATTTGCAATTTCAAGCTTCTTCTTGTTCCAGACTATGTCTAAGTAAAGTCAACAGTGTAGATAAAAGATGCATGTCTTAATCAGTCAGATCTTGGTTTACACTGGCTGCAAACACAACTTTGATAGTGAAAGGTGTTTTAAGGGTTAAGTTTAGCAAAGTACTTGTATATCACAAGATGGAACAAAATTTAATGGATAGAAAATAAATATTTAAAACAAAAAAATATCGGTAAAGGGGCTTTTCTTCAAACTGTAATGACACATAACAGAAATGCAAAAGTATCTGAGCCATGCTCTGGGAAAAGGGGGCTTAATGCATCTGCAAAAATGTATTGACTCATGTCTGCCTGGGCAGACCACCAAGGCTGACATGGGCCGAAACATTTTGCTCTTTGAACATTTTCTACATGTCCAAGGACAGTTCTACCTCATGATCAAATGTTAATGTTAGACAAAATTGATTTGGTGGATCCATAACTATGTGATGGCTTGCTTGGTATAATGCATCACAATGCATTAAACCCCCTTTTACCAGAGCATTGCACATTCATTTGAGCAGTAATGGAAAATCCAGACCTGGTAGCTTGATGACAAATGATGAACAACTGCAAGTGACAGGCTCACTAGATAAGGGCAAATCCCATGTCAATGATACACAGATTTTCATTCATCAATTACACAAATTTAAACAAAATTTAAACCCAGGGTGTGCTCATAGCCTTTTAAAAAAATCACAGGGTGCTGTACTCCCCATGTTAATTTACATGAAAGTCAAGTCATGATAAAACAGGCCGTAGGATCAGTTAAGGAGCTTGTGGTATGTTTTATTTAGCCAGTATCACGGCTAATTACAATTTTTTTACATTTCTGTTGGTTTTTTTTTACCTTCAGACACTGGCAACTGCTTGTTACTGGCAGGATTTTTTTCCCCATTTTGACTTCCATAGAAATAAAGGGGGAAAAAATCATCATCTCTAAAAGTTTACTTCTTCCAATAATCTTTGACAAGTTACATTGGTAACCGAGTAGTCTGTACAATAATGGTGTTTAAGTTTTCTTTTTTTTTGGGGGGGGGGTTCTTCCATGATATTTTTCAAAAATAGAGGAAAACACTTTTAAAAATCAATAACTTTGAACGACCAACTGTAAAATCTTCATGTATCTTTCATGAAACCATAACTTAAGGGAGAAACACATGCTTGAATGTAGAGGGAAGAAATCAATGCATTTTTTGTGGTGAAAAAAAAAACATTTTTTTGTATGCTCATGAATTTTTTATACATGCACTAAAGTTATTAAAAATTCACTACAAATCAGGCACTGGGACTAAAAGAAACCAGCTTTCAGAAAATGCTTTTGTTAATAGATTGAACGTTGACTGATTGATTAAATGGTATTTTATGTTTTATTTTTATCTCAGCAATATTTCAATCATATCACTGCATCAGGTAACTTAGTCATTTGTTTCCTGGTTTTCACAAGTGTCTGTCCCTTTGCCAGAAGTCACAATTTGAGACTTGTCCAAAGTCAAAGCATAAGTAGATGATGATGATGCCCAAAGGATAGGATTTGTATTTAATAGGGTTAAAAGCATTATGGAAAACAGACAAAATGGAGGTAACCAGGTTTCTTTCCTTTTCCCACAATGTTGTCAAAAGCTGTTGTCACAAGATTGTAAAAACACAGGATGTCATTGTAAAGAGTTAAGGCACACTCTGATGGTAAAATAAGATTCTTTCAGTTTGGTGAAATGCTCCAACCATTGTATCTGCAATCAGAATAATAAATGAGTATTAAAGTTTAATTGAATTCCAGCTAGGATCTTGATGACAATCCATGGAAGAAAGGATTTCATCATGGGGGCAAGCTCTGAGCAGAATTCAATTAGATAACCCATTCCTACATATATTTCAATGTCCCTGCAGAAGCTTTTGAAGACTTTTAGGTGACAGAAACATTGATGGCTTCTATTCCAGTTTGTTTTTTTATTTCTTTGTTCTTTATTATTTCTTGAAACATTTCCCTGACCAATGAAAAAACATCATAAAAACCAACACATAGTTAAAAATTGTTTAACCCTTTACCACACAATGATGACTTTTAACGACCCTGACAAAGAGAGCTTTTGAAAACATTATTGGACCACAATGTTTTCTACCCTATCAGGGACATTTTTTTCATATGGGGCACCTTCAATATGTCGTCTGCAACTGCTTTCAATTTGGAACAGTCAGAAATTTGTCATCTGGTAAAGAGTTAACAACTGTTTTACATTTAACAGTCTGTTCAAGATCTCGATCTAGAAATTAGCCTTTGAGGTAAATTAGAAACCTTCCATATACTTTTTTTTTTACACCAAATCAAAACACTGCAACTTTGATCCTTCACAAAACAATCTGTCCCTGAGGTAGAGGCTTTTAAAGATACCAGTGGAAAAAGAAAAAAATGCCATTAATCTCCTTTCTCAAAATGATGTCCACCCTCATCATTTGAGCCACATATAATTTTTCATCTGTAAGCAGAAGTCTGTAAACTCTGTACCAGACAACAAAATTTTAGACTTGTCACAGACAAAACAGAATGTACACTGGAATTTAAGAGCTACTTATTTGCCATTAACCCTTTACCACACAATCCCAACTTTTGATGACCCAGCGAAAAAAGCCTTTTGAGAATGTTGTGGGAAAAGGAGAAAATGCTGGAAACCAGCATTTTCTCCTTTTCCCACAATATTTTTTACCCTTCCTTAACAAATTTCAAGTTTATAGTCATATTTATTTTGTTGTCTGCAAATGCTTTCAATTTGAAGTACTGTCTACAACTGTGTCATCTGGTAAAGCGTTGAAGGGCTACTTGCTTGCCATTATCAATTTCAGGAGTGAATCTTGATTAATCTATGTTCATAATATAATATGGACACAACATTATGAAAGTAATATTCTGTATGAAAACTGACAGACTTTCAATCAATCTGCCATTATTTCTTAACGATTCTGTTGACACAATAGCCGTAATCGACTGGTAATTACGGTTTTTTGTGTTGCACTCTGTATTCGACTGGTAAATTTCACGATTTCGTAAACTTTCGTGAAGCACAAACCTTACGCTCTCAAATCGTCCTAATGTTTGTGCAGCATGAAACGGGCACCTTACAGGTAGGCAGAGCTTAATATTCATTTTCGTGCTTCATGAAAGTTGACCAGTCGAATACAGCTAATGATTACAATTCAACCTTGAATAATTAAGCATAAATTTTTTTATACTTATACCTGAAGTGTAGATCAAGATCAAACTGCATAGGATTTGTCACAAAAGATGTTGTCTTATCATTGATCTGCACTGCCTTCTATTTGTGAGATAGCCTGACTTTAACAGCCTGATCTTTTGAACAGAATGAAAATATAACTTTTTATGTCAATGTTCAGGGATAACTTTTTATGACACTGTTAGGGATAAACTATTTGTTCTTTTCCAAAAAACAAAAAAACTTGGCTAGTCCAAATTGAAAGCATTTGCAGACCACAAGTCCGATGTTGTTCATAGGGCTGGATTTTTCTCTTAAAATGTAGAAAGCATTGTGAGCAACAGGGAAAATACAGATAACTAGCATTTCTTCCATTTTCCACAATATTTTCACAGGCCTTCTTCCTCAGGGTAATTTAACCACAGGATTGTTTGGTAAACGGTTAACCCTATCAAATCTTACACCATTAAACCATCTTACTCTCGTGATAAAAGGAAATGAAATTGCATTGATCGATTTAACTCCTTTTGTAGTAGGAATTCGTATTGGTATTTGCATGTATTTTACGTATTTATTGTATTTATCACCCTCAAACACTGATCGTTTCAAAGGTTGTACTACAAGTAATGAATTTTTTATGGCCTTAATTTTCTGTTTACAAAATGACATGACCTTAAAGTATTGGAACCTTTTTTTCTTCCTTCCATCAAGTTTCTTCCCCACAAACACTTAACTTGCATTTCACACCTTATCCATTACGTTTTAGCAATCAGGGTAACGGCTCAACTATCCATTGTATTTTCTGCATTTCAACAGCACCTGGCCATTGGAATTTGCTTTTTTATAGATACTAAGGGACACCTCAAGGCTCCGTAAGTTATTGATGTAGATATTATGGGTGTCTTTTGTATGTCAGCAGCATATTTTGAATTCCATTTGAACTGTCTATGTCTAATACATGTAAAGACTTCAATTGCCACATGCAGATAACAGTTTTCATGTAAGTGATTACTACAAGACTAGAAACATCAACAGTTACTGCCTATAAAGAGGAATTGCTGCTGATATTCAGTATGTTATACATAGATTACGGAACAAATGTACTTCAGTTTTCTTCCATTTTTACACCCCAAGCTTTCCATTTTGGTCTCAAGACAGTCAATTAGATAAGTGGTTCATAGTTTTTCTCAGTAAAGCTGAGCCTCACACACTTGGGATGGGTAGGATATGTTACAATACATGATTAAAGACCATACACCACAAGTCAGGTTAATTACAGGTATAAATGTCAACTCTAGGTTACACCAACTACTATGTCAAGCATAATGCTTTTTTCATAGAAAAATTAATCCTTCTCCATGTATGGACTTTGGGTTTCTCTAAAACTATCCTTAAAAATATTGTGACAAAGGAAAAAAAAACATATTTAGCTCTGCTGTGTTTCGAAGAAAATGTCAAGTTACTGGCATTGTGTGAAAACTTCAACATTTTATAATATCTTTATTATTGCTGAAGAGATTTACTTCAAACTTGGACAAGTTGTTATCTATCAAAAGGGGAACCTACACAACAAAGGAAGATAACCATCAAAGTATTTTAACACAGTTATGCCCCCATTTCGATTTACAACTTTCACTGAAAATCAAGCAACTGCAGCCAAGGGTTGGTACTTGCATGCAGTCGCTTGTTTTTAGCTAACATAAGGTTTTCTATATTATCTCAATATCAGTATGTTATAATATTTTCTATTTTTATAAGTACTGGCTAACAAGATACGCATTAATTTACCCTAAATTTCAAGGCTGCTGCTTACCATGGTTAGCATTTCAACCATTATACTATCCAGTGTACATGTAAATCCAAGTTTTGACAATTTCATAAGCAAAGAACATGTTTAATCCTTAGGGCCCCAAATAAAGTGACAGACATTGTCAGACTGAAAACGAAAACCGAAATAATTGCAATTTCACAATATCTTTGCTCAGAATGACAGATGTGCGAGCAAAGCAGAAAGTATACATCACAGATTAGACTGCACATTACCAGAATGTGCACTGGCTTGAAAGGCAAGTAAAGTTTTGAAAGGCACTTTTATGGTCAAACAATCCGATAAGGAAAAATCTAAAATTTTGTTGTCTTGTAAAGAGTTATTTTATATTTTAAAATGAGAAGAGCAGGACAAAATGGAGCAGGTTACACATTAGCATAAATGGTCAGTTTTTCTCTTTTCTGTGTACAGGTGATATATTAGTTGGGTCTAACAGTATGTCTGTCATAAAACTGGCTACTATGACAACAGGATGTAGTAAACCCATTCCTTTATGTAGATAATTTTATCATGCCCATGACGCAACAGGTGTCTATGAATGAAAGTCTTGAAATGATTATACGAGATAGATATTGTTCGATTTAGAATGGCCTCTATCAGTGCTCCATCATGCTTTTTCTGTTTTCTTCAAATCCCAACAAGATTCATAATACAAATCTTAACGTCTTCATAGATGTTTTTGACAAAATACAGACAAAAAACGTTCTCAAAGTCATACGTGTTGGCCTAGTGTAATCCAACTATCAAACATTTTATGGTTTGATTAACTTATTATCCCCCGCCAAAGGCGGGGGGATATAGTTTTAGCGTCGTCCGTCCGTCCGTGTGTTCGTCCGGGAGAATATCTCCAATACCATTGGACAGAATTTCGTGAACTTTATATGTGTGTACAATAACCCATTCCACCAAGACAGTTTTTTTGTTTTTTTGATTTGATGCAAAATGGCTGACTGGGAGCGATTTTAAGTTAGGCGGTTGTGTGAATTTTTGTTGTTTTCAGTCTTAATTTTTACAGCATTTTCTGCTTGTCCGGAGCATAACTTTGTCATCTCCGGTCCGATTGACTTGAAACTTGTCATTTGTGTTTGTTGCAATAATACGGAGTGCAGTGCGAAAGAACCATAACTCTACCTCGTGCTGTCTGAGTTATTTCCCTTTGATCGTCACTTTTACAGCATTTTCTGCTTGTCCGGAATATAACTCTGTCATCTCTAGTCTGAACATCTTCAAATTTGGTATGCATGATTGTTGAAAAATTACGGAATGCAGTGCACAAGAACCATAACTCTTCCTAGCATGAATTTTGAGTTATTCCCCCTTAGATCTTCATTTTTATAGCATTTCTTGCTTGTCCAGAGCAAAACTTTGTCATGCTTATTTGTTGCGATATTTGGAAGTGCAGTGCGCAAGAATTGTAACTCTACCTCGTGCTGTCTTTGAGTTATTTCCCTCTGATCGTCATTTTTACAGCATTTAGTGCTTGTCCGGAATATAACTTTGTCATCTCAAGTCAGAACGACTTCAAACTTGGTATGCATGTTTGTTGCAATATTACGGAGTACAGTGCACAAGAACAATAACTCTACCTAGCGTGGATTTTGAGTAATTCCACTTTGATCTTCATTTTTACAGTATTTCTTGCTTGTTCTGAACGGAACTTTGTCACCTCAAGTCAAATTGACTTGCTTGAGACTTTGTAAACATGTTTGTTGCAGTTACGAAAAGTGCAATGCACTGGAGCCGTAACCTTACCTAATGCCCTTTTGGAATTATTCCCTATTCATTATTTTTTTTTTACAGCTTTTCATGCTTCTCTACAATATAACTTTGTCTTTTCATGTTGGAATGACCTGAAACTTTATATGCATGTTTCCTTAACATTAGAGGAGACATTCATGCCTATTTCAATCACTTACATGATTTCTGCTGCACTACTATTTTCCTCTACCTGCCCTTTACGATTATTATCCCCCCTCGACAACTGGCAGTGGGACGGGCATATCTTGCGACAATTTGCTGCTCTTGTTCATTAAATGTCATGTCATGGAAAAAGGGGGCTTGACAAATATTTTCATTATGGACCAATATCTCTTTCAATACAGGACAAAATGTAATTAAACTTCATCTTTATTAAGCCACAGACAACAGTTATTTGATTTTATTTCATGAAATGCCATGTCATGAAAAAAGGGGGCTAAATGTATAATTTCATTATGAACCAATAACAGTTAGTTCGCCCATTCGTCCGCCTGGACAGATATCTTCTAAAGTCCTTGACGAACATTTATCAAACTTCATGCATGTCTTCCTTAGGATAGTCCGTTGATACAATTTTCTTTTATATATAATGACGTGTCGTGGAAAAAGGGGGCTTGATGTATATTTTCATCATTTGTTTTCATTTAATGAAATGCCATGTTATGGTAAAAGGGGACTTAATGTATAATCTCATTATGGACCGCTTATATATTTTTCATTTAATGAAATGCTGTGCCATGGAAAAAGGGGGCTTAATGTGTAATTTTATCATGGACCATTAACAAAAAGGCCACATGTTCATGCAACACACAATACCTCTAATATGTTTGTATCAAAAAAGGTCTTTTTCGGCGGGGGATATCATTACAACGAAATTGCTTGTTTTAGTCATTATTTTACTGACTATTTTGGACCTATATAAAACTATAACAAATTACAAAACAAGTAAATACTGAACAAAAAGAATCTGTATTTCAGTAGTATAAAAAAACATGAAGTGAAAAGGAACATTTGCTTATTTCAAGCTTTACCCACAATGATTGCCAACAAATTTGTTACCTTCAAGGACATAAAGTTTTATCTTTGTAATGCAAATTAAGCGAGGTTTAGTTTGTGTTTTGGACAAGAATATCACTACTCTTACCTTTGTGTTTGGTGCTTGCATTAGATTTGCAGCCAATAACAAGATATATGGAGAACTACATAGAGGATATTTTTTTTTTTTTTGGGGGGGGGGTCAAAGATCAGAATTGATTTCATTGAGTGAACAACATGGATAATATTTTCAGCCATGAGTGAAAATATTACCAATGATGTTCATGAGATGAAATAGATTTCAATCTTTCACTGAAAAAAACAAATATTCTATATATTTCATGCGTCTAACCCTTTTTTTTTGTTGGGACTTTCATTAAAATCCAGAACAGTTGTTTTCAGTAATTCCCCATGACATAACTCCCCCTTCCCACATAAGAACACATTACAATATTATGTAAAGTGCAAGAAATGTCGAGTAAGTGTGGGTGAATTACATGTATGTCATATTTGAATTATCAAACCTTATCATTCAACATCATTTCCTGATAAATTACTAAACAGCATGAATTAAGAAGTTATACTCCATGGGATGAAAAAATGGTAGCTAACATACAGATAAAAGCATTATGAGGCTGAAACCATAAACTTTCATGAGTACATGTAAGAAAATGTTTCTTGTAGGTCAGAGCCACAGCTTTCAGTCAAAAAAGAAGAAACTTCTATGATTTTAACAATAGAGTTGGTAGAATAATAACACTGTTTATACATTACTTTGCTGCTTGTCTGAGGCATTGCCAGTACTAAGCTTTGAGAAGTTGATCCTGTAATGGTTTCGTATATATTATGTGCTTAATATTTGTTATTTGATGTGTTAAGGCCCAATAGTAAACAATTCAGTATTAAAAAAAAATTTCATTCACACCATTAGCAACATTAATCTCATTAGCTTGGCTGTTTTTTAAGAAATATTGTTGGGGTTTTGCCAAAGCCCTAGCTGTCATTGCCATCTGTTTCTGTGTTGCTGTGCAAAAACTTTGACATTTTTTAATATCTCTGTTTTTACTGAAATATTAACTTCAGACTTGGACACAAATTGTCAACTATCAAAAGGCGAACCCTTAAAACAAGGACAGGTGACCATCAAAGTATTTTTGATACAGTTATGTCCCTTTTCGGACTT
Organism: Hippopus hippopus; assembly: GCA_946811185.2. Taxonomy (NCBI): domain Eukaryota; kingdom Metazoa; phylum Mollusca; class Bivalvia; order Cardiida; family Cardiidae; genus Hippopus; species Hippopus hippopus. The sequence goes on along the minus strand of OX328100.1, from coordinate 26,856,831 downwards.
AAGATATTCAGGGAAAATTAAGCAACTGTAGCCAGTGTTGGCACAAGCACGTGGTGCTCTTGTTTTCATATTTATTTTTCTACCAGTGACTGTAATTTTGACCAACACTCTTTAACTCTTTACCAAGCAACAAAATTTTGGACATGTCAAATTGAAAGCACTTGCAGACAACAAATCAAATGTGGCTCAATTATGACGAAAATAATTTTTGATAGGGCTCCTTTTCCAACAATGTTTTCAAAAGCCTTCTTCCCGACAGGGCCGTGATTGTTTATGTAAAGGGTTAAGAGATCATCAGACTAAAAATAATTAGCATAATTAGAATGGTATGAGTGAAATTTACCTGTATTTTATACACAAAGTTAGGCCTTAAGTCTGGGGGCCCATCAGAAGCAAGGACCGAGTATAAATGGAAGAGATGATGTCATGGGCTTGGAATAATTTCAAGCAGTCTTTGTCCCCTGCATTGGGTTATAACCCTAAGACAGCCAAGAAAAATACCAAGGTACTCTTGAACACTATGTCCAGCAGACTGAGCCAAGTCTGCAGTCTGACAGTTCACTATTGCAGTCCAATTCTTTGAGGTAGTCTCTTTCTAAAAGCTGAGCCTTGGTATCAAATTGTAAACTATGGAAGCTTCAAGAATGTCTGTTTCATTTGGGCTACAGGACATGGATTCATTATCCATTCTTCTTGTTCATTTATCCAAAGTACCGACACCATGTTAGCTGATACATTAAGTGACAGATACCTCATGCTGGTTGTCAAATATTGTCACATGGACATATTTTACAACTCAATTAGGCGGATGATTGACAGATGTTACATGATGTACCTACACTCTACTGTGTATTCATCAATCACTTAAACATGTTTGTACATCAAAATAACAAAATGAAGCATTTCAGTGTCATTAAACAGAAAATTATTTTACCCTCAAATGTCAAGTCATGCAAGATTTACTGATACACATTAGACCACCTTACCTCTTCAAACCTCAGGTCTGCAGCTTGCAACTTACAAATGCTTTGAATATCAATAAGTCCAAAACTTTGTTGTCTGGTAGAAAGTTACAAAACAATACCACCTTTTAACGACTCTTAGGGAAGAGGCTTTTGAAAACAATGTGGGAAAAGGAGAAAATGGTTGTAACCAGCATTTTTTCCTTTTCCCACAATGTTTCTACTCTGTCAGAGGCAAATTTCACAGTTTAGATACACATTTAATTTGTCATCTGCAAATGCTTTCAATTTGGACAAATCTAAGAGATTGTTTTCTAGTAAAAAGTTAAAAGAGTATACCAATCCATAGTTCCTGGTTATCTACTAGTACCAGGACTGGGAAAATTTGTGGATCTGGGACACTTGCAACATGAGTAGCTAAGAGACCAGGGATCAGGCTCGGGGTACAAATCAGACATTTTAGCCTTTAAACCAAGGAGAAACTCGAACTTGCATATACTAAGACTAATTATTACCTACAACTTAGTAACAGTGCTAAGGTCTGAATCATGAAACTGACTCCGAGCAGAATAGCACAAGAGAAAGATCATTTTCCTAATTACAGTAAGTACTGCTAGCTATTCCAAAAAGGTCAACAAAATCTTTCTTCATTTTATCCAATCGCACATTACTGAATTTCCAAACTGCACAAGTAACATCAACAAATACCTTGGCTATCTGGGTCAGTATTCTCCGAGATTTTCTAAATTTGAAAGTAACGCAACTTCTGATTGGCTAAACCAAATGGTTTAGCCAATCAGAAGTTGTATTACTTTCAGATTTAGAAAATTCTGGAGAATTAGACTTAGAGTGTTCTTAAGAATGGTTGATGAAGACAGACCCTGGTGTGGGTTGACCTCAGACTGCATAGAATGTGAAGTCTGATACTGGATAAGCATCTTTGGCAAATATTTTGTGAATTACTCTGGGTCAAAAAAAATTTGAAACTGAAACGAAAAAGCCTTTAAAATAGCTGAAAATGTTAATTCATTCATTATAAGCTGGAACCAAGTGTTAAATGGCAGAATCCATTACCATTTTGTATACATTTTTCTCTATTTGTTTCAGCACAATAGTTATGAAACCTGTAGCAAAAGGAGGATAAATTATGCTGATAATTGCCCTTTAAGCGGAGTTTTGTCTTTTTGGTACAACATTTATGTATGTATTCATATACAAGTATCACAATACTTCATATTTATATAAAAATTATTCTCAAAGTCAGGTGCGGCAGATTCGTCTCAGGACATGATGAATTAAACCATATATTGCCAATCATGAATTTGGTTGCTTTTGGCGATAACCAAGAAAAGGAGCAGCTTGCACTAAACATACAGTCTCGACCTGGATCTACTCTGTCTGCTTGGTTGAGATATTTTTTTTTCAGAAAGTTGTCTTAAAATTGCAATAGTGTGGTACCTGGTATATTAATTTCTTTTAGATAGATATATCCATTGTGTTTATTTTGTATTGTTTACCCTATATCAAACAATCCCTGGAGAGGAAAGTTTTTGAAAAATTTAAGGGAAAAGATGAGACCATGTTAGTGGAAAAAAAATTTCCTTTTCCCACATTTCATTCCACTCTCTCACAGATAAATCACATCATTATAGCCATATCTTTATTTGTAGTAGACCTGTCGATGCTTCCAATTTTTTAGAGACTAAAATTTTTTTGTTTGGAACAGTTACTGTTATCCCTTTACTAAACAACTCAATGTTTTAACAGCCCTGAGGAAAAACTTGTCTTAAAACTTGTAGCCATAATTTTCTCCTTTTCCCTCAATGTTTTCTGCCCTTTTAATTAGTAAGTTCATTTGTAACAAATTTTAATTTGTCGTCTGTAAATGCTTTTAATCTTGGAGAGCCTTAGATTTGTTGTTTGGTATGGAGGTAACCCTTTATCAGGCATAATTTTAGAATCTTCCATTTTGAAAGAAATTGCAAATGACAAACTAAATGTGGATCAAATGATAAGATTTGTCTATGAAGTGAAAAGGTAAAATCCTGGTTACCAGCATTTTCTCATTTTTCCAACAATGTTTTCAAAAGCCTGCTCAATTCTAAGGGTCGTTGAAACTCAGGATTGTTTGGTTTAGGTTAAACCTTAATGACCACAGTCATGATCCTGAGTTTTAACAACCTGGAACAAAAGGCTTTATAAAATATTGAGGGAAAGGAGAAAATGCTGATAAGCAGCATTTTCTCCTTTTTCCACAATGTTTTTCACTCTATCAAAGACAGAAATCATCATTTAAGCTACCTTTGATTTGTTGCCTGAATTAATGCTTTTAATTCCGTCCAGTCCAACATTTTGTTGTTTGGTAGCCTATTGGGTTAACCCAGTCTACCGTGACAACATGACTGCTACTGATTTATTATGTCCAGAGACCGCTGGTGGGGACAATTACCTCACAGTCTAGCGGGCCATGTTGACAGATTCTTTTGAGATCTTGATCAGATAGCCGGTCACTGGGCCAGATAAAATCTCATTTTCAAATGTGATAATGTCTAATTGGATGTACCTATAGCAATAACATTCTGATTACACAAAAATTTGAAAGGATTATATTTTTGACGATTTGAAAGATTCTTTCAAAATATAAAAAAAAATTATCAGCTATAGACAAGGAAGGCTCCATTTTGGACACCTACAGTGAAAGAAGAGATTTTATCAGTCATTTTGTAAATTTGTGTTGAAATCGTTATCATATTTAAACAAAAGTGAAAAATTGAATTGATTGTTGTGTTAAAAAAAAAGTCTAGTGGAGCATGTAGGAAACATTTCCAGTAACAGTGTCAGTTCATTCCTCTTCCATTGTTGTAATATTTTGTGTCAAAACATTTATCATATTAAAATTAAAAGTGAACATTTGAATATTGTTAAGGGAATAAAATCTAGCTCCAAATGCAAAAGTGTTTCCAGTAACAGTGTTGATTCATTCTTCATCCACTTTTGTAACAATTTGTGTCAAAACAATAGTCATTAAATCCTAAGTGAAAATCTGAATTGTGTTCACTGTCTAGCTGCGCATCCAGAAGTTTTTCTAGTTACAGTATCTGACTTCAGTCCTCAGTCATATTGTAAAAATTGACTTTAAAACAATTACTATATCTAGAAGAAAGTGAAAATTTGAATTGATCATTGATTTTTAAAACTCGGCTGTGTATAAAGGGATTGTTTCCAGAAACGGTTTGGGACTAGTCTAAGGAAGATAGTTAATCAAGGAAAACAGACATTAGGATTGGAGACAATAAGGTACCATTTATTTCTTTCACTACTAAATAAATAAGATACACCTTTTCAAAGGCTACTTAAATACACTTCAACTGCATTGTCTGCAACAGCTTCTTGTGTCATCTACAGTAAGGAAAGAGTGAAAACTTCAGACTTTTCTAATTTGGAGTCTTTTTTTTTTTAGATGACGCATGCCTCATGTATGATTTGATGTGTCTTTGAAGAAAATATTGTTGGAAAAGGAGAAAATGCTGGTTCAACAGCATTTTCTCCTTTTTCCACAATATTTTCAAAAGCAACCTCATGAGAGTGTTAACTCATTGGACTGTTTGATCAGGGTTAAATGCTTATTTTATTTGCTCTTGCATTTAATTACCTACCTTCCAATCTATTCAACTCTGACCGTATTTTGCAAATGTAACACTTTCTGTTTTACTTTTCATTTTCTGGATACAATTTCTTGCATCTTGAGGCAGACCATATTGAAAAGGAAAAAAATGTGACAAAAGTAAAATCTTCCTCCTTTACCATGACTTTGTGTGCATTCTTATATAAAACTTTATCTCATGTAATCAGAATATCATTAATTTTTACAAGGAAGAAATTCCTAAATTGGGGATTTACCCATGGAATACTGAGGGTATCTTAATCTGTTACCAAAACAAAAGAATTTTGATCTTGTCCATATTCAAAGCAATTGTAGATGAAAAATCAAATGTGGTTCAAATGGTAGAAAATGATGTGGAAAAAGATGAAAATGCCGGTTACCAGCATTTCCTTCTTTTCACACAATGTTTTCGAAACCTTTATTTCACAAGCTTATATAGGTATGACTAACGATGTAGTAAAAGAGGAAATAGATATGCAATTTGGTGCAAATTACAGCTACTAGTTTACTGTTTTTGCAAGGAAAAAAAACTGACCTACTTGAGATTGATACCCAAGTTTTTTTCTCTACTTATAAATTTTATATTTTCTTTCCTGGCTTTTGACCCGTTTCTTATACAAACTATATACTTTCAAACTTGAAACAAGAGGAACCTGTGTTTTAACAAAGTTTACTCTCTCTTAACTCTTTACCACACGAGAAAATTTTAGACTTGTCCAAATTGAAAGCATTTGCAGACGACAATCTAAGGTGGCTCAAATGATGGATTTTGTCTTTGATAGGGTAGAAAACATCATTGGAAAAGGAGAAAATACTGGTTACCAGCATTTTCTCCTTTTCCAATGATGTTTTTAAAAGCCTACTTTTTCAGGGTCGTTAAAAAGTGTTATTGTATGGTAAAGAGTTAATTAGTAGAACTCTTTTAACCAGGAGTATTCCAAACCCAAAATTCATTTGCAGATGACAAATGAAATATGGCTTGAATTAATTGAAAGATTCTAGTAATCAACATCAGTCAAAGTCCATGCTGAATAAATTATTTTATATGATGCTTTCAAAATTTTTTCAGTCATTTCATGGCAACAGCTCACATATTCATTTTTGTCCTTTTTTTACCAGAACTAGGCTAGGGCTCTATAGTGTTTTGCCCAGGGATATTCCCACAAAAAAATCCAACACTTTCAGTATGGCCAGGACCCCTGGACCTCCAGGTTATGCTTAGTCTTTATTATGCCTTACCACTGAGCCATACAGAATGCAAGGTTTTATGTAGGTACATGTATGCCAGTGAGAAAATTATGACCAAGTGAAAAATTGCTCGTGGCAACTATATTTCTCTTTTTGCCAAAATGATTTGAAGGTTGGTCTGCTATAAGATGAAAAAGCCTGTGCATGGGGTGTGTTGGACACAGTTTATACCAACTTTTTGCTTTACAACAGTGAAACCAAATCAGTCAGAAAAAAAACCCTTGAAGAGATTTTAAAGTCTCTGTCATCTAGAGTTCATCGAAATGCCCATGTACAGATAGAGATCTCCATTTTAAGGGCACATGATGTGCCCGGCGGTGGAATAATTATGGCCATAATTACTTCAATATTTAATAAAATGGACACAAATGAAACTGGCCGTGGCCAAACAATAGGTGACACAAATCACATTAAAATGTACAAGTGTGCTGAAAATGACATCAGCTGACTGATAGTGAAATATTGAAAGCTTCATCAGAATGCCAGACACATGTAGACCAATGATAACCAGATAATTATAAACACCTTGGGAATTTTTTTGCAACATTGCCAGCATTGTCATTTTATTATTCTGTGGTACCTAACCCTCAACAGGGTCTGTATTCACCAACCATTCTTAAGAACATTCTTAGTCTTATTCTGCAAATTTTCTAAATTTGAAAGTAACACAACTCCTGACAGACTAAATCATTTGGTTTTGCCAATCAAGAGTTGTGTTACTTTCAAATTTAGAAAATCTTACAGAATAAGTCTAAGAATGTTATTAAAAATGGTTGGTGAATGCAAACCCAGTATTCACCTCTTTACCAAACGACAAATGTAATAGAATGTGTCTTTTTAAGAGCAGAAAACATGAAATCAAAGCGTTGAAAACGCTGAAGTGGTATTTGTCACGGAAGCCATTGTGTGGAATTAATAATTTGAAAGAAAAAGAGAAATATTATTCAAATATTTGCTTGAAAAGCAACCTGCTAAGCAAATGAATACCTTTTTGGTTGAAGGGAGAGTACTCAAGACAAAGTTAGGATTATTTGTGTATTGGTGGTCTCCCTTTGATCACTAGGAGGAGTCAGGAGTAACATCCCTTGTCATTAGGATGCATAATGGATAGAGAGAGAAACCATGTAAATATATCTAATAAAATTAATTTTGTACCTGAAAACTGTGATTTTGAGATATCTTTGGCCGTAAAGATTTAATTCACAACATTAAAATCAATTATTTCAATCTATAAATTTTCATGCACAATCAAATGGAGTAGCACGCAATCGTGGGATGAACAAGCCAAGGTATGAACTGGTTTTGGAACGAAAAAGCCTAGGACCAAGCGATCAGTAGACAAATTTTGTGTATATCATTATGCCAATAGAAAGCTATGAGCGGGTGAAGCTATTTTCAATAAAAAATTAGTATTTCCATGATCGATGGCCTCACCCAGTGTATTTTAACATGCCATTTCCAATTACATATTGAAGTGCTAACGAAAAACTCATTTGTCTGAGAAAAATTGAGTTAAATTGGGTTTATTTCCTTCGGCCTTGCACAAAATATGATACATGGTCTTCAAAATTCAATATTGAACTCATAGTGGTATTGTCTTCGAAAATACCACAAAAAGGGAAAAAAGCTGGCTACCAGCATTTCCCCCTTTTTCTCAATGTTTTCTAAGCCTTCTTCCTCTAAAGCTTGTTATAACTTATGACTATTTGGAAAAAGGTTGAATAAAAGTGCATGTTGCAAGTTAAATCTTTACCAGGCAACAAAAGTTTAGACTTTTCCAAATTGAAAACATTAGCAGACGACAAATTCAGGGTAGCTCAAATGAAGGGGTTTGTCTCTGACGAATAGAAAGCATTGTGTGAAAAAGAGAAAATGCTGCTTTTCAGCATTTTCTCCTTTCCCCACAATGTTTTCCAAAGTGGTCTTCCTCAGGGTAGGTAAAAAACTGAGGATTATGTGGTAAAGGGTTTAACACTATGAAATGTATGTCCATGAGATAGTGATTAAGTATGTCCTAAAAAAGGGGAAATTGCTTATTATAAATGGTTTTTATTTTACTACAAGGATTTTTGAAGTACTTTGCTGCAAAACAAAAACCAACCAAAATAAAATGAAAAAAAAAATGTTATTTTTGAAATACAAGAGCAAGCAATAGAAATTTCAAGTCTATTCTGGCTTTTAAAAAAAATCTCTCTTTGTATAGAACAGTTGAGATCCAAGATCAGACAGCACATTCTGTTTAATCTGATCTTGATTGGCACTGGCTGCAAAAGTAGCTACAACTGCCACTGAAAAACACTTTTAGGATTAATGTGCACAAAATGTGTTTACCTGGGGTTGGGGAGGACAGTTTTTACAACACTTGTTGGAGCCATTATGATATATCGGTGTCATGAAGTGCTTTTTACTCCAAGCATTTTACTATCACATTTATTTTTTTTCATTTGTGAATAAAGTGAAGTCACAATATGCTGTTTGAGTATGAATTAGAGCAAATTTAGTTCATAAAATACCAAGTAAATTCCAAAGTGCTTAAATTTATTTTGCTTAGTTGTCCTAAATACATTCAATACAAGGGAATAAACAAGGTAACTTTGTAACTCTTTACCAAATGACTAGTTCCGACTAGTTAGACTAGTTGAGATTAAGAGCATTTGCAGACAACAAAATAAATGCGGCTCAATATTTTCTTTTAAAACATAGTGGGAAAAGGAGAAAATGCTGGTTACCAGCATTTTCTCCTTTTCTCACAAAGTTTTCAAAAGGCTTCTTCCTCTGGGTCATTAAAAGTAAGGATTGTGTGGAAAAGGGTAAACAAGTTCATTAGTAAGACTTCATTGTACTAAAAAACCATGACTGGAATTTAACATGGTAGATGCTTAAGGCAGTGAGTTGTCAAAATTGTAGCTGACATAAGTTTGGCTAGATATAGTGTGACGCACAGACACACTTCTAAACCATATTGGTGGTCAAGAAGAAAGATTTATCCCCTAATTTCTTTTGTTCTTCATGTCTTATAACTTACAGACACACAGTTGTTGAAATTTAACTCTTCATTTTTGTGACCATGATTTTTTTATTCTAATCTCACAGCTGTAAAGAAAAATTAGATTTTTTTTTTTTTAAATAGAGACAGTAAATTCAAACTTTGAAATTGGTGGATTAAGATAATGTCTTTTTTTAACCCAAAACAAATTTGCACTTGATAACATGGAAATACAGTTGTAAAATAATGATGGCCAACATACGCTTAACATGATATAATACATAAAAAAATAATACATAAAAAAATAATACAGCAAAAGCAAAATCTTTTGCTGCAAGCAGTTTATGTTGCCTCCCAAAATCAGCCATGAGACAAAAAGTCCTTTGTAAATGGTGGCAATGAGATCATTTAAAAAGTAGAATTTTGGGGGTAAATAATTTTCTTTGCATAACTTACTCGTGCTGAATTCTTTACCAGATACCAGTTGACAGTTTAGATTCAATTTATAAAGGGTAGAAAATGTGGAAAAAGGAGAAAAGGCTGGTAACCAGCATGTTCTCTTTTTCCCACATATTTTTTTAAAAGCTTGTTGTAAAATCTGTGTTGTTTGGTTAAGATTTAATTTGTACTTCTACTTAATAGTACAAAAGTGAGCCTTGACTAAGCTGAATAATACAGTTACATTAGAAATGGTTGCCTTTGGGAAGTGGACATTACAGCCAGGTGTAACATGGGTCCAAGATGAATGGTCAGTGTTGTATGAATTTTTGATGTCCATTAGTGAAATGAGGCATACAGCAACAATACCCAGGTCATACTGATACTGTTTGTACTTCTGTAATAATGTTCTTATCTCCAGTCCAGTGTTGGACACTCCCATCTCATCAATAGTCAATCTGTTACCTCATACAGTACATGTAATTTGTTGTGTTCGTACAGGGATCTTATATACGATCCCTGGTTCGTAGGTCTCTTGAAAAAAAATTGCAACAATTGATTTTTTTTTCACTCATAACCAGATGACAAAACTGAAAGCATATGTGGTTCGAATGAAGGATTCATCTTTGAATTGTTTGGTTAAGGCTTATCTCCTGTTCAGTGTTGGGCACTACCATCTCACCAATAGGAACTCCATAACTTCATCAGTGCACAAGTATGTCATTTGTGACATATTTCGTCTCCTGAAAAACAAGAGTACCAACTGCTGGTGCTAATGCTTGGCTGCAAATGCTTGATTTTTAGTGAAAATCAAGACTGCAAATACTTGGTTTTCAGTGAAAATTCCATGTCAAAAAAGGGGCATATTACTGTGTCAAAAATATTTTGATGGTTACCTGCACGTTGTATAGGTTCCCCTCTTGATAGTTAACTAGACCAAGTTTAAAGTAAATATCTTCAGTAACTACAGATATTTGATAAAATGTCAAAATTTTTGAAAACGCTATGTCAAAAAAGGGGCATAACTGTATCAAAACTATTTGATGGTTACCTGTCCCTCTTGTATTTTGCAAGTTAACAACTAGTCGTAGTATGAAGTAAACATCTTCAGGAACAACACTCAAAGTTTTTGCACAACGACAACAAACACAGATGATGCAGATGTTAAGACAACGCCAAGGCTATGACTTTACCTTTATGTTTTCTTTGAAAAGAAATGAGCTAAAAATGTGGCAGATGACTTTATCTAATTTCTTGAAAAACTGATAATCAATGTGAATTGGGGTTTAGTGTATTTAATTGAAAATGAATACAAATAAAATTGTGACAGACTGAGAAATAGCTATCACAAAAAGATTTTTCTTTTTACTGAAAAATGTGAGTAACCCTGACTACCTCATGACAATATCAATTTTCATACTGGTCCAAAGTTGAAGCATTTGCAGATGGCAATAAAATGTGGCTAAAATGATTGGATTAGTTTCTGAAAGGATAAAAAGCCTTTTCCCACAATGTTTTCAGGGTCATTAAACTCAGGGTTTTGTGGTAAAGGGTAAAAATTAGTCAGATGCAAAATAGAAATATTGATCTGCAAATGGCATTTTGGACATACTGTAAGCCAAAACAGCATTTTGAGACTAGATTGCAAAGAAAAAATGCAAACCTTTCACATACATACATGTAGATGTACTGTAGGCAGCTTCTGGTAGCATCATTACAAATAGTAAAAGTGCTGCGTTGGTATGCTTTTCTATTCATTATTCACAGAGTAAGATGTCCTGACAGTTTTAGTTCATTATTTGACCAGAATTATACATGTTTTTGGTCATCTACATGTATTTGAAAACTACCCATAACTGAAAGATGAAAAAAGGCAAAATATGATTTCTTTTATAACATCAGTTAAATTCTTTATTATACTACAAGTCTTTAGAATTGTCTACATTGAAAGCATTCGGCATACCTCGGGTGATGGGAGCCATCATATCCCTCGGCTGTATCTGGTGGATTAATATGCATCAGATCGATACATATCCGGAAATACGCCGGTTTACCGTTCTGAAAATTGTAAGGCTCCTCTTAAAAAAAGAAAACTTGAGTTTCAATTTTCTATCGAAATCTTTCTAACTATGTTTCAGTTGAGTTGGCAAACAGTTCGTACATTCATTATTTATCAATTCCGATTAAAGTTTTCACCGACAGATAAACAGATGTGAATAACTCCATCAAGGTTGTTTATGTCGTTGCTAAACGACTGACAGTGGCGCGCCAATGTATAAGATCACGTGATTCGCAGTTCAAATGGAAACGACCGTTATACGGACGAGGTTAGATGTAGGTACAGAATCGGCCGAGTTGTGACGAGTGCATTGAAAGTACATGCAGACAAATTAAGTGCTGTTTAATTTATGGTATTTACCTTTGAAAGAGTAGAAAACTTTGTACGAAATGGAGAAAATACTTGTTACCAGCATTTTCCCCTTTTCCCACTATGTTTTCAAAATCTTTGTTTCTCAAGGTCGCTAAACAAGGAATTGTGTGGTACATTGTTAATCATAGTCCATTTATTTTGGGCAGACGACACTGACAGCCTCGAAGCTTTACTAATGACTGTCTGGACTTAAAAAAAAAATCAATTAAACATTAAAAGAGTGAGACAAATAATAACAGACTGCCCATAAAATGAAAGTTTCCAGACAGAAATGCTGTGTTCTAATAAATCAAATTCTATAAAGAAGTCATCAAATTGAAATTCTCAGACAGTTTTTGTGTCAAAAGATATCATTAATATTATGAAACCCCATTGTCACTTCATTAATTATGTAATGCCCAACAGACAATTTTATTAACAAAATTCACAATAAAATTCGTCTGCACACTGATTTTTAAAATTTTGCCTCTGGTCATCAGAACGTACCTCTTGGTAATTGGCTTCAATCTGTAAGTCTGGGTATAATACATTTCTTTGGGCAAGTCACACACCATATCATGCAAGGCTTGTTGAAACAGATAGTTATCTTGTTAGTGATTTTCATGTGAAATTAACACCTGCTGATTTTTATCATTTGTTTATTCTTATGTTAGATGTACAATTGTGTGTAGAAATTAAGTTTATCCATTTTCAAAAATACTGATAATTACTAAAAAATGATAAATGAAGAAAAAACAACCATGGAATTAAGTGTTCACCTTTTGATTATTTGAAATCAGTCAAGGTATGTGTCCAAATTTTTTTTAATGTCATTTTCTCGTTTTCGCTTTTCATTGACTTTTCATAAACTTCATGTGAAGAGATGGGGGAAATGACACATAATTGTAACAGTGACCATTCAAACATCTTTAACATTTTGTGCTTTTCCCACAATACTTTCTACCTCTTCAACAGCAAATGATCTTGCTTGAGCCATGTTTGTATATTCTGCTGCTAAACTTTTCTAAAATTTAGTTTATCCCATTATCACACAGGCTAATTTTACTCATGTTCATACAATAGTGATTCAACTGAGACACTCGAGAAAAATTGAAAGGAAGGAAAATATCTTTTCAATTATTTTGGTTCCTTGTTATATCTGCAAGGATGAAAATGAAAAAAAAAAGTGGTTAGAAAAAATTCCAAGAGATAGCACTTTGTCCCAAAAATATATTGTTACCCTTTACCATAGGATTCTGGGTGTTAATGACCCTAGGGGAAAAGCCTGTTGAAAAAATTGTGGGTAAAGGAGAAAATGCTGGTAACCAGCATTTTCTCCTTTACCCACAATTTTTTCCACCCTTTCAAAGTCAAAAATTCAATCATTTAAGTCACATGAAATTTGTAGTCTGCAAATTCTTTCATTTTGGACCAGTGGAAAATTTTGATGTGGTAAAGTTACTTAAAGCTATCTGCAGTTACTGCAGAGGCATAAAAAGTTGATAATACATGTATATGTATACATGGACTTACTTAGACGGAAGTGCTTTCAAATGTCATTTCACCAATTATTTATAAAAAACTTACAAACAGCCTTTCTAATTTGAACATATTTGGCTTCAGCCGTATTTACAAACTGTCTTGAAGGATGTCATGCCATTTCACACTGTTTGATCATTATAAATGTTTTTGTTTATTTTATACCATTTCATAAGAACACTATACTGTACAATTAAATCTTTTACCTCTCATTCATGTCCTTCTTGAACAAAATTTATAGTTATGTCAGGCACAAGCTTAATTCCTATTCAAAAAAATTGCATATGAACATCATAGAGATACTACAGAACATTTACAATTTGATTTTGGATTCAGTGGCTAAAACTTGAGTGATATTATGACTAAAACGTAGTAAAATTGTAGTAACTTCTAAACAGGTGTCAAGACATTCTGAGGATATAAATATATAAACTCTCAATACAACTTTGTTGCACCAGACAACTTAGAAAAAAAAAAAATTGACAGAAAGGGTCATGACAATAAATTAAGGTTAGAAAGAAAATTATGTCAGGGTTTCAACTGCATCTGCAAAATTTCAACCTATATCAGCCAGCAATGTGGGCCTGCACAGGCTGTCATTTGGATCAAAATATTTTGCTGTTGTTAAATTTTGCTGTGAGTCAAACAACTATTCTAACTCGTGATTTAGCTGTTTTTAGACAAAATTGATCTATCTAATGCATTAACTTCCTTGGTAGAATGCATGGGGAAAAAATCATTAAACCCCCTTTTGCCAGAGTACTGCCCATATGAAATAGTGTGAAACATTTGCAATAGGATAAAAAAAGTTGACTGAGGGTCACACACCTTGGTTACTTGGTTAATATTTTTGTATCATTTTGTTATACATCTTATTATTACTGTATATGTATGATTCTTTTTATTTCACTTTTCAGTCTTGGCTCATGGTGAGCAATTTTTCCTAATTTTAAAAATGCTTTACCATTAACTCTTTACCAAATGACAAAATTTTAGACTGGTCCAAATTGAAAGCACTTGCAGACGACAAAATAAATGTAACTCAAAAATTGAAATTTGTTTCCAGCAGGGTAGAAAACATTGTTGGAAAAGGAGAAAATGCTGGTTACCAGCATTTTCTCCTTTTCCCACAATGTTTTCAAAAGGCTTCTATTTCAGGGTCGTAAAAACCAGGGACTGTTTGGTAAAGGGTTAAAACACATTTTGAACATATTCAAATTAAGAGAAGGGTTTGAGTGGCCACCAGTAGACACATAGAACAGGTACTCTTCTGTATTTGATCAAAATTGATTGTTCAAAAAAGTTAGTGTCAATGTTAGTTTTTAGGCTGCCTAATCCTGGGTCAATATTTACCTATTTGAAGCATGTTTGACAGCAAACAGACTGCACTCTAACTGTGAATAGGTGAAGCTTTAGAAGTGTGTAACACTGACTGACACTGTATCATCTATATTATAAAACCAAATCTTGGATTTCCTAAGACTTTTCAATTGTAAGTTACTTTAAACCGTCTACCAAACAATCCTGTGTTTTAACAACCCTGAGGAAGAAGCCTTTTGAAAACAGCAGAATATACTAGTGACCAGCATTTGTTTTGTCCAGTTTTCTACTCTTTAAAGAACAACTTTGCCAATTTGAAGCAGTCAGTTTATTTATCATCTTCAAAATGCTTCCAGTTTGGACAAGTCTAAAATTTTGCTGTATGATAAAAAGTTAATCCATTGCCAGACAGGTTGTTTTGGGATAGTTATCAACAGTTGTGGCGCATTATTATTATCAACTCTCAGATCTTTTTTGTATTGTTTTAAAAAATTTGAAGATGTATCTTGTAACCACCTTCATAATGCAATTTTCTGGTGGTTCCCTTCTGGTGGCATCATTAGTTTACAGGTTATTAGAAATATTTGCAGGAAAGGAAAGTGCCTTTTTTTGAGTTACTTTTGGACACCATTGTTGGAATGGGAGCAATAATTATTGCTTGTAACAATAAATAAACTGCTCCATTTCCACCAACATTTTCAAAAACCATCATCTGTTTGGTTGTAAAATTTATTTTGTAACAGTATGGTAATAGCTAATAGGCTAATTCATTTGAATGGGTGGTCCATGTCACAAAAAATTGTTCAATTTAAGAAAAAAAAATCAAATAAGTGACCTGATGCAATGATAATGCACTGGCTTTCACTAAATATCACACAAAATAAATCATGCTATAATCTCTTTTTTTCCCCTTAATTGCTGCATTCACAAAATTTAACAAAGAACCTTTTAAATCTTTACCAGACAACAAAAGTTAAGACTTGTACAATTTGAAAGCATTTGGAGATGACAAATTAAAAGCATCTCAAATGATGGAATTCATATTTGAAAGGATAGAAAACATGGTGGTAAAATGAGAAAATGCTGGTTACCAGCATTTTATCCTTTTCTTACAATGTTTTTCAATCGCCTTCTCCAAGGTGGTTTAAAATTAGGATTGTTTGGTAAAGGGTTAAAACCATTTAATTTGAGTACAGTACATAAAAATACTCTGTCTTTCCTATTGCAGATCTGGCAGTGTATTCCACAAGGAAGATTTAATATCAACAGACATTTGAAACAGGAATAAGGTAATTTAGTTCAGTTTCTGTTTTCTTTCAGTCACTATGTAGATTCAGCCGTTCACCATAGGCAGGAAGATAGGCAGAAGCCCACAAGCTTGTGCTTAAACATCTGTTTTGCAAGTATGCCTTTCAAAGAATGGGCAAGAAAAAGGCCTATGGTGTAATCACACTGAAACTCCTTATGAATGGGCTTCATTTTTATTATATTTCTGGCTTTAAATGCCCCTGCATTAGCTAAGTCCAGTTTTTCTATTACTTTTGAGTGTCATGTTACTACAACAAATGATTCATATGAAAGAATTTATATGGGAAATTTTCGAAAAAAAAAGGGTTTCCTACTTAAAAAGGTGAAGCAAAATGTGAAAGAAAAAAATGAAAAACACTGATTAACAATGCAAACAAGACTGCCAAGCTGAATATTTAGAGAGTACAACCTGTACATCTACAGGTTACATGCTGCATTCCCAAGTAAAAGCACAGACTCTTCATTATCAGATTGTTACTGTCTTCGGAATAAACAAAACAGAAAACTATTGAATGGTCTTAAATTACCAGTATACATGTATTTGGAAGTTCTTTTGTCAAAACTTTTCTGTATCTAGAGTCTGTTGTAATGTCTTGATTCATATACATGTAGTCATGTTTTGTGTTTTGCATAATATAAGATCATATCCAACTTCTGAACAGCTCTGATAAATTACGGTAGCTTCCATACCAGAGAAAATCATACTCCCTGCAAAAGATAAAGACAACTAGGCAGTAATGTGATACAACAGAACTAGATGGAATGTAGATGCAATTTTTAACCCTTAGGCTGCTAAGTGTGACTCACTGACCTTTTTTGGACAGTGTAGATCAAGATTAGACTGCACAGAATGTGCAGTCTGATCTTGGATCTGCACTGTCAGATAAGTAGATTTTTTCTCCAAAAGAACAAGTTAGAAATAGTATTATTCGGGGTTTTACTATCGGCTTTATAGTTTCGTTTATTTAATAGAATAAGAGTTAATAAGAAAGTGTTGTTACTAATATAGAAATAACTTGAGTTAACCATTCAACCATTTCTCGTTTGTAACACCATTCTGAAGGCCTGATTTTCTGCAGAGTATTAAACCTGAAGGATCAGGAGAAGGATTAGTGCAGTCCAAATTGTCCTTTGCCAAGTACATAAATCATCATGTTTACATTGAAAATTGCGGGAATATTTCCATGTTTGATCTCTATAATGCAAATAGAAGATTTAATTAAGGGTTCTTCAATGTCCAGTGTCCACTAAATAACCAGCACAGATGCTGCAGGGGGATCACTGGTCAAGAAGTGGTCACTCTCAAATACTGAATTGGTGTGATAATTAAATAATTTGAATGCACAATTGTGTGCATAGGATTATTAAAAGATAAAAAAGGCGAAATTGGTTTCCATGGAATAAGGCCATAAATGATCAGTCACAACAATTGTTTGCCTTTGTGGTGAAGTCTTTGGTCATTTAATTAGAAATGGTTCACATGGTATGGCCGGTGTTAGTCGGTATGCCCTACCAGTGTTTTTTGCTTGTACCAATACAATCCTATCAAGTGCACCTTGTGGCAACAGTCTCAGAGTATTATCTCTTTACCACATGGTAAACTTTTAGACTGGCCCAAATTATAGGAATTTGCATACATTCAACTTAAATGTAGCTCATGTGGGGAAAGTTGTGTGAGAAAGGGTAGAAAACATTGTGGGAAAAGAAGAAAATGCTGGTTCTCCTTTTCTCATAATGCTTTCAAAAGTCTTCTCAGCTAGTGTCATTGAAATTTTGGATTGTGTGGTAAAGGGTTATGGGATAAAAGTCAATATGATTTACATTATCACTCAGCAGTCCAGCTTTTTAACTACCATCGGTTGTGGATGTCCAAGGACAGTTCATATCAGTTCCCTCAACTTGGCATTTGATGATTAATTAATGAGTTAGAATTTGGGTTTTGCTAATGAACAAACTAGCTTAGAGCAAATATATCTCCACTTATCTGTGCTTCTGCATAATCTTGCTTTTTAAATATTGTTAAGAAAATCAAATTGTCTGTTTGAAAGAATGCAGGTATGATAATTATAGGCCTGCCAGCAAAATGCTAAATGTAGCAACAACTGAGTACCATGAAGAGCATTAAAAAGATTTACTTTTCTTGCAGTAAGACATTTAAATGAATGCAATATGCGTGGTTTACAATGTAAAATATATTTTCTGCTTTTCCCAAAATATTTTTTTACCCTTTCTAAGAAAAATTACATCATGTCAGCCACATTTGATTTGTTTTCTACATTGGTGCATATAAAATGGAAAATCCTGAAACTCTGTTGCCTATTAACCCTTTAACAAACAATGACGTCTTTTAACGCCCCTGAAGAAGAGGCCTTTTGAAAACATTGTGGGAAAAGGAGAAAATGCTGGTAACCAGCATTTTCTCCTTTTCCCACAAAGTTTTCTATCCTATCAAAGAAAAGTTGCATCATTTGAGCCACTATGAAATTGTCGTCTGCAAATGCTTTCAATTTGGATAGGTCTTAAATTTTGCCGTGTGATAAAGGGTTAAACATAGTATGCAAACACTTACAGTGATATGAATAGAATAAAATGATTTACCCAGTAAACAGTGTACAATTGTAAAAACTCACCATCAGGCTCATATGATTTATCAGTGTGTGCCCATGTGCAAGAAGGACGAAATTTCCATTAATTTTTATGATGGGAGAGACTTCCTGTGAACTTATCTACCATTTGAAATGGGTGCAGTCCATTGTGAATCTGCATTTTAGAAAATGGAGGCATCACTCAAAATAACCAACAGTTTACTGTCATATAGTCATGTTTTATTTCTTTTGCAGACAGATCTTCCTTTCCTCTAAATCTGTTTATTTATATTACTTATAACAAACATTTTGACATGAATGTGTTCTGAGGCCATCATGTAGCCTAGTCAAGGGCGTAGGGCCCATTATGCACAATATGCATGTGTGCATAAAAAAATCCGTGACCAAAGTTGTAAAACACAAATTTGCATACATGTAATAATTTTTCTCTAGATCTGAGCACCTTTTCAAGCTAAACACATGTAGATGGGTTAATTTGATGCACTGATTACTCAGGAATTTCTCAATGCTTTCTCAATCAATGCCTGGCCTCCCCTATTGGCACCTCGTACCTCATTGTGTGTATAAAAATTTTAATCCTGGCTACGCCTATGCTAGTGGTAACTACAAAGTACTGGCAATTAACAAGAGTTGTAACATATAACTCAAGCATGCAGCCATTTAGTCCCTCCCAGTTATATAGAATATAGATGATACAGGATTAGTTTTCTGTGCCAAACTAGTTGTCTCAGCTTTGTGAGTGGGTATGTGGGAAAGCAGACAGTGTCTTACAAAGCATGTTGTGTACAGTTCTGGCAAAGAATATATAGGATGCACTAGCTGTTTTAGAATACTGTACTGTTAAACACCAAATGAGCAAGACATTTAAGTTCATCTTCTTTTTATCACTTGGACAAAGTAGTATTTTAACAAAAGTAGGCTGTTTGGTAATGGGAAAATCTAGGGTAATAGACATTTTTATGACATCAAGGATTAACACTCACAAGACCGGTTACAATATTTCTCCCTCTAACAAACAAGCTAATTTGTGAAGATCTTTAATGATCCCAGTCGGACACAGCGTTCAATAATGGTAGGTTTTAACACCCATTGTAATGTCGCCAATTGTCAATATTGTGTCCTGCGGTTAGAGTGTGATTGGTCAAGCACCCACTTACAGTGACCAACACAGTGGATTCTTTTACCTCTTTGAGCTCAAAAAATAACATTGTTCCTAACTGAAAATAAAAGTGGGTCTAACAAGCACTGATCTCTTGCAATGTATCAAATGTTTTAGTAGAGAAACATGTTCAGGAATGGAAATTAATGCTGGTTATGTGGCATTTACCCCCTTTGTCACATCATTTTCAACAGTCAGCTGTAATGTCACAACTATGTCCTGATGATCTGCCCACCATGAAGGACAGGGTAAACTTGTTAGAAAAACTAATAGTTTTACTTATTTGCAAACCTCTCAATACAATCTGAAGTGAGCCCATGGTGATATAAGCAACTTTGCTGTTATTTCAAAGTTTTTTCCTCACTTCCTGTAAGCTCATAATCATCATTCAAATACAACATTTTTTTACATTCAACCAGTAATGAAAGCTAAGAATTTCTCCTTTTCCTGTTTAGTTTTTCATATCGTCGAAAAAAAAAAATTTGTATTTCCTTCAAATATTTCTATCTTGTACTTTTTACTTAGTGTTATGTTTCCATATAGTCCATATCGACTAAAAAGTTGAAAATCTTAATTCCAGTCTTAGAAAATATGAGCAGTGCACGGCAAAGAGGAGTTTAATGCATCTCTGCAATGCATCACTCGACCTCTTTCGATGGCCTAAAAAATCAATCTACTGAATAGACTCAAGAGTGTGAGTTTGCATATTACATGTAGGTCTCATATGTTTTATGTGATCAGTTACCGAGTAAGTCATCAGATAATTATGGATCCATCTAATCCATTTTGTTAAACAACAGTCTTAACTCTTTACCAGACGACAAAATTTTAGCCTTGTCCGAATTGAAAGCCTTTGCAGACGACAATATCAACGGGGCTCAATTGATGCAATTTTTCTTTGATAGGGTATAAAACTTGGTGGGAAAAGGAGAAAATGCTGGTTACCAACATTTTCTCCTTTTCTTACAATGTTTTTAAAAGGCTTCTTCCCCTGGGTCGTTAAAAGTCGGCATTATGGGGTAAAGGGTTAAGGTAGAATCATCCTTTGAAAAGCAGAAAATGGACCAACAGCCAAAAGTTACGACCCAATTCTCAGCTTGGGGGGTGGGAGGGGACTGCACAGGCCACCATGGGTCATTACATTTTGCAGACGCATGAAACACCCTCTGTACAAAGCATGACTCATATTTTCCTCATACTTGAATGTTGGTACAGTTGTTTCATTTTCTAGGTTGTGATAATTCTCATTTTCTGGTTAAGGCTATTGAAAACCTCTTTCATGATGATGTTCAAATCTGGCATGAGTTGTACTTAACTCTTTACCAAACAAGCCCTGCATTTCAGGACCCTGGGAAGGAAAGCTTTTGAAAACCTTGTGGGAAAAGGAGAAAATGCTGGTAACCAGCATTTTCTCCTTTTCCCACAAGGTTTTCTACTCTTTCATATATCTAGACACTTTTAATTTGTCGTCTGCAAATGCTTTCAATATGGACCAGTCTAACATTTTGTCATTTTGTGAAGAGTTAAATTCATAGAGTCATATTTAAAAAAAAAATACTGTACTGATCACAATAACTAATTCCTCGCTTTATGCAGTATTTTGAAAAGCACATCAAGTATAAAATTTAATGTTTTAAATGATAGGATTATTTCAGCAAAAGGTTAGAAAAGCATGGCGGAAAAAGGAGAAAATGCTGCTTACCAGCATTTTCTCCTTTCCACCCACCCTTCTTATGTTTTCAAGCACCTCATTTGGCTAGGTCATGAAAACCTTGGGATTGTATGATAAATGGCTTAGTGCTTGAATTACAACTAGGAAACAACAAAAAAATTCTTGCGCGCTCCATTTAGTCTTTAAATCTAATGTTATTTTTAAGGTCAGAACTATAATTGATTATAAGCTTGTAGATTTCTCACAAGATAAATCCAGAAAACTCTGTTTTTCCACCTTGTTGGTCAAGTTAGTTGACCAATCACAAAAACTTGTCAACATCTTATATAAGGTGATAAATTTCTCTAGACACAATGGGACAAAATGAAGGTCCCATTATGTAGCAAGGAGAAAAGGTGTTGAACTGATTGAAAAAGATACCGATCTTTCCATATAATAAGAGGAGACCAGGTACCTATTTCCAGTCCAATTTGGATGCATTCAGTATCAAAAGCCGTGAATAAGATTGTATCTCTGACATGAGATATGGATAAGTCTTTATATAATTAACTTTTTACCACACAACCCCGAGTTTTAACGACCTTCAGGAAAATGGCCTTTGAAAACATAGTGGAAAAAGGAGAAAATGATGGTCACCAGCATTTTTTCATCTTCCCACAATGTTTTCTACTCTTTCAAAAGAACTCACACCATTTCAACTACATCTTATTTGAGGTCTGCAATTGCTTCGAATTTCCAATGGTCCAAACTTTAGACTTGTCCAAATTGAAAGCATTTGCAGATGACAAAGTTAATTTTATTCAAGTAATGTTATTTGCATTTGGAAGGGTAGAAAATATTGTGGGAAAAGGAGAAAATGCTGATTACCAGCATTTTCTCCTTTTCCCACAATGTTTTCCTAAACTTTCTTTCAAGGGTCGATAAAATATGGGATTAATGTGGTAAAGGATTAACAGACAACATTTTAGACCATATCAAAGAAAAATTGCACCATTTGTGCCACATTGAAATTGCTGTTTTTAAATGCTTCAAAATTGGATGAGGCAAAAATTTAGTCCTCTGGTATAGGAAACAAGGCACTCAGCAGCGGAGTCCGGGCCTAATACAGCTGTAAACTAGGAATGACATGAACAGTTCAGCTTTTGCCACTATACAACTGAAATATTGTTGAAAGTAGTATAAAACATTCAAACAAACTAATTCAAAGGCCTAGTGAAAATGCCCAATTTTAGAGTCTCCTCAAATCACTACAAAATTTTAGACTTGTCAAAATTGAAATCATTTGCAGATGGCATATTCAACAAAGCTTAAAAATGATTTTTTTTTTGTGTGTGTGAAAAAGTAAATGACATAGTGAAAAAGGGAGAATTTTATGGTCAACAGTACTTTCTCCTTTTTCAAAAATGTTTTTATAAGCCTTAAGGCCATTAAAACTCAGGATTGTATGGTACAGGGTTAAGTTATCAGTAGGCCGCAAGGTTATTGATTGGTTATAGATTGGTTTGCCATATTCTTATGGTACAAATTGTGGTTTGCCAAATTCTTATGGTACAAATTGGCTTGCAGACTATCGAGAGAAATTCTTTAGCTTTTAGTTCATACAAGTGTCTGGGAGTCCTGTTTATAACAAGTATCAACAAACCTGTCGCAGTTTTCAGTCAGCATTTGGCAATGAACACCATCAATTTGCTTTTCATGTACATGTAGACAGCAAGGAACTAATAATATACTGAACCAAAAAAGAAACTTCCCCTGTGTTTAAGTGCAGATATACACAAATATGAAAATCAGGATTAAACTAGATTTATGTGCATTGAAAGAGTATTTTATTGCGACTTTGTGTGAAAAAAATTATTGCTGAGGGTTTATCCAAAAGTAGTCAAATGGTAGTTAAAATGCGGAAGGGGTCGCTCACCAAAATCACAAATTAATACCGGGTATGACCACCTTCAGCATGAAGGACTGCCTGGCATCGTTGGCGCATAGAATGGATAAGTGTATTGATTTCGGCTTGTGTAATGTTGTTCCATTCCTGAATTAAGGCTTGTCTTAGCTGAATGACGTTTGACGGTGGAATAGGGCGACGTCTAACACGCTGGTCCAAATTATCCCAAAGGTGTTCAATGGGATTCAGATCAGGGCTTTTGGCAGGCCAGTTATTAATAAATGCAATGTTATTCCCTGAGGAAATTCACATTGTCCCTAGCTGTATGGCTTGTGGCATTATCATGCTGAAAAAGAGTGATATTGGCATTATTTTGAAACAGTGGGATAACGTGCCTCGCAAGAATTTCATCTCGGTAGCGTTGGGCATTCAAATTACCTTCGATAACGACGAGATTAGTGCGAAAGCCATGTGCAATGCCCGCCTAGACCAAGACAGAACCACCACCCCCAAAACGATCTCGTTCAAGTACGCAAGAGTCGGCATAACGTTCATTTCTCCTACGGTATACTCGAACCCTGCCATCACCTCGATGAATGGAAAACCTGGACTCGTCAGAGAAAAGAACGCTATTCAATTGTTGTCTAAGCCAGCGTTGGTGTGTTTGTGCCCAATTAACACGATTTACGCGGTGACGTCGCGTCAAAACACAACCAACATATGGACGACGTGCACGTAGCCCACCCTCGCGCAAGCGATTGTGCACAGTTTGGGCAGATATACGGTTGTTATGTGTACCAGGGGTGTTAGCAGCAGTGGCTGTGGCAGTTTGGAAGCGATTGCGCAGGTGGGTGTTCCGAATATAGCAGTCTTGGCCGCACGTCGTGACGCGAGGACATCCACTACGTGGTCGATCTTCCGTACGCCCTGTTGCTTGAAAACATTGCCTAAGGTGTCGAATAGCACGAGTAGAACATCCAATATTCATAGCAACAGCATTCATTGTCATACCAGCATTAAGCATGCCAATGGCACGTTCGTGTAAATTTTGCGGAATTCTAGGCATATCAAAAATAAAGAAAACTAAAAAGAATTTAATTTTTTTCAACGTCTTTTTCTTATTGACATGAAAGTCTATAAAATTAGACTGAAAGGTTTAAAAAAATATACACGAATTATACTGGTCTGTGCATGCTCGTGAAAATCGCTTTCAGCGGGTTTCTTCTGCAAAATGCTTTCAATCGAGTTAAAATTTGTTTTATCGGACACATAATCGTTCGCCCGAATATATGTAGGTCATCTGATATTTTGATTTTTTTTAATAACATAGTATTTGCACTTAAACACAGGGGAAGTTTCTTTTTTGGTTCAGTATAGTTTTAAAAAGATAAAAAAATAATTTTTATACAGATGATTTCAAATATGAAAAGCAATTGCAACAGAATAGCGATGGCAAAGTTTTGGACATACCCGTTTGTCATTAAGTTTTATACCTTGTAAGATTGTGTAAATGTTCTGTTCTCTGTATACTATCTATAAATGGAATTCTGGGTCATATAATTAATAAGGGTGATAAAGCGGTTGTAAAATTTGTGCAACATTTGACTGTTTAGTACCTAGGTGCTAAATCAAATAACACATGCAAGTGTAAATATTGGGAAAACTTCAAAGACACATCTTTGTGACCATATTATGTTGGATAACAGTTTTTTTTTTCATGTCCCTAATTTGATTTTAGTCTACAATGTGTGATGCAGACCAGCATGTCTGGGTATCAAATTAAACTTCAGACTTTGTCAGTATGAACAAACTAAAGACTGGCTGAATCCAAAAACTAGATATGAAAATCAGGATCTTAATTTAGGAATTCAATCACAGTAAATGTGGTTTTAGTCTGAGATTTTCCTTTCATTGTTTAAGTGTTCATTGGAAATTTTGACAGATATGGTAAGTTAAAGTTTCGTCTATTTTTCAGAAAAAAAAAAAATACCGATTTTTATAATTTAAAAAATAAAGCTTATTAACTTAACTATATAAGTTTACTTTTGTGCTGATGGCAGTCCAACTTGTGTTGGCCAAGTCCCCATAGCTCAGTCGGTAGCAGACATGTGAACAGGAGGTAGCTGGTTCAGTCCCTGGCTTGGCCCATTTCTTTCTGAGGATTGATGGTAGTCATTGTGACCTTTGTTTCAGCAGTGGTCATGTGGGAAAGCAGCCAGTGCCTTGGAAAGAATATTGTGCCGAGTATTGGTAAATGAAATCCCGGGAAAGCATGACTAGGTGCACTGGCCACTGGGATATGATTGAAACAATGTTGAAAACGGCGTTCAACACCATACAATCAATCAACCAACTTGTGTTGACTTGGTATGAAGCCACTAAAAGGACATGGAAAATTACCCCTTGACATCACAAAAGTGTTTTTTTTTATTTTTTTCTAAATGAATTTCGGGTTACGTTATTACGAAATTTTTTCTAAAAATAATTTAACTGTAGCTGCCTAATAAAAGTGGCTGCCCAATAAAAATGGCTGTCAACACAAGTTTAACTCTATTTGAACTGTAAAATAGCAGACTGGCAAACCCTTTACCAATATCATATGTCTAAATGACCCTAAAGAAGGCTTTTGAAAAAAAAAAAAGGAAATGGAGAAAATGCTGGTAACCTGCATTTCTCCTTTTCCCACAATGTTTTCTACCACTTCAAAGACAAATGTTTTCAGTTTCAAAGGATCAGTGCAACTCTGTCTTTTGGTAAAGTATTAGAGTAATTTGCGTCTGAGAGTCTATTTTTTTTTTCTTTATCACCATATCTCTCTCTTTAGATTAGATATCCCTAATAGTGCCAAGTTCCAAGTTAGTTCAAACTTTCAATTTCTATCAGTATAAAAAAAAAAATCAATGTTATTTTCAGTGGCATGTCTCACTAATTATTAAATATTTACCATTGAGCACACAGCATGTTCTGTGCAGCCTGACTCTACATATATAACTTAAGTTGTGGTCTTGGAGTATCTGTTTAACTCCTTACTAAACAATCTGCAGTTTTAACAACCAGAAGCAAGAAGGCTTTTGAAACAGCAGTGAAAAAAGAGAAAATGTTGGTAACTATGTTTATTTCCAAATCAAAGAAAAATTTTGTCATTTGAGCCAGGTTTATCTTGTCATATGCAAGTGCTTTCAATTTTGGACAGTTGGAAAATTTTGTTGTGTAATAATAATTTATGAAACATAAAGTACTTCAGAGCCCCAGCCTTGTGCTGGTGGAACCCAGGAAATACATGAATTATGTATGCTGTTGCCATGATTTGACTGAAAAATTGTTAAAAGCACCATAAAAGACCATTCATTCAATCAATCAACCAAATGCAATACAAATAAAACTTTCAGATTGAGGCTTTTAAGAAACCACACTGCCATAAAGAGGAATCTCTGATATTAAGCAATATCCAGATCTGTCACAATTTTTTCAAAAGCCTCTTGGTGAAGTGTAGCACTTGTTTTTGCCATGATGGAATGGATGAA
Organism: Hippopus hippopus; assembly: GCA_946811185.2. NCBI lineage: Eukaryota > Metazoa > Mollusca > Bivalvia > Cardiida > Cardiidae > Hippopus > Hippopus hippopus. The sequence continues at coordinate 26,830,110 of OX328100.1, read as the reverse complement.
GAGGATGACATGTTTGTGTAAATGATAAACAATGAAAGATATCAAATTAAGCTTCTGTTTAAAACAATGCTGGCCCATTTCAGAACTAATCCTTTAATTCATTGACAAACATATTTAAGTGCCAATATCAATATAACATCAGTTATTAAAGGATTAAGATAAGTCGTGTGGCTTGTCCACATCAAAGTAACACAGGATTTCTTAGACTAAAATGTGTTACCTGTAGTGATTAAAATATCAAAATTCTTTGGCTGATGGTCATTGATCCAGATTTCAATCTGTCATATATGACCTTGTCCGCTGATAGGTTTGGAATATCATCTCAAACCCCCTACCCCCAACCCCCAAAGAAGTGTTTAAAAAAAGGCAACCATCTCGAAAGACCATGAAATTTTCAGAAACTTTGGTGCAACAGCTCAGTACTTTCTTGCCTATCAAATAACTAACTGACCTTTTATTCATAAGGAATCAAATTATTTAATGGTATTTGTTCTCATTTTGTTCCCAACATATAATGAGGACAGCTAACTGATCTGTTTCCTGGATTTAATCAGAAGGTCTGAGTTGTTTTGTCCAAGGACACACCCAAGAAATACCCATTGCTGCAGCTGATGATCAAATTGAGGACCTCTAGATTACTAATTGTTAAACCATGGCCACACTATTCATGAGAAGACAGCTAATCAAAGAATGTGGGGAAAGGAGCAATTTTGAGCAACAGTGTTTTACATTATGCTTTCCAGATTATTCAAAATATTCTTTTCTTTCAAATACTTTTCCATTGTATCACAGTGTTTAAATGATAAAAGGTTTGTCTCTTGAAACAAGTTGCAACATAAAACATTTTAACTCTTTTATACCAATCCTGACTTTTAACGACCCTGAGAAAGAAGCCTTTTGAAAACATTGTAAGAAAAGGAGAAAATGCTGGTAACCAGCATTTTCTCCTTTTCCCACAATGTTTTCTACCCTTCCCAAAACAATTTTCAATTTTTGAGCCATATTTATTTTGTCATCTGCAAATGCTTTCAATTTGACTTGGTCTACAATTTTGTTGTTCGGTAAAGAGTTAAGTCTTTACCACTCAATCAGTGACTCAAATGATGGGATTTATCCTAAAAAGGAATTATAGGAAAATGCTGGTTTCCAGCATTTGGTTTCCAGCATTTCTGCTTGTCAAACAATGTTTTAAAAAGCCTTTATCCATAGGATTGTCTAAACATAATGATTGATTAGTAAAGGGTTAATCTTTGACAAACAGCTGTTGAATCAAATTTTGATTTTCCCCAGACTATTATTATCTGTGCTTTTGTTAATTTATCTGTTGGAGATTAGGGGCTTTTAACTCAAGTGCTTGAATAATGTTAATAATTAGAATATGAATCAAATCTTGACTGTATTGAAAGTATGCTGTTAACCAGTTAGTAGGGACCCTCAGTCTCATGATTATAGTTACTTTTGTGGCTACTGTACCTCAAGATGAGATTGCAAAAAAGATGCAGTCTGATGGTGGGTATACTGGCAGTCTATTAATGCTATGCTGAGATTATTTTGGTCAATTACATTCCAAAAACTTAAGTCTTTTTTTCCAACTTAAAATGGTCCACTTTTGCTTATTTGTAGTTCTAAGGGTAAATTCTTAAAGCAACTTTGCAGACACTGTAGATGATAAGATTGCTCAAAGTGTGCAGTCTGATCTTTGGTCTGCACTGTCCACTTTGCTTAGACATTCTGGTCTCAAATTATCATTCACAGCATTGGATAAACTACTTACCAAACAACACAGTTTTTTACTTATCCAATTCTAAAATATTTGTAGACGACAAATTTAATGTGGCTCTAATGACTGGTTTAATTGTTTTTGAAAGGGTAGAAAACAATATGTTGGGAATGGAGAAAATGCTGGTCACCGGCATTTTTTCTCCTTTTCCAACAATTTTTTCTAAAGCTGTCTTTCTCAGGGTCTATAAAACTCAGGATTGTGTGATAAAGGGCTAAAATGCTGCAAAAAGTCTGTAAAAGTATAATCTATAGATTTACAGATGTGTAAACATAAAAGTTATACATAAAGACATAAAAAAAGAAAAATCATTTATTGGTGCCTTAGAGGTACAATTAAATCCTGAATTTTATTACATTAGAGAAAGGATTCATTTCTAGCAATTTGCACTTTATAGAGAGAAACATAATTCAATTAGGGACAAAATAGGGGCAACAATGTTAACATGAAAGGTGTCAGGCCTAAAGGCCTGATCCATTGCCCTTGGTTTATTGTGGAGTTTGTTGATATAGCAGCAAGACGTCCTTGTAAAATTGGACTGATCAGATACGGCATGCTATCATAATCCTTTACCATACAATTCTGACTTTTAACTATCCTGGGAAAAAAGGCTTGTGAAAATATTGTGGGAAAGGAAGAAAATGCTGGTTACCAGCATTTTCTCTTTTCCCACAATGTTTTGAATCCTATTTTACCATCCGATCAACATTTTATGCATCATCTGCAAATGCTTTCAATTTGGAACAATCTAAAATTTTGTTGTTAGGTAAAGAGGTAACCTAGCCAACCGTTATCATTTTTTCACATTGTTTGCAAAAGTTGATTGGTAAGTCTTAATGTTTTTGTGGCAATTGGTCAGAGCATTACTTGGTATGTAACTTTAGCACCCTATTTATTCAAGCAAAAAATACAGAACTACAAAAATAGATACAAACTCAATGTTAATATAAAGTAGAGGACAAAAATGGTTGTTCATAAAGGTACATATAGTTAATGCAAGTTCTTTATTTTTCTCAATGATTTTCAAAGTTACCAGTTTCTGCCTAAAACAATAGCTTTATCATGTATCCTAGATGGAAACTTGACATGTTGTAAAGCAAAAGAATTGACAGAAAAAGACTTCAATATTGAGTAATTACTGTATGCTTGATCATAAAAACTTGCATGTCATATTGTGCCATGATTGTAAATCTTATAATATGCATTGCCTCACTTTATCTGTCAACATTTTGTTACAAGGGCTGAGCGTTACTTCAAAGGATAAGGATCGATAAACAGTGTAAATCACCTTGTTAGATTTCTGAAATGTCATTTTGAATGGATATGATGTTGGGGGAAATTGAAATCCTCTTGTTTTTATGACAGCCACAAAATTTGAGATGTGTATTGTACTAATGTCCAATCTCTCAAATAAGAATGAAAAGTGAATTAAAAGTACAACCAGTTCCTAACTGTAGGAATTATCTTGAGCCCTCTCTTCTAACTCACCTAATGATATAAATGTTTTGATATTATCTTTTTTCTAGCATTATTTTTCTATTCTTATTTCACCTTGGTCCAATTTAACTTCAACAACACAAAAAAACTGAACAGATCGATATATAATAGATGTTTTGTCAGCAAATGAATCTTCTCATTATTTTTCAAATTGTTTCAAATACATTCATAGAAAAAAGAATTTGAAAATGTGTTATGCATGATGGTGTATTTCATCCCAATAAGTAGTGTGTTTCAAAACTATATGGCTCGTACATGTTTCATAAACAGATATATGGCCCGCAACACACGAAAAGGGGCTTTCGGACATTTGTGTAAAGTGCCGTTTCGGATCAGCCTGTGTCAACATTACATTTTGTCCTACAGTAGCCTTGCGTGAATCAGAAAATCACATACAATTGGAAAGTGTCGTCTCGGATTAGCCTGCGCAGGCTGATCTGGGACGACACTTCATGCCAATGTCCGAATGCCCCTTTTCGCATGTTGCAGGCCATATTCAGTAAGACAAACAAATGAGTGGTGTTCTTGGAAAAAGTTGAATGCATCTCTGTGATGAATATACTAAGCATTGAAGTCATCACATAATTATGGAAGCACTGAATCCATTTTGTCTGACAACCAACTGAATCATGAAGTAGAAAGGTCCTCCAACATGTAAAAAAAAGTTTCAATCCATGCAGGGATCGTATATACACATATATAAGATCCCTGATCCATGTCAGCCTGTGCAGATTGCACAGGTTGACATGCGTCAATACTTTTTGCTGATGCATTAAACCCCCTTTATACAGAGAACTATCAAAATAAAGTCTAGGGAGTGTTATGTCGTCAGTATAGGTACTGTTGTCAGTATTATTCAGTTTATTGTATCTTGAAGCAATTAAAAGATGACAGTAATTGTTACATTCTGCAAATTTTTCCTCTGTCATCTATATAAATGAGTGACCTTTTTACCTACGTCTTTACCAAACGACAAAATTTTAGACTTGTCCAAATTGAAAGCATTTGCAGACAACAAAATAAACGTAACTCAAAAATTGAAACTTGACATTAGAAGAGTAGAAAACATTGTGGGAAAAGGAGAAAATGCTGGTTTCCAGCATTTTCTCCTTTTCCCACAATGTTTTCAAAAGGCTTCTATTCCTGACCCGTAAAAACCTGGGATTGTTTGGTAAAGGGCTACTCCACCATTAAATAATGCTACTTGACATCCTTGTTCCACTTGTTCAAAGCTATTTTGCAAAACTTTATAACTGAGGTTTTAATCCTAAAACACAATTGCTCTGTTCCTTGTAATATGCCATTTTAATTCTGGCAGCAATTTGATGGAACTACTTTTTTGAGCAAATAAGAAAAATATTTTACGACTCTGAGTCTTGGGCAGCCTGTGCAAAGGATAATAAACTGTTACTTCATTTTGGCCTTTAGTCACTGGTCACAATAGTCATCTTGCCCTGCAGTTGGTGGATGTTGTTTGTATTATAATGTAACATTGTCATCTCATATATGGTATCTGATTTCTGATTTTTTATTATTTATAAATGGACCTATCACCCTTCCCTTTTATAGAAATGTTTACCAAAGATGCTAAACGTTTGGTGAATGTCAAAATTCAATAGATTTCATAAAATAAATTTAATGTAACATTTGAGCAAGTGTTTTCTAGTATTGTCTGCCGTAGTTATGGACAAGACTTGAACTAGCAGAATTATAACTCAAAGAAATTTCCCTTATTTCATGGCCTAAATTGCTGTACCCTTGACCACACAATCCTGTGTTTTATCAACCCTGAGAAAGAGGGCACATGAAAATATTGTGGAAAAAGGAGACATTGCTGGCAACCAGCATTTTTTCGCTTTCCCACAATCTGTTTTACCCTTTTTACGACAAAACTCAACATTCCAGTAACATTTAAGTTGTTTTCTGTAAATCCTTTCAATTTGGAGAAGTCTAAAATTTTATCATTCTGTAAAGATTTAAGCTGCTTTTCCAAGAACTAAACTTCATTACTGAAGAAACTACCTCACCAGCAAGACGTCACAACTTATACTCACAGTGACGATTCACTTTCCTTTGGTCTTGCCCAGGGTTTTTCATCCAGCAACTATTGAGGCAATGGAAGTCCATCCATACCCTTGCCATTATGCAAATGCTATTGCAAATTATGCAGTTAAATAACATGCAGGGTCACTGTTTTTAGTGCATATAACAGAGACTGCCAGTCTGATCTTCCGCTGTGAAATCAGTCACCAAAAGGAACCTTTTGGAAAATCAGACTGGTTTAATGTACACTAATTTTGACCATCCGGTTCTCACCCAATGTATTTAACCTGTCAACACAAAATCCCAAGTTTTAATGACATTGATGATGAAGGCTTATGAAAAAATTGTAGGAAAAAGGAGAAAATGCTGGCAGCCAGCATTTTCTGCTTTTTCCCACAATATTCTCAACCATTTCAAAAAAAAAGGCCAGTCATTTCAACATCATCTAATTTGTTATCTGCAGATACTTTAAAATTGGTCAGGTGTAGTATTTTCTTTTATCACATAACCTCCCATGTTCTCAGTGTAATATACCCATTACGAATTTTCTTATCTTATACATGTTTGATATCATATTTGTGTGACGTCATTTTTGACGTTATTTTGTATGTATTTCATAGTTCTAAGTGGATAGGTTTTGTAGATATTATCGCGGGTGCATCTATAAATGGTTTTGCATCATCTGATCTATATTTCATGAAATATCGTTATGTGATAAAAAGAATCTGACATTTGTTCGCGTTTGAGATAAATTTTATTAAATTCGTCAAGGAAAAATGTTATTAAGCTCGCCAAAGGCTTGCTCAATAACATTTCCCTAGACTCGTTTAATAAAATTTTATCTCAAAAGCCAACTCATGTCAGATCCTATATGTCTGGTATACAGTTGTGTTCTTTTTCAGCAATCTGTATCTTGAAAATGCACAGAAGAGCTTCTGTAAGTTAAAAAAAAAAACTTATAGCAATTTGGCGGTTATTCACAGATTTAGGATTTAACCCTTTACCACACGGCAAAATTTAAGACCTATCCAAATTGAAAGCATTTGCAGAAGACAATTTCATAGTGGCTCAAATGATGCAACTTTTCTTTGATAGGGTAGAAAACTTTGTGGGAAAAGGAGAAAATGCTGGTTACCAGCATTTTCTCCTTTTCCCACAATGTTTTCAAAAGGCCTCTTCTTCAGGGGTGTTAAAAGGTGTCATTGTGTGGTAAAGGGTTAACAAAAACAGAATATACACGTACCATATGATGAAAACAATTATTGGGAACAAACAAACATCCATAGCAGTGATACTAGAATGGGCAGATACAAATGAAAGGATTGACAGTCACTGTAGTAGTTTAACTCTTTTCCAAATTTTGGACTTGTCTAAATTGAAAGCATTTGCAGATACATAACTCAAGAATATTTTTCTTTTTCAGAAAGGTTAAAAATATTGTGAAAAAAGCAGAAAATGCTGGTAACCAGCATTTTCTCCTTTTTTCCATTGTGTTTTTAAAAGTCTCCTTTAGGGTCATCAAAAATCAGGATTGTGAAGCAAAGATTGAATAACTGAGTGAAAGTCTCTTGTGGCAACCTGACCAAGTTTGTTTCATGTTTGTCTATGACAGTCTATGTTAAATATCGTTAGTATTATGACCTGCGTTGGTAACAGGATAAATAGATTTATTTTCATTATTTTTTGTAAAAGCTCGACAACAGGCTAGTTAACAAGGGGGTCTAGGTTCAAAAGTTTAGCAAACATTACAAGACAAATTATTAACCCTTTACCACACAATCCCAAGTTTTAACAACTCTGAGAGACTGGACTTTAGAAAACATTGTAGGAAAAGGAGAAAATGCTGGAAACCACAATGTTTTCTAACCTTTCATAAACAAATCCTATCACTTGAGCCACATTTAATTTTTCATCTGCAAGTGCTTTGAATTTGGACCAGTCTAAAATATTGTTGTGTGGTAAAGAGTTAAATGATTATCTCAAATGTATAGAAAAACCCTAACAGAAAATGCGCAAGTCATGCGCTGTGAAAAGGGGTTTAAATGCACCTGCAAAAAAGAAAAATATGACCCATGTCTGTGCAGGCTGACACTAGTCAAAACTTTATGTCCAAGGACCATTTTACCTGATATTTCAGTCAATTTTAGACATTAAATGGATTTTATGGATCCATGATTTTGTGATGAATTGCTTGGTATAATGTTTCACGAAGATGCACCAAATTTTCTGTAAATGAAATTTACATTTCAGTCAAGAAAGACAGAAGGCCCTGGATCATATTTTAGGGATTTGTCTGCTTTACATGTCACTAAATATTGGGCAATATATCCCTGATCTTTGACTGCATATCCTTCTCTGTCACATTTTTACCTATACTGTATGCAAAAATACCGAATTTCAGGTAAGCAAGGAAGAGTTTACAATAGTTCAGCTTGAAAAAGAATTGGAAGCTGATGACTTGGAAAACAATTGTCCTTGTAAAATAGGAATGATGAACATATTTTGAAGGCTAACCCTTTAACAACCTTTACATGTTTTGATGACACAGGCCTTTTGAAAACACTGTGGAAGGATGAGAAAATGCTGATAACCAGCATTTTCTTCTTTTCTCAAATATTTCCTACCCTTTAAAAGTCAAACTCAACCACACACTATTTGAGCTACATTTAATTCATTGTCTACATATTATGCTAATGATTTTTACAAGTCTGAAGTGTCATTGTTTGGTATACATCTTAACTTTATTGCTGCGACTTGTCGAAATTGAGCAATTGCAGATGAAATGTGGCTGAAACGATGAGATTTGTCTTTGAAAGGGTAGCATTTTCTTGTTTTCCAACAATTTTTTCAAATATCTTCTTCCTCAAGGTTGTTAAAATACAGAATTGTCCAGTAAAAGGATCATACAAATTTTATACTATGGAAATTTAAACATAAGTAGCATTTTTTCCTGTAGCACAATGTTTTTTAAGAGTTGATGAAAAATCAGTTATCGGCAGGTGGCACTGTAATTTACAATAGGAAAATAACTATGGTGAAGATTTGTTTTCTTCTTTAACTCTTTACCAAACAATATAAATTTTAGACTCCACCAAACTGAAAGCACTTGCAGATGAACAAATATATGTAGCTCATTAGATGAATGTTGTCTTTGAAACATTTGACAACATTGTGGGAAAAGGATAAAAATGCTGGTTACCAGCATTTTCTCCTTTTCTCATCGTGTTTTCAAAACCTTATGTTCACATCGTCGTTAAAACTTGGGATTGTGTGGTTAAAGTGTTAAATTTCTATGTAAAGCTAATTATGGGATGGCTGCCCTCGTATCATTTTGTGCATCAATGCTTAACTGTAGAGATGAGTTGTGTCATAATTATTACTTATCAGTGAGGGTTTTAGACAGATTGTCTGGTCATTGCAGGGGATGTTTTGTGCAGTATGGGCTTTATATATCAGAATGACAGCCTTCCATTTTTCATGGTTGATACATCACGTTTCTTTTTTGTAACACAAAATGAGTCATGCTCTGTGAAAAAGGGGTTAAAATGCTCCTGGAACAAGAAAGCAGTCTGAAGGCCAGCCGCCCCTGTCCCAGGCACGATTCCTGCAGGACCTAAACTGCACTTCATTGCACTGAGCTTGTTATAATCACCTCTTCCATTGTTATATCATGACTGAAATACTGTTGACAGACATATATCACCAAGCTATCCATCCATCCATATCTTTCATTCCATTCATGAATTCAAAGAAAACTGGTTAAACTGATATAATTCCTTGATGACATATCTACAAACATGAATTCCAAAAACACAAAATCCGTGATCACAAAAGCGCAAACATGAAAGCCGAGCTTCAAACATTAGACCCATGCCTAAAATGTTGGCCTTTGTGAAGGGGATTAACAAAGGACAATAACTCAAAAAAATTGAAGACAGAGATATGACTCTTTTGCACTGCACTAGTCTTGTCCTCATTTGAAGCCAATAGCTTTTATGCTTTGGAAGTTATGCTCCAGACAACAATTTCAATATTACTAAATGACTAAGTGCCACAACTCAAAAAATATTGCAGACAGAGTTACCGGTATATTGATTTTGAGCCATGCACTTGTCCCGATTGTTATCTACCATCTGAAGTTTGAAATTATAGTTCTGATACTTTGGAAGTTATGTTCCAGTCAAAAATCCTATATGGGAAATAAGAAAGGGCAATTTTTCCAACTAAAATGAGGACAAAGTTATCTTGATTTTGTGCCATACACTTGTCCTGAGCATGATTTATTTGTATATGATATTTGATGCCAATAGCTTTTATACTTTGGAAGTAAAGCATTGGACAAACCTACATTTTCTAAAATAAATAAGCGCTATAACCCCAAAAATAATGGAGACAGAGTTATGGATCTTGGGCACTGCAATTATCCCCAATGTGATCTATCAGCATACAAATTTTGAAGTAAATAACTTTTATATCCTGAAAGTTATGCATCGGACATAGATCCAATTTGTAATATAACAAAGGGCAATAACTCAAAGAAATAATTGTCACAGAGTTATGGATATTATGTATTGCACTTGTCCTCAACATGATCTTTTGTAGATGAAATTTGAAGTCAATAGTCTTATGCTTTGGAAGTTATGCTCCAGACAAAAATCAAATTTTTATAATAAGTAAGGGCCACAACTCCAAAAATGATGGAGACAGATTTATGGATCTTGTGAGCTGCACTTTTCCTTAACATGGTCTATTTGTATATGAAGTATAAAGTCAATAGCTTTTATACTTCGGGAGTTATGCTCCAGACATAAATAAAATTTTTATAATAAGCAAGGGCCACAACTCCAAAAATGATGGAGACAGATTTATGGATCTTGTGCGCTGCACTTTTCCTCAACATGGTCTATTTGTATATGAAGTTTGAAGTCAATCGCTTTTATACTTCAGGAGTTATGCTCCAGACGAAAATCCACTCTTTAAAATAACTAAGGGCAATGATTCAAAGAATAATGAAGACAGATTTATGGAACTTGGGCACTGGACTTGTCCTTAATTTGATCTATCTGCATATGAAATTCGAAGTGAATAATTTTTATACTTTGGAAGGTATGCTGCAGACAAAAATCTCATTTGTAAAATAATAAAGGGCAATAACTCCAAAAGAATGAACATAGAGTTATGGAACTTGCATTCTACACTCTGTCTTACTGAGATAAACATTTTACCAAAGTTTAATAAAATCTTTCAAAGGTTTCAGGAGATATGATGGAGACAAGAAAGTGTTTCGATTAGACTGACAAAAAGAAAGCTGTTTTAAAACATTGTTGGAAAAGTAGAACATCCTGGTAACTATCATTTTCTCCCTTTTTCAAAATCCTTTCTACTCATTTTAAGACAAATATCATCACTTGAGCTTCATTTATTTTGTTGTCTGTAAATGCTTTTAAAATTAGACAGGTAGAAAATTTTGTTGTTTAGTAAAGAGTAACCTATGTACCACACGACAAAATTTTAGACTGGTCCATATTGAAAGCATTTGCAGACGACGAATAAAATGTAGCTAAAATGATTGGATTTTTTCTGAAAGGTTAGAAAACATTGTGGGAAAAGGAGAAAATGCTGGTTACCAGCATTTTCTCCTTTTCCCACAATGTTTTCAAAGGTCCTATTTCAAAGGGCCGTTAAAATACGAGATTGTGTGGTAAAGGGTTAACGGCTGAAAATGAGGCATTTCCAAAAGCCAAAGTAGAAGATTGTTCATATCCAACTGTATTTCTGTTTTTGCGGCAGCTTTCTTTTCATGTATCCATATAAAAACCTTATCCTCATTCATGTAATTTATCTCTATTTTTTTAAGACATTTTTGTAGAAAAATTTCCACAGGTACATTTTATTTCAGGGGTAAATTCACATGTATGAGGGCAAAAATCTTCATTGTCGGTTTCATAAAATTATTACTTGAACCATGCATACCAAAACTGCTGTTCAGTAGCTGTCTATAAGCCATACTTAAAGCGATATATACATAATTAATGTTCTGATTGAAGTAACCTCTTTCAAAAGTGCACATTTCTTTCTATAGCTGGCTTTTTTGAAAATAAGAAGCATTAAGTGTAAATGAGTAGTAACATTACTAATTCACTGCTTTCCACTTTTCATTTTCTCTGCTTAACCCTTTACCACACAATGACGACTTTTAACGCCCCTGAAGAAGAGGCCTTTTGAAAACATTGTGGGAAAAGGAGAAAATGCTGGTAACCAGCATTTTCTCCTTTTCCCACAAAGTTTTCTACCCTATCAAAGAAAAGTTGCGTCATTTGAGTCACTATGAAATTGTCGTCTGCAAATGCTTTCAATTTGGATAGGTCTTAAATTTTGCCGTGTGGTAAAGGGTTAAGGCAACTAAAGCAAACCAAACATAACATAATAAGGCCTCAGTTTGAGATAATAAAAACATTTCAATAAAGGATATTGTACCAAATAGAGTGAGAAAAAGAATTTTAGAAACAGTCTGAATGTTTCTATTTTATATGCTAAGACTTCATAAAGTAAATGTAAATGTAGGGAAGGATCAGGCCATTGAAACAAGTTTTTCTCATTAACTTAATCTTGTTTGGACTCAATAAACTTTCACCAATTCAATATTGACAAGTGAAACCTACTTCAGCTTTACACATGTTTCCTGCTATTTTATTTGTTGGTTTTCAGTATCTATTGATATTTAAATTTTTAAAACAACATTTAGGTTAGGAAAAATAAATATTTCTAATCCTACATGGTACAGAGGATACATTACCCAAAAAAAGAATTCAAGATGTTAATAGAGTACAACTTTTCAACTACGGTGATAATTTAATGGGATCTTAAACCCCGCCCACCCCATAAAGTACCAGCCAATAGGTGACACAGATTTGTCACAGGCTCTGAGTACACTTTTGCACATGACTTGAACGGTACAATGTTTACGGGCTTTTTGTCTAAGTTTGTGGTCTGATACACATACAAGTGATAATCAATGTAAATTTTGGATAAGGCACCATGGGTAGGATCAGCCTAATGGATTTGTATGGATTTTCAATATATGTGTTGACAATTTAGCACAGATTAGTTATTTTTGTTTAAAAAAAATTTGATAAAGTGACACTTCAGACACCCAAAATTCTGTTCTTGACATAGTAAATTTGTGAGTTTCGATTTCGAAATTTCAGTCATTTGCAAGTTGTTTCCTCGCAGAACAGATATACTGGATATTTTGTAGTATTGGTAAGTTCAAATATTTTTTTTTTTGCTTTTGCAGACAGTGTGGATCAAAATCAGGCCATGCCAACATGCAGTCTGATCCTTGATCTGTAACTCCAATTCTTGTGTGAGCGTTTTTTAGCATAGTATAGTTAGATCTTTTAATATGTGAATAAATATTTCAGTTTTCTCACAAACTAGATTGTTTTTCCATTTAGTTAGATTGTTTTTCTCATTAGTCATGTAAGACCAGTAATACAGAAGGTTTGTTTACCTAGGTTTTTTTCTTTTTAGTTTTGGTATAGTACTCTATATGAAACAATAAATATTTGGAGTTGTCAAAATTGAAAGCATTTGCAGTCAACAATTTTAATGTGGACGGAATACTGACATTTGGCCGTAAAAGAGTAGAAAACATTGTGGGAAAAGGAGAGAATGTTGGTTACCAGCATTTTCTCCTTTTCCCACTATCTTTTTGAGCCCTCTTCCTCAGGGTTGTAAAATCTCATGATTGTGTGGTAAAGGGTTCAACCATTGCAAACTTATATAACTTGCTCAATACAAGGAAAAAGAGGTCAATTCCTTTTAAAGGTTTGACACAGTTAATAGCTAAAATTTGATGTGTTTTGGCCAGTTAATAGCATGATTTATTTGATTAATATGGCTATAATTTGGTATGGTAAAATGCTAATGCTGGTAGTAGATTTGTTCAAGTGTCAGTAATGTTCGAAATGTCTCCTGAATAAAGGTCTGTCTCATAAAATATAAGCTGTTGACATTTTTCATTAAATCTTTCATTATCAAAGAGATAAGCCTTCATGCAATGAAATGAAAAGATTCACCACCTGAGCATAGTGGACAGAAAACATCATGGCTCAAGGAAAAAATGTTGGTAACAAGAGTTTTCTCTTTGTCCCACAAACTTTCCTATCCTAATTAAAAAAAAAAAAATTATTCATATCTCATTTAAGATACCTGTGGTCTACAAGTACTTTCAACATAACTCATTTCTTCTGGTAAAGGAGTTGGCTCTTATATTGTAATCATGCAAGATGATGATTGTGTAAAAGAAAATTACAAATGGAACTTTCTCTCTCATTTCTTTTCTTTACCACATATAAAGTTTGTCACCTTGCTAAATTGGTCAAAACAGGATAAACTAATCTATGTACCCCATCATCAAACTATCCTGAAAAGGAGAAAATGCTTGTAACCAGCATTTTCTCCTTTTCCCACAATGTGTCCTTTCTTTATAAAGACAAATACCCTCACTAAAGAGCCATATTTAACTCTTTACCACACAACAAAATTCTAGACTGGTACAAATTGAAAGCATTTGCAGACGACAAAATAGACCTGACTCAAAAATTGAAATTTTTTCTGGAAGGGTAGAAAACATTGTGGGAAAAGGAGAAAATGCTGGTTACCAGCATTTTCTTCTTTTCCCACAATGTTTTGAAAAGACTTCTTTCTCAGAAAATCCGGGATTGTTTGGTAAAGAGTTAATTTGTCATCTGCAAATGCTGTCTAGATTAATCGGTTCAAACTATGTTGTCTGGTACAGGGTTAACAGTAAGTTTTAGCCTTGCCTAAATCAAAAGCATTTGCAGACAAATTTTATAAATTCAAATACAGAATTTCTATTACCAATGGTAGAAAGCATTTTCCCCTTTCCTCACAATGTTCTCAAAAACCTTCATCTTTATAAGGGTCATTAAAACTCATTTCGCTCTTTACCAAACAACAAATTTTTGGACTGGACCAAATTCAAAGCATCTGAAGACAAATTAAATCTTGTTAATATGATGATTTCTGACTTTGATAGGGTAGAAAATATTGTGGGAAAAGGAGAAAATGCTGGTTACCAGCATTTTCTCCTTTTCCCACAATGTTTTCTATAGGCTTCCTTCTCAGGGTCGTTAAAAGTCAGGATTGTGTGGTAAAGAGTTAACCAGGTTGTCTGGTAAAGAGTTAACTGTTTTCCAAACAACAAAAGTTTAGATTAGTCAAAATAGAAAGCATTTGCAGATGACAAAATAAAATGTAACTCAGAAATTGAAATTTGTTTTTGGAAGGGTAGAAAACACTGTGGGAATAGAAGAAAATGCTAGTTACCAGCATTTTCTCTGTTGCCCACAATGTTATCTAAAGCTTTCATCTTCAGCATATTAAACTTAAGGATTGTCTGGTAAAGAGTTAAAGAACGAATGGCTTCTGTCTGGTAGATCATTGCCAATCATGGGGCTCATCTCCATTTTGAACCATTAAGTTCAGGTTACCACCATTTTGTTCCATTTTGTATGCAGATATTCTGAAGCAGGGATTCATGGTCTACCAAACTATTTATCAGCCCATTGTAAAGAAAGACATTATACTGAGCTTTTTGGCTTGAAATGTATAATTTATATTAATGTATATTAAACAACTAGAAATTTTATACAGGCTATTAATACATAAAGCATTTATATGAAACACTGGGTGCTTTATGTATCAATGGTTGAGCGGGAAAACTAAAACCAGTTGTTATTGTTATACATGTTATTATTTGAAAAATGTTCCATAGACCTTTTGTTGTACTTATAAATAATATTAGAGTGGTATTTTGTGATGAGCAACAGCCATAAAGCTTTTAACTCAAGACAACAACTTTGCACACAACCAAATAAGGAGTGATAACAGTTCTGTTATTCTTTCCTCTTTTATTATTACGATGATGCTCTTTTACCCTTTACCACACTACAAAGTTTCGGGCTTGTCAAAATTCAAAGCGCTTGCAGAGGACAAATTAAATGTGATTCAAATGATGAAATTTGCTTTTGACTGAGTAGAAAACAATGTGGGAAAAGGAGAAAATGCTGGTTAGCAGCATTTTCTCCTTTTCCCACGATGTTATCAAAAGGCTTCTTCTACTGTGTCGTTAAAACACAGAATTGTGTGGTAAAAGGCTAAACAAACATCTTGACGCTTTATTACTAAAATTGAATAAGCAGCAGATACTTGTCAACTTAAGATAGTCAGCATGAGCTAAGGTATGAACCATTTAAGACATGTGCAAAGCTAGTGGCAAAAGGAGAAACTGTTAATTACAAGCAATTTATCTTTTTGCTATTTCACGAGTGGTCAGAGCAAAAAAAAAGTCAGCAGGACTTGGTACCAATGTTTTAGACTGCAACCATTTGTGGATGAGCTTTTGCTCTAAAATGTACTAAAAGAATCAAACGGACATGGTTAGGAAGTAACATAAAATCCCATTTTTCGTTCACAGTTTCAAGTCTTGTTAGGCGTTGAAATACATGTATCAAGACAAGTGTTGGACAGTGTAGCTGCATGGTCTTGCACTTGGCAGTGGTACTAGGGCTTCATTCATTCCCGACAGAAGCTGTCTTTGTGATCCATCCTTAAATACTGTATCAGTACTATCAACATAAACACCTGGCTTAAACCTGTGTCTCATTATTCTCCCTTTTTCTAGACTGGTTTTTTACTGTATTAATGCCTTGGACAACATGTACCATATTCTTGTTGTAAAGGCCAAGCAGTTACTAGAATTTTCTATCAAAGCCTGTCGTATATTTACCCATGAAACCATTTTCTACAAAATGAAAAAAAACATTGCATTACAGTGTTCCTCTGTTGGAATATAAATGCCAGTATATAACCTGATAGCTGAAATGAAACTAGCAATGTTGATATCTATGGAAAAATCTTCACCTTCCCCAGCCAATATGGTAATAGAAGAGATTATACAGTCTGGTGTCTCCCCTTATCTGAATGATACTGGGGAAAAATCAGTTTTGCTTATTTACTCTTCCATACAACAAAACTTTTAGTAGTCAATATCAAAATAATTTGCAGGTGACAAATAATACATGGCTGAGGTGATGAAATTCTGCTCAATAAAAGAGTTGAATGCATTGTGGAAAAAAGAGAAAATGCTGGTTACCAACTTTTTCTTCTTTTCCAAAATTATTTTCAAAAGGTCTACAAAGGAGCCTGTATGATGTAAATTTAGAGTCTACAAACCTGATAGATGAAGCAACTTTTATTTTGTCAAAAAGATTTAACGTGCATAGACTTACCAGGTAACATTGTACTTCTTTGAGATGACTTCTTTATTCAAGTTACTTCTCAAAACAACAGTTTCAAACTGAAGAATGGCTCAAAAAATGCCTTTCCATGTATTAACACATGGTTATATATAAAACTTTAATTCATGTTGATATCCCTATTTTACTAGGAGTATTCCAAACAGTCTGCTGCAAAAGTAATGAGTTAATTAATATTCTGACAGCGTAGCTTAAGGTAAGGCTACCTGAAATGGAGGCTCATATAACGGCATCCTGTCAGCGTGATATCTTTATGATGAACAACTAGATCCGTAAATTTGCTTTTATATAGAAAATAAGTGTCTTGGTGTTGGATGGGTTAAATATAGTAGTTGGATCTATGTGAGGTGTTTGCATAATAGAGTAAGACAGTTAATAAAGCTACAGGATATCTCCTTTAAAATGAAGATTTAAATTTTGTAGGCTTCAGATTCATACAAGTGAGGACTTTTTTCAGCACAGATCAGGTGTGAAACAACATCATTAAAAAAAGATAAAAACGCTTTTAGTACTGAAGCATTTTGAATTTGAAAACTGAAGTGGAAGAATTTCATGAACTTTATAGGATTAGATAAACAGTGAGTGTATAAAAATGCTTTTACATTTCAATCTGTGACATTTGAAGCTAGCTACATGAATAGGGTGACCTTTTTTGAAGGTCATCTAAAGAAAATTACCATAAGTAGATGGGTTTCCCTGATATTACAAGAGAAGGACGAGTCATGTTTTTCTTTGCACTGTTCCTTGCCTAAAGATAAAAGAGTCAAAGCTGGAAAAGTAGGGGAGGATACTTTAATGCAGCCATTATCAAATAAGATAACAAAAATCAAACAAAGAATAGTTACTGAGAATGTTTAAATCCCTCCAGGTAGCCGAGGCAAAAGATGCCCTGTCCTTCAGGGTGTGATGAACACTGAAAGGTAGGGTCGACACAATGAAAAAGAGCCCTTTCTGTAGAATTTGTACTAAAACATTAACAGCACACAGTGAAATTACTTACTCTGGCAGTGACTTTGTGGGTTTGACCTTTAAATGCTGACTTGAAGTTGTCCAACCACAAGTAAAACTTCATCAATAGTTTTTCTCATGTAAGCGTACTTTGAGGCAGCTCACTTTGACAAAACTTGACAAAACTTGATCCTTAGACTACTTTACTAGAGAATTTTCTCTTATAATTCATGGCTAAGATGCCACTTTCATTGTCTACATGACCACACAAATTCTTGTCAGCAAAATTAAAGATACAACATAGACAAGTGTAAAATAATGTTCTCTTCTGGTAAAGGGTCAAATTAGAATCAGCTGTCTATAATTTTTAGTAGTCTACTGATGGAAGATGTCTATTTGGGATGCCTGAGTGCCCTCTAACTTAAAAATTGTGAGGATTATTGCTATATTTACTGAGTTAGAAATATCCTTAATGCATCTAAATCAAGGGATTCTAACTTAATAAACTTCAGAAAACTTGATCATGAGTACGATAATACAAAGTAAATTTTGCTTTTTTTATGTATTTTCCCTATTACACTGTTCATTAAGCATGAAATGATGTTTTGGAGACAGATTATTTGTCAACTTTCTGTTTTCACGAAAACCATTCCCATATTTTATCCTCAAATCAATTTTTGAAATCTAAATCATCACCATACAACAGTTACAGTGTAATACTCTGTACACAGCTTTTAGAATCATTGTGGGTAAAGTGCAGCATTTGATACAAGCAATTTCTCATTTTTGTCACTGTGTTTACAATTGCATTTTGATATGATTATTTCTTTTCTTTCAAAACATACAATCTATCTCAGTTGCTTGTTACTTAACTGTATGGTCAGCAATACACCTAAGTAGATTGTGTTGTGTTTTGGAGTAAATGAAATTATTGTATCTCAAGGTACACAAATGGAGGATATCACTTAAACATTAAAAAATTATGATACTGACTTCATCATGTCTCACTGATTAGATCATTTACTCACAATTAAAGTTGAACCCTTCAAAATGGATTTTACATAAATATGTAACTGTTCAACCTATAATGGGGGGAAAGGTCAAATAAAGAAATAGAAAAAATAGAGAAACTGGTCACAAGCAATACTTTCATGAATGATTTATAATATTTATGAATGTTTTTATGGCAATATTTTAAGTCAAGAGTTTTACATGTGTAATGTACATGCGTTTTCAACTTCACTCTTTTGCAGAATATGCTTAGAAAACAGTTTGAATCATTATTATACCCCCGCAAAACGAATGTTTTCGGGGGTATACTGGAATCAGCCTGTCTGTCCGTCCGTGTGCCTGTCCGTCCGTGTGTCCATCTGTGTGTCCGTCTGTGTACAAAATACTAGTAATTTTGCGTCGCAAACTCCTCCTACAGTTTTCCTTCAATTGTATTGAAACTCTGCACATATATTGATCATATATTGAAGGTTTGCAAGACACAATTTTCAAGTGTCAACTCCTCCTGGTTGAGGAATTATCTCCTCTTGAACTTGACACTTTTTTATACCCCAGCAAAACGAATGTTTTCGGGGGTATACTGGAATCAGCTTGTCTGTCCGTGAGTCCGTCAGTGTGTCCATCCTTGTGTCTGTCTGTGTACAATATACTAGTAATTTTGTGTCGCAAACTCCTCCTACAGTTTTCCTTCAATTGTATTGAAACTTTGCACATATATTGATCATATATTGAAGTTGTGCAAGACGCAGTTTCCAATCATCTACTCCCTATGATTCAAGGGTAATCTCCCCTTGAACTTAGAAAATTTTTTGTTCAATTGCCTGTTTCTGTCAAAGCGCTGGTGGGGGTATTAAGTCACATTCAGTGACAGCTCTAGTTGCGATATGTTCATAGCTGCCTTCAATGTGTCATTTAGGGCAAATTTGAATTCCTTGACAAGCATAGTTTAGGATTGACCTTTGTGCATGATATATGTAAGTATGTAAGTTTGATAAGTGCAGCAAAAAATGCAAATCCCATATCTTGTCATTAGCTGTATTCAATATCATCATCTAATTACAGTTTTGTTCTATAAGAGTTGGCAAACACAATTGATGAATAACTCAATTGGGCACTACAACCCTCACCAGGTGCGTACATCATAACATTCTTGTGACTTGTATCTTGACTAGTCCATACTTTACAAAAAATTAATGTATAATAGATCAGTCTGGATTTTCAGCGTTGAAAAAAGTCTCAAACATTTTGTTATAATAGCTTTTTTGGCCAAAATAACATACAAAACATAATGATGTTGTTGTTCCAAGATCAGACGTCACATTCTCGGTGGCTGTGCACAAGGTGCATCTTGCATATTGTATTTGGGTTCAGGTAATCTTCTCCATGAACATTTTCAAATTCAAGACATTTCTAGAATAGTCTGAAGCATCTGAGACTATTTTGATAATGAAACTCAATTATTTTTATGATTATTTGCTATATTTGAATGGTGGAACTGCAGTATGGCCAATGATGTTCAGTAGAAAAAGTAGCCTGGCCATGGCTGGACTTGGCTTGACCTAATGTCAAAGGACCTTGTTGATCTTTAATTGACACCATCTGCATCAGCAAGCTTTTCTTAATCCTCCAAAAGTGAATTGCCACCAATTAAAGATTTGTCATGTATTCCAAATGATTTTAGGCAATTAACCACTGCATTTTTTTTAAGACTCAAGTTTTTGATACATACAGACACTTTAGAAAATGGAGACAAGATCTTCAATGATTTCATCATTTTGTTTCCATAAAAAATAGATAAATGACACCTATTTAACATTAACGTTCATTTGTGGTCATATTTGATGCTGTCCAGTGAGTGACATTAATTGCAAACCTGAAACATTAATTTTATTGTTTTTTTTTCTAAATTCTATGATTTTTTTCTTTTTGTTTGTTTGATCTCAAACAGAAATATTCTGTTGTTTTTTTTTAACTTGAGCAGCTTTAACACTAAGAAAAAATATCCCTTTCTTTTATTTTACAATACAAGAGATTAAGTGATTGCTCATGATCATCAAATGTTCACATGTACAGAAAAAGAAATCACAAATTTAAGATGTCGAAAGTGGAAATTATTTTGGAATCTGGCGGCAATCCTTAGAGTTATTCTGACATTGATAAAAAAAACATGAAAAGCACAGTCTTTTTAACTTTTTACCAAATGACAAAATTTTGGACCAGACCAAATTGAAAACATGTGCATACGACAAAATAGCAATAGCTCAAATGATGATTTTTGTCTTTGATACGGTAGAAAACATTGTGGAAAAAGGAGAAAATGCTGGTTACCAGCATTTTCTCCTTTTCCCACAATGTTTTCAAAATCTCTGTTCTTCAGGGTCGTTAAAACTTTGGATTGTTTGGTAAAGGGTTAAAGGGATTATGAGCCAAAAATCAATCTATAGTGAAATGGTTCATGTTTGGTGAATATTCAGGATGACTAATGAAGGCAGATAAGCCAAGAAGACAATACATGACTGTTTGACAAAGTTGATATACGACATTCATTTTGTCAACACATTTGATCCCTCCATGGAAGCCCTTTCAGGGTTGATGGAGGGATTAAATGCACAGCTGAATAATCTTTTTCAATCTTTGATAAAGACAGAGAGATAGAAGGAAGATAATCAGTTATCTTGATATCATCACAAAGGTGTTTTGTTTAATAGTTTAAAAAAGCAGAGATCAGATGTCTTAAAACCAGCACCCATTTGCAAATTTCTCATGCTCCGTTTTGATCTCATAAAGTCTTGCAAATGAGGATGTTTTTAGGATTCACTCCAGTGCCAGGAAGCTTATATTGAAGGAATTTAAAACAAGCTTTTCAGGTTGGATTTTGAGAAACTTCTTTTTTGCCTTTCATCCTATGAATATCTGCATTTGGGCTTCCAGTGGTAATATCGATGTATGACCTGGAAGACACTTCGGATGTTTTTGTTACCAAGACAGCAACGTAATGAAGGGAAAAGAGAAAAAGAAGGGGGGAAAAAAAAGCAAGAAATAAAATAACTGTTGTGTCTTGATAGTTAAATAAACCATGCTCTGGCAAAAGAGGGTTTAGTGCATCCTCATGATGCATCATACCAAGCATAATTATAATATGGGTCCATAAAGTCCATTTTGTCTAACAAACAACTCAATCATGATGTAGAATGGTCCTTGGTTGTGCAAAAAAATTACTAATACCAAAAAGTTTTGACCCAGGTCAGCCAGTGTGGACTGCGCAAGCTGACGTGAGTTGACATGTTTTGCCAATGCATTCAACCTGTTTTTTGATGGAGCATAGCTCAGATAATTCAAATTTTTCTAGTGCAGACTTAAAAGTTTAAATTTCGATGTCTTGCAGTTGTTTTGTCCATGCATTCTTTATCAGGTCTATCTCTTCATCAGTTACCTGTAAGATGAGACCAGATAAATAAAGGACATTCAATGCATCATTTTAACTTAAAGCCATGCATTGTGCATTATAATATAAATAGTATATTCTACTTTTTTATGCTGTTTGAAAAGAGAGATCTGTTAAAAAACTAAGCTTGTCTCTGTGGTGACACAGAAGGTTTTGATGCACTTACAGTAGAAACTTTGATGACATAGAAGGTTTCTGATGCACTTACAGTCGAAGCTTTGTAAAAAGACATAAATTCATTGACAGGAAGACATTGGCAGTCTCACCTGCATTATAATTGTCGCAATGCTCTTGGTTTGAAAAAATTTAGCCTTTAATCACATATTTTGCATGTGGTGGATTTTGTTGGGGTGGAGGACCTTCTTCTCAATTTTGTTTCCATTCTTATGTCAGATTAAATACTGAGAAACATTAGTGACTGTCATTCATGTGTGAGGATAAAAGAGCAGATTAGTCATTACATGTTTTAACTCATTACCAAATGACAAAATTTTAGACTTGTCCAAATTGAAAGCATTTGCAGATGATAAAATAAACGTGACTCAGAAATTGAAACTTAACTTTAGAAGAGTAGAAAGCATTGTGGGAAAAGGAGAAAATGCTGGTTACCAGCATTTTCTCCTTTTCCCACAATGTTTTCAGAAGGCTTCTTCCTCTGGGTCGTAAAAACCAGGGATTGTTTGTTTAAGTGTTAATTTATTTTTTCAAAATAATTTCGAAACTCCTGTGTTTCTGTTGTTTTTTAACATGTAACCCTGACAGAAAAGGCTTTCAGTATGGACTGGTCCAAAGTTATGTCATTTAGTATAGAGATAAAGGCAATGGGACACTGACACCGATGCCACATTCATTACAATACAGAAAAATATCCACCCTCATTGTTACCATGGTAATACAATCATCCCATTAGATCGTTATCATTGTTACAGAAAACCTTTTGAAGTTGAAAAAAATCGGGTACAAATTACGGAAAAAAATATTCCTCGCTCCCTGCTTGTTATCCACAGGTACTGATAGGATTTGACAACAACTGATGACTAACCAGTTTTCATGTCTTGATACCTCCAGAAACAATATTGCTGCAAACAACTTTTTATCTTTTTAACAGACAACTTTTTGTCCTTTTATCAAACAACAAAATATTAGACCTTACCAATTTGAAAGCCATTGCAGACAACAAATTCAGTGTCGCTCAAAAGATGATTTCTACCTTTGTAGAGATAGAATACACTGGGAAAAGGAGAACATGCTGGCATTTTCTCTCCTCCCCACAGTGTTTTCACTAGCTTTATTCTTCAGGGCTGTTAAAACACAGGATAATTTGGTAGAGGGTTCAACAAGCTTGTAAAAAATGAATTGTCAAAATAAAATAAACTGTTAGAAAAAAATCCTAACCTATTTCCACCCAATTCTGACCTTTAACTACCCTGAGAAAGAAAACACTGTGGGAAAAGGAGAAAATGCTGGTAACCAGCATTTTCTCCTTTTCCCACATTTTTTCTATCCTATCAAAGACTGAAATCATCACTTGAGCCATATTAATTTTGTTGTCTGAAAATGCTTTCAATATGGTTGAGTTTAAAATTTTGTCATTTGGTAAAGAGCTGAAAGCCCCGAGGAAAGCTTCTGTGGAAGGCATCTGAAAACATAGAGAGAAAAGGAGAAAATGCTGTTGACTAGCATTTTCTCATTTTCTCACTTGTTTTCTAAAATGCTATCAATTGAGCCACATTACATTAAATGACATGTACAATAGTTTTGCGCCGAACCCTTGATTTGTTAGCAGCAAAAGCTCTCAAATTTGACGAATGTGACCAGCAATGGTCTCAAAATTTTCTCACAATGTGTCTACCCATTCAAAGAAAAATTCTTATATATATTGACAGAGCTACATTTGATTTGTAGTCTGCAATTTTAAGCTTTCAATTTGGAGGAGTCTAAAATCTTGCCCTTTAGTAAAGGATAATGATTTCGAAACATGGTTGCTTTAAGCTCTCTAGCCTAATGACTTTAGCATCATTAGGCAAATATACAGGAAGAAATTAGGTTGCCTAATGACTGCTTTCATGTCCCCACAATATAAAGTCTACTTATTTCCTAGTAACCTTTACCTAACAGCCCTAAGCTTTATTGACCCTGACCAAGAATGCTTTTGAAAACATTTTAGGAAAAGGAGAAAATGCTGGCAACCAGCATTTTCTCCTTTTTCCACAATATTTTTTATCCTTTCAAACACAATTCCCATCATTTTAACCACACTTAATTTGTGCAATTGCTATCCAGTTAAAAATCTTGTCGTCTGATTAAAATTTATTTCCAATCAACCCTTTGATCATCTGATGCAGCTTAGAGCTATATTACAGTATTTTAGATGCATTGGAAAAGATCATTATTAAAATTTCTCAGACATAGGAGATTATGGTAGATCTACTTTGAAGAAAAAACTTTTCCAATTTGAAATGTTTATCATATTTAAATAAAAATATATGTATCATGACATCTTGTTCAACTTGTGAGTATTCCACACGACAATTTAAATGGTAGAAGATAAAACTACATGTACTTTCAAAATGTAGGTATTCAGATTACCCTGTAACATGCCATGTGAAGAAATTGATATTCCTAGGTTTGTGAAATAGAGGTACAAAATTATAATTACATGTAATTAAGAATATTTCACAGAAATTGCAGTTATGGTATATCCAAGGTCAGACTACACATTCTATACAGTCTGATCTTGATCTTCACAGTCTGCAACAGCAAAGTTCTTCTTGATGCTGAAGAAATATCTCTTTGTTGTTTTAAATGAATAAATTCATCTTTCTATAGGATGACAACAGTACAATTCATCTGCTAATTGAGGAGCTTTATAAGAATCTAGCAATGGACTGTTGAATAATCCCAGATCAGAGTACATGTCTTCTGTTTTTTGATCTTGATCCATCATCATCAGCTGTTTGCTATAGCTATTTGCGTCCTCTATAATGTCGAAAGAGTAAATAATATCCACCAGAAACCAGAGCTTATTGATCTCAAATAATTAATCCTTTACCAATCAATTGCATGTTTTGAAAACCCTGAAGAAGAAGGCTTTTGAAAACATTGAGAGAAAATGCTGGTAATTAGCATTTTCCCCTTTTCTCGCTATGTTTTCTACTGTTTCGAAGATAAATCCTATCAAATTGTACTACATTTAATTAGTGTTGTCTGTAAAATGCTTTCAATATTATAACTGATGTGTCACAAAATACCGATATGTCATCTGGTAAAGGGTTATAAAGACCAATAGACCAATGTGCATCATGCTGTGTCTCATTTTAGCCTATAGATATTTTCCGCTAAATGTTTTGTCTGAACTGTGGTCATAATCATCATAGCAAGCTGATACCCGTCAAGGGTTTGTGAGATCAAATTCTGGATCAGCCAAAAATCTTTGTAAGGGTTGATTAACTCTTTACCAGATGACATTTCAAACATGTCGAAATTGAAAGCATTGGCAGACGTATATTTTGAATTAGGTTAAGTAATTGTAATTGTCTTTGAAGGGTTGAAAAACATTATGGGAAAAGGAGAAAATGCTGGTTACTGTACTAGCATTTTCTCCTTTTCCCACAATGTTTTCAAAAGCTTTCTTCTTCAGAGTTGCTAAAACTCAGGAATAGTTGACTCTTTACCAAATGACAAAATTTTACACATGTCCATATCAAATGCAGTAATTTGTAGATGGCAAAGTTAAGGTCTACGGCCCCTAACTCATTGAGAAACATTGACGTTTTCGTAAAGGCAATTAGGCCAATTTCGGCATCTTCCATCTTTTAATATGAGAGTTAGGGTCCGTAGACTCACTAACTCATTGGTAAATATCATGTAACATTCACATCTTCGTAAAGGCTATTTGGCCAATCTCAGCAGCTTCCGTCTTATAAATATGAGAGTTAGGGGCCGTAGACCTTAATTTGGCCCAAATGATGAACGTTGATGAACCAAGCATTGTCGGAAAAAGGTAAAATGCTGGTTGTTAGCATCTTCTAGTTTTTCCATATTTTGTTTCTTCAAATAAATATTTTTACTCTGAATATAAGGATCATTAAAAAATTCAGTGATTGTTTGGTAAAGAGTTGAATCAGCCATACCAATAGAAATAATACATCTTTTGCAACACGATCAGTCTCAAATCTTAGTCAAGATATGCTTCTAATGCTTGAACCTATTACCATACAATGCTAACTGAGGGAGAGGGCTTTTGAAAACATTGTGGGAAAAGGAGCAAATGCTGGTAACCAGCATTTTCTCCTTTTTCCACAATGTTTTCTACCCTATCATAGACAAATTTCCTCATTTGAGTCACATTTAAAGTGTCATCTGCACATGCTTTCAATTTGGACAAGTCTTCATTTTTCTCATGTGGTAAAGAGTTAAATGGTTATGGCTATATGACTGGTGGAAACTGCATAGATGTTCGTGTTTGACTCAAGGTTCCATTTCTTATCGTTGACCAACAAAGCCACATCAGTATCAGTCTTTGACAAAGATACATGTACCTGGATTGCATGTCCTGATAACTCATAAAAAATCAATAGCAATATGATACAAGCTTGGTAGCATCATTTTGTCAAGATAACAAATCATAAATATCAAGTGCGCAATTGCTGGTGAAGTTCACGTTCTTTGATAAACAGATGCTTTTATTATCAAAGTTTTGGACTTGCTTAGCAACTGGGATGGAAAAGGTATTTTCATTCTTCATTTTTTTATAAATACTTTCGATATACATATACACTGGCATGTTAAGTCTCCAAATCTTTTTTTTTTTAAAGGAGACTTACCAATTATTGTTTACCTGGAAGAAGGTACTGTACTAAGCATGGTTTCATGAATTTATCTATGAAATTTCTGTCTTCATTCGATATAGAGTAAAGGAACTTGCTTAAGTTTATTTTGAAAACATAATAAGTACATCAGCGAGTACAGAAATTCTTTGAAAACACTGCGGCAATTTTTATTTTAACCCTTTACCAAACAACAAAATTTTGGACTCAACCAAATTGAAAGCATGGGCAGACAACAAATATGGCTAAAATGGTGAAATTTGCCTTTGATAGGATAGAAAACATGTTACTAGCATTTTCTACTTTTCTCAGTTTTCAAAAGCCTTAGTTCTTAGGACCATTAAAATAAAAGTCGGATTGTGTGGTAAGGGGTTAAGTGTTGAAGGAGATTATGATGTGGAATAATGATTATTTCTTTTTTTCTTGCTCTAAAATAGGAACAATTAAACCATCTTTGTCCATGCTTTATAAAATATGTTGGATAAAAAAAAAAAAATTGAAATAGAAATTTATCTGCTTGTTACAATTTGTTCAAGCTAGTACTTTTATCAAGCTTCTTTCCCCGTGGGGTCCCGGGTTTTTTTAATTTATAGAATAGGACCTCGGCCTTTCTCTGTGGCATGTCGTAGAAGGCGACTAAAATTAGAGACAAACGGCTGCTTTCCTCGTAATTCGTAGGATTGCAGCAGGCTGGGTAGTTCTTATTCCAAATCCTGTATTTTTTTCTCGATGTAAATGGGGTTTGGAATGGGAATCAATTGGCCTGTGGGACCCCGTGTGGTTTAATCAGGGGTATAAGAATAAACCACTGCAGTCCCGCGATCGTCACATCTGCCATTTCATCTGGCGGAACAAAAGTGACAGCATGCATGTCGTAAAAGGCGACAAAAGGGACATCATTTTGTGTTTCGTCCATTCCTCATTTATCATGTTTGTCTTATGTTGTTGCACATGTATGTTATTTTCACCTCGCATTATTGTTTACTAAGTAAGTGCGCCCAATATGACCTAAGTTGTCGACGGGCCTTAAAACGCTATTCATCATTCATCATCATCAAGCTTCTTGTTATAGAAATTAGATAAAGTGGGCATAAAATTCTGACCAATCCAAAAAATATGAATGGTCTGATTTCACCTCATAATCTAGACTTTTTTCAGTTCATTCCTGTTTTTTTTCATGTAAAAAAGTAAAAACTCCATGCATGTACACAAGTTGATTATGAGGGGAATGGTTTGAAGCACTGATAAGACCATTTAATCAAATATCACACCTTTTGCAACCATCCTTTTGATTAAAGGTGTGATGTCATATCGTAGATATTAAATATTAAATTGTTGCTAGGATTAAAACTTTTATATGGGAAAATCAAGTTTATTTCCTCACGCCAATTTGTTTTCCCTGCAATCATATTTTAACTAGCAAAATTTTAGTTTTGGCCAGAATTTGATTTGATTTAAAAAAGATACAAAACATCCAATTCACCTCTAAGACCTCTATATTGTAAATTGCAGAAATCATTTTAACCTACAAAATTAAAAAGGAAATGGTGTAATTCCAGATGATATATTTTTATTCTGTTTGCAGCTGTTAACACCTCAGCATCTTAATGTCTCAAACAGTTTTCAGAGATACCATATAAAAAAAAAATGGCAGTTATTTAAAAGTATCATTGACAAATAATATTTGCCTGAAAATACAGGCTAATAAAAACAAGATTTAGCATTTTTCCCCAAATGTGATCAACTTCTACATTTATCACAATATCTTGAACAGTTCAATCTCACATGTGACTTCAGTCCATCCAGGGATGAGAAGAGACAGCTCTGCACCTGTGTATGCCATAAAAGAAAGCTTTCATGTTCTATATTCATCCCTTTACAGGACCCATTTTCCCTCCAAAAAAACTATTTACATAAAACAAACATCAAATGTCAGAAAATGTCTTGGACACATTGTTTTTAGTTAGGAGAGCAGCACAGCAGACCCTATTCACGATTTTCATAAAGCATCAAGGTATGGTCAGTATACCTGCTAATCACATCTGGTTGTTTATTTTCTCTCTTTGAAGAAAAAGGTGTAAACAAATAATATGTAACTTTGTAATCTTCCTTGTAGAATACACTGAAGTCCTTTTTGACACCTATCTGTGAGGATGGCTTTATAGTTATTACAGCCATTAGATGAGGTCTATAAACATTGCTGATCTGTTTAATCACCCCCAATAAAGGTAACTTGTCAACCTGGACAAATTTTCTATCCTATACTTCAAGACTTTGTAGTCATAGGTGTTGGAGGTTTCTGGATAATATTTATAAAGAGGAAATGTGGGTAAAATTTAAATTATCATTTCTTGTTATACTGCATTCCAGTATTACTGGTCAAAATTAATAAATTGTAATCTCGATAAACCATTATTTCCATCCAGTTGCTAAGGCATTTTAGATGAAGTCATCATTGACAACTTGACAAGTCCAGATTTTCGCTTATGTATGTTTTCTACTAAAAAAGTCTCCTCAGATTCTGAGAATGTCCAGATCCAAAAGGCTTGCATGGTTTCAATGCATAAAATCTCTTGTTTGGAGTGGATGTTATCCTGATGCAACCATCAAACTTTTTATAAAACAATCTTTAGGTGTATTGAATTATTCTACTTTTTTTAAATCTGTTATTTAAATGTTGTAGTTTAAGACAAGTTGTTGAAGTGAATGAAATTAAAATCTTTTCTCTTTTCCATGCTACCCTGTCTATACTGGTTATGATATTAAAGCCAGCTATTGGCACATAAGTCTGTAAAGTTCCACAAGAGAACTATCAAACCATTAGACAGTGTTATTCCAGTATTATCAATTTATTATTTCTTCATATCACCTGTTTATCCTATAGAACCCTGTTGAAATGATTTATTGATTTATAGTTACTCTGACAGTGGTCATTTATCCTTACCAAGTCCCATCCTTACCCTGGTTGTTGTTTGTGACTAAAACTTTGTGAATTTTCACAATACAGATGCAGCACTGCAAATGTAGTTACCAATTTTTATTTATATGTTATGTGACTATGACTATCAGAAAATAGCTATCAATTTATAGTTATCAATTCTCAGTTGCTGCAATGCTTCCATATACTTTGCAGAGTTTTAGTTGACATCTGTACCAATGGCTGTTTTCTCCAACACTGATTCTTCTGTTACAACAGTCTGTCAAATGTCCACTGGCCGGCAGGAAGAATGAAGTGTAAATCTTAAGTTAAAGTTGGCAACTTTAATTGCAGTTGTAAGTGGGCCTTTAAGTTAAACAAAAACAGGTTGATACATGTATATAAAGCTTTGTGGAAGAAGGAGCAATAGCTTGTAACAAGTAGTTTTCCCCTTTCCTAAACTGTTTTTCATAAATGTTTAATTGCCAGAACAAAAGAAAAATGCCTTGCGAAAGGATGGGAATATACTGAGGACTTTGTTTCCAGGTTAAAAGACAGTAACAGACAAAATCTCCTCTTTGACTTGAGTGTTTATTTATCTATTGATTGATCACCTGCTGAGCTTCCACCTGATAATTTTATTCAATTTGTGTCATATTTTACCCCCCAATTGATTTAATATTCCATTTGAAGGATTTAAGTGTAAATCTTGTTAAACATCTTTCTCGCCTTGACAGATTAGTTCATGGGAAAGGACAAGATAATTTATCAATATATTAATTTATTTTGGACGAGGTTAAAAATTTGTTCTTGCAGAATTATAAGGAAAATGCTGTGGCAGGCCATTTGGCATACTGTTGTTAATTTTTTTTTCATTTTTTTTGTTATGTCGAATATTATGATCTTTAAGCTCATTTTAAAAAAAAACCTGGTACAATGTAAAAGATCAACAACAGTGTCTGAAACTTGAATGTTCCTATGAACACGTTAAATAGATCCTTATTTTTTAAAGAGCCTGTACCAATCAATCCCAATACATAATTAATGCTTTAATGAGGAAAAAGAGGAGAATTTTTAGAAACATAACAGGAAAAGGAGAAAATGCTGGAAACCAGTTTTTCTCATCTTTCCAAAGACAAACCCCAATACATGTATTTGTGTCATATTTAACTTGTCATAGATCTGCAAATGGTTTTGAATTTGGACAAGTCTCAGATATTTTATTTATGGTTATAAAAGTTAACTACCTCTTGGATCTACTCATTCTAAAGAAGTTTAAAACTGTTTCATTACGAAGAAGTAGGGTGTAAGTCTTTACAATACAGCTATTTATATTTTCGAAAGAAATAGAGCACTACACAGAAAAGGCTGAAATTATTTTAAGGAATGGAAAACAAATATATTTTTTTTTTAACCGTATCGAAAATATGGCTTGAAAGAGAGTAAGTTTTTGTTACAAGAAATAACTTACTGGCTCACAATATTTTTGAGAGTTGTCTACTGCCTAGGGAATGTGGTAAGATGTAAAAATGAAATTATGGGTACTTGTGCTATTCTCTGTTGGGAAATACATGTAGTTAACTCTTTACCAAACGACAAAATTTTAGACTGGTCCAAATTGAAAGTATTTGCAAACGACAAAATAAATGTGACGAAAGAATTGAAATTTGTTTTAGGAAGGGAAGAAAACATTGTCGGAAAAGGAGAAAATGCTGGTTACCAGCATTTTCTCCTTTTCCCACAATGTTTTCAAAAGGCTTCTTTCCCAGGGTCGTTAAAAGTTGGGATTGTGTGGTAAAGGGTTAAGTTGTTGGATACTTGGGATGTAAATAAAAGGTGCTAGACTTAACCCTTTAACACACACCACCGTCACATTTCTAAGGACCATGAAGTGAAAGACTTTTGAAAACATTGTGAAGAAAGGAGAAAATGCTGGCAACCAGCATTTTCTCCTTTTCTGACAATGTTTTTTACCCTATGGAAGACAATATTTTCTGTCTTGAATACAACTTAATTTATTGTCTGCAAATCCTTTCAATTTTGCATGGTCTATAATTTTGTTGTTTGTTAAAGATTTAACTCATGGATTTTATTGACAATGCTCTTCAAGAGTTGACCCTCTCCTGTATCAAAAGTTAGTATCGGTATTCAGAGAGGGAAAACACTCTCTCTTTTAAATTGAAATGTTCCCTCATGATAGCAATGATAATGCTTCTAATTTGAAATTTTAGCTTTTCTAAATCCATGACAAAAAAAAAATCTTGCTCAAACCCAGCTATTAGTTCTCTTGTTTAACTCTTTACCACACAATCAAAATGTAGACTTGTCCAAATTAAAAGCATTTGCAGGTCTAATTTATGAATGTTGCTCAAATAATGGAATTTGTCTTTGAAGGGATAGAAAACATTGTGGAAAAAGGAGAAAATGCTGGTTACCAGCATTTTCTCCTTTTCCCTCAATGTTTTCAAAAGGCTTCTTTACCAGGGTTGTTAAAAGTCAGCATTGTGTGGTAAAGGGTTAAATAGTTTCTAACACTTTTAAATGTGTTTCATGTACAGTAAACACCTCACACTGCACATTGTCATTTTGATCCTCATTGTCAGTAAAGGCATTCTTTCTTTTGGAGAAATAATGGAAAAGGAGATGATTGTTACTTTCATTTTCTCCATTTTCCACAATGTCATCTACCCTTGAAAATATATATATTCCATTATTCAGTGCATATTTTGTTTGCAGTCTGTAAATATTTTTGATATAGATGAGTTTATTTGATTATCTGGTAAAGAGATAAATGTCATGGCCCTATAGAACCATAAAGGTGTTATTGTCAGAGAAAAGCACCATTCTTCAGGGAAGCCAAAAAACCCCCTTCAAAGTACAGGACAAACACTTGGTACAGTCCACCATTTTCACTGTTTTCAGTGTAAGCACACATCTTTTTTTTCACTTTGAATTCAAGTTTCCTGTCAATGTGAGTTGGCCCATAACATGATTTGCAACTTTTGGACCCTCCAGAGTTTTGAGTCATGCATGTATTAATTAGGAAAAGATTTAAACTGACAAAATGGTGTACAGATCCTGAGAGGTACGGTATGATGTGTAATCAAGAATATTCTCATCATGGCCAATTTTTTTTCCATTTGTGACAAGAACATTTGCATCAGTATTTCTACTTAACTCTACACCAGAAGACAACATTTCAGACTTACCTACATTGACTCCACTTGAAGGCAACAATTTGAACTTATCTAAGATAATGAGATTTGTTTTTGAGAGGCTTTAAAAAGGTTTAGGAAAAGGAGGAAATAATTGGTTACAAGCATGTTCTCCTTTTCCTACTAATGTTTTCAAGAGTTTTCTTCCTAAGGGTCATAATAGCAGCTCACTGTTTGGTAATTCCTTAGTTAACTCCCTACTAGGCAACACAAGTTGAGACTGTTCATCACTGACAGTAGTTAAATATTACAACTTAAATGTGGCTCAAATGACAGGATTTGTTTTTTAAAATGTAGAAAACATTTGGGAAAAAGAAGAAAATGCTGGTTAGCTCTTTCTACAAAGTTTTCAAAAGTCTTGTTTCTTAGGGTCGTTCAGAACTCAGGATTGTTTTATAAAGGGTTAAGGAAGGGAACTAAGAACACTTACCTCTGTACAAATATCTAAACATGGCTCAAAGGATGGAATTTGTCATTGATAGTGTAGAAAACATTGTGGAAAAAGGAGAAAATTCTGGTTACCAGCATTATCTCCTTTTCCCACATGTTTTCAAAAGGCTTCTTCCTCAGGATTGTTTTATCTTGGGATTGTACAATAAAGGGTTAAAGTACTTCTTATTTACAAGGTGAATTCACTTTCCAGTCTACTGTACTGTGAATTGTTTAAGCTTTTGTTGAATTAAACTGTTTGCCTGAGAAGATCTCTGACAAGTGCTTGAACAAATATGAATAGCTAATGCTGTAGCAATGGTCTAAGGTTTGCTCAAAGCCAAAAAGTCAATTTGCTTATGGTAGCCTAATCAAACATACAATACCTGTCATGTTCTGTTATTTTGAATCATAACCTCTTGGGCAAAAAACAGCAAAAGACAGCTATGAAAATATCTTTTTAAGACCTAGTTATCAACATGAATTAAGTTTTAATATCTGAATATGTGTGAAAATACTTTGGCAAAGGGAAATTTTGCATGTGAAAAGCAGATTTTAGTTTTTTCCATAGTATTTTCAAATGTAGTCTGCTACAAAAACAAAAATAGTCATCTGAAGGTGCCAATGTGTTTGACAAAAGACAGAATTTCAGACTCCTCCAAATTCAAAGCTGTTGCAGAAGAGAAATTAAGTGTGGCATTTGTGCCTGAAAGAGTAGAAAACAAAGAGGAGAAAGGAGAAAATACTGATAACCAGGGCCCGTTTTATTAAGGTAGTTACGAACAAAATTTGCGTAAGTTTACGTAACTATAGCATGGTGGCATATTTCTGCTACGAGATACGAGATAACTATCATGATTATTGTTGAAGACTATTGTGATTAATCAAAGTTTCAGTGAGTTCTGAGTAAATATTGGTGCTTCAGGTGCCTAGAAAATTTTGAGTCAACACTAAATGGCATTTCTCTTTCTCCCTACAAAGTTTTCTCACTCTTTCAAAGACAAATTCAATCAATTTAGCTTCTTAAATTTTTGATTAACAATGCCTGAAAAATATGGACAAGTTTTGAAAGTTGTCATTTGGTAAAGGATTAAACAACATGTATGTAAACCTGTAGTTGACCGTTGTCCTACTGTTGCTATGAAGACTGTTGCTGAAGATCAGCCTGCATATACATGCAACATAAACTTGACTGAATATAAATTAAATTTTGTCTCTAATTAGAATGAAAATTTTCAAAATATGCATGTATTTTAATTGCTGTCTAATATCTATATTTTCAGAATGAGATAATGCAGTAAGCAAAGAAGCCAGTACAATACCATTCCCATCTAAAGCAAGCAACATGATGTCATCACACAAAACAAAGTTATTGGCCATTTTAAGTGTAATAACCTTGACCTGTTGTCAAGATAACACTCTTACTGTGACTTTTACAATGACGGAACAGGAGAGTGCTGGGTACTTTGTTGGAAGCCTATCCTCTGTTGATCTTGGCGCAACAGCAAACCAAAGTCAGAATATAAGGTATCAGTTTGGGATAGAGGAACAGCAGTTTAGTTTGCAGGGTGAGACAGGGAACCTCTACACCATGGTAGAAATTGACAGAGAATCAGCCTGTGGCTATAGGCAGGAATGTATCATAGAGTTTAAAGTAATAGCAACTTTGGAAGAACAGTTTTACAAGTACATTAATGTGCATATTAATGTAAAGGACATTAACGATCACATCCCTTCATTTCCAGTGGACACTTTTACTCTTTCCATATCTGAGGGTTCCACTGTGAATTCAACATTTTCCATTAAAAGTGCAGAAGACAAAGACATAGGTGTCAATGGTATACAAAGCTACGAAATAAATCCAGAGAGTGATACATTTGGTATTCTCAGCTATAAGAAACTTGATGGCAGTTTTGATGTTCAAATTTATATAAAGAAACTCCTTGATCGTGAAATCAAAGATGTGTATAGGATCAAAGTCATTGCGAAAGATGGTGGAGTTCCTCAAAATATTGGGGCCATGTTTGTAGACATTGTGGTACTGGACATGAATGACAATAAACCAGAGTTCAATCAAACTATATATAATGTAACAGTTCAAGAAGATATCTCCTTGGATACTCCATTATTAACACTTCATGCTGATGACAAAGACAGTGGCAATAATGGCTTAGTTACTTACAGAATCTCAGAATTTCAGGAAAATGCAGCAGACATAATGGTGGATTTCTATGTAAATTCTACCAGTGGTGAAGTGAAATTAAAAAGAAAACTTGTCTATGAGCCTAATGTGTTTTACAGCTTTATTGTTGAAGCATTAGACAGCGGAGAGCAACCAAAGGTAGCACAAGCTCAAGTCTTCATCTATGTTCAAGATGCTGGAAATAATCCACCTACAGTAACACTTAACCTTGGAAACAGTGGATTTGTCAATGTCTCTGAGAACTCAAAAAATGGAACTTTTGTTGCTTTAATGAATGTTGGGGATACAGATACTGGCCCAAATGGAATTGTCTCTTGTAACATTTCAAACAATCACTTTCGTATCGAGAGCTTAGGCAGTGAGAGTTACACAATTGTCGTTAATAATCCACTAGATAGGGAAATTTTGGATCTTCATAATGTCACCATCTCTTGCCAGGACCAGGGGATTCCTGCATTGGGTTCAGATGTCAGCTTCCTTGTTCGTGTCACTGATTTTAATGACAATGCCCCTGAATTTGAGGAAGAAAATTACATGGCCACAGTTTATGAAAACACCATGACAGATCAAATTATTCTTCAAGTTTCAGCAACAGACAAAGATTTGCTAGAAAATAAACAAATTTACTACGAGATCAGGAATCAGGAAAAAATTACAATCAATAGCAACAATGGTGTAATAACTGTAAAACCCTTTTTCAACAGGGAGGCAACTCCAGTCATAATTTTTGAGGTGCTGGCAATAGATTCAGGAAAGATTCCAATGACAGGAACTGCCACAGTTACTTTGACCATTAGAGATAGAAATGACAATCCACCAGAGTTCTTACAGTCAAGTTACGAATTCTTCATCGTTGAAAATCAGAGTTCTGGGACTTTGGTAGGTCAACTGTCTGCCAAAGATGCAGACATAGAAGAAAATGGACGATTCTCTTTCAGTCTTTCAGAAGAATACCTGGCTGATAGGTTACCATTCATTGTCTTTTCAAATGGAATTATTCAGTCAAATCAAGCTCTGGATAGAGAGGATCTTAGTAGATATGATTTTCATGTTGCTGTTGTTGACCAAGGTACACCAAACCTTTCTAGTAAGGTTCCTGTGACAGTCTTTATTGATGATGTAAATGACAACAAACCAGATATAACCTTTCCACGAAGAGGAAATTTTTCTGCTGCTGCATATTATCCCGACTCCACAGGAGAAATTGTGTCTCATATTGTTGCTTCTGATTTAGACAGGGGAGAAAACAAAACATTGACCTACAGCATTATTTCAGGAAATGAGCTGGAAATTTTTGAGCTTGAACCAAACACAGGAATCCTGTCTATGACAAAGAGTCCCAATGTTATTGATGAAGACACAACAGTTGTTCTTGCAATAGAAGTAAGAGACCATGGTATTCCACCATTAATTTCGACTGAAGACTTGGTTGTGACAGTTACTTACACAAATTCTACCTTCTTGCCCTCCAAAGACTCAATGCCAAGCAAATATGTTGTCATATCCATTGTTGTTGTCATAGTCACTGTAATTGTTTCAGCGCTGATCATAGTAGTCATATTTATGCTCAGGCGTATGGATCAGAAGAGAAAAGCTATTGCCAGCAATAAAGTCAACCAAGAGTATACTAACAAGCCAACTATTTTCATCACAAATAACTCAGGGGAAACCAGCACTGATTACACAGATTCTGCACTTGACAGAAAAAAGAAGGAAGTCAGTTTTTCCCTGGATGACAGAGATTCATTGAATAACTACCAAGATTTCAGAGTGGCAAGTTTTCATGAATCTTTTCCCTACCTGCCTGAGAAGGTAAGTTTTTTTTTTTTTAAATCTTGGTTAAAAACATTACTTTGTTTCACAGAAATAGAGCAAAGCTTTTTTCTTTAGTGACTAATATTCTGTATATTTTAGAAGCTCAAGAAGTATGAGTGAGTGTGCTGTTCCCATGAGTAGACTGAAGCACTGCTAAATAGTATCAAATAACTTGTTTTTGTAACATAGCATACTTCAATATGAAAAAAGAAGAAAATGAAGTCTTTTCTATTCTTTCAGACACAAATACCATCAACTGAGCCATATAGGTTTCTTGTTGCAGTTGCTTTTGCTGTGGATGAGTCTAACATTATATTTCTGGTACAGCGAGTTTCAGAGTATTTATGACAAAAAAAATTAACTTTGTTCTGATTTAGATATCACCAACCTTTTTGGACCTGTCATTCTGTTATGAATTACCTTGGCTCTAATTGCAGCCTCCAAGAAAAAATAACCCAGACAAAGAAAAAGAACTTTATGATAAGGAAGCAACCCGTATGAAGACTTATGAACTCCAGCAAATGTTATTAGCCAAACAACAAGCACAAGTACATCATCCAAATCCAGAGGATAGCCGTAGTGAAACATCAGGGGAAACAACAGATAGTGGGCGTGGTGCCAGTGAAGAGGAAGCCCAGAGTACATCTCCACCCCATAGTAAGAACTTCTAACTTTTCTCACTTACACCTGGTCATAAGCTTTCACTAGACAGAATTTTCGGATCTGTCAAAAACTACCGCAAGTTACACATTAAACAAACTTTTTGAAACAAATAAAATATCCTATTTCAACAGTTTGGGAAATTTGTTGAAAAATGTGCCATTGCCTATTTATAAATCACTCTCTTTCCCATGATGTTTTCCAAAGGTGTAAATTATGTAAGTTGTAAGTAGTATCAAATGGAGAAGTGTCCAAAAGGACAGTTAAGGAAGATTTTCATGTTGCAAATGTAGCAAATATTCAGATATTTGCACAGTGTAGATCCAAAAGCAGTCTGCCATTAGCATACTTTGAATTAAAGAGATAGTTTTATTTTCCTGATTGTTTCTATTCTTTTGTTTCAGATGGGAACAAGGTCTTTGACTACAGTTTGCCTATACGATCCACTTTGCCAAACAGTACAGTTCCAGTAAGCATCTATAACCACACACTATCACCCCCTCCCATACCATCACGGACATACAGACCATATTCCTCCTTTACTAGTGACACAAACTATTCAGGTGCCAACCCATACCGTAATAATGACATTTATAACACAAAAAATAATAGTCAGCCATTATCGTGGCAACAGAAACCCTGTACACAATATCCGCCTGTGTTTAGTAGTACATCAACCTATGAATACAGTGACTATCCTTCAATGCCATCACATAAAAGTTCATTTAAATCACGAGATGATGATGATTGCTCTACGACCACTTCAGGAAGTTATTCTTTGTATTCGGCAGAGGATCTCTTGTGACCAAATATTCAGTGCTCAAAATGATTGAAAATGCCAAGATATTGTAAATTGTGTTTATATCTGTGATATTATGAACTTATAAAGAAGAAATAGATCTCAAACTCGTGATGACCTTCATGCAGTTCATCAGCTTGTCAGTGGAGAAAACAGTGAAAAGAAATAAAAAGAGGATTTGAAATGGATTTACCAAGTAGCTATTTAACCAATGTGGCATAAATATTTGGTACATCTACACATATTATATATACATACCAGTAGATCATTTATGCTGGATCTAGCTTAGTTCCTGTTGGAAACAACAACAACATAGATAGGATATTCGTGAAATATGCTGCTTTTAGTTTTCAAATGTAAGTACTTTTATTATTAAAAGACTATCATTTTAGCTCTGTTGAACAATTTATTCTGTATGAGATGGACTACATTTGAGGGCTTATCCTAATTGAAAGCATAATAAAAGGGAAAAAATGAAATACTTGTAGGACTCAAATGAAGAGATTTATCTTCCAATGTGTGGCAAAGGAGAGAATACTGCATTTTCTCCTTTTCCACTATGTTTTCTACCCATTCATTGATAATCCCAATCTGAAAGACACTTCATTTGTAGTCTGCCAACGCTTTCAAAATGGTTTACGTCTGAAATTTTGTAGTCTACAGTGAAATAACAATATTTTGACGAGTGCCGTGTGTCAGATACGAGTGGTTGAAATACCTTTTTTCTGTTATAGAAATGTGAAATATGCCTTTTTTCCAAAACTGGGTTACATTTGTAGGCCTTTAGGCATTCTGCAAACAGTTGCTAAGCAATATATGATAATATCTAACTGCTGTAAATTAACATTTTTCTTCATGAACTATATTTATGTAGGTTGTTTAATTTAAATGAAGAACAGATAATTTAGCATATTGATCTATATTGATCTTTTTTGGTAGTTCTGAACTCTTTCCTTACTATTTATAACACAAGAAGCTTTTGTGGACAGTGTAGATCAAGATCAGACTGCACATTCTGTGCAGTCTGATCTCTGATCTACACTGTCCGCTCTTTTATTTTATATTATACCTGAACCGCCACTCATCTTGCAGCAGAACTGTATTTGTGGTAATTAAAAGAAAGATAGCTTATTTGGTGGTAGAGTTAAATGTATTTCTGATGCACCAAAAAAGAAGTAAAACATGTAATGCAGGATCTAGATTTTTGAGAGAGTCAAGAGATTATGTCCATTTTTATAATTTTTTTTTTGTAACTGTGTTGAAGATAACTAATAAATGTAATTTTAACACTTTCAGCACTATAGGCTAAAAGACAGGTTTTTGACAATGACATGGATCAAGATTAGACTGCACAGAATATGCAGTCTGATCTTGGACCTATATTGTCAGCTTGTTTAGTTAAGTCTGTAGGATAAAAATGTTTCCAAGTTTCAGTAAATTGTATCTTCAGCTATCAATGGAGGTAAAATTTATATGAGCTATGCTCTGGCAAAAGGGGGCTCTCTGTGATGCATTATACCATGCAAGTTATTACATAATTATGGATCCATAAAATCCACTTTGTCTGATAACAGGCCGAAACCTTATGTAGAATGGTCCTTGGACATACAGAGAATTTTCCAAATGTGAATAGTTTTGACCCAGGTCAGCCTATTCAGGCTGTTTGCAGATGCTTTAAAACCCCTTTTCACAGAGTATGGCACTTATATTTTGCACTGAAAGAGATATAGATTTAGGAGTAAATGTTCTCATATTACATTCCAGACAAAGTGTAGCTTGCCCATACAAATAACCCAAGATGAACAAAGACCTTAATGAGATTACCATATCATCATCAGCCACAGGGGAAATCATTGTGATTGTTGGACAGGGATTTTTCCATGGTACTTAAATAAAAAAGAATTGAGGTAGAAATCTTGCATGTATTCTTAACAAGTTCCTATATAATTCATTTTGATCCTGGTATTTCCCTTAACCCTTTACCACACAATGACGACTTTTAACGCCCCTGAAAGAGAAGGCTTTTGAAAACATTGTGGGAAAAGGAGTAAATGCTAGTAACCAGCATTTTCTCCTTTTCCCACAATGTTTTCTACCCTATCAAAGAAAAATCATTTCATATGAGCCACGTTAAAACTATCATCTACAAATGCTTTCAATTTGG
The DNA here is from genome assembly GCA_946811185.2 of Hippopus hippopus. NCBI lineage: Eukaryota > Metazoa > Mollusca > Bivalvia > Cardiida > Cardiidae > Hippopus > Hippopus hippopus. The sequence goes on along the minus strand of OX328100.1, from coordinate 26,789,010 downwards.
ACAGGTCTAAAATTTTGTCATGTGGTAAAGGGTTAAAAAGTGCCTTCACAACAAAAGTTGCTTTCTTAGCCAGTTCAGAACAATTTATGCTGCATGTGTAATGTAGATGTAGGTTGAACTTGGTGTACAGTCTCAATACATGCATATTTTTTAATCCTTTAAAGTTTACCAAATGACATATTTTCAATCTTGTCCAAATCAAAAGCATTTGCTGACAACAAATTAATAAACATGGCTCATGGATGGATTTAGCACCTTATTCTAACAGCCGTAACATTGTAGGTAAATTCATAAGTCATGCATCCAAACAAAATATCTTGATTAAAAGCAGTGCCAAAAGATGTCAATTAAGCTACTCATGTAGCCATATTCAAAAATTTATTTGATTTTATTTTACTAAGATTTACTTAAAGTGGAAAGCTAGCTAGATTATTTTCAAAGGAGGTCAATTTTTCATTACTATAGAGCAATTCCTACACTCATCTAACTCTTTACTAAATAACCGCATGTTTTAACAGCCTTGAGGAGGAAGCCTTTTGAAAACATTGTGGGAAAAGGAGAAATGCTGGTAACCAGCATTTTCTCCTTTTCCCACAATGTTTTCTAACCTTTCAATTACAAATTGTCGTCATTTGAGTCATATTTAATTTGTTATCTGTAAATGTGTTTAGTGTAGACAAGTCTAAAATTCTGTTTTTCGGTAAAAGATTAAATTGAAGTACCTAAACAAAAGACTACAAGAGATGTCAGAACACATAAAAATTGATGTTTTGATGTAACAAAACAAAATAAGACAGTGCCTTTATTCACACACTTCTCTGTGTGTCACAATGATCTTGACTGTTGACCACCGCACCTATGTATTGTACAAGTACCCCAATAAATGGAAAGGTTTTAGCAGAAAATAATTAGCGAAATGGGAGAAACATTTCAATTAGTGGCTTCTGATATCATTTCCTAAGTGGACTTTGTTGATAGCACATCATGTCCTCAAGGTTCTGTAACGGTAAGGCTATTGTTACAAACAATTATTCCTTTTGCCACAATGTTTTTAAAAGTGCTCTGCTGCTGATTGAAAATAAAAAAAAACAGTGGTAAATAGGTGAAGCGATAAGGTTGCCCTACTTTTAATCTCTAAAGCATTTAAAAAAAAACTCTGAGAGTATCTACAGTAAGCAGAATTTTAACCCTTATCCTGCTAAATAAGTGAAATGAAACTTTAAAAACCCCAATTTTTGCTATTTCAAAGGTATTTTTGGGGGAAAAATATGTCCATATCAGACAATGTAGATCAGAGATCAAACTGCACGTTCTGTGCAGTCTGATCTTGATCTATACTGTCCGTAAAAGGTCAGTGAGTCGCGCTTAGCAGCCTAAGGGTTAAATTGTTGAGACAAGAATGGACTGTATGAGTATTTTCTTCATTTATTGCAATGTTTTGTCGATATCATTCTTATATTGATATAGATACAAAATGCCTTAATATGGTATTAGGTTAAATAGCAATATTTCATAATGGCAGAAGCTGACGGTATTGATAATATCAGCTTGTCGTCTGCTATCTTCAGGCTCCATATAAAAAATCAATACCCACTATACATGATGTTTTCAAAAATGATTTTGTGTTATAACAGAATGATAAGCTTAGCTGCTTAGATACAGTAAATAGAAAATATTGATGCCAGCACATAATCTTAAGGAAGGGTATTTTGATTAACTACTGTAGCAGAAAATTAGACTCCATTAATAGAATGATACTGCCATCTGGTGGAAAAATGATGGATCATGTGTTTATTTAACACTTTGCCAAACAAATCTGTATTTTGAAGAACCTGAAGAATATTGCTTTTGAAAATATTTTGGGAAGCAGAGAAAATGCTAGTTACCAGCATTTTCTTCTTTTATTAAAATGTTTTCTTTCCCCCCCCCCCCCCCCCCCCCCCCCTTCAAGTACTGATTCCTCCTTTTAAGGCATAGTTTATTTGTGACCTGCACATGCCTTCAATTTGGACAAGTCTAAAATTGAGTTGGTTTGGTAAAGAGTTAATTTTTAATTATGTGGTTTTGCCCATCAAGTACTTTGATCTTTGAAAGTTACCCTTTACTAACCTATTCTAAGGTTCTATGATGCCAAGGGAGTAGGCTTTTGAAAATACTGCAGGAAAAATGCTAGCTATTGACTAGTATTTTCACACTTTCCAACAATGTTTTCTACTCTTTCATATACAATTTGATGAATATATGTCACTTTTAATTTGCCCTCTGCAGCTGTTACTGTATTGGTCTTAAATTTTATTATTTGGTGTCAAGTTCATGAATGCACTGGTGATTCAGTCATATTTTCAGAGCTTTGTATTTTTTGTTACTCAAAACTGCACCAATAATACCAGTTGTTACTTAATTTTTTTCCTTTAAATCATTGAGAAAAAAACAGTGTTAAGTTGCAAAAAGCTATTGCGAAATATTTTCCATATTAAATTAGAATCACTTTCTAATGTACAAACTGTTCAATTTAACAGTGCCCCAATGACAAAATTTTACACCCATACATATTGAATCAACTCACAGATGACCAATTAAATGTGGCTTAATTGATGGGATGTGTCTTTAAAAGGGTAGAAAAACATGTGAATAAGGGAGAAAATGTTGGTTCCTAAAAGTGGCTTCAAGCCTTCTTCCTTAACTCTTTACCACACGACAAAATCTTAGACTATTCTAAATTGGAAGCATTTGCAAACGACAAAATAAACACGACTCAAAAATTGAAACTTGACTCTGGAAGAGTAGAAAACATTGTGGAAAAAGGAGAAAATGCTGGATACCAGCATTTTCTCCTTTTCCCACAGTGTTTTTAGAAGGCTTCTTCCTCAGGGTCGTTAAAACCAGGGATTGTTTGGTAAAGGGTTAATTCTGTTAACCCTTTACCAATTGACAAAATTTTGAACCAGACCAAATTGGAAGCACTTGCAGTCAATAATTTAAATGTAGCTCAAATGATAATTTCTGTCTTTGATATGGTAGAAAACATTGTGGAAAAAGGAGAAAATGCTGGTTACCAGCATTTTCTCCTTTTCCCACAATTTTTTCAAAAGCCTTCCTTCCCACGGTCATGAAAACCAGGGATTGTTTGGTAAAGGGTTAAAAGTTTTAGTTGTTTGGCAAAGTTTTAATCAATTTCTGCTGTTCCAACATTTGTTTTGAAATTCAACCGCTACCCATGTATTAACCCTTTAGCACATGACAAATATTTAGACTTGTCCAAATTCGAAGCATTTGCAGACTAAAAATTACATGTGGATAGAATTGTAGAAGTCATTATTGAAAGGGTAGAACAAACTGTGGGAAAAGGTAAAAATCCAGCATTTTCTCCTTTTCACACAATGTTTTCAAAAGCCTTCTTCTATCAGAGTGGTTAAAATTTGAGATTGTGTGGTTAAAGGTACTATGCTGCCATGCTTAGTGTTTTAATTTTTGTCTGATTTCAGGTTTACAGAGAGACATTGGCTTCTAAATAACAACAGCAACAAAGTGGACTGTCTAGTTTCGACCAAAGCAAAACTGCAGTTGTTTACATTTTGCCAAAGTTAAATGCTGTAGATTCTACATTTGTTGTTCTTTTTCCGACATTCTTAGTATTTCGTGCAATTACCATTCCATGATGTGAAAGCAAGGATTTTAAGGTTTTTTTTTTCAATAAAAGAAAAAGCTCAAGATACATACAAGTTATGTATGTTTTTTCTAAATAGAAATGTATGAGACAAGTCTTGAAAATTTTGAAGACAAAGCAATTGTCATGAATAAGTAATCTTTTTCGAAATGCTAGTTTTAACTCTTTCAGCGCCAAATATATAAACTCGATACTTTTCGATGCCTGAAAATAGAATCCACTGAGACTCAGAAGGATTTTTGTCCCATAGGCTTTACTAAACAAGCGGACGGAATAGATCCAAGATCAGACTGCACGTTCTGTGCAGTCTGATCTTGATCTATGCCGTCAGCAAAAGTCAGTTTTCGCTATGGCGCAGAAAGGGTTAATATGGTACATTAAAATATGAAAGCAATCAAAGCGTTATGGCAATAGCAGAAGTTGGTCATTAAGAGCTTATTTTCCATTTGCCAAGAGTAGTAAGCTCTAAGATGCAAAAAAGTTTTTTTTATCAGGCAAAATAAAACTATTTTAACCCATTACCACACAATCCCTACTTTTGACGACCCTGAGAAAGAAGCCTTTAGAAAACATTTTGGGAAAAGGAGAAAATGCTGGTAACCAGCATTTTCTCCTTTTCCCACAATGTTTTCTACCCTTCACAAAACAAATTTCAAATTTTCAGTCACTTTTATTTTTGTCGTCTGCAAATGCTTTCGATTTGGACAAACCTAAAATTTTGTCGTTTGGTAATGAGTTAACTATTTGCTCAAAGAATTCTTGTATATAACTATTTGACTGCCAGATTCTTGAGAATTCCACTTGGACACATCATGATATATAAAAAAAAATCTGTTAGTATTTTGTTCTGTGTTCTTGGTTCAATGAACTTAAAATGAGACTGGCTTATTCAACTGAATTTCTCATCATACATGTACTACCGGTATTTAAAAAAGAGGCAAATATGAATTTCAACTATTTTTTGCACCTCTGCTCTTTTTGCAGTATTTGACTGCCATACTCAGAAGAATTCCAAGCTGACGTGTTATGCAAGATGAAAATGCTCTGATCATGTTTGCTTAATTAACTCCATTTCTCACACAGTAGTCAGGAAAAAATAATACATGTACATTTTAATACATAACTTAAATCTTACCCTGCTAAATAAGTGAAATGAAACTTTCAAGCCTAAAGTAAAACAAAATTTTGCTATTTTAAATGTATTTTGTGGTTAAAGATAACTCCTTATGGGACAGTGTAGATCCAAGATCAGACTGCATGTTCTGTGCAATCTGATCTTGATCTACTCTGTCCACAAAAGGTCCTTGAGTGGCACTGAGCAGCACTAGGGTTAAACTGCTTCATGTTTATGTATTTGACTGCCAGATTATTGAAAATTCCAAACTGACACATTATCATCTAAAAAAGTGTTGTAGTTAGGATTAGCTGATTTGTGTTTTCTCTAAATGTCAGATCATACATGTACTTGCTTACTGAGCGACATCTCTCATCTAATATTCAGGAAACAGATATTTGTAATTATTATAGAATTTTCATCTTTTCTATAAACTGCTCACTGTTTATGTATTTGACTGCAATAGCTTAAAAAATTTGTACATGACATGACATGCTTTATGAAACTTTTTAATGGATGTTTATTCATTATACTCCCTTACAGAGCTGTATTTCTCATTAAATATCTAGGGAAAAGGCATTTATGAGTTTTAACTCATTACCACACAATCCCTACTTTTGACAACCCTGAGAAAGAAGCCTTTGGAAAACATTGTGGGAAAAGGAGAAAATGCTGGTAACCAGCATTTTCTCCTTTTCCCACAGTGTTTTCTACCCTTCCCAAACCAAATTTTAATTTTTCAGTTACCTTTATTTTGTCATCTGCAAATGCTTTCAATTTGGACCAGTCTAAAATTTTCTTGTGTGGTAAAGAGTTAAGGAATTTTTGTGCTTCCTACTTGCTGATTTTTCACACAACAGTCAGGAAAGAAGCATTAAATGATTTTTTTTTAAAAAATCGTATTTTTTTAGAACTTCATTGTTTTCCTTTTTCTTGGAAATTTTTATGTTCCACTGACTTTTAATTGAAACACAAAACTTGACTTAAATCTGTTCTAAACAACTTTTAGTTTTTTATGATCCTAGGAAGAAGGGTTTGAGAATAATGGTAGAAAAAGGGGAAAATGCTTGCATTATTTTCCCTTTTTCACAAAGATTTCTATTCTTTCAAAAAAAAAATCCAGTACTTGAGCAACTTTACTTATTGGCTTCAAATCCTCCAATCAGGCACAAATCTGAAGTCTTTCTTGTGTGTTAAAGAGATGATATAATGTATTAACGCAATAGAAAGGTCAGTGCAGCTTTGCAATAAGTTGCTGTTTTTTTTCTGTGTGTACTGAAACCGTCTCCTTCAGTCGTTTGGTACTCTAGGGGGTATGGTCCTTTATCCAACTTCTTAACTCACAGAGCAAAAGAACAAGGGTGCTTTTAATTGTGCAAGAAAGAAAACAATTGTTCTTGATAAGTATTGGCATTATTTATAATCTAAAATTAGTTCAGTTTTTTCCTCTAGCCTTGATTCATTTTGCTACATCCTTTACAGTGTTCTTAAAAACATTGTAATCCATTGAGAAACATGAACAGTAATTTCTTTACTTACTTACATACTACCAGTAAGTCATGACTATATTGCCATTACAATTTCTACCAAGTTTTTTCTCAGATGTTATTCACCAGCCATTCTGAATATTGTTCTAATTCTTAATTCCAAGATTAACACTGTACAAAGCAATCCTAAGTTTTAATCGTCCTGAATGAGAAGGCTTTTGAAAACAGAGTGTGAAAAGGATATATTGCTGGTAACCAGCATTTTTTCCTTTTAACACAATGTTTTCCACCCTATCAAAGTTGTTGAGTCATGTTAACTTTGTCATCTGTAAATGCTTCCAAATTGGGCAAGTCTCAGTTTGTCATCATGTAAAGCATAAACTATCTGATTGGCTGATACACTTTGTCAGAACCAATCAGGTTTGAATTTTGAATTATACTTTTTTGCCTCTACAAAAGTCATGACACAAATGTTTATGCCATAATCTCTTTGTTAATGAGTTTTTTTGTATTATAAAAAAATGTTATTGTATTTTTAACAAAAAATGCTGTACTTGTTATTTTTGTACAAATTATGAAGAAAAATATAAAACAGAGATATCCAAAACTGGCTTTTTACACTTTTTCCAAGTCCAAACCTCTGATACCTTGATCATCTTTCTGGTAGAGATATTTATTAACCCTCTACCACACAATGCTGAATTTTTGTGACTCTGAGAAAGAAAACTACTGAAAAAATGCTGATAGCCAGAGTTTCCTCCTTTTCTTTCATTGTTTACTATCCTCCACGCAAACATCATTTTAGTCACATTTAAGATGTCGACTGCAGAATATTTTATGCTTTCAATGGATGAGGCTTTAATTTTGTTGATTGGCAAAGAAATAATTCTATGAGTAAGAGAGAAAGAGATACAGACAGAGAGAGGCAATAAACAATTATTTTGTTTGTTTGTGTGGTTTTAACGCCATTTTTAGCAATATTTCAATCATATCCCAGCAGCCAGTACACCTATCCAGACTGCCCTAGAGTTTTCTTTAACCAACTCTTTTACCGCATACTTTACACAATATTCTTACTTAGCTAAAAGCTGCTTTCCCACATTGTGCAGTCTGATCTTGATCTACATTTACCACAAAGGAATCTATATTAGTGAAAGGTACTTTAAGGGTTTATAAACCCTTATCAGTCATCAAACACTCCTATGTTTTGAAGACTTGAGAAAAAGGCTTTTGGAAACATTGTGGGAAAAGGTGAAAATGGTGGTTACTGGCCTTTTCTCCTTTACCCACAATCTTTCCAACATTTATATAAATTCCATAATTTTAGGAACATTTATTTGTAGTCTGAAAGTGCTTTGAATTGAAACGAGTATGAAATGTCTAAAATGTTGGCAACTGGTAAAGAGTTATGGCTGTGGTATGCAGCTTTCAACATTATTTCAGTCTTATCACAGCAACAGCATGCTTACTCAGGTATGTCTTGGCATGGAAATTATACAAACAGTGACGGGTTCATTTTCTGTAGAAAGTTCGTTTTTATGGCAATGACCGCTTTTCACGTGTGCCAAACAATATCTTTGAGGTGCAAGTATTGTTCACATCTCTTACCCATTTCATAGTCAAAGGGAGAAAACTCACACAACCATAAACTTTTAATTACGATGAGTGACCTCCCTTAAAATTATCCACACGAGAGTGTCATATTGAGGAAGGTCATTCTTTCTACCAAACTTGGAATTTTGCAAGGATTTCCAACGCGAAATGAGATCATTTTGTTAAAGATACATCTTTTTAGCCAGAGACAACAACACTGTTAAAAGTTGATATTGTGTAGAATCTAGTCAGATGTGTAAACATAGATAATTAATCAATACATGGTGTATGGGATAAAGAAACTCTAGTGATTTGTCTTCGATTTAAAACCAGAGACAACCATAGTGATGTCTTTGATAGCCTCCAGAGAATGAAATGCATTTTCTATCCGTCGTAATCTGTGCAACCTTGCAACCATGAGGGGCAAGATTTGACATGAACATACATGAATGATTATAGTTTCAATAGCTTCATATAATAAAGATGAAATTGGTTAAAAAAACCTGGATGAAAACGAGTAAATAGGTATCTTTATGCAGTGAATAGAATACTACCTAGGTTAACCTCGACTTTCGAGGCAAATGTCAGACGTAATATAAGGATCGCTGACAAAGATTTATTTACTCACAAGGGACTCTAGAGCTACTCATTGTTTTATTTTATCTGTCAAATTTTTGTAACCTTTATAGCCTAATTTAGATTGGACAACCTTTAAAAAAAATGGACAGTCCACCACAGATGATTCTATCATAACAATATGTCGGAATTAATTTTATCTTCACGAAAAGAAAACCTTTTTCCATACCGATCGTCCCTGTCGACTCTAGATTAAAAAAAAAAACATATTCACGCGTCTTGTCCACGTCCATAAGGGAGGTGACTCAGGACTGTATAATAAAGATTGTAACATAGAAGAGTTTTTTCCTTTAGACCATAAATAGTTCGATACATTTAAAATGCAAGTATAGGATCGCTTTTGTAACATTGAGTAAGGGTTGATGTCATTCAGCAAACCCTCGTATGATCCATTGTACTTAGGCGTTGTTACGGAATTTGCCAGCTTATAATGAGTAAAGTCGTTATACGAATTTTCGCTCTTACACCAAAAACAAACCGTTCGTTGCAGCTAAAGGTCGTTGCAGCTAAAGGCCAAACAGTAAAGGATCTTAGAAATACATCGAGCGAGGGTCGATGAATGAACATGTATCATTAAGATAAAACTGGAAGTTTTAGTATCTTTAATCTACATACTGTATATAGTTCCATTCAATTCCTCTGAAATATATAAGGTTTTATTTACGAAAGCATCATTTTATTCCAAGCATGGTTTTTGAAAAAGGAACCCTCTTTCTATTAAGCCCGACTTCGACATAAGTTTGACTGAAGTTAAGACTCTCTGTTCTCTCTATAAGTCCATCATCTGCTTGTCACCATCAGCACATGAGAAAATTTAAACTAGTTGGGATGATAAACACAAATGAGCCGACTTTTTGAGACGGCTTTTGTTTGACTATGTCTGTGTCAGCCATGCTCTGACAAAAGGGGGTTTAATGCATTTCTGCGATGCATTATACCAAGCGAGTCATCATATAATTATGGATCTATAAAATCCATTTTGTCTAATAACAGACTGAAATATGAGGTAGAATTTTTCTTCGACATGCAGAAAAATTGACAACAGCAAAAAGCATCGACCTATGTCAGCATGCGAGGACTTGTTAGGCTGACCTTGGGTCGTTACTTTTTGCAGAGACCCTGTAGATAAGATAGGCCAACAGATAGAATTCAAGTTGATTTTGGATCTTCTACAACTGACAGAACAGAAAAAAAAACTTTTTTGGGGAGATGCATTAAACCCCCTTTTCACTGAGCATGGCTCATATATTCGACACTTGTATAGATGCACGTTTTTTTAACCCTTACACAGCGTAGCGCGACTCACGGGGTTCTTTTGAATATCCCTATCGCGCAGTCTGCCGATCTTTAATCCACACTCTGCGTTACGGTGAAATTTTAACGAGGATAAAAACTTTAAAATTGCAATATTTGGGTTCTTTCTACCCACTGTATATTTTCATCTTATTTATTTAGTAATTAATGGGTTAAATGGGCTGATTATTCATACATCATAGCGAGGGGAGGGTCAGGATTGACTTGTGAGGTTGGTGAGGCAAGTTAGTATTGGTCATGAATGGCTGATAACACTTATGACCGTTGCTATGATATTTTATTAACCCTCGTCCTCCTGAATCAGTTGAATGATACGTTCAAGTCAATAGTAAAAACCCAAGTATTGCGACTTCAAAGTTATTTTTGGCGGAGAAGTATCTCCATATCGGACAGTGTAGACCCAAGATCAGACTGCACGTTCTGTGCAGTCTGATCTTGGATCTACACCGTCCGCAAAAGGTACTTGAGTCTAAGGGTTCATTAAAAGTTTTCTTGAAAGAAAAGTTTTAGATTTCTCATTTGCTTTTTGGTTTGATGCAAATACATCATGAAGTGTTAATTTTATTCGTAAACTGCTACATAATTCATCTAAAAAATTTCCATCCAGTCGTCGAAACACAGGTAAGGCGAATTCATTTTTTTTTTCTTTTTCGACGGAAAAATCTCACCGTATCGGACAAGGTAAATCTAAGATCAGACTGCAAGTTCTGCACAGTCTGATCTTGGATCTATACCGTCTGCAAAAGCCCAGTAAGTATTGCTTATTAGCCTTTGGGTTATGATTTCCCATTTATACAACTAACTATACCAGTCGAACTAATATCTCATGTACTTTTATCATTCACATAGGGTAGTGCACCCAAAAGATACATGCCGAAAGTGTTTCTAAGTTAAATTATTTCGGAATGGTTCAAAGATATCCAATACCGATCTATTTTAAGGAAAAAATACTTTTTTGTGCTTAGTTTTTAAAGCGTCAGCATAAGGGAAACAACTCGTTTCGTATTCTGTCAACTAAAACTGAGTAAGAGTTATATTTCTTGAAATTATCCCCAACTTCCTCGGTTACTACATTGCGTCTGAAGTAGCACGCCTTCTAAGGAAAGCTTGCTGTAAAAGGGAGAAATAACTCGTAGAAAGAGAAAATTCTCTTAAAGCCAAAATTTTTTTCGTACTCATTTTGAAAAACCCTATCCCTTCGCATTTTCCATATTAAACAAGAATGATTGTTTCAAAATTAATTACTAGTTAGCGGTGGCAAAACTACTGAATAAAACTACCACGGTGTATCAAATATCGATGCAATGGAAAGATTTTTTTTTTTATTTACTAATGGCTCTTTAATTTTCTCCAATATCTTAGAGTATAGGACCACTGAAGACGATAGTTTATCAGTTTATCATCAAGTAGCGGGGAATGTAGAGTACACGCTCTGTGCAGTCTGATCTTGAATCTACGCCGTAAAAAATACCTGATTATGTCACCGATTTATGGTATATGGTACAACGAACACATTAGGGTCAAACTCTCTGAAAATAGAGTTCGGCAAAGTACTTAGCTCCTAAAATAGAAATCGAAAGAGGAAGTAAATCAGGGTGGCTACTTGTTGCCGAGGTACATTGTTCATCATCTGTCGATGGTCGAACGATAATACAAACGATATCGGTCAGGTCAAAAGTTATCCTACTAGAAGGTGACCAGTGCTAAAACCCATTTAGTGATATGGTATGTATAAAGCTTTTGTTGTTTTTTGATTGTCCTTCGTATGGCGCGAACAGCTTTGAAAGTACGTCAGAAATTGAATCTAGACTGTCTGAAACGTTGAGATTTGTCAACGACACGCATTTGAAGTCGCAATATTGAAGATTTCATTTTAATCCTTCACGAAAGGATAAAAAATTTGAGTCGGCCAAACCGAAAGAATTAAAATTTTGCATACGACAATTTGAATATAGCTAAAATTATGGTGTTTGACTGTGAAAGAGTAGAAAACATTGTGGAAAAAGGAGAAAATGCTGGTTTCCAGCATTTTCTCCTTTTTCCACCGTGTTTTCAAAAGCTTTCTTTCTCATGGTCGTAAAAACTTGGGATTGTGTGGAAAAGGGTTAACCGTTAAAAATATCACAGTCGGGGACCAGAGTCGATGCTTTAAGCTAGCCGAACACGTAGCTATTTACGAACCACGCAGGTATAAATGGGTACCTGTTATCGACAAGGTATATACGAGGTAAATGCATGTTTCAAAGTGAAAAAAATATATCTAGAATTAAGATGAATTCAAACCTAATTTTCATTCATAGATTCAATTGAACTGAGTAAAACTGAAGATTAACGTGCTTTTCTATTTATTTCATCAAACAGCCTATACTTTTTATGATATAACACTCATTATAAACCTAAAAGATTAGAACACAGATTGGCTGAATTGCTCCAGCCAATCTGTGTAACACTGACAAAGAAATACTTAGCCATTTCATGAAATGACTGAACGAATTGGTCATTTCATAAAAAGGCTAAACTTTTTGGCCATTTCATGAAATGGCTGATTTCACAGATTGACTGTAACATATACAATTTATTGAAAAAATCTAGCATTTCCGAGAAGAGTGTAACATTTAACACTTTACCACTCAATCCCGTACTTTTGCGACCCTGAATAAGTTTTTTGAAAGTTTTGTTGGAAACTTTAAGTAAGAAATAATGGTGACCCGTATTTTGTCCTTTTTACGGAGTGTTCTCAACGGTTTCATCATTCGAGCAACAATTTTATTTGTTTTCTGCAAAAGCTTACAATACGGACGGATTTAAACTTTTGGTATGAGGTAAAGAGTTAAAAACACACAAATCACTTCCGTCTTAGTCTTGTTGTGCCCATGAGAGTTATTAAATCTTTATTGTTATATTAGCCATGCTCAGTGAAAAGTGCATTTAATGCATTTGCGAAAAGTATTGACCCAGGTCAGCCTGTGCAGTCCGTGCAGGCTGACCTGGGCCGAAACTTTTCCCTATAGGTCAATTTTCTGTATGTCCAAGGCCCAGTCTACCTTTTATGATTAAGCCAGTTAACAAAAAAGTGGCTACTATGGATCCATAAGTATGTGATGGCTTGCTTGGTATCATGCATCACGGAGATGCATTAAGCCCCCTTTTGCCAGAGCTTGGCTCATATATTCACACTAATTATCCCACTCCACAGGGGGACGGGTCGCTACTAGTTGCAGCCATTGACTTCGGCACAACTTACTCCGGATGGGCTTTTTCCTTTAAACACGAGTTCGAATCCAATCCGGTCAAAGTCTCCGCCAAGCAGTGGACAGGCGGCCAGCTTGTGTCGCTTAAAGGTGGGTGCACTTGTTTGTTTGAATGGTGTTTTGCAACACTTTTAACAGCTAATTCACCTTTCACGTCTTTCCTTGGTTTTATTAGCGCTATACTTGCGGAGCCTTGCTTAATCCATGGGGGAAAAAAGGCTTTTGAAAACATTGTAGGAAAAGAAGAAAATGCTGGTAACCAGCATTTTCTTCTTTTCCCACAATGTTTTCTGCCCTTTCAAATACAACTGGTAATGATTTCAATCCGCAGTTAATAAGTCGTCTGCAGACGCTTTCAATGTGAACTTGTCCAACATGTTGTTGTCTGGTAAAGAGACAACGAAATTCCAATGCGAGTGAAGCTTAGATCGGTTACCTCCCCTGATACAGTTAAACCAAGATTTCATGCATTACCATTAACCTTAATCTGCAAAGCACGTTAAATAAAACTTTCAAGCCGGTAGTAAAAACCCGAATGTTGTTGCTATTCAAATAATTTTTTGGGAAAAATACCCTCTTATCGGACAGTGTAGATCCAAGATCAGTCTGCACATTCTGTGCAGTCTCATCTTGGTCTACACTGTCCGCAACAGTTAGGGGAGACCGGGGCTAGTTGTTACAACTTTTATATTTCTTTGTATTTTGTATCTCCTTGGGCAATTTGGACAATCTGTGATATAATTCGGAAGTGAAAATTTATGCTCTACTTAAAGAAGAACTAGTTTAGGACACAGAACTGAAGTAAATTGAAACATCGAACGTCTTTTGATAGTCATAGTCGTGTATCAACATACCCCATACACGGGGCTATTTGGTACAGAGTGCGGGGCTACTTGATACAGGTCAGTAGCTATAGTCATCAACATCAGAATCGCAGTTATGACAGATATAAACTCGTTCTTTTGACACATTTGTACATTTGGCATGGGCCCATTCACCACAATCAACACATTTGATCCACTTTTCACGGGGTTTCGAGTTGGAGTACGGCTCAATGCTTGTGCCCTGGAGCGAATGCTTTTTCCTTCTTAAATGACTGTTCTGGCAGCTGACAGAACTGCATCTGTTGATACATTGCACCTGCTGATTGTTCTTTTATAAGTACGTACCATACAGAAAAATGAAGAAATTAATTTTAAATTCGTGTTAATGCTTCTATTTTAGTGTATTATCACACAATCCCTACTTTTAACCCCCCCCCCCCCCCCCAAGAAAATATTGTGGGTAAACAGCATTTTCTCTTTTTTTCCCTGTTTTCTTCCTTGTCTGATACGAATTCAATTATTTTGACGATGTCGTCTACAGTTGTAGATTATACATGCACACTATCATACAGTTACTTTCTGATCTACCTGTAACAGCAGCAATGTCACTTCTAATGGACAGCTAATATGTAAATTATTAGTCTAGTTTAGATATAACAAGAAGCGCTTGATTTCAGTATGAAATTTACTAAATCATTAAATAATCCACATGTATTTAATTAGAATACAGTTTATTTTGACATGAACTAGTATTAAAATGTGACTGGGGCTAGTTGATACACTATATCAAATAGCCCCAGTGCATGTGTACCAATTAGCCCCATGCCACCATTCTGTGTAAAAAGACTCGTCTGTGCTACCACTATAAGGACTGTTCCAAACAACGCTCTTGTAAGGCCCGGTCTCCCCTATATAGAGCCACGCTTAGCAGCCTAAGGATTAAGCTATTTAAAAATAGCCTTGTAAAAAAAAGAGGAAAAACACGTGTGTTGGGTTAAACATTGTTTTTAACCGAAGCACCAAAAATACACGCAAAAACATTTATTGGTGAATATCGATGCAATATTGACAGAGCGAAGTTTATTTTCTTTTGATAGGGCCGACATGCGTTTTGATCAAGTCAGATCGGATGACATTACATTCATTTGGTTTTGATGCTGAAACAAAATATGCCACGTTGGCCCAGGAAGGTACACACGAGGATTGGTATTTCTTCAAACGATTCAAGATGGCTCTGTTCGGGGATGTGGTAATTAGCCTATTCTATTATTGTAAATCATTTCTCCTGGTACTAGTAATATGCCAGTCTTCGACCATTCAAAGTTCCGAGTCTAGCTCATTTGGGAAAAATAGGCATGAATGAATATGTTGTTGCGAAAAAATTCAGAGAAGTTCTAAATGCCAATGCTCGAAAGAACAGCAGCAGGACCACTACACTCCGACCTAATAGAAACACATGTCTCGAAATGGCTATGGATTTCTATACAGATGACTTGATAAAGAAAGCTCAGTCTAGAAAATATTTCAGGGTGACATATATAGTTGTATAAAATGGATGGATGGGTGGATGGATGGATAAAACATAGTTCATTATGAAACCGTAAGTAATAGATGTGGCAACCGAATTCAACTTGGTCTTCATTACGAAGGCCATGTCTCAGAATTTTGCTTTTGATTCCAATTTTAGGGTCAGTCCATTAAACCAATGCTTGAAGATGCATCGGGAAAGAAGCTACCAGCAATTGACGTTTTCTCGCTTGCCATTCGATATTTGAAAGACGACCTTGTCAAGATGTCGGACATGCGGCTAGTAGGTGGAGGGTTGAAGCCTGAGGATATCTCCTGGGTTATAACAGTACCTGCTATCTGGAATGACGCAGCGAAAAATTTCATGCGTGAAGCTGCGGACAAGGTTTGTTAATTTAGTGCCTGATATATTTCTATCTTTCTTTAGGACTAGTTCTAGGCTAGGGATCTGAAAGGTCATTCCAAAGAACGTCCACAAAAAAAAAAAAAAAATCCAGCGACTGGAATAAGCTACTCGGGGCCTCCAGGTTTCAAACCCTATACCTTCACTATTAAGTCATGTAGAAATCCATAAATATACACTAGGCGATCCTATACAGAAACTGTGAACAAGCATATTAACTCTCTGTAGACAACTTAATTCAGACTCGGTTTTTGTGGTATTTGTCGAAGACAATACCACTATGAGTTCAATATTGAATTCTGAAGACCATGTATCGTATTTTGTTCAAAGCCGAAGGAAATAAACCCAACTAAACTCAATTTTTCTCAGACAAATGAGTTTTTCGGTAGCACTCGGATATGTAATTGGAAATGACATGTTAAAAGACACTGGATGAGGCCATCGATCGTGGAAATACTAATTTTTAATTGAAAATAGCTTCACTCGCTCATAGCCTTCTATTGGCGCAATGATACAAAATTTGTCTACTGATCGCTTGGTCCTGGGTTTTTTCGTTCCAAAACCAGTTCGTCCCATGGATTGTTCATCCCATGATTGCGCGCTACTCCATTTGATTGGGCATGCATATTTATAGATCGAAATAATTGATTGTAATGTTGGGAATTAAATGTTAACGGCCAAAGATACTTCAAAATCATAGTTTTTAGGTACAAACTTAATTTTATTCGATATAATTCACATGGTTTCTCTCTATCCATCATGCATCCTACTGTCAAGGGACGTTACTCCTGACTCCTCCTTATGATCAAAGGGAGACCACCCATACACAATCATAACTTTGTCATGAGTACTCTCCCTTAAACCAAAAGGTATCATTTGCTTAGTAGGTTTGCTTTCAAGCCAATATTTGAATAATATTTCTCTTTTTCTTTCAAATTATTAATTCCACACAATGGCTTCCTTGACAAATACCACTTCAGCGTTCTCAACGCTTTGATTTTTAAAGAACAGTTGTGGATGACAATTAGGCCTATAAAATAAGGCTCAAATGATGGGTAGAGTATAGAGGTATTGTTGCAGAAAAAGGAGGAAACGTTGGTTATAAGCCTTTCCTCCTTTTCCCGTACATTTTCAAAAGTGTCCTCCCTGAGGGTCGTGCTAAGACAGTAACAGTTACCGGTTGGTAAAGGGTCTAGTATTTTTTCCTATGTAACTCTTTAAAGTTTTTTTTAACCAGCTCCATGTAAAACATATGAAATTCTCAACTCAGGGCCCGTCAACCATATTGGTGAACTGGGCAAAAACGGGGGGGGTGTTTGCGGACTGTATAGATCAAGATCAGACTGCACAGAACGTGCAGTCTGATCTTTGATCTATACCGTCCGCTTGTTTAGTCAAGCTTATAAGACAAACAATCTTTCTAAGTTTCAGGGGATTGTATTTTCAGCCGTCTAAAGAGGTCGAGTTTATATAATTGGCTTGCAACACGCGAAAAGGGGCATTCGGACATTTGCGTAAAGTGTCGTCTCGGATTAGCCTGCGCAGTCCGCGCAGGCTAATCCGAGACGGCACTTTACGACTACATTAGATTTTGTGCTACAGTAGACTTGCGCAAAACAGAAAATTACATAAAAACGGAAAGTGCCGTCTCGGATTAGCCTGCGCGGACTGCGCAGGCTGATCCGAGCCGACACTTTACGCAAATGTCCGAATGCCCCTTTTCGCGTGTTGCAGGCCATATTTGATGCCAACAGAGTTAACCTTATCCTGCTAAATAAAAGAAAAAATGAAACTTTTAAAGCCGATTGTCAAAACACAATTTTTTCTTATTTTAAAGGTATATTTGGAGGAAAGATATTTCCTTATCGGACAGTGTAGATCCAAGATCAGACCGCACGTTCTGTGCAGTCTGATCTTGATCTACGCTGCCCGCAAAAGGTCTGTGAGTCGCGCTTAGCAGTCTAAGAGTTAAAGTGAAATCTGATATCTGTCTCATGTACAAACTTCAGGCGGGGATTGGTAGCCATAAACTAATGATTGCTCTAGAACCGGAAGCAGCCTCGCTATACTGTCGTCATTTACAAGTCGAAAAACATGGCGACGATGGTGCAAACCTTTCAAAGTTCAAAGCTGGTACAAAATATCTTGTGTTGGACGCAGGAGGTTTGTCTTCTTCTTTCTCCTACTCCTCATCTTCTTCTTCTTCCTTTTCTTCTTCTTCTTCCTCCTCTTCCTCCGCCTCCTCTTCTCCTTCTTCTTCTTCTTTAATTGCTTCCTTTTCTTCCAGTTATTTTGCAATATACATTTTAATCAGGTTCTTTTTACAATTCAAAATAGCGTGTACTTTTAGAAATTAGAAAGAGCAATTGCATTTAACAAGTGAATTCTCCCATTTCCACTTCAATATAGGCCCATTTACAGAGTTAAACTATATAGTAATAGGTTAACTGCTACATGTATATCTTTGACAAGCACTGTAGACCTTCTGTAGCATTCAAAAGATACTAAGTTATCACATAACTACCTTGTTTTCAATATAATACAGCCAGTATGAATTTTCTTGTCTCATACGCCTGTGAGATAAGAATATAGTGCCGTACTTGACCAACACTCTGTAATTATACACCTCATATCTGAAACGTTGCTGACCTAGGTACCTGAGTGAAATTAACAGTCAAAATTCGTAATCATGATAGTTATTAATATGATCACTTTTAGATTTAAAAAAAAATCAATTTAACAATTTCTTTGGAACTATATTTAGTTCGTAATGTACCTGTCAAAGAAGCGAAAAGGCTTCATGTAAATTTCATTACACATTATACATGTATGCTTATGTTCTAGCACATTATGGACTATAATTCTTGTTATACAGTTATGTGATTAAAAGAATCTGACATTCGTTGGCGTTTGAGGTAAAAATTTATTAAAATCGTCCAAAGGCTCGCTTAATAACATTTTTTATTGACAGGTTTAAAAAATTTTTATCTCAAACACCAACTCATGCCAGATCCTGTATATATTTCTCTTGTCTGATGCATGTAACAATTTATACACATATGAGCGACGCACTGGCAAATATTGTTAAAATGCATCTCCATGTTGCCTTAAAACGAGCAAGTCATCATATAACTATGGATCCATAAAATCAATGTTGTTTAACAACCAACTAAATCTGGAAGTAGAATGGTCCTTTGACATGCAAAAAAATTTAACTATTACAATGGCAAAAAGTTCGACCCAGGTTAGCCTGCGCAGACCGCGCAGGCTGACCTAGGTCGAAACTTTTTGCAGATGCTCTAAACTGCCTTTTCATAGAGCACTGCTCATGTGCTTGCAGGAGGTACAGTCGATATTACTATTCATGAAGTATCCGACAGCGGTAACATAAAAGAACTTCATAAAGCAAGTGGAGGCGCATGGGGAGGTACTAGAGTAGATGATGCTTACAGACAGTTTATCATTAAACTTGTTGGTATGTAGACCGATATATATATATATGTGCAGAGCTCTGACACCTGGGGGTTTAATGCATCTCTGTGATGCATTATACCATAGGCCTCTGAAACTCCATTGGTCTATCAAGGAATAATAAAATTTTCATTATCGGACACCGTTACTATAAATAGCACATTGGCGATTTATCTTATACACGATATATGATAGAGGGAGTCGCCAATGTGCTATTTATGGAAACAGTGTTAATGAAAATACAGGGCGATGCACTAATGTGCTGTAAGTGTTCGATGATCGACCAAGGAAAATTTTAGTGTTCCGTGATAGACCAATATCTAGAGCTTCAAAGGCCTAGGATTATTCCAAGCAAATCATCATATAATTATGGATCCCTAAAATCCATTTTGTCTAACAACCAGCTGAATCATGAGGTAGAATGGTCCTTTGACAGGCGGAAAATTTACCAGTAGCAAAAGGTATCTATCCAGGTCAGCCTCCGCGGACTGCGCAGCCTGAACTGGGTCCATACCTTATGCAGATGCATTAAACTCCCTTTTCACAGAGTATGGCTCATTACTCAATAGAATCCTGGAATTACTGTTGACTTTCATAATATAATACAATTTCTAACATACATAAATCTGAATCGTGCATAACAATCGTATATGTCCAAAGCCAATCAAGCAACTTTCATTGTGAAACTTGCAATTGATTTAGATATAAAACCTTTATTAAGAAAGAAGCTTAAAAGACACCTAAGATCATCATCCGAGATATATGTACTGGTTTCATCCCGAAAATGATTTGTATTGTTAAGATATATGGTGACAGGTTTATTTCAGTTGTAAAAATGCGTGGTAAGCACAGGCGTTCGTGTTATGACGAACTTCGCCACTTGTATAACATTATATGGGTGGCGGAGTTCGTCATAAAACGAACGCCTGTGGTGGTAAGTATTGAGAGGTCCTACGCCAGCGATAATGATGTTGTTAGTAAAAAAAAAACCAAAAAGAAGCAGTATTCAATGGCGCATTTTCCTAAATAGTTTCAATAGCTGTTTAACTCTTTCCTTAACATAGACGACACTAGAAGCTTTTGTGGACAGTTAAGATAAAGATCAGACTGCACAGGAGGTGCAGTCTGATCTCTGATCTACACTGTCCACTGCCATATTCTAGATTATGAATGAACCCTCTTTTGATCTTGTAGTGGCTCTATTTGTAGCCATTGAGAAAATGCAATTTATTTATTCAGTAGTGAAATAGTTAACTGTGACATAGAGCTGAAACTTTAAACCTTGTAGGTGCACCTGTGATGAAGAAGTTTATGAAAGCTCACATGGACGACTATATCGAAATGTTCCGAGATTTCGAGATCAAAAAGAGAGCCGTGTCACCGAAAAATGACGGAAAAGTTACAATTAGACTACCGGCTGCATTGACCGACATGCTTCAAAAAACGACAGGAGACACACTTAAAGAGATTATTCCACAGTCTGCCTTTGCAGACAAGATAACCATCAGTGGGGACAAATTAAGGGTCGATGCTAACATCGTAAAAGGTTTCTTTGATGAATCTATCAAAAGCATCCTCAATCATTTGAAGGATATCTTCAAAAATCCTAGCGTTCGGGGCTGTTCGGCGATTCTAATGGTTGGAGGGTTTTCCGAATCACAGGTATTGCAGGAGAGCATTAAAACAGTCTACTCTAACTTGAAGATCATTGTACCGAACGAAGCTGGTCTTGCTGTTTTGAAAGGCGCCGTAATCTATGGCCATCGCCCTTCCGTTATAGAAGCGAGAGTAAGTAAATACACTTATGGAACGGACATTTCAAAGGCATTTAACGCAGAGAAACACCCAGAAATGTTGAAAAAAGTACAGAAAACCGGGGAAACTCTATGTACAGGCATCTTTTCTACTCTTGTAAAAGTAGGTCAAACCATGATGGTTGGCAAAGCCCAAGAAGAACAGTCCTTTTCTCCGATGCATGAGGACCAGAAAGCCATGTCTATGGATATCTATGCAACAAAATATGCCGATCCACAGTATGTTACAGATCCTGGTTGCTACAAAATAGCCAGTTGCACTGTGCCCATGCCCGTCACAAAAGGAGGCAAGGAGAGAAGTGTATCCGTCAAACTGATGTTTGGTGGCACTGAGATACAGATAGAATGTACAGACAACACAACTGGTGCGATCACCAAACTAAATGTAGAATATCAAAATTGACTTCTATGGATAAAACATTCAAACCTACTATTCATTCATTATTTTTGTAACAAAAATTAGTTGGACTTGAGTGTGCTATCGTGAGTTTCTTTCGTTTTCTGATTTAGGACGAATCAGATTGTAATGCATTTGTCTCTTTGTATCTTAACCCTTTACCTCAAAATCCCGAGTTTTATTTGTTTGTATTGGAGTTTAACGCTCAGACCAACCACAGTGAGCAGGCTTGCTATACAAAATCCACTAAAAAGCACAAAGACAAGCATGTCACTCTAAGTGTACATTGTATACATAACAAATACAGGTATGTAAATATAGATATCCGTGATCTTTGACAGCTTTTTCTGATTTTCATAAATTAATATTTGTCTGTCATTCAAAATTACGTATCAAAGTTTTCATGCCAATTTATATGTATACTGTTACATATATTGTTGTACATCAGGTCAAAACATGATTACGTAAAATAGTTAGCAAAGAATAAGCAATGTTATTACACAAGCGAAACTTTCCCTGGTTACTTATACTTTTTGGCAAGATTCCCCAGCTGTCAGGTTACCATGGTAACCGTTTATACACTTGCAATCCGAAATACTTGTCTTAGCGACTCCAGCTGTTCTAGAGAGGGATGGGCAAGGCGTACATTCGGAAACGTTAGCGGATCGGTAGTAGTCACGTCGGCATGCTGTAAGGAAACAAAGCGTTCATATGAACTAAGTTATCAGAAAAATTTGTGTCTTTTTGTTTACTATTTCGAAAAGTAGGTCACCGGGCCAAATCCTGGAAAAACCTTGTGTGTACTCCAGAGGCCACATTTTCAGCTGGATACACATGAAACTTTGTCATAATATTTGTCTTGATGATTCTTTGACAAGTTCGAAATTGGGTCATGTCGGGTCAAAAAGTAGGTCACTGGACCAAAGAAAGACCTTGTGTGCACTCTAGAGGCCACAATTTCAGTCTGATACTAATGAAACAACATTGATGAATTCTCTGAAAAGTTCAAAAGTAGGTCACTTACACTTATGTGTTTTACATTGTCACAACTAGGATCTCTTCCGCTTTATCAATCCTAGATGACTTTACTGACGTTAGCCCACTCGCTTATAAATAGATCTGCTGTGTTTCCCAATGACTTAAAACGTCTATATCAATCTTATATTACATGTACTTACGTGCACATGTACGAAAACTGGCTAGAGCATATCCGGGGTTGCATTCACACCTGTATGAACCCTGCTCGTTTATACACACGTGGTCGCACCTGTGACGGCTAGGCTGTGAGCATTCGTCTATGTCTGTATAATGATAAAATCTGTTGGTATCACAAAATTGGTAGCAATGATGACAAGTTCAAACAGAGTTCTACTCTCAAAATTTGAACAACCCTTTTACCGAGACTGTGGACCGATTATAATCTACATGCATTATAACAAATTTCACACACTAGTATTCTACAGCATTTAGGAATCTGAGCTTAATTTACATAGTCATACAAGTCTACTCTACAACGAGCCAAACGGGGGAGATTCAATCATACACCACAGTAATGTTGCCAGATCGGGGTTCGTATACTCCAACCATTCTTAAGAATGTTCTTCGTCCTTTTCTCCAAGATTGAAAGAAATACAACTTCTGAATGGCTGAACCGTCTGGTTTAGCCAATCAGAAGTTGTGTTACTTTCAGATTAACGACGTGTATAACTAATGTTTGCGCGCATCCTACTGCGCATGTGTTTCTGTCATGTATGGTGAATCAAAAGTGCACCTATGTATTTTTTCGCACACATGGTAATACTATTGGAGCACTGAAACAAGTAGCTCTTTCTTCGGGTAGAATTAGTAAAGAGAAAAAAAATATATCTGTAAACTGTCACCGTGAAATAATTAAAATGCTGTTGACGCGGCGTTACACACCAAATAAGCAAACAAAAGCAGGAAATTCAAAGCTGTAGAAGTATAGCTGTTTCTTAGTTGAAAATTATTGTGGGAAAAGGAGAAATCGCTCCTAATGGGCAATTTCTCCTTTTCCCACTATGTCTGCCGAGGTTTTATCCTGTTTATTTCCTTGAAAAAAATAACTTCCAAAGTGACCTTCATCCCTATTTTCTGACAAAATAAGCACGGATAGGTGCCATTTTTATTTTTTCTTATTCTTTAGAATGGTAAATACTATAAGTGTGGAAATTTTAAGAAAAATCTGTCCGTAAGAAAGTATGTATTTATTAAAGATTTACCCATAATTCGGTCAAATTATCTCCCTTTTTGACTCAGTGGTCTTTATATAACATGCATATTTGTGCATTTACCATGCTCAAAACCAGGCTTTAATATATTTTCTGTGCAAAACTAAATTATTTTTCATTAAAATGATGTATGTTTGTATATTCTTCTGGTGGTTTTCCTGTTTAACTGTCTATTAAAGAAAAGTGTGTGAATTCCAATATAAGCTGAATTTTGGGACTGTATATACCTTTTTAAAAGCAAATTTCTCAGAAACGAGCACGATGACCCATAACGTTTTTCACTGTAATGTCCTAGAGACATAATGAGCTTTGTATGTGCAAAGTCTTAAAAAAAAAGTTCCGTTAGAAAAGTTTGTCATATACGTCGTTAAGAAAAATCTGGAGAATAAGAGCAAGAACGTTCTTTAGAATGGTTGGAGTATACGGCCCATAAGCTGAAACTGCATTTACTTTTCTCCAAAATTGATTCAAATTCTTATTTCCAACACTAACCATCCGATTTGCAGAACCACGAGGTTTAATCCCAATTAGATAGCCTGTCTCAAGATTTAGAATGGGAACAATATCTATAATTGCTAGTTAACGAATCTTAACTAGTGTATAGAGTATCTCACAACTCGGCCGATTCCGTACCTAAATCTAACCTCGTCCGCATAAAGGTGTTTTCCATTTTGAACTGCCAATCACGTGATCTTAGACATGGCGGCGCCCATTTTGATCGACTACAAACAACATAAACAACCACGATGAAATGATTAATATCTATCTATCTGTCGGTGGAAACTTCAATTGGAATTGATAAACCACGTTAAAAAATGAATACACAAATTGTTTTTCAACTGAAATATACCTGTATTTAGAAAATATTTAGATGGAAAAAGTTTTATCTTTTAAGAGGAGCCTTACAATTTTACGAAAGGTTAAACGGCATACTTCTGGCGACGAAATGTACCGTGTAGGTGCATATAAAGCTACGTGATACTGCCGAGGAACTTGATCACCGGATCGCCCGAGGTATGCCGAATGTAGCGTATCTACAATGAGATAAAAAATCACACACACAGCCACACACACGCACACACAAACAAGGATTCGTCAAATACCAAAGAGGCAAACGGCAATTAACTGGTATTTGAAAACTGATCTGAAATTCTTGGCGGCTGAGACGTCTGCTTACTTTGACTTACTTTGTAAAATTATTCAGAGAAGATAATGATGATTTAAAAAAAAAACTAAATTCGGGCTAACTAAGGGTGTAGAAAAATGTCAATCTCTATCCAATCACCTGCACAAGTTCTATTGTCATCCCCAAGTAGATACCCTGTTTTTTCGCATGTGCATCTATACGATCCAAGCGTATTGATACATTCGCCTTCGCACGCATTTGTACCTTCCATGCATTCATTCAAGTCTGAAAAAAAAAATCACTAACACGTTCATATTTCTTTTTATTTGGTTCATGCTGTGTGAAATGGTGGTACGGTATAAAGCATTTGCCAATAGTCTCCACCCATGTCAGCCTACGCAGTCCGCGCAGGCAGACCTGGGTAGAAAATTTTTGCTATCGATAAATTTTCTGCATGTCAAAAAACCTTTTTACCTCATCCTCATGCTTCAGCTGGTTTTTAGATGAAATGGATCCATGTTATGCGACGTCTTGCGTGGTGTAATGCGTTACGTCGATGCGTTAAACCTTCTTCTCCTAGAACACCACCCATACTTTTGTGTCGCTCATCGGCATCTTCGTGATGCAATATATAGAGTTTATTTCATCAGCTTGTGGTTAATATGGGGAAATATTTGCCGAAAAAGGGAAAGGTATGCGAAAATAACGAGTGCTTTACGGCACTCGTTATTTTCGCGGACCTTTCCCTTTTGAGGCAAATATTTCCCCATATTAACCACAAGCTGATGAAATAAATTATATATTATATTTCCTCTGATTATTTTGTCAACGAATGCCACTTTTAAAACTTAAAAACTTAAAAAAACTTAAAAAAGTAGTTCCAGATTTTCGGCAGGAGGAAAATATTCACTGTGACGGGGAAATAATTCCCCCCAGCTTAAATTACGACATTTCTTTACCCATAACATTTCTAAAAATAGACACATGAAATATAATATTTATGGATCCGTAAAATCCAGATTGTCTTACAACCTATTTAATCAAGTAGACTGGATGCTGGACATGCAAGAAGTTTACCAAAATCAAAAACTTTCGACCCAGGTCAGGGTGTGCGGAATGCGTAGTCTGACCTGGTAGATACTTTAGTAGATGTATGAAACCCCTTCTCATAGGGGTCACATGTAAAATGATGTTGAGACGTTAGAAAAACCACAAAACAGCTCGATAATCACTTAGTTGCTTAGTAAATCAAATGAAAATGTCCAGCCAATGTTAAAAATCAAAATACTGTTAATTCAAACTTTATCGAGAAAAAAACACACCGTATCGCATAGTGTCGGTCAAAGAAGAAGACTTGCAGTCTGGTCTTAATCTACACTGTCTGCAAAAGCACATTTATTCGCGCCAAGCGGCCCTAGGAGTTATGCTTTCTAGGAGTAAGAGTACCTTATAGGAGGCCATTAGAGACGAGTTGCTTGAGTTGCATGCAGATAATAACATATTTGATTCAAAGTAACTGAAACTACCAACAGAAGGTAATGGTAGAAATTGGCAACCAATTAAATTTAACAGTGGAAAAACTTGTAACTGACGGTTGACAACATCTTTTTCTAAGATTGATAGCATTATTTCATGATTATTTTCCATAAAATCGTGTATCTTAGCGTTTTGCACGTGGGTGTACCGGTCGTTGTTAGGAAAGTTGTTTGGGTGAAATGTCAATGGTTTGGATGTTTTGGGTGTTCCTCTTCCTTATTCATCTGCCATGTAGACCTTATGAACAAGGTCATGTACACGCTGCAAAATGAGGCTAATTTCAAATATACAGCTATTCTATGACATTTAACTCCGAATTTCATTGTTTGTGTAATTTGCTTGCACGGATTTTCAATCTGCACGTTATTTTCACATGTATATCAAATAACACACACGCGTCTGTTCATTAATCTATCAGGAACTACTTTTCTTGAAACAGAGGAGTGATTCGTCTTGACGGGACTTCAGTCTGACGGTTGCCATAAGAAGGTAAGACCTGAAAGTTCATCACCTTCTAACAATTAATCTCTCAAAAGGTACCCACCATGACATGACGCCTTGTCCCAGGAAAGTTTGAATCCCAGCCCGTGGCAGTCACAGATGTAAGATCCATGCGTGTTTATACAGACGTCTGAACAAACGTGTTGACCCGTCTCACACTCGTCGATGTCTGTAAGGATCCCAAATGCACTAATTTAACACTTTACCTGTTGACAAAACCTAAGACTGGTCCAAATCGAAAGCAGTTGCAGATGAAAAATTAAATGTGGAACAGTTGATGGGATATATATTTGAGAGGATGGGAAACATTGTTGGTAAAGAAGAAAACGCTGGTTACCAGCGTTTTCTTCTTTACCAATAAAGTTTCCAAAAGGCTTCTTTGTTATGGTCGTTTAAAACTCCGGATTATTTGGCGAGGAGTCAAAGAGACACATCTAAGTAGCAAGAAAATGTTATTCGAGTTTATAACTCATCATGGATTGAAGACAACAGTTTTCTCCCTTGCATCAGTCGAACTTTGAAACCACTAAAACAAAAAAAGAAATTGTTCGTTGCGACCACCTTTTCCTTTACCCCAGTGTTTTCATTTATTTCATGTACCAATGCCATAAGTCATGCTATTTATCCATATTTTACAAGAATGCTATAAATGTCGTCTGCTGCAATTTGCTTTACCTTTTACCCAACAATCTAGGGTTTTAACGACCATCAGGAAGATACTTTTTGAAAACATTGAGGGGAAAGGAGAAAACGCTGGTAAGCAGCATTTTATCTTTTCCCCAAAATGTGTTGTACCCTTTTAAAATAGCTTCCACCATTAAGCCACATTCAAGTGATCGTCTGCCAATGCTCTGCATTTGGGTAAGTTCCAAAGTTTTGTCGTTTATTATATAGTTAAGATGGTGCTGCTAATTACGTCTATCAGAACCCAAATGTTTGAAATGACACAAAAAGCTGTAACAGCTACCTGCAGCAAACTGTCAGCTGAAGTTGGAATGATAAACAGACATTTTACGCATTTTGAGAACTTGGTTTGCTTTTCATAATATCCGGTACGGCAAGAGGACCATGACGATCCTGGATCTCTCCAGTGCTCTGTACATAAGTGAACCAGAAGTCAACAATCATTTTCTGTACAGATCATAGTAAGTGTTCAACAGAGCTAAGTTTCGTTTTTTATTATTAAGATAGTATTATTCCAAGATTACGTCAATGAACATATGAACATAAACGAGGTTTATACTATATCGTTCATGCCAAATTTTAGTGATATCTGACTAACGTGTTTTTGTAATTGTTGTTGTTATTATTTTTGTTTGTTTGTTTGTTTTATTGCAAAGGCTTTAGCTGCAAAACATTCTTGCCCGGCAAAAATGTTAAGGTTTAAGAATAAAAAAAAGTAGAATTTTATGAGCATCACTCCATCCTAAATATCAAACAGATCTTTAGAAGAACAACATAAGACATCAACATAACGAGTTTTTTTTTGAAAAAAAAAAGTAGAATTATCCAAACATTTCTGCATTCTAAATATAAAACACATCTAAGTATAACCTAACGCATCAATGTAAAGTTTTTACCCGTGCATGTTGTGTTATCGTCTGCAAGAAGGTAGCCCATCCGGCATTCACAGGTGGCGCCACCGGGGAAGTTTACGCACGTGTGATCGCAAGCTAACAACTCTTCGTAACATTCGTCGATGTCTGTTAAATGAAATGTGGTGCAAATAATGCAGAGGTGGTACTCGAGTTAAAAAAAGTCATCTCAGAACAATGGAATGATATTCTACACGTGCTTATAAGAACAAATAGAAACTCAGTCCATTGTTCTTAGAGGGCTTTTCTGGGCTCTATTTCCACAACTGCTGGCCTGTAAGCCGAAAACGGACCAGGCCAAATCTTCACAAATAAAGAGATATCTTTAGGATGTTTTATCTTACAGACAGCTAGTAAGCGACTACTATTAACTCTTATCCTGCTATGTAAATTAAAGGCAACTTTCAAGCCTATAGTAAAACCCGAATATTGACAATTTCAACTCAATTTTTAGAGAAAAATATCTCCTTATCGGACAGTGTAGATCAAAGATCAGACTGCACGTTCTGTGCAGTCTGATCTTGATCTACACTGTTTGCAAAAGGTCAGTGAGTCGTGCTTAGCAGCCTAAGGGTTAATTTTCAGCAGAAGGGGTGAAATATGTTATGCAACTCAAATCTTGCTTTGTGAGAAAAAATACTACAAATAAATTTAACGGAAACCGCAATAAAACATAGCCAAAGTTGTGACAAAAATTCCAAATAACACAACTGCAACTAGATGTAATATACATGTAGCTCATTTGAACTCTTATAATTTTACAAACATTTTAGGCGATTTAGCTGACAGGGGGTAATCAAAGACTTTGGTCCTATAATATTTGTAAAAAAACAGACTAAAGAGGTGGTTTCGAACTGCATATTCATCTTTTCATTCATTGGTAATAGCCTTTCATAAACATACATACATACATACATACACTGTACATACATACATACATACATACATACATACATACATACATACCAGTCACAGGTCTAATTACTACAGTTAAATGTATATGTGCCATGCTCTGTGAAAAGGGAGCTTAATGCATCTGCAAAAAGTATCGACCCATGTCAGCCTGCGCAGTTCGAAACTTTTTGGGTCGAAACTTTTTGCTTTTGGTCAATTTTCTGCATGTCAAAGGACCGGTGTAACTAATGATTCGGTCGGTTGTTCAACAAAATGGATTTTATGGATCCATAATCATGTGATGACTTCTGCTGGTATAATGCATGACGAAGATGCATTAAGCCCCCTTTTGCCAGAGCATGACTCATATACAATACCATCACAAGTAAAGTTATCCAGGCTAAGACTGAATCCCTCTTCACAATAACACGTGTAAGATCCCGGAGTATTGTCGCAGTACTGTGAGCATTCGGTCCTGTTTTCTCTACATTCGTCTATATCTGCAACGGCAAAAGAGATATGCAGGCTTTTTATGTCACTTTTTTTTTCTTTAAAAGAGGTACAAACACAGATAATTAAATAATTGATCGTCAGATATACAATTCATCTGTGCCATTAAAATACAACAGATTAGCGTTTGCAAATCCTCGAACACATTGTGTATCTTCATACTGTAGACTAGTTTACAGTTTCAATTCAGAGTCTTTGGAATATTACTGTTCAGCCTGAAATGTTTGCAATCAGAAAGTGCACCGATAGTGAAGAAACTTTGATGGGAACATATATCAAATTTACAGGTTTGCAAAACATGCGGTAGCTTGAAACTTGATGCTATTCAGAGTTTGGAACTTACGATCTTTTGGACGGCAAAAAGACATTGATCCTACATGTTAGAAGTCCAAAATTGACAAGAAGTTATATTTTAAATGCGCAAAAAGGGGCAGATGTATGTATTTCGTTTGATCAGCCTGTAAAGCAGAATTTAACTCTCTCTCTCTCTCTCTCTCTCTATGAATAATCTTCTCTCTTCCTAAGTTTTAGTTACATTCTTGCTTGATTTAATTTCAAGCACAAAAGCTGTTATAAATCACTTGTTTACTTAGGATCCCAAGGGTTCCCATGGAAAGACATGCACACTATGTATACCTGTACAGTTACCATCCTCAGATAGAATATACCCGCTGTTACACGAGCAGTATGCCGAGCCTATCGTATTATGACATGTATGATCGCAAATGAGAATATCGTCCACGCACTCATCAATATCTAGAAAAAGACAATAATACATAATAATAATTGGCTTGCATCACGCGAAAAGGGGCATTCGGACATTTGCGTAAAGTGTCGTCTCGGATCAGCCTGCGCAGTCCGCGCAGGCTAATCCGAGAGGGCACTTTACGACTACATTAGATTTCGTTCTTCAGTAGACTTGCGCAAAACAGAAAATTACATAAAAACGGAAAGTGTCGTTTCGGATTAGCCTGCGCGGACTGCGCAGGCTGATCCGAGACGACACTTTACGCAACTGTCCGAATGCCCTTTTTCGCGTGTTGCAGGCCATATAAGAATCTTTCAAACCTGATCTTCAAAATGTTGACGGTCTTTCTGACACAACCTAATTATTAATTAATAATTCTTCAGCTAATTTGCTTTGATACTCTTTCAGTTTCACTTTTATTAAACTGCATATAACTAACTTGCGTATATATACAGTCTTTGGCTTTGACTGTTAGTTTGCATTTGATCACTCCAACTATTATTCCAGACCTATTTTATAGCAGAGATATAAGCTATTTGATTTCCTAGAGGTAACAAACTGTATCCTTTACAAATTAATCTCAATCGTAGACTTCATATATAAAGCAAGGTAGGTCCTTACATGAATTAAATACGCATATTTTAACTTCTCCCAAACACCTTTAACGTGAAGAAGAGTTTCTTACTGCAAATGACAAATAACACATATCTGTCTGATTTAAAGCAGTTCTAACTCAATAGCAAGCCTAAACCTTGGCATAGATCCTCTTCAAGTTCGAAACCCTGGTCGCAAATACAATCATCTGGTGACGTTCCATTGACAAAATCCGGTATCAAGGAATACTCCTTACATCGTAAACACAGCCCTGTAGAGTTGTCGTAATAGTGATTCTTGTCACAAACTGAAGGGAACAAAACGTACAGCACTGAAATCCAGGGCTATGATTCTACTGGAAAAAAGACTAAGCAATTTTGAAATACACTGTAGAAACAACTGTTACATTTTTCAAAGATAACTTGCATGAAAGAAACCTCATAAACGTGAGACGAGTATATACTCCCTTGCATAACATAATACTGTCGTCATTATTAGAAGCTACTGTTTCCCTTTCCTAAAACTATAAAAACTAAAAGGTTACACTTAATCTATAAATGTATACGTATCACTCTAATTTCTGAATTCATTTTGTTACCGTTTCGTTCCGAATTTGAGCTACTTAAGAGCAAACAACATAAATACAGTACAACATTTTCAATGACGTGATTGAGAATATGAGAATGAAAAGGGTGCATAAGGTATCACATGATATCATTAATCAATGGAACCAAAGATCTACACAAAGCCATGTAAGTGTTTTAATGGTCTTATTATGGATGTAATTATGTATAAACATAGGCGATGGACCTCTCAAGATTTTTGTTTTTTCTGTCATGGTTTGAGAAAGGTGACATACATACATGTGCAGGAGTGCTGATCTTCAGAGAGCACCATGAGATGTTTCGGACACATACATCTGTATGAGCCAATGGCGTTGATACAGATCTCTTCACAGCCGCCATTGTCTGTGCCGCATTCATCTTGTTCTTAAATATATGGGGCTGTTTTCATGAATAATTATTTTTGGACCATGCTCAAACAAAAAGGGGTTTAATGCATCATAGTGATGCATTATACCAAGCAAGTCATCAAATAACTCTTGAGTCATAAAATTCATTTTTGTCCAGCAGCTGACTGAATTCTGAGGTAAAATGGTTCTTGGACATGCAGAAAATTTACCAAAGCAAAAAGTATCGACCAAGGTCAGCCTGCGCGGACTGCGCAGGCTGACCTGGGTTGATACGTTTTGCAGATGCATTAAATTCCCTTTTCACAGAACATGGCTCATACTCATTTCTGTTGAATCACAACACTAGCCGTCTGACGAGCTGAGACGTTCAGTGGTTGCGCCTTCAGAAATTGTAACAATATAATATGGTAGTTTATTTCATGCTTTCCGGTAGGTTATCGAGAAATATCGGTGAAATATTTTCGATATTTCATGGTTACGACCAGTGAAAATATCGATTTTTGTATTCTAACTCTTCAATTGAAGGCGGAAACAGTTGTTCCCGCGCACTAGTTACCTAGGTAAAATGCGCGTGCATTGCAACCAGACGGAAATATGACGTAATTTACCTTACATTTCTCGCGTTTGACGTAATATTGTAATGCGTTGCTATGCGGAAGGGGTACGCCACGGGGAATAACCGAAAAGAACTGTATTGGATTTTGATTAAGTTCCCCCCAGAAAGGGTTAAAAGCATGAAATAAATAGAATATTTGTTTTTTTCGGTGAAAGATCGAAATTTATTTCATCGAGTGAACATCATCGGTAATATTTTCACGAGTGGCTGCGCCACTCGTGAAAATATTACCGATGATCTTCACTCGATGAAATAAATTTCGATCTTTCACCGTAAAAAACACATATCCTCTATTTAATTTAGTTTGTGCATTTCCAGTTTCATTATACTGAAGATATTCATGACGATCTTATTGAACTAGCATACTGGTAATGATATGCCATACCTGCTGTCGCAATACATGCACATAAAACGGACGATACAAAGGCTTCGAGCCGCCAGTTTCAGTAGGGATAGCGAGAAGCGAGACGATATTTCTTCCCTTAATCTTCATCGCAAATCCTAAATTATACACATGGCATACCCATAAAGAAAAACCAGTAAGTACAAAGTAAGTTATTACCTTTAGAACTCGCGCATCTTTGTCTTTAAAGAAGACAAATCAAAGATAAACGATAATTAGGCCATACAAAACTTATGATGCTTTTGGCAACACCAGAATATAGCGGCCAGCTTACATGTAGATCAGCAGAAGTCTCCACTGAACGTCCAGGCTGATATTCTACCTACACTGTTCTATATATGTGAGATAAACTGCCCAATCCGAGTTTTAATTACCCTGAGAAAGAAGGCTTTTGAAAACATTTTGGGAAAAGAAGAAAGTGCTGGTACCCAGCGTTTTCTTCTTTTCCCACAATGTTTTCTACCTTTTTTGTCACCCCATCATTTGAGTCACATTTTTAATTTTTCATCTGCAAATGCTTTGAATTAGGACCAGTCTAAATTTTTCTCGTTGGGGAAAGTCTATATCTGTCAAACTTCGTAATAAATGTTAATTTGGGTAGGGCCTTATCATTTTTCTTTCATACTTAGTTGTGCATCAACTTTCAGTATTTAAGAGAACTGATTTGATACACCTAACAGAGTTTTTTTTTTTATATTTTCGAACTTTTCTTTCCCTCTTTACCATTTAATCACAGTCTTTATATGTCGCTGTCATACTTGCAGAAGCACTTCTGATATTAAAAGTTTGTGCACAAACTCAGCTGAGCACGAACTCGAGTTTTATAAACACAAGCCAAGATCTAGACTTTGTTGTAGCCATAGATCTAATTTCTTTTACCGGTGCACGTTGTGCCATCGGAGTCTAGTTCGAAGCCCTGTTTACATGTACACAAGAAGCCACCAGGTGTGTTGATGCAGCCATGCTCACAGTTATGCGTCTCAGCTTTGCATTCGTTAACATCTGAAAGGGTATAGTAACTACATTTAATCATTAAACCGCTCCCAAAATACATACATTTTGCATTTAATCATATCAAGAGAAAGTAAAAATGCTCACAACGACCCGAATCAAATTTTCCTTAATGTCTTTTACATGTATCCGAATTTCTTCCGCACAATCCCTAGTTTTAACGACGCTTAGAATTAAATCTTTTGAAAATATCGGTAGAGAAATCTTTTGAGAACATTGTGGAAAAAGGAGTCATTGCTGGTTACCAGCATTTCCTCCTTTTCCCACAATGTTTTAAATCTCTCCAAACGCAAATCACATCATTTGAATTAAACTACATTTGTCGTCTGCAAATGCTTCCAATTTGGTCAAGTTTAAAAGTTGTCGTTTGGTAAAGAGTTATCCGCATTTTCCAAAGGATGGTCTCAAAGCAATCTGCTGCAAAATTGATTTAGGGGGTAAAGAATTGACAGAAACATCAAAATATATGCCATGCTCTGTGCAAAAAGGTGTCTGATGCCTCTGCCGAAGGTATCGGCCCATTTCGAAGGCTGACCTGGGTCAGAACGTTTTGTTGTGGGTTGAAATTTCTGCATGTCAAAGGACCCTTATGAGTCGGCCGCTTTTCAGACAAAAAGACACAGCTTGCTAGATATAATGTATTACGAAGATGTATTAAGCCCCCTTTTCACAGAGTGTTGCTCAAATTATAGTTCAGAACTATAAACCCCTTTGTAAGACTACAGGTTGATTTTTTAAGTGGCAATCTTGTCAGTTAGCAATGTAACAATGAGTCCAACTCTAATGCTTTTTGTAAAAGCATGTTTGATTCCGATATCATTAATTGCGCACACTTTTGGGGCTGAATGGCGTTTATACTACAATAACCCAAGATTTTGTGATTTTCTACAAATCAATATGCGCGAAATCGATAATACTGGAATGAAGTTAAACCTTATCCTGCTAAATAAGTGAAATGAAACTTTTAAGCCGATAGTAAAACACTAAATTTTACTATTTCAAAGGTATATTTTGGGGGGGGGGGGGGAAATATGTCTATATCGGACAGTGAAGATCAAAGATCAGACTGCACGTTCTGTGCAGTCTGATCTTGATCTACACGGTCCGCAAAAGGTCAGTGAGTCGCGCTTAGCAGCCTAAGGGTTAAATTACCCAAAGAAATTTATCTGTATTGTGTGGATTGTCACCCGTTCATATTCTTCTATTTGTATCTTAGTATTTTTTTTCAGAATTTGACAAGTATCAAATGTAAAATGTATTCAATTTCAAAATCGTGTCTTTAGGTACCATGGACCCAGGCTTAAACGGCGATGTCGACGATCTTACTCCTAGTGTTTCCAACATTATCTCGACACAAAGTGTAGATCAATATCAAAAGAAGAAAAACAATGATTTCGGTTATGCCGACTTAGTGGAAGAAAGACACTGAAATAATAACGTTGATAAAAAGGATCAAATACAGTACATGGTATTTAGGAGGAGTCCATGTGAAATGCAGCATAAACATAAAACCTGCACTGTGATTTATTACATTTGTCAGTTAAAAGAACATTTGTGTTTAAAAAAAACTAAAGAAGCCGAAGGCGAATGTTATTAGAATACGTCGTCCTGCACAGTACCCTTGTTTTTACCCATTACAAAACAATACAGACTTTTAACGACCCCAACAGTAGGTAGCTTTTGAAGCATTGCAGGAAAAGCAGAAAAATGCTGATAAACATCATTTTCTTCATTTCCGACACTGTTTTCTACCCTTTCTAATACAATTCCCATCATTTGTGTCACATCTAATTTGTCGACTGCAAATGCTTTCAGTCTGGACCTTTCTTGAATTCTGTCGTTTGGTAAAGAGTTGAAAAGCAAGCAGGTAACATTTGAGCCATGCTCTGGTAAAAGGGGGCTTAATGCATCCTCGTGATGCATGATACTAAGCAAGCCATCACATAATCATGGATCTATGAAATTCATTTTGTCCAACAACCAATTGAATCATGAAGTAGAGTGATCCTTGGACATACACAAAATTGATCCATAGCGAAAAGTTTCGGCCCAGGTCAACCTGTGCAGTCCGCGCAGGCTGACCTGGATCGATACTGTTCACAGAGCTTGGCTCCATTTATTTTCCCACCATACCTACGTTAACATTTATCCACAATCATCAGAGTCAGCCTAAGTTGGCAATCTATTTACTTGTTTTAAATGGAAAAAAGAGCTTAAACTGCTGATCTGGTATCGAAAGAGAGGACGCGCATGCGCTTTTGTGTGAGAGCCACGTTGTCAAAAGAGAAATACAAGTATTTTTACATGCTTTTATAATCTATTTTTTTCGATCTTCATCAGCTTATAACACTATATGTTTCTTTAGGCATGTTCGTGTCATAAAGCTAAATGCAACAGCATTAAATGTCATTTTGGATGAAAGATTTGGCATTATTTAAACGCCCTTGAATGCGGCGAATTCGGGAGCAAAAAAGTTCAAATGGCATGCATCATAATAAATTACTTATTATATTGCTGCAAAATAGGGGTCACTGTGAAAAAATAAGTTGCATTCTTTTATTGCGCTCGAGAGGATTTACTTCATACCGTTAGTTCATGCAGCCTATTGCTCTCTGACAACGCCGTTGCAAACATTAGGTGTAGACCGAACTTGAAAATTCAGTTCACCCATTTTTAACCTTTGGGCTGCTAAGCGCGACTCAGTGACCTTTTGCGGACAATGTAGATCAAGATCAGACAGCACAGAATGTGCAGGCTGATCTTGGATCTACATTTTTCGATAAGGAGATATCTCTCTCCCCAAAATACCGTTGAAATAGTACATCTTGGTTTTTACCATAAGCTTGAAAGTTTCATTTCATTCATTTCATTCATTTATTCGGTAGGCAGAGGGTTAAGTACACAACATCGGTTCAACGTCTGTTATGAACCCGAAAAAGCCAACAGTAAGTACTGATGATACATGCAAAAAAAAGACCTTCTACAACACACAAGACATTGTATTCATAAGATACATATGGCATGCAACACGTGAAAAGGGACATTCGGACATTTGCGTAAAGCGTCGTCTCGGATCAGCCTGTGCAGTCCGCGCAGGCTAATCCGAAACGACACTTTCCGTTTTTATGTAATTTTCTGTTTTGCG
Organism: Hippopus hippopus; assembly: GCA_946811185.2. Lineage (NCBI taxonomy): Eukaryota > Metazoa > Mollusca > Bivalvia > Cardiida > Cardiidae > Hippopus > Hippopus hippopus. The sequence goes on along the minus strand of OX328100.1, from coordinate 26,751,611 downwards.
CAAGTCTACTGAAGAACAAAATGTATTGTAGTCGTAAAGTGCCGTCTCGGATTAGCCTGCGCGGACTGCGCAGGCTGATCCGAGACGACACTTTACGCAAATGTCCGAATGCCCCTTTTCGCGTGATTCAAGCCATATAGTCTCTCTGCAATTATAAGTGATATGAATCATCCTCTGGTAAAACGGGGTTTAATACATCTCTGTGATGCATTATACCAATCAAGTTATCACATCATCATGGATCTATAAAATCGATTTTGCCTTACAACCGGCTGGATCCTGAGGTATAATGGTCCTTGGAAGTAGTATTTATGGCACTATGCCGGTCAAATTGCCTGCGGCACTATAAAGGCCAGGCCTTTGTCTTTGACAGTTCAGACTATTGTTAGAGGCCTTTGTCTGTTGGAGGTCAGACTGCCTGTGGCAGTATGACGTAATCTTGTATAACTTTGTCTGGCTTTCGTTGCCTCCCACCTGCCGAGGCTAGATGACAATTCCTAGCGTGTTTAGGCGCGTTTTGACCGATCAGACCGGCGCCCGATTGTATAGAACCGTCTGCAAAAATTCAGACAAAGCATTCGCATGCATGAGACCTTTCTCTCAAAGAGGTCGCTCTACTAAAAATGCTTTTGTCTGTAAACGCTTTTACCCCCCTTACCATTCAAAGTCTAGTTTTTGTATTCACTTTAATGAATAAAATCGTATGGTGTTTAACGCCGTTTTCAACATTTTTGTTGCACTTATGTCGCTGCGGTAATTGCACCTATCCATGCTTTCCAGCAGTATCTTTTACCAGGGCATCATTTTCTTTCCAAGTCACTGACTGCTGTCTCACATAACCATTATTATGGTCAGCTGTGGTAGAGAAATAAATGCTGTCACACTGACTATTTTCAATCCTCGACCTAGCCAGGGATCGAAGCCACGACCCATCCCAAGTCCTGCACACTAGCTATTTAGGAACTCAGCTTTTAGGTCCTCGCTTCTACTTACTAAGATCCTCCAAATAGCGGTGGCATAATATAAAATTCCCTGTTAGTTTGATCATTCCCTCTCTCACAAATTCAACTAGCTGATTTTTTTTATAATTCATGAGACCTTTCGATACTCTCCTGACAGAGTCGGATATCAAAATGATTTAATGTTTGAGAAATGTCGACACTCTTCCACGTGATGTCTGGCGCGATTGTATAATATCGTCTGCAAAAATTCAGACAAAGCATTCGCCTCTCATTAAAAATGCATGAGAAAATGTCGATATTCTTACAAAATAGGTCGCTTTTCGCTGATTAAAATGCGTGATGTCTGGCGCGATTGTATAATATCGTCTGCAAAAATTCAGACAAAGCATTCGCCTCTCATTAAAAATGCATGAGAAAATGTCGATATTCTTACAAAATAGGTCGCTTTCCGCTGATTAAAATGCGTGATGTCTGGCGCGATCGTATAATATCGTCTGCAAAAATTCAGACAAAGCATTATCATTTTCACTACCAATTTCAAACGTGTTCTGGCACGTTTTGATAACAACAGATCAGACCAGCGAATAATCAACTGGTCAGATGGAAGAACAAACTGACCAATCAGAAGAGACTTTGTGACTATATTAGAAAGCTGAATTTCGTGTTTGGAGTCATAAGAGTTTTGACACTCGAATCAGCAACATGGTTAGATGTAAATTTAGTCTCGGTAACGAACGCTACGTACAAGTCAGTGAATGGAGGGGTGAACTGAGAGTCGATATCAGGGAATGGCAGGAAGACAAACCTACTAAGAAAGGCATTAGTCTTACGCTTATGAGATGGAAGAATTTGGTAGATGCCTCTGAGTTTGTTGATCAAGCATTACACGGTAAACGAGCATACAGCGCTCACCTAGGAGGAAACGTTTATTGCAGTATCGGTGAAAACAGCGTTTGTGTAGATATAAGACAGTATTGGAAACCAGACAATGAAGTGGTACCGACCAAAAAGGGTATCTGCTTAAGACCCACTGAATATAACTCTCTTAAAAAACATGTGTCAGAGATTGGTAGGAATCTACCCGAGTTGGACGCTGTCATTCCCTGTTACCTTCAAAGTGATCATATGAACCAGTTAGGGGCGTTGCGGTGTTCTGAATGTAACCCTAACGATAACGGAAACTGGTAAATAGTCCTGAGCGATTGACAGAATTAACATCACATTAATAAGCACCATGTTCAAAGATTCTACAAAAGCGACTGCATATTCGAAGCCAGCCTTGATGTTATGCAAAGATAGACTACAAACGTATGAACACTGGTCGAAGCAAATAAAGCCTGAGAAATGGTCATTAGCAAAAGCGGGCTTCTTTTACACCGGTACTACAGATAAAGTGACGTGTTTTGCCTGTGGTGTCAACATAATGTCATGGGAGGAAAAGGACGATCCTTGGGAAGAGCACGAGAAATGGTCTCCGTCCTGTATATATTTGAAAATGACGGGATACACGAGTCAAATCACTTCAAGGTGTGATACACAACGAAACGCGTCTGTTACCAATGGAAGATTGTCCCGTGACGGTTCTACATATAACTGGAGTGCTTTGAATTCAGCCTTTTTCTAAAACCGATGTGAACATGTTCGGACTCATTCTTATAGTTGTGACAACAATGAATGACTTCGAATTGTGGTTGAGATACAGACAATTGCGAAGAGACGCTGCGGAGGGTGTTGAAAGGCTCGTTGACTTGTACATAGAAAACGAAAGAAACCTCTCTATTTACTATTTCTATTTGCTGTAGTAAGAATGTATTGATGTCTATGTAATAAATAAACATGTCTGACTGGCAACAATATTTGTCTTCTTTGTATTTTGACTTTAAATCTCCCGCTAGCTTTGGTGGTCCTGAAAAACTCTATCAACATGTTAAAGACGAGGGTAAATACAAAATTGGTAGGCACAGAATACGCCGATGGTTGCAGAATCAAGAAGCGTATTCTCTGACCAGGGGTGCTAGACGCCGCTTTAAACGTTCCAGGGTGATTGTAAATGGCATCGACAGTCAATGGGACATGGATCTTATGGACATGGCCAATTTACAGAAGCATAACGAAGGTGTGAAATACATTTTGATTGTTATCGATGTATTTTCTCGTTTTCTTTATGCTCAACCTGTTAAGAGTAAGCGAGGCGCTGATGTAGTCATAGCATTGAAACGTATACTGACAGGTCCCAAAAAGCCAAACACAATTCGTACGGACAGAGGAATGGAATTTAGAAGCAAAGAAGTAAATAAATATTTAAATAGTCAAAGTATACATCATATGTACGCATATAATACGGAAACAAAAGCGAATTACGCCGAAAGAGTTATTAAAACGCTAAAACACAAGATTTGTCGATACCTGCTCAAAAACAGAACCAGTAGATACATTGACATTTTACAGGATTTTGTACATAGTTACAATCACACTACCCACAGGAGTCTTGGAGAAAACCCAGCAGCAATTTCCGTGGAAAATGAAGGGGAAAGTCGTCTTCAACAGTATCTCATTAGAACCAAAGGAAGCAAAGGAGAAAAGCCCGTTATAAAAAAATTCAAATATAAAATCGGTCAGACTGTACGATTGTCGCACATCAGGTCCGTATTTGACAGAGAATACTCGCAAAAATGGACAGGGGAGATTTTCAAAATCAGATCACGTTTCAAAAGACAAGGACTTCCAATTTACACGTTAGTAGACTGGGACAACGATGAAATTGATGGTACATTTTACGAACAAGAATTACAAGCCATAAACGTTGACGACGGTACCGACTTTAGCATCGAAAAAATTTTGAAAAGAAGGACACGCAATAAGAAACAGGAAGTCCTGGTGCGCTGGTTACACTGGCCAAAAAAGTATGACAGCTGGATACCGGAAACTGATATTACGCAATACTCGTAAACAACCGAGAATATAAAAAGAGGCTGAAAACTAGCAATGTTCTATCATTTATGTCTAGACAGTCAAACGATCATGATCATCACAAACGTGGTCTACAGTGCTCAACTCAGTTGTCCTATTGATTTAAAACAACTCTGCTACAAAATAACGAATGCACGGTATGATCCAGCACGATTTCCCGGACTGATATGGCAGCACAGAAAAGCTGGAGGAAACTGTTTAGTGTTTTCTAACGGTATTATCAACTGTAACGGCAAAGTTTCGAGTAAAAGAGAGGGGTACGAACGAATACGGAAATATGCGAGATTGTGGATATCCCGTGAATTTATCGGACGTGAAACTTTTAACCATGTCTATGAGCCATACCCTCAGTTCGGATTTGGATTTGAAGCGTTTGTCTGTCGATAAAGATGTCGTATACGAACCCCAGTTATTTCCGTCTCTTAACTTTAAAAGGGAAGGGGTGCATTTTTGTTGTTTTCATACAGGGAAAGTGGTCATAACGGGTGTAACCTCTTCGCAAAAAGAGGACGAGGTTGTTTGTCCCACACTAATTGAACTCGAACTCTATACGCGTAAGAAGGAATGAGTATTTTAACCGATTCAATCATGGAACACTCTACAGTCTATCTACAAATCGCTTATTTACTTCACCTACAAGAGACCGAAACAACGGTAAGGAAGAATTTACTGCAGAATTTAACGAATCGTCAACTAAAGGCTATCATCGAGGTGGCAAAACGTATACTTAATGGAGTCATTAATCCAATGAGAAGAGATGTTCAAGTTTTTGAAAGAAGGAGACTATTGTTACGCACACTATGCTCAAATAACGTTTCATCAAGCCGTAAGAAGACTTTACTTCGACGATTTCATTCATTTATACCCATTTTATTACGCCCAGTTTATCTCATTCCTACTATACTAGACGAATTGAGAACAAGGAGAGAAGAATGACAGAGTTTTACTTGTATTTAAATTCCGCAGAATCTATCGATATACGTAAGAATAACGCAGATTTCTTGTTCCAGTTTTCTAAGGACTATATTTTAGAAGGAAGTTGGTTATGTGCTCTGGTAGAATCGTCATTGACCTGCGACTTTACACCTCGAAGTAAGCGGTTGTATTTGAATTGTGACATTATAGAGGAAACGTTTGTCAGGAATAAGTTACAACCCGTTCTCACCAATATAGAAATCGAAACAAGATACAAGAAATTTAAATTTACGGAATGTCTTCATCGACGTTATAGACCCGTGAGTGTCAAGAAATTTAACACTATTAGGCTGTCGTTAAAAGGCGAAGATTTAAAACCGATTGATTTGAATTCGAACGATTTTCACTGTGTCCTTCATTTCAAGAAATCATGAGTTCCATAGACGTCTTTGATTCAAAACTACAGAAATGGGTTCCGTACAAAGAAGATGTGGAGTATTGGATTGACTATTTTAAACCGAAAGACCACATCCCAGATCAAATAAGGAATTTGGAGAAAATACTAGAAGAAAAGAATAAACGGCTGCGAGATATGGAAGAAAAACTTGAAAAAGTCAAAACTCCTCAGGTAAAAATGGTGAGCCCATTAGCCGAAGTAGTTGATAGGGCAAAATCTCAAATAAAACGTAAGAACGGTGTTGACGAAGATCGTAAGAATATCAAGCGTAAGAAGACTCACAAAACGTATCGCAAAGATCCCGACTGGGCATTTTGAAAAATTAGCATGAATAGTAAAATTCAGCACAGTGAAGAATTATCGTTATTTAATCCGATCCCGAAAGATTCGTCATTGTTATCGAAAGATTGGATCGAATTCCGACCCATTAATCCGGTAACCGATTCTTCATCGAGCTTGGAATTTAATATACCACCACAGGCCAGCGCCTACATCAACTTGAAGGAATGTAAATTGAGGCTGAAATTGAGACTCACTTTACAAGACGGTACACCCGTGTCAGAAGATGATACGCTGGGACTAATCAATTTACCCTTGCACACCATTTTCAGACAGCTGGACATTCATTTACAACAAAAACCACTCCCGAAAAGCGGAACCACGCATCCGTATAAGGCCTACATTGACACCTTATTAAATACCAATCAATCTATACAGGAAGCTTTTCTGACCAGTCAATTATTCTACAAGGATTATCGGAATCTGGACGATAGCGACCCCAAAACTGGATCAAATACCGGTTTATTCCAAAGATATGAAAAGACCAAGGGTGGTAAAATTATAGATCTGGAAGGAAGTATCCCGGTGGACTTGTTTCAACAACCCAAGTTGCTTATTAACGGAGTGCAAATGGGGCTTAAATTTTGGCAAGCATCCGATGCCTTTCGAATCATTACAGATGCGTTTACTCCGAATTACAAGGTGCAAATCGTTGACGCCCGTTTCAAGCTCTGTATTCAGCGGTTACAGAACGATTTGCTTCTGGCTCACGACAAAATGATTCAGGACACTCCCGCTATGTACCCTTATTTCCGCTCAGAGATAAAAACAACCTCGATAGCGCAAGGACAATATAGTTTTCACGCAGACGATATATTTCAAGGTAGGGTGCCAAACAAAATCATCATAGGGACGGTTCCGAGCGTTTCATATAACGGAGACTACAAAACAAACCCATTCAACCTGAAACATTACGACTGCAGTTACCTCGGTTTCTTCGTTGATGGCCAATCCGTACCATCGCAACCTTTGCAACCTAATTTTTTCAACACAAAAAGAAGAGGTCTTTGCCGTTTGGAAATCAAATTTGCTAAACCTTTACCAGAGAGTGTGACATTGTTGCTGTACGCTACTTTTCCAGAAATACTTACAATCGATAAAGCGAGAAATGTGTATATACAATAAATACGGAGGGAAATAATGAAAAAAAAAAAACCCCACACACAATGACTCATGCCTTCTTGTATACTTTTATTGTATTATTCTGTTAATAAAAATATAAAATCATGAAATTGTCGTGTTGTTATTTAATAAGAAATCCAGTCTATATCTTTCTTTCGTTTCTTCTCTCTAAGTCCCGGAGGAAATAGTGTTAATTTCTTATTCTTCTTTTTCGAGGTATCTTCCCTTTCCTCTCTCTGCTGATCATCTTGTCTCCCAGATAGTTTTTTCAATCGCTCAAACTTTTCGAAAGGCACTAATACGTATTTCTCCATTACTGTAATACGGGTTGTAAGTAGGCTGAAGCGATCTTCACCAATGTATGGATAATACGTTGTTTATGTTGGATAGCTTCCTTCTTTTGAACAAACCCCGTGTTACGATCTCCAAGCAAGTAAATAAAGCGTCTCTGCCGTTTTAAGGTGGCTTTTTCCGTAAGTGTCAATCTACCTTTGAACCGGATAATGTTGTACGCAATTTGACTAAGCGCCCTTAGTTGTTGACGGGTAATAGTTTTTAAAAGCGCTTTTCTCTGGTCGGCTGTAGTGTTGGCCACTAAATATAAAAAGTGACGTTGCTGTTTAATTAGTTCTACCATATTGTATTCTTATAAGCTATTTATTTCCATTCTTACGTCAAACGGTACACAATAGGATCTTCGTTGGGAAATATACGAGTCCTTAAACGGTACTTGTCGTCGGAGTAAGGGGACATGTCCACTATGAAATAACTGTGTCTCGTATTAAGGGCATCTTCGTAAGCCTTCATAAACACTCCGGATTTACCGGGATAAAGCTGCCGTCCTAGCACTCCTACTTGAGATATGTCACGAATATTTTTCATAAGCACCAGGTACCAGGTATTCAAAGCAATAGTTCTGGCATGTTTACCCCCAGGGTATAAGTTTTGTGTGATCATAATCACCGATACTTTTCTGTGATGGCAGCCTTGGGTGAACAGTAACTCCATTTCTTTACTCCGCATGACCTCGTGCATTAGGTCGTCTAAAATGATTAACTTGTGTTTTTTGTCTCTTGTGAAGTCATCCAATTCTTCTGCAGTAGGTAGTCCTTGCTCACTGTCAAAGTTTGGAATGGAACTCTCCATGACATCAAACAAGTCTTGATGGATACCGTAGCAATAGAGAATATGAGAAGGGGGGTCTCGTCCGTACATGAGGTTTACTTGTTTCAAAAAGCGGTACACCCATTGGGTTTTACCACTACCAGTTTGTCCGCTAATACACATACTAGAACATGGTTCGAATGGAAGAGGGACGGTCATTATTTTTTAAGTTTAGGGTTAGGCAAAGCGTACCCGATACTGCTACTCAAGAGTGATACCCAAAGCTCGGTCGACCCGTTTTGTACTGATAGGTTAATGATGGACGTAATAATAATGATGTACACTATGATCATCTGACAAAAGTAGACAATCTCTGCTTGTGGGACACGGGTGCCCAGTAAATGCCACTTGTCACTATGGCTTTCTTCGTCAGGTTTAGGGAAACGTAAAAACGTTTCTTTTTCGGGAGTTTCTGTCATATTCTTACGTTAGATTAACTGAAAACACAAAAAGAAACTCATTCTTACAATTTTTTATTTATAAGCAATACAATTATCACGTTAACACAATAAAATAAACAACAGTTGGTATCTTGAAAAATAAGCGACACTTTCAGGAAAATGAGTGACACTTTTTTGAAAATTAGTGACACTTTTAGGAAAATGAGTGACACTTTTTTTTGAAAATGAGTGACACTTTTTTTGAAAATGAGTGACACTTTTATGAAAAATGCGTGACACTTTTTGAAACAGACCCTATGGGAATTTACCTGTAAAAGTATAAAAACCTAAAAACGAGTGACACTTTTTGGAAAACGGGTGACACTTTTTGAAAAATGACTGACACTTTTTTGAAAATGAGTGACACTTTTTTGAAAATGAGTGACACTTTTATGAAAATGAGTGACACTTTTTGAAACAGACCCTATGGGAATTTACCTGTAAAAGTATAAAAACCTAAAAACGAGTGACACTTTTTGGAAAACGGGTGACACTTTTTGAAAAATGACTGACACTTTTTTGAAAATGAGTGACACTTTTTTGAAAATGAGTGACACTTTTTTGAAAATGAGTGACACTTTTATGAAAATGAGTGACACTTTTTGAAACAGACCCTATGGGAATTTACCTGTAAAAGTATAAAAACGTAAAAACGAGTGACACTTTTTGAAAAATGAGTGACACTTTTTGAAAAATGACTAACACTTTTTTGAAAAATGATTGACATTGAACAACCCACGAACGAAAAAAGAAAAAAACTCTACAATGACAAAAAAAAAATCAGTCATATCCATATGGTACAGTGTCATAATTGTCTAGTTTCCTTCGCTTTGTATACACCATTTGATAACTTTTCTTTTCTTCTCTATTATACAATTTCCTCTTTCTTTTATCTCTACATATTTTACTTGGGTTGGTTACAACAATATTTGAACTGCTTTTTGAATCTGTTACTATAGCTTTCACGGCTTCAAAATTGATTAGTTTGCTATTAGTGTAGTTCAAAGTAAACCCTCTGACCTTACATGTTTCCTCGTTGGTACTGGTCTTATATGCGTAATTCTTTGGACCTTCTGACACAAATTCTACAATATGCTCTCCTTGCTTCAGTTCATCCGTCAACTCACCCAAGTAGTCCCCTAAGGGAGGATCAAACTCTCCGGGTCTACTCACGTAAATGACAGAGTCTGTGTCGTAGTACAACACTCTTTTATTCAACTTTTCAAGCACACCGTACAATTTTAATCGGGCCCAACATGTTGTAAAGGTCGCTAAGTAAATGTTTGTTTTGTTGTCTTCGGGCTGAAAGTCATGTTTATAAATCCACTCTATTTGTATCATATCATTTGAGAGTATATGAAAGTTCAGAGGCTCTTTTGTAGGATCAGAAAATACTTGAAAAAATAAGTTTGCTTGACTTTCGTGATATATTTTGGTTTGACGCATATTGAGTCTCTGTCCAAACTTACCCCAAAAGCTATTGAGACAAAGTTTGGCCAGAGCTCTTTTGCCAGGGTTTTTTACAATGCTGTTTTGATCCAGCAATACACCCTCTTTTTTATGATAATCTTCCATGTATTTTGACATGTCTTGTTTCGTTTTGACCCAATCAGGAGGGCCACTCGCCTCTTGCTTAAATTTCAAAAACGTGTTGATATACTTGGCGAATAACCCCCCATCACCCGTTTCAGGATCATACTGTGTTGTTTCCTCCCAGTGGTATACGTCATATATTTTTTCTAGTGTGTAACCCAGTCTTAGAGCCGTTTTTATCTCGGGGATGCACCACGTGCCAATTAAAACCCTATCTTCAGAAGAACATGTACATGAATCTTGATTTTCGGTATCCGCACAGGTACGACATAGAGGAAATTTCAGTTTGCCATTTGATCTATAGGGGAGGACTGGATGATACAGCCCTCTCGGGGGCAATGTCTTTATTTTGGCAATACCAAAATACTCCTCAAGGTTTCCGAAGTCTTTGGTCAAGATTTTGGGGTGACCAACGGGATACCGACAATACTTGTTCACCCAAGGGTACAAACTTGTAAAGTCTACGTATTTGACCTGTTCATGTTCTTTGGTTTTGTAATAGAGTTGACTGGCATTAGTGCGCCCTCCAAAGAAACTCTCTCTTGGGTCTAATCGGTCAGCTACATCTAATTGTGCAATGCATTCTTTGAGTGTTTCATTTTCGTCCTTTAATTTTTTGAAGTCATGGTCCCAAATACACACATACTTCATGCCTAATTGCTCGAGGTATGCTTTCTTTTTTAGAGTCAGAGCATACAATTCATTCAGTGATTGATTGGTGAGGGGATGATACGTGTCCTCTCGTTTGTCTGGGAAACACACAGGGCATCCGTGAAACACACATCCGTGGTACTCGTATGCTGTGTGTTTTTCTTCACAATATCCATCTAATTTGTATCGTGTTCCTGGTATCTTTTTTTCACCTTCATTCAGTGCATGCTGAATGTGTACATGATCTGTACGCGCTCGCCACTCTAACCACTGAATTGACACCTTACTGTATTGTTCTTTGTATCCACTGGGAGGAATCTTTGCTATCGGGGTGCTTACAAACTCTTTACCCTTGACTTTCAAGTTTGCTGCACTCACCCATTCATCTTTCACCAGTACATACAACACTCCTTCACATAGTTTGGCTGGAATTCATTCATCAGTGTCATACAATTGTACCTTCCACGTTTCTTCTAGAAATTTACTTCTAAACACATTCATGCATACTGATGCAATCGTGACACTGTCGAAAGGATCTACGGCCCCAAACCACCTTTTTTCAGTCTTTCCCTTTCCATTTATGACCTCTTTTTCTTCTCCCGTTGCATTCATTAACAAATGTCTAAATTTCAAACATGCTTGTCTCAATATATCAACATCACTTCTACAATATTCTAACATCTCTTTTCTAAAATCAAAAACCTCACACTTTCTCTGTTTCAACCACTCTACTAACTCGCTTCTTTCTTTCTCACCCATGAAATCGTAACCATAATCTTTAGCATCAGGGTAGGGCCCAACATAATTTTGATTCTCTCTGGTATTAAAATAATGCGGGAACCACCCTTTTTTCAATTCATGTAAACCAAATGCTTTGGGTAATGCTGACAGTTTCATGGGTAAGAAGTTAAGACTGTCTTTTACCTTGATATGTAAGTCTCGCTCTACTGTCATGTACATTATCTTGGACCCGTTGTAAATAATTTTGTCTGGCCGTAATGACTGATCAACGAGGTACTCTAGCAGAAAGTAACCGTCATAACCTTTCATGTTATGAGCCACCACCTTGCAGTACTCGTGTTGTTCCGTAAATAACCATTGCCCAAACTGTTCAGCAGTATCATGTCCCTGGAAAGTGACTTCTCTAAAGCCACATGTCCCGGGACAAGGTCCCAAATCTTTCTCATCCACATTTTTTTGACATTTTTTACAACGGCTGCCACATCTCTTACATACTGATTTGGGAGTCAATTCATTGTCAATACATTTTGGGCATACCGAATGAGCTAAGACAAAGTTGGGACGATGCGTAGCTCTACCGCACCATGATGTGTTGCAGTTTTTACACTTAGAACAAGACTTACATACCTGTGATGATTGACAATCTGCACATTCTATTTTCTTTTGCGGTATGTATCCATTCTCGCACTCACTCATATCATCCTGACTACACTCAAAATCAAAAAATATATATTTAGGTACAAACTTGTCCTTACATTCTTTCGCTCTTAAATAACACTGATGATCGTCCAACACATACTTTTCACAAGTCTTACAAAAGTATTCCCCACACACATGGTCCTCCTTCTCCCTTATGTCAGTCCTTAGTACCTTGTAACACCTGAAGCACCTCCACCACTTTTCACACTGGGATGGCCCGCTGGGTTGACCTTTTCTCCTTCCATTTTTGTGTAAGGGTACTTTCTTGTGTTGTTTGTAACAATCATCTGACCTACAGTCCATGTTACAATCTGTGCACCTTAGAGTCTGGTTCGTTTTAGGGCAGTGGTCCCTCTTGCACACTATACATTTTTCTGCACACTGGTGATATTCCCTATTACTATAGTGTTTGAGACATTTTTCGCAAAAATAGGAGTCGCTAAAAAAACCGGTGATGTTTGTTATGGCATGAAAGTGGTCGTCGTCCACCAAGTACACGTAGATACAGGGACGCTCGTCACTGCTAGGACTAGTAATAAATTTATTGCCTAGGCGAGCGCTGATGACCATCACGCGTACGCCTAGGATTTCCTCAAACGCCTCCACATCGTTGAGACTAGCTGTTCGGTCTATGGGTACGCCTGCCATCTTACACAGAGCCCTTGCCAGCTGTCCTTGGTGTTTCTTCTTCTTGTTGACAAGGTCGTTATAGTAAGACAAGGGGGCTTTTTGATATTCTAAGACCAACTCCAAGCTACTTTTTCCCTGTCTGTTTTTCGTTACCTCCTCCCATTCTTCCTTGGTACACCTCTTTAATTTTGCCCAGCTGACTCCAATGGCCCTTGCCATACACATTTTATCTTCATTCTCAATAGTCACTACCGAGCGTTTTAAATCCAACGAAGTGTTTTCACCTTTAATACGTAAGATATGTTTTCGCGCGCCTCCTTTAGGTAGGTCAATGGTCCCTATTATTATATCAAAGGTCTCATTGATCGAAAGTTCCTGGTTACTATTGAGTACCTTTTCGAGGATCTCCATAACTCTATTAGCGTCAAGGGTATCCCACTTCTGTAAAGGGACGACAACAGGGTTGTGCAAAGCATCGTGATGTATCACGACACGACCTAGATCATTTCCCTGTAGGTGTCCTCGGGCCTCGTTAAGGGCTGCCTGGATCATGTCATGAAGACCCTGCCTCACGTCTATTAACCGCTGACCATTGTACCGCTCATCCAATTTTACTTGATATGTTGTATCTATTGCTGCATTTTTGGCATATGTGCGGGTGGCCTTCTTTCTCATTGTGTATTTCAGTTTGTTGTCGTTCTGTAGACCGGAGGGTCCCGCCCGTGGCTCTTCCCCTCCCCCTGTCTGAACAAATGGATCGTCCCAATCACCATCTTCCAAACACAACCTTGCTGTCTCGTTCATATCGTCATCAAAAAGAAGGGCTTTGACAGCTCCATCAATTTCCTCCTGTATTTGTACATACTCTAGCGATACGCCCATGTCCTCCTCCTTGTTAAAAGTAACCGGAGTCTGGATCCGTCCACCTAGGGTTTGCAGCACCAAGTCCATTTGTTCTTCGATAAACTCATTATCATATTCCTGCTGTCTCAGCTGGAAAAGTCTAAGTCTTACAGACACGGAATCCTGGATCCCCATGGTCGTTGCAAAGTCCATAAGCTCATCCGGATCCGTGTAAGAGTTTATCATAACGTCCATTATTTCAGCCACAGCGCCCATGTTGCTCGATTGAAATCTGAAAACAGAATAGGTATGTTAGCTAGTGTGTCTTCTTATATACTCTCCATTAGCCTCGTTTCGAGAAAGAGCTATTTTTAGATATGCCATCATCGTTCTGTAATCTCATTTTCTGTAGCATCTGTCACACACACACACACACACACACACACACACACATATATATATATATACACACACACACACACACACACACACACACACACACACACACACACACACTAATTTAATACAGGCATACAATATATGAAATCGACGTAAAAGGCATCCGCTGAAGTCATTTCTTTAGTCAGAAAATGGATTTTATCGTGTTTTAAATGAAATTCACTTTCGAATTTGATCATAGATGATAAGAACAGGCTCAATGACATTTTATCTAACAAGTTATCTCCAATACCTTTATACCTAATTTGAAAATTTTTATTTCTTGATTTACAATGAAATATAGCGACAGTAGTATGTAATGTAATATATGAAATCGGGGTAAAAGACATCCGCTGAAGTCATTTCTTTAGTCAGAAAATGGATTTATCGCGTTTTAAACGAAATTCACTTTCAAATTTGATCACAGATGATAAGAACATGCTAAATGACATTTTATCTGACAAGTGATCTCTAATACCTCTATACCTAATTTTTTTTTTTTTTTTTTATTTAAAATGACATACAGCAACACTTGTATGGAATGCAATATATGAAATCGGGGTAAAAAGCATCCGCTAAAGTAATTTCTTTAGTCAAAAAATGGATATTTTTCTCGCATTTTAAACGAAATTCATATTTGAATTTGATCATAGATGATAAGAACATGCTCAATGACATTTTATCTGACAAATTATCTCATATAGAGATAAAAGTTGAAAATCGACGTTCGGCGTAAATTCAAAAAGATTTTATCACTCAAAACTTGATTGCAATTTGTAACATTAGGTAAACAATTGTTACAAATTAGACTTACACGTACATATATATGCAAAAATTAAAAGCCAGGTGTTTTTCTGCAAATGTTTTAAATTTTTCAAAACGGAAAAGTCACTTTAGATTTAATATCAAACAGTGTCTGATTGCACAAAAGTAGCACATTGTTAAATCGAGGATTTTGAAAAGAAAAACTGACGAATTTTGTTTCAGCATAATTATTTCAATTTTTAGACACCTCTTCTTTTTACTGAAACTGAAGGATGGATATTCTCAATTTGCTGGAGATTATAGTTATGTTTCATACGATAGACATTAACCTTATAGAAGCTTTACATTTTCTTTTAACAACAGGGATAGGACCATTCACGTGCAAAGAGATACGAGTCTCTTTATTTCACTTTTCAGGGTCACAATGGGTGAAAGAAGACATCACGTACCAACCACCCACGTTCACTGATGAACGATGCCAAGTAATGATCTGTAGGGTTAATTCTTTTTTCGATGCTTTAAATGAACTGAACTCCTATGATGCGTTTGTAAAATATAGTAAAGAACTTATAGCTCAATTAATGTTCTGTCTACATAGAAGAAGTACAGATAAAAAACAATTACACATTTATTTACACCCTGAAAAAAATTCGAATGATAATGGCTTCACAAAGTATGCTGGTCCTGAATTTAATGAAATACACATTTTTTGTGGTAATATGAACTCAAAAAGACAGTGTGCCGGAACAATTATCCACGAGATGGGACATGCAATATTGCCAATTGGGAATGGACATAACAATTTTTGGTTTACAACAACCGCATGTCTCTTGGCTGCTGCAAACTTATTTGCCACAAATAGATCAAACGGAATGCCCGTGGTTTCAATCACGGGATCAAATATACAATAATTCAAGTGTAGATCAAAATGTGGAATTGTGTAAATACATGTATGTATGTAAAAAGAAAATCCCATAATTCGTTAAAATAGTGTTTATGTGTGTTTGTGTGAGTGTGTGTCGGGAAAACTGTGTATATGTTTTTATATTGTAAAAAGGGATAGATTACAACGCTTTAAAGGTAGGTCGATTCATATTTTACTATCATATTTACTGCAGATTTTCATTGTGCACATTGAGAACCTTTCTTCTTTTCCCCTGTACGCTTTCATTTTCTCCCCATTCTCGTTAAATTTTCAAAGTCTTTTATCTCACTACCGTAAAAACCAGGTTTTGTATGGTAACGAGTTATAAGCGTTTACAAACAAGTGAAGTAAAACGGACTTACCTTTCTATAATCGAGGTTCCAACATCAATGATCTGGAAACGCTGTTACAACAATAAACTTTGCGCCATTTCTAACGCACACAACTTTTACTTTATTACTTAATTGTTTATTGATACCTAGAACCCCTATGTAAAAACTAAATTGCTTTAGAAAATATACTCTTCTTCCAACAGTATATTGCCTGTCAGGAGAATCCAAACACAGTTGAACTGCATTAAGCAAGACAGTTTTACTGAAAAAAAAAGAAACTCCTGTATAGGATACGTTATACAAATGCTTTTCATAAGTATGATCTGATATTAAAATGTTCATTTTAAAAATAACTATCACATAACAGACTCTCACATTCCTCCGAAAATGTACATTCATCTACAAAACGTTTGCCTTTTATATAGTTAACAGACAAAAGCGTTTGATAAAGTGTTTACAAATTCCATGCTTTTTTAATGAGAGGCGAATGCTTTGTCTGAATTTCTGCAGACGATTCTATACAATCGCGCCAGACATCACGCATTTTAATCAGCGGAAAGCGACATATTTTGTAAGAATATCGACATTTTCTCATGCATTTTTAATGAGAGGCGAATGCTTTGTCTGAATTTTTGCAGACGATATTATACAATCGCGCCAGACATCACGTATTTTAATCAGCGGAAAGCGACATATTTTGTAAGAATATCGACATTTTCTCATGCATTTTTAATGAGAGGCGAATGCTTTGTCTGAATTTTTGCAGACGATATTATACAATCGCGCCAGACATCACGCATTTTAATCAGCGAAAAGCGACCTATTTTGTAAGAATATCGACATTTTCTCATGCATTTTTAATGAGAGGCGAATGCTTTGTCTGAATTTTTGCAGACGATATTATACAATCGCGCCAGACATCACGTGGAAGAGTGTCGACATTTCTCAAACATTAAATCATTTTGATATCCAACTCTGTCAGGAGAGTATCGAAAGGTCTCATGAATTATAAAAAAAATCAGCTAGTTGAATTTGTGAGAGAGGGAATGATCAAACTAACAGGGAATTTTATATTATGCCACCGCTATTTGGAGGATCTTAGTAAGTAGAAGCGAGGACCTAAAAGCTGAGTTCCTAAATAGCTAGTGTGCAGGACTTGGGATGGGTCGTGGCTTCGATCCCTGGCTAGGTCGAGGATTGAAAATAGTCAGTGTGACAGCATTTATTTCTCTACCACAGCTGACCATAATAATGGTTATGTGAGACAGCAGTCAGTGACTTGGAAAGAAAATGATGCCCTGGTAAAAGATACTGCTGGAAAGCATGGATAGGTGCAATTACCGCAGCGACATAAGTGCAACAAAAATGTTGAAAACGGCGTTAAACACCATACGATTTTATTCATTAAAGTGAATACAAAAACTAGACTTTGAATGGTAAGGGGGGTAAAAGCGTTTACAGACAAAAGCATTTTTAGTAGAGCGACCTCTTTGAGAGAAAGGTCTCATGCATGCGAATGCTTTGTCTGAATTTTTGCAGACGGTTCTATACAATCGGGCGCCGGTCTGATCGGTCAAAACGCGCCTAAACACGCTAGGAATTGTCATCTAGCCTCGGCAGGTGGGAGGCAACGAAAGCCAGACAAAGTTATACAAGATTACGTCATACTGCCACAGGCAGTCTGACCTCCAACAGACAAAGGCCTCTAACAATAGTCTGAACTGTCAAAGACAAAGGCCTGGCCTTTATAGTGCCGCAGGCAATTTGACCGGCATAGTGCCATAAATACTACTCTTGGACATGCAGAAAATTTACCAAAGCAAAACGTATCGAACCAGGTCAGCTTGCACAGACTGTGCAGGCTGACCTGAGCCGATATATTTTGTACATGCTTTAAATTCCCTTTTCACAGCGCATGACTCATACTGTATATTTGTTAAAATGTGAAGCAACACTACTAACTGCTTAAATGACCTATGAAAAATGTGCTACTATTTTTTCCATTCCATAGAAATATTTCTATTCAAGCAAGTTCTTCGAATTCAATCATATGATCGAAGTTACACTGCTCGAAAAAAAAATAAAAAAATAACTTTACTTACCTAGACATTTCCTTTTGTTTTTGTTCTGGATAAAGCCAGTGTTGCATTCACATTCGTAAGAACCTGCGGTGTTTATACATTTTCCATTTATGCAGCGTTGTTTGCCATACTTTTTACATTCGTCTACATCTTCAAGTAAAACAAAGTATTATCTATAGCTACCAAAAGTGAACATGAAAAAATGAACTTAAATTTAAACCATATCATTTAAAAGTATGTAAAGTATTGCAGAGATAACAATCTGTCATTATTCCGGCTGTCAGTTAGCATGACTCAAAATGTAAAATCAGGTTTTCTTAATTTTCTCTTGCCTTTCGTTTTGTATTAACTTTTAGTTTAGAATTAGTATAGAAAAAGAAAATCTGAACAAATCTGTCCCATTGACTAACCTTCACAGCTATATTTGTCCTTCGATAGAATAAATCCTTTCTTGAAACAGCGACATTTGAATGAGCCGTATAAATTTATACATGTGTCTTCACAGCCCCCATTGTCCAGCAGACATTCGTTTATATCTATTGAATTATAAGAAAATTACTAAGACAGCAATCCTGCACAAATGTCGAATAACATAATTTCGAATGAAAAATCCTGGCCATCTGAGCGATCGATAAAGCAATTACACGAACATGTACAATAAAATGAAAGTTTTGCAAATTTGAAATTCGACATCAACATGAACGACCAGAAATATTTTTTTTTGCAAAATTCATTTTTGTCTGCTACATTGAAAAAACGAAATAACTGAAAATGTGTTCAGAAATTTATCAATGACCATCGTTTTCGTACTTGATCAACGACATAGTCTATAAATTTGGTTGTCACTATTCTAACAGTAACGATCGAACAAAAATATGGTTGCATAACCTTGTGGAAACCCTTGAATAGTTAATTAAACAGTCTGACCTTCACATATCTGGCTGTCGGTTGAAGGTTCCAATCCAGGAATTGAACAATTACATACAAAAGATCCTGGTGTATTGATACATGCTCCGGGACATTTGTTTCTCCTTGGATCTTTACACTCATCGATGTCTGCAAGAAGGTTAAACTGTTGAAAAAGTAAGTTTATTCCTATCTAAAATAAGATTTACCAAGAATAATTTGACTTTAAAAACAATTAATATTGACGCATTCCTATACAAGTTATTGATCCTTTAATGACACACTTTTACATTACTTTCCACGTCATCTAAGAAAATGGTAACTAGCTTAGACCTATTGTGAGTGCTGGTGCTTTAAGGATGAAAGTATTTTTTTCAATAACTGATTAAACCCCAACAAACATCTGTCTCAATTAATGTTTCAAACAAAATCAAAGCAAAGACAAACCTGTTTCTCGAAGTATGTGCCAATAGACGAAAGTACGCGGGATTTACTTGTAGATGTCATATGCGCTATAAACATTGCGGCCAGGAACTTATTTTCACATAAGACTTTAATTAAGAAATGATCGCATGGATTTTTGCACATCCGCAGTTACTGCTCTCGAATAGTTATGATTTTTGTGTATTGACAAAACAAACTGACAGACAGGACCAAAATATTCAGGACAAGAAATGGCATTGGCGCACCAAAAGGTGGAAATCTTTCTGAACTGCACAGAATTATTAGAAAGCAGCTACACTGTATATAAAACACGGAAGTGTGTATACATGTAGGTACAACACCCAAAAAATACAAAAAAGACCGTCGTGAATGTCTGAAATAGAAAGAAAGGTGTACGATTAGATTCAAATGTAAGTTCTGCATAGTTTACTTGGCCCGAACATTCAGCTAATTTCAGAAGTAATCTCGACCTCCTTTACCTACTTTGAAACTTTGAAAAGGAAAAAGGCTATTAATATACATGTAAACGGACAGTGTATATCAAAAAGCTAAAATGAATGAAAGTCACACATCCTAAGTTCAGGCTACAGCACACCACGGTTTAAGCCAATAAAACGCTTTGTTATCAAGGATGCATTCTTACAAATGTTCAAAATCCAAGAAGAACCGTTTTAATTTTGGATTCTATAAAAAAAAAATATAAAAATATTTAGTTGTTTACAACTGCTCTGAATAACCTCAATGGCTTGTAGACGTGGCCAAACCCGTTCGCAGCCATACAGGCGTGACGGTCAATAGTACCGTGATTTTATCCCTGATTATTCCAGCTAAAATTCAAGATTCATAGTTAACTGTCGTTGATTTGTCATTGTCGAGCTATCCACCACCTGGTAAGACACTCAATGCCAAATGGCCTCGGCTCCCTGCAGATTACACTGGCAACACGTCACCAAATGAACTGTAGCCTGATCCGTCAGTTTTTAACTATTCACAAGGCATGCTATATGTAAAAGTAAACCTACCATAACAGGAATGTCCAGATGCAACATACCCTTCTTGGCATGTGCAAAAGTAAGAACCAATCAGGTTATTACAAGTCTGTTCACACCCGCCATTATCAAACATACATTCGTTTGTATCTGTAAATTATATGAAGTTCATAAATCTATTATCGCTTCGCGCTTCTATTAGATAATATTGCAAGAAATACAAAATTCTTCAGGATTAAGCATTATATAGACGGTAGTAACGGGCATGTTGCTGTTTTTATTTGATCATCGATACGTCAAATAGTGTACAACAAGAGAACGGTTTTTGTTTGTAGCAGTATGGGGACAGTTTTGTCTGCTTTTTCGGCCGGTGTATATGATTAATTTTTCAGTTGTTTATTTCATGTGGTAAATGAAATATTTACTAGATTTGACCAGCACAAATACTAAGAAACGTGGAGGAATAAGGCAAGTAGTAAACTGTCCGCATCAATAATTGATTTAATAATGATACATGGAATCCACGAAAAAAAGTAAAGTGCCCACATTTTCAATATTTCCAAATACAGAATAAGACAATTTACAGAAAAAAAGACTATTATTTCAAAATTATTTCTTTATATGTGAAGACCGGTTAAGAACTTAAACTGTTCATTTTTTTGTACGTGATTCAGATCAAAAACAAACTGGATACTTTAACAAAATATGACGTTTTCCTACATTCCCAAGATTTCCGTGCTCACAGAGACCTAATGCACGAAGAAAGATATCGATTAACACTGATTACATAGAAAGGTTAAAAGAAAAATATGTTCATCTCAAGTGTTACCTATGCATCTTCTTGGATTTGGAGCGTGTGTAAACCCTGATTTACATTCACAAAAATATCGACCATCTTCATAGGGCACACATATGTGTTGACAGCCACCATTGTTCTCTTTGCAAGGTTGAGACTTTTCTTTCTCTGAAAGATACATGAAACAGTGAAATATCGAGTATTTCAATTATCGAGCACATAGATCTACTGTCTCGAAATAATTGCAAATACTGACAGCCCCTTATTTGGTATTGGTTTTCCTTCAGTGCATGTATTCCTGTATAACTGTATCCTACACATTGATGAACCTCCTGATTAACCCTTTACCAAACAATGCCTGGTTTTAACGACCCAGAGGAGGAAGCCTTCTGAAAACATTGTGGGGAAAGGAGAAAGTGCTGGTAACCAGCATTTTTCTCCTTTTCCCACAATGTTTTTTACTCTTCTATAGTCAAGTTTCAATTTTTGAGTCACGTTTATTTTATCGCCTGCAAATGCTTTCAATTTGGACAAGTCTAAAATTTTGTCGTTTGGTAAAGAGTTAAGTATCATCTAAAGCATTGTGTACCAAGAATGTACTCACCGGGTATGCACTTTGGTTCCTGATCACCAACCCAATCGTAACCCTTACAGTACTTATATCGTTGGTACTTGTCCTCAAGTCTGTACCCTTCGTTACAAGTATAATTTGCGATCGATACCCACTGTCTACGTATCTTGTTGTACTTATACTCCACCGCTGGTTGACCATTCTCTATTTCCGGTGGCTGACTGTGGAGAATTAGAAAATGCTATGTTCAAAAACAAATAAGCTGCGCTCTGAAAAAAGGCGTATCTCTTTAATGTATTACACCAAGCAAGTCATCACATATTTATGAATTCTAAAACCCATTCTGTTTAAGGACCGACTGAATCAGGAGTTAGACTGACTTTTCGACATGCAGAAAATTAACTAGTAACAAAAAGTTTGGTCCTAGATCAGCCTGTTTGGACTACGCAGGTTGACATGGGTCAATACTTTTCGCAAATGCAGTAAACTCCCTTTTCCCAGACCGTGACTCAAGTCTTGTTAAAGCGAGACATTACTTCACGTAAAGAAACAACTGTTATCACAAGAAGCTTAACGTGTACTTTTCCAAACAGAAATATATCTCATACTACACTAAAACAAACAGTTCGTGTGTAATTGTAAAGTAGAAAAACTCTACATGTATTAGAATCTCAACTTGATCTACGTCGTCCACTAAACTTCTGTCACCGATGGTTATGAAAGGATAATGACAGTCTGTTTTTGTGGCATTTGTCGAAGACAATGCCACTATGAGTTCAATATTGAATGTTCAATATTGAATTTTGAAGACCATGTATCGTATTTTGTGCAAAACCGAAGGAAATAAACCCAAATAAACTCAATTTTTTTCAGACAAATGAGTTTTGCGATAGCACTCAGGTATGTAATTGGAAATGGGGTATCAAAATAACTGGATTAAGCCATCGATCGTGGAAATACTTCTTTTTGATTGAAAATAGCTTCAGCCGCTCTTAGCCTTCTATTGGCGCAATAATATACACAAAATTTGTCTACTGACCGCTTTGGTTCCGGGCTTGTTCGTTCCAAAACCAGTTCGTCCCTGGGCTTGTTCATCTCATGATTGCACGCTAAACCATTTGATTGTGCATGAATAATCACAGATCAAAATAATTGATTGTAATGTTGGGAATTAGATCTTGGCGGCCAAAGATATCTCAAAATCATAGTTTTCAGGTATAAACTTAATTTTATTCGATATATATTCATGGTTTCTCTCTCTACACGTCAAGCATCTACCATCAAGGGACATTACTCCTAACTCCTCCTGTGAATGATAAAAGGGAGACCACCAGTACACAAATAATCCAAACTTTGGCACCAGTACTCTCCCTTTAACCAAAAAAAAAGAGGTATTGATTTGCTTAGTAGGTTACTTTCAAGTTAATATTTGAATAATATTTCTCTTTTTTCAAATTATTAA
The DNA here is from genome assembly GCA_946811185.2 of Hippopus hippopus. NCBI lineage: Eukaryota > Metazoa > Mollusca > Bivalvia > Cardiida > Cardiidae > Hippopus > Hippopus hippopus. Next base: position 26,728,376 of record OX328100.1, on the reverse strand, counting down.
TTCCACACAATGGCTTCCTTGACAAATGCCACACCAGCGTTTTCAACACTTTGATTTTTGAACGGTCGGTCCAAGTGTTAGTTACTGGCAGAAAAATGATTTTTAAAACGAGATATAAGGTAAATAAAAGATTTGGCAACTTGGCAACTTTTTACCTAGTTTCAAAATTAATTCTTCTGCCAGCGACTAACACTTGGACTGACCATACAATAACAGATTGTCAACTTCACTATAAATTCCATACTTTTAAGAATGTTTTCGGGAGTTTTCGAACTTGAACAAGAGCGGCAAATTGTCGCAAGATAAGTCCGTCCCACCGCCAGTTGTCGAGGGGGTATAATAATCGTAAAGGGCAGGTAATGCAACAAACATGTTTACCAAGTCTCAAGTCAATTTGACTTGAGGTGACAAAGTTCCGTTCCGGACAAGCAAGAAATACTGTAAAAATGAAGTACAAAGTGGAATTACTCAAAATCTGCGCTAGGTAGAGTTATTGTTCTTGCGCACTGTACTCCGTAATATTGCAACAAACATGCATACCAAGTTTGAAGTCATTCTGACTTGAGATGACAAAGTTATATTCCGGACAAGCACTAAATGCTGTAAAAATGACGATCAAAGGGAAATAACTCAAAGACAGCACGAGGTAGAGTTACAATTCTTATGCACTGCACTTCTAAATATTGCAACAAATAAGCATACCGTATTTCAAGTCATTCCTACTTAACATGACTAAGTTTTGCTCCGGACAAGCAAGAAATGCTATAAAAATGAAGATCAAAGGGGGAATAACTCAAAATTCGTGCTAGGAAGAGTTATGGTTCATATGCACTGCACTCCGTAATTTTTCAACAATCATGCATACCAAATTTGAAGATGTTCAGACAAGAGATGACAAAGTTATATTCCGGACAAGCACTAAATGCTGTAAAAATGACGATCAAAGGGAAATAACTCAAAGACAGCACGAGGTAGAGTTATGGTTCTTTCGCACTGCACTCCATACTATTGCAACAAACACAAATGCCAAGTTTCAAGTCAATCGGACTGGAGATGACAAAGTTATGCTCCGGACAAAGAACTGGAAGCCGCCCGCCCGTACTTCATGGGTGATCCCATAATACGTCCCGTCTTCGACGAGCGTATAAAAAACAGTCGTCGAATCGGTAGCCTACGTTGAATTATTACCCCACAGACTTGACTAAACAAGCGGTTGGTGTAGATCCAAGATCAGACTGCACAAGGTTTGATGCACCGTTTTTGATCTTGATATATTCCATCCGCCGCCGTTTTCGACTATGGCGCTGAAAGGGTAAAGTGGTGTTTCTTATTCAAGATACTTACCTGATGTTAAGTAATGCATATTATAACCAGCTTACATTCTTCAAACATTTTACCAGCTCTCATTTGAAATAAATTAAATTAAATAAAAACTATACCATGTTTACCCAAACTTATCTTCACCTATGGTTGGTCCATGATAAAAGGTGATCTGTCAGTTGAATTTGACTTATCAAATGTTTTGTTGTTTTTATTAATACATGACTTTGCTTGTACATGGATATTTTCAAAATATTTTTGCGTCGTCAGTTTTCACTAAAACTGGGAATTTTTGTGTAAAAGTATTTTATGGTTGCCATGGAAACTGTAATTTTGTAAAAAGCTGAACATGTCAATCTATTCTTTTCTTGTGAAATTTGAATAGAAAATACTTTAAGGATTCTGTACAGACAAAAATGGACAAAATTATGGAATGGTATTTCTGATAATTCAGTTTTAGTAACAGAACTCTTATCTTATTCGGCTTTTTGTAAATACAAAGTTGCGATAAAATGACCCTTTCTACCAAAATGTAATATATAAAAATCAAATTTTCTGAATTTTAGATAAAGATATACAAATATTTATCTCTGATTTTCTAGAATTATAAAACAAAAGTTGTCTGATAATGATATTATCATTTTCAAGCAAAAGTCACAATTTTCAAAACTTGGAGGTATACTGTTACCATGGAAACATGCATTTAACAATAAAACGAATATGTTAATTAATCATTTTTTTTGTTATTCATCATAAAATTTTACATAAAATATGTGAAATTAAAAAATTCTAAGGAAGAATTAAAACTATAGAAAACGTCCTTAACAGTTAAATTTAAAAGCATTTTAACAGCCGCATTGTTTACTTTTGGCAGCTACTAGGCTTTCTGTTATGTTCTACAAGACCAATGTCACGATCAATATTGTTCTGATGAATTCATACGAAGATCAGGATCAAATATCATTTCGTTCTAATGAAGCCACTTAATGTGAAGATCTGTAAATCAAAGTCTTGCAATTTATAGTCAGAGTTGAATTCAGAACAAGTTTAAATAAATGTACGAGTAATTATTCATGAGAATGCAATTTTGTCAACGAAATTTCGCACGGTAAATGAATAAGGTTTGTACCAAAGTTGATCTTGTCAGCTACGTTTACCCACGGTGCACAGATAAGGTGTAAATCAAAATGGATTTTGTAAGTCAAGTTTACCCACGGTACATAGATAACGTGCATATCAAGTGGATTTTATCAGCCACCGTACAAGGATAAGGTGTGCATCAAGGTAGATTTTTGTCAGCTACGTTCACCCACGGTACACAGATAAGGTATGAATCGAAGTGGATTTGTCAACAAAGTCTTAACCAAGGGGCGCAAAGATAAGGCTTTGCTTCCAAGAAGATTTTGTCAGCAAAATTTACATACTGTAGCATATACGATGTGCAACAAAGTCGGTTTTGTTGGCCACGTTTACCCGCGGTATATAGATAAGGTGTGAATGAGAGTGTCGTGGGTATCCGACGATGACCATGGTAGTTTACCCACGGTACTCCGATTCACAGCTTAGCTATGTACCGTGGGTACACTTGGCTGATGTTATGTACAATATTTACCTAAATTGACGATAGCATGTGTCATCGCCATCTTCTACATCCTTATCTAGCTGCCTCTGGAACAGAACGTCTCGATCTGTCGTGTTTATATGTTCACTAAGTTCTCGCTTGTCTTGGCTGGCAGGATATTTGTCTGAAATAAATAGTTTGTGTTAGTATACCGATTCACGTCGATTTAAAAGTGTGAAAAAAAAGCAAGAAAACGCTAATATAAAGAGACCAATGGTACTTTTTGAGCCAGTTCTCTACGGTACTTGTTTAAGTACTATTTTACGCCTCTATCAACCTTTTTTCATCCTTTTAGTGAATTACATCAGTTCTGGGCTCTTCAGATCTTTGTGTAAACCCTCTTCAACCTAACCAACACCGCTAGCGGAGATCGATCATGGGTCTTCTGATTACAAAGGTCTACCCTGGGGTCGTATTCACCAATCATTCTAAAGAACATTCTTAGTCTTTATATCTGCGATTTTCTAAATTTGGAAGTAACACAACTTCTGATTGGCTAAACCGTCAGACCCCCATGAGCGAGATTCTGCATTCGAATTCCTTGATGAGAAGAGATAAACTTTAGAGTGTCCAGTCTCATACTGAGAGTATACCGATTGTACTTATAGGAAACCAGCAGAAAGTGGTTATTACTATTAATAAACTTGCTTAACAACCCATGGGATAAGTTTAACTAAGGATAGCCTAAAAATTCAGGATGGAGTATTTTCCGATAAAAAAACATACTTATGCATGTTGCAGGTCTACCCAGCCAGCCGTATCCGTTACAGTAACGCCGCCTAGAACCTCTGATTCTGTAGCCCGGCTCGCATTTCATAGTGGCTACTGATCCATTATAGCTGAAGTATATTTTTCCATGCAACAGGGGACCAGGGTCGACACAATCGGAAGCTGAAACGGAACCGTTGTAGCACATGAATCTTTAACCCACAAAATCCGTGTTTTCACAACTCTTAGGAAAGCAAGTTTTAAATAAAAAGTAGAAACATGAGAAAATGCTGGTAAACAGATTTTTTCTATTTCAACAATCTTTTCTCCTAGTTAAGGACACTTATAGACGACAAAAAAAGATATGGTTGAAATTATGTAATTTGAGTCTGAAAGGGAGGAAAACATGGTGGAAATAGGAGTAATGCTGATCTCGTTTTCCCACAATATTTTCCAGTGCTTTCGTCAGGGTTGTTAAAAGTCGATATTGTTTGCTAAAGGGTTCAGACGCAAGTACCTGCTGCACTTGTAAAAAGATTCACAAACAACATTACAAACACAAATGAATCTGGCAACAACGAGTAATAAAAGAATATATATAACACTTTTTTATAGCGGTAACCTGTCAGTGTAAAGTGCACACCCTGCTGAGCAACAATTGTGTTGATAAAATAAAGGTAAATTTATCGACCACAGATCATTGCTTCTTGAACACCTGTTAAACCAAACAAAGTCTGGTCTTAACTCAATACCTTACTTCATTATGTAATACTATACTCCGTACACAAAGAAAAAAAATCAGAAGGGCTGAAATGTGGTTCTCAAATGATAATATATAAGTAGATGTTAACAGGATTAAAAAAAAAAAGCGCGTGGCGAAGTGGCTTACTACCACTCCGAAATTCCAAGGGAAAAAGAAAATTACCCATATTTGTTTGTATGGTGTTTAACGATTTTTCAACATTATTTCAGTTATATCGCGACGGCCAGTACGCCTATTCATGCTCTGCTGGATTTACTTTCGCCAGTACTTTGCACAATATTCTCTCAAATCCACGGGCCACTTACCCATATAACACCATCTTCGGATTGATCATCAGAAGTGAGAGAGGAATTAATCCTGTCGCAACGACTATCATCTATCCTCGGAAAGAAATTCGCCAAGCTGAAGATCTGAACAAGTGACCGCATATTTCAAGCCTTGCACATTTCCGACTGAGCTGCCCGGGTTGGCATGCATTTGCATATGTTTGGTTTTACCAAAATTAAATGGACTGCAAATTGACAAATCGTCTGATATCACAAGAAAAGGCGAATACATAATTATGTATTACATTGATTGACAGGCCTAATAAAATGAGGCATCGAGGCAAATTAAATGAGGCAAATATTTCCATTTCCGTTTCTCTCCTCGTAGAACATAAAGCGAAGCGTTAAACACGTGCTGTAACACAAGTGACGCAGAATCTGCTGACAAATTGCGGTAAATATTGCCACAAGATGCTTCAATATCGGAAACATTTCTTTTTATTGTTTCAAGCAGATGTTCATTCATGGATGCCTGTGGAACAGACCAGGCTTCCTGGTTAAATCTTTCAGCGTAAAAACTATAAACGTGACCTCTATCGACGGCTGAAAATACAATCCAATGAAACTCAGAAAGATTTTAATATGTCACGCTAGACCTAACAAGTGGACGGTATATACCATGATCAGACTGCACGTTCTGTGCAGTCTGATCATGATCTATGCCACCCAAAAAACCCCATGTTTTCGCCTAAGTGGTGCAGACAGGGTTGATTTAAAAGTAGCAACTATATTGTTTGAAGCACCTGCTGTAATGTGGCCAATTGCCATTACAACTATTTTAACACTACCAACTGTTTCCGGCGATCGAACGGCAGAACTTCCTGTGTACATGTGCATCACAGTAACCCGTAGGCTGCTGAGTGCGAGTCAAAGACCTTTTGCGGACAGTGTAGATCAAGAGCAGACTGAACAGAACGTGCAGTCTACGCTGTCCAGTAAGGAGATTTTGCCCCCAAAAGTAACTTTGAAATAACAACAGTTGGGTTTTTATTATCGGCTTAAAAGTTCCATTTAACTTATCTAGCAGGTTAAGGGTTAAGTCATAACTACAGGAAACAACTTTGGCATCTTCCGTACAGTTAAACTTTGTACCATCCTCATCCTTACAAAATATAGCTAATCGATACGAGTTAACCCTTTTCCAAACGACAAATTTTAGACTCTTCTAAACTGAGAGCATCCACAGACGACAAATTCAGAATGGGTACAAATGAACTTTAGGTCTCTGAAAGGGTAGAAAACATTGTGGGAAAAGGAGAAAATGCTGGAAACCAGCATTTTCTCCTTTTCCCTCAATGTTTTCAAAAGCCTTCTTTCCCAGGGTTGTAAAAACCACGGATTGTTTGGTAAAGGGTTAAGTTTAATTCGCGATCGCTGGTCAAAACATTTGCATCGAAGAAGAAGTTGCTCCGCATAAGCAATTTCTCCTGTAGTCACAATGTTTCCAAAAGTAGTCCACTGCAGAGAGAAAAAAAAAAACGTGTGCACGTGATGAGGAGTTAGATGGTAGAAAATCAGAAAAATGTAAAATATACGATGTGCGACAGAGACAAGTAGACTTTTTCATCAAGATGATAATTCTATTGATCGGACCAGCAGGATAAGCGCAGAGATCGCGCTTTCAAATTATAGCAAATGACTATATATTATCACCTTAAATTACAAGAGTAAGCAACATTTGATTTCTTCAAGCTTTATGTTTAAGCCAGTTAGATGACAGGTCTTAGAATATGGGACTCAGAACTGATTTCAGATTGGTAGTTGAACACCGCCCAGGTTAATTTGTTCCCCTTTAAGTGCGCAGAATACGAGGGCTGTTCGATATGTAATGTGTATTGTACCACAGCGCGATAACGCTTTGCACGATTTCGTGGATGATGATACGCTTGAATAGCTCTATTCAATACCTTTCCAACGGTATAAACACGAGCCTTCAGCTCCACATAGTTTTAAACTTAGTCATTTCAATAGAGCTAGTCGTTGACCACTGTTGTAAAAATGGTTGGGAAACGGATTAAGAATATTAAAGAAATTAGAGCTTATATAAAAGTTCGCACAAAACTCGGTCATTCGGTAATGCAGATTTTTGCTGAATTGGGGGAAGTTTAGGGGTCTGATAAGGCACCTGTAAACAGTTTGTTTCGAATTGGCCATGGTCAAATTTAGAAACAATTGAGAAAGGTAGGTTTTCAGTGCAATTTTGATAAGAAGAAGAGTTATTACACCCATGAATTGTGTTAGACTAAGGAAAAGAAGCATTTAATTTTTCTACGAAAGAGGAGGTGATGACCTTTCCTTCTTTGTTCTATAGGTTTGACCCCAAATGCGAATCTGAGGGGTCATGGAGCTAGCAGCCATTTTTAGCGGCAAATATAAGGGTGGGGTAAGGGCATGAAAGATTGCGAAAAAACGGCAAGGAAACGTGCTATTTTGGACTTTATCCCCAGATTATGTGTTGTTTTGAGTTTCAATTTAGCTTGGCATTTTCAGGCTAGCTTCCTGGGTTTGCATTTTGTGAATTTTGGAATATAGGCTAAAATGGCATATTTTGTCAGTTTTTTTCCGACCATCCCACTTGCCTGTATTGATCAGTAATTTTACTATTTCACAAGTTGAACATGATTTATTGATAAAATCTAAAGAAATAGGATTGTGCTGTTGCATTTAAGTGCTTTTTATAATTTCAGGTTGATTATTTTGACGTTTAAGTGAAAAGTTTGGTGTGACGTCCCAAGTACCTACAACATTTTACACCGAAACTGTGTTTTGCTGCCTAAGGTATCTTATGAGACAGTTCGTAGGTGGAGAAAGAAATTTCTGACTGGCACAGAGTCCGTCAAAGATGCAGCAAAATCTGGCCGACCTGTGACTGTAACAGGCAAGGCAAATGTCTCAAAAGTCAGGGAAATAATTGAAAGTGATGGCAGATACACGGTTCGTGATACTGCCAACGGTGTTGGCATATCGCTATCGCGGGTGCATTTCATTTTGAAGCGTATTTTGAAAGTACGAAAGATTTCTGCCAGATGGATACCGCATATATTGACAGATGACCAAAAACGGGTACGAGTACAAACCGCTAAGCAATTGCTCAAAATGTTTCCCAAATTCAATCAAAGACAATTTGCAAACATTGTTACTGGTGACGAAACATGGGTTCACTATTTCGAACCAGTAAGAAAAATTGGAAACACAATATGGCTAACTAAACACGGTAGAAGGCCTGTAGTTGCCAAAAGAAGCACAAGCACAAAGAAGGTTCTTTATTGCATATTCTTCTCATGTGATGGTATAGCCGTACAAATTCCGGTGCCGAAGGGCAAAAGTGTTACAGGTCGGTATTACCGAGTTGTTATACTAAAAAAGGTCAAGAAATATTATCTTAAACGACGCCCTGTGTCACGATTTAGGCATGTTCGTCTACTTCATGATAATGCTCCATCACATACATCTGAGCTTGTGAAGCAATTTTTGAAGTCGGAGAAGGTTACCGTCTTGCCACACCCACCATACCCTCCAGATCTAGCCCCATGCGACTTTTTCCTTTTTCCAAAACACAAAAAGTTCTTATCTGGTCGTCGTTACAAGTCCCGACAAGCCCTTGGCTCAGCCATCAGTCAGTGCCTCAGAGGTCTACCTAAATCAGCGTACCGTGACGCATTTCAGAAATGGATTCAGAGATTGAAATTATGTATTTCAAACCGCGGAGAATACTTTGAAGGGATGTAATGTTCATTTCACTATTTGAGTCGAATGCTTTTGAGATATCGTACAATACACATTACATATCAAACAACCCTCGTATATAAAATAACTTCGAATGCCTTTGCCAACCGTGAATGCACATTGAAAATGTTTCTTAGTTGACTTTTTTTGTGTTTAAAGCTGGTTTAAACATTACTTCAGTTATATCGTGTGAGGCAGTGCACCTACCCGGGGTTTCTTCGCACTTTCTTCGGACAATATTCTTCCTAAGCCACTGCTTGCTTTCCGAAAATTATAGCCATTGGCGGAACAATGATCAGCGGTGAGAGGGGAATGCATCCTCTAGCAATGACTATCATCAATACTTGGAATGTAATTTGTATGGCTGAGGATTTGAACAAGCGATCCCCTGCTTTCAAGCCCAGCAATTTTCCGACTGAGCTACCGGGCTCAATCTTTACCTACACGTAGGTTAATAAGGCTAAGTAATAGCTTTGTCCCTTATTACTTTTGTTTTTAACTGGCTCAAATAGAGACGGTAAAAACCATTGTTAAGGGGCATGCTTTTCAGTTGATTTCACATTGTAGGTAGGCTACAGGTTCAAAACTGGTATTCAACTGCGGGTGCGTGGTATTTGTAGCAAAACTTAGGTTTTGGATCAAAAGGCTGCATAAATAAATTACATGAAAGGGAAAAATACCCTTAGAAAAATTACTGAAGTGACAGGGATGGTCCTGTTACATTTGTTTTCAATTTAGTTCATCAAAAGAAATGGACTTCATTAAGCGACGTTCCTCTATCACTTTTGAATAGCATTATAAAATAGACGTGGTTTGAAAAGGTAACCAAGAATTTTTGGTATTTTTCTCCTTTTTCCCTTTATAATGGAACGCTGTGCGTTAATTCATGGCACGTAAACGCTTCAACAAACAATCTCCTGTTTTGATGACCCTTGGGAAGATAACTTTTGAAAACATTCTGGGAAAAGAAGAAAATGCTGGTAACAAACATTTCTTCCTTTTCCCACAAATGTTTCTACCATTTTCGGGACAAATCTCATTATTTGAGACACAATTAGTTTGTCGTCTGCAAATGCTTCCAATTTGTATAAGTCTAGAGTTTTGTCCTTTTGTAAAGTGTTTTACTTTGATTAATGATAAATATTCGTATCTCACAACGATGTGCATGTTGCCTTTTCGTTTCAGTCGGTAATACTTCAAGACCAGTTTAGGTGATTTAACCCTTTCATTACACAATCCCGAGTTCTAAGTTCTAACTACATAGAGGAAGAAGGCCTTTTGAAGAAAAAAAAAATGTGTGAGTACAGGAAAAGGAGAAAATGCTGGTGACAAGTACAGTCGCATTTATCTTGTCGCCTGCAAATGCTTTACATTTAGACAAGCAACTCTTTTTTTTTTTTGTTTGGATAAGAGTTAACAGATTAATCAGATCAAGATCAGACTGCGCAGAGATCTTAGTACACAGTGATTCTCAAATTTGATACATTCCTGCCTTTCCTTTGAAGTCAGGTTTAACGTTCACCCCTCTAGAACTCTTTTACCAAAATTGCAGTTGCTTCTGCGAACAGTGTAAATCAAGATCTGCCTGCTCATCAGGTGTATCCGATATTGGATCTGCACCATCCACTGTTTCGTGGGATATGTCGGACAAAAGCAGTCCTTATATTGCACACTTTGGGTCCGATCTAAAAACTTAAATACCAAGATCATTTATTTTGCACTCAAAAGGTGTCAATGTATGGATTATAAAATAGGTATGTGCGTATTGGTTGATTACTTACCATCACACTTTAGATATATTATTCATTTATTCCCGCAGCGCATGGAATGTTTCTTGAAAAGATTCAAAGAGCATGAAATTGCTTAAAACTTTCAAACATCTCCCTTAACACCGGTGGTTTTCAAAAATTGAGAGCCTAGGGAAAAATAAAGATATAAAAAAGTGTTGCTTTTTTTTCTATATTTTCCCTAATTTGAGCAATCTCTTTCTTAACTCTTTCACTGCTAGTGGCAAACTAGAAAGCTTTTGCAGGCGGCATAGATCAACATCAGACTACAAGGAACGTGCAGTCTGCTCTTGGATCTACATCGCCCGCTACCTGATGCTAAACTATTATCAAATTCTACTTGTAATTGAAGCTGAAATCTACTTACAGACCTCGACAGACATTTCAGAGCCCTAGCCTAGTACTGGTAAAAACCAAGGAAATACATGAATATGTGAGCTGTCCACGTGAAATGACTGACATAATGTTGAAAGTGACGTATAATATCATTCAATCGAGCGAGAAACACCATTCAATCGATCAATCGATCAAACCTCATCAAAAAGAAGAACAGTTAAAGCATCATGATTGTTCATGTCCCTACTTAGTCACTGCAAATCAAGATTAACTCTTGACTAAATAATCTGGTGTTTTAACGACATTAGGGAAGAGAGTCTCAGATAACATCGTGGGAAGAGTCGAAAATGCTGGTAACAAAATTTTCGCCTTTTTCCACAGTGTTTTCTACTCGATCGGAGACAAGTTTCATCATTGAATCCACAGTCAATATATCTCGTCCGTAAGATCTTTCATAATTGACGAGGTCAAAATTTTGTCGATGGGTACAGAGATCAGTACAAACGCGATAAAAAGAATACCTACGGTACTTTTAGAGTTTGAAAAAAAAAAAAGGTTCAACGGTTGCACAAGATGGATTGACGTAGGCATTTTTTTTATTCATAACGTATTATCCTAGTTGCAATAGTATTTCACATACAAAATTCTTGTGGCTTCGAGGTATTCTTGGCCAAAATCCACTATGTCATAAGAGAAAACTTTTCCTTCGAAGCATTACTTCCTAATATCGGGTCTGAAGCGTTCCACAAGTCCGTCATGCTATGTGAAAAGGGAATATAATGCATCTTCAAAAAGTATCGACCCAGTTCAGCCTGCGTAGGCTGACCTAGGTCGAAACATTTTGCTAGTGGTCAATTTTCTGCATGTCAAAGGACCATTTTAATTCCTGATTCAGTCGGTTGTTAGACAAAATAGATTTTATGGATCCATAGTTATAGACTTTTATGTTGAGACGAGGTGGAGGAAGAGACAAAATGAAAAGACAGCAAGATCGTTTTAAGTTCCACTAATGGCACATTTCTGAGCACATCATGAGACAGGCCGGAGAGAAACAGCAAGACAGCAAGAAGAGAGGATAGGCGTACGAGAGGCATGTAAGTAGGATGTATCTGACAGTTTACGTGTGGTATAGTTTCATACACCAAAACACCATCACAAGAACCTACGTGTATCCAACCCACACCACCACAACTACACAGTAACAGACAGACAGAGAGGAGTGGGAGGGAATGAGGTGAAGACAGAGGCAGGGGCAGACAGCAAGTGTCTGATGGGTCACGTGTGGGCTAGTTTCATCAACCAAAACACCCACACACTACAAGCACCCACACGAACTCAATCCCAAACCACAACACCAATCCAGTAACAGAGAGGCCCAGAAGAGAGGGAGGGAACGAGGCAAAGGCAAAGACAGACAGCATGTATCTGTTAGTTAACATGTGGGCTAGTTTCATAAACCAACATGGTTACACAAAAACACCCACAAATACTAAACCTCACACCACCACGTCTGTGTAGTTTCGAAAAGACATAGAGACACAACATATGAGTGGCGCTATTGAAAAATAGGGTTTCATGCATATTCGAAATGCATTATATAAGCAAGTCGTAGCATAACATGGGTCCATTTTGTATAAAGGCCGACCAAATCATGAGGTAGGATGGTCCTTTAACATCCAGAAAAATTATTAAATGTAAAAAGTTTCGATCCCGGTCAGCCTGCGTGGACTGATCAGACTGACGTGGATTCATACATTTTGAAGATGCACCAAACCCCACATTTTTCACAGATCTTGACTCATGTAATGTATGCGTTTTTTTTTCTGCAGGGGTTTAGTGAAGTTTTATGGCCCGATACGTTCTTTCTCTTTCGGTCCAATAGGCTAATACGGGTATAACTCCAGTTGTGACTCATTCGGAAGTGTGTGGGTGGAGGAATAATGTATTTATCTTTATTTTGTTAAGTAAAAAGATGGTGAGAATTTTACATACATCCTGAATGAAAATACTTAAGTGCAGGCGTTCTTTTCTTTTTTACATACAATCCTGTTTTCCCTCGTATGAGCGCATAATACATATCGTCAACATACCACCCTAATAATTATAAGCTTATCATTGTTTCGACGATGGTTACGTGGGAAAGCAGTCAGTGGCTTGGGAGGATAATGTGCGAAGTACTGGTTAAAAAGAAATTCCAGGAAATCATAGATAGGTGCACTAACCACTGTGATATAACTGAACTGATGCTCTGTGTCTCTGTGTATGTCTATCTCTGTCCCTCCCCAATATCATCCATTTCATCCAGCCTACCAAACATCCATGCGCTATCGACGGACAACAGACCTTCATATACTTTCTATCGTAATACATGCAAATTATGTGGACTCAAGGAAAACACGAAAATACCTTTATAAGATAATCTAATTAGGAAAGCTCCGTAAATCTGAACTGGAAAACCAAGGCTATATTTTGCACTCTGTTAAAACTCTTTAATTTCTTTGGATGTCGACTGTTTGATAATCTAGGTATAAAATCTTTACTCCCGCTGGTTTTAATTCTATCAATACCATCGGTAATTTGATTGATTAACCGCGGGTTTAAAGGTGAAACCGCTGTAAACAAGCGAGTCTATTGAATAACCCGAAGGTGCATGGGTGGTTTCCACCCGACATTTTGTGAATGCTTTTAAAACTCTATTAACTCTTATATAACTCTATTTGTTTGATTCGATTTTCTGCAGAAGACTTTTGAAAACATTGTGACAAAAGGAGAAATTGCTCGTCACGAGCAATTTCTCCTTTTGGCATATAGTTTTCTCAAGTATAAAATCATATCAAAGTAATTCCTGTTTCCTTCTCGTCTGCCGTAAATTAGTTTCAGAGCGTGAATGCGTTAATTTGTCGTAAAGATACCTATATCGGAAATGAGTAATTATAATTATTTCATTTACTTCTTTAACAGACGAAACCATTTTAGACTCCTCGAATTGGAAGCATTTGCAGACGACAAATAGTAGAAGTTTAAAAAGATCATTTCTCTTCAAAGAGAGTTATGGGAAAAGGAGAAGATGTTGGTTGCCAGCATTTTATCTTTTTCCAACAATTTGTTAAACACCTTCTTCCCGAAGTTTGTTAAAAAACCGGATTGTTTGTTAAGGCTTTCATGTGCGTGATTGCATGTAATAAATGCACTTTTATAGCGTTTTTAGATTCATAAACCTGATTGTTAAAGTTTAGAAGCAATTTCATAAGTACGCGGAAATGAAGCGAAACGAATTTTGTAGAGGTAGACGTACATGTTAATGAAGAAAAGAAGTTTGTCTTCTTTTTGATATGGGTTCTTCGTTTTCTTCTCTTCAAAAATAACCCCATATTTTCCTATATACCACATTATTTTTCATTTTCCTCCGCTGTTTCAAAGCTTCCTTTCTCTTTATAATTATCAGTATATATTAACTCTTAAGCTGCTAAGCGCGACTCACTGGCCTTTTGCGGACAGTGTATATCAAGATCAGACTGCACAGAACGTACAGTCTGATCTTGGATCTACACTGTCCGATAAGCAGATATTATTCCCCAAAACAAAACTTTGAAAGAGCAATATCTGGGTTTCTACTATCAAAATGAAAATGTCATTTTAGTTATTTAGCAGGATAAATGTTAAGAACATATGAGCCATGCTCTGTGAAAAGGGGTTTAATGCATATGTAAAAAGTGTCGACCATGTCAGCCTGCGTAGTCCGCCATGCTTCGAAACTTTTTGCTATTAATTTTGTTAATTTTCTGCACGTCAAAGGACCACTCTACGAGTACTTCATGATTAAATCGCTTGTTAGACAAAATAGATTTTATAGAATAATAATTATGTGATGACTTGCTTGGATCGCGGAGATGCGTTAAACCTTTTTTGCCAAAGCATGGCTTGTATATACCTACTTTAAGTACTCATCGTAATGAAAATTGCAGGTGAATAACTTTCGACAGTAGCAATAAAAATTTCATCCAAGGTTGAAAACTCTGTGAAGGGAAGAAGGACACAAAATTGCGTCTACGGGCAGACGGACGGACCAACATACGGGTCAAGTATATCCCCCGGTTACGTTATTGTGTAGGGTATAATTAGATGATGGATCCTAAGCATAGACAATTTCCGTTTTGTATTTTAATCTTTAGGCTGCTTGGCGCGACTCAAGGACCTTGTGCAGACAGTGTAGATCAAGATCAGACTGCACAGAACGTGCAGTCTGATCTTGGATCTACACATTCCCGATGAGACATTTTTTCCCCCAAAAAAATTCTTTGACACAGCAACTTTTGGGTTTTTACTATCAGCTTGAACAGTTTCATATAACTTATTTAGCAGGTTAAGGCTTAATTCCACGGAATAAAACTGTAGGTGGGTGACACCTGGGTGAACAAATGTCTAGAGAACCAGATCATAGACTTGATAATGGTTTAAGGTCACGCAAGATCTTTCTTAATAAATTTGCTTTTTAACCTTTTACTGACAAAAAAAAGAAAGAAATGTCCTCAAACATTAAAAGTAAACATAACTATGAGTTATGCTCTAACTGTGTGGGAGACATTAGTGTATTTTATACCATTTTATCGTATAAATAATTACTTTCAAGTTGCGCAGTATTGTCATGCATCATATCATGTTTACAAATATCATGTTTTATATATTATTTACTTTACTCATTGTCACCATTTTGTCATTTACAATTCATGCCTTTGTATACCCGATAGGCTATATGGCGTTGTTATTTTCTAAATATTTCGCTCTAACTGTGTGGAAGACATTAGTGTAGGGGGTAGAGCGTCGACGCTTCACATTACAGTTTACAGGCTTGTTTGTTAAGCGGGATCTACCGTTGGAACCACCCATACTATTGTGCGAATACAGGTTAAGTTACCAGGAAGCTTCCATCGATGGTCATTTATCTTATTTGTGAGATTATATTGCACAATAAAAGTAAAGTAAAAGTAAAAATAAATGTGAACCATGTTCTGGCAAAATGGGGCTTAACTCTTTACCACACGATCCCGACCTTTAACGACCCTGAGAAAGAAAGCTTTTGAAAACATTGTGGGAAAAGGAGAAAATGCTGGTAACCAGCATTTTCTCCTTTTCCCACTGTGTTTTCTACCCTTCCCATATCGAATTTCAATTTTTTATTCTCATTTATTTTGTCGTCTGCAAATGCTTTCAATTTGGACCAGTCCAAAATTTTGTCGTTTGGTAAAGAGTTAATGCATCCCCGTGATATAATATACCAAGCAAATCATCACATGATTGGATCCATCATCTCACTTTTCTCTAACAAATGACTGAACCCTGAGGTAGAATGGTCCTTGGACATGCAGAAAATTTACCAAAAGCAAAAGGTTCGGCCAAGGTCAACCTACGCGGACTACCTTGGTCGATATACTTTTTTGCAAATGCGTTAAGCCCCATTTTCACATAGCATGTCTCATGATATGTTGGGCTTGTATGTTTGGTGTTTAACGCCATTTCAATATCAGTTCAATCATATCACGGCAGTAAGTGCACCTTTTCACGTGTTCCTAGACTTTCTTCTAACCAGCGCTTAACACGATTCTCATTTCAAGCCATAGACTGCTTTCCCACATTTAAACATCCTCTGAACAATAGCCAGCGGTGAGAGAGGAAATGCTATTTATCGCAATGACTATCATCAATAATATAAAAGAGTCTATCCCAGTTGGGTTTTCAACTCGTGACCTCTCGTTCAAAAGCCCCGGACGTTCTCGACTGAGCTACTGGGCTCGGTATCGAACTACAGAAGCCCGAGTTACAAAACCACTTCACCAGTGACGCATAAATTTCAGCCTTTAGCAAACGGCTAACAGCGTATAACACCGATGTTCATTAAATTCGATTTAATGCCCAGATAACATTTGACACATATGTGCCATGCGCTGTGAAATGAGGGTTTAATGCATTTGCAAAAAGTTTCGACCCATGTCAGCCTGCGCAGTCCGCGCAGGCTGACATGGGTCTAAACTTTTTGCTGTTGGTAAATTTGTGGCATGTCAAAAGACTATTCTACCTCTGGTTTTAGCCAGTTATTAGACAAAATGGATTTTATAGGCCCATAATCACGAGATGACTTGCTTGATATAATGCATCACGGAGATGCATTAAGCCTCCTTTTGACAGAGCATGGATCATAACTTAATGTCTGAAATAGCAGTCAAAGTTTACTGACTGTACTGCTCGTAAATCTATACAGCTGAGGAACACTGATTAAATGACTTTGAAATGAATATTAAATCTTGTCAGCCTAGCGGGTTAACCTTTACCAAACGGCAGAATTTTAGACTTGTCCAAACAAAAAGCATTAGCAGAAGACAAAATAAATGAGCCATGCTCTGGCGAAAGGGGGCTTAATGCATCTCTGTGATACATGATACCAAGTAAGTCATCACATAGCTATGGATCCATAATAGCTACTTTCTTTGACAACGGACTTAATTATGAGATAGACTGGTCCTCTGACATAAAGAAAATTGACCAATATCGAAAAGTTTCGGCCAAGGTCAGCCTGCGCGGATTGCGCAGGCTGACCTGGGTCGATACTTTTCGCAGATGCATGAAGCCCTTTTTTCACAGAGCGTGACTCAAATGTTAATCAAAAACTAAAGCTAGCTCTTGGAATGACAGAAATCATTTTGGGAAAACCAAAAATGATGGTTAATAGCATTTTCTTCTTTTTCCACAAGGTTTTGCTAAGTCTTATTTTGTAGGATCGTTAAAATTCGTGTTTTTTTGCTAAAAGTTTAATCAGTCAGTCCATGGGTTATGTAAATCATTGACCAAATAAACCCAAGTTTATACGACCCTGGTCAATAAGGAATTTGAAAACACTGTGAAAAAAGGAAAAAATGCTGGTAAGCAGCATAATCCCCTTTTTTCCACAATATTTTTTTTTTCACCCTATCAGAGGTCTTTGGTTAAATTGTACCAACTTTGACTTTGTCGTCTGCATATTCTCTCAATTTGGAAGAGTTTAAATTTGAAAAGCATTTGCAGACAGAATATTAAATGCGGCTAAAACGATAGGATTTCTTCGAAAGAGGTAGAAAATATTGTAGGAAAAGGGTAAAATAATGTACTGGCGACCATCTTAGTATTTCTAAATGTGTAGATGTTTATTTGGAAGGATAGAAAATGAAAATTATGTTGTATGTTAAAAAATTAAAGTCACGTATATATTATGTTTGATATATGAAATTTTATGATAGTTTATTCATTTCTAGCGAGACCTATAAGCAGTTCACCAAGTTCGCTCGAGTTGTCATAAAATCTATTAGATTCTCCAAAATATCGCCGTAAATGGCGTAAGACGCTTTTCAGTATTCCAAGTAGTGTTAATTTACGCCCACCATTATGACGATGGTTATCATATTATCGTATTCAATAACGCGAATAAACATGATTTATACACCTACTTGTTTATGATTACGAGGCAAAATTTCTCTACCTTTATTTTTTCTTGTCCATTCTTTATTTTTGAATAGCTAAAAAACGCTAACATAACCGAAAAGAAACACACACACACACACACACACACACAAACACAAACGCCCAATGTTACTCATACAAGGGCGGGTAACTGGGGTAGCTGAGAAATAGGCATCATCTGATAAGTTGATGGATATTTCTAGTTATTATAATATGGCCTGCAACACGCGAAAAGGGGCATTCGGACATTTGCGTAAAGTGTCGTCTCGGATCAGTCTGCGCACTCCGCGCAGGCTAATCTGAAACGACACTTTCCGTTTTTATGTAATATTCTGTTCTGCGCAAGTCTACTGTAGCACAAAATCTAATGTAGTCGTAAAGTGCCGTCTCGGATTAGCCTGCGCGGACTGCATCTCCGTAATGCATTATACCTTGTAAGTCATCACATAAAAATGGATCCATAAAATCCATTATGTCTAAAAACCAACTGAGTCTTTGAGTAGAACGATCCTTGGATATGCAAAAAAATTAACCTAAAGCAAAATGGTTCGACCCAGGTCAGCCTGCACTGACTGCTCAGGCTGACATGGGTCGCCGTACTTTTTGCAGACGTATTAAACCTTCTTTTCGCAGAGCATGGCTCAATTATATAGAGGATATTTGGGTCTTTTTTGGTGAAAAATCGAAATTTATTTCATCGAGTGAACATTATTAGTACTATTTTCACGAGTGGCGCAGCCACGAATGAAAATATTACCGATGATGTTCACGAGACGAAATAAATTTCGATCTTTCACTGAAAGAAGATCAACAAATGTTGTATTTATTTCATGCTTCTAACCCCTTTTTTTGGTTGGGACTTTCATCAAAATCCAGTACAGCTGTTTTCGGTAATTCTCCGTGGCGTACTCCTCTTTACCCCCCCCCCCCACGACATAAGAACGCATCACAATATTACCTAAAACGCGAGAAATGTGGGGTAAATGCACGTAAATAACATCATATTTCCCTCGGGTTGAATGGCACGCACTGTTTACCTAGGTAACTAGTGCGCGGGAACTACTGTTTCCGCCTTAAATTGAAGAGATACGGAAACATTTACTTGCGAAAATTCACAAAGTTACGAAAATTTCGTAAAACGGATTAACGAATCTCGTAAATCTAAACGTAGGCCTAAAGTTGCGAAAATTCTTACGCAAAACCTACGAATTGGTAGTAAAACGGTACCCCATCGAACCGTTTTACTAAACAAAGTTCCATACTGTAGTTCTGTACTGATTGCCACGAAATCGGTTAATTTCACTGGTCGTAACCATAAGTTATCAAACCTTATAATCCACCATTATTTCCCGATTAACTACCGAAAAGCATGAAATAATATCTTGTATTATACTTTGATCCTGTCCCTATTCATTTTTATGAGATGAAAGTGTGAGCTTTTTTGATATTTTATACTTTGATATTGCACCAAGATTTTGTGCCTAGATGTTTCTCACGCACTGCTTTGGAGGCTAAATTTAAACTGTTTTTGCTAGACTTTTAAATTATTGCAGAAAAGCTTCTCTAACACGGTTTCTAGTGTATCAGGTAACTATGCATTTCAGAGGGTCAACGTAAATGAATCGCTTCATTCCTGTGCGAGTTGAGAGGTAGCAAGGCTAAATAAACAAGGGAATTTCGTTAAAAGTAAATTGTACAAATGCTCTTGCCATACTTAACTTCTACAGATCTTGGTACGGAATACCGTTAGAGCAATCGCCTATGAATTTGTTGATTTTAAACGCGATGCTCGATTGTACGATGCTGATAACCTGATAGTACGATGAAGATAACGCGATAGTACGATGATAACGCGATAGTACGATGGTGATTACGCGATAGTACGATGATGATAACGCGATAGTACGATGACGATAAAGCGATAGTACGATAATGAAAACACGATATTATATCGCACTATCACCATCGTACTATCGCGTTATCATCATGTAAAATTAAATGTGGCTCAAATAATGAAATAAGTCTCCGAGAGGGTGGAGAGCATTGTCAAAAAAGGAGAAATTATTAGTAGGAAGCATTGTCTTCTTTTACCATGATGTTATGAAGAGCCTGTTTTCTTTCGGACCCATGTTTAACCCTTTCGGCGCAATAGGCGAAATCGGAGGCTTTTGCGGACGACATAGATCAAGATCAGACTGCACAGAACGTGCAGTCTGATCTTGGATCTATGCCATCCGCTTGTGGTCAAGCCTGTAAGATAAAGATCTTTCTGAGAATCATAGGATTATATTTTCAGCCGTCGAAAGAGTATCATATTGGTATCATATTGTAATTCCGCTACTTACAAAATGCTTATTAACGGCATGTTTTGAAAGTTTTAACGAATTCTCTGGCATGAGGGTAAAATCTACTGGTATTTTTATGCGGAAAAAACCACGAATCAATCCAGAAAAGTATCTTACGTAGACCTCTAAATATAGAACAATAAATAATCAAACCAGGTATTTCAATTAAAATGCACTTACATCGTGAACTGCAGTAATAATTCACTTCTTCTGTAACCCATTGTACCCCTTAAGATGTTTAAATCTTTGCCACATGACAAAATTCAAGACTAGTCAAATATCAAAGCATTTGTAGACGACGAATTGAATAAAATCACGAAATTTGTCTGTGAAAGGGTAGAAAAAAAAAAGAAAATTCTTGCTACCGGCATTTTCTCCTTTTCCAACAATGTTTTCAAAACACCCTCCAATCAGGTTGCTTGGAATTCGGGATTGTGTGGTAAGCGGTTATTAAACAAAATCGAAGTCTTTCGACAGTAAAAACGCGCAAATATTTTAATGTTAATGCTATACCAGTCTAACCATCCCAGACAGTGTAGATCCAAGATCAGACTGCACGTTTTGTGCAGTCTGATCTTCATCTAAACAGTCCGCAAAAGCCAATGGCACCTGTGCTCGGAATCGCAAGGGTTAGCCGACCTAGGATAAAACAAGTGCAATACGATTCGACATGCCATAACAACGTTTACGGCCCTATAAAGAATCTTTAACTATGTTAACAACAGAACAGATGTTGTTTGTGAACATAATGAGGAGTATTATTTTTTCATGCACCAAAAATTCAATTTTGTTATATTAACATACTTTTGTTTCCCCTTCGAATTTGTTCCAGTCAGACATTTTCATCTATATGACAAAATAGTTCATTAAACTAAGTACTTCCATGTAATATATGGAAAATAAGAATAATTCTAGCGAAAGCTTTATGGAATAAAGAGAAATTGCTCGTTCATATTTCCTTTCCTACAATATTTCTAAAAGTGGTCTTCTGCCACTTGCAAAACTCATGTGCAGGAAGAAATAACTTAAATTCTGTTAAGTGAGCTATGCTCTGTCAAAAGGGGACTTACTGCATCTCCGTGATCCATAATACCAAGCAAGTTATCACATAGTTATGGATCCATAAAATCCATTTTGTATAACAACCGACTGAATGATGAGGTACACTAGTCCTTTGACATGCAGAAAATTGACCAACAGCAAAAAGTTTCGGCCGAGGTCAGCCTGCGCAGTTCGCGCAGGCTGACCTGGGTCGATACTTTTTGCAGATAAATTAAGCCACCTTTTCACAGAGCATGGCTTAAATATTTTGTCTATTCGGGTTTGCCACCGGAAAATTTCCCAAAACAGCCTGCGAACCAAATAAGTGAAAGATATATCTGTACATGTTTCAGCCAATTTCAACCCATTTCACCCTTTTTTTTTATGAAACTATAATCATTCGTGTGCCTTCATGCCAAATGCAGCTCCTGACGGCTGTAATGTTGCACAGATTACGACGGATAGTACATGCATTTCATGTTTTGGAGGCCTTCAAAGCAATCGCTGTTGTCGTTTCCGGTCTTAAATGAGGACAAATCCCTTGAGTTTTTCTATCCCTTACACCATATATATTGATAATTTATCTATGTTTACACAGCCGAACCTTTCTACACACTTTCAAATTTTAAACATAGTTTCTTTTCTCCCTAGCTGTAAGGATATATAGTCGAAAGGAAAGAGAAAGATACTAGCGCTCTTTTTTTCTTGTTTCTTTCCTGGCTGTTTTTCTTTGACCCTTCGTCACGCAATTCAAAGTTTTAACGACCCTGAGAAAGTGAGCTTTTGAAAACATTGTGGGAAAAGGAGAAAATGCCAGTAACCAGCAATGTCAGCAATGACTCCTTTTTTCACAATGTTTTCTACTCTTTCCCAGCCAAATTTAATAATTCCAGCCACACTGCCGTTAGCTAATGCGTTCAATTCCGAAAAGCCCAAAATTTTGTCGTTTGGTGAGTAGGTAAATTTTGGTGGGGTATTCAGAACATTAAATCAACCATGTGGCTGTGTAGACCCAGTCTCAGACTACGACTCTTTGTGTATCCAAATTTGGATCCACATAGTCTCGAACAGGTAACTTCCACTGCGATGGCTGCCACGAGGGCTACAGTGACACAGTTCTTTTAACCTTTTACTAAACAATTACCTTTTAACCTTTTACCAAACAATTACCTTTTAACCTTTTACCAAACAATCCCGTGTTTCAACGACTATGAGGAAGAGACCTTTTGAAAAAATTTAGTGGGAAAAGGAGAAAATGCTCCACTTTGTCCACAAAATTAATTTAAATTACCTTGGGTACCACGACAGTGACATCTTTGTTACCAAACAACCCTGTGTTTAATGACCCTGAGGAAGAAATCTTCAGAAAACGTTGTGGGAAAAGTGGGGAAAAAAATGCTGCTCACCAGCATTTCTTCCTTTTCCCACAATATTTTCTACCTTTTAAAGACAAATCCCAAATTTGAGCCTTCTTGTCTGCTTTCTATTTGGACTTGTTTAAAATTTTGTTGTTTGGTAAAGCGTGAAATAATCGCATACCTCCGAAGTATACCTCCCAACCTATACTGACTTCAAAATTCATTTTAACTACTTAATTTCATGCCTATTGGAGATTTGCATTACTTGATAACTTGTCAAATAATATGTAATTATTTTTCTTTCTTGTGTCCCAAACAACAAACAAACGAATATTTAATTAAATTGATGCATTCTCCGCTCCAGTGCCTCTTCTGTTTGCCATAGTCATAGAAATAGACTGAAATTTTAAGACCTGACTTAATCCTTACCACACAATCCCGAGTTTTAAATACATTTACCCTGAAGAAGAAGGCATTCTAAAACGTTGTAGGAAAAGGAGAAAATGCTGGTAACCAGCATTTTCTACTTTTCCCACAATGTTTTCTGCCCTATCAAAGACAGAAATCATCATTTGAGCTACATCTATCATGTAGTCTGCAAATGCTTTCAATTTGGTCGAGTCCAAAGGTTTGTCGTTTGGTAAGGAGTGAAATAATTTTCAGTCGTTTGACTGCAGTACCGGTAAGTCGGCACAAGCTTACCTTTCTTGATTTATTGTATTGATTATTCTGTATATTGTGTTGTTGTTGAATAGAGTATGTTTCAACGACAACAAAAAAAAAGCTAGCAAATTGTTAAACTAATGTGTGTTGACGTTTACGATATATCCAAGGCCGTCACCGATATTGACGGTATCACTATATTATTTGCATTTTTCCGTCATTGCTATTTTCTTTGCATAAAATTAACTCTCTATCTTTCTAATGTGGTCCAGAATAGGGTCGTTTTCGACCATAGGCCCTTTTTAACTTTATTTAACGGTTTTTTTTTTCGTATTTTTCTTAAACCGTGAAGTGGTACTGTTTCTAGGAAAGTATTGTCATTTAACAAATAGTCCGAAATAATTAGTAAAGAAACTAATGGCTGCGCGCCGTATGGCGTAATGCCGCAGGCCGAGGTTAAACAATAAGCCCATCGATGCTGATGATACACTTGTCTAAAAGGCCATACGAATGGCTTCTGTAGACGTATTGAGCGCAACATTTTATTTCTGGGAGGACTTTTTGTTAATTTTTAGGTTGAACACTTCCTATTCAACGGCGTTATGATAGAAGATTCGCCCCTCTTTTATATATCTTAAAAACGTATTTGCTATCATTTTTATTACTTAAACAAGGTGTTTACAAGCTGAATAATGAATGGCTGACGAAGGGAAAAAAAATAAAGAGAGGTGGATAGACAGGCGGAAATTAATTATGTATTCGACATTCCAGTGCACGGATAAATTTCTTTAAAAATGTTAATTAAATGCGACACTGCACTTTGTACACCTGAAGCAACCCGCGATAACTTATGAGTATGGCTTGCGTCCCGCGGACATTTAATTAATTCGTCCCCTCCCGCAATCGCCTACATTATCTCGTCAACAAAAAATATCGTACATTATGTAAGCTGGGTAATAACACACCATTTAAACCCTTTACTAAAACAGTCCCGTAATTTTAGGACCCCAAGGAAAAGTGTGCTTTTGAAAACATTGTGGGAAAAGGAGAAAATGCTGGAGACCGGCATTTTCTCCTTTTCCCACAATGTTTTCCACCATCTAAAAACTAAAAGATCAGCCCCATCAGTTCAGCTATTTTTGAATTGTAGTCAGCGAGCACCTTCAGTTTGGGATGAAATTAGATTTTGTCCTTTTATAAAGTTTGGTTTATTACGTCCTGCATCAGACAACCCTAAGACTGAAAATTGTCACAAAAGGTCTAAGTTGCGCTAACGAGCAACCTTTTCAATCGCCATAACGTTCTGACTTATTGTGTGTATTTATTTGTGACACCTTAATTCATTTTGATTGTTAACGTTCAGGAAATTATTCAGAAAAGTTGTTGCAAGCTTGTCTCTAAGGTACTGAGAAATGACAACACTCCATAACCACAGCAAGTTGTTTTTTTTTAACAAAGAAACTGTCATCTCAACAAGCTAAATTTTGAGAAAAAACATATTGCACGACGCTTATGTTCCGGGGCATACTGATATTGCCATTCTGTATGGTTCTGAGGCATAGCTGAATTGATATTGGCTTTCTTTATGTTCTAAAGTGTGTTTGAATTGATATTGTCTTTCTTCACGTTCCGAGGCATGCTTGAATTTATATTGCCTTGCTTTAAGTTCCAGTGCATATCTGAACTCCTTTCTTCATGTTTCGAGGTAAAATTGAATTGAGATTGCCTTTCGTCATGTTCCAGTGCATAATTGAATTGAATTGCCTCTTTTTTTCATGTTCCGAAGCATATTTAAATCGATAAAACCCTGTTTTGTTTTTATTTTCCGAGATATAATTGAATTCATAGCACCTTCCTAAGCGTTCCTAGGCATTTGAATTGATAGTGCCTTTGTTTATGTTCTAGTGCATATTCGAAATGACGGCATCTTTCTTAATGTTCCGCTGCCTACTTGACTATATAGTGTCAAGATCAGTTCCAGTGTTAGTCAGAAGCTATTTTCCATTCCTATCCTTTGGTTCCTTAACACGACTCACAGTGCTTTTACAGACAGTGTACATCAA